>OU611873.1:1771889-3263877 GCA_914767815.1 Eupsilia transversa | reverse complement strand
AATGAAATGAAATGAAATTGTTTATTCTGTAAATAGGATATCGGAATCACTTTTACACGTCATGTTAAAAAAATATTAGAGCTAAGCTAGATGAGGTCGGCGTTTTCTATCTGACTACTCTGAGAAGAAAGGCCGAAACAAACTCAGAGGTCACAGTCTCTTTTAAAGTCCAGACATTATCTTGGTCAGGCCATATGAGGACCATGTAGATAGTGTCTGAAATGGTCTTTTGAGGAAAGAACCATACAGATTTGAGTGGACCTGTCGAGTCAGTGCAAGCAATTGTCAGTAATCGAGGAGCTCATCTCAGAACTTAAGGAGCTCAGCGACTCGACGAACAATACCAAAGAAAGGACATTTGAGTAGGCCGCATAAAATACTCAAACCGCCAGAACATCATTAACACTAAATGTAAAATAAAAAAAAACAAAAAAAATGATCCACATAGTCCTCACATTCACAATATTTAAAAAATAATATAATACTTAACAAAGTAATCATGTCATTTTGTTATAATATTCAACAATGTCAATTTGTATATAAAACTGGTATTTTTTCATGATTTTACATATTTATTATTAAAGTGGCAAGTTTTTATGGTTTTATCACAAATTTTAGCAGAGCGAGCAGCTCACTCCCAAGCTTTTTTGTCTTCTAAATAATCAGAAATTTTATAGTACCCTTTTTTACAAAGTTTAGTTTTGATACAGTTTTTAAAACGTTTAATGGGTAAGTTTCGAATGTTAATGGGAAGTTTGTTGTAAAAGCGTATACATTGGCCCATGAACGAGTTGCCTACTCTGTGGAGGCGAGTTCGATGTACGGCAAGATTGTGTTTATTCCTGGTATTTAAACTATGAATATCGGACATTTTCTTAAAATTTGAAATATTTTTGTGTACATACAATAGGTTTTCAAATATATACTGAGAGGCTACAGTCAGAATATCTATTTCTTTGAACTTTTCTCGAAGGGAATCTCTTGGACCTAGGTTGTAAATGGCTCGAACAGCCCTTTTCTGCAAAACAAAGATGTTATTAATGTCCGCACCGGTTCCCCAGAGAAGAATCCCATATGACATAAGACTATGAAAATAACTAAAATAAACAATTCTGGCTGTATCCACGTCAGTTATCTGCCTAATTTTTTTAACAGCATAGGCGGCCGAACTAAGTCTTCCTGACAATTTTTCTATGTGTGGGCCCCATTGTAATTTACCGTCAATCGTTATTCCAAGAAAAACTGTCGACTCAACAGGGTCCAACTCTATTCCATTCACTTGAACATTGGTAGTTAGCTGCCTGACATTTGGCGTTGAAAATTTAATAAGTTTAGTTTTTTTTTCGTTGAGTAGAAGATTATTTACATTAAACCAGTGCACAACTTTAGAGAGGGCATCGTTAACTTGTTCAAAGTTGACTAACTGACGTTTGATTTTAAAAATGAGGGAAGTGTCATCTGCGAATAATACGATTTTGTGATTATCCCTAATGTGGTAAGGTCATTTATATAAATCAGAAATAAGAAAGGACCTAGAATTGAACCCTGCGGAACGCCCATGGTAACCGCAGATCCTGCAGATCTCTTGCCATTAACATCGACCCTCTGAATTCTGTTGTTCAGATAAGAAGTCAGAAGATCGAGAGCCTTGTCCCTCATACCATAGTGATACAATTTCCTGATGAGTGTGTCATGATGTACGCAATCGAAAGCCTTGGACAAGTCACAGACAATGCCAAGAGCATCTTGTGACTCCTCCCAGGCCTCGAATATGCTCTTCAGTAATTCCACGCCCGCGTCTGTAGTTGAACGACCCTTTGTGAAACCAAACTGTTTCAAATGCAGTAGATGATTTGCATCGAAATGTCCTAACATTTGTTTTAAAATTAATTTTTCAAAGATTTTGCTCAATGTAGGTAATATCGAAATAGGCCGAAAATTCGTGGGATCAGTTGTGCTGCCAGATTTGAACAGTGGAATGACTTTGCTAAGTTTCATCAGATCAGGAAATACACCAGATGCAATACAGGAGTTAAAAACAATTTCTAAAAAGGGTGAAATATCATCAATTATTGATGACAAAGTGTGTACTGATAGTAAGTAAGTAAGTAAGTAAGTAATCATTTATTTGCATTGATTGCAGGTACAGAAAATAAGATGTGACAATAAAAAAATGGATGATCCTTGTACAATCTACCTTTTAGGCATGCAACATTATTTTAAAATTAGGGAATTAATAAAATGAGAAGTAGTGATGTTTAATTATTTTTCACAAACAATACAAAAAATAAAAAAAAATGTTATATATAACCCCAAAGGTCGGCAGTTTTTTTTACATCAAGATTTTTAAAAGATTCTGTAATGTCTTTAGCAGTAATAACAGTGAATTCAAATAATTTGTCACATTCTGGTACACATTCTTTTAGAATTGAGTAAGCAGACGTGGAGGACGACGATGACAGAGTTTTGGTTGTTAAAACGGGAATATTAGTGAAGAAATTTTCAAACTCAGTTGCCACCTCCCCGTCTGCCTTAATATCTACATTATTGATTTTTAGATGGAAGTCACGATTCCGTACTGTCGTTCTTCCCGTTTCTGAATTAATAATATTCCAAGTAGTTTTAATTTTATTTCCAGATGATTTTATTTTATTTTTAATGGTTATGGCTTTTGCTGAAGAACAGGCTCTTTTAAAAGTATTTGAATATTTTTTAACAAATTCTTTAAAAGTTTCATCATGGTTATATGTTTTTTCATAATACAATTCAAATAACCTCTGCCTACTTTTATAAATACCTGGTGTTGCCCAATCTATATACTTATAATAAATCTGTAGAAGTGAAAATTCTGTACATTGAAAATATCAAAAAAATAAATGGCAGGTGTTACTAGACCGACACCGAACCCAAAAATTTGATTTAAAAAAATGTTGTCTGTCTGTCTGTCTGTTTGTTCAGGCATCACGCAAAAACTACCGGTTCGATTACGATGAAACTTGGTATAATTATTCTTTAATATCCTGCGCACCACACTGAGTACTTTTTATGCCGGAAAAGTATCCTATCCTACTATCTATATCTATACCTATTAATAAAAAGACAAGTCCTGACTGATTGACTCATCAACGCCCAGCCCAAACCCTTGGACCTAGAAAGCTGAAATTTTGCACAGACGTTCCCTTTATAATGTAGGCAAGGAATAAGGAAGCATTTTACGAAATTCAACCCCTAAGGGGGTCAAATAGGGGATGAAAGTTTGTATGAAAAATCTTATTCCTTGAGGTAATAAAAATGAAACTCCGCACGAATAATTATCAAAATAAATGAAAAAGTTTGTAATTTGTTGTTTTTCTAAATTACCACCTAAAGGGGGGTTGGGGGGTGTCAAAGTTTGTATGGAAGAATTTTAACGCGTTGTCCGATAAACTCGAAACTCAATATTTATACTTAAACCCAAAAATTAATAATAACTTGTATCAGGATTTTTCGAAATTCAACCCCTTTTTTTTTTTTTTTTTTGGGTGGGAAATCATCAAATAACTTCTCCCGCTCTGGGCGGAGCGGGAGGGCGTGTCAGACTCTTACTGACTAAAACCCACCCGTGTTCCTTCAGTTGCCTGTGTTGCCAGGGGTCACGGTATCCCTTTCGGACTTTCCCGCAACCCCGGCAGGCATCGGCCCTGGTGGGCCCCGCCATTGGTGCTGACATCTCTTTGAGGCGCGCGTGGAACACAACGCGCCGTCGACCCGGGCCTGGTCCTTATCGGGGGCGAGCTACCCATTGCTCACCGCCCGCAAGCCCGCGCCTACGGTGGCCGGGAATCCTACAAGGAGTCCCGACGCCCAGGGCGTCTCCTACGGCGGCTAGGCGCGTGAGGGCGCGAACTTTGCCTCTCCCTCACGCGCTCCGCCTCCTCCTTTGCGAGCATTACTGCTTCGCAGAAGGAGGTGACGGCTCCCCATTCCCTCTCGCTCCGTACCATGGCCTGGACCAGGGCCGGACGCGAGAGGTCACTGCCGCCGATCGCCTCCACGAGGACACGGCGGTGCTCTGCCCAAGCCGGGCAGACCTCCACCGTATGCTCCACCGTGTCCTCCGGGCGATCCACACAATGGTGACACCCGGGCGCTTCCTCCCGCCTTATCCGGAACAGGAACCTCCCGAAACAACCGTGTCCGGTGAGGACCTGTGTCAGGCGGAAGGTGAAGACGCCGTGGCGCCTCTCTAGCCACTCCTCAAAGAGGGGACTTATCGCCGCAATTGTGGCGTGCCCAGCACTGGGTTGCGACAATCGCACTCTCCATGTCGCCATGAGATCCTGCCGGAGCTCTGTCCGCTGTACCGTGATTTCTCGCGGCAGCGGAGTTACGCCCCGGCGCTTCATCTCCTCGCGCCACTCCCAGATGTGGGCGAGGACCTTCGCCTCTAGATCCCACGGCGGCAATCCGGCAAGGAGGCTCGCCGCCTCACCCGAGACCGTGCGGTATCCCCGGACAAGCCGGATGGCCATGACCCTTTGGGACGCGTTCAACCGGCGGGCTGGCCGCAGCCTCAAAGAACGCGCCCACACAGGAGCCCCGTAAAGGGCCATGGACCGCACGACCCCCGCGTAGAGCCTCCGGCAGGAGGCGTTTGGACCCCCCAGATTAGGCAGGAGCCGCTTCAGAGCAGCCCCAGCCTTTTCCAGTCTGGGAGCCAAACGTCGGAAATGCTCCACGAAGTTCCACCGGCTGTCGAGGACAAGTCCCAGGTACTTCATCGTCGACTCGACGCCGATGTGAACCCCTCCTACCGTTATTTGGGAACCCAAAGGTGGCGCGTTCCGAGGACCATGAAAACACATGGCCTCGGACTTGTGTAGGGCCACCTCGAGTCCCAATTGCCGGATCCTGTCGACGATTGTCGCAACCCCGCGTGTCGCAATTTCGGCCGCCGCCTGGTGCGACCTCCCCTGCGCCAGGACCAACGTGTCGTCAGCGTAGCAAACCACGCTGACGCCGTCGGGGAGGTCGGCGCGCAGCACCCAGTCGTATCCGATATCCCACAGATACGGCCCCAGGACCGATCCCTGTGGGACACCGCACGACATCTCTCGCCGGTTCCATTCTCCCAGGTGACCGGGGTAGATGACGGCCCTGTCCGTCAGGGCACCTCCGACGTGTGGTCGAGGCCTACCTCGACCACACGTCGGAGGTAGATCGGCACCCCGTGATACCGGAGTGCCTCTCCAATGCAACTCCAGGGCAGGGTATTGAAGGCATTGGCGATGTCTAAAGACACCGCCAAGACGACCCCACCCCGGGCAACAGCATCCCCCGTCGTGAGGGCCCGCACGCGCATGATGGCGTCCACCGTGGAGCGCCCTCTGCGGAAGCCAAACTGGCTCTCCGTCAAATTCGGCCCCACCCGCACCAGATGCCCGACAAGGCGGTCTGCAATTACTCTTTCAAAGAGCTTGCCCACCTCGTCGAGCAGCACGATGGGCCGGTAGGCAGACGGAGAGTCCGCAGGGCGCCCCGGCTTCTTAATGAGGACCAGTTTCCCCGTCTTCCATCGAAGTGGGAACTGGCCCCTCTCCAAGCATGCGCTTAGTAGCCCTCTTAGACGAGGCCCGAGAGCCTCCAAGGCCAGGACCCATGCTTTCCCAGGTAAGCCGTCGGGTCCTGGGGCGGTATTCTTGGCATTCAGCCTACGTACCGCCACTCTCATCTCTACCTCGGTCACCTCCGGAGCATCGTCATCGTCGTCGGCGGTGTGGTCCGCAGCGGGCACCGCAGTAGGCGGGGCCATGGGCGGAGCGGTGTGTTCCCCTCTCGAGGGGAACAGAGCGCTCACCACGTCCTCCACAAGCTGGGGCCGGAGACTCTGAGTCAGCGGGCGTCCCCACGGGTCCCTGTCCAGAGTCGCCAGCGACTCCTCGCGGGCCAGTACCCTGGCCCGCAGGATCTCCGCTTGGAGGGCGGTCTTCGCCGCTCTGTACCCCTCGTATAACTCCGCCTGAATGGCTTCCGTATCCGGAGGGCGGATACGGAGCCTGCGGTGCCTGGCGTACCGGCGTCGCGCAGCAATATTCGATTCGCACGAATAGTTATCTAAATAAATTATAAAGTTTGTAGTTTTTTGTTTTTCTAAATTACCCCCTAAAGGCGGGTTGGGGGGTGTCAGTGTTTGTATGGAAGAATTTTAACGCGCTGTCCGATTAACTCGAAACTCAATATTTATACTTAAAACTCATGGAGATGTATGGGGTAATTTCCGACACTCACGCGGGCGAAGCCGCGGGCAGCAGCTAGTCACTAAATATAACACGGTCACAAACAGGTAATGTTTTTGAGGTGAAAACCTTTCTAAACTCACAATTGATGAGGTTAAATAATAGAGTATAAGCTTGATCCGGATCGTTGTGATAAGGGAAACCCGGTAACTTTTCCATTAAATTATTTCTAAATTGTCCTAAGCGTCTTTTGTTTACAGGAATAAAACTCACTAGTTTTCTTTGAGGTCTAACTATTTTCTGAGGGAAAGTGACTAACTGGCCACAGTGATCCGATTCCAGCTCATTTATAATTAAATGGGTAGAAGGTCTTAAGTTTGTAAAAATATTGTCAATACAGGTAGCACTAGTGGTAGTTATTCTAGTCGGCTCAAAGAATGCGTTGTATAAGTTAAGTAAGTTAGACTTTAATAGGGTTGTAAATTTATTTACTGTAGCAGATTTTTCTAGTATATTAATGTTGAAGTCTCCACAGACAACAACTGTTTTATTACTGTTACAAGTCTTTAATAATACTTCTTCCATACATTTCTCAAAAATATCATATGAAGCACATGGGGGCCTGTACACGCTCATTACAATGAACTGCTCAAGCTCAATGCATGCTATTTCAATAACTCGCTCAACAGAGAGGCTCACAATATCCTTACGTTCTTTAAATTTCATATTGTTACGAGCAATTATTAGAGAGCCACCACGTATCATATTAACTCTGTTGAATGAGCTGGCAACCTGGTGGTTGTTAAAGCTGAACATGAACTGGTGGACTTTTAACCAATGTTCAGTTACACATAGGATATCAACATAACTACAGTTCATGAACAGCTCCAATTCTAATTCCTTACCTAATACACCCTGTATATTTTGATGAACAATTTTTAAAGTATTATTATTATTATTACATTTATTTAGGTTACTAAATTTTGATGGGTGAGATATTAAAGAACTTTTTGTAACATGATTTGAACCAGTATTTAAATTTTCTTCATTTATTATAAGCAAGAGGTTTCCTCTATTGTCCTAATTTCTAATTTAAATTATAACTAATGTCATTATTTGTTGCCAAATTATTGGCAGAATTATTTAAAATGTCATTGCATTGCTCAAGAGAAGCAAGTCGTTAGCCAAGTTTTTGGCTGTAATTGAAAAAAAATATGATAGCGACACAGCTATCTGTCTTTTGTAATAATTAGAAAGATAGTACATAACAATATAATACCTATCTCTTGTCAAATATAAATTATTACCAACATAATTGTTAGTATCAACTAGATGAAACAGATTATTATTAAATGACCAGTTATGCAATGTCATATTTATTTCAAATCTTAAGTTATTTTCTTCCTGTGGCAAACTGTTACTATAAGGGAATGTTAACAACACAATTTTTCTTAAACTAAGATTACACAGTGTTCTATAATATTGGAGCAATTCTGCTTTGTTCACATTTCCCCTATTACCCATAAAAATTAATAGTGTAGTGTTCTGGTTAAAGTTACATTTAATAATTTCTTTCATAATATCAAATAAACAACAACCAGGCATGCAATAGTTTATTATGGAGTGTCCTGGATATTCATCTGTCAACAAGTGGCCTAAGTCCTTTCCAAACTCATCGCAAAATAACACTATGTTATTTTCAATTTGTTTACATTGTGTAATTGAACTATTAGCAGGAAGTGTCAAATCAACACAGGGCTGCGGTAAGGTGGTATTGCATGTTGTCAATGAATGGTCCAGTGTAAGTCCTTTGGTTCGAATTTGAAAATTCTCACAGTTGTTAGTTTGTGAGTTTACCAGCTCATTCATTGCCAACACATATTCCCTCATTAGATCTTCAGAGGTCTTATATTTCGCTGACTGAATACAATAGTGGCACAAGTCGAAATTGTGGCAATTTGAGTTAGTAATGAATTCTTGTTCTAAATTAGGTACTTTATTTTATGCATTAAAGACCCAACTCGTTAGTTCATAAACTACCCGGTTGGAGGCGTAAGTGTCATTAGTGAATAAACGATATTGTTGCGTCTCTTTTATGCAACACCGGTTCATCTTTAGTCGGCCGCATGTGCTCGCGGCTATCGCACGCTTAATGTTGTGCAATAGTGACACTTTTGAGTTGTGCCAGTTTTGCACAAACATCGCGAAGTATTTTTAGTTGTGCCGCCGGTGTAATTTTGATAACAATGATGCCAAACAAAAATATGTATGCTGTACCAGGGTAAGTAGTCATTCATTTTGTTTTAAATAAAAATATTCACCATTAATAATACAACATACCTAATGTAACCATACTGTGAAAAGTGAAAATCACTTGTATCCGTAAAACAAAATGTTAATTACGTACAGCTAGAAATATTATACGTAGGTAGGTTTTTCCATGTATCACTAGTAAATACTTAATCCAGAATGAATTGATTTGTGTAAAATATTCCTTTAAAGATTTAATTGACAAATACAAATCTTTTATCAAGGTCGCTCCCAAAACCGAATAATGCTGATTGACATCGTCTAATAATCGAGTATAAATTAATATACAACAACTGTTTTTTTTCAGATCTAAAGAAACCCCTTATCAAAGTGAACACGCCTCTGCTTCATCAGTAAGTGACCCTGGTTTAAAGAAATTGAGTGATGCTAGAAACACTCTTGAAAACAAATGTTTCTCCGGGCTTGATTATGATTTAATGCAGAATCTCTTTGGCAGAAATTGTGTCTCGAATGTAGCTCAGGTATTATGTGACTCACCATTGACTGCATCAGATTTCGAGTTTTCGCAAAGTCAACCTGAAAGCTTAGACAAACATTCGAAAAGTGTAATTTCTTTGGAAAACGATACACCAACATTCTCAATCGTGCCAGAGGGAGAAATATTGTGCGAAGGTTCGGCATCTTCAGATACAGATAAAATTATAAATTACCGTACATTAGATGAGCAATACACGCCAAACGATCCAAATAACATTTTCTGTAGTCCTGGTAGTCCTTCGATATTGTCACCAACGTCTGAATTTAGAACTGAACCCATAGAAGATGATTTGACTGATTGTGAAAGTCCTAATATACAGCAAATGCCCCTAAATCTATCTCCATTAAATAGCCCTTCGCAATATGATATTCTGGTTGATTTACCCACCAATGTGTCTTCAGAGCACCATTACACCGATGTCAATATAATACCAACTTCTGCGATTCTAACAGATGTGCCTTTAAGTTCAGAGTCAGAGATTGACGTCTCTGACGCCGACCCTGATTATGAAAATGTTGATAGGATCGAATCCAGAATCTCTGAGTCTGATGAAAGTTTATCAAGTCTATCTGAAAGTGTGCAGGAAGAAAACATTAAGCCTAAAACTCGCAAAAGAAAAGCAAATCCTGCACTGTGGAAAAGAAATAGAGCAAAGGAATTACGTAATTCTGGACAAGGGTACAAAACTTTAAAAAAAGGTAATCTGGTGCCTTCAAGGACAATAGGGCTTCCCTGCACTGACTTTTGCAGACGTAAATGCACACTAAACATAAGCGAAGATGAACGGAAGGAATATTTCCAATCGTTTTGGTCTATGAAAGACCTGAACAGACAAAGACAATTCATTGCAAATTCTATAGAACTGATTCAACCTAAATACAGATATCCTGCTCTACGTGAAAATCGGACAGCTCGCAAATTAAACCATACTTTTTTTATGTACAAGGCTCAAGAGAAAGTAAGAGTCTGCAAAAAGTTTTTCACTTCTACTCTAGGTATAACAAACCGATGCATAAGGACTGTACTTGAAAAGACAGAGAAAGGCTTCACTACAGACGATCGAAGAGGCAAACATGAAAAACACGCTACTATACCTGAAGAAGTAAAAGACGGTGCTCGTAATCATATTTCTAGTATTCCGACAGTCGAAAGTCACTACACGCGTGCAGATAGTTCTAAAAATTACATAGAAGGAGGACGAACACTGATGGATCTATACAGAGATTACAAGCAAGATTGTCAAAAGGAAAATCGCGATTTCGTTACTTTCTCAATCTATAGACAAATATTTAATTATGAATTTAATATGGAATTTTTTAAGCCAAACAAGGATTTATGCCAATTTTGTGAATCATACAAAAATAAAGATTACGGTGAAAGATTAGACATAGAAATCGAGTACATGAGACACCACGAAGAGAAAAATATAGCTAGAACTGAGAAAGAAGAAGATAAAACAAAAATTTCTAAGAATTACAGAGTTGCATGCTTCGATCTTCAGGCCGCTTTACCAACCCCGAAAGGTGAGGTTTCGACTTTTTATTATAAAAGCAAATTGTCCACATACAATTTTACCATTTGTGACTTGAATAAGAAAGGATTGGGCACAGTTAATTGCTACGTTTGGCATGAAGGTGAAGGGCACAAAGGATCTAATGAGATTGGATCTTCCTTACTGCATTACTTAGAAATGTGTGCTTCAAGACAGGATATTGCTGGTTGCTCTAATGATGACGACGAAGTAGAAGTTGTACTGTATTCCGATAATTGTGGTGGTCAAGGAAAGAACAAATTCATAATTGCTGCTTATCTTTATGCTGTGTCAAATTTTAACATAAAAAGTATTACACATAAATTTTTGGTTGTTGGTCATACACAAAACGAAGGTGATGTGAGCCATTCATTAATCGAAAAAAATATCAAGAAAGCGTTGAAATCTAACCCAATATATCTACCATCGCAATATACTACTTTAATTTCAACAGCACGGAAATCTGGAGAATCATTTAAAGTGCATGAATTAGATCATAGCTTCTTTTTTGACCTGAAAGATCTCACAGATACCACTGCAACCAATTTTAATGTTAACACATGTGGAGAGAAGTTTAATTTTAACGACATTTGTGTCTTACGAGTGGAAAAAGAGAATCCTGGTATCTTCTCTTATAAGACTTCATACAAAGATGACACCTACAAAACGGTCAACATAAGATCCAGCAGAACTAGAAAACAACTAAGACTTATACAAGATGCGCAATTGAAGAAAGCTTACCCTGATAAGATACCCATTACCCGAAGAAAATTTCAAGATTTGATGTCATTAGTTAATTCTAATACTATTCCACGTTGTTATGCAGATTTTTTTCAGAACTTGAAACATGATTGATTTGGTTATAAATTTTAGGTAGCTATTTTGTGGAAGAAGAATTCCAAATCAAGGAAAATCAAACTTCCACAAAATTCCTACATGTTTTTTTTCTCATTTAAAGAAATTACGTTCTTGTCTACTTTTTGATTAGATACCTATTTTTCAGATTGTTAATTAATAAATGATAACAGACTGACCTATAATTTCCTACTGGAATCATAAGGCTGAATTTTTTGTGATTTGGGAGTTCATTGAAATGAAACCTAAGAAGTTTTTGATAAGTTTATGTTGGTAAATTTTTGTTATATTGCTAAAGTGAATTTTATATTTTGTTTTGTAAGTGTAATACTTTTTATAAGTGCGTTTCAGTGATTGACTTGGTTAAAAATGTTAGGTAGGTAGGTATTTTGTGGATTTTCCAAATCAAACTTCCACTAAAATCCTGTATTTTTACTCTTTTAAAGAACTTACGTTCTTTTCTACTTTTTGATTGGTACCTATTTTTGAGATTGTTAATTAATAGGTGGTAACCGACCTATTATTTCCTACTGGAATCATAAGGCTGATACTTTGTGATTTGAGAGTTCATTGAAGATAAACCTAAGAAGTTTTTGATAAGTTTATTTTGGTTATTTTTTTTATATTGCTAAAGAAGATTTTATATTTTGTTTTGTAAGTGTAAGTAGTACTTTTTATAAGTGCAAACAATAAAGAAAGTTACTAAACATTTATGGTACTTTTATTTACGATTTAACAATCCCATTGATGAGCACTTTTAGTTTTATATTATACCTACTTAGCCAATTTTTCGTGAAAATGTATTCTCATACTTTTATACATAATTTCTGGCATTCATCAAAAAAGTGGAAGCAAAACAATGCAACACTGGCACAACTCGGAGTCGCCATCTTCTGAGCCTCATATTAATCAAAATAACAAAAAATATTTCAAAATTATTACTGCCGGCAACTGAAGCTATAACGTAGATGTTTATAAACCAAACATGAACTATATATTCCTTAAAGTACAGTCAGTAAGCGCTAATTTGTGGCCGCGCACTAGTTTTCGAATCTTTATTGTGCGTTTTCTCAAATTGTCGAATTTTGTCTTGTGCCACTATTGAATTCAGTCAGCGATTTGTTAGTCATTGTACTAAGTTTCTCATGTAAACTGTCAAGTTCAGATTGCAAGTACTCTGTGTCAATGTTGTACCTCCTAGTGCTTTGTTCCAAATTAAAAGAATACAAATCTAGTTGTTTAAGTAGGTTAAGCCTTTCTCTATTAAGTTTATATATTGTATTAAATTATTAGGTACTTGAAATTAAATTTATTTACATGACTTATTTTGCTACATCTAATTTAGAGCTTCATATGTGTGAATCATAGTTAGTTATTAGTAGAGTTATGTTTAAATAAAATAAACACAAGTAGGTTAAAATATTTTTTATTAACAAAATAAATTAAATATAGACATGTTATTGTCAAAATACCATTTCTTAATACATATATAGCATTATTCAAAGCACAATTCAGTCTATGATTTACACAATTAAATTCATTAATATTTTTACAATATTTCTTTGTCAATCTTGAAAAATTAGGACATCCTTTTTCACCTATATCTATCACTTCACAGTTATCACATAAGTCTTTGATCCTCTGAATTTTTTCTAATCCCTTCGTAATAATTTTTTTATTTTCTAAACTAGCTGCTGCCCGCGGCTTCGCCCGCGTGAGTGTCGGAAATTACCCCATACATCCCCAAGGGTTTTAAGTATAAATATTGAGTTTCGAGTTAAACGGACAGCGCGTTAAAATTCTTCCATACAAACACTGACACCCCCTAACCCCCCTTTAGGGGGTAATTTAGAAAAACTAAAACTACAAACTTTATAATTTATTTAGATAACTATTCGTGCGAAGTTTCATGTTTATTACCTCAAGGAATAAGATTTTTCCTACAAACTTTCATCCCTTATTTTACCCCCTTAGGGGTCGAATTTCGAAAAATCCTAATACACGTTATTCTTAATATTTGGGTTTAAGTATAAATATTCAGTTTCGAGTTAATCGGACAGCGCGTTAAAATTCTTCCACACAAACTTTGACACCCCCCAACCCCCCTTTAGGGGGTAATTTAGAAAAACAACAAATTACAAACTTTTTCATTTATTTCGATAATTATTCGTGCGGAGTTTCATGTTTATTACCTCAAGGAATAAGATTTTTCATACAAACTTTCATCCCCTATTTGACCCCCTTAGGGGTTGAATTTCAAAAAATGTTTCCTTATTCCTTGCCTACATTATAAAGGGAACCTCTGTGCAAAATTTCAGCTTTCTAGGTCCAAGGGTTTGGGCTGGGCGTTGATGAGTCAGTCAGTCAGGACTTGTCTTTTTATTAATAGGTATAAATATAGATAGTAGGATAGGATACTTTTCCGGGATAAAAAGTACCCAGTGTGGTGCCCAGGATATTAAAGAATAATTATACCAAGTTTCATCGTAATCGAACCGGTAGTTTTTGCGTGATGCCTGAACAAACAGACAGACAGACAGACAAAAAAATTTTTAATCAAATTTTTGGGTTCGGTGTCGGTCTAGTAACACCTGCCATTTATTTTTTTGATATTTTCAATGTACAGAATTTTCACTTCTACAGATTTATTATAAGTAATATAGATAGGGTATAATCACGCGACGAAATTCTTTATAGTCTACGTAGCCCTCACTCCAGTAAATTTCTCTATTTCTTTCTAACCACCTCACCTGCTTTTTTTCTTCTTGGGTTAGGTAATGGAATGAATATGGTGGTTTTACCAAGAACGTTTGTGTATGCTCCTGACTTACGATGGCCACTTCTTTCACAATAAAATAATTGGTCGAATCTTTAAATCCTTGGATTTCCACTATGACGGTATCCGGCTTCATGATAGCTTCTTTACAATATTGCTTAATGGTTTGTATTCAACAATGCAATCGTTGAGAATGAGACAATATGCTGATGTTTGATCTGGTATCTCTGTATCACTCTCAATTTCCACTCTTACATCCACAACAGGACCTGTCTTCAGATTATCAGCTTGTCTAGAGCAATCAACAACAAACAGCGGTGCTAAATCTTTAAATTGCTTCTCGCTTAATATGGGCTCCGGCCGACGTCCGTAATACGACTGTTGAAATCTAGTGTATTGTTCGTATAATAAAGCGATTCTGTTATTAGCAAAACTTATATTCAGGTTTTCATATGGAAAGTAGGTTGAATTGAAATACACTCTAATGTCTCGAACATGACAGTGATCGAATTGAGACATGTCAGAACTTGCATTGTTTTTCCTATTTGTCTGTAGACCAACAATAATGTATCTTGGTTTTTCTATTTGAGATGAAGTTTTGATAGACCAGGTATGCTTCGTAGTTTTTGGCAAAGCGGGATATTCGTACAGATCCCAATTTCTGTATATCATTTGAAGCGGTCGATCTTTTTCTAATAGTTTTAACAAAGTAATTTTTTCTTTGTCTGATACTTTAACATGCGGTACGCGCCATATGATTTTGTTGATCTGAACATCATCCACCACTTCGCCAGTATTAAGTTTTACAGCGTTCAAATTAGTGTTACTTCTTAGTAAAATCAGTTCATGTCTACTATTTATAACGACTTTATTAAAATCTTCAGCAAAGCCGAGAATGTTACGAAGTGGTATAGAAGCTGAAAATCTTCCTCCATCGATATTTTTTACACCATCAATATTCCATCCCCAGGCATTAGACATTTTAGATTCACTTTCATTCATTGAAATTAGTGATTTCATGGTTGTTGTTATACCTGCATTTTTTATTTTATCAATTTCCACTCCATTTAGCTCATATCTTATATCTTGGAACAAATAGAGTAGAGCATTATTCGTAAAATGGACACTAGTATCATATCGTTACCAAAAAAGATATGAAAGACCAAGCGGTCTTACATATCTTTTTTGGTAACGATAACAGTTCCTTCCAAATAGAGAGTGCTAGCCGATGGTAATATGTACAAGTCTTGTTGGTTGATAGATATACGAATTTCATCGTTCCTGTTAAAACTTGTTACATATGGCTTGTAGGAATGAAATTCGATACCTTCTATAGTATTATCATAATTCGGAGGGGCTAAAACGTTTAAGATATTCATTTTAACAATCCGATCGCTCTAAGGAATGCTTTATTATCTTTAGTTAATTTTGTTTTCTTTTTATAGATAGAACTTATTTGATAGATAGCTCGAGCAGAACTGATATTCTTTACTTGTTGAGACACATTTTTATTGTAGTCAATCATTTTTTCTTCTAAGATGCAAATATACTTGCACTTCTTCACCACGTAAATTGATTAATCGATTGTTTATATCTAGCAGCCTGATATGTATGCAGCTTATGGTGTTTTGGTTGATTGGAAAATATATAGCGTTCTTCGGAATTTCTATGATCCTATATCCAGGTGGCACATTAAGTGCAAATTCGTGAATAATATGACTTGGTTCACCGTTTATATATGAACCACTTACAATATCACATTCAACCCTGACTACGGTCGTAGGTAGAATGTTGACTGGAGACGATGACACATGCCATTTATTTGCCTTCAAGATTTGTTTGTCAAATCCTAATAGTTTTTTAAAAGAGCCTTCTTTGATAAAATTAATGTCTTTTGTACAAAATATTGTAGTTTTTAAAGTGTTATTATTACACCGTAATTTGATCGCATTTTTTATTTCTGATTTTAAGTAATCGCCGATATCTTGCAATTCATAAGTACGTTCCGGTATTGCAATAACTTCATCAGAGCCATAATAGAACTTATTATTACTTTTATCAATGTTTGGAATAGAATTAAACGTAGAAAAGTGCAACAAAGCACACTCATACTCTCCATCTAATTGTAACGTATTGGGATAGTATGTAGTTAACACTGATGAGTCTCCAGTAATCGACAAAGTGAGGGACATCTTGCAAATGATTGAAATGAAAGAGAAGTGTATATTTTATATCACATTTTTATTCCAAAAAGTTTGCAAATAGTTTAAGCATAAATGACCATGTGGCGGCATCTACACCGCCACATACGAACTAAGCATCAAAGACCTGACGTCACAGATCCTGCATCGCGCTATTTAAGTTTACCGCGCGATTCATATATATAAGACTATCCGACATCAGTCCTTGGGCAATTGCCAGCCAGACATAACACCCGTCTGGTAGGAGGATCCTCCCTTTTCTATGGGGGATGAGTGAACTTTACACCCTGTTCTTCATACCCCTAAATTGGTGACCCCGAATATGAACGTCAACGCAGCCTTCGTGCAACTACTTCAGCGTGACGTCATCAACATCACTCCCGCAAGCTTTCGTGAGGCGAGTCACACAGCCAGCCAGCACCCACGGCTTCAACGGGTATCCTGACCACCAGCATGCAGCGAACGCGCATTCCTGGTCACTACCCTCAGCCTCATCAGCAACCCGGCGCTGTACCACATCCGACGCACTGGATCACAACGCAGCGCCACCCCGACTCACTGGGGAATCAAACTCAAAAACTCAAACTCAAAGCACCCTCAATCGCCGCAGACAGTTCCGACCCACTGTGAACTATGCGGCACCCGGTTCCGACTCACTGGAACCTCAACTGGCACTGGCAAGCATCGCAAGATACAAGACTCAGCCCACTATCGACCTCCGGTCTCCGGAGGGGAGTGATGTGGCGGCATCTACACCGCCACATACGAACTAAGCATCAAAGACCTGACGTCACAGATCCTGCATCGCGCTATTTAAGTTTACCGCGCGATTCATATATATAAGACTATCCGACATCAGTCCTTGGGCAATTGCCCGCCAGACATAACACCCGTCTGGTAGGAGGATCCTCCCTTTTCTATGGGGGATGAGTGAACTTTACACCCTGTTCTTCATACCCCTAAAACCACAATTAACTGCGTTGAATTTTTGATATCTTGTGTAGTTATAAAAAACACTGCAGTTTTTTAAATATTGCATCAATTCCATCGGAGGTTTTAGATTCCGATAGCTATCAAAGTATTCAGTGATTATATACTTTAGTATAAGCTACCCAATGGGTTCCTTCATTCTTGGAATCGTCTAAATTAACGATACCGCATTCAATGTGTTTCGGTTTCCGAGGTAGTCGATCTTTCATGTAGACCCCCCGAAAATATGGGATGTCTCTTGAATACTTCTGGATGTCTACATCAGTTAGAGGACGCTTGGGTAGCATATTTCTTCGTTTTTTGAAGTTATAAATAATCCTTTACCACTTTTATAGGGCTTAATGTATAAACCCTTGCCCAACACTAAAGCCTCCATAGCTCTATTATGTCGTTCTGTTTCTTGTAAATTTTGCTTGCTTGCTTTATAATCATTAACGGTTTTTGCAATTCCAGCTGCACCACCAGCTAAAGTCCCTAAAGCTGATAAACCAGCGAAAATTGGAATTAAAGGTAGAACTCCTCCACTCTTTGGTAAGGGTATTATTCGGGGTACTCGAATTCGATAGTGAATGTTGGAAAATAACTTTTTTGCGGTTAAGTAAGCTGCTTTTATTAAAGTTTTATCATCCTTATGTTTGAGTTTCTTAATTTTTGATTTTATTTTTGAAACTAAGGTTTTAAATGTTTTAATGCCAGATCCAGACTTTAGTTTCGCTTTCATAACTTTGCTCACTAACCAAGAGCTTAGTTTTTCACCTTTTCCTGCATTTTTTTATTTCAGCCTTTGTTTAGCCATGTTAAGTAGTTGTAAATCGGCTTTATGACGGTTAGATAAGTCAGTATGGTTTGTATATGCAATGTCGTGTTGCACGCAAGCTTCGTCTAGCTTATTTACACCTCGATCACCTCGTGCTAAGCGTTTATGAAGTTTAGTTCCTGGTCCGCAATAATTATATCCCGGCAAATGAACTTCGAATGGTAGGTTATTAATTATGTTGTTAACTAGTCCACCTCCTTGCATTACTCAAATTATAATGATAGGATTTCAAATGAGAAATAGTTATATAATATCTTTGTTCATTATTTCATCTTTCTCAATCCAGCTATTTTCTGCACTGTTTAGACCTAACCATTTAACATACAATTTATTTCCTTTCTTTTTCAAAACCTTTTCTATTAAATAAACGTCAGGATAATTAGATTTTAGTAGTTCTTGTTCGTAAAAAGCTCCTAATATTTTTTGCTTTCTTTGATCTTCTATTTGATATGTCACTGGCAAGGATTTATTAACCTTTTTTATAATAAATAATTCTGTCGACCAATTAGGAGTGTAACCTTTTTCAAAATTATGTTTGTATTTACTTATACGAACACACTCACCAACTTTAAATTTAGGTCTCCACTGAACTAAATCATGTTTGTTCATTTTGTTTATATTTTCCTTAATTACATTTTCATTACTTTTATTCACATCAGTCGGTTTAATATTCCTTTATAAGTAGTTATACCATCATTTTACATAAGATTTGCGATATAAAACATCTTACAAAGTTATTTTTGGACCAAGAAAACTTACGTAAAATGCCGTGAGTACTATACTTGAAGTTCGTAATTTTTTGTGATTTTTATTTTCTGTTGTTTTCTGTTGAAAACGCTGTTATTAGATAACTTATCTATTCATACTGTATCCTGCAAAATATCGCGTAAATTGATACAGTAGTTTTATTAGAAATCGACATAACACAAGACCTCATAACATCCTTTGTTTATAAATATACCTTTCGTCATACGAGTATTGTTTACATTTTAAAGTATAGTCTGTTTATTTAAATTGAATAGTGCGATGTTTTGTGTTATTATATCTCTGCATTGTAGCCACCAATGGTTGACCCAACCACTTATAGTTTCCATTGAGACTAAAATATTTGTATAATTTATTTTTTAAAGTTCTAATTAATCTCTCTACAATTGATGCTTTTTTAGTAGAAAACGAAGAGTAATGGTTAATATTATGCTTTTTCATAAGGTTTTGAAAAGTGATGTTATAAAATTCTGTCCCTTTATCAGTTTGTAAGTTAATAGGTTTATTATAACTACTAAGCAGTATATGTATGTTCAAAAGCACGAGTAACATCAATTTTATTTTTCGACTTTAACGGTTCAGCCCAAGCATACTTTGAGAAGCAGTCAATTACCACTAAGATGAATTTATAGTTTTTATTGTATTTTTTCAGATTTTGCATATCCATCAAGTCTGCTTGCCATAAATCGTGGATTCCTTTCAGAATAACAGAACGTCGCGGAAAGTTTCTTCGCGCTGCTTTGTGGATTTCATTTACAATTTGCTGTTTGGCCATTGAGGAGTTTTTTGAAGTCATTTGTCTACCTCTGCTTTAGTATGAAACTTATCTTGCAAATGAGTTATAACCTCGGGTATACTTGCTTTTAAAGTAGCTTGAACTGTGCCCTTTGCATCTTTTGCGATTTGAGAACGCAATTTACCAATCAAATTATTTACTTCTTTTAATGTGGTAGCATTCAATTGATCTACATAATCCTTGTTCACAGCATCATCTGCTTCTACTGGAGATCTAATTCCTCTCAGTCTTGATGTTTTTAAATCGAAATCTCCGTTTTCTGATTTTAGCAATGCATTCTCATTAAACTCAAATAACTCTGACAAACGCATTCTTTTATGAATGTAGTGTCCAAATTTGTCTACATTCATTTTCAGGTGTATTGTATCGAGAGGTTGATAATGAAATAACCAAGTTTTACAATATTTATTTATTTATAATTTTACTTTCACGCAACTCTTCAATGATAGATATAATTTCATTATCTAATCCTGTGTTTCCAGCATCTCTTGACGCAATTAATAATTTCAACCTTTCTACTAATTCATTAGGATCATCCCAGTACACTAAATCAACGTTTTTTCTCCACTTTTTTAGCAACGGTAGACCCTTTCCGTGAATTGCATTCTTCAGTTTAAAAAGAGGTTTAATAACTTGCAAATATTTTTGTCCTTTATTACTTTTTATTGGCTTACTTGGTTCATAGTCACGACGATGTGCATTTGTATCAAGTAACATAGACTTATAATTTTGCATATCACTATCGGTCACCAAGTTTAAGTTTACATCCTTCTTGAGCAACAACTGTTTTAAACCAGGCGTATTACGATATTTATGTCCAGCTACAGTGATGAACCGATCGTTGATGGTTATGGAAGCAGAACCTAACATCAGTTTCCCGCGTTCTGCTCTAACCCCAAATGGAATATCTACCAATGCTTCTGAAGATACTGACCAAGATGACGTATCACAATCTTGATTACTTTCAACTACTGATTCATAGGAAGAGTCACTGTTGACATCGGATTCATATTTTTCGTCCTCATCACCGTTGTTATCATTACTTTCAGCGCTATCAGTTCTTTCTTTCTCCAAAGTTTTCTTAATAAACGGAAAATCAGCAAAATTATCATTAGCTAGCAGGAGAGGAGTTTGCTTATTAGCATTAGCAATTAGGTTGAGAGGCTCAGTTACAGGTTTGAAAACGGATTCCAGTGCTTGTTTATTATTAATCTCAGCATCTCTCATTTTACGTACTTTTATCTTTACAGCTTCTGCTGCGTCAACAATTTGTCGTTTTAATGATTTTTCCATATTAGTAAGTTTGTCGTAATCGAATCAGCGTCGCAAGGCGAATAATAATGACAGCCCGGTAATAGTCTTATATATATATATATGTGTGTGTACTCGTATCCTTAGTCAAAGACTACAAACGTATCAAATTTACTTCTATAACATCCTTTGTTCTTAGAACAATCTTTATTAATTACAACATAACTGAAAGGAATACTCCATATTTTTGAACACATTTCACGAAATTCAACCCATGTCATGTCAGTGTTGACATGTTCTTCATAAATATGTCTCATATTTCTTTCATCTTGTTTAAACAGAACGATTAAATTAGCGTTGTCTCGTATTAACTTAGGGATTTTGATATACATAAGTCTGATTTAGATAAAAACAATCGATGAACTTGTGCCTGCCCATAGCAAAATAATCATGAATGTTATTTTGATTTTCACAAGCAACATCATCAAATACAATTACAGAATTCGGTTTTGCGTTCTGAACACTCAGTACTTGCTCATTTTCACGATATTTCTGAAATGAAATGCCTGGTACTTGTTGTAAGACTTTTTCCAAAAAAACGTACTTTGGTTGTTGCAAGGTTTTCGAATAAACATACAAATTTTGAAATCTTAAACCGTTTTCATGAATAAGAAGACCAATTAATAAATTAGTTTTTCCACAATTTGACGGTCCGCAAATGATGCATCGTACCGAGTTAGGTAATAATTCTCCATGGCGAAAACCAGTCTCCTGAGAATTCACACAAAGTGTTTTTACTTGAAATGTTTGTGGTTGTTTTACAAATTTCATGACGGCTGCTTAGAGGGGTTATATAGTTAATGATTCAAATAATGTATTACATACACATTTATACGATTGCTCGTTGCAACTAGTACATAATATATTTGATAGAAGTTTGCTCACTATGGCTGCCCTCCAATAAAAGATAGTATTTTGTAAATTATAATATATATATTTGAAAGCGGAATAGACCCTGAACCAGTGTTTTCAAAAAAGGTTATTGGGCATTCTATTCCACCGCGATGAGCGAGCGAAGCGAGCGACAGAGCGAAAGGCCGTAGATCTGCTTTTGTTAATCGAGGTAAGTGGTTGATATGAAGAGCTAGTTATAGTAGGATGTTAGTCCTACTGATGTAAAGAAGGAGTTCTGTCACCAAACCAAACTAAGGTTATGTTTACGTTTAAAGGTCATTGGCATCAATAAGTAGTCGTATTGAAAGTGAACAATGTAATTGCTGGTGAAATTTTTAGTACGTAAACAACCTAAAAGCAAGTAAAATATAAAGTATTGTACCTGTTAACAAGATGACAATGCAAAAATTCACTTGTGCCGGTAACTGTCACCGAACTCACCGATTCACATTGAATTATTTAACTTATTTTGCACTTATTATGTGAATCTAATACAAAATACACATTCCTATCCTATTTACTTGATGAGTAATTGGAAATAGGCTTTAAAAAACAAAGAAATTTAATATTTAAGATTAAAATTACAAGAACGAATTCAAATCAGCTGTTAGCTGTAGTGTTGCCACAGGAAAAAAAAAGTATAATGAGTAGAGTCCCCCCCCCTGTTGGCTTGGCAGCGGCGCCACGGGCAGGCCAGGGGTAGGAGTTGGTCCTAGGTACGCAGGCTGTTAGAACGTAACCCTAGGACCCTTGAAACGGGGTGCTTGGACAGGAAACCTCCCCGTGTGCCTGTGGACTGGAGTTCCCTTACGGATCCGTCCGGGGGGAAGATCAGTCTACGCGTCGGTGCACCCTGGGATGCGGGCAATGACTCGCCATTAGGTACTTTGTGCCTGATGGGGTCTCGTTGTCCGTATGCTAATATCCTGTCACAGGAACGCTCTAACGTGTACTCGGAGAGAGTACATGTTAAGCAGCGTTCGAGTAGGAACGGGCCCGGCGTGCACTAACCCTGCCGTCGGGCAGGCAGAAGGAAGCTTTTTCTTCTGCCACCGTTGGTCTCGTAGCCCCGAAGATTGTGTAGGTCACGTCTCTGGCAGTTGACGGGGGTCGATGGTCTTGGCTTAACCGCCCGGGCCGCGAGGAAGACAACCTCTATAAAAAATCACCCCAAACCTCCAAGCGGCGGCGCACCGTGAGGGAGGTTGATAGCTTGACTAATGGGTAGCTAAATTAGTCGTTAGTGCGAACCACGTTTTTTGGTTGGTTGGTTGGAACTTTTTTATACTCGTGGGAACAGCATGGAAAAATCTATTAAAAAAATAAATAAAAGTCGTCAAATGGTGGAGAGTGATGCGGGGTCGGATTCCGACCCTGCATCGGGCGCGGAGAGCTCTTATCAGAGCTCGGAGCGCGAGGTGGTGAAGACTACCGATAGGAGGCAGGAGTTTGTGCGGAAGCGCTCCAAATCGGATGGCCAGGGGTCGTCCGCTGATGAGAGGCAGAGGCGCAAAATCCACTCCAGCCAGCGGGGTGGGGCCCGGAAAAAAGGCGCGGGTAGGGGGCTTACCACGGAGGTCGGTGAGCCGAGCCAGACCAGCTCGGCCGAGCTGGCGAGGCTCGCCACAGGGGAGCACCCTGTAGGGACCAGGACCTGGGCAGTCCTGTCGGGGTCTCAGTGGTGAGCCGGACGCCGCAGCGGCAAAGTTTAAGGAGGTCGTGGGATCCGCTGTCAAGGCTGTGGCCTTGAAGAGGCTCCAGTCCTCAAAGGACAGGGCCATATCCGAGGCCACGGCCTCTATCTTGGCGGCAGGGAAGGCCCTCCTTGGACCTCCGCCAGCGTCGGACGGAATGTCCGAAACGCGGGCGGAACTCGCCCGGTTGACAGCCGCTATGGAGCTTCTCCGGAAGGAGAATGAGGAGCTCCGAGCAGAACTGGCCAAGCTCCGCGGAGCCGCCCCTCATGAGACTCCGCAGGGGGGAGAGCAGCATGGGCAGGGGCGGCCCCTGCCTGCTGAGGACCGGGTCCTGTCCTTGGTGCGGCGGGAGCTGGATGCCTTTCGGGCGCGGTTTTCCGCCCTAGAGGCCATCGTACTGCGCCCCCCATTAGCGGCGAGCCAGCCGGCCTCGGGCCAGCTGAAGGTGGCATCATATGCCACCACTGCAGCTGCCCCGACCAAACCAGGGTCGTCGGTGCAGACCAAGGGCAGGGCGGCTACAGAGGCGGCGAGGGCACCGGCCCAGGCTGCGAGTGCACCGGCCCAGGTGGCGAGGGCACCGGCCCAGGCTGCTAGGGCACCGGCACAGGCGGCGAGGGCCCTAGCCCAACAGCCGCCCCCGCCTCCTAATTCTTCTCCAGCCGACGCCGAATGGCAAGTAGCCGGCGAAAAGAAGAAGGCGGGTAAGGCCGCAAGGGCGGCCAAAAGAAAGGCGAGGTGGCAGCGGCGCAAGGAGCGAAGTGTCGCGGCTAGGCTCCGCGCCCCGAAGTCAGCGGCTGTAGTGATTACACTACAGCCGGGAGCGGAGAAAAAGGGCACGTCCTACCAAAGCGTGCTCGCCAAGGTGGGGCAGGCTGTGGACCTGGAGGCGCTCGGCGCCAAGAATGGCCTCAGGCTGAAAGTAACCGCGACCGGGGCCCGGATGCTGGAAGTCCCTGGTGCGGACAGCGGCCCGGCCGCTGACGCTCTGGCCGAAAGGCTCAGAGCATCCATAGACGCGGACGAGGCCCGGGTGTCCAGGCCCACCAAGTGCGCTGACATGCGCATCTCGGGCCTGGACGACTCGGTGACGAAGGCACTGGTCGTGGCCGCTGTCGCTAGGACGGGGGGGTGCTCTGCCGAGCAGGTTAAGGTGGGCACCATCCGTCCTGACTTCGCGGGGATGCAGGCCGTGACGGTGAGCTGCCCCGTGTCGGCGGCCAAAAAGGTTGCCGAGGAGGGCCGAAGGCTTTTGGTGGGCTGGGTTTCCGCGCAGGTCAAACTGCTGGAACCCAGACCTCTGAGGTGCTTCCGCTGCCATGTGGGTCACCACGTGGGAGTAAAATGCACCTCGGAGGTGGACCGCAGCGGTAACTGCTACCGCTGTGGTCAGCCCGGTCACGAGGCTGGCTCGTGCACTGCCGCGCCGCACTGCGTCGTATGTGCGGCTGCTGGCAAGCCAGCTGACCACCGGATTGGGGGCAAGGCAAACTCAAACTCAAACTCAAAGCATTTATTTCAAATAAACCAATTACAGGCACTTTTGAATTGTCAAGGGGTCGGTCAGTCAGAAAGATGAAGCTAGTTGCCCATTCCAAAGCGTAGTAGGTACCTATGGAGAAGAACGGGCAAGAAACTCCACGGACACTCTTTTAAATCAAAAATATATGTTACAAAATATTTGTTACATCATTCATGTTGAAATTATACATGTGAGAACAATGTAGAAAGACGTGCACGTTAAAAGCGTCCGTATAAAAATAACAATTCAAAAATTTAAATAAGCCGTGGCAGCTAAGAGATGACCAGTCCCTACTGACGGCGCCCGTTCACGAACATGACGCATGGATCAGCACCATTTAGCTCAACCATTTTGAAGGGAACTTAACGATCCAACACACACGCCACCACCAGCGAGACATTTGAGTGAGCGTGACATACTCTCAGCAGCCAGGGCACATTCAAGTCAATGAAAGACGTACCCAGTAAAATGGGAGCTTTATAGAAGGTATGTGGTCACAGTGCTCACACATGTGCTTTGCAATTATACAATATTAACAGGTTGAATTTATACAATGCAAAGATAGTTTTTCCAATCTTCAGCAGCTCCAACAATATTTTCGAATGCTAATTAACTAGTTTATGCGCCCTTGTGGAGCTGGACCAGCGTTGAGCCAAGCATTTTTGTCAGCGATGTAATCCCCCAACTTATAATATGCTCAGCATAGTGTGCGTTTTATACAAGATTTAAATTTCGTTTCATTTAGTTGGAGTATGTGGGGAGGTATTTTATTGTAACATTTTAAACAGTACCCCATGAAGGATGAGTCTACTTTAGCCAGTCTGAAACCAGGTTGAACTAATTGGTCCCTATTTCTCGTACTATAATTGTGTAAGGCCTGCGTCAAACCTGCCAAAGCCGGAGGCAGGGGCAAGCCCTCCGCCACCGCCGTCACCGCCGCAGCCGCCGCCACTACTGGCGCCGCCGCTGCCGCTTCCACCGTCGTAGTCGCTGCCGTTGCCGCCGCGGCAGGGTCCTCACAGGGGGCTCGGGAGGGGCTGAAATGGACTGCCAATAACGGCTCCATTACGCTGTTCGCCTGGAGGAGCTCCAGGCGAACATCAACCACTGCGCTGCAGCTCAGGACTTATTGCTCCAGAGCATGGTGCAGTGGTCGATTAACATCGCCGTGGTCGCTGAGCCGTACTTTGTCCCGCCCAGGGATGACTGGGTGGAGGACCTGAGCGGCTCAGTGACCCTAATTTCGTCGGCCGCCGCCGGAACTCCGTCCCTCGAGGCTGTCAAGAGAGGACGGGGTTGCGTGGCAGCACGGTTCGGGGAGATTGTCGTGGTAGGGGGGTACTTCTCCCCGAACCGAACTCTCGCCGAGTTCCACAACTCCCTTGCGGAGTTGAGAGTCGTCGTCGTCGGGTTCGGTTCCCTCCCGGTGCTTGTTCTCGGGGACTTCAATGCCAAGAACGTGGCTTGGGGTTCCCGGTATACAGACACACGGGGCAGGATGGTGGAGGACTGGGCACTGGAAACAAGCCTGGTCGTCCTTAATCGGGGTTCTGTCCCCACGTGTGTGCGGATGCGGGGTGAATCAGTGGTGGACCTTTCGTTCGCCAGCCCCGCTCTATCGCCGCGTGTCGCCGACTGGCGCGTCATGGAGGGGGTGGAGACCTATTCCGACCACCGGTACATCCGGTTTGACGTCTCCGCCCAGTCCTCGAGCGCGCCGGTCCGACAGGCCCCGAGTGGTCCGCGATGGGCGCTGAAGCAGCTGGACCGGGAGCTAATCCTGGAAGCCTCGATCGTGCAGGCCTGGGTGTCATCACCGGACAGGCTTGCCGATATCAACGATGAGGCGGAGTGGTTCCGGGAGGCCATGTCCGACATATGTGACGTGGCAATGCCCCGGGTCCAGCCCGGCCGTGCTTCGCGCCCGGTGTACTGGTGGTCGCAAGAGCTGACGACTCTGCGCGCCGCGTGCGTTGCTGCGCGACGCCGGTACGCCAGGCACCGCAGGCTCCGTATCCGCCCTCCGGATACCGAAGCCATTCAGGCGGAGTTGTACGAGGGGTACAGAGCGGCGAAGGCCGCCCTCCAAGCGGAGATCCTGCGGGCCAGGGGACTGGCCCGCGAGGAGTCGCTGGCGACTCTCCGGATCCGGCAATTGGGACTCGAGGTGGCCCTGCACAAGTCTGAGGTCATGTGCTTCCATGGCCCTCGGAACGCGCCACAGTCGGATTCCCAAATAACGGTAGGAGGGGTTCACATCGGCGTCGAGGTGACGATGAAGTACCTGGGACTCGTCCTCGACAGCCGGTGGAACTTCGTGGAGCATTTCCGACGTTTGGCTACCAAACTGGAGCGGGCCGGGGCCGCCTTGAAGCGGCTTCTGCCCAATCTAAGGGGTCCAAACGCCTCCTGCCGGAGGCTCTACGCGGGGGTCGTGCGGTCCATGGCTCTTTACGGGGCACCGGTGTGGGCGAGAACCTTAAGGTTGCGGCCAGCCCGCCGGTTGCATGCAGCCCAAAGGGTCATGGCTATACGGATGGTCCGGGGATACCGTACGGTCTCCGGCGAGGCGGCGAGCCTCCTTGCCGGAACGCCGCCATGGGATCTGGAGGCGAAGGTCCTCGCCCACATCTGGGAGTGGCGCGAGGAGATGAAGCGCCGGGGTGTAACTCCGCTGCCGCGAGAAATCACGGTACAGCGGACAGAGCTCCGGCAGGATCTCATGGCGGCTTGGAGTGTGCGATTGTCGCAACCCAGATATGGGCACGCCACAATCGCGGCGATAAGTCCCCTCTTTGAGGAGTGGCTAGAGAGGCGCCACGGCGTCCTCACCTTCCGCCTGACGCAGGTCCTCACCGGACACGGTTGTTTCGGGAGGTACCTGTTTCGCATAAGGCGGGAGGAAACGCCCGGGTGTCACCATTGTGTGGATCATCCGGAGGACACGGTGGAGCATACGGTGGAGGTTTGCCTGGCTTGGGTGGACCATTGCCATGTCCTCGTGGAGGCGATCGGCGGCAGTGACCTCTCGCGTCCGGCCCTGGTCCAGGCCACGGTGCGGAGCGAGAGGGCATGGCAGGCCGTCACCTCCTTCTGCGAAGCAGTAATGCTCGCGAAGGAGGAGGCGGAGCGCGTGAGGGAGAGGCAAAGTTCGCGCCCTCACGCGCCTAGCCGCCGTAGGAGACGCCCTGGGCGTCGGGACTCCTTGGAGGATTCCCGGCCACCGTAGGCGCGGGCTTGCGGGCGGTGAGCAATGGGTAGCTCGCCCCCGATAAGGACCAGGCCCGGGTCGACGGCGCGTCGTGTTCCACGCGCGCCTCAAAGAGATGTCAGCAAAACTGACGGGGTCCGCTAGGACCGTTGCCCGCCGGGGTTGCGGGTAGTCCTAAGGGGAAACCGTGGCCCCTGGCATGGCAAGGGAAGGAACACGGGTGGGTTTTAGTCAGTAAAAGTCTGACACGCCCTCCCGCTCCGCCCAGAGCGGGAGAAGTCATTGGATGAAAAAAAAAGGACCCTTGAAACATGTGATAAATGATAAATGATTTATTTTCTGTAAGTAGGTTTATACAAAAACTTTTACACGTCAATCACGTTTAAAAACTAGATGAGGTCGGCGTTTCCTATCTGACTACTCTGAGAAGAAAGGCCGAAACAAACTCAGAGGTCACAGTCTCTTTTAAAGTCCAGACATAATCTTGGTCAGATCATGTGAAGAATATGTAGATTCGTGTCTGAAATGGTCTTTTGAGGAAAGAACCACACAGATTGAGTGGACCTGTCCAGTCAGTGCACGCATTTGTCGGTAATCGTGCAGCTCAACTCAGAAGTCAAGGAGCTCAACGATTCGACGAACAATACCAAAGAAAGGACATTTGGGTAGGCCGCATATAGTACTCAAACTGCCAGACCATGGTTAAAACTAACTAAAAAAAGAAAAAATCAATGACCCACATAGTCTTCACATTCACAATAATAAACAAAATAATAAAAAATACTTTACATAGTAAATATTCATGTCATTGTATATAAAAAAGTTCATTAATGTCAATATGTATATAAAATCCACAGATGATCTTGGTCAGATCATTGGAGGACCATGTACATTTGTGTCTGAAATGGCCTTTTGAAGAAACAACCATACAGATTTGAGTGGACCTGTCCAGTCAGTGCACGCATTTGTCAGTAATCGTGTAGCTCAACTCAGCACTTAAGGAGCTCAACGAATAGACCAACAATACCAAAGAAAGGACATTTGGGTAGGCCGCATAAAGTACTCAAACCGCCAGATTATCATTAAAAGTAACTGAGACAGACAGAAAATATAATTGACCCACATAGTCCTCAGATTCACAATAATTAAAATAATAATAATATTATACTTCATAAAGTAAATATGGCTGTCATTGTTTCTAATAAAATAAAAAAATCTGTAAAAGAACGTTAAAATAAATGAATTGGAGCAGCTCACTCCCAAGCCTTTTTGTCATCAATATAATCTTTTACGGTATAAAACGCTTTCTGGCACAACTTACGTTTAATGAATGATTTGAATTTAGTACTTGGCTTGGAAGTTTATTATAAAAGCATATACATTGACATCTGAACGAGCCACCTATTTTCTTGAGCCTTGTTGAGGGTACAACAAATTTGTGTTTGTTCCTAGTATTTATATTATGAATATCACTGTATTTCTTAAACAATTTAATGTTTTTATGAGCATACTAGCTTTCGCCCGCGGCTTCGCCCGCGTGGAGGTCGGAAATTGTCCTACAGGAAAGTACTTCCGGGGAAAAAAGTAGGTACTTTATCCAGGTTATATATCATCAATGTGTCAAATTTCATCCAAATCCGTTAGCCGTTTTTGTATAATTGAGTAACAAACATCCAAACACACAAACATACAAACTGTCACCTTTATAATATCAGTAAGATTAAGTCATTATAAGTTTTAAGTGGGTATATTACTGTAAAGTTTCATCAAAATCCGTTCAGTAGTTTTTGCGTAAAAGAATAACAAACGTCCATCCATCCATCCTCACAAACTTTCGCATTTATAATATTAGTAAGTAGGAGCACTCCCGAGGAGATATTTAGGACACTGGCAGCCTCATGAATGACCAAGGGCATTGAAGTCGGTAGTAGGAGGTTGACAAACCTCCGATTTGCCGACGACATAGTACTTTTTTGCCCCCACAGCTCTGGAACTACAGACTATGCTTCAAGACCTAAGCACGGCAAGCCTCAGGGTTGGACTCACGATGAATCGGTCTAAAACAAAAACCATAACCAACAGCACTAAGTGTAGTTTCGAGGTAGATGGGCAGGAAACACATGTCGATGAGTACATCTACTTGGGCCAGTTAGTTCCTTTCGAAAACCGGTAACAAAAGGAATTCTATCGCTGCATCGAAAATGCCTGGAAAAGGTACTGGTCTCTGAAGACGGTAATGAAAGGCGATCTGCCGATCTCCTTGAAGCGAACACTCATCGATATGTGTATTCTGCCACTTACCGAGTCGCAAAAGTTTCTTCTTGGGGTTTGCCAAAGAGCAATGGAGCGAAGCATTCTAGGCGTAAAACGAACTGACAATTATCGAAACACTACGCTGCGCTCTAAAACGGGGATTCTTGATGTAGGCAAAAAGGCTGCCAAGCTAAAATGGGATTGGGCGGGTCATGTAAGCCGCATGCATAGCGACCGCTGGGCAACAGTCTCCACACGGTGGATGCCTGAGGATGGACGGCGCCGCCGAGGCCGGCCCAGGAAGAGGAGGCGAGACGACCTAGACGCAAATCGCAAGGGTTGGATCGAGGAGGCCCTGGAGAACGATGCTTGGAAGTATTTGGGGAGGCCTTTGCTGAGCAATGGGACAGTGTAGGCTAATCTATAAATATAAAAATGTCGTGTCACGGTGCTTGTGGTCGCACTCCTCCGAAACTTTTATTTGGTAGGTATGACAATAGGTCGTAAAGAGGTAGGTATGCAGGTAGGGTAGGTAGATAAGTAGATAGGTAGGGTAGCGTAGGTGGATAGGTAGGGTACGGTAGGTGGATAGGTAGGTGTACCGTAGATAAGCACTTAGTGCTACCAGTGCGAAACCGGGGCGGGAAGCTAGTATAAAAACAAAAAAATATAAATTGCAGTATTACTGTGAAGTTTCATCAAAATCCGTTCAGTAGTTTTTGCGTGAAAGAGTAACAAACATCCATTCATCCTCACAAACTTTCGCATTTATAATATTAGTAGGATAATATAAGTAATTAAAATAAAAACCAATTGCGTAACACACTATCAATCAAAATCTGAATGATTTTATGGATATTGCTAATCCATTGCTTCATTAATTATTATGTTCGAGAAATCTGTCAACAACGTAAATAACGCAATTAATTTTGTTGAACTGTCAAAATGAAACCCATTGCTATTGTAAGTGTGTTACGCAATTACCCCGTTGATTTAGGACATGTAACACGTTCCTGTGGGATAATTTCCGACATTCACGATTGAATTTTAAAACTAACCGTTATTCTTAAACTAACAAAAAAAGAAAGACTTCTTATATCTAATTAAAATAAAAACTACTATAATATATTTCTACTTAAAATACTACCAAAAAATTGTTATTAGAACATGGCGCGTCATTATCTGGCCCGCCGCTCACCCCCGCTTCATTCTTATCGTTGTAACTTTTAAACTATTCTTTCAAATGTCTTAGTGTAAAAGACAAAGTTTATCTACATTAAATACCGAAAGCGATGAAGTTATTAATTTTGATAAGAATTAACTAAATACTCCAAAATGTGCAATGTAAAAAAAGTCTCCATTTTAAATGTATTTATGGCTCAGTATTTTAGCTATAATGGCTTCCACATAAAAGATAGATATATGCTGTCGCGGACTTTTATTTAGAACTATTTCAGACAAACAATCCCAAAATACATTATCTTCGTATAACTCTAACGGTTTAGGCAGCGCACGCCAAGATAGCTCTCAGAGGGCAGAAATTTTTCCGACTTACTTCATACTTATCGTTATATTATGGCAAAATCAAACAAAATCGTTATAAATTGTAGCCTATGTGTTATTCTGATGTATAAGCTATATCACTGTAAAGTTTCATCAAAATCCGTTCAGTAGTTTTTGCGTGAAAGAGTAACAAACATCCATACATCCATCCATCCATCCTCACAAACTTTCGTATTTATAATATTAGTAGGATATATATATATATATATAAGTAGGATTGTGTTACTACTGTTGTCTGTGCTTGTCCTTGTATTGTATTCTAAAGTTTCCAATAAATCTGCTTTTTTACTAATAAATGTACAAAATTGTGACAGTGTCGGTGATGTTGGTAAAGTGTTCCGATGTTGTTCCCAATCTCTACTGGTGACTGAATCTAATTTAACGGTCATCATATACACAATCAACGTATCCCAGTACTCTGTAGGCTCGTTCAATGTTTTTAGGGCTCTTATGTTTTTATTAATGACGTCAACTAAACGCCGCAACATTATACAAGACTCCCTTGGAATGTACTCAACATCGAACAACGCCTGCAAGTGGTTATTAATAAGAAGCCTACTATTATTATAACGGTTACATAGCAACTTCCACGCCATTTCGTAATGCTCACTTTTAAAATCAATATTTTTAATGACTTCCATTGCATCACCTTTAAGCGATGCACGAAGGTAGTGGAACTTGCTGATATCATCTATGCAACTACTGTTATGTATTAGTGACAAAAATGTATCTCTATACTCAAGCCAGTACTGATAACCACCATCGAAACTAGGCAAATTAATCTTGGGTAAGCGTATAAAGTTACGTTGGAACGATTCACCTGTTTGTTTGCTTGTTGAGCCCGCCACAGACCCATTTCCACCGGCGGCGTTGGCGGCGCCAGCCAGCAAACTACGTGCCTGCGCAGCTAATGCATGGTACCGCTCCTCAAACTTGGCCCGCTCCGCATACGCCTCGTCTGGCATGTCCGATAGCACCTCGATTTCCAACTGTAAATCGTCAAATTCATCGTATATGGCATCAAATTTACTTAAGCGTCCCTCCAACTCGATGCGCTGCAAGTCGGAAATAGTCTCACAACTTATAAGCACATTGATATAATTGCTAAAGTTCGTGAGTTTAGCTTTCATAGCACTACGTTTCCTAATAAGCACATCTTCATTGGCCATTATGAGAAAGATATAATAGTGTGCAGATAATAAAAACTCAGCAAAGCGATGAACAATGAGCAATGACTAATGTTTGCACAAAGAAAAAAATACGTTAAGTATGAATAGACGCGTGACCTTGAAGCACTTATCGCACGTCAAAGTCAGCTGATGCGACCGTTATAAATTATAACGGTAAGTAAAGCGACCAATGAGTAATGCGTGAGTGCAACAGCAGATTGAGACACAAAATGGATTACAGTAATGTTTGACTCAAATATTAGCGAAGTGGAAAGGACAAAGTAATAGAAAATATTATGCTGTAAGCGTTGAAAATGTTTGGAAAAGGAAAGAAAAAGGAAATAACTGGAACAAACTCACAAAACGTCCTTATCCTTATCCACAAGATGAACTGATTTGATTCCCTCGAAGCGATGACTCGGCACAATTTGACTGGGGCAGTCGTTCTTGCACCACCGTCGTATTCGAAGACTTCGGGAAGAAGTACGAAGTTCTCTTCTTGTGTCTTGAACTTGAAGATGACTTCAAAAAATGTCGTTACGCACGATGACACGGCGATTTTGAACCGACGAATGACGAAGCCAAGGGTCTCCAACTGTACTGCCAGTCGCCGACCGTTTTGTATTCTCCAAAACACAGCGTTAAAGAGGCTCGAAGGACCAAATGTTTGGACCCTAACTCGAAATGAAATGAAAAGCAGTGGACTGTAAAACTAACTATATATATTGTACAGTAAGACAATAAAGGCCGCGCGTGTGTCGCCGGTTGCGATCCTTTTTGAAGTGACAGGCCTACGGCCCTCTCGTAGATCCGCGTCCCGCGCGCCCGCTTAGCCGCCCGACGTCTGGCACGAAGATATCCGACGGCGCCCGAACAACTAGTGTGTTGATGAAGGGCGAAGAATTGAATCCTGAAGATAGCACAGTATTCTTGGGCTTGACTTTGGATGCTAAGCTTCAGTGGGGCCCACATATAGATAAATTGTCAAAAAAGCTAAGCTCCGCAGCTTATGCTGTTAGAAAAATTCGTAATTTTACTGACATAGAGACAGCCCGTTTAGTGTACTTTAGCTATTTTCACAGTGTAATGTCGTACGGTATTCTGTTGTGGGGAAATGCCGCCGACATTCAAACTGTCTTTGTTTTGCAGAAAAGAGCTGTGCGATCAATTTATAAATTAAGTCCCAGACAGTCTCTTAGAGAGAAATTTAAGGAGATCAATGTAATTCAATTCAATTCATTTATTCAATAACAATTTTCACATCGTGTTTGAATTTCTATAACTAAACATATTACATGCATGCAATCAATATTTAAATCATTATAATTATACAAAATCATATAAAAATAAAAAAAATAACAAAATTAAAAAAAAAAAAATATAAAAGTAAATGTCATAATTCATACCTAAGTCAATTCATAAAAATTCATTATTCATTTCAAATCAATAAAATTATGTTACTTCAACCTTTGCATTAATTTATAAGTCATCAATAGAATATAGACACTTATCTAACAAGAACCGCTTAAGCTTAGTCTGAAACCCACTTGTATAAACTAGACTTTTTAACTCTGTCGGCAGTTTATTGAACATTTTTAATGACTTGTGGTAGGCGCTATGCTTTACCACGTTCAGGTGAGACACTTGCTTCATCTGGAGATCTTTTCTTCTTGTACTCTCCCTGTTTTGCCTTTCATCTTCAGTCTCATATTCAAAGATATATTTTGATAAGTGAGTAAGTAGGACCAAAATGTACAAGCTTGGGACTGTCAATATATTTAAGTCATTAAAATGTGGCTTGCATGATTCTAGCTGTTGAATTCTAGCTATGGTTCTGACTGCTCTTTTCTGAATTACAAAAGCTTTTTGAGTGTTGTAACCATAACTTCCTCCCCAGAAAAGTATGCTGTATCTCAGTTTCGACTCAACCAATGCGTAATAGACCATTTTTAAATGTTTTATGGTTACCTCGTTTCTTAGACTTCTTAGTACGTAGCACGCAGAGCTGATTGTTTTCTCTAGGTGTGTTAGCTCTTGTTTCCACTTTAACTGGCTATCAATGTGAACTCCCAGAAATTTAACCACTGGGACCACGTTCACTGTTTCTCCATTTATAACGCAGTTAATGTTATCTTTATTTCTGGAAGTAGAACGAAAAAGCATAACATTCGTTTTACTGGCATTTACTTTAAGACCGTTAACAGAAAACCACCTGTGGAAGATATCTAAGGTTTGATTAACTATGGAATTAAGATCGCGTATATTGTCAGCCGAAACAACTGCGTTTGTATCGTCGGCAAACACCACAAGCTGGATAGATCCAGCAGCTTTTCTACTCATGTGTTGTATAAGGTCATTAACAAACGCGATAAAAAATATCGGACCCAGTATGGAGCCTTGTGGTACGCCAGTGTACACAGGAGACAATGGAGACCTATATGTTTCTTCGCTTGGATATTTATTACCAGAAGAATTTGTCTGTGCTTTGATCTCCACGAACATATTCCTGTTGTTTAAATATGACGTGAGTAATGCCAATACTTTGCCTCTGACACCGTAATGCTCAAGTTTTTCTAGCAGTAATTTATGATCCACCGTGTCAAATGCTGAACTTAAGTCTAAGAAAAGCCCAGCTACTTTCTGTTTGTCATCCAATCTGCTAACTACATCCTTAATTAGAGTCGATATTGCGTCTTGTGTCCCAACGTTTTTCTGATAACCAAATTGTCTTCTACTTAACACTCCATTTAGGTTAAAATGTCTGAGTAATCCGTAGTTTTAATTAGCTTTTCAAGAATTTTTGAGTGAATAGGTAGTAATGAAATTGGTCTGTACATCTTTGGGTCTGTTTTAGATCCTTTTTTGTATACAGGTATTATTTTGGCTATCTTCAGTTGATCTGGAAAAATTCCTTCGTCAAAACACTTATTATAAAAAATGCTTAAAGGTTCCGCTAGTACATCTATATTGTCTTTTATTACCGATATATTTTTGTCATCATAGCCACAAGATTTTTTGTCGTCCATTTTTTTTACCATTTTGAATATCTCAAAGGGTGTAACAGGGTCTAGGACAACGTCATTGGTTACTCTTTTTGCACTTTTACGTAGAATATCCATAGCAGGCACTGTGCATGTAATAGTTGATGAATTAAAATTGAACTGCTGGGCAAAGGTATTCACAATATCTAATGGTTCTGACATAATCTTATTATTTGATTTCAAAATTATTTTTGTATTGTTTTTGACACTCTTATTTCTATGTTTGTTTATAACTTGCCAAACATCTTTTGAGATGTTCGTTGATTTTGCTAATTCAGATTGTACTGTTAGCTTTTTGGCCATATTTATTACTTTCCTGTACAGAGCCATGTATTTTTGCCTATAATCGATCACAGTGTCATTTTGTCTATTCCCTTTGTCAGCACATAAAAATCGTTTCATTTTACTAGAAACCTTTACTCCCTTAGTGACCCAGCGCAGCTGCGTATTACGCGTTGAGTGTACCAGCAGTTTCCTTTTTCTAAAACAGCGTGTGAACATTTCTTCGAATTGCTTTAAAAATGAGTTTATTCCGAAATCACTCCAGTCTTGATTTAATAGTAAATTCCTAAAGTTTCTTCTTGTATTTGCATTAAAAATCCGTTTGGTAATTTCAACACTACTGTTTTTTATCTTCCTACATAGTTCGTTACTTCTGAATAGAATACTGTACTGCAAAGTAATCCTGCATGTCCATCTGCCAAGCCATTGTGGTCAACATCGCAACTTATCACGCAATTGTCTGGCAAATTGGAGAAGACATTGTCTATACAAGATCGTGAGTCATTTCGAATAAATGTAGTCGAACTAATTAAAGGTCTAAAGTTGTAACATGTTAATAAATTTAATAAGTCATTTCTTTTTTTATTGTCAGTTGATAAGTCAATATTAAAATCACCGCAAATAACACAGTTCTTGTTAAAGAAATGTTCTAATAGTTTTTCGAGCCTCACCATAAAAGTGTCTAAGTTTTTATCATAAGGCGTACGATAACAGCAACACACAGATAGGCCTGTTGAAACATCTCTGACACAGCATATTTCAAAACTGTCCATTTTATGTAATTTTTTGGCTATGTGCAGATCTTCGTATTCCCTATCCATAATGACTGTGCCTTCTCAATATATTTTTGAAAATCTTTTATCCTATCCTACTAATATTATAAATACGAAAGTTTGTGAGGATGGATGGATGGATGTATGGATGTTTGTTACTCTTTCACGCAAAAACTACTGAACGGATTTTGATGAAACTTTACAGTGATATAGCTTATACATCAGAATAACACATAGGCTACAATTTATAACGATTTTGTTTGATTTTGCCATAATATAACGATAAGTATGAAGTAAGTCGGAAAAATTTCTGCCCTCTGAGAGCTATCTTGGCGTGCGCTGCCTAAACCGTTAGAGTTATACGAAGATAATGTATCGTGGGATTGTTTGTCTGAAATAGTTCTAAATAAAAGTCCGCGACAGCATATATCTATCTTTTATGTGGAAGCCATTATAGCTAAAATACTGAGCCATAAATACATTTAAAATGGAGACTTTTTTTACATTGCACATTTTGGAGTATTTAGTTAATTCTTATCAAAATTAATAACTTCATCGCTTTCGGTATTTAATGTAGATAAACTTTGTCTTTTACACTAAGACATTTGAAAGAATAGTTTAAAAGTTACAACGATAAGAATGAAGCGGGGGTGAGCGGCGGGCCAGATAATGACGCGCCATGTTCTAATAACAATTTTTTGGTAGTATTTTAAGTAGAAATATATTATAGTAGTTTTTATTTTAATTAGATATAAGAAGTCTTTCTTTTTTTGTTAGTTTAAGAATAACGGTTAGTTTTAAAATTCAATCGTGAATGTCGGAAATTATCCCACAGGAACGTGTTACATGTCCTAAATCAACGGGGTAATTGCGTAACACACTTACAATAGCAATGGGTTTCATTTTGACAGTTCAACAAAATTAATTGCGTTATTTACGTTGTTGACAGATTTCTCGAACATAATAATTAATGAAGCAATGGATTAGCAATATCCATAAAATCATTCAGATTTTGATTGATAGTGTGTTACGCAATTGGTTTTTATTTTAATTACTTATATTATCCTACTAATATTATAAATGCGAAAGTTTGTGAGGATGAATGGATGTTTGTTACTCTTTCACGCAAAAACTACTGAACGGATTTTGATGAAACTTCACAGTAATACTGCAATTTATATTTTTTTGTTTTTATACTAGCTTCCCGCCCCGGTTTCGCACTGGTAGCACTAAGTGCTTATCTACGGTACACCTACCTATCCACCTACCGTACCCTACCTATCCACCTACGCTACCCTACCTATCTACTTATCTACCTACCCTACCTGCATACCTACCTCTTTACGACCTATTGTCATACCTACCAAATAAAAGTTTCGGAGGAGTGCGACCACAAGCACCGTGACACGACATTTTTATATTTATAGATTAGCCTACACTGTCCCATTGCTCAGCAAAGGCCTCCCCAAATACTTCCAAGCATCGTTCTCCAGGGCCTCCTCGATCCAACCCTTGCGATTTGCGTCTAGGTCGTCTCGCCTCCTCTTCCTGGGCCGGCCTCGGCGGCGCCGTCCATCCTCAGGCATCCACCGTGTGGAGACTGTTGCCCAGCGGTCGCTATGCATGCGGCTTACATGACCCGCCCAATCCCATTTTAGCTTGGCAGCCTTTTTGCCTACATCAAGAATCCCCGTTTTAGAGCGCAGCGTAGTGTTTCGATAATTGTCAGTTCGTTTTACGCCTAGAATGCTTCGCTCCATTGCTCTTTGGCAAACCCCAAGAAGAAACTTTTGCGACTCGGTAAGTGGCAGAATACACATATCGATGAGTGTTCGCTTCAAGGAGATCGGCAGATCGCCTTTCATTACCGTCTTCAGAGACCAGTACCTTTTCCAGGCATTTTCGATGCAGCGATAGAATTCCTTTTGTTACCGGTTTTCGAAAGGAACTAACTGGCCCAAGTAGATGTACTCATCGACATGTGTTTCCTGCCCATCTACCTCGAAACTACACTTAGTGCTGTTGGTTATGGTTTTTGTTTTAGACCGATTCATCGTGAGTCCAACCCTGAGGCTTGCCGTGCTTAGGTCTTGAAGCATAGTCTGTAGTTCCAGAGCTGTGGGGGCAAAAAAGTACTATGTCGTCGGCAAATCGGAGGTTTGTCAACCTCCTACTACCGACTTCAATGCCCTTGGTCATTCATGAGGCTGCCAGTGTCCTAAATATCTCCTCGGGAGTGCTCCTACTTACTAATATTATAAATGCGAAAGTTTGTGAGGATGGATGGATGGACGTTTGTTATTCTTTTACGCAAAAACTACTGAACGGATTTTGATGAAACTTTACAGTAATATACCCACTTAAAACTTATAATGACTTAATCTTACTGATATTATAAAGGTGACAGTTTGTATGTTTGTGTGTTTGGATGTTTGTTACTCAATTATACAAAAACGGCTAACGGATTTGGATGAAATTTGACACATTGATGATATATAACCTGGATAAAGTACCTACTTTTTTCCCCGGAAGTACTTTCCTGTAGGACAATTTCCGACCTCCACGCGGGCGAAGCCGCGGGCGAAAGCTAGTACAAAATAAATCAGAATCTTTAGTTATAGCAACTGATCAGAGCATAAATGAAACTTATAACAAAAATACATTTAATAAAACAAAATGTCCCTTATGTACAAAAACTCATCTTCTGTATGTTTGTGAAGAATTCCGTGCCTTACCTGTCGAAACTCGTATAGCTAAAGCTAAAGATTTTAAGGTTTGCTATAATTGTTTACGTTCTGGCCACTTAACAAAGCGATGTAGATTAGCAAGATGCAAGTATTGTAAAGGTAAACACAATACACTTTTACATGTTGAAGATTCCAAATCATCTAACTTTCAGGATCCCATGCCAAGTAGTGTTGCCTTAGCTACTGACATTTCTGGAGTTGCCTCTTTGAGTTCTTGCCCCCCAGAAAATGTCGAGTTATCTAGTGACGTGTCTTTACAAGTTTATACCGCTTCGCATATTTTACTTTCCACAGCGTTGGTGACGGTGGTGAATAGTCAAGGCCGCAAGGTCGACGCCCGGATCCTGCTCGATAATGGTAGTACGGCCAATTTTATAACTCAGACGCTAGTTGATAAACTGGGATTGCCTAGACGCAGCACGAGTTCCACAATCACAGGTATAAACAGTCAGACTACAACTACTACACAGTCTTGTAATATAACTATACAGTCTCGCAGCGGCGGTTATAAAACAAACATCAGCTGTTTGGACCCTAACTCGAAATGAAATGAAAAGCAGTGGACTGTAAAACTAACTATATATATTGTACAGTAAGACAATAAAGGCCGCGCGTGTGTCGCCGGTTGCGATCCTTTTTGAAGTGACAGGCCTACGGCCCTCTCGTAGATCCGCGTCCCGCGCGCCCGCTTAGCCGCCCGACGTCTGGCACGAAGATATCCGACGGCGCCCGAACATCCTCCCCGGGTTGAAACATTCAACTGAGAGGCAGCGGGCAGATGTTGTTGTAGGCCCGCAGCATTGTTCCCTTCTTCGTCTTCAGCTCGACGACGCGTGAAGCTCCATTATTGCCAGGGAAGACCCTCGTAACTCGTCCCAGTGGCCACACGAGTGGCGTTTGTCCTCGTTCCTTAATAAGAACCAGGGTTCCCACAGCCAGCTGTCCTGTTGAGGATGTCCACTTCGTTTTTTGCTGAAGCAGAGAAACATATTCAATATGAAATCGCTTCCAAAAATGTTGCATTATGTGTTCCATTCTTTGGTAACGCTCCAATCGCCCGATGTCTATGTCAGCTGTCTGTGGATGCGGAACAGACGTGAGTGGTCGTCCAATTAAAAAATGTGATGGAGTAAGGACAGTAAAATCTAAAGGATCAGAGGAGAGCGGGGTAAGAGGACGGGAATTTAAGACTGCCTCTATTTGACTCAAACATGTGGCCATCTCCTCATATGTAAAGTGCGATAGACCGAGAAGCCTTTTTAAATGATGTTTGGTCGATTTTACTGCGGCTTCAGCAATGCCGTTGAAGTGAGGAGAGTAGGGAGGCGCGAAAGTAAATTCGATACCTTGTTGACGGATCTCGAAATCAAGATTTGAATCTTGTAGAAATTTCCCCAATTCATTACACGCCCCGACGAAGTTTGTACCATTATCCGACAAGATGCTTTGCGGCTTGCCACGGCGAGATACAAAACGGTGTAAGGCAGCCATGTACGCTTCCTTACTAAGATCTGTGGCGAGCTCGATATGAACAGCTTTGACTGCAAGGCAAACAAAAATACATAAATATGCCTTGATAAGTCTACACCCTCGCCCTTTGCGATCTGCTATCATTACTGGCCCGGCATAGTCAACACTACATTTTAAAAATGGAAATTCTAATTGTGTCCTTGAAGAAGGCAACTGCCCCATTATAGGTTGCACGACTTGACACTTATATTTAAAACATTTAATACATTTCTTAACTGTTGATTTGGAAAGATTTCTGCCACCCAGAGGCCAGTAAGTTTGCCGTATATTTGCTAGTAATAGCTGAGGGCCAGCATGTAATAAATCGGAATGATATTTATTAAAAATAATTTTAGTGATATGGTGTTTACCACATAATAATATGGGATGCTTGACATTATAATCGTAGGGGGTTATCAAGCCTTCCGCCTACACGAATGAGGCCATCCGTATCAATGAAGGGACTCAAAGAAATAAGTCTGTTTTTACGAGGCAATGATTTACCTGACTTTAATAAAACGTACTCTTCAGGAAACATGTCTGATTGAGCATTACGTAAAATGAAATTTAAGGATTTTTTGAGTTCTGTAATGGATAGGGAACCTAGAAATTTATCTTGTTTTGTTTTTAAATTGTGGATATATCTTAATAAATAGGAAACTACTCTCTGTAAATGATTAAAATTGGAATACCTTTGAATTAAAAGTTTGATGAATTCTTGGTTGGTATGTGACTGATGATGTGAGATGAAACTATTACTAGAGTATGGTAGTTGATGAGTTGGATGATCAGTGAAGTGAGATGACACAACTTCAGGCAAATCCTGTCTTACATTATTATTGGGCATTGCTGGCCAGTATGTTTCATCTTTGGACAAAAATTTTGGACCAGACCACCACAGGGAACACTCTCTGATAAGGTCAGCCTTCAGCCCGCGAGAGACAAGATCTGCCGGATTATCCTTAGACGGCACGTAGCTCCACGTATGTCCAGTAGTGCTCTCTTGTATTTCATCAACGCGATTACGTACAAATGGTTTTAATAAATTTGGTGCCATTGTCAGCCAACTCAACACTATTGTTGAATCGCACCAAAACCGACATTTGCTGAAAGACAAGTTAAGAGAATTCAGTACACTAGTACACAGTCTTGTTCCTAACAATGCGCCACATAGCTCCAACCGTGGAATAGTCGTTGGCTTGATTGGTGCCACTCGATTTTTAGAGACTAACAATTGTACTTTAACTGACCCATTGTGGTCCACCGATCGAACATACACACAAGCACCATATGCCCTTTCAGATGCATCGGTAAAAACATGAAGTTCGTGTGTGGTCGAATTATTACATAATACCCATCGCGATATTTCTAATTCATTTAGGTGTGGCAGCGTATTTTTGAAAGACATCCAACGACTTTTTATTTCATCTGACACTTGTACATCCCAGTCACACTTAGCCATCCATATCGTCTGCATTATTAATTTTGCCTCAACAACACAAGGCCCTACAAGACCCAGTGGGTCAAAAATCTGACTGATCACTGATAAAATATGACGTTTCGTTACTGGTTTGTTGGTGTCGATTTCAATTGAAAATGTTAGCACATCTGACTTACAAAGCCAATGTAAACCAAGTGTTTTCGAAGACATATTTCTATCGACGGACAAATCTAGACTTTTGGAACCACCTGGTACACTTGTTATTTCAGCTAAATTGTCTTCACTGTTAGACTGCCACTTGCGCAGATGAAAATTTGCTGAAGCAAGAACAGAACTGACCTCCTTGCCCAACGCTACTACCTCTGAAATGGAGTTGCCACCACTAAGAAAATCGTCGACGTAATGGTCACGTTCGATTGACAACCATGTGTTTTCACTAGTGGCAGCTGCCGCCAGGCTAACTAGGCATTTCGTGGCTAAATAGGGAGCGGAAGCCGTACCGTAAGTAACGGTGTTAAGAGTATACGTCTTTAAAGGAAGCTTGGGATCAGTCCGAAAAATTATTTTAAGCAAAGAACGTTGCTCAGGTGTTACCATGATCGCCCTATACATTTTTTCGATGTCTCCAGAAATAACATATTTATGTTGACGAAACCGAAGTAGTATTGAAAAAAGGTCATCCTGAACAGTAGGCCCCACCATTTGGATATCGTTGGGCGATAACCCAGATGTGGTAGCAGCTGATGCATCGAATACTACTCGTAGTTTGGTGGTAACTCTCGACTCCTTAACAACCCCATGATGTGGCAAAAAATATTCAGCGAGTTAATTACGAGTTAATCGGACAGCGCGTTAAAATTCTTCCATACAAACTTTGACACCCCCCAACCCCCCTTAAGGGGTTGAATTTAAAAAAAATGCTTCCTTATTCCTTGCCTACATTATAAAAGAAACCTCTGGGCAAAATTTCAGCTTTCTAGGTCCAAGGGTTTGGGCTGGGCGTTGATGAGTCAGTCAGTCAGGACTTGTCTTTTTATTAATAGGTATAGATAGGGATAGTAGGATAGGATATTTTTCCGGGATAAAAAGTACCCAGTGTGGTGCCCAGGATATTAAAGAATAATTATATGAATGAATACAGACAGACAAAAAAAAATTTAATCAAATTTTTGGGTTCGGTGTCGGTCTAGTAACACCCCCTTTTTTTTTTTTTTGGGTGGGAAATCATCCAATGACTTCTCCCGCTCTGGGCGGAGCGGGAGGGCGTGTCAGACTTTTACTGACTAAAACCCACCCGTGTTCCTTCCCTTGCCATGCCAGGGGCCACGGTTTCCCCTTAGGACTACCCGCAACCCCGGCCATTGATTTTTTTTATATTTTCAATGTACAGAATTTTCACTTCTACAGATTTATTATAAGTATAGATAACAGCTAAAGTAGGTGCTACAATGTCAATAATAGACTTAGCAACTTCTACAGAATTACCCCACAGATCTGCAGTCTTTTTTACATTTAAAGTGTGAAAGGTTTTAACCCTCTATCACTCATAAACTGGGATTTATTTGATTTTTTGGATTGGAGATGATTACAAAAAAATTAAATACACGTATTTCTGGGTTTTAATTTTTTTTTTTATTTGGAAGAAAAAATTACAAAAATAGGGAGTGTTGCTTTTAGGCAACACTGAGGTAAGTGGTCAAAATCTTTAGAGTACGGTAGCACAATGACATGTTACGACAGATGGAAGTTTTTGAAGCAATTCTTGGTTTTCGTGTAGCACAAGGCTACCCCGCATTTGTCACATACATTATGGGTAAAGCCAACACACTTCGGAAACTTGCATCTGATTTTCTTATCAGACCATTGCGGCCAGTGCCCAATCTGGTCTTGTCCGTTCAATTTCATGGTTTCCTGTATTAGAGGTGTTCCAAGTATGGGACTCCAGTGGTTGGTAACTCTAGGTAATTGGACGAGAGACATTAGATATGCCACACCTATAAATTGCCTGACATCCTCTTCAGACATCCGAAAACCGCTATTAGGATCTTTCTGCACTTGATAGAAATTGGTCTCTTCAGAAATTTTCTTGATTAGATCATTTGGAAATAGGTAGAGAAAAAACTGTATGGGAGTATCTAGCTCAAGAACATCAGGACCCAGGGTATTGTTTCCCATAAACATGAGCTGTTCTGCATTCAACTCTAGATTTTTTTTCTTCCAGCGTAAATTTAGTTTAGCTGCCTTCGGTTTAGCAACTGTTTTTGGGTTATTGGCTTGGGAAGGTCCAGCAGTGCTCTCGTGTGACGGTGCAGTTTCCGTGGTAGGGGAAAGACTTTCATCAATGTTTTCTAGAGTATGGAATCCACATCAATATCTACCTCTGGAGCCTCATCTTCGAAGGTGTCCAATTCAGGAACAAAATCTGGATCGGCTAGGCTGTCGTCATCCAAATCTAGGCCATCTTCACTATCTGTATTATCATTTAGCGCAAAACTAATGTCTTTTTCACCAAGGGGCCGCTTACGAGACATCCTGGAACATAAAAAAAAACAATAATCAGCATAATAGGTACCAAACAAAATCTTACACTTTTCGTCTGATGTAGCCTACGGGCAACAATCACTATTTACTAACAAAAACCAAATAAAATGTGAAAAGTATTCAAAAATAACGTTACACAATAAAGTTCAAACACTTACCTCTCCATTTTATCAATATAATACACAGGACACAAGCTGAACAATTTTTTTTTTTTTTTTTAAATCACAGTTAACCGCCTCGTTTCGTAAATACCGACTGTCGAAACACAAATCTCAATTTGTTACATGAAGCGCCATCTAGTCGTATTTTTTGGGACTCGTTCGTTAGTTCGGAGTGTAGACTACGAGTTACAGTGCGTGATTACGGTATGAAATCAATTATTTTAAATTTCGAGGCGTTTGTACGGTATGTTACCTACAGTCTACACAATGCTATAGAGGGTTAATTATGTCTGTACAGGTAATATGTTCAAATTAAATTTCGAATCGCAAACGTTAACATTTTTCTTAAGCAAAGACTCAGCAACAGAAGGTGATGATGAGTTTAAGGATTTGGTAGTTGAAATGGGAATATCTGAAAAGAAATTTTCAAAGGCCGCAGCGACTAGTGAGTCTGATTTTATTATATTGTCGTTAATAGACAGGCTGTAGTCAGTATCTCGCTTACAAGACCTTCCCGTTTCACTATTAATAATATTCCAAGTCGTCCTAATTATATTACTACTGTTTTTAATCTTCAAACTCAAATAACGCGACTTGGCCAAACAACAAACTTTTTTAAATAATTTTGAATAATTTCTAACATATAAATTAAATTCAGGAGTCTTTACATAAGCCCTTTCATTGTACAGCTCATAAAGCCGTGTTCTACTTTTATGAATACCAATGGTAGCCCAATCACTGAAAGATGCGTTACTATTAATCGAGATAGTCTTGGGAATAAATTTATGATAACGAGCTTTTTGACCAACGGTATAATGTGTTTCGAAGAGACCGCGAAAGTTCATGTGTTGCGAAGGTTGACGGAGGGGGTGTATTAATAGCTATTAAAAAACATTACAAGGTGATAACACATACCTCATGGGACAGCAGAGTAGAAGATATTTGGGTAAGTATTTTACCTAATAACTCGCATGAGAGTCGGTACAATCTTTGTGTATGTTACCTTCCCCCGGATTTGCCAAATAGTGACCTTAAAACTTTTTATACGAATACACAAAAGATTGTAACGGATTCTCGTGACGATTGTGTCAATCTAATTATTGGAGATTTTAATGTTCCGGGTTTGTTATGGACACCCACGCCATCAAGCAATAAATTGACGAGTGCTGTTGCAGCTACTGATTATAAGTCCTCTCTCTTGCTGGATTTGTTGGCCCTTTGTAATTTGTCACAGTATAATCATTTACCCAACAAAAACTATAGATTTTTAGACCTTGTCCTTTGTACTTCCGACAGTATCCAAGTGATGTTTAACGATGAGCCACTTAGCCGGGTTGATGATCATCACCCACCTTTAAGTATCCATATAAAAGGCAGCATTCCTACTAAACAAATGAAACCTAATAACATCGAACGGCTAAATTTCAACAAGTGTGATTATTCGAAGGTAAAGGTGGCTATCGCAGAGGTTGATTGGGCTACCCTATTATTGTCAAGTGATATCGACCGAGCGGTGGATGAGTTTTACATGGCTCTCAACTCTATAATCAGCATGCATACTCCCACAAGGAAATTGGGTGGTTCTGAGCAGCCTTTCTGGTACTCACTTGCTCTTAAAAAATGTCTCAATGAGAAAAATAAATATCACAGACGTTACAAAAAATATGAAAACCCCCGTGATTATGACACCTTCTCAATGCTGCGTAGTAGGTGCAAACTTCTTACAAAAGAGTGCTACGGTTCCTTTATAAAATCCACAGAGGACTGCTTATCTGATAATATTAAATCATTTTGGAAGTTCGTCAATAGCAAAAAAAGTACGAATGGCTTACCACAAACGATGAAGTTCGGTGGAGTGGTTTCATCTGATAGTCAAGTAATTAGCGAATTATTTTCGGAATTCTTTAGTTCAGTTTTTGAGGATATGTCTGGACCTCCCCTTACTGGTGAGGTATGCTCAGGTGTTGAATGCAACTCTTTTTTATCTGAGATTTATGTTGAACACGATTATGTTTTGCGTGCATTGAAACAACTGGATCATAATAAGAGCGCTGGTCCGGACGGAATTCCTCCTAGTTTCCTGGTAAAGTGTGCTGAAGAACTATCATTGCCACTCTATTATTTGTTTAATCGATCGCTGAAATTGGGTACGTTTCCAAAATGCTGGAAAAAGGCGCACATTGTGCCCATTTATAAAGATGGTGACAAGTCAGACTGTGCAAATTACAGACCCATAAGTATATTATCTGGTATGGCAAAACTTTTTGAGGCGTCTTTGTATCAGCATTTTTATTCTCATTTTAAACCGTATCTTTCCCAATCCCAGCATGGATTCGTACGAAGGAAATCAACGCTCACAAACCTGCTCGAGTACAAAAACTATCTCTGTACTGCTTTCGCAAAGGGTGGTCAGATAGACTCAGTCTATACAGACTTTCGGAAAGCGTTTGATAAAGTTAACCATGAAATACTACTTTTGAAGCTAAAATCGTACGGTATACATGGTTCCCTGTTCCGGTGGATACAGTCTTACTTGAAAAATAGAAGCCAACTTGTTTCTGTCCGTGGATACTTGTCGTTACCAGTTAGTGTTACGTCAGGGATTCCACAGGGATCGCATTTAGGGCCCCTACTTTTCATAATTTTTATTAACGATCTTGTGACAAAATTGACATGTCCCTGTCTGTTGTATGCCGATGATCTGAAGGTATTTGCGTCAATAAAAAACACCTCCGACAGTGAATCCCTTCAACACGATTTAAATATCATTTCTGACTGGTGTACCCTTAATCGAATGAAATTAAACATAAATAAATGCTTTGTTATAACATTTACGAAAAAACGTATAAAGAACACCTATGACTACAGACTCGAAGGTCAATTGTTAGAACGAAAGCGTGTAGCCAGAGATCTTGGCGTGTTGTTTGATGAACAATTGTCTTTTAGAGATCATTACAATCACATGACGAATAGAGCTTTGAAACTTCTCGGTTTTATATCTAGGTCTACCAAAGGATTTAAAAAACCTCAAAGCTTCATATTACTTTATAAAAGCCTGGTTAGAAGTATATTGGAATACTGTTCGATAATCTGGTCACCGTGTTACGCAGTACACTCTGACAGAATTGAGAGTGTGTAAAGAAAATGTGCTAAGTGGGCCTCGTACCGATACGGCTTCTCTAGAACGCTACAAAGCTATTCCGAACGCCTTGTTAAATTAAATTTGGAACCCTTGCATGCTCGTCGCAAACAGCAAGACTTAATAAACCTGCATAAGATCCTACATTCCACGCTGGACTCTTCGACTTTGCTGTCCCTCATAAACATCAATATTAGGTATAACACCCGAACTCCGAAAACTTTCGCACTTCAGGTCTTTACAAATAACACCTCATATTATAACCCTATCGTTAGAATGTGTCGACTTTACAATGAAATTTCAAAGGACAATAATAGTATTGACATCTTCGATTCTCGTTCCGCTGCTTTCAAAAGACATGTATGTAGTCTCTCTTTTTAATCTTGTAACGTTATTATATATACGGTTTTCTTTAGATGATTTAACTTTTCCCTGCTAAGTAGAAGTGTGTCGAAGGACAGACCTTGTAGCTGTAATTTTGTTATTGTGTATTTCTAAGCTTTTTACTGTAGTTGTCATCATTGTTATTTTAGTTGCTAGTCATTTTGTGCGATTACGCTTTGGGTGATAATCAGGTCGAAACCTATAATGTGAACCTAGTGATATACTGGGATTGTTACCCGTTGTAGTTGCCTTTATATAAATAAATAAATAAATAAATGTAGAATTAAATTGTTTACAGTATGTATTAAAAAAATCATCATAATTATAGTTGATTAGGATCACCATGAATAGACATAGCTGGTAATTTATTAATGAGTTTAACTTTAAAAGCTTCCAAGCGACTTGCAGTTTTGGGGTTAACAGTGATATCCTTTTTAGCCACTTTGTTGTTTTGGTAAGGAATAGTAATCCTTTGCCCGCAATGGTCTGAATCCAGTAAATTTATAATTTCTTTGTGGCTCGGTATAACATCTGTATAAATATTATCTAGGCATATGGCACTTGTAGTGGTTATTCTTGTGGGCTCCAAGAATAGGTTTACAAGATTGTAAGACTGAAACAAACTTATTATTTTACTACAAGAACCTGAATTTTCTAATAAATTAACATGAAAGTCACCGCAAGTGATAATAGGCTTATTCGAGTTAGAAATCCTGTGTAAGACTACATCCATTACCTTTTCAAAGCAGTCATACAATCCTGAAGGGGGTCTGTACACACTCAATACAATAAACTGCTCCAACTCTATACAGGCTATTTCAACTGTCCGCTCAACAGATAGGCTCACAATATCCTTACGGTCTTTAAATTTAAGCTGGTTACTGACTAAAATTAATGAGCCACCATGTATAGCATTTTCTCTGCTGAACGAACTACCAACCTGGTGATTATTAAAATTGAACAAGAACTGGTGGCTTTTAAGCCAATGTTCTGTTATACAAAGAATATCAATACTATTAAAATTCATAAATAATTCTACTTCTAAATCTTTGTTCATAAATCCTTGAATATTTTGATGCACCAGGTTAATACTATTTACTGATTTTAAACTTATATTTGATTTTATTTTGCAAATATGTACATTATTGCTAGAGGTTGCCTCTGTTGTCTTAACTTCTAATTTAAATTATGATTAATGTCAATATTTGATACCAAATTATTGGCTGAATAATATAACATGTCAGAGCATTGCTCAATAGAAGCAATTTGTTTAGCCAAGTTCTTGGCTGTAATAGAAAAGTAATATGATAGCGACACAGCTATCTGTCTTTTACAGTACTTTGAAAGATAGTACCTATCCATAAAAAATCTATCTTTTGTCAAATTAAAGTGATTACCAACATAATTGTTAGTGTCAATTAAATGAAATAAATTATTATTGTATGTCAAATTATGTAATGTCCTATTAATTTCAAATCTAAAATTGTTTTCTTCCTGTGGCAAACTTTGGCAGTATGGGAATGTGAACATCACAATTTTTCTTAAACTAAGGTTACTCAATGTTCTATAATATTGGATTAATTCTCCTTTGTTCACACTACCCCTATTACCAACAAATATTAATATTATAGTATCCTGGTTAAACTTGCAATTTATAACTTTTTTCATTATGTCAAATAAGGAACAACCAGGCATACAGTAGTTAATTATTGAGTGTCCCGGATAATTATTTGTCAACAAGTGGCCTAGATCCTTTCCAATTTCATCACAAAATAATACAATTTCTTTGTTAACACTCTTTTTAGGCAAACAATTAGAAATCAATGAAGGCAAACTGGCATTAGACTGCAGTATGGTCGTATCACATATTGTCAATGAATGGTCCGGTGTGGGTTCAAATGGTGGTGGTTGACAATGTTCACAGTTGTTGTTCGTTTGTGAACTTACCAGATCATTCATCGCCAATACATATTCCCTCATTTGGTTTTCAGAAGCTGTATATTTGATGGTCATAGAAGTAAGTTTCTCCTGTAGTTGATCAAGTTCATACTGCAAGTCATCCGTGTCAGTTTGGTATTTCCTAGTACTTTTTTCTAAGTTTAATGAATACATATCTAATTGTTTCAGTAGATGTAACCTTTCTCTATTAAGTTTTACATTTTTAATGAAGAACTTTTGTTTTTTGACCATTTTCTTAGTTTTAACTATGTATTTGTTAATTTTTATGTATTTTTTAAGTTTATTTTTACTAGTAACTACCCTCTTACTGGATTGTGAGTCATCTTCACCTGTTAAATCTATTGTGTAGGAGGGGTTTATTGCAGAAACCATAGATGGGGCTATAGGCACCAATTCATTGAATAGACTTTGATTCAACGAGGCAGTGATGTTAAGATTTGTAGTCTCGAGATGTTCAATCTGACTTTGAGCCTCATGTAGCTGCTGTTGTAATAAATATTTGTTACTAAGAGCTTGTTCATACTCATTGCTACATTGGCTGAACCCGTCCACAACAACTTGGAGCCTATCCCGGGCTGCTATGGCATCAGTGTGTTGAATATATAACCGAGCCATTTCTGTTTTTAACTTGCTATTCCTTTCGAGGACACCAAGGAACTCTATTTCATTTTCATCTTTTTCCCTAATCAGTTGGTCACAGAGCTCCTGAGACGCCTTTAATTCGCTCAAAGCCTGAGTGAGTTTGGTCTCTTCTAGGCGAGCCCGCGCGCTACGAGTCATAATCATGATTAAAGAGAAAAAGAGAAGAGGTTGGAAAAGAGTAGTGGATTGAGTATGATTAGTTGAATGGAAAATGAAATTTAAATAGATCGTAAAGAAAGAAGTTCTGTCACCAAACTATTTAAGGTTATGTTTACGTTCTTACGGTCATTGGCATCAACTTGTAGCCGTAACAAAAAAAAGAACTAATGATTTACAAACAAAATAATAGAACGTACACAAACAACTACCAAGTAAAATATATAGTATTGTACCTGATATCGAGATGAAAATGCAACATTCACTTGAGCCGGTAACTGTCAACGAATCACAATGAAATTTTAACACGCAATTTGCAGTTAAAGGCTAAATTTTACACAGAAAACACTTAATTACGCTATAAACAAGTGAATAAATTGGAAATAGGCCTTATTACGAAGGAAATCTAATAATTAAAATTAAAATTAAAGGGACAAATTCAAATCAGCAACTCTGTGGACTGCACAACTGTGGACTGCACTTTCTCAACTATGTCTGATAGCGGCAGCCACTGGACACACATCCACATGTGTGAACACTACGACACCTTACCCCTCTAAGAGAGTCATAGTTACTCCCGCCCGCGCTTGCTTGAATTTCTTCACGTTGACATTCAGAGCACTGGGCAGAAATCACATTGCGTCAACACCCGCGAGGGCCATCTCAATGCTTTGTTTTAATTAGACGGTCGGATTCCCCTTGTCCGTGCCAGTTCTGAGCTGACCGTTGAACGGCGGTCGTACAGAACCGCGCCGATTGCGCACGAGACGAAACCGACACGGCCTTACGGCTAGGAAGATCCGCGGAAGGCCGGAACGCGGGTCCGGAGTCCGCCCTAGCGCCCCGAGAGACGCCCGAGCATCGACCAGACCGGCACCGGCCGCATACGCTTCCCGTCCAAACCCGACACGCCCCGGTCCTCAGAGCCAATCCTTATTCCGAAGTTACGGATCCAATTTGCCGACTTCCCTTACCTACATTATTCTATCGACTAGAGGCTCCTCACCTTGGAGACCTGCTGCGGATATGGGTACGAATCGGCGCGACATCTCCACGTCCATCCCTCACCTGAATTTTCAAGGTCCGCAGAGAGTATCCGGACACCGCCGCAAATGCGGTGCTCTTCGCGTTCCGAACCATATCTCCCTTCTATAGGATTCCATGGAACTCGAACGCTCAGGCAGAAAAGAAAACTCTTCCCGGACCTCTCGGCGGCGTCTTCAGGCCACTTTGGGTTACCCCGTCGAACACTCGCTGTAAAAACGAGGGAACGATTATTGAAACGGTTCCGCTGCCAGGTTCCGGAATAGGAACCGGATTCCTTTTGCGCTCAAAGGGCGTTATTTATCATTGAGAACATTAAAGAACTTTTTGAAAAAACACGAGCTTAGGATCGACTGACTCGCGAGCAACTACTGTTCACGCGAAACCCTTCTCCATGTCAGTCCTCCAGGGCCTCGCTGGAGTATTTGCTACTACCACCAAGATCTGCGCCGACGGAGGCTCCAAGCGGGCTCACGCCCAGACCCTTCTGAGCTCTCCGCCGCGCACGTCCTACACGTTACGGCTTAATGACGTCACAAAGAACGTCGCACATGCCCGTAACAGTAGTGTATAGTCAAAACGCTTCAGCGCCATCCATTTTCAGGGCTGGTTGCTTCGGCAGGTGAGTCGTTGCACACTCCTTAGCGGATTCCGACTTCCATGGCCACCGTCCTGCTGTCATGTGTAGCCGTTTCTCAGGCTCCCTCTCCGGAATCGAACCCTGATTCCCCGTTACCCGTGACAACCATGGTAGTCGCAGAAACTATCATCGAAAGTTGATAAGGCAGACATTTGAAAGATGCGTCGCCGGTACTGGACCATGCGATCGGCATAAGTTATCCAGATTCATCAAAATTAACGACTACGATCAATCATAAGTGTAATGTGGAGTCAAGTTGGAGTGAATTCATCTTGAAATGATTGAAAGGGATAACTGGGGGCATTCGTATTGCGACGTTAGAGGTGAAATTCTTGGATCATCGCAAGACGGAACATCAGCGAAAGCATTTGCCAAAGGTGTTTTCATCAATCAAAAACGAAAGTTAGAGGTTCGAAGACGATTAGATACCGCCCTAGTTCTAACCTTTGTCAATCAAGTCTTGCGTCGCAAGAAAAGGAGCTTCGGGTTAGCCTGGAGCGCCTGTGCGACGCAACAAAGCCGATTGCCGTCGTTGAATGAATGAATGAATGAATGAATGAATTGCACCGATCCCAGCGTGGTTTAACCAGACTCGATAAATCGAATGAACCCCCAGATTTGCACTAGCCGCTGGATTCTCATGTTTCATGGGGCTGCAGAGGCCATTGCATATCAGGGAGTAGACCAGGTGGCGCGGGTAATGGCAGGGAGAGAATGTGCCCTCGGGATAAGGAAGGATTAGCGAGCCTACCGGATATGCATCCTTGAGTAAGCAATGGAATAGTGGACAGACGGGTAATGTTTATCTATGGATGGGCATCTTTTTACGACGTCGCCGCCAGTTGGCTCAGGTCGATCTTCACCGGTGAATCTTTTGGCGGGGCTGTGCTGCTTACTCGGCTTTCTTCTTTCTGCTTTTCACTGCTGTGCTGTTTACCCCTTGTTGTTTTCTGTGTCTTCGTCCGAAGACTCGCTGCTATCCGTTTCCTTATATATCTCGCTGGCTGCCTTCTTGATCTTGTTTCGGTATTCAGCCGTGTCCATCCAAAAGTTAATATCCTTGTCGGAGTACGCCAAGTCCTGTTTTAGGTTGTCATTTCATGTGTAAATAGGTCGGCCTACTTTTTTGGATTTGGCCTTGTACTGCATTGCTGCATGTAAAAGCTGTGGTTCCTTGTGCGTTTGGTTACTGTTTTTCCGTCTAAGATTTCGTGCATTTTCCTTTGTCCTGGTTTATTCCTAGCGTGGTTAATCAAGTCTCTCATGATAACTCTCTCAGATCTTCTTAGTCTTGATCGGTTAGCTTTGGTGATTGCCGATACTTTCAAACCATATATCATACAAGGTACGATCACCATTATCATATCATACATAAGTCTGGCTAGTCGCCAGACTTATGTATGATAAAAACTTATGTATAGAAGTTCCAGTTATACAGCGATAATCGTTTGTATCTTTAGGGCATTTTTTCTTCGGACTTGGTACCTGCATAGTTTCTAGCCACGTGTCGGGTGCTTCGTTCTGTATCCATCCAGGCTTTGTTCATGTGTACGGTGACGGCTTCCTGTAATATTTGTGGCATCGCTTTGAAGAGCTCGATTGCAACTTGGTCTGTCCCAGGAGCTGTATCGTTACGCTGTTGTTAATTATTCCCATTACGTCATACTCCGTGGGTCACTCGTTTTGCGTGTCGGTTTACGACTTTGTTAAGCTAACGGTTGGCATAGGTACGTAAGGTAGCCTTCGGAGTCTTTTAGAATTTGCTCCCATTTGGACATTGGCATTGGTATAAATTCGTTTCTCTTCCGGCGTTTTGTTTCTAACTTGTTTCTCCTGTAAAATAAGTAAAGCACCTGCATGCGTTTTGAAGGGTGTTTTGCGTTGGGTGGGTGCCCTGCGTTCTTGTTCTTCGTCTTGGTGTTTAACTTTTTGAAGTGTTGTGTGACATTCTTTTACTCGATCGCGTTTATATGGGTTAAATGGTTGTCTTCTTTGTATGAATTTTGCCTTTTGGAGGTTAGCAAGAGCTATGTACGATGTTCCCTGCGGTGAGTCGGCTGAAAAATCAAAGTTTCCTGGGCAGCAGATTTTAATACTCTAGTTATGGTACTCCACGGTTTTTCGAAGCTTTCGTCCATGAGTTGATTCCTATGCTTTCCAGTTTTTTTTATGTATGCTTGGTATTTTGTTTGTGTGGATTTTTTATTAAGAGCAGCGTAGTAGCATTGTTTGTGGTTGAAATCCTTGGTCTCAATTGTTGTCTGTTTCTTTTGTGTCTTGTGTTTGGTACTTTCATCTTTATTTAAAATTCGACTTGTTTGTAGTTGTCCCCAGCTTAGTTTATGGTCGGAGGTGTCCCTATCAGACCATTCACCTTTAATAAAATTAAAGAGTTTTTCTGTTGCCTGTGGCGTAATAATGTGATACAATTGGGATTTCTGTGTTCCCTTTGACCATGTTATCCTGCATGATGATCTCGCTTTGTTGTTTCTATTTGCAGTTTTTCCCTGTTAGCTATATCCATTAATATGAGAGTCGATTATGTATAGAGATGCAGATTTGTCACTTCCCGTACCAAGTTTTAGGGTGATTGACATCGCGTCGGTATCGCTATTGATGCTTGCTATTTCGATTTGGGTATCCTTTCTGATTACAATTGCAAGTCCCCGGTAAGCTTTACCTGCGGCTCCAGATGGGTGCCATTTGTAGTGGGTGGAGTTGTACGTTCCCTGTTTCTTGTAAGCAGGCTATGTGAATGCCCCTATTTGAGAGTTCGACGTCTATTTTATCTTCTTTGGCGAGTTTCGAGGCCCCTCGGACGTTCCACGTTGCAATACGCAGGCCTGGTCAAGTGTATCTAGTTGCGGAAGAGGGCGGATTCCTAAGTATTCTATATCCAGTATCGTCCGCGACATTCACCTGATATCGATGTATGTAATGTTGATGTTAATTGTTCACCCGGTGTCGTGCTATCTGATTGAGGGCTGTTCCGTAATCGGGGTTTAACGGACTGTCCTTGTTCGTCTCCTGTGTTGTATTTGTTACCTTCCGTTTCGTTATATTGTTGACTTATTGTTGGATTGATATATTGCTCGTCAGCCATCTTGACCCAGCTATCATAATGCTGATCTTTGAAGACGATATGTATGTTGCCGGGTACTGAATTACCGGCGGGTGAATACACCCGTTTTCTTGGTATTTATGTGCACATGCACGTTTACGAGATAGAATTCGGACGCGGCGATTATGATGTCTTCTCCTCCCCAGACCGTCTCGTTAAACTGCGTGGTTATGTATTTTGTAATCTTGTTCCTGAGAAAGCTTGCTGTTAAGAAAGAACTCATGAATATTACTTATTAGCGCTAAGCGAATAGTGGTGTCACCTCGGTCCTTTGAAACATAGGTAGCGAGGTCCCGGAGGACCGACACGTGGTCGAGAGTTAGGCCCATTATGTTATTTATTTGATGGCTGTCGCCCTTAACAGGCAGTTACCATCTTTTTTCATAGGCGCCATTATTATCATTGTAAAGTTTTTGTTCGCTTATTATAAGTGTGTCGTCTTAAGCACACGTGGGAAATGGGTCTTGTCTTCCGGGTCAAGTTTTTGACTTTTGTTGAGTGGGTTACGCATGTTACCTCACAAAAACTTGGGTAAAGCATAATAAAACTTTATTAGTGGCTGTCAGAAGTTGTTTTTGTTGAACGTACGACTTTTTGTATGGCTAAAGAAATCAAAAATTTGTTAGGGCTAGTTTCTGGGAATTAAGTTTGATGAATATTAAGCATGCATGAGGTTGGAACACTGGTCAAACAAAGAGGTTTTACAGGAAGTGATTTTTGTACGAAATCTAAAGCGATACTGTTATCTTGTTCGAATAATATTGAATAGCAGTTTATCTTGCCATTATGTTTAACATGCACATATGATCTTATAACTTTAGGTTATAAAACGCGAAATGACTGTGCTTGGTCTCAAACGCCAGTCACTTCACCACGGCAAATGCGCGCTCGCGATGTTGTTCCTTAATCAAACAAATAAGATACCGATTTTGCAGAGGGAAACGATGCCCTGTAAAATATGGAAAGATCTCACCAGGTTATAGTTTGCTCGGGGGTCCCATGTATGCCCTGGATCGCTCGTCTGAGCTCAGGAACGCGCGTTTGTTGGCACTTCGATTTAGCACTATTTTAATTTATTTATTTGGCGGCTAGTAAAGTCCCAGTAGTATTAAACACCGTATTAAATCAATTAGAATCGCTGTTAGATTTCGCCGGCAAGCAACGCGTGCAACATGTGTTCGGCAAGTGCACCAAAAGATTTTAGACGGAGCTCGTCCCGGGACGTCCGTGCTCTACGACGTCCAATGACCGACCTCACAAAGCCGATTGCCGTCGTTGACGGCAAAAATTTATTTATTTTTATTTATTTATTTAAATTACAATTATAACACCTTTACAGAATCATCCAAGGCGATGTTACAAGTAAATCACAATTGTTTTTTTTACAACACAAAATTAATAAAAATAAAATGACCTATACGCAGAATATTACCTGCAATTATATAGGTACCTACTTATCATAAACATGACAACATTTTTATAATATCTGGCCTCTTTCAATTAGTTGTTGTGCCATTTTAATGAATTTCGACAGGTTTTGCCCAAATATATCCTCCGATACCGTCACAACATTAATAATACGTGTGGCTCGTGACACAGGGGTAAACTTGAGTAGGTTAGTCCTAGCCGCTGGCACGTCTAACAGAGCGGGGCGGCGGCGCGCACCTACGCACCCGTCCGGCGCGTGCAGCCGCAGCGCTGCCAGCACCTCCGGGTGGTGCAGCAACCCTAACAGTACGCGAGCCACGTACTTGACCAGCGCAACGTCCCTTCTTACTGCCAGCCTGGTGTACCCGACCATCCCCAGGATGAACAGACTTGGGTACATCAGGGGATAAAAGGGATAAACTCCGTACTGTTTACGGTAAAGAAACCTAGTAAATTTGTTTTGTATTTTTTCCAACATGAGGCTGTATTTCCCTTCATGCGGATTCCAAATGATTGCACTTGTTTCGAGATGACTCCTCACAAGTGCATTATATAAAACTTTAACAGCCGCAGTATCGGTAAAATCCTTACACTGTCTCAAGATGAAACCGAGATTTCTGAAAGCCCTGCCGCACATCTCAACTATGTGTTTGCGGAACGTCAGCTCAGATACCATCTGTACGCCCAGGTCTCGTACATGTGAGACGCGCGGCATGATTTCGCTGTCCATCTCGTACTGATGCTGCAATGGAGCACGCGCGCGGCTGTAGCTCATCACACAGCACTTTTTTATATTAAAATGCAACTTGTTGGATTTACTCCATTGAACTACATTATCAATGTCAGACTGGAGCCGATTACAGTCTGCAGTGTCCTTCACATTTAGGAATAGTTTTAAGTCATCTGCAAACAGTAGACACTTCGCCTCTTTCACGACTGTTGGCAGGTCATTAATTATCAAAATGAATTCCAAAGGCCCAATATTACTCCCTTGACTTACTCCGGAGAACGTATAATAAGGTCTGGATTCACGTCCAGCAAACTCGACGTACTGTCGGCGCTCGCCAAGGTAACTAGCAAAGAACCTAAGTAAGTGCGGTGTGAATCCCAAAGCAGAGAGTTTGCACAAAAGTACAAATACGCCACATCCACCTGCCCCCCGGCGTCAATGACTGGCGAGAGGTAGTTAACAAATGACAACAAGTTGCCTCCCGTACCGCGACCCGGCCGAAACCCGTGTTGAGCGTCTGACAGTTGTGAGCCCACTTGTGTATAAATACTTTTATGCAACACAGATTCAAATACCTTAGCAAACGCCAAAAAAGAGCCGAGGAGGCTCATGTCCTGAAAAGGACTAAACGTCTGACCAGGACACGCGCGGGCGCACCTCAAAATTTTGGGGGAAGCGTCCGCGGCTTGAGGATTTGGGGTCAATAGGGCTCTCCTCTAGTGAGGAGGACCTATCGGCCGCAAAAGTTGGAACCGCGCAGAGGGTGCGAGGTCGTGCGGTGAAGGGGGGAGCTTCCGCTCGGCTACCGGATCGCGACTTGCAGGGTCGCTTTTTGCGGCCCGCTACGCCGGTACCGATGCAAATGGGGAGCGCGGAAAGCGACGGGACCCCGGGGGACCCGAGCGAGGACTCCGCTGCGTCCGCGCTGTTGCTGCAAAGCAACAAGGCGGAGGCAAACGCCACAAAGCGGACGCAGCGGAAGGCGGTGGCGCATGTCGTGCGGTGTTCCACAGGGATCGGTTCTTGGCCCGCTCCTGTGGAACACCGCACGACATGTGGCGCTGGTTTCCGCCATCACGTCCCATGTAGGTGACACACCTCTCCGACAGATAAGCCCCAACGATGTGGCAGAGGTAGGGAGGCACGCCATGATACCGCAGTGCCTCCCGAATACAACTCCAGGGCAGGGTGTTGAAGGCGTTGGAGATGTCCAAGGACACCGCCAACATCACTCCGCCCCGGGACACCGCTTCCTCCGCCAGGACTCTAACCCGCGACACAGCGTGGATCGTGGAGCGCCCATGCCGAAACCCGAACTGGCTGTCGTCCAGGTCCGGCCCCTCTCTGCACAAGTGGCCGACGAGGCGGGCTGCGATCATCCGCTCAAACAGCTTGCCCACCTCGTCTAGCAGCACTATGGGCCGGTATGCGGACGGTGAGTCCGCAGGGCGCCCCGCCTTCCTGAGCAGGACGAGACGACCAGATTTCCACAGAGTGGGAAACTGGCCCTGCTCGAGGCACGCCGTGTAGAGTCCTCTCAGTTGGGGCTCAAGCTCCTTCAGAGCGAGGGCTAACACGCAGCCGTGGATCCGGTCGGGCCCCGGAGCCACGTTCTTGGCCCGGAGCCGCATCACGGCTGCCCTCATCTCTGCCTGTGTCACCTCTGGGACGTTGATGGCGTTCTCCTCCGGAGACTCTGCGGCTGTGGGCAAAGCCATCGGCGGCGGAGTATGCTCAGCTCTCGCCGGGAAGAGGGCTGTGACCACCTCCTCCAGCAGCTTGGGTTGGAGACTCTCCGTAAGTGGGGGCGCAGTGGGTCGAAGTTTCCCTCGGACTGCGCGATAAGGGCTCCCCCACGGATCCCCGTCTAGAGTCTCCAACATCTCCTCCCTGGCTCGCGTCCTCGACTCGCCGATGGCCAGCCACAGAGCCTCCTTAGCCGCACGGTACACCTCATACAGCGCCGCTTCTTCGTCAGGGACCCGACGACGTCTCCTCCGGTATCGGGTGTACTGGCGTCTAACCGCCACGCATGCGACGCGCAATTGCACCATCTCGGCGGTCCACCAGTACACCTGGCGCCTTGCGGACTGTGCGTGGACCCGGGGCATCGCAAATTTGCGTCATCGCCCCGCGGAACCACAGCGCCTCTCGCTCGGCATCGACGGGTCCGTTCGTTGCCGACCCCCGGCTCCAGGCCTGGACAATAGCGGCCTCCTCGAGAAGCTGCAGTGTAACAACTGAAACACCCTTAATTTAGAGGTTAAGTTTAACGAAGCGGAACAAATAACGGATTTGCAGCGAAACAAGATCGTTGACCACATGCTTTTCTTCTGTAAAACACAGTGGGAAAACGTTACTTTTGTTCCGGACCACTCTGAAGACACGTAGATCCAGAACTTTCAGAGTTATTTATGAAAAACGAAAAAGCACGTGGACTGAAAAACCTAAATGAGACATAAGAACTGCTGGAAAATTTGCAGTATGTAAGAAGCTTCTGGGGGAGGACGATTTTTCGAGTATAAAATTTTTATGTTTTACACTTTCTTTTTTAAAAATAATTGAAAATCAAAAGTTTGGATACCAATAGGTGTCCAAACTTTTGATTTTCAATTATTTAGTTTTATTAGTTTTTATGTAATAAATAAAAAACTGTAAAAATTGCATAAATACAATTTTCTGTACTTTAAATTTAAAATATTTTAAAGTTTATATTCTTGTTTAATAGTGTATCATTTGCTTTTAATTTAGATATTTTTCCAATTTTTTTTGGTAAGTGGTTCTATAGTTATTAAATTTTTGCCTAATGTTTTAGATAAAATAGAAATAAACAGAAATAATTAAATTTTGATAATAGGATTGACTTTTATATGTGTAATGTGAATAGGTTAAGCCCAAACTTGCGCCCAATAACTTTAAAATAGACGGAAATAGCTTTTTCAGCCATTTTGGTTCTTATTGGTTATAATATAAGACTGCAAATATCTCCGAAGTTATTGGACGTAGAAGACCCGAATTTGCACAGTTCCCAGCAGGATACTTGTAGAAACATTTTGATTTTGCTTTCAGGCGTTTTCTGGTCCTGAAGGATTTCAGCGCTGAAACCATTTTAGTTTACGGGGGAAGTCAGGCCAGGCCACAGGTTCGAAACCGCAGCTCTCTCCGATTAACGGTTGCGGAGCTACAGCCATTTTAAACAGGCATTTGACAGCAGGGCGGCCATTTTGGAAAACTTTGACCTTTTGTTACTTCGGACTCCATGGTCGTAGAGAGTTGCCGTTTAGTACACTGGTACTTAGGGGGTAAAATTCTGTCTGGGAAAATAGTTTTCAGGCGATTCAGGGCTGAAAATTTTCAGGAATCTGGAAACCGCCTTGCACGAAGGGGCGGGTCTGGCCAAGCCAAAAGAGCCCAAACTCGGTTGTTCAAAGATTTTCCAAAGCGGAGATTGACACCTGTCAAAGATTGACTTTGACAGTTGTGCCGCCATCTTTGCGAGATTTTAAACATCCATATCTCCGCAACGGAATTTGTTTTGAGGGCATTGGCCAACGCTTGTCTTGCGAGTGGACTGGGTTTCAGGCGTTTTCAGGAGAACACTTTTTTCAGTCTGAAAGGTTTTTTACTGTGTAGATCTCGGCGGGCTCGGTAAAATAAGCCCAAGCACGGGGAAATTCGGTTCAGCGGTGGCGGAGCTTTCGAGTTTTAACCACATTCTGCCCGCCATCTTGGATTCTAACCAGAATTTTTAAACTGAGATTGCTCCGGAACCCCTAGGGCTAGGTACAAGCAACTCCACCGGAGGATACGCAGTGTCTCAGGCCAACTTCAAAAGAAAGGAGTTGGCAACAACCGAGCTCATGGCAGAAGTCACAGACCGGAAAATCGCCTTTGCCTTGGTCCAGGAGCCGTATGTTAGCGGGATTAGAAGAATGAAGAGCTACCGAGGCGTGCGGGTGTACCAGTGCGAGGACGATGGAAGTGGGACTGTGAAAGTGGCTGTGATCGTTTTCGATCACGACTTGGACGTTATACAGTGCCCAGAACTCACTACGAACAACATCGCAGTTGTGAGGATCCGGTCCAAAGCCTGGAAAATCGCTGTAGTTTCTTTTTATTTCGAACCAGACCAGCATATAGAACCATACGTAGACCAAATACGAAGGACGTCAATGCGAATGCGGTGATGCTAATGCGAAGAATACCTGGTGGGGCAGCATCGTAAATGACACAAGGGGCATAGAAGTGTCCGGGACCCTGGAAGAGTCGGAAATGCAGGTACTCAATAATGGGATATACCCACATTTGACACGGTAAGGGGCAACACGAGATATGCGAAGATTCTGTTCAGGTTTATGGCCCAAATGTAATTATTTGCAGCAGTTTTGTCATTATTTGTTTAGGGTTTGATGGGACTGTCATACGCATTGCGGTTATAAAAGTCCCTAATTTAAAACAGAAAAAAAAAAAAAAAAAACACGAGATACAGCAGTTTCGTCGATTTAACAGCTTGCTCGACAGACATGCTGAGTCTCGTGGAAGACTGGAGGGTTGACCAAAGAGTGACGAGCTCGGATCACAACACGATCTTGTTTCAGCTGCGCTTACAAAGGGAAAAAGGGAAATCAACATCTGATTATCGGAAAATGGAACAATTCCAAGCGGAACAAAAGATCAACGCAACAGAAATAGGTAGAGTCGTGCTCAAAGAGCAGCTGGAAAACGTGGTAGGGACAATTACAAAGGGCATCAGTGCCGCATGTACGAACAGTATGCCACTGAAATCATCGAACACCAAATTCTCCTTACCATGGAGCTCAGAGAAGCTCGCACTTTAAAAAAAGGAGGTCATCACAAAAAAGCGGAGAATACGCAATGCAGCGAAGGACCGCAAAGAAAAAGTCTTCAAAGAGTACCTGCTAGCAAAAGAAAATTACGAATGCCAAGCCAAGAAAGCCCATATTGCAAGCTGGAAGACCTTTTGCCAAAAGCAAGATAGAGAAGGAGTATGGGAGGGCATTTACAGCGTGATCGGTAAGACCGCCAAGCGTCAAGAGGATCTGACCCTCAAAAAAGACGATGTGTTCCTAAACCCAAGAGAATCGGCAATCCTATTAGCCGAAACATTCTACCCGGAGGACTCCGAAGAGAAGGATAACTGTCATCATCGCCAAACAAGAGAGCTTGCAAAGCAAGTAAACGCCCGTGTCATAATGAAACACATGATCCGCCGTTTACGGTAGAAGAGCTAAAGACCGCGAGTATGAGTTTTAACCCAAAGAAGGCACCTGGAGCGGATGGCTTCACGGCGGCATATGCAGTCGAGCAATCTCCGGGAATCTGGACGTGTTCCCTGCCCTATATAAAAAATGCCTAGAGATAGGTCATTTCCCGGACATATGGAAGGAGGCCACAGTGGTGGTATTGAGAAAACCGGGCAAGGACGACTATCAGAAACCCAAGGCCTATAGGCCTATCGGCCTGTTACCAGTCTTGGGTAAGATCCTGGAGGAGAAGATGATAGTAGCAAGGATCAGGTGGCACCTAGTACCGCGGATTAGTACTCGCCAGTATGGCTTTGTGCCACAAAGGGAGTGTGGAACCTAAGATAGAAACACGCTTGTACGATACGACTTCAGACAGAAAGCAGAGCTAATAGAAATCTCTATTCCTAGACAGCACGTTTCGCCGAAAACTTTGATGATAGAAAACATTGTTTGTAGATATCTCGGTTCATAGGAAGCACTGTTCTCAGAGATCTCTGTTCATAGATAGCACTTCCTGCCGTAACCTTTGTTCATAGAAACCACTGTTTCCAGATAAGTTGGTTCACAGAAAGCGCCTTAAGTTTTGCCTCTGGCAGATGTCATTAATAAAAACACGTTTATTTCATACATTAATGCCATTTTAACAAAAAATTAAGCAAAACTAAACAAAAGCAATAGATGAAATTGAAAAACAAAACAAACTCTTCAGCTTTATAATATTAGTATACATAAGATATTAATTATTTTTAGTTATTTTTCATATGCAAAATTTGAGCTAATCCACCTAAAAAGGCCCACCCAAAAAAGGTTCCCACCTGCTATGTGGTCAGTGTTTGATCGCACATATGACATTCCCAAGACACAAAACGTCTTAGAATCTTGGCATGAACGCTGGACTACACTTCTTAACCGTAAGACATGGAATGTGTTTAAAACTATCAATGAATTTGCTAAAGAGGTTAAATACACTGACTATGAAATTGAGCGAATCAATGCGTCGGAGCCCATGCCAAAGCGTCGTCGATCTTCACAAATTGATTATGAAAATAGAATGCAAAAACACTTGTCTCAAAGGAGTGAGATGGACTTATTAGCCTTTTTAGGTGGATTAGCTCAAATTTTGCATATGAAAAATAACTAAAAATAATTAATATCTTATGTATACTAATATTATAAAGCTGAAGAGTTTGTTTAGGTTTAGGTTCCACACTCCGTAACCCTAGTCTCATTGGATATAGAGGAGGCCTTCGATAGCGCCTGGTGGCCAGCTATCAGAGTCAGACTGGCTGAGGAAAAGTGTCCGGTCAATTTAAGGAGGCTACTGGATAGCTATCTCGACTGCAGAAAAATCAGGCTTAGGTATGCTGGGGAGGAGCACACTAGACACACCCAGAAAGGTTGCATCCAGGGATCCATTTGGCGGCCCGATACTTTGGAACGTACTACTGGATCCCCTATTACACGGTTTGGAAAAGGAGGCTGTATACTGTTAGGCGTATGCGGACGACGTGGTGATGGTCTTCAGCGGGGACACGGGGTTAGAGGTCTCGAGGCAGGCCAATGCCGCTCTCGCCTATGTTCGGGAGTGGGGAGTCCGGAACAAGCTGAAGTTTGCACCGCACAAAACCTGTGCTATGGTGCTGACGCGTAAGCTTAAGTACGACACCCCGCTCCTGAGTATGGGGGGAATCGACATTGACATGTCGCGGGAGGTCAAAATCCTGGGTCTGACACTGGACGACAAGATGACCTTCAACACCCACGTTGCAATGGTCTGTAGAAAGGCAGCAAACTTGTACAAACAGCTCTCGAGAGCCGCAAAAGTAAGCTGGGGGTTGCACCCCGAGGTTATCAGAACCATTTATACGGCAGTGGTGGAGCCGGTCATCTTGTACGCTGCAAGCGCTTGGGCACCAGCAGCCAAGAAAATAGGAACGCAGAAAGCGTTGAATGCAGTACAGAGGGGCTTCGCACAGAAACTATGCAAATCCTACCGCACAGTCTCCCTGAACTCGGCACTGGTACTAGCCGGGATACTGCCTCTCGATCTCCGAATACAGGAGGCAGCCGCCCTGTACAAGGCAAGGAGAGGGTCTTCGCGGCTAGTGGAGATCCCACATCCGGCGCTGCAGGTAGAGCGGCACTTCAAAAGCCTGACAACCCAAGAACAGGTTGATAATAGCAACGGGCAGGCGGTGAAAATTTACACCGACGGCAGCAAGCTTGAGGGCAAGGTCGGGGCTGCGCTATCCATATGGGATGGTGAGATAGAGACGAAGGCAATCAAGCTTAGCTTAGCCGCGTACTGCACCGTGTACCAATATGAGATCCTCGCCATATGCAGAGCCACGAAAGAGGCCCTGAAGTGCATTGATAGGGAACACTGCATCTATAGCGACTCAAGGTCGGCCTTGGAGACCATCACCAACTACAATGCCCTGCATCCATTGGCGGTGGAGACGCGCGAGAACCTGAAGAAGGCTTTCAACCGAGGGAAAACTGTGAGTTTGTTCGAGGTGAAAGCGCATGCGCATGGGTCTTCGGGGCAACGAACGCGCTGATCAGCTCGCGAAAGAGGCTGCACTCTCGAGCCGGAGGAGTCCTGACTATAACCAGGTTCCGATCTCATTCGTCAAACGGACAATCCGGAAGGACTCCCATGACGAGTGGAACGTGAGGTACAAGTCGGGCGATACAGTCTCCGTAACGAGAGTGTTCCTCCCGGATGCTGTTAACGCTTACAGAATAGTCAGGAGCATGAAGCCGGCGGGCTTATTAACGCAGATACTAACGGGACATGGGGGGCTCACCCTGCATGCGTCTGTGACCCTGATTCTCCAGAAACGATTTTCCATTTATTGCTAGAATGCCCGGTACACGGAAGGGACAGGTATGACTTTGAGCAGAGAATTGCGCAACAAAAAAAAAAGGAAAACCTGGAGACGCTACTTAGTAATAAACTTACTCGTCAAACTTTCTTAGAGTACTGTATAAAAATAATTAGTATCGTAATACCGGTCAAGCAATACTCAAGCTTCGCTATTATTGACAATTTTGCCCCTCAAGCTTTGGCACTCCCCGCGCGGCGGGCGGCCGTCGCCGCGCGCTGATAAGAAACACTCCACTACAGTTTTTATTGCCTTGTATTGTAAATTTTTAGGGACTCTTGAATAAACAGACCATACTATAAAATGTAAACAATACTCGTGTGACGAGAGCTATATTTATAAACAAATATGTTATCAGAACTAGGTATGGTCTAGTGTTATATCGATTTCTCATAAAACTACTGTATCAATTTACACGAAATTTTGCAGGGTACATTATGAATAGATATGTTATCTAATAACAGCGTTTCCAACAGAAAATAACAGAAAATAAAAATCAGAAAAAATTACGATTGTGACGTAATGTACAAACGGTTTTTTACGTAACTTTTTTTGGTCCAAAAATAACTTTGTAACATGTTTTATATCACAAAGTTTGTGTTCCATATTAGTTTATGTAATTATAATTGATTAAAAACCACTTACCGGTGATTACACACGGAAAAACTCAAAATATAACCACTTTCACTATCTTCACTAACGCGTTGTTTACAAAATCTTTGTTGGTCCAAAAATAAGTTAATTATGACGATATTTAGTGAAAAAATTATCTACAACGGTGTAATAACTACTTATATATCACTAAACACGCACTTCCCGTCGAAAAACACTTTTTTTGTACTTATTATGCAGATAGACACTCGTAAACCGTCACTTTTCAATGAACTTTTGACGTCTCTCTATGCGTCACTTTCAACTTTTTTTTTACGGTCGCGTTCCGATATTTTTCAATTTTGAATGTTTTGTCGACGAGAATATCCGTCAGGCTATAGAGCAAAAATACCCACAGACGATATTAGTCCGTAAGAAAGTTACAATAGGAAGCAAATCCACATGAGTCAGGTGGCAACTCCCGGTTGCCAGCGTTCCTTACGGGTATTACTATTTGGCAACAGCGTATGGTTTGCGTTGCTTGAGAGGTATTATAAGTATTTACTACAATATATATTGTAAAAATATGTCACTGTAGTAGAGATAAGACTAAATGGTAGATAATAAGTTTATAGATATTAAGTGTAAATTATGTGTAGAGTCATAAAATAAGCATAATAATGTAAGACATAGTAATAAGAAAAATAAAGTTATTAAATAAAATAGACCAAGATAGAATAAGCATGTAGGCACAACCAAGGTTGTAAAGAAAATGGATATCGATAGAGGTAGAGATAGGCACAAGGACTGCACTAAATGTTATTAAAAGATGCACCTTGTAGAAAAAATGTAGACAGAAAGTAGAGGACAGGCACAAGCGGTTGTAGAATGTTCATTTAAGAAGGACCGCCTGTAAAGAAAATGTTAAAATAGCAGAGATGGTAGAGGCGTAAATTAATAGTGTAGGACCCTACAGGGGTAGGCTGTTTTGAAATGTATAAATTGTAGTTGTAAGAGTCTAGAGTGATAAGATCTGTGAATTTAATAGTCACAGAAAGCAGAAAAAAAAAAAACCTAACCTAGGCAGCTATCCTGCGCGGCAAGGGTAACCTGGAGATTAAACCCGGAAGTAGTAAGGGTTATCTATACAGTGGTTGTGGAGCCAATTATACTATACGCAGCTAGCGTATTGGCGAAAGCGGCGGATAAGATCTATATCCAAAACCAGCTTAACACTGTTCTGAGGGGTTTTGCCCAGAAGATCAGTAAGGCATACAGGACAGTGTCACTGAATTCGGCACTAATTCTGACAGGATTGCTGCCGCTTGACCTGAGAGTCAAGGAAGCAGCATCCCTCTACGAGGCGAAGAGAGGAAAGCCTCAGCCAATGGCAGATTTGTCGAAGTCAAAGCGAGCTTCCTTGCGAGGCCTCATCCAGCGGCTGAAGAAGATCTGAGCTTCCATGCTTAGAGAGTGACGCGGAAGCACAGCAGTGCATGAGGGAGGTTGCAGTACAAATCTTTACAGACTGGAGTAAAATTGAAGGTAAGGTTGGGGCTGCCCTATCCTGGTGGAATGGGACAGCCGAAACTAAAAACAAGAAATTCAAGCTCGAAGAGTATTGCACCGTCTTTCAAGCAGAGCTGTATGCAGTACACAAAGCTGTGGAGATAATTGCGCACAGCCTGGAACAAGACTTCAGCATATTCAGCGACTCCCGGTCAACCTGGAGCTACTGAGGAATGGAGACACCTGCGACTCACTCGTTCTGGATATAAAGAATCAGAGAGAGACTAAAGCAGGTGTCACAAAAATGTTTTTCCCCTCAGCCAAAGACGCCTATAGATTAAGTAAGAATATTCACCTAGAAAGAAAGAAGAAAGAAAGAAAGAAATTAAATTTATTTAGCACAGACACAGACAAAGGCACACAACAAAACATATTGTACTACAAGTAAAAGATATTAAAATAAAAAAATAAAAACAAGTTAAAAGTGTAAAGTGCGTTGTAAGATTTGGCAGGAATGTGTGCCTCCCGGCTGCGCCAAAAAGGCCCAGTTCAGCAAAAATGCCAGACAACTAGTGCCTGACGCTGGTTTTCAACTGGACCTGAAGGGTGGTGAGGTGACGGATGTAAATCAGTTTTAAATAAAAATAAAATAAGTTTGTGTAAAATAATAATAGTAATTCATATTTCAATTGTTAGATAGCCTATATAAAATTGCAAAACAAACAAAACAAAAACAAACTGACAAATAAATGAGACGGACGGATGATATACTTACTTAACGTTTATACAGATAACTGTCTTGAACGATGCCAGACTTCAACACATAATTTATTAATCCGTGCACTTCATCGCACAATACGCTGCAAGCAGCCGATCGCGACGGACTATTTACGGACAGTTTTTTGCAACATATTTTGTTTTAAACTTGTCCCACATAAGTATATTTTAGTTATCGAATGGGTTGCATTGACATTGACACTATACGATGGCATTTACGTATATAAACAAGTCAGCCAAACATTTTTGGCGGAAGTGGTTTCGGAAGTAGAAATATGCGTAGACAAACGAAGAAGGTATGGAAGAAAGGTAAGCGATAACCAATAACAGTGTTATTTGCAGAAAAAAGAAAAAAAAAAAAAAAGAAAAAAAAAAAAAAAAAGATTGACATAAATTCTATATAGTGTAAAAGTACCTACCCATTTTTAATTTTTCGTTTCCTTTCTACAGCCTTATGCTTCTCTAAGGAGGTGACAAATTAGAAATCACACAGAGGTTCGCCCACTGTCAAGACTTGGTGAAGGAATAGCCGAAATGGCGCCATCCCGACATCGGACGTCTCAGTCGCGTGCAAATAGGCCAGGCACATTGGGTAAGTTGCAAAGCAACGTGGTTCAGCAATGCATGAGTTAGTGTTAAACGATTATTTTATTTTAATGTGTTGTATTGTATTCTACAGGCTTCTCGTGCTATGGGACATAGCGATGCCGCGGATTTCGCAACAACAAACCCTGGGTCGGGGACACAGGGGACATACATGAGCGAGCGAGACGAGCCGAGCGTGAGAATGAGAAAGAATCATTCCCAGTTTCCCACCAATATATAACAGCAGTTATTTATATTATCGTACAACATTTACCGACGGAAACACTACAAGGTACATAAAACATCATATAATTGATACATTCAGTGTGACCATATCCAGCTTTCGTTGCACATCTATGAGGTACTGCCGTAAGCGTCGTCTAAAAGCGCCTATCGTGTTAATAGCTCTAATCGGTGGCGGCAGGTTGTTCCATACTTTGGAGGCCACATAACGAAAACTGCCTCACACCTCACACACCTACACACGCAACTCTTCACAGGGCACGGGGGCTTCTCCCAATACTTAAATAGGTTTAAGAAAAAGGACTCACCTGCATGTATTTGTGACCCGGTTGCGGAAGAATCAATCTTGCACCTAATATGTGAGTGCCCAGTGTTTGGGCTTGCCAGATTTAACCTGGAAAATAAAGTGGACACAGAAATTAGTGAAGTAAATATAAGTACGATAGTAAGTAACAAAGACATTCGAAATGAATTCCTAGATTTTTCGAGGCATCGGTAGCACCGCAAGGCCTTGGGTTGCAGCTGCTTCACCCTCGCTGCCACCCACCCCACCAAGAGACGCCCAGCGTCGGCGACTTTGTTCGCCGCCGCCAACGGGCACCGCACCCAGATCGCGCCGAGCCCGGAAGCGTCGACGCGAATCTCGCCCGTCCGCACGTCCTCGAGCGGACATCCACCGGCACGGGCGACGGCCGCCACGACCTCAGCCGGAGTCGTCGAGTCGTCCAGGCCATCGACGCCCAACTCCACGGTCTTCATCGGCCTGGACACCCGAACGTCCTCCGGGTTGAGGACCTCCCGCAGCAGGTGAGTCTCTGCCGGGAGAAGCCTCGACTCCAGGCCCTGCAGACGGGCATCCAGCATACCCCCACACTGGAGCTGTGGAGGTAGGGACCGACGACGGGGCCGGCGGCGGTGGTGTCGGGGCGACGACGGGAGTGGAGTCGGTGGCTGCAGGACGCCTCTGCTGCCATTCCGCTCTCTGTGCGGCAAGCTCCCGCTTGAGGTCCTCGAGCTCTGATCTGAGACGACTGTTCTCCTCCCACAGCTTCGCCGTCTCATCTGAGCTTGTGATCCCGTCGCTTTTCGCGCTCCCCATTTGCAACGGTACCGGCGTAGCTGGCCGCAAAAAGCGACCCTGCAAGTCGCGATCCGGTAGCCGAGCGGAAGCTTCCCCCTTCACCGCACGACCTCGCGCCCTCTGCGAGGTTCCAACTTTTGCGGCCGATAGGTCCTCCTCACTAGAGGACAGCCCTATCGACCCCAAATCCTCACACCATGGACGCTTCCCCCAAAATATTATTATATTGAGAGGTGCCCGCGCGTGTCCTGGTCGGACGTTAGGTCCTTTTCAGGACATGCCTCCTCGGCTCCTCGGCTCTTGTTGCCGTCAACGACGGCAATCGGCTCTGTGTCGTCGCACAGGCGCTCCAGGCTAACCCGAATCTCCTTTTCTTGCAACGCAAGACTTGGTTGACGAAGGTCGGCGGCGGTCTGCCGGCCTACGGGACTAGTGGTGCCCCCCCCATATACGGTGGGGCTGCCTTCCTTGGAAGGAAGGATTGTGCCTCCTTGAGGAGGTTGCCCGCCTGGGGATTTATTCCATTGGTCGACATTACTTTTCATGATTTTTTCCTTTTAAAGGGTGAGGTCCCTTTTGTGCTCTAACGGCCGGATCCCCTCCGGCCATTCATCCCATCGGCGCGATAGACCTTAGGATTGGAGTAATTTTTTAGAGAGGTTGTCTTCCTCGTAGCCCGGGCCTCAGTGGCCCGGACACCCGGTCCTGGACTCAGGATTACGGGGTGGCCGACGGCTGGGCAGAACCAGCCGCCGCCCCCGCGTCCCCACACTGCCGGATGCCGGACAGACGCAGCGCGGACATTGGAGTCTCTCCACCACCCACACTCCGTGGGTGTAGCGGTAAAAACCGCCCCTTCCCATTGTACGCCAACTCACTAACGTTGTTGTTGGGCTAACAAAAGGAATACGGATATCGAGCAAAATGAAGAGAGTACTAAATTTTATAGATAAAGCTAAGTGTGACAAATCGCTATTAAAATATCGTGAAAAATATCTTAGAATTTATAAGAAGGTGATTAGAAACGCTAAAAAAAAGGAAGTCACTAATCAAATCAATAAAGCAGCTAACTCTAGCAAGGAAATTTGGAAAATAGTCAATAAAACTCGGAAAAAAATTGACAATAATTTCAAAAATGATACTATAATACTTAAACATAAAAATAAAATAATTTGTAACCCCATAGACATTGCTAACATTTTTGCGGAAAAGTTTGACAATAGCAAAGGTGTAAACACGGGTAATTCAGAACTGGTTAAGAAGAATTTAATTGAAAATACTAACAGAGTTGATAAGTCGATGGCTTTTAATCCCGTCATGCCGATAGAGATTTACAAAATGGTAAAGGGTATGGACAGTAAAAAGTCATTTGGACACGATGAAATACCGCTGAGTGTAATCAAAGATAATATAGATATACTGGCATACCCAATATCTGAAATAATAAATAACTGCGTCAATGAAGGCATCTTTCCTGACCAATTTAAGTTAGCCAGAGTTCTACCACTATTTAAAAAAGGTGCTAAAACAGATCCAGGCAATTACAGGCCAATTTCATTGTTACCGGTTCTATCCAAACTTTTTGAAAAAGTGATTAAATCTAGGCTTATAAGTCAGTTGAGTAGTCAAAAAATAATAAACCGTAATCAGTTTGGATACCAAAAAAGTAAAGGGACAATAGATGCAATAGACTCGTTAGTTAACAACGTAGTTAATAAGCTGAATAATAAACTTAAAGTTGCTGGCTTATTCCTAGACCTAAGTTCTGCTTTTGATACCGTAGAACATTGCATTCTAATAGATAAGTTAGAGCATTACGGTATAAGAGAAAATGTTTTAAAACTTTTTTGTTCTTATTTGACCAATAGGAAACAGTACGTTGAAATTAAATCACTTATCGAAGGTGTGGAAGAAATTGATAAATCAAAATCATTCTCTGTAACTAGAGGTGTTCCGCAGGGTTCAGTATTGGGCCCTATTTTCTTTATAATATTTCTCAATGATCTAACTGAATATATTAAAAACATTTTACCAGATGCTGACTTGATAATATTTGCTGACGATACGAGTGCTGTTATAGCTGCTGATAATATGGAGACTTTAGAATGCAAATTAAATGTGTTAATAGCTGCTTGTGAAAGCTGGTTTTCTATGAATAATCTTAAATTAAATGTAAGTAAGACAAAATGTATGATATTTAGATCTACAGTTAGGAACAAAGCTTTAATAAACGTGGAATCTTTAGGCAAAAAAATTGATATAGTAGAGAGTTTAAAATTTTTGGGGGTACAAATTGATTCTTTACTAAATTGGAAGCCAGAACTAGATTCAATTACGAATACAATAAGTAGTGCTTGTTATGCTATCAGATCTCTGAGGGATTTTTTGTCTTTTGCCCAACTTCGTACCGTCTATTTTGCTCTAGTTGAATCTAAACTTAGATATAGCATTACATTTTGGGGAAACAGCTATAAATATAATATTATGGCGGCCTTTACTATACAAAAGCGGGCATTAAGAACCATGCTTCGTTTAAATCAGACTGATTCATGTAAGGAGTATTTTATTAAACATAGAATTTTAACGGTACCATGTCTTTATATTTTAGTTCTACTTACTCATTTGAACAAGAACTTAAACGAGTTTGAAACAGAAGTCGAAAGAAAAAATAGAGTAGATACCCGCAGAAAGGACCTTCCTATTGTTCTGCAGGCAAAGCTTAATGTTGTCAAACACTCGTCTCGCGTACAGTCTGTCAATCTGTTTAACAAATTGCCACCAGAATTAAAGAAAATTCAGAATGTGCATATCTTTAAAAATAAGCTTAGGACTTTGTTAATAAATAAAGCCTATTACAGCATTGACGAATTTTGTAATGACAAAAATCTTAAAACTCAAATTTAATATGTTTGTAATTTTTGTTTTGTTTGTATACTATAATTGTAATACTTACGTATTAATTGTAAATGTAATAATTGTCTATGTTGCTTCTTTTTATGTACCTACTATATATACTTATACTACTATAATATATCTTTATGTACCTACTGTGCAAATATTTCAACACAAATGTATTTTTGTTCTGAAATAAATAACTTGAACTTGAACTTGAACTTGATCCTCATGGATGTCCCCCGCCCTGGGGCGGGCGGAGGGGTCTGTCAGACTCTTACTGACTAAAATCCACCCCGGTGTCCCATCTCACACCGACGCCGGGGGTCGCGGGAACGTAAAAATCTTCCGCAACCCCCGATTGGTGCCGGCCCGCGAACGCGGGCCTCTTCCTCGGGTCAGGGGGGAGTGAGGTGTTAAACTCCCCCCGCGCCGTCTAAGAGGGGCGCGCGTGGAACACTACGCGCCGCCACCTCGGGTCCTGATGTGTGGGGGGCGATGGACGTTCCCGGGTCCGTCGCCCCTGGACCCATTTAGGGGGGCTGAAAGAGGGCGTTATCCGCCCTCCTTCGACGCCCGGTGCGTCTGCTGCGGGCCGGGTGAGTGGATGAAATCTCCCTCTCCCTTTCCGCAGCCTCCTTCTGCGAGACAACTGTCTCGCAGTAGGAAACCACCGCGTCCCAGGACTCCTCGCTGCCGACCATCGCATTCACTACGGCCGGCAGCGACAAGTCACTGCCTACTTCTGAGATGAGGGCACGGCGCGGCTCCTCCCAAGCGGCACACTCTGCCAGCGTATGCCGCGCCGTGTCCTCCCGACAGTCGACGCAGTGGTGACACCGGGCGTCCGGCTCCCTGTTTATGCGACACAGATACTTCCCGAAGCAACCATGCCCCGAGAGCACCTGCGTCACCCGAAACGACAGGGAGCCGTGCCTCCTCCCGAGCCAGAGGTCGAGCACCGGCCGGACCGCCTCGATGATGTCGAGGCCGGCGGTAGGGCGTGAAAGCCTGTCCCGCCACTCCGCCACCAGGGCCTCGCGGAGCTGAGATCGATGCAGCTCAATGTGACGCTGCATCGGTTGCTCGCCCCGCGCCCTTGCTTCCTCGCGCCACCGATACGATGACGCGAGTACTTTCGCCTCGAGGTCCCAGGGCGGGGATCCGGCCAGTGCACAAGCCGCCTCGTAGGAGATCGTGCGATACCCCCTGATGACTCTGACGGCCATCGCTCGCTGCGGCTTGCGCAGTACAGCGATGCTTCCGGCCGTCAGGTCAGCCGCCCAGATCGGGGCCCCGTAAAGGGCCATCGACCGCACGATCCCCACGTAGAGCCGCCTACAAGCGGCGCTCGGGCCCCCCAGATTGGGAAGCAGCGTTGACAGCGCCCCAGCAGCACCCAGCAACTTGGGCGCCAGCCGCCGGAAGTGGGGCTCGAAGTTCCACCGGCTGTCGAGCACCAATCCTAGGTACTTCATGGTAGACTCGACAGCAATCCGAGCCCCCCCGACCACGATGTGTGAACCGGGTGGCGGCGCCCGCCGGGGGCCATGAAACACCATGGCCTCCGACTTGCTGAGGGCCACCTCCAGGCCCAGGCGACGTATGCGGCCCACCACCTGTGAGACCGCAGCCGTCGCCAGCAACGCTGCCTCCCTGTGCGAGCTCCCCCGGGCAGTGACCAGCGTGTCGTCCGCGTAGCACGTCAGGTCGACGCCCGGTTGGAGTTCACCCCTCAGCACCCAGTCGTACCCGATGTTCCACAGGAGCGGGCCAAGAACCGAGCCCTGTGGAACACCGCACGACATGCGGCGCTGGTTTCCGCCATCACGTCCCATGTAGGTGACACACCTCTCTGACAGATAAGCCCCAACGATGTGGCAGAGGTAGGGAGGCACGCCATGATACCGCAGTGCCTCCCGAATACAACATGCACCAACCTAACCTAACCCAGTTCCCCCCCAGCCCTCGTAGTGGTCGGATCGTTTTTGGAGTCACTCCGTACATAAAAAATCGTTAAAGTGGTAAAAAGTGCTCGGATTTAAAAAAAAATTGTGTTGGCGTGTAGAGGAAAGTTGCCCCCATACCCCTAGACTAAATTTCAAATTGGATTGCAGTGCTGTGTTGTGATATTACTGAAAAACCCTCTTTTTAGAGGTTAAGTTTTTGAAACGAGGAACATTTCTAGCATTTGCAGCTTAACAAGATCGACAACCCAAAATTTTACTTTGGAAAACACAGACGGAAAGCACTAGCTTCGATCCGGTCCGATCAGAAGACTCCTGAACGAGAACTTTCAGAACCATTCAGCAAAAACAAAAAAGCACGTGGACAGAAAAACCTAAACCAGTCAATCTAGCTGCTGGAAATTTTGCACTACTAAAGAGACCCTGGTGGAGAACAACATTTTCAAGTAAAAATAATTTTATGATATGTACTTTCGGTTATATAATTAATTGAATATTCAAAGTTTCAACACATATAACTCCTGAAAAATTTACAAATTTGAAAATCTACAACTGTTATCCTTGGCGCGTTTATTAGAAGAGGACATCCTGAAATTATCAGATTTATAGCTGTATTAGTTTTAATGTAGTAAATAAAAAACCGTAAAAATTGCATTTATATAAAATTCTATAGGTTTAATTCAAATTATTTAACTTCGTGTATTGTTATCGTATAGTAGGTCATTTGCAGATAATTAAAATATTTTTTCCAAAATTTTCCGATTACCGGTTCTAAAGTTATTAAATTTTTAGCTATTTTTTCAAATTAAATGGAAGCAAATAGAAAAAAAATAATTTTGACAATAGGATTGACTCCTACATGAATATTGTGAACTCAAACTCAACTCAAACTCAAAGCATTTATTTCAATTAAACCAATTACAGGCACTTTTGAATTGTCAAGGAGTCAGTCAGTGAGAAAATATGAAGCTAGTTGCCCATTCCAAAGCGTAGTAGGTACCTATGGAGAAGAACGGGCAAGAAACTCCACGGACACTCTTTTAAATCAAAAAAAAGTTGTTACAAAAACTGGTTACATCATTCATGTTGAAATTACTTATACATGTGAGAACAATGTAGAAAGAAGTGGATGAAAAAAGCGTCCGTACATAAAAATAAAAACAATTCAAAAATTACAAATAAGCCATGGCAGCCAAGAGATGACCAGCCCCAACTGACGGCGCCCGTTCACGAACATGACGCATGGATTAGCACCATTCAGCTCAACCATTTTGAATTGAGCTAAATGATCCAACACACACGCCACCATCAGCGAGACATCTGAGCGAGCATGACATACTCTTAGCTGCCAGGGCACATTCAAGTCAATGAAAGACATAATATTACCCGGTAAATGGTAGCTCTATAGGACATAGTACTCACACATGTGCTATGCAGTTATATAATGCAAAGGAAATTGAGTTTATACAATGCAAAGATGTTCTTACAATCTTCAGCAGCTCCAACAGACTTTTCGAATGTTAATCAATTAGTTGTGGTTGTGGAGCAGGACCAGCATTGGCCCAAGCATTTTTATCAGTGATGTAATCCCCTAACTTATAATATGCTTGCCTGCATAGTGTGCGTTTTATACATGTTTTGAATTTCGTCTCATTCAGTTGAAGTATGTGGGGAGGAATTTTATTATAACATTTTAAACAATACCCCATGAAAGATGAGTCTACTTTAGCCAGTCTGAAACCTGGTTGAACTAATAGGTCCCTATTTCTTGTACTATAATTATGTCTATCACCTCTTTTACTAAAAAGATGTAAAATTTTTCTTACATACATGATGTTTTCATAGATATATTGACCGTCATGATGTTAATATCTTTAAACAGTTCCCTTAGAGAATCGCGCCTGCGGAGATGATATATGGCTCTGATCGCTCTTTTCTGCAGAATAAAAATAGACTCGATGTCTGCAGCCAGTCCCCACAGTAAAATACCGTAAGACATGATACTATGAAAGTAACTAAAATAGACCAGTCTCGCGGTATCTACATCAGTAAATTGACGGATTATTCTGACAGCATATGCTGCTGAACTTAGCCGTCCTACAAGAGATGTTAAATGAGGACCCCATTGTAGCCTTGAGTCGAGCGTGATCCCCAGGAAAACGGTTTTATCGACGAATTCTAGTTTCTCTTGATTCAATACTATCTCACAATCATTACTTTTTACATTTGGTAAAGAAAATTTTATGCACTTAGTTTTTTTCCCATTTAATACTAAATTATTAGCAGTGAACCAATTTTGGACCTGCAGTAGGGCGTTATTTACGTCGTCAAAATTTATAGCACGTCTATCTACCTTAAAAATTTATGAAGAATATCGTCAGCAAATAACACCATTTGTGGTTGTTTTTTTAATAAATGAAGTAGATCATTAATATACACTAAAAAGAGGAAAGGACCCAATATCGAGCCTTGTGGTACAGTAAGCGGTCATAAGTGCATTATCACGCTTAGGATTGTATTGCTGTGAACGAGCGACAGGCCGAACCTATATCTGTGTGTGTAAGTGATGTATCAACACAGAATACACCTCAGAACTCTCACACTGGCGTCGAATGAAACAAAAAGCATACCGTCACTTTTTCGCAGAGTACGTAATTACTCGTGACCTTGGTCGGTTCATAGTAGTGCTAAAAATTCACATATTGGTATCAAGTTCCGATAGCTGGTAGCGTATTGAAGTGTATGGTGAAACACATAGGTCTGGGTTCAAATCACGAAACGAAACTTTTTTTTTTCTTTTAAACAATCATCTTCATCTGTTTTTTTTATTATTTAATACATTAATAAACAAGATTATTAATTAATTGCGAATTTTATTATTACTTATATTGTTATTGAAATAAGGGGTTAAGAATAAAAATGTTTAATAAGTGATTACAAAATGTTTATTCGTTATCATTTTATGAAGTTTAAATAAATAAACTTCTAGAATTAAAACAGTTTATTTTCCCATAAATAACAATTTATTGAGATAAAGTACCATGAACCTTGACAATCAGGCTTAATATATTGTATCTTAATAATAAATAATAATGTCCTTTAATTACTTTTGTGTGTGGGTAATGTAACAAACCAACTCGCAAATCTACGCAAATCTACCCACGTAAATATAACAAATGCGGAATCGTTGTCACAATACAAATAAATTACTCAGTATTACTACTTTTATTTTACTACGAGTAAGTTTGAGACCTCACGTTCGTGTAACGAATAGTTAACAAATCGTATTTAATAGGACTTATTGAGGTTATAGCTTAAAGTGTTCATTTTCATTACGAAAAGAAGATTGAAACTAAACCTGAAAATAATCCTTATTACGGATATGACACAATATAATTATAATAGGTAATAATAATTATTTTATTATAATTATTATTTTATTATAATTATTATTTTATTATAATTATAATAATATAATTATTATAATATAAATTTTATAACATAATTATTATAATATAAATTTTATAATATAATTATAATTATTTTAGATTTTAATTCATATATTTGAAGCATTTATCTGTTCCCCTTAAATTTCCCCATATTTCAATACAATGCAACTTCAACTGCTCATCAGACCGCTCATTCCGTGCTTCCCATCGCTGTATCATCAAACCCCATAGGTTTTCTATAGGGTGGAGGTCAGGAGATCGTGCTGGCCGTGAAATAACTGTTATCTCCGGGTTTTTAACCACTCACGCACGTAAACATTGCACACAGTGGGTAACATGTAATGCAAACCTTCTGCGCGGACTGCACGGCGCACGGTTCGTAAAGACGTGTTGAATAATTCTTCAAACGTCTTGTTGGTATGAAACCACTTGTTCCGTATTCGCTGACCATGTGTTGTCGCTGCGTCTCTTTTATATCTAAAACAAAAAGTTTTATAAGTAATTATTGTCAATAAAAATTTCACATAAATATTTAAAATGTTATTTTCATCGTTCAAAGATCTAAGTAAATAAATTTACTTTGATTTTATATATTTCTTCTTCTATTTAGACTTCCACAGATGTGACATTTAAAGATCAGTGGTTGTAACTAGTCGAGCATTATTAAAGTTAACAAATGTTTTGAAATAAATAAGTAAGTTATTATAAAGTTAGCTATAGCTACAAAACCAAATCAGATCAGAAACAATTTCATTTACTTAAATTATGCAATAAATAAATAATATTAATAAGGTAACAATAAAACGTTTCAAAAAACAATTACCAGGATCAGCAGTTATAATTTAATTAAATAAATGTTTGATAAAATAATTAAATCATATTACTCACACTCAGTCCGGTTTTATCAGATATTTGTGATAAATATTAAGTCCGCTTTTACGCAGCGCAATAATATTCGCTTTCATTTCTATATTCTTTGCTTGCATTTCAAAATGAACTTTAGACACCGCTAACATATTGAACACACGTCACTAACCCACAATTACAAACATCGTTCTATTTATTCGCGGTGAATGAGTCGTAAGTTAACTGCGTCTGTCTACCTTAATTATCATTTAACTTATTTAGGTTTCCGTGGGTATAATCATAAAGTTTAGTGAACACGACGAAAATAACAAGGATATATTCAATAGCGTGATTATTCGAATGATTTTTAAAACATCAAAAAACTATCACCGCGCGTGAGATTTGAACCCACGACTCTCTACGCATGAACGCGTCAAACCAAATACGGTAACCACTAAGCTATCATGACATATACGTTATGAGTATAGTTGCAAAACTTCTGAAAAATTCTGAATTATTCCGGAATACTTCTGGGAAAGTTTCTTTAAATCAGAATTATTCAAAATGAATTTAATTAAGATTTTTTTTTGCTGAAAAATCGTATTTTGCATCGATCGTCGATCGTCGCCGCCGCTGCGCTCCTCGAGTCGTGCGTGCAGGCAATGGCGGTGCGGGGTGTGGGGTCGGTACCTACTTATTTCGAAATCGAATGCTATTTTGGAACCAATGATGTTTTAGTAAACAGATATGTTATGAGCGCGCAAAACGTGAAGACTAGAAAAGTACCCAATTGGGAAATATTGCTTTTAGTCTGAGCCACACACGCTTACGAGTGATACGGTGCGCGCTGCGCTCGGCGCGGAACACTTTTTTCTGTTGTTTTGTACGTGTATAACATATCTGTTTATTAGAATATCATTGTTTGGAACGAAGTTCCTTATCGCGCGTTGTGAAAGGGGGCTAGACAGAAAAAATTCTTACGAAAAGTTGTCACGACACTTTTTACCCGACACTTTTTGCGCGACGCAAAGGAGGGTAATGTGTTTATTACCATGGAATGGAATGGAATGGAATGGACGACTGGACTGGAATGGAATGGAATGGAGTGGTGTGGAGTGGAGTGGAGTGGAGTGGAGTGGAGTGGGGTGGAGGGTCGAAAATCGCTTGAACCTTTTTTTTAACCTGCTATCGTTAAGCAAGTTAAAAAAACAGGTGCAAGCGATTTTCGACCTTATTGACATTTAAAATTTAGTTTGTTTTTTTCTCACATTCTCGTTAGCTAACATTGCTCTGGAAGTAAATTTAATCACGTCCCGCTGTCCCCGTGACGGGGATATGGCATACGGGGACAACGGGAATAAATCTTTTCAAGTACCATTTGACAATTAGAGGTCATTGACGTGCACATTCTTAGTTGCAACGCATTATACCTACCTGACGCGACGTTGTGTGTGCTTGAATTGATGCGACGTGCACTCACAACCATAAACTTAATATACCTACCGCTCACAACATAACTAAAATAATCTATTTTACAACTTTCAAGCGCGAAATAGGTAGTAAGGTCGATTTTCCTGGTTTTTTTTTGACAGTTGAAATATTCCCAAAGCTTCGGAATATTTCCGAATACTTCCGAAGTATTCAACGGGAATGATTCGGAATTTTTCCCGCCAGCATCTATAGTTATGAGTCGAATTTATGAAATAATATAATTGTTAAACTAATGAGAGTGTGTGTGTGTCTATGACTTATTATAAGAAGGTCGTAAGTTAAACCGAAGCGTCAATCTATTGCTTTAAGAAATTGCTACACCACTTATGACCGTTACTGTACACCCATTTTTACTTTTAAACCTAGTGAATTGATACCGTTTATTTGGACTTGCTGTTGTCTATCATTTGAATAAGAGTTTACTAAACTGAGCGCAAGTTTTCCAAGTCCGTAATGCTCTAGTTTCAAGAGTAAGGTTTCGTGATCGACGAGCGACGCAATCAAATGCCTTGGAGAGGTCACAAAAGATTCCTATGGCGTCTTGGGCCTCTTCCCACGCTTTAAAAATGTGTCTTAATAAGGTACCACCGGTCGGTCGTACAACGTCCTTTGGTGAAACCATACTGAATCGTGAAGGATTTTATTTGTGTTAAAATGATTGAGCATTTGATTTAGCATTACCTTTTCAAACACCTTACTGAAAGCTGGCAACACGGATACGGGTCTATAATTATTGGTGTCTTTACTGTCCCCGGATTTGAAAAGTGGTATGACCTTACTGTATTTCATTAAATCCAGGAAGACTCCTTGATCCACACATAAATTAAATATTAAGGCTAAGTAAGGCGCTATGGTCTCAATTATGGAGGTACAGACTTTGATGGACATTCCCCAAAGGTCTTCGGTCAATTTTATTTTGATTTGCTTAAAAGCTCTTATTACCGTTAAGGGGTTAATATGCTTAAATTTAAATTCAGTCGGGCAGGCTGAAACGTTTTTCTTTACTAAATCAAAAGAAAGCAAGGGCGAGGAATTTAAGGTTTCAGTCGTTTTAAGTGGGGATACTGGTAAAGAAATTTACAAATTCTTTTCCGAACCGTCTTTATTTTATTATCAGCTGATTTGATCTTGTTTGTAATGTACAAGGCTTTAGCTACCTTGCAGGTATTTTTAAAAGTTTTGGAGTAAGTAGCAACGTATGTATTAAAACTTTCGGCTTTCCCTACTTTTCCTAATACCTTTAGTTGCCCAGTCACTGAATATAAATTTTGAATAGTTTAAGCCCAAAGTTGCGCCCAATAACATTGGAATTGACGGAAATAGCTTTTTCAGCCATTTTGGTTTTATTGGTTACTTATTTATTTATTTTATTTATTTATTTTATTTGGTTCACCAACAATTGTTTACACTAACATCTTGACAACAAAAAAAAAATAACATGTCTTTGGAAACTTTCAACAGTGTAACAATTACTTAAAGGTAAACACCACATGAACTAAATTAAATTATGTTAAGCCAAGCTACATTTACAGTTTACAGCCTACTTAAAACAACGGACGCAAAAAAAAAAAAAGAATTAATAATATACAATATGAAGCCCATGTGTAACGACAGACATTGTAATTAATTAATTGCAAAAAGTTAAACATTAAATACCAACCGATAAATACATTACAACACATCAGATAAACAACTCAAGATTTTAGATTTCTGCCTAGTTAGAGAATCAAAGTGGACATCTATTAGATTGCTGCAACTATTCAAAATCCTACAGAACCTAGCGCATGGAGAGTTAGATCCCAACACCGTGCTTCTCTGTGGAGGTCGAAGTGGAGTTATGGGTTTACGTGGAATTCTTGGAGGAGCACGAAAGTTAATAAGTGCTAGCAGTGGCGGCGAGTCAATATTTCCTTTCAGGATTTTACAGGCAAACATTGCATCGTTTAAACGTCTACGCTCTTCTAAGGTATGCATGTTGAACACCTTTAATCTGTCTTTGTAAGAAGGCGTTTTTTTAGCTATACCGACAGAAAAAGCCAAATGCCAAGCAATGCGTTTTTGGACACGTTCTAGACGCAAACTATGAGTAGCATAGTGCGGCCGCCACACCACACTACAGTACTCTAATATGCTGCGTACCAAGCTATAGTAAAGTAAAATTTTTGTTTTACTTTGACGAAAACCTTTACATTGTCTTAAGACAAACCCCAACATTTTTGACGCTTTTTTAACAACATGATCCAAGTGTGGCACAAACGTTAATTTTTGGTCAAACAAAACACCAAGGTCACGTATAGTGTCTACTTCATTAACCTTGTCTTCATTAATGTAATATACTGTCTCTATTTGATTATTCTTTCTTGTATACTTAACATGGTAGCATTTCTTTGAGTTCAAATGCATTTCATTATTTTTGCAGCATCGGATGAAACTATCAAGGTCCTCCTGTAGCAGCGAGGAGTCACTATCAGACTTTATTATTCTAAGAAACTTTAGGTCATCAGCATACATAAAAATGTTGGAGTGCCGCAGACAGCTGGGAATGTCATTAATAAAGTAAATAAACAATATAGGCCCCAGATGTGAACCTTGCGGGACTCCAGAGGAGATTTTATATACATTAGAATGGTAACCGTTTACCACAACAAAGAAAGATCTATCTGCCAAATACGAAATCGCCCATTTCAGCAAGCTGCCAGTGATACCATATGCATGCAACTTATGACATAGGATTTTATGGGAAACTTTATCAAAGGCTTTGCTAAAATCAGTGTAAATGACGTCTGCCTGGTGACCATAATCAATAGCTTCAATTAAATTTTCTGTGAATGCAACTAGATTAGTGCTCGTGGATCGTGATCCAACAAATCCATGCTGATGATCGCTTACGAATAGCTTGAGATGGTTCTGGAAATGCGGGCAGAGTAGTGATTCAAACACTTTGGCAAACGTTGAAAGAATTGAGATGGGCCTATAGTTAGAAATATTGTCATTGCTATTAGATTTATGTACAGGCACCACCTTTGCCGTTTTCCATTTCGTAGGGAATACACCAGAAGTCAAAGATTTGCTGTAAATGGCCACGAGTGGATACACCTTTGTTAATATCCAACCTTTTTAATTTCTTAAGTAGACACTCACTGCTTATATTTGGACTTATTAGGCATAGACTGGTATCCCCAAGAGACTGTGAAAATAACATTGTATTGAACTCATTACTCGATACTTGGTCGGGGCTATACACAGACGAGAAGCTAGTGGCGAACGTGTCACATATTGTCGGACCATCAGACGTGAACACTGATCCGTCTGTCATGGTCATGGGATAGGCACTAGATCCCCCTCTTTTATTTTTAACATGCGTCCAGAATAACTTAGGGTCGGCTTTAAGCTTGTTTTCTAGACTTCGGATATAACTGTTGTAACATTGAGTGACCAAGGTATCGCAGCGCTTACCTAGCAGTTTTAATTCAATTAAGTCCATTGGATTTTTATATTTATGATATCTCCCTCTAATGTTGTTCTTTGAGTTGAGCATTCTTATTAAATTACGGTTGAACCACGGTGGAAATTTATGTTTCTTTGGTGTCCGAAAGGAAACAAATTCATGTAGATATAAGACCTGAAAATAAAAGACAACACCTTTACAATATATATTTATGTCCAACTTATGCATTGTCGAACCACGTCGCTTTTCAACGTACCCAATGTGCCTGGCCTTTTTGCACGCGACTGAGAAGTATGATGTCGGGATGGCACCGTCTCACCCATCCACCACCAAGACCAAGGCAGTGGGCGAACCTCTGTAGTTATAGTCTGAAATTTGTCACCCCGATTTAACAGCAATCAGCATACGACTTCGAAAGGGAAACAAAATATAAAAATGGGTAGGTACCTTGCACATAACGGATTTATTATTTTTTATGAAAACAATATTTAATTGACTTGCGCTTACCTTTTTGTCCGTATCTTCTTCGTATAACTACGCATGTTTTTTACCTCCATTTCCACTTTTACTTCCATTTCCACTCTTCGTCAAAATGTTCAGCTAACTTACACACTACTACGTAGTCTGTGCTTTCACATTCACATTATGACACATTAGGGTATTTGGATCTCAATGAAAACCATAGCTAAGACAAGATTTAAAACACAAAAAAGTTGCATTCTGTCCGTGTACAGTCCGCCGCGCTCGGCTGTTTGCAGCGAATTGTGTGCGATGAAGTGCACGGATAAATAAACAATGACAATGAGCTGCAAGTCTGGCATCATAAAAAATCGTGGAAGTCTGGCATCGGTTTTTCTTACACTCTAATTTAATCACACTGTTTATGTACATATTCGCTATTATTTGTATCAGATATATTTATTTTATTTTATTTAATACACACGTTATAAAACCTGATTTACATCCGTCACCTCACACTTTTAGGTCTAGTTGAAAACCAGCGTCAGGCACTTTGTTGTCTGGCATTTTTGCTGAACTGGGCCTTTTTGCCGCAGCCGTGAGGCACACTCCCCTGCCAATTTTGTTACTTTACATCTTTTTTATTTGTTTTATTTTTATCTCTCTTGTCTGCTGTATTTTATATTGTGTGCCTTTTAGTCTGTGTCAAATAAATGCATTTTCTTTCTTCTTTTCTTTCTATGTATAACATGATTTAGCGTCACGTAAAAAGAATCCAATACCACAATCACATCATACTGCCCGTTAAATACATCATCCCAATCAATTTGTTTTAAAAACATCTTAATTGGTGCATAATTTGTGGTATGAAAATTAGGTCTTTGCATGACATTATTGTATGGTAGTCTTGCTTCTTTACTCAAGGAAACAATAATATCAAGAGGTGGATGATGTTTGTCGACAATTTTTTTTTTTTTTTTTTTTTTTTATCCACAACGGGGAAGCTCTTGGCCAGAATCTCACCTGATGGAAAGTGATGATCAGGCCGAAGGTGGAAGCGAGCTTCACCCGGAATCCTCTACCACAGAGGAACTGGCTATCTTATCTCTAACTGCCGGAACACAACAATGCTTTTAACATTGTTGTTATGACGACAAACTTAGATAAGATGGTGGTAGCTAGCCAGGCGGACTTAAAACAAGCCCTACCACCAACCAAACCGAGCAGAAAATTTTGCCCCCACTGGGAATCGAACCCGGGACCTCTTGGTCTGAGACAGGTGGTCTAACCACTAGACCACAGAGGCGGTTAAAAAATACTTATTGGATTTATACTTTCACTGACGCTACACACTGAATGTGTTGTTAAAACCAGATCCAATATGCGACCTGCATCATTTGTAACACAATTAAGTTGGTTAAGCCTGTTAACATTTGTGAAATCAATTAAAATTTCGCTAGTACTAGGCGACCCAAACTTATTAGCCGATTTCCCTGCCAAACTCCAATCTATGCTACTCAAGTTAAAGTCACCCATAATAAAGAATCCCGAATCAGTACATTGTTCGAAAACAGCATTACAGTGATCCAAATAGTGCTCCAGAGAAGAACGCCGTATAGGAGGAGGTAGGTATACTGCGCAGAGAACCATTCGACGAGCAGTACACGATATTGACAAATCAATACTCACCCATAGGTCTTCACACCCACTTTCCCAACACTTTATACGCTTTGATTTAATTTGTTTCTTAACGGCTATTAAAACACCACCGGGGGGTGCACCAAGGAGGGGTCCTTGGTGCACTGAAAATGAGAACTACCTCTATCTCTCCTATAAACCACGTACCGATCGTCGAATAGCTCGCTGCTCAGTACATAGTCATTTAACCAGATTTCGGACAGAACTATTATGTCGTAATTATTGCCGTAAATGTTACGATATACAGTGTGTCTTTGTCCTTAACCCTCTGCTGTTCTGATAGTATATTTGCAAACTATTGAATTTATTTAATTAGTTTATAAGTGCACGCACAATAGAAAAACTATTATTTGTTTTAATTAATATATTACTTTAAGTTGTTTCAAATGTCCAAACTTTTAATGAAAATATGATCATCACCATCCATCTTCCTGACAAATATCCTCCCGTTCCTCACCCAGACATATTTATAACCCTTTTCTTTTGCCTTGATTCTTGTTGCAGCATGAAGAGCTTTGTAAGCTGGTGATAAATGCTCGGCAATAAAAACAGGGGACCTGTTGCCTGCTATGCCAAAATCTGCGGTATTGAGTTTGTCATGGGTTTTATCTTTGTTGTAAACAATTACACTGGCCAGCAGCTGATCGCGGATTCTTGGTGAGGCAAGCTGGATCACGATAGACCGAGGGCGAGAATTACTGGTGTTAAGTTTCGCAATCCGTGTGCAGTGTGAAATATCACTATCCTTAATCTCACAACCGACCACTGAACCCAGCTACTTGACGACGGTATACAGGTTTTCCTGCCTATTTTCTGGTAGACACTGCAGCTCCAGGTTGTTGGCTCGTGCTTGTTGCTGCAGATAATTAAGTCTTTGACTGAGATCAGTTACTGTGTTTTGCAATTTAACATTTTCATCTTTAAGTTCTCTCGTAGTACTTTTAAACTCTAAGTGTTCAGACTGTATCTTATCAAATTCTATCGTGTGGAAATTCAAAGACACTCTAAGTTCCTCAAAATCTTTGCGAATCGGAGCCAACTCTCTATTTACGATGTTTACAATGGTACCATTTATCTGCTGAAGCATAACAGCGAACTCTTTTTTTATAACTTCCTGTACGATAGAACGCACGTCTTCGCCTGTGAGCGCCGGTAAAGTTTCAGGAGGGGAATTCAAAGCAGGTCTCTTATTTGCTCTTGTTTTCCAACCAGCGAGTAAATCTTCTTGCACTTCATGCTGGCCTCCAAGCAACCGTTCCTGTCTCGACTGGTGCCTACGAGTTGTTACTTTGTCGGATCTCTCAGGCGCTATTTTGATATCAGGCTCAGACTGGGTCTGAGTTAGACTGGTGTTTTGCATCTTAGGATTCAGTTCAGATTGGTTACAAAATATAATTGTAAATATCTCCGAAGTTGTTGGACGTAGAATCCCCGGATTTGCACAGTTGTCAGCAGAATACTGGCAGAAACATTTTATTTTATTTTCAGGCGTTTTTCAGGCCTGAAAATTTTCAGTCCTGAAACCATTCTTTGTATACGGGGAAAGTCTAGCCAGGTCTAAGGTTCAAAACCGCAACTCTCTCCGACAAACGGTTGCGGAGTTACAGACAGCTACAGTTGTCATTTGACAGCTGGGCGGCCATTTTGGAAAACTTTGACCCTTTATTTCTCCGGACACAGTGGTCGCAGAGAGTTGCCGTTTTTACATTGTTGCTTGGGGGGACAAACTCTGTCTCGCAAAACAGCTTTCAGGCAATTCGGAGCCAAACATTTTCAGGAACCCGGAAACCACCTTGCACGAAGCACAAACTCGGGTATTCTGCGACTCTGGAGAGTCGCAGAATACCCGAGTGGAGATATCACCTGTCAAAGATTGAAATTGACAGTTGTGCCGCCATTTTTGTGAAATTTTAAACGCCCATATCTCCCCGACGGAGGGTCGTACTGCTTGGCTTGTTATTGGACTGAATTTCAGGCATTTTCAGGACCAAAACATTTTTCAGCCTGAAAGATATAATATATAACTGTATAGATCTCGTCGAGCACAGTGGTATGAGCCCAAGCACGGTGCGAATCGGTCTGGCGGTTGCGGAGCTGTAGGGTTTTAACCACATTCAGGCCGCCATCTTGGATGGTAACCAGAATTTCAAACTGCAATTTCTCCGGAACCCTTAGGGCTGGGTGCCCCGTGTTTTAAGTTGTTGAAACGGGGTCGGCGGGCTCTACCCAGTGATTGCATCGGATGGACTCTACATAGAGCCATTCTGGAAAAAAGTAAAAAAAAATGTTGTTGACATCTTAAATTGACTTTTGGGATCTATTTAGAGCCACTGATTACCACCCAGCAATTTCAACCCTGGGTAGAGCTTTAGTAGAGATAGCTTGAAATTTTTTGTTTCATCTATACTATAGTTTTTAAGATTTCTTTTGTGCGGCTTTGTTTTGTTGTGTGTTACACCATATAGCAGTTCTGCTTATTGCTAAGACAAGGTAGAGACCTACTCTACCAAACAAAACACTGCAGATTTGCTTTGTAGATTTATTTGTTTCCTGTAATTTTGATTTTTAGTATATGTGATTATTCTCACAGAGGCTATATTTTCTTGACAACTCTACCCTTTCTCACTTTTTTTAACAGCAGATTATCGGGTTGTATACCATATAACAGTGCGGGTAGAGTCACCTGTGGGAAAATTACGTTTTACTGACCTGCTGCCTGCGTTACTAGTACATTAAACAGGATCGCGCCTTTTGGCCTCCCAGCCGTGTACGTAACCAGTAGGCTTCTGAAACAAAGAAACTCGTAAAGTTAAGTTGACAAGATTCTTAGAATCTTACTATATTACTGTGTGTTGCTTGTTGTGTTTGCTTGATTTTATACGCTTATTGTATAAAATACTATTAATCTACACTAGACTGGGGTACTCTTTACAATACCCCTTTGACGTCGGACTAGCTTAAACCTTAACCCATACGGAACAACATGATGACGGGTTTCCGCACACCTATGAAGAAGCCGCCAAAATTGGCAAACAAAAGCCCACCAAATGACACAGAAGAGGCAGGAACCTCCACACAAAGTGTCAGAAGAAGTGTGGGTGAATGTGAGGTCGGAAAGCCAACAAGGAACGAGACCCCGGAAAAGAAGTTGACAGAAGGGGCCCCTCTTAAACTGACACGGGAGTCGTCACGACGACTATCTGTCCGAGACCCCGGTGAAGACGGCAGTAGAAAAGGTTACTCTTAAACTGACACTCGAGACGTCACGACGACCATCTGTCGAGATTGTCTGCCTGAGCCCGCCGGCAACAAAAACGAGAGTCGCGGAGGCCAGAATATGTCTGAGCAAAATAAAGGCCCACATGACCAATTCGAAAACGACCAAAAGGGAGATAAAAGAAGAGGTCAAGGCCCAAGCAGACCGGTTCTACCTGTTTATTAAGGAATCTGAGCAGGAGAAAGGACGAGCTCCACCCCCAAAGATCTTAACAAAAACTAAGGGGACACAATCGCAAGAGGAAGTGGAAGAAGAACGGAAAGAAGCAGTTTCAAGCGTGGAGGTGGAGATTGAGTCTCTAAAAAAGGCTCTGGAAGATCACAGCCGAAACTTGCGGGAAAACAGCGAGAAATTTTATAGTCTGAAAGAGGCATTTAAAACTAGCGAAGAGCATATGGAGAAGTTCTCCTACGCTAGTGTAGTGGCAAGTCGGCCTATCAAGCAGCCGCCAAAGCAGACGGCTCTCCACTCCATTGTGGTAACCTCCACCACGGAAACCGAAACTGGGGAGGAAATCATCGACCATATTAGAAAGGCGGTATACGCGAAGGAGGGATGGGTCACAGTGGACAGAATCCGGAAAGCAAAAGACAGGAAAATAGTACTGGGATGCAAAACAGAAGAAGGAAGAAAAAAGATTAAGGAAAGACTGGCAAGCGTGGGGGCGTTATTGAAGGTCGAAGACGTCAAGAACCGGGATCCTTTGGTGATCCTGAGGGATGTATTAACTTACAACACAGACGAAGACATCCTTAAAGCGCTTCGGAACCAAAATAGGGACTTGTTCGTAGACTTAACTTAATGGATGGCCGGAACAACCCCATCATGCTGTAATTGTGTACATACAAAGCATGATAACACCGAACATAACGCATTCAGTGACGAATGCCCAGTCAGAAAGAGATGTGAGGTTCTGGCCAGAGCTAGAGTAGCATATTGCTAAAGTGGTGACTGGGAACAGGGCGTACACTCAAGCCAGAGGATTTGCGGTGGCCCAAGCCAACCTACAAAGGAAGGAACTGGCAACCACCGAGCTCTTTTTAGAGGCCAGTGAGCAAGCAATCGCATGGGCATGGGCAATGGAAACAGGAACCGTATGTGGGAGGGGCTAGAGGTATGAAGAGCTACCGTGGTGCGAGAATCTACCAGTGCGAGGTTGAAGGAAGTGGGAGGGTAAAGGCGGCAATAGCCATCTTTAATGATGACTTGGATGTCATTCCCTACCCGAAACTCACCACAAACAACATCGTCGTGGTGAGGATCCGGACCAAAGCCTGGGAAATCGTAGTAGTCTCTTACTACTTTGAGCCAGACCAACCCATAGGGCCTTATCTGGATCCAGATGATCCAAAATAAAATTGGAGCTGGGCACCGGAAAATTTTTAAAAGACGCAAATGCCAAGAGCGCTTGGTGGGGAAGCACCATGGAAGACCTCAGGGGGGACGAGATGTCCGGGACCCTGGAAGAGTTGGAGCTTCAGGTACTCAACACCGGAGACACACCGACATTCTACACGGTAAGAGGCGGCGTCGTATATAAGAGCCACGTGGATGTCACGGCGTGCTCGCTCGATCTATTTGACCTGGTAAATGACTGGCAGGTCGAGACAGGGGCAACAAGCTCCTCGACCTCTGGCTCGGGAGGAGGCACGGCTCCCTGTCGTTTCGGGTGACGCAGGTGCTCTCGGGGCATGGTTGCTTCGGGAAGTATCTGTGTCGCATAAACAGGGAGCCGGACGCCCGGTGTCACCACTGCGTCGACTGTCGGGAGGATACGGCGCGGCATACGCTGGCAGAGTGTGCCGCTTGGGAGGAGCCGCGCCGTGCCCTCATCTCAGAAGTAGGCAGTGACTTGTCGCTGCCGGCCGTAGTGAATGCGATGGTCGGCAGCGAGGAGTTCTGGGACGCGGTGGTTTCCTACTCAGTCGTCTCGCAGAAGGAGGCTGCGGAAAGGGAGAGGGAGATTTCATCCACTCACGCGGCCCGCAGCAGGCGCACCGGGCGTCGAAGGAGGGCGGATAACGCCCTCTTCCAGCCCCCCTAAATAGGTCCAGGGGCGACGGACTCGGGGACGTCCATCGCCCCCCACACATCAGGACCCGAGGTGGCGGCGCGTAGTGTTCCACGCGCGCCCCTCTTAGACAGCGCGGGGGGAGTTTAACACCTCACTCCCCCCTGACCCGAGGAAGAGGCCCGCGTTCGCGGGCCGGCACCAATCGGGGGTTGCGGAAGATTTTTACGTTCCCGCGACCCCCGGCGTCGGTGTGAGATGGGACACCGGGGTGGTTTTTAGTCAGTAAGAGTCTGACAGACCCCTCCGCCCGCCCCAGGGCGGGGGACATCCATGAGGATTTTCCACCCCGGAACAAAAAAAAAAAAAAAAAAGGGGCAACAAGCTCGGACCACGATACCATAATATTTAATACTAAAGTAAAGAGGGAAAAAGGGATAAGTATAATAAGAACAACAAGGAAGTTCAATACAAAAAAAGGGAATTGGGAAACTTTTAAAATTAAATTGGGGGAAAACAAAATTGAAAATAACATAAGTCAAGACAATATAAATCAAATAGTAAATAAGCATGAACTGGAAGAAATCGTAATAAAGTACAATAATGTAATCAAGAAAGCATGCGACGAAACTATCCCTAAAGTCAGTAACAAATCAAAAATTTCTATTCCGTGGTGGTCCGAAGCGTGTGAAGAAGAAGGAAGTAGCCGCAAAGAAGAACCGTATCCGCAACGCCGCACCGGTCCGTAGAGCAATGGTCGTTGACGAGTACCTGAAGGCCAAAGAAGAGTATGAGTGCCAAGCCAAGAAAGCGCTAGTGGCAAGCTGGAAGGAGTTTTGCGAAAAACAAGATGGAGAGGGCCTATGGGAGGGAATTTATAGAGTCATCAGAGGGACCACCAAGAGACAAGAAGACTTGACCCTGATGAGCAACGGTACTTTTTTGAACCCGATGGAATCGGCAGCTTTGCTCGCTGACACCTTCTACCCTAAATATACGACGGAAAACGACAATGTAGATCACAGGCTCACCAGGGAAGCAGCCTTACGGGTAAATGAATGGCATCATGATGAATACCATGACCCACCATTTACACCGTTAGAGCTAAAGACAGCCGTGGAACATTTCAATCCTAAGAAAGCCCCCGGATTGGATGGATTTACATTGGACATCTGCGATCGGGTGATCGGCCAGGACCCGGACGCTCTCCTTGCCCTATACAACAAATGCCTAGAATTAGCGTATTTTCCGAATATCTGGAAAGAGGCAACGGTAGTGGTCATCAGAAAACCGGGCAAGAAGAACTACACGAACCCCAAGTCATATAGACCGATAGGTCACCTACCGGTCTTGGGGGAGGTCCTGGAGAGGATGGTCGTGGCGAGAATTAAGTGGCAGCTTGTGCCGCGGCTCAGCACTCATCAGTTTGGCTTTATGCCACAGAGGAGCACCGTGGACGCCCTCTGTACGCTCATAAAGCACGTGCAGGAAAAGTTGAGGCTGAAGAAGCTAATTGTCCTGGTGTCGTTGGATATAGAGGGCGCCTTCGATAGCGCCTGGTGGCCAGCCATCAAAGTCAGGCTGGCCGAGGAAAGGTGTCCTGTGAATACCAGGAGGTTGCTCGACAGTTACCTCGACGGTAGAAAAGTAAGGGTAAGGTACGCTGGGGAGGAATGTGTGAGAGAAACCAACAAGGGCTGTGTCCAAGGTTCAATCGGTGGTCCCATTCTGTGGAACATTCTAGTAGTATATTATTGCGCATTCTAGACCACTTTCGGCAAATCGCTCGGCGAGTACGCCTCGCTGCCGAAAGTGGTCTAGAACACCCAATAATCCGTAATCGACTCGACTCGTTCATTTGTTCATTCGTTCGAGTTCTTAGCATTCTATCCCACAGATCGCTCGTACGCGAAATCTGTTACTGTTTCAGTTTATAAATAATGTTGTAATAAACACATGCACTCATTGTTAATCAGTTTGTTGACAACAGTAATCATGAAATTTGTAAAACAACCACAATCACTGCATGTAAGCACTATTTGCGATGATTTTTGTAAAACTAGATCTCGTCATGGAGAATTATTACCTAATTCAGTACGATGTATCATTTGCGGACCATCGAATTGTGGAAAAACAAATTTACTTATTGGACTTCTTATACATGAAAATGGTTTACGGTTTCAAAATGTTTATGTCTATTCAAAAACCTTACACCAACCAAGTACATATTTTTAGAAAGAGTTTTACAACAGGTACCAATTATCTCATTCCTGAAATATCAAGGGAATGAGGAAGTTATAAGCGTTCAGGACGCAAAACCCAACTCTGTGATTATATTTGATGACGTTGCTTGCGAGAATCAAACTAACATGCGTCATTATTTCGCAATGGGAAGGCACAAACACATCGACTGTTTTTATCTCAATCAAACATATAGCAAAATCCCTAAACAGTTAGTAAGAGATAATGCTAATTTAATTATATTATTCAAATAAGATGATATTAACTTGAAGCATGTTTATGAAGAACATGTTAACACTGATATGACATGGCTTGAATTTCGTGAAATGTGTTCTAAAATATGGAGTGAGCCCTTTAATTATGTTGTAATTAATAAAGATTGCAACAAAAATCACGGATGCTATAGAAATAAATTTGACACTTTTGTAGTCTTTGATTAGAAATACAAATATTTAAGATATGGTACTTACATGATATCATTATTCCTTGGTCAACTCTTCATCGATAACTATTATAGTCCGTAAATCGTAGTAATGGAAAAATCACTGAAAAGGCAAATTGTTGATGCTGCAGAAGCTGTAAAGAAAAAGGTACGAAAGATGCGAGATTTGGAGACTGAAAATAAGCAAGCATTGGAATCAGTTTTTAGACCTGTAACAGAGTCTCTAAATTTTTTAGCTGACACCAATAAGCAAACTGACCTCTTGCGATCTAAAGAAGTTGAAGAAACAAAAGTTTCGTTTAAAAACAATACTTTACAGAAAGACAGTTCTAATAACGAAGAAGATAGTAATGTAGAAGAAAATGAATGTGATACCGACAGTGATGAGTCGTACCAATCATTAGGAGACAATAATCAAGAGCGTAATACATCATCCTGGTCAGTATCTGCGGAAGCACTAACAGATATTCCATTTGGTGTTCGAGCGGAGCGAGGACAATTGATGTTAGGTTCTGCTGTCATAACGATCAGCGATGATTACATCACCGTTACTGGACGGAAATATCGAAGTACTCCAGGACTGAAACAATTATTATTGAAAAAGGACGTCTGCATATCAGACTCTGTAACTGTGCTTAAATCAGCACAGTTACAGAGTCTGATATGCAGAATTATAAAATGATGTTGATTGCCACAAACGCACATCGTCGAGACTTTGATTCGAACAAACCAATAAAAAGTAATAAGGGACAAAAATATTTGCAAGTTATAAAACCTCTTTTCAAACTGCCAAATACTATTCAAAACAGTCAAGCAAAGGGGAAAGGGCTACCCTTGACAAAAATGTGGAAAAATATATAGATTAGGTATATTGGGATGATCCTAATGAACTTGTGGATAGGTTAAAATTATTAATTGCATCTCGAGACGCTGGTAACACTGGATTAGACAACGAAATTATATCTATTATTGAAGAACTGCGTGAAAGTAAAATTATTAAGTAATAAATAATTGGTATACATTTTTCACCGTTCATTTTATTATCAACCTTTAAATATAATACACCTTAAATATGAATGTAGATAAATTTGGACACCATATTCATAAGAGAATGCGTTTCTCTGAATTATTAGAGTTCAATGAAAATGCATTGCTAAAATCTGAAAGTGGTGATTTTGATTTGAAAAAATCTAGATTAAGAGGAATTAGATCTCCTGTAGACATAGATGATGCTGTAAACAAAGATTACGTCGATCGATTGTACGATCAGATAATAAAGGAAGAGAATAGAGTGATTGGATTGTTGCGTGCTCAAATCATAAAAGATGTAAAAATAACAGTCCAAGACACTTTAAAAGCGAAGATACCTGAAGTTTTAGTTCAGTTGGAAGATAAGTTTTATAACAAAGCAGAAGTCCAAAAATTACTTGAAAAAACTCCGTGATGGCAAAGCAACAAATTGTTAATGAACTTCACAAAGCGGCACGAAGAAACTTTGTTAGACGTTCAGTTATTTTAAAAGGCATTGATGACTTATGGCAAGCTGATCTGGTAGATATGCAAAATCTAAAAAAGTTTAATAAAGGATATAATTATATTTTAGTGGTAATTGATTGTTTCTCAAAGTATACCTGGACAGAACCACTAAAATCCAAATGTAAACTTGATGTTACTCGTGCATTTGAGCGAATACTAACTACGAGTAATCGAAAACCTGATCATTTACAAACAGATTCTGGGACAGAATTCTCTAACGTAACATTCCAAAAGCTTATGAAGAGCTACAATATTAACCACTACTCTTCGTATTCTACCAAGAAAGCTTCGATTGTAGAACGGGTTATTAAAACGATTAAAAATAAATTGTATAAGTACTTTAGTCTCTTTGGGAATTACCATTAGAAGTTATTCCAAAAACCTATAATAGTACAAAACATCGTACAATCAAATTTAAACCATTCGAGGTAAATAAGTTGAACGAGTCAAAGATAAGAGAAAATATTCAAAAAACTCAGAAACTTACATCACGCCGATGTCAACCTAAGTTCAAAGTAGGTGAAAATGTTCGGATCAGTAAATACAAACATATTTTTGATAAAGGTTACACTCCTAATTGGACAACTGAAATATTTACTGTAAAAAAGATTAATAAAACCATACCAGTAACATATCATTTAGAAGATCATCGAAAGCAAACCATTAGAGGAAGTTTCTACGAACAAGAACTTCAAAAAACTTGCTATCCAGATGTCTATTTGATAGAAAAGGTTCATAGAAGGAAAGGAAAGAAAGTTTACGTGAAATGGCTTGGCTTAAGCAACGAAGAAAACAGTTGGATTGATAAAGATGCAATTATGGATTAGGATTATGAATATATAACCGTGTTTGTAAGGATTTTTTCATTCATTACACTTTTGACTATGCAAGGCGGTGGACTAGTTAATAGTGTGATTAATAATCTGCCGTTCGAACTTCATTTGCCTGGTTATAACTATTGCGGACCGGGTACAAAACTTGAGAAGCGATTGTTGCGAGACGATCGAGGTGTGAATAAACTAGACGAAGCTTGTATGCATCACGACATTGCATATGCAAATCACACAGACTTATCTAATCGTCACAAAGCGGATTTACAACTTTTAAACATGGCTAAACAAAGACTAAAATCAAAAGATGCAGGGAAAGGTGAAAAACTTAGCTCATGGATAGTGAGTAAAGTAATGAAAGCCAAACTAAAGTCGGGTGCTGGCATTAAAACATTCAATGCTTTTATGTCAAAAATTAAGTCAAAAATTAAGAAACTGAAACCTAAAAATAGTAAAACATTAATCAACATTGCTTACTCAGCTGCAAAAAAGATATTTCCAGACATTCAGAAGATTCGCATTCCACGAGTTATACCAATACCAAAAACAGGAGGAGTCTTACCTTTAATTCCAATTTTCGCTGGATTATCCGCTTTAGGAAGTTTAGCAGGCGGTGCAGCTGGTATTGCGAAAACCGTAAACGAATACAAGACAGCTCAAAAAAGCTTGCAAGAATCAGAACGACACAATAAGACCATGGAAGCTTTAGCGTTGGGCAAAGGGTTGTATATCAAGCCTCATAAAAACGGTAAAGAGTTGTTTATAAAATGTTCAAAAAACTAAATAAAAAGCTGCCCAATCGTCCTTTAACTAATATCGATATCAGTGAGCATGCACGTGACATCCCATACTTTCGAGGAGTCTATATGAAGGATCGGTTACCAAGAACACCAAAACGCATTGAATGTGCTATCGTTAACTTAGACGATTCACGAAATGAAGGAACGCATTGGGTAGCTTATGCTAAAATAAACAATTATTGTGAATACTTTGATAGCTTTGGGGATTTGAAACCTCCGATGGAATTAATGCAGTACTTGAAATACACAATACTAGATTTCAAAAATTTAATACAGTAAACTGTGGACACTTATGTTTAGAATATCTACGGAAATTTTGGAATAAATACGTATAAATATTATGTATTTCTTTTATTTCAATCATTTTCATCATGTCACTCACCTTGTCGATAACTGCAAACTCGTCCGATTTATGTACAGTAAACGCTCAAAAGTCCATAGACATGCTAAGGATTACATTGCTGTGAACTCGAGCACGATACGGCCAGCGCGTGTGCGTGTGCATGTATGAGTTATGTCTCCACATTCCACAGATAACACACACTAATGAACTGTCGTCGCACTACACGAAACAACATTATATTTCTGTTGCATTTGGAATCCGCGTCATAGTGGCGACCTATTCTTACCATTGCATTGCTAAAATTCGCATAAAGCAATCATGTGCAAGTAGCTGTTAGGGCTAAGCAATGGATTAACGATCAATGAGGTCTGAGATCAAATCATAGATACTGTATTTTTTTTCTTTGTTGTTAAGTATTTAAGTTTATTTATAATGTATTCATGCTTTTTTTTTTTTAATATAAAGTTAAATATTTATTGTTTTAAGTAACTATTAACTATTTACGTGATTTCTTATTTATCTTGTAGCTGTTGGTAGGTGGAAAAAAAGGCGTGCTGAATGATAACAAAAACGTTTATTCATTTTATTTATTTATAAAATTAACAATTTTTAGGAGAATTGTGACGTCACATTCCTACCTAGATAAAAGTTCTTTTGTAACCGTTTATAAGATTTTTTGTTGTATTTTCCCATAAATAACAATTTATTGAGGTAAAGTTCCGTGAACTATGACAATGAGGCTTAATATATTGTATCTTAATAATAAATAATATTGTCTTTTAATTACTTTTGTGTGTGGGTAATGTAACAAACCAACTCGCAAATCTACGCAAATCTACCCACGTAAATATAACAAATGCAGAATCGTTGTCACAATACAATTAAATTACTCAGTATTACTACTTTTATTTTACTACGAGTAAGTTTGAGACCTCACGTTCGTGTAATGAATAGTTAACAAATCGTATTTAATAGGACTTATTGAGGTTATAGCTTAAGTGTTCATTTTCTTGACGAAAAGAAGATTGAAACTAAACCTCAATTTATCATTAAATAATTACGGTTATGTTAATATTATTAAATATTTAGTTACACCGTCTAATGATTACAACTAAAACATCTATTATCCATTTACAATAAGATAAGACATTTAAACAAAACATTTTCCAGTCCGTTCAACCGATTTTGACTTCTATTCCGTAGGCGTAAGGATGGCATTAAAAGCAAAAACGTGATTTTAATACCGACTGTTTACTGCAGCTGCCATTTGTCATGCCACGAACGCAATAGAAGTCAAAATCGGTTGAACGGACTGTAAAAAAGGTTTGTTTTAAATTTCATGTCTAATCTTATTGTGAATGGGGTATAGGTATTAATATTTTGTATAACCCCCATTATTTTCTATGCAGTCAAGCAGCCGTTTGCGCATGGATCCTACAATATTACCACATATTGCGGTTCCTCTTAAATTTTCCCACACCTCCATACAATGGGTTTTTAGTTGCTGTGTAGACCTCTCATCCCGTGACTCCCACCTTTGCACCATCAAACCCCATAGATTTTCTATGGGGTTGAGGTCGGGTGATCGCGCTGGCCATGGAACAACTATTATCTCCTGGTGATTGTGAAACCACTCACGCATAGTGCTCGCCCGGTGAATAGGACATTATTGTCCTGGACAAATGTGAATTGTGTCAACTCATCAGCTGGGTAAATGTTGCGCACAGTAGGTAGCATGACCTCGTCTAATACTTCTACATAAGTAGAACTGTTGGCGCGTGGAGGAATAAAAGCCAGTTCTCCTGGCCCTGCTGCACTCAACCATCCCCACATATTAATTGTAATTCGACCTGACTCTGTATTAGGGATTACGTTTTTATCACACCAGCGAGTGTTATCCTTGCGCCATAAATGAAGCTGTACGAGCAAACCCGTACAATATCAATTGTATCAATTTTATGCTGACATCGACGCGCAGCGAATGAATAAAAATACATGTCATTGAGTTAGCCAGTAGTAGTCGCATATCATCGTTTTGGGTCACAAAAAGACTCATTCGCCGCGAGTCGATCATTTATCAGTTTGTTCTTCCTTTACAACTTAATACACAAGTTGAACTCAAATCAGGTTATCATTTATATGTACCTTACCCGTACATTTTGGTCCTTCGAGCCGGATGTCGCGTGGGTATATTACAGTGTAGCAATCAAGTACTGTAAAGCGTTTCACTAGTGACGTCAAGCGAACTAGCAGTGAAGGTGTTAGTACTGCCAGCAATAGTGCAGTACACAGCAGCAGCAGCAGCAATCAGTAGCAATCAACAGGATCAACAGAGATCCGCATTTGGTGAGCAACAGAGCTCCCGCTTGGACAATCAAGTAAGATCGTTCCATTTATTATCATTCCTATCAACAACATGTCGTCATTGGAGGAAGTTCTCGCCCAACAACAGCAACTACTCAATCAGATAGAGTAAGTTTACACAAACTTCAAAAAGGATGGCTCCGATCGCAAAACCTCGGACTACATAAGCCGAAGGTTAGAAAAGTTGGATGCATGCTGGCAAGAGTATCAATCGAATCATATAAGATTGTGTAACATCGAATATGCCAGATCGCATACTTACTTCACTTCGAAGCAGTTTGACACAGTGAAGGAGAGATATGAGAAAATCAGAGTAGTTATTCAGAATTATCAGCCAACAGAGGAACGACCATCAACACCGCTTCTAAAGCCTGCTACTCCACTAGCTACCTCAAGCACCATACAGCAAACTTTAGGTCAACCTTTAAAATCTCAGGGATCAAACAGCAAGACGGATGAGATGATGAGGAAACAGATGAGCAACTTCAAGGCCTTTGAGCATACTGTTTCAAGTATCAACATGGATGCTGTAGCGGAGAAATGGGAGTTCGATCATCTATTGAATATGGTAAGGTCTCGCTGGGCGAAGATTGACACTCAGCATTGGGACTTAGACAGTGAGCTGGGAGATCGAAATCAAGAGTATCATCGTATGTACCTCAAATACGAAAGCATATACAACGATGCTATCAAAGCAATCAATAAGAAGATGTCATCCATTTCACATAGAGAGCATACTACGCCAAAAATAGAAATACCTACATTCAGCGGTAATTACCATCAGTGGACATCTTTCAAAGATCTTTTCACAGAAGCAGTTCATAGCAACCCGTCATTATCAGGGGCTCAGAAGATGCAATTCCTTAAGTCGAAAGTGAAAGGTGAAGTAGAGCGTCTCATACAGCATCTCCCGATCAGCTCAGACAACTACATCATTAGTTGGGCCATCTTGAGCCATCGTTATGACAACAAGAGGATGATCTTCACATCGCATATTAACATTTTATTAAATATGCCAATTTCACAGCAAGCATCAATTAATCATATCAAACGAATCCATGACACTGCACTTGAAACGATGAATGCCATACAGAACCTCGGCGTAGAAGTGACGTCGTGGGATCCGTTGATCGTGCACATCCTGTGTCAGAAATTGGATCCGGACACATTCAGCGAATACAACGCAGCTATCAAACAACCTCGAGAATTACTCGAGTTGAATGAATTTCTAGCCTTTCTAGAGGGGAAGTTCACGAGCATGGAAGCAAGTAGAAGAAAACAGGAGACCAATAATCAAAAATCCTTTTCACCAATAAACCATCAGAATCCAAACATTATCATTTCAAGCAATCATATTCAAGCAATAAGGCTATGTCGCAATCACCAAGTTACAGGAAATTGCAAAACAATAGACCAAACTGTCCAGTCTGCAATGACGCACGCACATGCTATATTTTTTTGCAAACAATTCGCTGACTTTTCCCCAATGAAGAAAAAACAATGTGTTACTAACTTGAATTATTGCCTAAACTGCTTACATGACCATAAAGGAAAAGAATGCTTATCAAAGAAGCGGTGCCTCGAATGCAATGAATTTCACAACACATTGCTGCATGAAGCGTATTCAAAAGAATTACAAAAACAAGGAGGTAATTCGATGCCTTCTACACAGCAAAACAATACCCGTTATAATCAAGAACGTGCAAATCAAGGCAACACGCACGTGACACAGCAAAATATGATGCAAGAAACTTTACTTTCAACAGCATTGCTAAAGGTTCAGAAAGCAAATGGGACATATCTGAACCTGCGGGCTCTTATTGATCAGGGGTCACAAATGTCTCTTATCACAGAGAACGCTGCTCAGCAATTAGGATTGCAGCGATCCAGGTGTGACGGTATAATCACAGGCATAGGGCAAACAGAAAACAGTTGCAAAGGAATGATGAATCTGAACTGTATGTCAAGCTCAAGAATCAAACTATATCAATTCAATATCGATGATTTCATCATGAATAACCTAACAAAATATTTACCATCATACTCATTCCCTAAAATAGCATGCCCATTTCTGGAAAACTTAGAATTAGCAGATCCTGAGTACAACATCAGCCGACCCATAGACATTTTGTTGGGTGCGGACGTATATTCCAATATCCTTTTAGCGGGCATGTGCAGATTAAGCGAATCACTTCCGCTTGTTCAAGAGACTCGTCTGGGTTGGATACTGTGTGGAAATATGAAAACTAAATTAATGTGCAACGTCGTACAATTTGATTTAGACAAAGTTCAGCAATTCTGGGAGATGGAAGATGTTACCGAAGAAAAATCATTATCATCAGAAGATCAAGAATGCATTCAATATTACAAAGCAACAACAAATCGTTTGGATGACGGAAAATACGAAGTGAGACTGCCACTCGTACCACAATTTGAAGAAAAATTAGGGCAGTCCAAAAAAAAGGCTATCGCTCAATTCATACATCTAGAAAAGAAATTACATAAAAACAATTTTTTATTCAACGCATATAAGTCATTTATTACCGAATACAAAAACTTAGGTCACATGAAACCTTCACTTTGCAATCAGACACCGGAATGTTTCCTACCGCATCATTGCGTATTGCGTGAAGATAGTGCAACGACTGCATTGAGAGTTGTTTACAATGCCTCGGCAAAAACATCTACAAATAAAAGTTTAAATGACCTGATGTACACGGGGCCCAATTTACAGCAAGATCTTCAGTCTCTTATCATTAAATGGAGACAATATATGTACGCATTCACGGCTGATATAGAAAAGATGTTTAGACAGATTTGGGTACACCCAGAAGATCAACCTTTACAAAAAATTGTATGGAGAGATAACCCGACTCAAAAAATTCAAGAATATCAATTGACCACCGTAACATACGGCACAAAAGCAGCTCCATTTCTAGCAATGATGACATTGAGACAGTTAGCGACTGATGAACGGGATAAATTCCCAGCAGCCGCCAAGGTGGTCGAAGAATCGTTCTATATGGATGATCTAGTCCATGGAGCCTGCTCCCTATCAATAGCACAACAGTTGCAACAAGATTTGATGAATCTACTGAAGTTAGGGGGCTTCAACTTGAGAAAGTGGACTTCAAACGATAGTCGTCTGCTGCAAATAGAAGATCAAGACTATTATAAACAAGAAAGCAAGAGTTTTAATCAAGGAGGATTAACTAAGACATTAGGACTACGATGGAACCCTACACAGGATAACTTCACATTTGTATCAAAAATTGAAACAGCAAGCACCAATATCACTAAAAGAATCATACTATCAGACATGTCTAAAATATTCGACCCATTAGGATGGATCGTGCCTGTAACAACAAAGTTGAAGATTTTATTTCAAGAAACATGGTTATCTAATCTTCAATGGGATGATCAAGTACCAGATAAAATTAGCAAGGAATGGTTCAAAATCAGAGAAGAATTAAAAAGTATCAATGAATTTAAAATACCAAGATGGTACGGTACTGCAACAACAAGCAGTGTAGAGTTACACGGCTTTTGTGACGCATCAACAAAAGCATATGCATGCGTCATTTACTGCAGAGTTATAAATAGCAATCAATCAACAATATTAGTAGCAGCTAAATCAAAATTAGTTCCTACGAAAAAACAAATATCACTACCTCGATTAGAACTATGTGGAGCCCTGTTGCTGGCCAAACTCATGACCAAAGTCAAGCAGTGTCTAGCAGGTCATGACCTACACGTATTTGGTTGGAGTCACTCCACTGCCGTATTGGGATGGCTTCAAGGAAACCCAAGTCGATGGAAAACGTTCGTAGCAAATAGAACAATACAAATAACTGATAGCATTAAACCACAGTCTTGGCGATATGTAAAATCAAGTGAAAATCCCGCTGACTGTGGAAGCAGGGGACTCAGAGTGGGTCAATTGAATGATTATCGTTTGTGGTGGCAAGGACCAACATGGTTACAAGCCTTTAAAGCAACGAAGGAAAATCAAGCAATCTATACAACAGACGAGGAATTAAAGAAGCAAGAAGACGTTCATGTTGTTACTAAACATGAATCAAGCATAATTACAGACCTGTTAAGCAAGTATCAATCAATCAGCAAAATCGCACGTATTCTAGCATTAGTTATGAAGATCACGACCTACAAAAGAAAAGCAAAAAAGCATTACTTATCAGTATCAGAAATCAGTCAAGCAAAGCAAAAAATTACCAAGCAAGTACAGCAGGAAGAGTTCGCAAAAGAAATAAGTGATTTAAAGCAAGAAGGGAAGCTAAATTCAAAAAGCAGGTTGTTAAAATTAAACCCTTACCTGGATGAAGATGATATCTTAAGAGTCGGAGGTAGACTAAAAAAGGCACATATCAGCCATGACATGCAGCACCCTATTATTCTGCCGCACAGTGGACGGCTGACAGAATTAATAATAGAGGACGCACATCAAACCATGTTACATGCCGGAGCCCGGCTGACATTGGGTTTTATCAGACAAAAATATTGGATTCTAGGAGGGAACGTTGCTACGAAGAGGCAGCTTCGTCGTTGCGTAACATGTAAAAAACAAAATCCAGACTGCCAAAAGCAAATTATGGGGCAATTGCCGGAGGCCAGAATTAATCCCTCCCATCCGTTTACACACACAGGCGTAGATTTTACTGGTCATATTTACGTCAAAGCAAGCAAAGGACGAGGTATCAAGAGCACAAAGGGATATGTGGCGGTGTTTGTGTGCATGGTCACTAAGGCCGTACACTTAGAATTAGTTGGTGATTTAAGCACAACTTCATTTATCGCAGCATTAAGAAGAATGGCAGCTCGCAGAGGAACGCCTAGTCACATTTATAGCGATAATGGTCGCAATTTTGTCGGCGCCAACAAAGTACTACAGCAGGAATATCAAGCACTAATGAACCTCATGCAAGACAAAGATCTACAAGCAGAAGTATTAGATATGGAAATAGAGTGGAGTTTTAATGCACCCTCATGGCCATCAGCAGGAGGCCTATGGGAGGCCGCAGTTAAAAGCTTCAAATATCATTTCAAGAGGGTTATTGGTGACCAGATCCTTACATTTGAGGAACTATATACAGCGCTTACACAGATTGAGGCTTGTCTCAACACGAGACCATTATGTGCTATATCAGAGGATCCAGACGATGTCGATTTTTTAACGCCTGCTCACTTTCTAACAGGTGGATCAAAGGTTATCATACACGAGACTGAAACGGATTTAAGAACCCGATGGCAGTTGACACAAAAAATTGTACAAGATCTCTGGAAAAGATGGAAGAATGAGTACCTAACACAAATTACAGAAAGAAGTAAGTGGAGACAAGCAAAAGGTTACCTCAATGTGAATGATATTGTCATGATTCATGATGACAATCTTCCGCCGGGAAAATGGCTGATGGGCAGAGTCATCGAACTACATCCCGGTTCCGACGGTCATGTTTGCGTGGTTACAGTAAAAACCAAAAACGGAACACTTAAACGTCCTATCACGAAATTATCAAAACTCCCAGTTAATAATGAGGCCTCGCAAATCAAGCAAGCAAATACTGCGGGTTCGGGAGATTCTAACACAGATAAGCAGTCTGAAAAAAGGATAGTAGGCACTCGTTACAATATAGCGTCAGTGTTTACAGCAATCATGTTATTTTTTTGTATCATAACAACTTCTCAAGGCGCCCTTAACGTCACACAATTCAGAAATAATCAACATATTTACTTCGACAAACTAACAAACATGCAGATCATAAGGGACAACTGGAAATTAATCATATACTACGATTTAGATCCTTATTGGGAAGGAATCGCCGCACTTAACAAAAGTATAATGTCGCTGGAACAATTATGCAGCACAATCAAAGAACAAACACATTGTAACATAATATTATTGCAATTACGTCACGGGTACAATGAACTCGATTATAATAATCAGATGTTACTCAGTCAGCATTTTGGAAAACAAGCGAACAGGTGGCGGCGAGGTCTTGTCGACGGTGTCGGTTACATAGCAAACGGCCTGTTCGGTGTATTGGACGCTCGATTCGCGGAACAATACGAGAAAGATATCACACTTCTTCGCAAAAATCAAAAGCATATTGTCTCATTTTGGCAAAATCAAACCTCGGTCATAGAAGCAGAATTCAGTCTCTTAAAGAGGACGGAGGCTACAATGCACAAACAACATAAAATGATTCATCAGCAGTTTGCAAACATCGAAAATACATTAGAAGTATTAAAGACGGAAACTCAAATCATTTCGAGGGCAAGTGAAGTTTCTATGGGAGCTATAGTCGCGAGCAATTTATTACGCGACTTGAAAGATTTACAGAACGCTTTAGTGGATACAATAACAGACATCTATCATGGTCGATTTAATCCACATTTAATAACAGCCAAACAATTACAGGATCAGCTAAGCACTATAGCTAGCCATTTATCTAATGACGTCACCTTACCTGTAGAAAACATTCATACGGATCTTGCACAACTTTTTAAATTTCTAAGAGTCAAAGCAAGAATGCTTAAGAATTACTCAATATTTGAAGTACAAATACCTTTGATAAGCAGGGACACCTATGAAATATTCAAGCTTATACCAATTCCTGTGGAGAAACCCAATAACACAATGCTTTCAATTAAACCAGTGTCGGAATTCATAGCTGTGAACCTGAAAAAGGATGCATACATTATCATGACAGCAAATATCATAGATTACTGCCTAGTGACAAACGTGCACTTGTGTTACGTTCACTCTCCGATTTACAAGTTAAGCAGAGATAAAGACTTCTGTCAATCAAAGGCATCAACGTCAATCCAAAGACTTTTGCAAGAATCGACGTTGACTTCACAGTCAACGTCGATTCTTGCAAAAGTCTTTGGATAGAAAGCAATTCTATCAACAATTATATTTATTTTTGCTGCGGTCAATGTAACCTACGAACAGTATGTGGAGATCAAGTTACCGCGCATCAGCTGACTCACTCCGGCCTTACAACGATAGATTACGGCTGCATAATCAAATCAGATAATTTCGAAGTAATTGCGCATCAACAAAGAACGAGCGATGTTAGTATTAGTGCTAACCTATACTCACCAGTCATTGCATCCATAAACCACGTCATAAACTTGTCTATTCCTCAAGATGTATTGAACGACTCCAGCATAGAGAGCGATCGAGAGCTTAAAACGATTGAGGACAAAATCAAAATCATGAAAGAAAATGGATTGCTATTTGATAGTTTTTCATCCCATGACATTCATCATTACACCGCGATCTACTGTATGATCGGCGTGGTAGCAGCATGTCTCGGAGTGTTCGCGTGGAGGAGCGCACGCTCACGCTGCGCCCCCGCGCCTGCGCCAGCGACGCGCGCAGCAGACGGCGCGCCCGGCGGCGGCGCGTGCCTGGCCACGCAACGTGCGTGTGTTGGGGATAGTGTAGTGTATCAGTGTGACAATGAAAGGGCGAAAGTGGTAACAAGTGCGCGAGTGTTAGATAAAGCCACCTCCCCTATGTTAGGTTCTTATACAAGCATATCTAATTTGTGAATAGTGTGTTAACGATAGAGACACTAAGAAATTAGATTAAAATCAAATCATTTATTATAATTAATTTGTTTCTCAGTTGCTCAATTGTGTCGTTATATCTTTTCCCCCGGGAGCATGTACGAGCAAACCCGTACAATATCAATTGTATCAATTTTATGCTGACATCGACGCGCAGCGAATGAATAAAAATACATGTCATTGAGTTAGCCAGTAGTAGTCGCATATCATCGTTTTGGGTCACAAAAAGACTCATTCGCCGCGAGTCGATCATTTATCAGTTTGTTCTTCCTTTACAACTTAATACACAAGTTGAACTCAAATCAGTTTATCATTTATTACCGTACCGTACAGAAGCCTACCCATTTGACTTGATTTAAATGTTTTTTCATCTGAAAATATGGTAGTATTCCAGTCAAAATCTAAATAATCCCGTGCGAAACATAATCGTTCTTGTTTATGTTTTTCTGTCAAGAAGGGCTTTTTAGCTGGTCTTCTGTGATGCAAGCCTTCAGCGTGGAGGGCACGGCGAACAGTTTGCAACGAGCTGTCGAATAATTCCGCAAAGTGTCTTGTCGGTGTGAAACCATTTGTTTCATACTCGCCCACCATATGTCGTCGCTGCGCTTCGCTAATAAGCGACGGCCTTCCACTTCTCTGTAGACTAGCAAGGCTACCCTCTTCCTCATATCTTTTAATCCATAAACTTACAGTATTCCTGTAAAACAAAAAAAAGTGATATTAGGCACCTATAACAAAATACTAACATGACTTACTTTTTATATGATATAATTATATTTATTTAGTATTAGTATTTATTTAGTATAACAATACCTATAAAAAAATAAATAATCAGCCTGTATTGTCCCACTGCAGGGCAAAGGCCTCCCTTTCCTTTTTCCACTCAACTCGATCCAGAGCCAATACGGACCAATCCTTCCTATAAACATCAAGTTCGTCCCGCCATCTACGCCTGGGTCTACCGCGATGTCGTTGGACATTTTCATTTTTCAACAATACCTATAATATTAAAATATTAAAGATCTGCCTTTATAAATCCAATAATAAACACTAATTATTTATCTTTTAGGCCTCATGATGGATTTAAATATTTATAAAAAGAATTAATCCATGTCACCAAATAATCTTAGGTTTAAACAAAAAATAGTTTTAATTTACAATTTATGAAAAATACTTACATTCAGTCCGGTTTCATCAGATATTTGTGTTCTATTAAGACCACTTTTATGCAGCGCAATAATAGTCGCCCTCGCCTCAATATTAATATTTGCCTGCATTTTGAGAATAATTACAATACCGCTATCTTTTCTAGACTCTTTGCACGAAAGTCTTTTACAAGTAGAAGGTTCCAACAACTTGATATTAATAGGAGACATTAATATTTCCATCAACAACTCGAAAATTGATCAAACTGGAGAGAAATATTTGACCCTTACAGCGTCTCACGGATTATTACCAGCCCATACAGAAATTACCCGTAGTGCGAGTGGAACATGCCTTGACCATGTATTATTAAGAAGTTCTTACCGTTCCCATACTTTGATTCCGACAACTACTTTAACAGATCATTACCCTGTGCTTGTATGTTTAGATCTTAATTTACCACGGACTTTTACATTATTTACATTATGTACAGTGTAACCAATGAGGAATCCTTAACACAAGACATACTAAAAATCGATCTAACTCCGATATTCCAGTCCAATGATCCCGATTTCTCTATCAACTACCTGACCAGCTCAATACAGGCCGCAATAAATCTCAACACTGTTGTTGTCAAAACTTCAAGGCGTAAAATAGTACATTATGATACAAGTGTGCGGTGTTGGTCATTACACACGAGACGGGATTGTCCGCGCGAGCCATAGGCGAGCGCGATAAGGTAGTCGAGAGTGTAATGATCAACGCACTCGCGTTTCATACGACGTTTTTCAACACACTTGCGAGGAAATAAACAGACTTGTAAGAATGTATGCTACAATAACGTAATTATAAAGTTCAACTGACCATTGTTGCCATGTACTGATTATCCGGAGCTTCTTTTAAAAACTTTTCAACGTAGGTTGGTGTTACTTTAGATTTCGTATTGATAATATTATTTTAAATATGTATTAGTCTATGAAAATAATCACACAGCGAAACCGGGAACAAATATGTATGGAAAATGGCGCGACGGTTTTGTTTTTCCGCAGTTGTAAATAAAGGCACTGGCAACTGGCAAACCCGCTAAACAGCCTACACCTATTAAAAAATGTATAAAAACAAAATAATATTTTGAAAGACTGAAAAATGCGTGTATTGGATTTTCAGCAGAAAAATAAACCTTATATTACTATAAGTACAGTAATCAAATTGTAAATGGTTAAATAAAATATAATAAATAATGGCAACATTCCGTTCAGTCGGCATGGACATGGCATGGAGTCGCGCGCCGCCTCCGAAAAACTATACGACCGCATTCCGAGATATGCCCTAATCGCCCACACTTCTCACATCAATATTTTGCGTTCCAATTTAGTTATGATATGATTATGAAAGCTGAGGGCTGTCATCAATTTGGAACGCTAGTGAATGTGCTAATGCTGGGGCCACATTGTCGCGATAAAGCGAACTTAACTCCACGGGCTCTCTTTTATTCAGCGAGACGTCGAGCTGTGTGCGAGAGAGAGCGCGCGCAGTATAGTTTGTCTTATCGCGACAATGTGGCCCCAGCATTTAAGTGCTCGCCCAACGTCAAAACTTAAAACATTACTTATTTCTTTGTGTATAGCCACAAATTTCTTCCTCTTTTTTGGTTAGGTGGCGACGGTAGCCAGAATCACAATTTCGAAAAAATGCCTATAACAACACAGCAGAATAACGGTTCACGGAACAAACATAAGTTATCCCGCTCAAGCTTATTCGGAACGGGTGTAAGCACGCTCAAATCGGTTGGATTTCATTACATTTACATCGTAATTCGGAACGCAGTCTTCGACTAACGTATTGACACCGGAAAAAAAAAAAAAAGTACTCTGTGATCAGTAAATGTAATGAGTGCTAAGATGGAATTTTGTTTACAATGTTATTTTTGGTCATAACAGTGCTTTTTAACATGGAATAGATACACCAAAGCGAGCTGGGTTTGTATTTATTTGCAAGTTCATCAATTGAAGTATGCCAAAAAAACGTTGTCCGAAAATGACTTGGCATTTTGTTGTTTTTCCACTGTATAAAAGTTTCGTAGGCAGCTACGTATTTCTCCTTAGATTTTGGTGGCAACAGGCTTTCACTCGCGTTTCGTGCCTCGATGAGTATTTCCGGCGGAGTCAAACCTACGTATTGCTCTTCTTCCCGTGAAGTCGACATTTTTGTTATTAATCACAACGAAAATGATAGCAAGTAAGTATTGGAAAATGACGAGCTGGTTTGTATTGTCGCGCGCCGCGCCAGCGATTCGCGCGCAGGTTTAAGGCGAGGACTCCCAGAATCGACCTATTTTTGATTCAACATTAAACAATCAAATATTATTTGTTTTGATCTGATAAAAATACATGTTGTAGTTTAATAAATATTCTTGATTATTCTATGGTTCAAAACACGATATTTACAACTCCACTCGATCAAAAAAAATCGCGAAAACTCCCTGTTTTCGCGATTTTTTTATCGTTTTTTAAGTCGTACTTGAAGTAGACCCAACTTTTACTCCCGAAAAACATGTCAAAAAATAGGCAATGAAATTACGAAGAATATTCTACGATTAATTTTTTTCAAAACAGTTTTTTATTGTTTTAACAAGATATTATATATAACAAGGCGGCCCGCGCGCTTCGTTTCAGTAGCCGGCCAGGCGTCTTTGAGGTAGGACCTGTGTCGCTGTTGCTAGCTCGCTGCGTTCCCCGCAAAATAGACGATAAATTATTGTTATTTTCTGTGTGTGTTAGTTTTTAAAATCAGTCTGTATAATAAATAGTTTTAGGTTCTAGTATTAATAATTTAACTGTAGATATTAGTTTAAGTTGTAATATAAGAGGTATTTAAGATTAAATTATGGGGAATAAGAACAGAAAGAAGAAAAAAAAATCCAGGATAGAACTACGGAAGCTTAAAAAAAATATTTAGTAAGTGTGATTATAACTTTTTACGTATCTTATAACTACCTACTCGTTTTTAATATTACAGTTTACAGAAAGAACAGTACCGCAACTACCTACACCAAAGATCATTTTTGCAAATAAAGTTTTTATCTTTGCAGTTCATCGATACCAAGATACAAAGGCGTATTTACAAAAAAGTGCACAGGCGAACAGTAAGTGCCTACCCTACAACTCGATTTTTTGAATGGGATTTAGAATGGCGATGACGCGACGGCAGTATTTGCTTCTCGCTCAGGCGCAATAGGTAGGTTCTACTACGTGAGCGTCAGACATGTACCTAGTGTACCTACTGCATCAATTCAACTCGCGCGCCTACTGTAGGTATCTATTGTACAAATTATAATAATAATGCAAGGTTGTTGATGTTGTTGTACTTTCACACAAAATAATGACTAGTGTAGATATCTGTTATCTCCTGAAATATCATATCTGTGTATCAAATCTCCTAAATGTCATATACAGGGTGTCAGGGACATCGACGCAAAGCCTGTAACCATGGATTCAGTACAATCATGATTCTGAACCCCCCTGCGTTGAAATATTTCGTCGGTATTTTTTTTTAAATCAGCTGTTTCATAGAATAGTGCAATACCTACGTGGTCAAAATTTCAACGCAGGGGGGGTTCAGAATCATGTACTGAATCCATGGTATCAGTTTTCGCGTCGATGTCCCTGACACCCTGTATATAACTTCCCCGCCATCAATTGTTGGGCAGTTGCCCGCCAGACACGACACCTATCTGGTCGGAGTATCGTCCCTTTCTTATAGAGGATGAGTGACCATCACACCCTGTTCGTCATACCCCTAAAACTTATTGGAGAAAAAAGTGTTTACTTTTATTTGCATAACTATTTGATTAAAAAATATTTATATGATTATATTTTTTTCATTGAGTGCCCAACCTTCACATTAAGTCTTCTTGAATTACAATATTGATATTGTAATTCAAGAATTGTAATACATTTCTTCTAAATGTGCCTACTTGATTTTTTATACTTTAGCACGAAGATTTCGCATCCTTATGGAAAGTCGAAATTCAGATTTTAAATCCACCTTATTCACAAAAAATTATAAGTACGATATACCTATCTTTAACTATTATTCATTAGGTTCAAGTTTATATAATAACTATCTAATCTATATCTATCCTTAAAAAATATTTAATAGAAAAATAAAAGAAAGTAAACTTATACAATACAAGTTGACCTACTGCATTGGTCTATTCTGTGACCCAACTTACTAGCTCGAGTTCATGAACTCATGAGCGATGCGCTTGGCGCGCGCGTCTCCCGCGCATCGGGATTTGTTACGTATCGCTACTCGTTGCGGGGGCTGGGGTAAGCGTTGAATGCCTACTGCGCTCGGGCTATGCCCGCCTTAAATAAATGCGCTGGAAAAACTGCTAGACAATATAGCCTATAAAAATAACACAAAATAATAGGTATTTTTGTTTTATTTTTGTTCTGAATACGTACCTATTAAAAACATTATAAGGTTAATATGTAAGTAGCGAAAAATATGAAATAATATATGATGAAATATTATGTTCATCATATTTTGACAAAGGCATGAAAGTCTCTTTGATGAGATTAAAAAAGCGCACATCCTCTGCTCGGGTGAAATAGTAGATAGTTCATACTAATGCCATGTAGGCACATAGTCCAGCTTCAATAAATAAGTACACAAAAGTTTTATTAAGATTAGAAGAAAAGCATTTTCATTTGCAACAGAATATGCCCAGACTATTTTTTTTTACGTTAACTAGACAGTTAACGCCCCGGTTTGCGTATGGTATTATGTTTTACAAAAATAAAAAGCTTCACCAAAGTCAATTTCTACAATATAAATTCCATGCCGCCATGATAGTACTTACTAACTCCATACTGCCATGTCATAGGACTGGTATAGGTACTAGGTACTCCGACTAGTAAATAGTTATCTGTGGCATTACAGCACTAGTTCGTTATGGTAAAGTAAAAAGCACGCGTTTTTAATACACTGCATTATGAATCTAAAAGCGGTTCAATAAGAGCCACTTTACGAGCAAGTGTGTTGAAAAGATTATTAAACCATGGGTAACTCCTGGGTTATTGAGATGCATGAGAAATAGAGACAGGCTACACTATGAACTAAAATCCTCACCAAATAATGATACTCTGAAAGTTACATATTTACGATACCGGAATTTTTGTACTGAAATTTTAAAGAAAGTTAGACATGAATATGAGAAATCGGAGGTCGAAAAAACAAAAAATGATGCAAAAAAGCTCTGGAAAGTTCTTAAAGAAATCTCTAACATGAATAAAGTTCCTAGTCACTCGAATCAGCTTTTGGAAGTAAGCTCCTCACCCGAAAAATCACTGGACTCTATAAATCAGTATTTTGTAAACGTAGGCCAGACCTTAGCTGAAAACTGCTTGAATCTGCACAATACTACTACTACTTCACCGCTACTGACGGATGCTTTCAATACTAATACACAACTGAATTCGTTTGTGTTGGAGAATGCAAGTGAAGACGAAGTCTCTCGCCTTATGACGGGTCTAAAAACGGAATGCACAGTAGGCCGCGATAATATATCAAATAAATTTTTGAAAAGACATGTTGACTTCCTTGTCCCGCCGCTCACTTACATCTTTAATCAATGCCTCCGTACAGGTCTGTTCCCTTCCGAATTGAAAAGCTCCGAAGTCCGTCCAATTTTTAAAGGAGGCGATAAAAATGATATCTCCAATTATCGTCCGATCTCTATATTACCCGCTATCTCAAAAATACTGGAAAAGTTAATTAACAATAGACTCACAAAGTATCTGGAAAAAAATAATTTGCTTGCAAATAAGCAGTTTGGCTTTAGAGCAAATAGATCTACCGATGATGCTGTTTATTGCTCGACTGAATTTGTTGCTACTAACCTGGACAGGGGGTGCAAGTGCTTGTCTATCTTCCTGGACCTGAAAAAAGCGTTCGACACCATTTCTATTCCCATCTTGATTACCAAGCTAGAAAAGCTTGGTGTGAGAGGAACTCAACTCCGACTTCTCGAGAGCTATCTGGCTGGTCGGACGCAGTGTGTTCGAGTGGGGAGTCACGTGAGCGCTGATCTTCCGATGTCTTTTGGCATTCCCCAGGGCAGCATTTTAGGGCCTACTCTTTTTCTCATTTATATTAATGATCTGACTAGTATCAAAATTCCCAAAGGCGACATCATATCATACGCTGATGACACAGCTCTTCTTTTCTCTGCCAATACCTGGGATGAGGCGTTTAATGCTGCACAAAATGGGTTTAATATGGTAAACCAATGGCTGAGACTTCATCTTTTAACATTAAATACTGATAAAACGACTTTCAGTATTCGTAATTCAACGCCGGCAGGGAGCAATTACAACATTGTCCCTCACCAATGTTCTCTAGATATACACTGTACTTGTAAGCCAATAGAACGTGTCAATACAATAAAATACTTAGGGATCCTCTTCGACGGCAACCTCAGCTTCAAAGACCATATAAAATTACTCAGCGCGCGAGTCAGAAAGCTTATTTATGTGTTTAAAAAGCTGCGTCACGTAGTTGATGCTAGGTTACTGAAACAAATCTACTTTGCCTTGTGCCAGTCAGTATTAACATATTGCATTTCATCCTGGGGAGGAGCTCCCAAAACAGTAATTAAACCTATTGAGATCGCTCAACGCACGATTCTGAAGATTTGCACTTATAAGCCTCGACTAGTTTCCACTACATTGCTATATAAATATTGCGAAGTACTTACTGTTAGACAGCTCTACCTACTAACTATAATTCTGAAGCAACATCAAGGCTTAGCATATGACCCCAACCTTAACCATAGGCGTAAGAAACAATTAGTGTGTACTCGTGAACATAAACCTAAAACTTCTTTTATTAGAAGATTTTTTGTATTTTTGGGGCCCTATGTCTATAATAAAATTAACTCCGTCATAGATGTTTACCCTCTTAATAGGGTTCGTTGCAAAGCCATGGTAAAAAAGTACTTATTGACCTTAACTTATGATGATACAGAACGACTATTAATCGTTCCAGAGTAAACAGGGTCCTTTGACTCCTTTGTGCAACTTTTAAGGTATTTTATTTACTCTTCATCTACATATCACTGAAACACACACATTTGCTTACACTCATCATTTTACACATCACCACACGTGCACACATCATAACACTCACCACCCCTACACAATTACTTTCCCCTCTCTATACATGCACACCAACACATTTAGTTTTTAGCTTAGTTTACTTTATTTTATTTTTACTTGTTTTTCTTTAATCTACATATATAAAGCTGTACTTGTTAGCTTAATTCCTTATGCAAATAATATACTGAGAGGTTTGGCGCTGCATGCCGAGATACAGGTTTTACCTAGTTCGGCTGCAGATGCTCCTATTTTGTATTGTATTTTAGCTTACTAGTTTTTAAGTTGTTTTTTGTACAATCCTTTTCTTGGCAAATAAAATAAATTATATTAAATTATATTAAATTATATTAAATTATATTAAATTATATTAAATTATATTAAATTATATTAAATTATATTAAATTATATTAAATTATATTAAATTATATTAAATTATATTAAATTATATTAAATTATATTAAATTATATTATATTAAATTATATTAAATTATATTATATTAAATTATCTATTAAACCACACGTCACTAACCAATAACTACAACCAAACGACAACGTTCACTCCGATCAAGATAAATGTTCCTAAAGCTCATGTCTACCTCACATAAATCTAAATTCATTATTTAGTCTTCTATGATCTACCCTTCTTTCTAACTTTAGTAAATGTGTGAGCAAAGCGAACAAGATAAAGAATATCTGTCTCATTACTTCCAAACGAGTAAAAACTTACAAAAAGTCTATAGTACTGCGTGAGATTTGAACTCACGGCTCTCCACTTCACGCATTTATCTGCACGCGCTTAACCGCTAGGCCATCTTGACTCATAATACAGTGTTGAAATTATGAACTACAATGATGATACTTGTCTCTTGAAATTAGAAGGTCGTAAGTCAAACTAAACGTCAAGCTATTGCATTGTGAGATTGCCTATGGACTCTTGGAGCCTACTGTACATATTATCCTAATACATTACAACTTTATGGATCTTATGAGTGTGCCTTATTGCATTTCTCAACATTTAATTCAATACCAAACATTGACGAAACGAATAATAAGTTATATTACGGCTCTAACGAAGTTCTTGAAATACCTGAAGGCACTTATGAATTACAAGATATCAGCGATTATTTAAAATCGGAAATAAAAGATTGTTCAATAAAAGTACAGTGTAATAACAATACTCTAAAAACTTTGATATACTGTACCAAAGATATCAATTTTACTAAAGAAGGAACATTTAGGAGATTATTAGGGTTTAATAAACAGATTTTAAAAGCCAATAAATGGCATGTGTCTGAGTTACCAGTCAACATTCTGCGTACGACTGTGATCAGGATAGAATGTGACATTGTAAGTGGTTCGTACATAAACGGAAAACCCAGTCACATTGTGCACGAATTCGCACTCAATGTGCCACCTGGATATAGAATTATAGAAATTCCGAAAAACGCCATATACTTTCCAATCAACCAAAACAACATAAGCTGTATACATATCAGGCTATTAGATATAAACAATCGATTAATAAACTTACGTGGTGAAGAAGTACAGCTATATTTACATCTTAGAAGAAAAAATGATTGACTACAATAAATATGTGCATCAACAAATTGGGAACGTCAGTTCAACTAAAGTGATCAAGCAAATAAGACCTCGGTCTAAGAAAAAAATAAAATTAACAAGAGACAATAAGGAATTTCTTAAAGCAATTGGTTTGCTAAAATGAATATCTTAGATGTTTTATCTGCTCCAACTTACGACAACACTGTTGAGGGAATTGAATTTCATTCTTACAAACCCTACGTAACAAGCTTCAACAGGAACGATGAAATCCGTATACCTATTAATCAACAGGATCTGTATATATTACCGTCAGCAAGCACTTTGTATTTGGAAGGAACTATAATCGTTAGCAAAAAAGATTCAAAAGATAAAGCGAGTAGTGTTTCTTTAACAAATAATTTTCTGCTCTACTTGTTTCAAGATATAAGATACGAATTAAATGGAGTGGAAATTGATAAAATAAACAACGCTGGTGTGACTACTACGATGAAATCATTAGTGTCTATGAATGAGAGTGAATCGAAGATATCTTATGCATGGGGTTGGAATATCGATGGTATAAAAAATATTAATGGAGGTAATTTTTCTGCTTCCATACCCCTTTGTAACATTCTCGGATTTGCAGAAGATTTTAAGAAAGTAGTGATAAATAGTAGACACGAATTGATATCGTTACGAAGCAATACTAACCTCAACGCTGTAAAACTGAATACCGGTGAAGTCGTAGATGATGTTCAGATAAATAAAATTGTTTGGCGTGTACCGCATGTTAAAGTGTCAGATAAAGAGAAAATTAGTTTGTTAAAACTGCTAGAGAAAGACCGACCGCTCCAGATGATTTTTAGAAATTGGGATCTGTACGAATATCCCACTTTACCTAAAACAACGAAACATACTTGGTCGATTAAAACTTCATCGCAACATACACTAGATTTCAGCAGTCATATTACGGACGCCGCGCGGAGCCTTTGTTAAGCGAAAAACAATTTAAGGACTTGGCTCCGCTCTTCGTTATTGACTGCTCCAGGCAAGCAGATAACTTGAAAGCAGGCCCTGTTGTGGATGTAAGAGTGGAAATTGAAACTGATTCGGTTATACCTGATCAAACTTCGGCATACTGCCTTATATTAAACGACTGCATAATTGAGTATAAACCGTTAAGCAATACCGTGAGGAAAATATCATGAATCCTGAAACTATAATAGTAGACGTTCAAGGCTTTAAGGACCTCTTCAACAATTTTATAGTAAAAGAATTAGCTTTGGCCACTCGTGATTACACCCAAACCTTCTTAGTTAAGCCTCCATACTTGTTCAGATACTTAACAAGCAATGAACAGAAACAAGTCAAATGGCTAGAAAGAAACAGAGGCATTTATTGGAATGAGGGAAATGTTGACTATAGGGAATTCCATCGTATTATCGTTCCATACTTACAAAATAAAGAAATTCTTGTCAAAGGCTTGGAGAAGGTGCAGTGGATAAAGGAGCTATGTGAAAATTGTAAAGTATCGGAACTTGATGAGAGTCTGTGTCCTAATTTATCTATTTTGCATAAAAAATACTGTAATATAGATTCGAATTTAAATTGTAACAATCATTTAAAGCAGTGTGCACTTAAAAATGTATTATGTTTAAAAAAATATTTAGAGTGGTAATGGTAATTAATATGTAACTAACATAAAAGGTTATTGTTGTTTTTTAAATAAAACATGTTTCTCTGGGTTGTATAACAAGTACTGTGGAGGAAAAATAAATAAATTGCAGTAATCTTTTTCATTGTGCTCGAAAAATGTGTTATGTATTAAAAAAATGGATTTTAATGAAAATGTATTTTAGGTTTAAATAAAAAAATAATTTAATCTTAAATATGTGTTTATTTCATTAGTTGACCTGTCTAATTACATTGTTCCACAATAAAAATAGTTAAATTAAAAGAGTTTATCAAAAATAACTTGAATTACATAACCATAAAGATTCAGCATAAATTTATACACATAATTAAAAATACTCCGCCCCTAAGACTACCCACTGACCTAACAATCAGTAAACCCAAAAAATATAAAATTAAAAATCACTGTCTATCAAAGTTTTTGAATTTTTTTTAACTAACGATTCCGTATCGTCCATAACACTATCAATAGCATCTTTAACAATGTATTGTGCATTTATTATCACGTTCTCACTTTCACTATCACTGTCACTAGTGTTGTTATTGCAAAGATCAACAACTGATATTTTTATCAGTTTTATCCCGCGTCGATGCAGTTTACTCATCACGAAAGATTTCGTTGGTTGTTTCTTATGGGAAGGCTTTTCCCGACGTTGTCGCCGGGACTTCTTTTCTTTTGTTATTTGACTGCAGTGAGGGGGTTCGTTGCAAATCATCTCAGAAAGTCCTTCGTAAGGATTCTGAGCGTACTGGCTGAACTGAACTTCTGAGTCGCAAATCTGAAACAAAATGATTAACATCTTAATCAGTGAAAATATTTGGTACCTACATTAAGATTTTAAATTAGTTTTAAAATTTAAATATATACATATTTGCTTACCGATGACATGATTATGACGTACACTGATAGACCAAAAAACTATAATATTGTACACAAGTACTCGGTGAGAGTAATATTTTATAAATAACCTAAATATGTACTCTGATGGTTTTAATTATATTGTAAATGTAGCACATTATGATCATAACACATATGAAGCTCACATGAAGCTTTGTGGAATCATGTATAAACTTGAACATCAACAAAATAGCAACCTTGCATTTATAAATATTATTAAAAGTAAATCTTATCTACATACCCATAAGGTTAAGCTTTGTTGCAGCATGTATAAACTCGAACCTCAACAAATAGCAAGCTTGCATTTATAGTGTTATTAACATACAATATATCACATTTCACTATCTTAAACTAGCATCGCCCTGCGATGTTACCTACGAATTATTATATATGTAGGATCAGGAGTGCCGAGAGGTATATCGTCAGGGTTTGGAGTTCCCATTTTATTGGGATAAACAACACAGTTTAAACAATTACAGGTTTAATTACAGTACACACACACAATATGAAATAAAATAAAACACAGTAAAAAAAGATAAAGTCAGTAAAAGTAAGTGTAACTATACAGTTACAGTACAACAAACGAACAGACCTTCAAGGTCACAGTTCGTATAGTGGACAAGCCACCCAACAACAAAGTGTATCGCTCGCTATCATCAAGACTATACAGCTATGTAAATATACAGCAGTGCTGCACCAGGTAAACCGACAGTTTTGTCGGGAGCAGGGCTCTTAAATGAGTCGAATCCGAAGACCGACTGACGAGCATAGCGAGTGCACGCTCTTTTATAAGACGATGCCCCGCCATGAAATCCCTCAACAACTCTGTCCGATGGCGCGCGGAAGTGCGTCATGTGTTTACTTGATACAAAACACTAAAATGTGCTAAATCTAACAAGACTTACATTGTAAAGTAATCAAATAATACAAGAATAATTGTCGTAAATAAACAATAGTGAATTCACAAAGTAAATCAGTTTAAAATTAAAGAAAATGTCAACTTTTGTTTTGAACAAAACTATCAATTACAATATTATCGAAATAAGTTGCCAAAAATCAATTAGTGCATACACAGAGTATTTAATATTCGGTTTGTAAATGTTCCGATTTATTAGACAATAGTTAAATCACTTAACCCATTAGTGGCCAAATCAAAACTACTGAGCGGATTTTCAAAATTCTTTTATTAATTGAAATTTTGGATCTACAAGAGTAAATAGTATGACAATTTTTTTTTTTTTTTTTTTATATTAATTTTTAGTGGTGTTCCCAAATTGGCACAATGGCTCCTTATGAGTGAAAATTAGCGAAACATGATTTTTCAATACAGAGGGTTTTCTTGCACTTCTTGCAACCCCAGCGGCCTCTGATATGGCACACAGCACATCGCACTCGTTTTGGAAGCTTTTCAGGGATGTGATCAACCCCAGCCAACTGTAAACTTTCAATATTCGATGATGAAGGGCGAGCAAAACATCTTTGGGGTGACAGTTTGAGGTAGTGTCTGGCGACACTTCGGCGAAATAGTAATTGGTCCATTGGTTCTTCTTTAGCGATTACATGCAATCGCCATGCATTTGACATGGTCATATCAATCATGTAAGTAAATAAGACCCACCACCACTTTTTCCCATGTACGCCAATTCTATACAGAGATATGGATTGGTCCAGTTCATCCACTCCGCCCATACCTTTATTATAATTTTGGAACAGATGAGGAATGTTCACATCGGCCTTTTCTTTTTTTTCACTGCACCATCTTTTTACGGATCCTACTGGCTCATACGAATCATGATTGGTCGCCATTGTGCAAATACTATTGTCTTTCCAGCGGACCAACAGAAGCTCATTATTTTTATCAAATCTGTAATCAAATTCAGCTCTTGCTTTCTTCATCATCTCTTTTGCATTCAATAGCGGACATTTTTTGGTGCGATTTTCACGTATAGTTCCAGTGGCACGGTATCCTAACTGGCGTAGATCACACAGCAGATCGCAGCCAGTAAAAAAATTATCAAAATATACCTTGTGGTTTGCAGGATTTGTGACCAATTTGTTGAGCAGACTTTTCACAACTCTAGTACCTAATGGGTCTGTGCTAGAGTTAGTCGACTTTCCACAATATAAATCGAAGGTATAGCAGTATCCACTCGAGCTTGCTGCAACCCAATTCTTGTAACCAAACCGTACAGGCTTACCTCGAATGAACTGCTTAGCCGGATGGTGACCGTAATATTTTATCATGGATTCATCAATTGATAAATTTTCATGAAAAACACCCCATTGATTGAATTTTTTCATCAAAATTTCACCGAGTTTTCTAACTTTGAACATCTTGTCCAGTGTATTTGGAGCATCATTGTTATCCACGAGATGCAAATTTCGTTTTATTTCTCTGAATCTGTTTCTGGACATAGATTTTGACACCACTGCAACACCAATATCCTCATCTAAAGACCAATACATATGTTCACGAGGTAGTTTGTGATAGCCTGACAGTATGAGGATCCCCAAAAAAGTTTTCAGCTCTGTAGCAGTAACAATGAAGTTGTGCCGATTATTTTGAGCGGCATACAAGTTGCTAAACTCAGCAATCATTGTTAAAACTTCGTCGTCAAAAAGCTTCTCAAATATTGAAACAGGTGTCAAATCTTCTAGTTCCTGCTTGACGCGATTTTCGAGAGCTAATATATCGTTAGTTTGTTCGAAGGTTGTCGAGTAATTTGGTGAACACTTTCGCCACAGTGGGAGACTCGATGACTGTCGGCGCGCCGAGACAGTGGGCTGCTCTGGTTGGGCCGATCTAAAGGATGTTCGTGGCCTTTTAGCAGACAAAGGCTCATCATCGCTGCTATCCTCGGATTCCGAAAGAGTACCCACGTTGCGAACAAATACCTCGATATTACCTGGGACATCGTTTGGTAGGGTACTAGGTGCGACATCTTCATCACCTTCTTCTTCGTCAGTCACGACGCTTGGGTCTGGTGGAATTATGGCTAAATCATACTCCAAGCCGTCGTCACTATCCTCTGCTATTGTGCTGATAGCTTCTTCTAAGCCCCTGAAGTCATTAGAGCCACTAAAATATTGCTTGCGATTCATATTGATTCTGTAAATAAAATGGTTATTTTTAGTATACTTGTAGCCGTTGTACCCAAATTGGCACACCAATATTTATTACACTATATTTTTACATACATGTAAAATAACAGCAATAAAATAATTTTGAATGTTAGGTTAGGTACTTATTTTATGAAAATATTTATAATATTCACGATATTCATCATCCGTAATAAATAATAATAACAAAAGTATGCTTACCTGTACTGTCCTCCGGATAAAGAACTTCAGTGAATCCAAAAAGAAAGATTTTTGAAAAAAATTGTATAATTCGATGTTATTACCTAATGAACACACCCTCGACTGTACAACAAAGTAACACGATATTAACTATTGTCAAAACTTTTTTAATTTACCCTCAATTATTAAGTGTTCCCAAATTGGCACAGTGGTCAAGAATGGGTTAAATCATAATAACAAAAAAAACAAATCATACCAATTTTGTTAACTACCACAATTGTAATTGACAACCAACTCCGACATATATTATAACCTTCGCTCATAATGTAATGGTTAGCAATAATTAATTAAATATTATGTTTAGAAAAAAAAAAAAAAAAAATTTTAATAAACATTAATTACACTTATTTACTTATAATCTACAGATACATAATAATAACTATACCTTATATACTATACTTAAACATCATTAACAAATTCATAGTTGAGTGCCAATGTTCTTATTAATAATATAATATAATATATACTTTATTGATACAAGTCCTTACAATATGTTTAATATCTAGCTATAGTTCACAATGCTCAAAGGCGCACAAAAGTTGAAACCCTGACTCCTAAACTAGGAACACCTGTGACTTAGGTGTCAGTGTTCTACTACCACTTGGACACTATAAACCCTTATGGAAATTAAGAGCTATTAAGCTGATATTATACAAAAGAATATGCTTAATTATTATTATGTAGTGATTTTACGAAAATGTTAGAAATACAAAATAAAAAGTAGAAATTAAATTAAAACTAAAAGAAAGATTTAAATTAAATTAAAAAGTAAAATGACTTTGTGATTGATTCTGAATGTGTGACTGGGAATTGTGTGTTTCGTTTACGTGCGTGTGTAAGGGGGTGTGTGTGTGACTAGAAATGTGTAATTTGTGTTATGTGAGTTTTGTATGAGGAGCCTAAGTATGTGTCGAGTGTAAGACTATGTTTGAGCTATTACGAGCTTGGTGTCTTAAGATAAATTAAAGATGTCAGTGGTTCTATTGCGTGTTATTGTGTGGAATGTTGCGAGTTATGTAAGAGTGGTTAGAAGTTCCTCAGTTTGAGCGTAGTCTAGGAGGATCAGCATGTTCTTCAGCTTATCCTTAACCTCGTGTTTGTTTAACCCTGCAATTTGTGTGGTCTTGTTAATATTTTTGTAAATAAGAGAGCTCAGCACATACATCTGTCTTCTGGCGAAGGCAGTTCTATGTCTAGGGGTTCGACAAACTATTCTTTGGCCGCGTTTATTTGAGTCTGGGGGTGGTACTTGGTTATGTTTCCAGAGAGTTGTTCTAAATACAAATAGCTGTCTCACAGTTAAAAGTCGGAGTTCGGTATACAGCTGATGAGTCGGATAACGAAAAGGTTTATGCAACATAACCTTAAGTACTGCCCTTTGCGCACGCTCTAACTCGAGGAATTTGGTTTTGGCCGCTCCACCCCAGGCTAGAATACAATAGCCGATGATGGATTGGCAGAGTGTAGTGAAAACCATTTTTAGGGTCTCTAGGTCCGCAGAGTGCCTCAATGTCTTAAAGAGGTGAAGTGTTTTCCTGACTCTACTGGCAGTTGACTCTATATGCTTATTCCATTTCAGTCCATCATCGATCACCACGCCCAGATATTTGACGGATGTTACTGAGGGGAGTGCTAGGCAAGAGCAGGTTGAGTTGTCCCGACAGGTGTGAGCTCTAATTGAGTATATGTTTGGTGGTTTCGTACTAGAATGAATAGAAAACGGGATATAATTTGTTTTTTGCAGGTTCAGAGTGAGTAAATTTTTGTGAAGCCAAGTCATGACAATTTGCAGGGTTTCTTCAGCTTTGTTTTTCACCTCAGCCCAGCTCTTTCCATGAACTATAATGGCTGTATCGTCGGCATATGTAAATATATTAGCAGATGGCAGAGTTAGGCTGCACAAGTCATTGATGTAGATAAGGAAGAACGTTGGGCCGATGACACTGCCCTGTGGGACTCCATATGACATTATCTCATCAGCACTAGTATGTGATCCTATCTTCACACAGATTTTTCGGTCCGTCAGGTAACTCTTGAAGAGATCATGAACAATTCCTCGTATGCCGATGTTATGCAGCTTGGATAGCAGGGTGGGAACAGAGACCGTGTCAAAAGCTTTTGTTAAGTCAAGGAATAGACCCAGGCATTTATGTTGGTTATCTAATTTCCTGGCTACAAGTTCAGTTAGGTCTAATACTGCGTCTTCTGTAGATACTCCTTTTTTGAAGCCGTACTGGTTTTTTGCTATTATGTTGAATTTGTTTAGGTAGTTTACAAGTTGCTTATTGATAATTTTTTCCATTATCTTTGACATAACAGGAAGTACTGCAATGGGTCTATAGTTATCTACACAATCTCTGTTCCCACTCTTATGTATTGGGTGGATTACGGCTTTTTTCCACGTATTAGGGAATATTCCTGTGGCTATAGAACAGTTTACTATGTGAGTAATAAGTGGTACGAAGACATGCCGACATAGTTTTATTAGTTTGGCGGGAATACCATCCCAACCAGTGGCACTGTCTTGTCTTAGACTTGAAATAATGGAGTCCACTTCAAAATTATCCACTTCGAGAAGAACAAAGGAGCCGGGAGGACATGTGCTTGGGGAGGGATGTGATGGGGAAGGTTGGGCTGCGGTAGTTATCGTGGATGCCAACTTTTGACCGATGTTCGCAAAGTAGTTACAGACGGGGTCAGCTGCATCGCGTTTATCAGAGACTTTACTCAATAACTCATAGGGGGGGTTGCTTGGCTTGTTGGTGTGTGTGATTTCTTTGATTTTATTCCACAATCTTTTTGGGTGGTTTTTTGCTTTGCGTAGTTCGTTTTGTTCATATAACCTTTTTAGTTTTTTGAGTAGACTATTACAGTAGTTTCTATAACGTTTATATGTGGTTTGAATTATTTGGCTGTCAGGCGATTTCCTTGCTTTTTTGTGCAGCTTATCACGGTTGCGAATACACCGTATTAGACCGGGTGTAATCCAAGGTTGAATATTTCTATCTTTCTTAGGGATGGTAACTATTTTTGTGTGGCTAATAATAGCGGTTTTCAAAATTTCAGTAAGTGACTCAGTTGCAAGGTTAGGATCATTAGTTCTTAGTACTTCCGAGAAATCTTGGGATTCGATGTGGTTTGTTAAATTTGTGTAGTCAATTTTTGGTATTTTGCAGGTCTGCACCGATCTTGTGGAGAGCTGTACATTATTAATAGTTAGTAGAATTGGGAGGTGGTCAGTAACATGCGAATCTATCACAAGTAATGTGGCTGTTTTGTCTGTTTTGAGCATCACATGGTCTTAGAGTTAGGTATTCGGTAGCACGCTCCTCTATACCAATCGGTCGTATGTCAATGTTAGTGTCCCCGATTAGGCAGATATTTTTATAGTTTTTTAAGGACAAGAGGATGTTGTCTACGCTATTCAAAAAGTTGTCGAACTCAACTCTGGTATTATATGACGGGGAACGATACACAGCCGCAAATGCAAGTTTATTAGTGATTTCACATGTTAGGCAATCACCGTTTAGAAAATTGGGTTCTTTAATAGTGCAATTAATGTTATCTTTTATATACATAACAATACCGTCGTTCTGATTGGCCGTCCGTTTTGTGTAATACGAGTTATAGCCGTTCAACACAGGGAGATTCACCACTTTACTTAGCCAGCACTCGGTAAGTACCAATACATCACAACTAACATTGAGTAAGTTTATCAATATTAACAGTTGATCAAAGTTTTTATTTATACTTCGTATATTTATATGGAAGATTTTGATGTGATGGTTCGACCCTATCAAGTAGTTTGAGCAGTCTGACGGTGGACATTTATATGATTTTGCTACTTCAAATTCATCTAAGTCGGTTGTAATAATAGATTGCAGAATGTTAGCCATTTATAAGAAACAATTTACGAGAGAATGATACGATACAGCGCTCTGGAGTGTTTGGTATGTAGACTATGGTCAGGTGAAAGAAACTAGTGCAGTGTGATATGGGACACCAACATACGTGTGAATTAGTTATGTAAGGTGTGGTTATGCATGTAACAGAATTTGTGTTTGTGTTTTTTATGTGATGGTTTATGTATGGATGTGAGTGTTGATTATTAAAATTCATTTTACTTGAGTTATGTAACAATATAGAAGTATAAAGTAAGTTTTTAGTAAAAATATCGCAGTATAACTTATGCATAGCAGACATTAAAACTAAGTAGATTAGCGAAGTACTGCTTACTGATGATGAACTGAGCGATAGTCATTCCTGTAGCTCTTTGAGTGTTGTTTCAGACTTGATGAGAATTTGTTTATCTCCAGCTTGCTTCCGAAGAAAAATGTTGCCATTCGAGGCCCAGCAGAATGCGTATTTCCTTAAGCGTGCAAATTCTCTTGCCTGGTAAAAGAGCTTTTTGTTTGAGTTAGATAGATGTTCTTCTACGTAGACTGGTTGTTGATTGATTGCTATTTTAATTCAAATTATTCTAGTTATTTAACTTTTAAATTCACATACAATGTAATTAAGCTTATCAGTTACATAAACAATTATAACTTATTTATCGACGAGCCTGTTGGTCTAGTGGTTGGTCCTGATTCAATTCATGCATCGACGCGGGATAAAACTGATAAAAATATCAGTTGTTGATCTTTGCAATAACAACACTAGTGACAGTGATAGTGAGAGTGAGAACGTGATAATAAATGCACAATACATTGTTAAAGATGCTATTGATACATAATATTTAATTAATTATTGCTAACCATTAAATTATGAGCGAAGGTTATAATTTATAATAATTCGTAGGTAACATCGCAGGGCGATGCTAGTTTACGATAGTGAAATGTTAATAACACTATAAATGCAAGCTTGCTATTTGTTGAGGTTTGAGTTTATACATGCTGCAACAAAGGTTACCCTTATGAGTATGTAGATAAGATTTACTTTCAATAATATTTTACAACTGATATTTAAATAAATAATGACGAACGTCGAAACGGATGTTGTGATCATATTACATTCTGGATGAAGAAACTTCAACGAGTCGAGGTTTCATTACCTATTATTTAACCAACTTAAAAAAGGAGGATGATGTTTTTGAACAAGTTTCTGATAAATAAAACAAGTACATGGTCACACATTTTATTTATATTTCTGCAATCAGTAACTTATTAAAAATATACTTAAGTATAATATCTATGTATACACTATACATACATAAGTTGACATTTATTTATATTTTCAAACAATTATTAAAATTAAAGTATACAATTTTATCTAATTTAAATCTAACACTAAACTTAATCATATTTAGGTAAATATTTGCCTTATTTACAATTGCTTCAAATTAGTTTTTTTTTTTTTTTTTGGGTGGGAAATCATCCAATGACTTCTCCCGCTCTGGGCGGAGCGGGAGGGCGTGTCAGACTTTTACTGACTAAAACCCACCCGTGTTTCTTCCCTTGCCATGCCAGGGGCCACGGTTTCCCCTTAGGACTACCCGCAACCCCGGCGGGCAACGGTCCTAGCGGACTCCGTCAGTTTTGCTGACATCTCTTTGAGGCGCGCGTGGAACACGACGCGCCGTCGACCCGGGCCTGGTCCTTATCGGGGGCGAGCTACCCATTGCTCACCGCCCGCAAGCCCGCGCCTACGGTGGCCGGGAATCCTCCAAGGAGTCCCGACGCCCAGGGCGTCTCCTACGGCGGCTAGGCGCGTGAGGGCGCGAACTTTGCCTCTCCCTCACGCGCTCCGCCTCCTCCTTCGCGAGCATTACTGCTTCGCAGAAGGAGGTGACGGCCTGCCATGCCCTCTCGCTCCGCACCATGGCCTGGACCAGGGCCGGACGCGAGAGGTCACTGCCGCCGATCGCCTCCACGAGGACACGGCGATGGTCCACCCAAGCCGGGCAAACCTCCACCGTATGCTCCACCGTGTCCTCCGGACGATCCACACAATGGTGACACCCGGGCGTTTCCTCCCGCCTTATGCGAAACAGGTACCTCCCGAAACAACCGTGTCCGGTGAGGACCTGCGTCAGGCGGAAGGTGAGGACGCCGTGGCGCCTCTCTAGCCACTCCTCAAAGAGGGGACTTATCGCCGCGATTGTGGCGTGCCCATATCTGGGTTGCGACAATCGCACACTCCAAGCCGCCATGAGATCCTGCTGGAGCTCTGTCCGCTGTACCGTGATTTCTCGCGGCAGCGGAGTTACACCCCGGCGCTTCATCTCCTCGCGCCACTCCCAGATGTGGGCGAGGACCTCGCCGCCTCGCCGGAGACCGTACGGTATCCCCGGACCATCTGGATAGCCATGACCCTTTGGGCTGCATGCAACCGGCGGGCTGGCCGCAACCTTAAGGTTCGCGCCCACACCGGTGCCCCGTAAAGGGCCATGGACCGCACGACCCCCGCGTAGAGCCTCCGGCAGGAGGCGTTTGGACCCCCTAGATTGGGCAGAAGCCGCTTCAAGGCAGCCCCGGCCCGCTCCAGTTTGGGAGCCAAACGTCAGAAATGCTCCACGAAGTTCCACCGGCTGTCGAGGACGAGTCCCAGGTACTTCATCGTCACCTCGACGCCGATGTGAACCCCTCCTACCGTTATTTGGGAACCCGACTGTGGCGCGTTCCGAGGGCCATGGAAGCACATGACCTCGGACTTGTGCAGGGCCACCTCGAGTCCCAATTGCCGGATCCTGTCGACGATCGTCGCAACCCCGCGTGTCGCCAGTTCGGCCGCCGCCTCGTGCGACCTCCCCTGCGCCAGGACCAGCGTGTCGTCAGCGTAACGTTTGGACGGATGTTAATCAGTCCTAAGCTTTCTGTGTACTTCTAGTGCAATTAAATAAAAGAACAAGTCTATTTTGAAAAAGTTTATTGTAAAAATACTTACATAAGTGCGACTTACAAGTGACAATATTTGCTGTGTTTGTGTGCTGTGTTATTATATATAAAACTCTAAAAACGTTTTTTATCGATCCCCAGAAATATTTATGTACCTGACATTAGCAGGAAAATAAACAGTGTTTTATTGGTGAAAGGGAAACAAACTGTGACCAAACTTTAGTGTGTGCGCTCCTTTACAACGATATTGTGCTCGGCCTATGGTGTCTATCCGTACCCATAAACACCGTAATAACTGCCATAAACGTGTTTATTAAAATAGCGCCATCTGTTCCCTTATCGGTGTACTACTTGGGCAGATCGATTAGACAAATACTGTCAACTAGTTCACCATGGCTAAGTGCGGTGGCTGTGGCAAGTTTCTGTCGTCGACAGAGGCCGCTACCGAAACAACCGTGTCCGGTGAGGACCTGCGTCAGGCGGAAGGTGAGGACGCCGTGGCGCCTCTCTAGCCACTCCTCAAAGAGGGGACTTATCGCCGCGATTGCGGCGTGCCCATATCTGGGTTGCGACAATCGCACACTCCAAGCCGCCATGAGATCCTGCCGGAGCTCTGTCCGCTGTACCGTGATTTCTCGCGGCAGCGGAGTTACGCCCCGGCGCTTCATCTCCTCGCGCCACTCCCAGATGTGGGCGAGGACCTTCGCCTCTAGATCCCACGGCGGCAATCCGGCAAGGAGGCTCGCCGCCTCACCCGAGACCGTGCGGTATCCCCGGACAAGCCGGATGGCCATGACCCTTTGGGACGCGTTCAACCGGCGGGCTGGCCGCAGCCTCAAAGAACGTGCCCACACAGGAGCCCCGTAAAGGGCCATGGACCGCACGACCCCCGCGTAGAGCCTCCGGCAGGAGGCGTTTGGACCCCCCAGATTAGGCAGGAGCCGCTTCAGAGCAGCCCCAGCCTTCTCCAGTCTGGGAGCCAAACGTCGGAAATGCTCCACGAAGTTCCACCGGCTGTCGAGGACAAGTCCCAGGTACTTCATCGTCGACTCGACGCCGATGTGAACCCCTCCTACCGTTATTTGGGAACCCAAAGGTGGCGCGTTCCGAGGACCATGAAAACACATGGCCTCGGACTTGTGTAGGGCCACCTCGAGTCCCAATTGCCGGATCCTGTCGACGATTGTCGCAACCCCGCGTGTCGCAATTTCGGCCGCCGCCTGGTGCGACCTCCCCTGCGCCAGGACCAACGTGTCGTCAGCGTAGCAAACCACGCTGACGCCGTCGGGGAGGTCGGCGCGCAGCACCCAGTCGTATCCGATATCCCACAGATACGGCCCCAGGACCGATCCCTGTGGGACACCGCACGACATCTCTCGCCGGTTCCATTCTCCCAGGTGACCGGGGTAGATGACGGCCCTGTCCGTCAGGTAGGCCTCGACCACACGTCGTCGGAGGTAGATCGGCACCCCGTGATACCGGAGTGCCTCTCTAATGCAACTCCAGGGCAGGCGCGAACGAGCGCCTTACGAAGGTGAACCGAGAGTTGTTTCGGAGCGCTCGTGAGGCCAGCAAACGCCTCGGTTGGCAGTTTGTATGGGCAAAACGAGGCCGTATTCTTGCCCGGTACAAACCCGGAGACGCCACTTGCCACATCCGCTGTGAGGCTGACTTACAGCGCACTTTCGGACCGGCGGCACCGACTAGCGGCGGCTCACCTTAAAGTTACTATTTTGTTTGTTTTTTTTTGTTTTGTTGTACTGATTATTTGTCTAGTTATGTTCATACTTTGTTTTACTATCACGCAGATTTTTAAAGTACGAGTAACTTGTTTATATGTTGTAAGTGTTAGCATCTCAAAAGTATTATGTCTGTGTTGTTACTGTCATCTGCTATCTTGTACACTGGTGGGTGTGTGTTTCGCGGCGCGCCTCAGTCAACTAAACTAAACTAAATACGTAAACCGGTTTTATAACACCACACATATTTATTTTCACCTATTTATTACAAAACTATTACTAAACTTTACGCACCTATTACTTACATACCCTATTTACATACCTACTTCCATACCTATATACATACCTATATACATACCTATATACATACCTATTTACATACCTATTTACATACCTATTTACATACCTATTTACATACCTATTTACATACCTATTTACATACCTATTGACATACCTATTTATTACAAAACTATTACTAAACTTTACAAACCTATTAATTACGTACTACAGCTTAAAACCTTTGTTCCATCTTAATTTATTCATTACCTACATATTTACAATTGGACTAAAATTAATATTATATGAAATTATAAATTATAAATTGATATTGCAAAATGACGAAATTATTTTACATTATTATAATGATGACTAAAGGAGAAAAGTTTCTTAAAGTCGGTTTTCTTAATGCTGGTTCATTGGGTACAGGTCATGATAACTTGATTGGTACACTCGACAGGCATTGTTTTGACGTTATGGCCATTAACGAGACTTGGTTGCGACCGGGCGAGGAGGGGCGCGCTCCTGTGGTTCCGGGCTACCGTCTGCGCCACACGCCGCGGCCAGCGAGTGTGCGCTCGGGTCCTGGTGGGGGCGTCGGCTTTTATCTACGGCGGGGTTTGAGCGCGCGTACATGGACTGGTGCGATCGATCCAAGGTTCGAATCGGTCGAACAAATGTGGTTAACGATCTCATTGAACGGCAAAAAAATTGCTATAGGAACAGCCTACCGGCCACCATGGCACGACCTTGTCCTTTTCCTAGATGCCATAACGGATGCTATTAGTTCACTAGGAAACTGCGACCACTTCATATTACTTGGCGACTTCAATGTTAATTTGTTAGACACGACCGGGCTTAAAACTAATATAAATGAGTTTCTGAACTGCCTCAGTCTTTCACAGTTGGTCACAACTCCTACCCACTTTACAGCATCCAGCGAAACTCTCATCGATGTCCTATGTACTGACCTGAGAGCAAGACATACAGCGGTAGAACCTTTCGGTTCAATTAATGGCCATTCCGTCATAGTCGGTGAATTTCATATAAAGCGAGATAATTTCAAACCATACTTGATAAAATTCCGGCCTCTTAAAAATGTATGTACCGAAAGCTTTAATTTAGATTTATCATTTTTAAACCTTGGAATTATCTCGTCACTTGACAACGTTAATGATATGGTACATGTCTTTAACACCCATATAATTTCCCTGTTTGATGTTCAGGCACCAATCAAGACATGTAATGTAAGGGAAAAGTCGTATCCGTGGATAACTGATACTGTCAAAGTTATGATGCGTTTACGTGACGATGCACTTAGTAGTTATAGGAAAACGAAAGCCGATTCTAAAAAAAAATATTACAAAGAGCTAAAGCACTTAGTAATTAGGTCGTTGTACAATGAAAAAGTTGCGTATTTTAAGCACAACATAAATAATAAAATAAAAAATCCAAAATTACTGTGGAAAAATTTAAAATCCACCTTATCGCCCTATAAGCCCAAACAAGACCTACCGTCACACTTTACAGACCCTGACCTAATTAATAACAACTTTTTAATTGTCCCCGGTAACCCCGTAGCAAGCACATCACTTATGAACTTTTATGAGAATCATAGACATGGGGAAGAAATTTTCGTTATCACTCCAGTGGAAGAGAACGACGTCTCTCGCGTTATATCTAACCTTAAAAGTAACGCAGAAGGTTATGACAACATTACCCTGGATATGATTAACATGACTCTGCCACACACGTTAAGTGTTGTAACGGACATAATAAACCGCTCCATAGTCACGTCAACGTTCCCCGAACTATGGAAAATTGCCTCCGTTAGGCCCTTGCCAAAAAACTCAAATCCATCTACTTTAAAAGATCTACGCCCTATAAGCATATTACCATGTCTATCCAAGGTATTAGAAAAGGTCGTTAGCCGCCAACTAACGCTTTTTTTGGAACACAATAATGTTCTACCTGATTTACAATCAGGTTTCAGGAAGCAGCGCAGTACATCTACTGCTTTACTGGATGTTACTGATAATATATTATCTGCCCAAGATAGGGGAATGTACACATTACTGGTTTTACTTGATTTTTCCCGTGCATTTGACGCAATAAATATCCCGCTATTACTATCTAAGTTACATTATTATGGTTTCGACCCCAGTGCTACGCAATGGTTTCGCAGTTATCTAAGTAATAGGGAGCAACTTGTTGACTTGCGTTTGGGTGACGCGGGATTTGCGGGATATGTACACAGTATTAGTACACAGTAGTTATCAGCCTACCTACCTACACAAAATGAAAGAGTAGATTAATATTAAAATTGTTAATAAATATCTATAATAGCCCTCCTCCTAATTTTTATGTTGTTATGCCCGACAGGGCCCACAATGCTCCAAAACGAATGTATGTCTTTATGTACCTACCACCTAAGTTCACATTGTGGAATGCAATAAACGTATTGAGTATTGAGTATTGAGTATTGACGGCACTACCCTTAGATCGACACTTGCTTCTGTGGAGAGAGGAGTCCCGCAGGGCTCTATATTGGGCCCGATTCTCTTTATTTTATACTGTGCGGATATTATAAAATGTTTCCAGAGATGCAAGTACCATATATACGCCGACGATGTCCAACTTTATATATCCTTTAGACCAGATGAATACGATACCTAGTGCCATTAAGGATCTTAACGATGATCTAAAAAGAATCGCCACCTGGTCAGAGGATAACTGCCTGTCGTTAAATCCGACAAAAACTAAATATATAGTATTTGGCACAAGACAGCAGTTGGCACGATTACCTCTGACACTTGATTTAAATCTTATGGGCGAACCAATTGAGCGAGTCTATGAAGCACGGAATCTAGGCGTTATTATGGACAAGGACCTACGTTTCGAGAAGCACGTGTCGGACTCGGTTAGAAACTGTTTCTATCGCCTAAAGGTTCTATATAATATGAGGCCCTATCTATCCGAAAGATTACGAGAACAGCAAGTGGAAACCCTGGTTCTGTCTAGGTTGAACTACGCTGACACGGTTTACGGCCCGCGCCTATTAGCACGAACAGACCGCCTCATTCAAAGGGTACAGAACGCTTGTGCTCGGTTCTGTTACAATATTCCTACCAGAAGCCACGTTACACCGTTCCTAAATAAGCATTTAACTTTGAAGATGAAGTCTAGACGTAAACTACACTTGGCCTGCCTACTGTTCGGTGTAGTTAAATATCAGAAACCGGACTACCTTTTCAACAAACTTAGTTGGGTTACGAGTAGACGGGAATGCGGCAGACGGCAATGCTCACAACAACTCTCGACTCAGTCACAGGGTACAGCCGCGTTTAGAGGCAGCTTTCGTTATGCGGCTTCCAAAGTATGGAATAACCTGCCACCACCGATTAGGGTTATTAACACAATATACGCTTTTAGACGACGCTTACGGCAGTACCTCATAGAAGCGCAACGGAGGCTGGATATGGTCACACTAAATGTCTCAATTATATGATACATGTAGGTACCTTGAGTATGTGTCAGTGTTTCTGTCGTTTCTGTGGGTGAAGGTATATGGCTTCCTTGTTCTTCTCGGCTCGACTCACTGGCTTATGTCCGTTGTCTCCTCTGTTCGGAGGTCGTTGTTGCGATATCCGCGGCATCGTTCCAGTCGCAGATATAAGACCTGAAAATAAAAGACAACACCTTTACAATATATATTTATCTCCAACTTATGCATTGTCGAACCACGTCGCTTTTCAACGTACCCAATGTGCCTGGCCTACTTGCACGCGACTGAGAAGTATGATGTCGGGATGGCACCATCTCACCCATCCACCACCAAGACCAAGGCAGGGGGCGAACCTCTGTATAGTCTGAAATTTGTCACCCCCATTTAACAGCAATCAGCATACGACTGTGAAAGGGAAACAAAATATAAAAATGGGTAGGTACCTTGCACATAACGGATTTATTATTTTCATGAAAACAATATTTAATTGACTTGCGCTTACCTTTTTGTCCTTATCTTCTTCGTATAACTACGCATGTTTTTACCTCCATTTCCACTTTTACTTCCATTTCCACTCTTCGTCAACAATGTTCAGCTAACTTACACACTACTAACTACGTAGTCTGTGCTTTCACATTCACATTATGACACATTAGGGTATTTGGATCTCAATGAAAACCATAGCTAAGACAAGATTTAAAACACAAAAAAGTTGCATTCTGTCCGTGTACAGTCCGCCGCGCTCGGCTGTTTGCAGCGTATTGTGTGCGATGAAGTGCACGGATGAATAAACAATGACAATGATCTAGGAAGTCTGGCATCATAAAAAATCGTGGAAGTCTGGCATCGGTTTTTCTTACACTCTAATTTAATCACACTATTTATGTACATATTCGCTATTATTTTTATCAGATATATTTATTTTACTTTATTTAATACACACGTTATAAAACCTGATTTACATCCGTCACCTCACACTTTTAGGTCCAGTTGAAAACCAGCGTCAGGCACTTTGTTGTCTGGCATTTTTGCTGAACTGGGCCTTATTGCCGCAGCCGTGAGGCACACTCTCCTGCCAATTTTGTTACGTTACATCTTTTTTATTTGTTTTATTTTTATCTCTTTTGTCTGCTGTATTTTATATTGTGTGCCTTTTAGTCTGTGTCAAATAAATGTATTTTCTTTCTTTCTTTCTTTCTTTCTAACACACTACGCTGACACCACTAGGGAGGTCGGCGCGCAGCACCCAGTCGTATCCGATGTCCCACAGATGCGGCCCCAGGACCGATCCCTGTGGGACACCGCACGACATCTCTCGCCGGTTCCACACTCCCTGGTGACCGGGGTAAATGACGGCCCTGTCCGTTAAATAGGCCTCGACCAACCGACAGAGGTAGGTCGGCATCCGGTGATACCGGAGTGCCTCCCTGATGCAACTCCAGGGTAGGGTGTTGAAGGTGTTGGCGATGTCCAGAGACACCGCCAAGACGACCCCACCCCGGGCCACAGCATCCCCCGTCGTGAGGGCTCGCACGCGCATGATGGCGTCCACCGTAGAGCGCCCTCGGCGGAAGCCGAACTGGCTATTCGCCAAATCCGGCCCCACTCGCACCATCTGCCCGACAAGGCGGTTTGCAATAACTCTTTCAAAGAGCTTGCCCACCTCGTCGAGCAGCACGATGGGCCGGTAAGCGGACGGAGAGTCCGCAGGGCGCCCCGGCTTCCTGATGAGGACCAGTTTCCCCGTCTTCCAGCGAAGTGGGAACTGGCCCCTCTCCATGCACGCGCTAAGGAGCCCCCTTAGTCGAGGCCCGAGAGCCTCCATGGCCAGGACCCAGGCTTTCCCAGGTAAGCCGTCGGGTCCTGGGGCGGTATTTTTGGCACTCAGCCTACGTACCGCCACTCTCAATTCTGCCTCGGTCACCTCCGGAGCATCGTTATCATCGTCGGCGGTGTGGTCCGCAGCGGGCACCGCAGTAGGCGGAGCCATGGGCGGAGCGGTGTGTTCCCCTCTCGAGGGGAACAGAGCGCTCACCACGTCCTCCACAAGCTGGGGCCGGAGACTCTGAGTCAGCGGGGGAGCCCATGGGCGGATTTTCTCCCGCACCAACTTGTATGGGCGTCCCCACGGGTCCCTGTCCAGAGTCGCCAGCGACTCCTCGCGGGCCAGTCCCCTGGCCCGCAGGATCTCCGCTTGGAGGGCGGTCTTCGCCGCTCTGTACCCCTCGTACAACTCCGCCTGAATGGCTTCGGTATCCGGAGGGCGGGTACAGAGCCTGCGGTGCCTGGCGTACCGGCGTCGCGCAGCAACACACGCGGCGCGCAGAGTCGTCAGCTCTTGCGACCACCAGTACACCTGGCGCGAAGCACGGCCGGGCTGGACCCGGGGCATTGCCACGTCACATATGTCGGACATGGCCTCCCGGAACCACTCCGCCTCATCGTTGATATTGGCAGGCCTGTCCGGTGATGACACCCAGGCCTGCACGATCGAGGCTTCCAGGATTAGCTCCCGGTCCAGCTGCTTCAGCGCCCATCGCGGACCACTCGGGGCCTGTCGGACCGGCGCGCTCGAGGACTGGGCGGAGACGTCAAACCGGATGTACTGGTGGTCGGAATAGGTCTCCACCCCCTCCATGACGCGCCAGTCGGCGACACGCGGCGACAGAGCGGGGCTGGCGAACGAAAGGTCCACCACTAATTCGCCCCGCATCCGCACACACGTGGGGACAGAACCCCGATTAAGGACGACCAGGCCTGTCTCCAGTGCCCAGTCCTCCACCATCCTGCCCGCATCCTGCCCCTGTCTGTATACCGGGAACCCCAAGCCACATTCTTGGCATTGAAGTCCCCGAGAACAAGCACCGGGAGGGAACCGAACCCGACGACGACGACTCTCAACTCCGCAAGGGAGTTGCGGAACTCGGCGAGAGTTCGGTTCGGGGAGAAGTACCCCCCTACCACGACAATCTCCCCGAACCGTGCTGCCACGCAACCCCGTCCTCTCTTGACAGCCTCGAGGGACGGAGTACCGGCGGCGGCCGACGAAATTAGGGTCACTGAGCCGCTCAAGTCCTCCACCCAGTCATCCCTGGGCGGGACAAAGTACGGCTCAGCGACCACGGCGATGTTAATCGACCACTGCGCCATGCTCTGGAGCAATAAGTCCTGAGCTGCAGCGCAGTGGTTGATGTTCGCCTGGAGGAGGCGTAATGGAGCCGTTATTGGCAGTCCATTTCAGCCCCCTCCCGAGCCCCCTGTGAGGACCCTGCCGCGGCGGCAACGGCAGCGACTACGACGGTGGAAGCGGCAGCGGCGGCGCCAGTAGTGGCGGCGGCTGCGGCGGTGACGGCGGTGGCGGAGGGCTTGCCCCTGCCTCCGGCTTTGGCGGGTTTGACGCAGGCCTTGCCCCCAATCCGGTGGTCAGCTGGCTTGCCAGCAGCCGCACATACGACGCAGTGCGGCGCGGCAGTGCACGAGCCAGCCTCGTGACCGGGCTGACCACAGCGGTAGCAGTTACCGCTGCGGTCCACCTCCGAGGTGCATTTTACTCCCACGTGGTGACCCACATGGCAGCGGAAGCACCTCAGAGGTCTGGGTTCCAGCAGTTGGACCTGCGCGGAAACCCAGCCCACCAAAAGCCTTCGGCCCTCCTCAGCAACCTTTTTGGCCGCCAACACGGGGCAGCTCACCGTCACGGCCTGCATCCCCGCGAAGTCAGGACGGATGGTGCCCACCTTAACCTGCTCGGCAGAGCACCCCCCCGTCCTAGCGACAGCGGCCACGACCAGTGCCTTCGTCACCGAGTCGTCCAGGCCCGAGATGCGCACCTGGTGGGCCTGGACACCCGGGCCTCGTCCGCGTCTATGGATGCTCTGAGCCTTTCGGCCAGAGCGTCAGCGGCCGGGCCGCTGTCCGCACCAGGGACTTCCAGCATACGGGCCCCGGTCGCGGTTATTTTCAGCCTGAGGCCATTCTTGGCGCCGAGCGCCTCCAGGTCCACAGCCTGCCCCACCTTGGCGAGAACGTCACGGTAGGACACGCCCTTTTTTTCCGCTTCCGGCTGTAGTGTGATCACTACAGCTGCGGACTTCGGGGCGCGGAGCCTAGCCGCGACACTTCGCTCCTTGCACCGCTGCCGCCTCGCCTTCCTTTTGGCCGCCCTTGCGGCCTTACCCGCCTTCTTCTTTTCGCCGGCTACTTGCCATTCGGCGTCGGCCGGAGAAGAATTAGGAGGCGGGGGCGGCTGTTGGGCTAGGGCCCTCGCCGCCTGTGCCGGTGCCCTAGCAGCCTGGGCCGGTGCCCTCGCCGCCTGGGCCGGTGCACTCGCAGCCTGGGCCGGTGCCCTCGCCACCTCTGTAGCCGCCCTGCCCTTGGTCTGCCCCGACGACCCTGGTTTGGTCGGGGCAGCTGCAGTGGTGGCATATGATGCCACCTTCCACTGGCCCGAGGCCGGCTGACTCGCCGCTAATGGGGGGCGACGGCCTCTAGGGCGGAAAACCGCGCCCGAAAGGCATCCAGCTCCCGCCGCACCAAGGACAGGACCTGGTCCTCAGCAGGCAGGGGCCGCCCCTGCCCATGCTGCTCTCCCCCCTGCGGAGTCTCATGAGGGGCGGCTCCGCGGAGCTTGGCCAGTTCTGCTCGGAGCTCCTCATTCTCCTTCCGGAGAAGCTCCATAGCGGCTGTCAACCGGGCGAGTTCCGCCCGCGTTTCGGACATTCCGTCCGACGCTGGCGGAGGTCCAAGGAGGGCCTTCCCTGCCGCCAAGATAGAGGCCGTGGCCTCGGATATGGCCCTGTCCTTTGAGGACTGGAGCCTCTTCAAGGCCACAGCCTTGACAGCGGCTCCCACGACCTCCTTAAACTTTGCCGCTGCGGCGTCCGGCTCACCACTGGAAGACCCCGACAGGACTGCCCAGGTACTGGTCCCTTCAGGGTGCTCCCCTGTGGCGAGCCTCGCCAGCTCGGCCGAGCTGGTCTGGCTCGGCTCACCGACCTCCGTCGTGAGCCCCCTACCCGCGCCTTTTTTCCGGGCCCCACCCCGCTGGCTGGAGTGGATTTTGCGCCTCTGCCTCTCATCAGCGGACGACCCCTGGCCATCCGATTTGGAGCGCTTCCTGCCTCCTATCGGTAGTCTTCACCACCTCGCGCTCCGAGCTCTGATAAGAGCTCTCCGCGCCCGATGCAGGGTCGGAATCCGACCCTGCATCACTCTCCACCATTTGACGACTTTTATTTGTTTTTTTAAATGATTTTTCCATGCTGTTCCCACGAGTATAAAAAGTTCCAACCAACCAACCAAAAAACGTGGTTCGCACTAACGACTAATTTAGCTACCCATTAGTCAAGCTATCAACCTCCCTCACGGTGCGCCGCCGCTTGGAGGTTTGTGGTGATTTTTTATAGAGGTTGTCTTCCTCGCGGCCCGGGCGGTTAAGCCAAGACCCTCGACCCCCGTCAACTGCCAGAGACGTGACCTACACAATCTTCGGGGCTACGAGACCAACGGTGGCAGAAGAAAAGGCTTCCTTCTGCCTGCCCGACGGCAGGGTTAGTGCACGCCGGGCCCGTTCCTACTCGAACGCTGCTTAACATGTACTCTCTCCGAGTACACGATTGAGCGTTCCTGTGACAGGATATTAGCATACGGACAACGAGACCCCATTAGGCACAAAGTACCTAATGGCGAGTCATTGTCCGCATCCCAGGGTGCACCGACCCGTAGACTGATCTTCCCCCCGGACGGATCCGTAAGGGAACTCCAGTCCACAGGCACACGGGGAGGTTTCCTGTCCAAGCACCCCGTGGCCCCAGGCCTGCGTTGATATTTTGTTTGCAGATATCGCTCGTTTGTCGTCGTTGTTTGATAAGGCAATTTTATTAATACTTTGGGTAAAAATTTCGTGCTTGATAGATTTAAAAATTATATTTTTTTTACGAATCACTCCACCATTAAATAAAATATGTTTGTAGTTCGTAATGTCTAAATCTCTCACTACGCATGCTTTTACTCCCTTTGCTTTTTTAACAATTTTATCTGGGGTTTTTATAGAATATAGTTTTGATCTTAAACCAACAAATTCAGAAATATATTGTCCACCCATTTCATCTTTGAATAGCCCCGGAACTTTTTTGTTATTGAGAGGGATATTAAAAACGTTTTGTTTTTGATAATTGCTGGTATCAAAATACTGCAAAAAATTCAACTTGAGATCGGTATAAAAATCATCAGTATATATTAGGGCTCTGTTTCTGTGATAGTGACGCGCGCCCACACTCAAACGTTACGAATATGTCGGTGCAGCGCTCGCCTCCATCAACCCATTTTAGTTCCCCGAGTCATACGCAGTCGGAATCAGACTTAAACTCCGCAGTGCAAGGAAGTGACACCTCCTTCGTAAATACGAAACGAAGCAATAAACGCCTGCGTTCAGACGAGTCCCACTCACCCAGAGATCAGTCACATCAGGGACTAAAAGACGAAATAATGGCGATGTTAAATAACTGGAAGGCAGACTTTGACTCAAAGTTAACGGATATGTTTGCAAAACAAAACAACCTTATATCCAAACTTACCACCGATATATCTGAGCTGAAGCTACAAAACTGTAAATTGCAAAAATCCTTGGAAGACACAGATAAGTCAATGAATTTCATTAATAAGCAGTATGAAGACATAAAGTCAGAGGTCGAACGCCTACAAAATGAACGCTTAACCCAACGTAAATGCATAGAAACCTTAGAAAGGAAAGCACAGGACCTCCATTTAAAATCAAGATCTTCTAGCATAGAGATAAGAAACGTTCCACAAGTAGAAAACGAGACAAGTGCCGACCTTACAAATGTTGTGTGCATGATCGGCCAGGCTATAGGCTCAACGACGTCCGCATCGGATCTTCGTGACATATACCGTATTCCTGGCAAGTCCGACTCGATTCGTCCTATTGTCGCCGAGTTCCATACAGTTCAGATGAAACAAAAAACGATCACTGCCGTTCGAACCTTCAACAACAAAAAAACGCTATCGGTAGATAAGCTAAACACGGAAACTATCAAGATTCCCGGGAAGCGACAAGCAGTCTATGTCAGCGATCACCTACCTGCAAGCTCGAAGAAGCTGTTCTTCCTCTGCAAGGAATTCGCAAAAAACAACGGCTACAATTTCTGCTGGTCTTCAAACGGTAACATATTCCTGCGCAAGGCTCAAGGTGAAAAGCAACTATTGATCGCATCGGAACAATCTCTATTAGATATACGCGGAGAACTATGACTACTATTCCTGTCCACGATTTCTATACTCTTACCAGTTTTCACGCCCTTTGGCAAGGCACTTAATATTAATTACACTAAAACATTAACTTACAAAACCATAAATCACACATACCAACAAACCACTATTGCAGCCTCTACATCCGTTCACACACTCACATACTCCCTCACAAAACCTCTACCATCACTAAGTCACACCGACAAAAACGCGCATGTGCTCCATAAAATCTCCTCTCATACAACGATCCACTCTCATACAACATCCACATACGTCAACCTTATTGTTTATATCTTTCTTCCAAATGGCTAACTTCGATAATATAAATAATATAAACAATGAACTCGACTCCTGCATATGCGAAAATTCATACATTTGCAACCCAGAAGACTGCCACAAATACGGCGGCAAACTAAATCAAGGAATCAGAATTCTCCACTTAAATATTAGGAGCATTAGTAAAAATATTGACCAACTACGTATCTTGTTATCGCTGTCGAATGTACGATTTGATGTTATCGTCCTAACTGAGTGCTGGCTGAAAAAAGTCAAAAATATGCCATTACTTAGTGGGTACGTGTCACACTTCACTAGGAACACACAAAACCAAAATGATGGTATAGCTATCTACACTAGTAATAAACTCAACTGCTCAGTTCGTGAACCGGTCTTCAAAGATGGTAACTGTCTAATATGTCGAGTAAGCCAAGCCCTAGAGATTGTTGCAGTATATCGATCCCCCTCACTGAGGACCAAAATCCACTTTAAAAACTTTCTAGACAGCTTAAACGATATATATACCGAACTAAAAACTACCAATAACGTCCTTATAGGTGACATCAATATCGACATCCATAGCGATAACATTGACTCCAACACATAGGAATATCTAACCTTTCATGCATCCCACGGCTTTTATCCAACTCACACATTTCCTACAAGAATCAAAGCATGCCTAGACCACAGTCTGTTAAAGTCAAAATTGACCTGTACAACTCTAGTTTTAGAATCACACATAACTGACCACAAGCCTATCGCACTGTTCATAGATAATCTGCAACCTAAACGTCAATATAATACTATAAGACACCGTATTGACTTTCCCGCTGTCAAATTAGAACTAGGGAAAACAGATTTTACACATATTCTAGAAACGGAAAACGCTAACCATGCAGCAAACGCCTTAGTTTCGACCATATCCTCAATCGTCAATAAAAACACGCAAATAATCTCCATACCAAAAAAAATTAAAATCCTAAAGCCCTGGGTCACACCCGGTCTTCTACGCTGCATCCTAAACCGTGACAGGCTACACATTAAGGCTAATAAATCCCCTGACAACATGACACTAAAGGTTACCTACTCTCGCTATAGAAACTTTCTTAATCAGCTCCTCAAAAAACTGAGAACTGCACATGAAAAAAGTGAAATGGACAAAGCAGGAAATGACCCTAAGGCCCTATGGAAAGTTATCAAAGACATTACAAACACGCAAAAAGTTAAAACCGCCCCTCTGGAACTTCTAAAAACAGAAAACAACCCAGAAACCGCTGCAAACCGGGTTTGCAGCTTCTTTACTGACATCGGAGGAAAGTTAGCTGATAGGATCCTCTGCTCGCATACGTCACCTGCTCAAAATCCCCCTCTACCACCACTTGTCCCCGACTACCCCAGTCACCTGCCCGACTCACTAGTTATCTTGGAAGTGGATGAAGCTGAGGTCGAATCAATCATCCTACAGTTGCGCCCAGACTCTGCCACTGGATGGGACGGAATTCCGTCCTCCGTTCTCAGAGAGAGCCGACACGTGTTGGTCCCTCCCATCACCCATATTTGCAATAAAGCCATTATGACCGGAGTTTTTCCCGACGCCTTAAAAAAGGCCATAGTGCATCCCATTCACAAGGGTGGGGACAGAGACTGCGTCAATAACTACAGGCCAATCTCAGTTTTATCAGCGATATCGAAAATCCTAGAAAAGATCCTCTACAAATCACTTAAAAATGTCCTAAATCGTTTCAAAATAATAGGGGGAAATCAGTATGGTTTTAGGGCAGGAGTCTCCACTGAGGATGCAGTCCTTGATTTGACAAATCTGGTGGTGGAAAACCTGGACAAAAGGAATAGATGTCTCTGTATATTTCTGGACCTTTCAAAGGCGTTTGACGCGGTTTCTGTTCCCATTCTCCTGTCAAAATTGGAGAGAGTGGGAGTAAGAGGTTTGCCTTATGATATGTTTAAAGACTATCTTTCTCAGCGGAAGCAGCGCGTTAAAATAGGAGACTGTCTGAGTGAGGAATTCACAACATCCTACGGAGTCCCACAAGGGGGCATTTTGGCCCCTCCTTTATTCCAGATTTTCATAAATGATCTCTGCACTATGTCTCTTCCAAACACTAAGATCTTCACGTATGCAGACGATACCGCAATTTTCGTGTGGGGACCAAACTGGGAATCTGTTAAGGAGAGGGCTGAATTTTCTCTCTCCAAAGTGATGACCTGGCTTAGACAAAATCTACTCACACTCAACCTGAACAAAACCAACTTTCTCCCCTTCTTCCTAAGACCCAACTCTAAACCCCCACCTGATTACTCATTAAAGGCACATACCTGCGATGACAACCACGCGTGTACCTGCCAGGTTGTCTCTCGGGTTGACTGCGTAAAGTACTTGGGAGTGCATATAGATAATGGACTGAGGTGGGACAAACAGATAAGTTCAGCTACTTCCAGGACTAGGCGGCTGATATTTATCTTCAAAACGCTAAGAAATTCTGCTCCATTCGAAAAGTTAAAACTAGTCTACCTAGCGTTATGTCAGTCCATTATACAATACTGCATAACCGTTTGGGGAGGTGCAGCAAAGACCTATCTCCTTGAGCTGGAGAGAGCACAAAGAGCCGTGCTGAAAGTCATGACCAAAAAACCGTACAGGTTTCCTACGACACAACTTTATGCAAACTGTAAAGTCCTCACAGTGCGCCAACTCTATGTGCTCAAATCCATCCTAAGGCTGCAACCAAATGTCCCTTTGCCTGACCCAAGGAAACGTAAAAAGTCGTCCATCTGCCCGAGTGTCCCCTGTAGAACTACATTCGCTAGACGCCAGTACAACAACCTAAGCAGGAAACTTTTCAATACTGCAAATAACAAACTAAACCACGCCGGACAGACTCGAGCCGAAATCAAAAATACACTTACAAACTGGCTACAACAATTGGACTACCAGGACACAGAAAGCTTACTCACTTTCACTAGATAGTCATTATAAAATCCACACATGCTATAACATCTCACATACTCACCAGCATACTCAACCTCACATACAATATTCTATCACCACACCCACCTTATCACTCACTTACTCACACCACACTATACACCCACTCACCCACATAAAAATTACTCACACACTAACACAACACACACACTGTAACAAACAGATTACACACTTGCCTACTTTTACCTATATCTTTTAGATTTTAATTTGTAAGCACCCTATCTAATAACATAATACATGTATTCCTCGCACAAATGATAGAAACCCTAGCCCCCAAAATACAGGCCCAGGCCTAGTTTGGGAGCTAGCATCAGTACCGATTGTCGCATTACATTCACTTGTATCATGTCAAACTACTTGTACCCTCATGTATTATTAGTGTCTAATAAATCTTTTTATTATTTTTATTTTATTATTTTGTAGACAAACGAATCGGTATCTGTATAACACAACTGTACTCGGTCTTCATAAAAGGGTTTAATAATATTGTAATGATAGTTGTACATATGTGATTTAGAAAGCTCTAATACAGTGAAACCGATATAAATTGGTTTATCTATACTTATAATAAATCTGTAGAAGTGAAAATTCTGTACATTGAAAATATCAAAAAAATAAATGGCAGGGGGTGTGACTAGACCGACACCGAACCCAAAAATTTGATTTAAAAAAAAATTGTCTGTCTGTCTGTCTGTCTGTCTGTTTGTTCAGGCATCACGCAAAAACTACCGGTTCGATTACGATGAAACTTGGTATAATTATTCTTTAATATCCTGGGGACCACACTGGGTACTTTTTATCCCGGAAAAGTATCCTATCCTACTATCTATATCTATACCTATTAATAAAAATACAAGTCCTGACTGACTGACTCATCAACGCCCAGCCCAAACCCTTGGACCTAGAAAGCTGAAATTTTGCACAGAGGTTCCCTTTATAATGTAGGCAAGGAATAAGGAAGCATTTTTCGAAATTCAACCCCTAAGGGGGTCAAATAGGGGATGAAAGTTTATATGAAAAATCTTATTCCTTGAGGTAATAAACATGAAACTCCGCACGAATAATTATCAAAATAAATGAAAAAGTTTGTAATTTGTTGTTTTTCTAAATTACCCCCTAAAGGGTGGTTGGGGGGTGTCAAAGTTTGTATGGAAGAATTTTAACGCGCTGTCCGATTAACTCGAAACTCAATATTTATACTTAAAACCCATGGCGATGATTGGGGTAATTTCCGACACTCACGCGGGCGAAGACGCGGGCAGCAGCTAGTCTAGAATAATTTGGTCTGGTTTCATTTGTATTGCAACTAAATTTTCGGATAGAATAGATACACTATGGAAATAGGGGTTGGCTTATAAGTCTCTTAGCGGATTTAAATTTCTTAGTTCGATTAAATGTGTCATTCCATTGATTAACTAAATGAACGCTTACTCGGTTTTCAGTATTTTCTAATGTTTTGCCGAATACGCTGTTGTTTAACAACTTAAAAAAGTCCTGTTCGAAGGAACTTTTAGCGTTTTGTCTTAACTGTGTATTTAGTTCTATATACTGTTTTAAGTAAGGACTTTGTCTAAACGTAATAACCCTATGAATCTTACGAAGTATTAAACCGTGCTCAAGACACTTTTTTAAATGAACATAATGTATAACGTACCTATACTTATTATATAAATTAGCAATCAGTTTTTTTGTTGTACCTCCAGGCGGTATACATTTTTCAGGACAAAACGGCAGCTCATTGTGAGACTTATGTAAATGTTCAGGATACAAAAGATCGACTTCCAATATATACCCCCATTCAGCGTTGTCCTCAACATGCTCTACACATAATTGATCTATTTCATGTTGGATGAGAAATCTTAAACTAGAATACGGTAAATATTGACACATGCTAAACCCATACAGATTATTACAGTCTAAGTATACTATGAAAGATTGAAGTTCTGTTGCATTACACTCAGGCATATATTTATGATTCGCTTTTGCATATCGATGGGAACACATATACAACCCACCACGTATACCGCTTTGAATCATTCGAACCATGGCTAAATCCGACATGAGTTCTAACTGAACCCCTGTCTTAAGCAACATTGCGTCGAACGACAAACTAGGAGCAGTTATGTAAAACGCCGGATCTAGTTTATAATGCTGTTTACATGTTTTTCGGAATTGTTCGAATATATCAGTTAATAAAAGCACATCTGTTTTTAAATATAAATCTGTATAGTCACCCAAATCGTTAATACTGAACATATTCCAAACGGTTTGAGCATGATTGTAATCGTCATCGCTAATATCTTCGTTGGTTAAAGAATTATGAAAATAACATTTAGGTGGTAACGATTTCTGATCGTAACATTTCCAATCTGTAACGGAATCTCGGGATGACCACAGCAAATAAAACAAGTCTACTATAGTTTTCACAATTTCTTCGTTTAATTCCGTTCGATGCACATAGATTCAAACACTAGGTACACATAGCCGATAATATTTATAGACTTAGACAACCTTTCAGTTGGACCGCTGCGCTGTCGAACGAATGTGTCACGAGCTGTTCGATTTCTTCCCACTATAACTCGCACCATTTGACGTCAAGGCGCTCATTTTAAAGTACAAGTCAATATAACTACTCTTAAACTGTAACAGCTCGGCCATCCGTTCCACAACGAGTCCCATCGTTGGGTGTTTAACTTATAGTTAATTCAGTGCATACTAGAATAACAATCATAAAACATTTATAACATAAGTTTAGATCTAACAATTCTTATGGAGTGAAACATAACAATGAAAGTACCTAAATAATGAATCTAATCACAGGAAATAACTCCTAATCAAACATAATTATCTTAATTCATTCTTCAGACATACTTTAATCGACTTTACGTATAGTCCATGACAATGACTAACGCATTCAAGTTGATTCAAGTCTTTAACATACCACCAGTCCATGACTTTGACTGGAGTCCCTAGCCTACCACCAATCTATGACCTTGACTGGAGTCCCTAGCCTACCAACAATCCATGACCTTGACTGGAGTCCCTAGCCTACCACCAATCCATGACCTTGACTGGAGTCCCTAGCCTACCACCAGTCCATGACCTTGACTGGAGTCTTAAGTATCATAACGTATACATTGGCCACCAAGTTTTAAAAATCCTAAGCCCTACCTTGAATCACTTGATGATATCCTATGTCAATCTCGAACAAAAAACGTAATTTTTACCGGAGATATTAATATTAACATTTTACCTCAAAATCTCTCTAGTGTAACCCAAGAGTACCTAAACCTGATGGCTCTGCATGGATTGCGACCGGGCGTTAACAAACCAACACGCATCAAGACATGCATTGATCATTTTATGGTTAAGTGCGCACACCGATGGAAACGGCAGTTTTTGAACAGCCTATAACAGACCACTGTCCGATACTGTTATACATTAATAGCTCTAAAATACCAAAAAAAGGTACGGTGCACGACAGAGTAATGATTGATTATACTACAATAAATAAAATACTCAGTGAAGAGACTTGGGAATACCTATATAACACAACGGATATAAGTATCGCAACAGAAATACTAACTTCAAAACTAATAAACATTATTACAAATAATACTAGTGCTATAAAACAACCAAATAGAAACAAACCAATAAAACCGTGGATAACAAAAGGAGTAGTCAAGTGCATTAGAAAGAGAGACAGGTTACACAAAGCAGCAGCAAAGACACCGGACAATATACTTTTACATAAAAATTATCAAAGGTATAGAAATACGTGCAATTATATAATAAAAAACTTGAAAAAGCAGTACTACCAAGAAAAACTAAATACTAACAAAGGCAACATAAAGAAAACTTGGGAAATAATTAAAGAAGTTTGTGAAATGAAGAAAAATATTGAACCCACTGTTGAACTATTAGATGTTGATGCTTCACCAAAACAGTCTCTAGATAGGGTCAATAACTTTTTTACTGGAGTAGGAGAAGCGTTAGCAAATGATTTACTGAATAGGATGGGTAAAACGGAACAGGATCTATCGCGAGAAGCTGCCCAGGATACCTCACCAACAGACTCTATGTCATTCACACCTACGGATCCCTACGAAGTGAGGGGTATTATTCTAGGGCTAAGATCGCATACCGCACCCGGCTGGGATAAAATTACTGCAGAGATTCTGAAGCAGAATGTGGTATATCTCGCACCACCTATAACATACATGTGCAATCTTAGCCTGTCAACCGGCAGGTTCCCATCCTCATTTAAAAAGGCAGTTGTCTGTCCTATTTTTAAATCTGGGAATAAGGACCAGCCAAATAACTATCGCCCTATCTCTCTTCTATCAGTGCTATCCAAGATCCTAGAAAAAGTCGTCAACAAGAGAGTCATTAACTACCTGGAAAGTAACAAACTGCTTAGCGACTACCAATTCGGGTTCAGAAAAAATAAATCTACCGAGGATGCAGTTTTGGCATTAACGACAACTCTTGTTTCATGTCTAGATAGGGGGGACAGGTGTCTTGGGGTCTTTTTAGACCTTCAAAAGGCATTTGATACCGTGTCGATTAAAATACTTTTAACACGTTTGGAGAACGTTGGCATAAGAGGTCTAGCGCTGGACTGGTTTAAGGACTATTTAACAAATAGGTCTCAGCGTGTTAGAGTAGCTGGCTACGAGAGTACCGACTCTATATGCAAATATGGCGTACCCCAGGGAAGCACGCTGGGGCCTACACTATTTCTTGTTTATATAAATAACCTATGCAAGATAGCCGCCAGCCTCCCGTACATGGATCTACTTATGTTTGCTGACGATACGGTGTTGGTGTTTCATGGTCCCACTTGGGACATGGTATTTGGAGTAGCTGAGACAACCTTGGCAGAGGTGACCACCTGGTTGGAGAGCAGTCTTCTATCGCTAAACACTAGCAAGACAAAATATGTTTGCTTTAGTAAAACATCAGCAGGAAAACCTGCTGCGTCATACGACCTGAAAATACATACCTTCCCGTGCAATAGAGGAGAGTTCCATACCAGCTGTGACTGTGCGACACTATCTCGAGTCGCCTCTGTTAGATATCTGGGTGTGACGCTGGATGACCAACTTACATGGACAACTTAGGAAACTAGTTTATATATTTAAAAACTTGCGGACAGTTGCAACTGGGACTCTTCTGATACAAACTTACCGAGCTTTGTGCGAATGCACCATCAGATACTGTATTTGCGCTTGGGGAGGTGCAGCAAAAACACATATGATTGGAGTCGAGCGGGCACAGCGGATGGTGCTCAAACTACTTTTGTACTTACCGTATCGGCATCCAACATCTTTGGTGTATGAACTGGCAGGAGTCTTATCTGTCAGAAAAATATTTGTCTACGAAATGCTGCGCAGATATCACAAGCGTGTTGTCCCTGACCTGCCCATATCACGAAAGCGCGTAGAAAGCTGCCCTGTGCCTCGCACTAGATCAAAATTTGCTAGAAGGTTCTACTATTATTTAGCTCCACATTCCTATAGTAAATATGATAAAGACCAAAAAGTTAGGAAGTTGAGTAATAATAAATTTAAAATTACTACATTTGAATGGTTAAAGACCTTGGATTATGTAGATGTAGAAAATCTCTTAAAAACATAATTCATTGCACTTCCACACACACAGGTACACATTTTTATTCACTGACCCACGCATACACACACTTTTCACCCTCTTACACACCCACCTATACACACACGCACACACACGCACTCATACGCATGGCAGCACCTTTGTAAACTAATTTATATTGTAACCTTTTATTTTTCTTTTATTAAATTCGATAGGACATAAGAATATTGTCACCATAGGGGAAGACACTAACACCTGCAACACAGTCTTGACTAGCGCAGGTGTTAGAGAATCTTATTATATTGTAAATGTACTTATGTCAATAAAGTTTATTATTATTATTATTATTATATTATTATTGGCCGGCTACCTTGACCAATAGCGTACCTTCTGGAGACACAATGCACCATGACACAGTCATAGTGTCTCCCTTTACATACTTCGCTTTATATCATCACATTTCATAACTTAATTACAGAACATTCATTACAAATTATAATTAAGCTATCCTGGGTACCTACATGTAAATTATCTTAGGAATTAATTCTTTACCTTTCTTACTACAATTAACTCCTATGCTTCATTCATCCTTCTAAATTCACTCATCTTTCTCGCTACATTCATCTTTGTCATTACATTCATCATCACTTGTTGATTCATGTGACTCAGACGCGGGATGACCAAAACTAAGCCATGGGGATATCTTATCTAGGGATACTATGGCCTCATAACGTCTACCTCTTTTTGTGAGTGGGGTATCCTCGATAACGAACCTATCGTTAGGAAGAACTTTCTTAATTGTGTAGGGCCCCCGACATTTAGCCTCCAATTTCTTGGATTGACCCTCAATACCCGTAATAGCTCTAATCACCTTTACAAGATCTCCCGCAGAGAAAGTAACACCCCTTTTCCTTTTTTTATCAAATCTTTCTTTATCTTTATTTTGTTGCTTCTGTATCAATTGTTCAACCTCTGATCTACTACTATTTACTGAAGTTGGGGGCAATATATCCGACACGATTTCATTCAATTTACCTTGAGATGGGTTTAAGACATTGATACCAAATAACAGTTCCGAAGGGGTCTTTTTGGTAGTAGCATGCGGTGTGGTATTGATTCCTAACTGTATGTTAGCTAAATGTTCGTCCCAACAACCGTTAGGTTTATCGTGGTTCATGGCTCCTAATGCCGCTAGTATAGTTCGGTTGTAACGCTCTACCTGTCCGTTTGCGCGCGGGGTTGCTACAGCATTATAAATGTGTTTAACCTGTGAAGTACTGTCGTCGCCCTCCGGGGTCGGTTTCCGCGCACTTTTGTTAAGTACCGGTGGCGCCTCCGGGCGACAGCGCCACCCGGCGGCGAAAAATATTAATTTGCATAGAAGTAATGAAACTAAATCGACTAAGATTTTCTCCTACACTGGCAATAATATTGTTAAACCATAGACTTTAAAAGAAACGAAAAATATCGACTGACAACACTACAAAAAAAAGTCAAAATGACGTTAGTGACACTTTGTGATGGAAAATAATAATCGAGTTTTTTCTTGCATATTTAAATACAAAATAAGTGTTTTTGTGCCTAAATCGACGGGAAGTGGATGTATAATCATTTATAAGTAGTTATTACATCGTTGTAGATAATATTTTCACTAAATAACTTCATAATTTACTTATTTTTGGACCAACAAAGATTATGTAAGCAAACCATTAGTCAGGAATGTGAAAGTTGTTATATTTTGAGTTTTTCTGTGTGTAATCGCCGGTCAGTGGATAATATTCATTTATAAGTAGTTATACCATTATTTTACATAAGATTTGCGATATAAAACATCTTACAAAGTTATTTTTGGACCAAGAAAACTTACGTAAAATGCCGTGAGTACTATACTTGAAGTTCGTAATTTTTTGTGATTTTTATTTTCTGTTGTTTTCTGTTGAAAATGCTGTTATTAGATAACTTATCTATTCATACTGTAACCATCAAAATATCGCGTAAATTGATACAGTAGTTTAATTAGAAATCGACATAACACAAGACCTCATAACATCCTTTGTTTATAAATATACCTTTCGTCATACGAGTATTGTTTACATTTTAAAGTATAGTCTGTTTATTTAACAAGCTAAACCACTTAACGTTATGGGCCTTGAGTCGAAAGAAACAGAATGCGAGGAAATAAGATAAGCCGGTAATAAATCAGATAAGGGTCACGTGACTACTCGGGATTTGAAGGATTGTTTACGTTATCGCGCGCAGGATGAAAAGTACAACTAGACTTTATAAAATCCTTGAACGTTTTGCTAGTAAAGCTACTGCCCTGGTCAGTAATAAGTCTACTAGGAGTACCAAAGTAACTAAAATGTTCACGAAATACTCTTATGCTGGTGGCAGACTTCGTATTACGAACGGCTGTTAAATTTATGTATTTTGTAAATGCGTCTATAATGACTAATATATATATGTGTTACTGCGCTTTGTTCTAATAAACGGCCCTAAGTGATCAGCATGTATTGTATGAAATGGTTTGCTGACTTTAGGGATTGGATGTAATTCACCGGCCTTCGCACCACTAGGCAGTTTATGATGAGCACATTCCATACATGCCGAAACATATTTCTTCACATAGCGTCGCATTTTTTTTTAAAATTACTTATTGCTAACAAAATTGTGTGCATTGATGTAAGCTAAGTCTAAGCCTTCTCATGCTGTTCCATGTAACTGGAGAAACCTCGACCCCTGTCATACAGGATGTCCTAGTTCAGGGGTCGAGACCTCATTGATGTATCGTGTACTGAAGTTTGGAAATAAATTACTATGACTATTACTATTTTGGGGAACCAATATAATGACGAGATACGCTCTAAAGTTTTTTCGAAGACAAAGTGTCCGACATCGTCGTGATTATTTCTTAAGATCTGCCATCGAGCACCTTTGGGTACAACCCAGCGTAAATTGTCCTTGTCAAGTATGCGATAAACTCGCCCGTTCTTAATTCTATAATTATTATGTATGTCTGCCATCTCTTTAGTCTTGGGATGGTTTAAAATTACAATAATACGTTTAATCTCGTCGTCAGTTTGTTGGACAGTAGTAATCCAGTCTTCCGAATTAATAGCAAGAACATCCAAGATATTACTATCGTTACAATCTCCCTCGATGGGAGCCCTACTTAGAGCATCGACATGTGCCATTTTATCACCCGACCTAAACTCAATTTCGCAGTCGTACTCCTGAAACTGTACCCACCATCTAGCAATACGCGGTATCAGATCGCGCTTGGTCAATGTTGTACGCAGGGCATTACAGTCAGTGACAATTTTGAATTTTATACTTAATAGATATACTCGGAATTTGCACAGCGAAGAAATGACAGCAAGGGTTTCGAGCTCAAAAGAATGTAATTTCTGCTCATCAATGGTAGTTTGTCTACTATAATAAGCTACTGGCTGCAGAGAACCAACCTCACCCATTTGCAACAGGATGCCAGCGACACCTGATTTACTAGCATCGGTGTGAAGCTGAGTTTCCGCATCCGGTCTATAAAGGGACAATACAGGGCGTTCTATTAAACATTTCTTTAATCGTTCAAACGCGTCCGACTCCTCCTTGCTCCATTTCCACACCTGCTCCTTCCTCAAGAGACCCGTCAAAGGACGTGCTATAACTGCAAACCCCCGGACAAATCTCCTGAAGAAGCTTGCTAATCCAAGGAACCTCCTAACTTCGTGTATATTTTTGGGTATAGGAAATTTTGACACGGCTTCTATCTTAGACGATCCCGGTCTTATGCCAAATTCACTGACTTCAAACCCCAAATAATCAATTTTATTAAAGAAAAAGTTGCACTTGCTCATTTTTAATGTTAACCCGCCTTCTCTCAGTAATTTTAATACTTCTTCTAACCTCATAATACCTTCTTCAAAAGAACTAGCTGGGATCAATACATCATCCATAAATATAAGAGCGTACTTTGCACGTGATTTCTGTAATATTTTATTAACAGTTCGTTGAAAAACAGAAGGTGCATTTACCAGGCCAAAGGGCATTCTATTGTACTCAAACTGTCCATCAGGCGTTACAAATGCTGTTTTATCGCGAGAATCCTCAGCAATACCAATCTGATAGTACCCTGAATACATATCTAATGTAATAAATAGTTTACTACCGGCTAACATATCTAGTTGGTCCTCTATCCTGGGTAGTGGATAGTGCTCTCGTATTGTTTTTCTATTAAGAGCACGATAGTCCACGCATAACCGCTTCTCACCTGACTTCTTATTAACCAATACGACAGGGCTTGCATATGGAGAATTCGACTCTCTAATAATATTTGCGTCTAGCATCTCCTGAACCATATTATATACATGTACACGTTCTGCTTGTGACAATCTATATGGTCGGTAGACTACTGGTTCCGAATCCTTTAGATTAATCACCATTTCAGTTGTTGTTGTAAACCCTAAATTCTTTAAGTTAGAAGAAAAACAATCTTTATAATTGTCTAGTAATTGTTTTAGTATTTCTATTTGCTCAGAAGTAATAGTATCCCCATACTTAAATGGTGATTTATCTAAGTTGTCCTCACAAAATTTCTGAAGGGTATTAATTTGCAGGGATCTATCTAAATTATATCCACGTGTTACTAACTCGTCCTTTCGTATGACTATTTCTTTATTGGTAATATTTTGTATTAGAATATTCCCAAGACCTAGCTTCAATTGATATTCACCTGGCAATAAATAATGTTCTGAACCGGGACATCCTCTAATCGAACCATTAACGTATACTTGACCGGTATAATCATAAGGATACTTCACCGGGATTACTTTAAGATCACCCGGCGCGATATTAGTATCAGAGAGACTAATTAGGGGAAACTTGATACTATCATTATGTGGAATTTCTACCTTTTGAAATATCACATCAGTTGCGGTCTTAATAATTCTTATAGATGGCCTTTCTGTGTATGTATGGCCCAATAATATAGGTACGTTTATAAGTTCATCATCGACTACTAGTATTTCCACATCATTTTGCACAACCCCTTGAATTTCAATAGTAACATAAGCTAAACCCAATGGTTGATATGGTACGTTACCGAGACCCTTAAGTAAAGGTGTTTGTACAGTTTGCCATTTTATCCCTAATTTACGAGCATCACTATGTCGGATTAGTGTGCCATCACTTCCAAGGTCAACATGGCACTCTATAATACTATCATTTAATTTGATTGGCATCTTGTATTTTTGATTTGAGTTTTTTGTACTATTAATTTGCATAACAGTCTTAGTCGAGGCTACGGAAATGTCACCCTTTTCTTTTTTTTGACAATTTTTCTCCAAATGTCCCAACAAATTACATTTGGAACACTGTACTTTGGGTTTAGTGCATTTAAAGAATGGGTGTCCTATTTCATTACAGTTGTAGCATACAACACGATTAAACCTAGAACTCGATTGGGCATTATTAGGATTAGGTGATGGTTTTTGGTTAACTGTACGTTTATCTTTATCCTTATTCTTTAAATTATCCGAAGGAACTTTATCTTGGCCAATTTTCACAGTCTTAAAAAACTTTAATACTTGTTCAGGTTCCGCAAACTCAACCGCTTGGGCACCTAACCTTACTCCACGATCATCAATACCAGCAATTAAACAATCAACGGCACGCTGTTCAGTAATATTACACCGGTTCAATAGGTTCATTTTAGAATAATAATATAATTCTAGCGATTCCCCGTACCGAACTCTTAAACTTAACATTTCGTTTAGTAGATCCGCATAATTTTCCCGGGTTGGAAAAGATTCCCTAAGTTTATTTTTCCATTCCGTCCAGGAAAACAGAACTGTAGGTAATCCTTGATACCAAGACTTGGCTACCCCACTCAACTTTGGTAATGCATAATGAATTAACTGCCTATCACTCCATCCGTAAATGTGACCACATTCCTCAACCTTATTAATCCATACATCCATCGTCTGTTCTTTGGACATAGGGTCGTATTCGGGTATTACATTATTGAGAACAGGAAACTTATCACGTTCACCAACATTCTTCATATCTTTCATAATCTCTACAAATTGTTTTAAAAACATATTTTGGCTGTCATACCTTCGAGAACGTTTTGTCCTACGTTCACTTCCAGTAGGAGAGCTACTGCTAGGTTCTCGCCGCTTCCTATGTTTCCGGCGGCTTTCTCTGCGGTGACGAGATCAACGTTCGTCTTCGCTGCTACTAGAGCTGGCACCGACTTTCTTCACGACGATCCCTTTTCGAGGACTGTGGTAACTCCGGCGTGCCACTTCGGGTCGCTTTGCTTCTTGGCATATTTATCTGGGGCTCACACAAATATATATATATATTATCATTGTATTTGGCTAGACAAAAATAACAAACTCATAATGTACCCATTCTCAAGTGCATAAGTATTTAAAATGATAAGAATACCTATATAAATATTCTATAATCATTATTATTCAATCTCCTAAGAATTCATAAACCTCATGAAGAATTTATTCAATTCAAGCCTCACATAAAACACTTTAGGTTATGGATAACATTTTAGAACAAAATAAAAAAGAAATATCACAGGCAAATTAATTGATTGTTACGTAGGCGATAAAGTGCTAAACCTTCAAACATGTTTTCACTTTAATACCTTATGACCATATCAGCCGGAAACAGGCCAATGCCAAGCTTCAAACCACTAAAGGCCGATTCAGCTCCTGGTCCGTCGAAATCTAACACTATTTTACACCTTTCTTGCACAATCAAAACGAATGAAATTCTTATAGTTCAAACCATAGTAGTTGAACGCACTTTAAAAAAAAACAAATAAAAATAAAACTTACGTTTTGTCAGTTGACTTTCGGCGTAGGGAGGGCAATTCACAGCTCCTTATTGCCCAATTAATCCCACTTCTGAGATGTAACGGAATCTCGGGATGACCACAGCAAATAAAACAAGTCTACTATAGTTTTCACAATTTCTTCGTTTAATTCCGTTCGATGCACATAGATTCAAACACTAGGTACACATAGCCGATAATATTTATAGACTTAGACAACCTTTCAGTTGGACCGCTGTCGAACGAATGTGTCACGAGCTGTTCGATTTCTTCCCACTATAACTCGCACCATTTGACGTCAAGGCGCTCATTTTAAAGTACAAGTCAATATAACTACTCTTAAACTGTAACAAATCTGACATGTAATCATAAGGATATATGCCTTTCCTTGTTAATAAACTAAATTGTCTTTCATCAGGAAATTGTGATTTTAGATAAACGAAATCTGGTGACTGTAAAGTTTTAGCGAGTTTGTCTTGCGCCTAAAAAGTTGAACGAATCTAAAAATCTTAATTGTATATACTCATTACTAGCAATAGGAATAAACTTTGTAAACGTTGTGTATTTTTCCTTTGTCTTTGGTATTATTCTAATTTGCCCAGGAATTTGACCTAATTGTTTTATAAATAAATGACAATCATAACCAGATAAATTATGAAAAAATATTGGCACAAATTTAGGTACTTTATTTTGTAAGTTGCAATGTCGATGTGCTGCACCATGATAACGTCCTGAAATATGACAGTGATCCCTTACCCGATCGCTTAAGAGCAAATTTTCACATATGTGACAGACAACTGCGTGTCTGAAATCATAAGAATCATTTGTAGTAAATAACATAGGTTCGTTTTTTGTTAAAATGGTATGTAGTGCTTTAAGATCGTCAGTTAAAAATTTTATGAATTTGGAAACACAATCAGTACCTCGATAACATCTATACCCATTATTGGTATTATTAGTAGATGATACGATATTGTAAGCGAACGCAGCAGGCACATGGCGCTGCAAGTTTGATGTCTTGGCGTTTTCGGACTCGTTGTAAGAAATCGGATACAGCAATGTTTCGAAATCAGCGTATATGACAAATGGAACGTCTTGTTTTCTTTCATAATTTTTGAATTTTAAAAATGAACCCTCATCGGGTAATATTGTAACAACACCACCACACGAATGCGTTTCAATTTGATTTAAATTAGGAAAAAATAATAAGCACGTCTCGCAAAAATATAATTTACTGTGGTGTCTGGTTATCTGGTTTCTAACTAATCGCGGTAAATCTTTAATTAGACAATAATGAGTGTTTGTATTATTTTCTAAAAATAAGAGATGGATGCTCTTAGATTTCTTATTAGTAGTTGTGTACAACGGTCCAACAATCGTCTTATTATTTTTTAATCCATAAACAAAAATATTTAAGACAGGGTTATTTTTCTCAAATACGACTATATCAGAAAATGTGATTGGAAATGTTAAATCGCTAATATTTAAAACATCTTTAAAATGGGGATAAGACGTTACTCGGTTAGGATGTTGAGTTGTGGGGTACAAGGCAGCCACAACACACCATTAAAAACAATTTTCAACCCTATTTTGAATATTTAAACATGCTTTTTTGTTTTTTATAGCATTAGGCAAAGGTATAAATCTAGACCCGCTGAGAGTTTGATGTTTATTAATGTTAACTTCTAAATGAGAATTACTTAAAAATGTCCAACCACTATCTCGATGCTCAAATTCTTCTATTTTCTTTGTCAGTATCTCGACTACTGATTTATAAATAAAATCAAAGTTATAATAAAAGTGAATAACAAAGTTTTTGGTAGCAAACGACTTCAATTCCTGCTGATCATTTTTAAATAAAAGGAAATACGAAAAAAGTTCAAAGTTAATCTTAACAGTTGTATGTTTTATTAGTAACTGATCTATTAGAGTTTTAACGTATACCTTTACACTATTGAGGAACATTTCTGGAAAATTAATTGTTTGTTCGTTAGTTGCAGTGATTCTGTAACTCGAAATTCTACCTTTAAACGAAGAGTTTATAATTGAAACGTTATCATGCAGAAGGGTCGTACTACTGTTTACATTAGTACGTAAATGACTTGACCACCGTCGATTATCTACAGACACATTACAAACTGTACAGTATGGCATTATTATTTGTTATCGTTTGATTCACAATAATAAAGTCGTTCAATAAAACTCAAGTAAATACGTACTTACTACTAATATTAAGGATCTTATACAGATACGTTGCGTTTGGGTTGATACGCGTCGACGTTGGCAAAAGTCGTTCGAGACTAGGTCTGACTTACTCTCGTTTCCTGTTCGTATTGTACCATCACATTAATTGGTAAAATAAGTTAGCCATTATATTTCTGAAATTAAACAATATAATGATAATCTCTGACCTCCCCCCCTCCCCCCCCTCCCCCTCCTCTCTCTCCTCTCTCTGCTATCCTGAGCCTTCCCCTCGGACCTCGTTCACGAGCTGACGTGTTTTTGAACGCCACACAGTTTTATTTTAATTATTAAATCAGTATTTACCATTTAATTTCGAAGCAAAAAAATAGGAGTGCATAAATGTAAGGAGATAAGCTACGATACGTGACGTAATCTTGTGGAAGGACAAGCTCCGCCCTGCTACGCGTGACCATCTTGCTGGAAGCGTTCCGCCCACTATCCGAAGCCAATAGAAGGTACGCGCCCATCTGGCCCCACCCGTGCAAACGTCACTCCAGTGAAGTGAAGCTTTACTTGCCACTGCTTTTATGCGCGCCTAGTACTTGGCGGTGCTTATTAACTCAATTTTTTGACGAATAATAGTTTTTGAGCATTATAAATACAGATTTATTTTTGCTGTTGATAAGGAACGGATATCATTTAATTTTCGTCGATTTCGCCATTGCTGCTTTTTGAACTCCTGCAAAAATTGTCTTTTACCTCCCTTTATACCTGTTCTCCTGATACTTACGTGGTGGTCCCTACGGAATCATGCCCATAAATCGCACACCTCCTCCGATAGCAATGCCAATCTCAACTACAATTACGTCCGAACGCTTAGCGCCTGTAATGGCGCATGACGCAACATTACACCAATGCCAATCAGCGCCTGATCTTTCTAAAATAGCAACAAACATCACGGAGCGTAAAAAGAGGAAGTTCGAAGGCGAGGAAGATATTGCGCCTGTAACTTTGTCTACTTTTAGTACTTTCTCTGACAAGCAGGAAGTTCGCTTTGAGGACCTAATGGAAAAGATTGGTAGCATTATTGTTCAAAACTCAGAGTTAAAGCACAGTGTCGAGGTCATGTCCTGTAAGTACGATGAGTTCCTGGGACGTATTGCCACGCTAGAGGCGGAACGGCTGGACGACAAAAAAAAGATTCAACTATTAGAGGAAAAGTTAGAACAATTGGAGCGTAAATCTCTTTCGACGGGTATAGAAATCCGAAACATTCCTAAGACTGATAAAGAGACAAAGGAAGACCTTTGCAGCCTAGTCCGTAATATGGGGACGTCATTGAATATTGATATCGATGGCTCCAAGATAAAAGATATTTATCGACTAAAATCGAAAGACAACTCCCACCCAATTATTGTGGACTTTACCACGGTTGTCACTAAAGAAAAAGTCATCAGTGGAGTTAAGAATTTCAATAAGACTAAGGTTAAAGAAGCCAAACTTAATTCCACTCATCTGAAATTAAATGGCTCTGTGGCTCCCGTATATGTTGCTGAATGCCTTACATACCGAGCACAAAAACTTTTTTATCTTGCCAGGGCTTTCCAGCGGACCCATAGTTATCAGTTTTGTTGGACTTCCAATGGCATGGTGTACCTTCGAAAAAAAGTCAATGATCCACAAATCCGAATAACTTCGGAGTATGATGTGGAAAAACTAAAGTGTTCCGAGTGACTAGTCTTAGAAATTATTCTGTCATATTGTATTTCTAAAATGTTTTATATGCATGCGTCAATATTTTTTCTGTTAATCTTTATCATGTCATGTCCATCAACACAAAACAATAAACTTCACACACACATTAACATATTTTATGAATTGAAGAGTAAACCTGGCCTATTTCCCTGTACTAATAGCTTTGTAACGTTTAACTTGAACCAATACTTTGGTTGCCTTTTTTACTTTTGCCCATTTCCTATAAATAATCATTTTTGGTAATTTAGATAGCTTAACAAGTGATATAGATAATTGCGCTGTCTCAAAAGTATCTATCTGTGATCTTGAAGACTGTCATGAGTTGATCTCTTATTCGCCTGGCAAACGTCTGACCATACTTATGCAAAACATTCGCAGCATAAATTGTAATCTCCCTGGACTTGTATTATTACTGGACAGGTTAAAAATGAATTGTGACATTATAGTTCTCACGGAGTGCTGGTTATTGAAGGCAAGTGTAATTCCTACTCTTTCAGGATTCCAATCGTTCTCCACTTTAAAAAATATAAAACAAAATGACGGAGTTATTATTTATTACAAAGACCATCTTAAGTTAGTGTTTGAGGAACCATCCTTTCAAGAAGGAAACTGTCTTATAACGCGAATAGGCAAACAGATGACTATAGTTTCTATATACCGCTCTCCCTCATATAAAAACGTTGATCCTTTTCTAGACTCTTTGCACGAAAGTCTTTTACAAGTAGAAGGTTCCAACAACTTGATGTTAATAGGAGACATTAATATTTCCATCAACAACTCGAAAATTGATCAAACTGGAGAGAAATATTTGACCCTTACAGCGTCTCACGGATTATTACCAGCCCATACAGAAATTACCCGTAGTGCGAGTGGAACATGCCTTGACCATGTATTATTAAGAAGTTCTTACCGTTCCCATACTTTGATTCCGACAACTACTTTAACAGATCATTACCCTGTGCTTGTATGTTTAGATCTTAATTTACCACGGACTTTTACATTATTTACATTATGTACAGTGTAACCAATGAGGAATCCTTAACACAAGACATACTAAAAATCGATCTAACTCCGATATTCCAGTCCAATGATCCCGATTTCTCTATCAACTACCTGACCAGCTCAATACAGGCCGCAATAAATCTCAACACTGTTGTTGTCAAAACTTCAAGGCGTAAAAAGATTATTAAACCATGGGTAACTCCTGGGTTATTGAGATGCATGAGAAATAGAGACAGGCTACACTATGAACTAAAATCCTCACCAAATAATGACACTCTGAAAGTTACATATTTACGATACCGGAATTTTTGTACTGAAATTTTAAAGAAAGTTAGACATGAATATGAGAAATCGGAGGTCGAAAAAACAAAAAATGATCCAAAAAAGCTCTGGAAAGTTCTTAAAGAAATCTCTAACATGAATAAAGTTCTAAAAAGTTGTAAAATCTTATAAACTAACAAATAACATAAACTATACATCGCTACGTACAAAAATAGCATAATAATCCTACTAATATTATAAATACGAAAGTTTGTGAGGATGGATGGATGGATGTATGGATGTTTGTTACTCTTTCACGCAAAAACTACTGAACGGATTTTGATGAAACTTTACAGTGATATAGCTTATACATCAGAATAACACATAGGCTACAATTTATAACGATTTTGTTTGATTTTGCCATAATATAACGATAAGTATGAAGTAAGTCGGAAAAATTTCTGCCCTCTGAGAGCTATCTTGGCGTGCGCTGCCTAAACCGTTAGAGTTATACGAAGATAATGTATTTTGGGATTGTTTGTCTGAAATAGTTCTAAATAAAAGTCCGCGACAGCATATATCTATCTTTTATGTGGAAGCCATTATAGCTAAAATACTGAGCCATAAATACATTTAAAATGGAGACTTTTTTTACATTGCACATTTTGGAGTATTTAGTTAATTCTTATCAAAATTAATAACTTCATCGCTTTCGGTATTTAATGTAGATAAACTTTGTCTTTTACACTAAGACATTTGAAAGAATAGTTTAAAAGTTACAACGATAAGAATGAAGCGGGGGTGAGCGGCGGGCCAGATAATGACGCGCCATGTTCTAATAACAATTTTTTGGTAGTATTTTAAGTAGAAATATATTATAGTAGTTTTTATTTTAATTAGATATAAGAAGTCTTTCTTTTTTTGTTAGTTTAAGAATAACGGTTAGTTTTAAAATTCAATCGTGAATGTCGGAAATTATCCCACAGGAACGTGTTACATGTCCTAAATCAACGGGGTAATTGCGTAACACACTTACAATAGCAATGGGTTTCATTTTGACAGTTCAACAAAATTAATTGCGTTATTTACGTTGTTGACAGATTTCTCGAACATAATAATTAATGAAGCAATGGATTAGCAATATCCATAAAATCATTCAGATTTTGATTGATAGTGTGTTACGCAATTGGTTTTTATTTTAATTACTTATATTATCCTACTAATATTATAAATGCGAAAGTTTGTGAGGATGAATGGATGTTTGTTACTCTTTCACGCAAAAACTACTGAACGGATTTTGATGAAACTTCACAGTAATACTGCAATTTATATTTTTTTGTTTTTATACTAGCTTCCCGCCCCGGTTTCGCACTGGTAGCACTAAGTGCTTATCTACGGTACACCTACCTATCCACCTACCGTACCCTACCTATCCACCTACGCTACCCTACCTATCTACTTATCTACCTACCCTACCTGCATACCTACCTCTTTACGACCTATGTCATACCTACCAAATAAAAGTTTCGGAGGAGTGCGACCACAAGCACCGTGACACGACATTTTTATATTTATAGATTAGCCTACACTGTCCCATTGCTCAGCAAAGGCCTCCCCAAATACTTCCAAGCATCGTTCTCCAGGGCCTCCTCGATCCAACCCTTGCGATTTGCGTCTAGGTCGTCTCGCCTCCTCTTCCTGGGCCGGCCTCGGCGGCGCCGTCCATCCTCAGGCATCCACCGTGTGGAGACTGTTGCCCAGCGGTCGCTATGCATGCGGCTTACATGACCCGCCCAATCCCATTTTAGCTTGGCAGCCTTTTTGCCTACATCAAGAATCCCCGTTTTAGAGCGCAGCGTAGTGTTTCGATAATTGTCAGTTCGTTTTACGCCTAGAATGCTTCGCTCCATTGCTCTTTGGCAAACCCCAAGAAGAAACTTTTGCGACTCGGTAAGTGGCAGAATACACATATCGATGAGTGTTCGCTTCAAGGAGATCGGCAGATCGCCTTTCATTACCGTCTTCAGAGACCAGTACCTTTTCCAGGCATTTTCGATGCAGCGATAGAATTCCTTTTGTTACCGGTTTTCGAAAGGAACTAACTGGCCCAAGTAGATGTACTCATCGACATGTGTTTCCTGCCCATCTACCTCGAAACTACACTTAGTGCTGTTGGTTATGGTTTTTGTTTTAGACCGATTCATCGTGAGTCCAACCCTGAGGCTTGCCGTGCTTAGGTCTTGAAGCATAGTCTGTAGTTCCAGAGCTGTGGGGGCAAAAAAGTACTATGTCGTCGGCAAATCGGAGGTTTGTCAACCTCCTACTACCGACTTCAATGCCCTTGGTCATTCATGAGGCTGCCAGTGTCCTAAATATCTCCTCGGGAGTGCTCCTACTTACTAATATTATAAATGCGAAAGTTTGTGAGGATGGATGGATGGACGTTTGTTATTCTTTTACGCAAAAACTACTGAACGGATTTTGATGAAACTTTACAGTAATATACCCACTTAAAACTTATAATGACTTAATCTTACTGATATTATAAAGGTGACAGTTTGTATGTTTGTGTGTTTGGATGTTTGTTACTCAATTATACAAAAACGGCTAACGGATTTGGATGAAATTTGACACATTGATGATATATAACCTGGATAAAGTACCTACTTTTTTCCCCGGAAGTACTTTCCTGTAGGACAATTTCCGACCTCCACGCGGGCGAAGCCGCGGGCGAAAGCTAGTTAGTCTATAATGTTCCCACTGCTGAGACTCAGGCCTCCTCTGAACAGTGGTGATGAAATAATTTACACAAAGCAAAGTGTCGGCTTGGATTCGAACCATCGACTCGTACCAACATACAAAGATACATAAAAAATACTACAATAAAATATCTTCTCTTCTACACGCTACTTTTTCTGCGCCGCCGTCGTCGCCGCGCAGTATCAATCTTCTGCTTGTCACTTTTTACTTCCATTTATATCATTTCCGTGCGATCTGAATCAATTGCTGGGAGACACAGTTTTCGCTGCAACAAATGAATTTACACAGTTTTGTTAGACTATTCTTACTGAACCCACACCTCAGAAACCTGAGGAATAAGTTAGGAAATGAGTAAGACTTATATTTTTCATACCTTTTAATTCCTTGATGTCTAGACATTTAGCATTTTTCTCAACTCGTCTCAAAATAATTTCCGGCAGTACACATGTTTTGAAAAATGTTACCAACTTCGGCATCATAGCGTTGATAAATTCCTCATCCCGGTTAACTTCTATGACAGTCAATGGTTGGCTGACAGATATAAAGCAAATGAAGTAACATTTACTCATTTTGGTAATTCGCAATTGACCCTGGACTTAGAATCAAAATAATAATAGCTGAGAAACAATCCAAGAAATACATTATATTTATACATACATGAACCAAGAAATAATGATCTTTGTTACTTACTTGATAATAATAATTATGCTTTTTGTTCATAACTAAAACATCATTTTCCAAATGAATAGGAAAATTTCTATTTTCTGATGCTTCTCTAATATTTTGAGATTTCCTTTCCAAGGAGGGAAAACATTTTATTTCTACAATAGTATTTTCTGCTTCTATAATACCTGTAAAAAAGAACAGTTTTTAGGCCTACGCCACTGAACCAAATTAAAAAATCCATGCGACACACAAGATCCATGGGGGCGGAACCACAGGCAAAAGCTAGTTATTTGTATATTTTTATTATTGAATAATCTTACCATCAGGGCTAGCTGCTAAGAATCCAAATTCTTCATCAATAAATAGACCTGATGGCCTGACAATTTTGCCATATTGTTGCATAAACATGCTCTTTGCAACATGTTCATTTTGTTGTCCATACATCATATCTTTAGTACAAATATTATTTTTGTATAGAATGCATTTCACATGATTGTGACATGGTGTGGCATTACGACGTTTGCAAACCTAAAATGAACAAAGTGACAATCATAATTCTTGTACTGGCTTGAGCTGTGGCTTCTTAGAAAGTAAGAAACAATAAGAGGATGGCTGATATCTTACCATTCCAAACTGACTTGCTGTGAGACGGTCAGATATGTATGAGAGATACTTTTCATTATCATGTTGACCCACAGTCTGGTTTTCAATTAGTACTATTTTTTGTGTATCTTCTTGGAATTTAAGCAATCTCAATTCACAGAGCCGTTTTAATTCTACCTCATTAATGTCGACAGGGTCACTTGCTTCTGGGCCATAGTCCTTATCAGGTTGAGTTTTAGTCTTTTCAGTAAAAACCCGTTTTCGAGTCATTTTCTGTTGGCGCAATCTACTTCTCTGTTTTTGATGGACATATTTTTTAAAATATTGTCCAGGGCTCTGTGTTGTCTTCTTTTTCCATGCAGTTTGATGCCATTTATGTCCTACAGAATGAGACAATCCTGAAAAACCAAATCATAGTCACATACATGTCTGTTTGCAACCTAAGCTTTCATTGATGACCATTGAAAGTTCTATAAGTTGAGAAAAACCTCTTATATTATGAAGAGAAGAAGTCATAGATCATGGGGGTTGCTAGAGATTTCATATATTGTTTTAAAATCCCTCCTTTTCCAAGACTGAGTCGTTTTCCACAGTTAAATTTATTAATAACACTCATAAAATTCTCTGCAACGTTTGTTGTCTCGTTAGACAACCGTCCAGCTTTCAAAGCAATTCTTTCATTTGCAGCATAAATAAGAGCCCAGACCTCTGGTGCTGTATTTCTTAGGATTTCTTCTTGGTTGTCTTGCTGTTTATTCTCGTCAGGTGGTAATTGTTTCACTGAACAGTAATATTCCTTACATTTTTCATGCTGTCCAAATACATGAAGTAGACTATTCCTTAAATCATCAGCCATTGAACCTGGCTGACTGCTATTGTGAACAATAATCTTTCGCGCTACTAGTGTCAATTTCATCAATTTAGGCTTCAAAATATTTCGTCAATACAGAGGGAGTTTCGTATTACCTAAAATCTTAAATAAAATATAAATATTAAAACATAGGAAGAGAAAAAATCTTTTTTGAAAAAAATACAACCGACTTCTAAAAACAACAAAAAACATTGAAAATGCCAATAAAATTTGAGGTTTACCCTCAATTTCCCTGGGATCCAGGTCCTCATTTGTGACAAAAAAACTTTGACAAAGAATTTTGAAAATCAGTCGACAATTGGCTGAGAAATCGGTGGACAAACAGTCGAATTGATAACCTACTACTTTTTGGAAGTCGGTTGAAAACGACAGGAACATTTATTTTATAGTAGCTAAATCCTACTTTATGTGAAATTTTTGTTTTTTTTATATTAAATGTATACCAAGCACTGAAAAATTACTGAACTCAGATGAATGAAATTAGGCACACAGATATTTTATAACCGCGACATAGCACTTACTATACTTTTTATCCAGGTAAACATTTTAACGCGGGCAGAGCCGCAAGTAAAAGCTAGTGTAAAATAATTATTATAACACTAAGAAGTGGTTGTATACCTTGTAAAGTGCACTCGTGTAGTTTTTTATAACATGATTCTTGCATTCAATTTTCTTTATTTGGTTTCCATAAGACACCTTTTCTTTCAAATTAGCAAACACTGAAGAATCCCCATCTCCTACAAAACTTAGGTACCGAAGATTATGCATATTCTCACTCTGTTGAAATCCTTCAACAATTATATCAGATTCCATCGCAGTAGATGGCCCTGTAAAGTTTTTGCAGCAACCATGACTTTTAGTGTCTGAACCTGTTCGCTCATAATACTGGCATGTATAACAATATTTGTTCCTGACACCAAGAAAAAGACATTTCTTGGTTTCCTTTCCAATAATGCAGGCCTAAAATAAAAGTTCTTAGTTCAAATATTGTAAGAAATCATAAATCAAAACATTGAACATTGTGTAAAATATGTTAACAAGCAAAAGAGTACTAATGAAATGAACACAAAAATATGGTATCAAGTTGGGACTTACCATTCCAGATGAAGAATCAAAGTTGTGACCATATGACCTTTTCAACCATCCGCCATCTACATATACAGTAATGTATGGAATACCATCTGTAGAAACATTTCCTTTATCAATAGCAATAGACCTTTCTTGCTCACCAGCTTTCTTTATTTCTTCGGTCAAATGTTCATGCCATACATTGCCCAATTGTTTTTCAATTGAACGGAACGTTTGTCCGGTCATTGTTGGTATATCCATTAGACTAGTGATGTGTGCTGCTTGCGTGTAGTAACTTCCAGCAGTCACAGTTGCCCATACAAATGCAGTGTTAATTTTCTGCTTCTTCTCTGTGCTTTGCTGCCATATTTTATTACACATGCTACATTTAAATGTTAACAAACTGTGAAATCCTTTCCGGTGTTCACTAATATACTCAATTTGAGATGACTCACAAGACTGACGATGTTTTTCCATTTGAAATGCCCATTGGATCACATGTTTCAAGTCAACAATACGGTACCCTACCAAACCGGATAAGTTGTCACTTGATGTTCCTTCCACAGTTAGTTGATAAGCTTCAGTCTGTGGATCGGGTTTCGGCCAATCAAAATCAACAGTCTCTACTTGCTCTGTAACAGATTCAACTCTATTAGAGCTAGAGCTGCAGGCTATGCTGCCGTCCTTTAATTAGAAAGCCGTTAAGCCCTAAAAGTTGTTTTCGAGAAAATGACGTTGATGACAAGGAAGTTTGGCAATAATTCCTTCTGCACATGTGGCCTCCCTGGTACCTCATTAACGGCATAATTATGTAAATGTCTATTAACTGCTCCCAAATTACGATATGTATTTTATTTTACTTTTTTATTTAGGTACTACTTGACATGTAGTTTCATTATTTGACATTATATGCCTACAATCCAAATTTCATTTTAAAGTAGGGTTCTCATTCGGATTGGTTAAAGTTGTAGTGACAACCATTTGGGTTAAATTGGTTTTTATTATTTTATTCGACCTTTATATAGATTCCTTTATATTTTGTGAATGTGAGAACGTTGTAGGCACAACAGACCGTCGATTTGCAGACTATTTTCTATTTTTTTTAAGTATCTTTTTGACAGGCCTACGCTGTCCTCGCATACCTATTCAAACTGTACATTTTTTAAAGCATTGTAAAACCCGTTTATTTTTAAAAGAGTAACCGTGGAGTTTCTTGCCGGCTCTTCTCCATAGGAAACGACCAATTGGAACCTAACCTAGATTCTGACGTTTCATAAGTGCCCATGTAGGTTTATGTGAAATAAAATATTTTGATTTTGATTTTGATTTTGAATGGCAAAAAACGCGGGAATCGTTGTTTTCTTAAAAACTATGCTACTTAGGTTAATGATTTTTGGACACATCAATTGATATTTCTTTCTGCTTATCCTAAAGAATCGTTTCCGTCCAGAACCTCTCAGTAATTACTTTTAAAATTAATTTTTCTCTTTTTGTTAAGCATGTAACTTAGATATTGTATCATATTACTGTACTAAAAGGCCGTTAACTATACCTTAGCGGCTTTTTAGTGAAGTAATTTATTAAAAATTTCAAACTTCATAATGTTTGTTATATTTGTTCAGAAATACTTAACAAAAAAGTTGTTAAGTGACATAACTGCTTTATAGTCATAACATTCGCTTTGATTTACAATTTAATAACTGTCCTAATGAGCGGTTACGGGGCTTTAAATGCTTTTAAGCTAATTTTTGCCGATTTTTTATGGAACTTTTGTAAAACCTTAACTACCTTACCTTACCTTATCTTACCTACCTTAAAACCTTAACCTTATCTTAACTAAAAGGTGGCTAAAAATATTTCGCTTGTGGTTAACTTCTTTATAGTTTAGCATTCATGAGGGAATATGTGAGAAATTAAAGAAATGTTCATATAAAATCAAAAGTATATTTCAAAATTTTAAAGTTAGGTGTAATGAAAGGTTATCCCTAAATATAATTTTAATAGGTACCTAATAATCAAGTAATAACTAATTAAGATCTTACAGATCATGAGATGAAAAGCATCATAATATACTAAACCCAGGTCATGATCTAACTGTATGCCAAATTTCATCTAAATCTTTTCAGCCGTTAAGGTTGAACTAGTCGCGGGCTCGAACTCACTGGTGGGCGAGGGCAAAAAGCACGCTATTTCACCTGGGACCGCGCCCGACAGAGATAGTATCAGTGATGAGCAGCTAGAAGCTAGTCCACATGCGTCCCACAGTCGTTCCGAAGTATTTTAGTAAAACTAGCTCGTAAAAAATTACGAAAAGTCCTTTGGAAAATCGTGTTTTATGAAAAAACCACTGCATAAATCAGATTAAAATAAAGTTAATTTAACTTTTCGATAATTGAGCTTTGTCGGTACGGATTTTGTTTTGGTGATTTTACCCTTCTTTTAGTACTTATTTACGCCCAAAGTTGCGTTAAAATTAGCTAGAAAAATGAATCTTTGTTGGCTCATAACTTTTTAATGGCTTTTAATTTTACTGTTCGGTTTCCGTACAGACAAAATTAATAATGAGACCAAACGATATCATGTTAAACTTTGAATTTACAATGTCAAACAGTGGAGTAAAACACCCCCTAAATTTGTATGGAAAAAATATCAACTTGTTTCACCTTATGGCATGAAAAGGTAACAGAACAGAGTCACTTTCGTATTAAACTGGGTTTGATGTTTATGAGCTAAGTTGTTTGTTCATCAGGATTTACTTAATTGAAATTTGACATACTGGTAGATCAAAGACATAATACATGATAAATGATAAGAGTGTGGAGCAAGTAAGTGAGTTTGTATATTTGGGGAGTCTGTTTACGAGGGATTTAAAGATTGATGAAGATGTGGAAAGGAGAGTAAATGAGGGAAATAAAGTGAATGGTGCTACACATGTGATTGTGACCAACCAGCTGATGTCCAAAAAGGTTCGAATGGCTGGTCACAATGGTGTGTTGCTGCCTGCAGCTGCTGCCCAAGCTTATGTATGGAAGTGAATGCTGGGTGCGGCAAAATAGCATGAAAGTAGAATTAATGCTGTGGAAATGCGTTCCTTGCGAAGTATGTGTAGTGTGTCCATGAATGATAGGCTGAGGAATGATGTGATAAGACTGGGTGCGATTTAAAAGAAGATTATGTAGTGACAAAAATTGAAAAGAGTATGCTTAGATGGTTTGGTCATGTTGAGAGGCATGAATGAACGGCGACTAAGAAAATGTATTTACAAGGCAAGTGTGAGTGGAAACGCCGGGACCCGACGCCCTAGGAGGACATATAGTGACCTTATTGGGGATGTACTTCAGAAAGGTCAGGTGCGTAGTACTCGCAACCGGTATGCGTGTATGACCAGATGTAGGTGAACGTTAACGAGGCAAAAGGAGTTTGTAAGGATCGTAGCAGGTGGCGTTCTGTAGCTTCTGCCTACCCCCATGGGAAAAAAGCGTGACTTTATGTACGTACATGTTGAGCCCTAACTCAATCTTTCCACCCGGAGTGCCGACTGCCACGGCTGTGTACAACGTCACTCCGTGTTCCCGCCAAAATTTCGATATGTCGGGGCACGACTTGACAAGCTAAGTTTCCAATAAATAATAATTATTGTAGTGAACATTATTGTGAGTTTAAATAATACAAAACAAAAACACTATTAACCGTTTGTTCGCTAAGTTCTTTTTCGTTTGGTTTGTTCGAAACTGAAGATATTAATTAAAAAAAAAAAAAAATTGTTTATTGTTCCAAAATCGTTACAATACGTATAGCATGAGGCAGCCCCGTTAAGTTATTAACAATACTTGTGTTGGGGCTGACTCGCTACTTCCCCTGTAGTACATTTACAAAATGGAGACTAATAAACCAAAGATAATAAAAAGGATACAAAATAAAAACTAGAATTCTATCAAAAAGAGCAGCTCGAATTGTGTATGTGTACGTATGGGTGTGTGTGTGTGGGTGTGTGTGTACATGTGTGTATGTGTGAGTGTGCGTGCGTGCATGTTTGTGTATATGGTATGTGAGCGTGTGTGTATGTTATGGATTCCATTTTAGTAAGGTCTGATTAAAATTTGTTCGATTTCCTCATATGATAACGTTTTTAGCCAATCAGTAATAATCTTCTTGCATTTATGTTTAGACTCTGGATTGAATTTTAATTTAGCGTTTATTTTATTGTAGACGTAGGCAGATTGAGCGCTGTACTGACGCTTTGCAAAAGCCGTACGAACCCGCGAGGAGTGAGCCACAGTATGATTGCGTCTTTTATCCTTGTCTGCTGGGGTATATGGGGTAGATTTATGTAGGCATAAAGTCATCCTACTTCCTACTAATATTATAAATACGAAAGTTTGTGAGGATGGATGGATGGATGTATGGATGTTTGTTACTCTTTCACGCAAAAACTACTGAACGGATTTTGATGAAACTTCACAGTAATACTGCAATTTATATTTTTTTGTTTTTATACTAGCTTCCCGCCCCGGTTTCGCACTGGTAGCACTAAGTGCTTATCTACGGTACACCTACCTATCCACCTACCGTACCCTACCTATCCACCTACGCTACCCTACCTATCTACTTATCTACCTACCCTACCTGCATACCTACCTCTTTACGACCTATGTCATACCTACCAAATAAAAGTTTCGGAGGAGTGCGACCACAAGCACCGTGACACGACATTTTTATATTTATAGATTAGCCTACACTGTCCCATTGCTCAGCAAAGGCCTCCCCAAATACTTCCAAGCATCGTTCTCCAGGGCCTCCTCGATCCAACCCTTGCGATTTGCGTCTAGGTCGTCTCGCCTCCTCTTCCTGGGCCGGCCTCGGCGGCGCCGTCCATCCTCAGGCATCCACCGTGTGGAGACTGTTGCCCAGCGGTCGCTATGCATGCGGCTTACATGACCCGCCCAATCCCATTTTAGCTTGGCAGCCTTTTTGCCTACATCAAGAATCCCCGTTTTAGAGCGCAGCGTAGTGTTTCGATAATTGTCAGTTCGTTTTACGCCTAGAATGCTTCGCTCCATTGCTCTTTGGCAAACCCCAAGAAGAAACTTTTGCGACTCGGTAAGTGGCAGAATACACATATCGATGAGTGTTCGCTTCAAGGAGATCGGCAGATCGCCTTTCATTACCGTCTTCAGAGACCAGTACCTTTTCCAGGCATTTTCGATGCAGCGATAGAATTCCTTTTGTTACCGGTTTTCGAAAGGAACTAACTGGCCCAAGTAGATGTACTCATCGACATGTGTTTCCTGCCCATCTACCTCAAAACTACACTTAGTGCTGTTGGTTATGGTTTTTGTTTTAGACCGATTCATCGTGAGTCCAACCCTGAGGCTTGCCGTGCTTAGGTCTTGAAGCATAGTCTGTAGTTCCAGAGCTGTGGGGGCAAAAAAGTACTATGTCGTCGGCAAATCGGAGGTTTGTCAACCTCCTACTACCGACTTCAATGCCCTTGGTCATTCATGAGGCTGCCAGTGTCCTAAATATCTCCTCGGGAGTGCTCCTACTTACTAATATTATAAATGCGAAAGTTTGTGAGGATGGATGGATGGACGTTTGTTATTCTTTTACGCAAAAACTACTGAACGGATTTTGATGAAACTTTACAGTAATATACCCACTTAAAACTTATAATGACTTAATCTTACTGATATTATAAAGGTGACAGTTTGTATGTTTGTGTGTTTGGATGTTTGTTACTCAATTATACAAAAACGGCTAACGGATTTGGATGAAATTTGACACATTGATGATATATAACCTGGATAAAGTACCTACTTTTTTCCCCGGAAGTACTTTCCTGTAGGACAATTTCCGACCTCCACGCGGGCGAAGCCGCGGGCGAAAGCTAGTCTTCTATAAAGTTATTGCTGTTTGTTTTTTGCTGTGTGGTGAATATCATTCGATCCGAAATGTTCAAGGTAGCTTTGAAAAATGTTTTACAGACTCTAATTTGTTGATTGTCAATAGTGAAATAATAGGCTTTGTTTGGTTTTCGGGGATTTTCTGCGTTCGTATATTGATATCTTGGCTTGATATCTACCATAGATGATTTAACATAAGCTCTTTGTTGGTTCACGTCCCGTAATCCCCAATAAAATTTGAACAGCTCGTATCTAGAGTCATTACCAATTTGATTTGCGCATTTAAGTTTACATTTGTCCGTACACGGTGGTTGAAGACAGCGACTTGGAATTTTTTTCCCTTTTTTTGATACAGACGTGTATGACTGACCGCTGTTACGTAAACGTTTGGCTTTGTTTTGTTTCCACTTTGAAGTATCCCTTACTCGTTTTCGGCCTCTTTTTACCTCAGTATTTGAACCATCAGAGTCACAGGAACTTGATGCCGATCCAGATGGCGGAATAAAGAAGTTTCTTGGTTTATTTTTGTTTCTGTTGTCAGTCGTGTACACATAACTAGGATCATCATCACTCAGATCTACATCGCTCTCATCAGAATATAACGGAGAAATCGCATAATTTGGTATGGAATTTAGATTTTCTCCTGAGCTAGTTGGGTCCTAAAAACAATAAAAAATAATATAAATAATACTATTTTAATGCTGAATTTACATTACTTTAATTTATATTCATTTACTAGATTATTTTAAAAACATGTATTTATTATATTTAACATTAGATATGTATAGTACTTATTTATGGATATATTATGTATGTATATTTAAAAATAAGGTAATATTATAATATTAATTGTATTATTTCCTCCTCCTCTTATTTTATTATTTATAATAATATGTTATTGAATACATATTTACTGTAATTTCCAGGTGTTGTTGTTCCGGATTCAAAATTCTCTCAATGTCATTTGCCTCTTTATTAGGAACATCTACAGGTTTCTGGTTAGCTAGCTGTTGGTTGCACTCGTCAGAATCTTCAGAAGAAGAATCAGAATATGAAACTAGCAAGTTCTTGGTAATGGCATTTGCAGGCGTGTGTGATAATTTTTCTTCATTCTGAAATTGTAGGTAAATAAGTGAATTATCATAAATTATTGTACATAATAATAACAAAATAGTTTATTGTAACAATAACACGTTGCTACTTACGTTGGTATTTTTTTTAATAACGCGTGGAGGAGTATCTTCAATGATTTCATTACTGTCACGTTCGTCATCATTACACAGTATCGGAGACGGTTTTATGGGTATACGTGAGTTATCATCAGAGCTTGGGGAAGATGAGCCTGAGGAAGATGAGTTCGAGGAAGACGAATCTGAAGATGAACTTGAAGAACTGCTTGACGATGACCTGGACTTCCTGCATGGTGGTGCTGGCGACCTGGACTTTCTGAATGGTGGTGATCTTGATATACTACGTGGTGACCTAGATTTCCTGCATGGTGAGCTGGAGACATTGTCTTCCTGTACGCCGTGCTGGATTTTATCGTCTGTTTCATTGATCAAACTCTAAAATCAATAATACACAACATTAAATAAACAGGTTTCTTAATTCAGTGAATATTACGTAAAAATGTATTATGGATACTGTACCCTGAGTGTAAGTTTGCAAAAGAGTAAACGTAACTATTTCGTTTGTGTTAAAATTTGACTGATCCTACTAATATTATAAATACGAAAGTTTGTGAGGATGGATGGATGGATGTATGGATGTTTGTTACTCTTTCACGCAAAAACTACTGAACGGATTTTGATGAAACTTTACAGTGATATAGCTTATACATCAGAATAACACATAGGCTACAATTTATAACGATTTTGTTTGATTTTGCCATAATATAACGATAAGTATGAAGTAAGTCGGAAAAATTTCTGCCCTCTGAGAGCTATCTTGGCGTGCGCTGCCTAAACCGTTAGAGTTATACGAAGATAATGTATTTTGGGATTGTTTGTCTGAAATAGTTCTAAATAAAAGTCCGCGACAGCATATATCTATCTTTTATGTGGAAGCCATTATAGCTAAAATACTGAGCCATAAATACATTTAAAATGGAGACTTTTTTTACATTGCACATTTTGGAGTATTAAGTTAATTCTTATCAAAATTAATAACTTCATCGCTTTCGGTATTTAATGTAGATAAACTTTGTCTTTTACACTAAGACATTTGAAAGAATAGTTTAAAAGTTACAACGATAAGAATGAAGCGGGGGTGAGCGGCGGGCCAGATAATGACGCGCCATGTTCTAATAACAATTTTTTGGTAGTATTTTAAGTAGAAATATATTATAGTAGTTTTTATTTTAATTAGATATAAGAAGTCTTTCTTTTTTTGTTAGTTTAAGAATAACGGTTAGTTTTAAAATTCAATCGTGAATGTCGGAAATTATCCCACAGGAACGTGTTACATGTCCTAAATCAACGGGGTAATTGCGTAACACACTTACAATAGCAATGGGTTTCATTTTGACAGTTCAACAAAATTAATTGCGTTATTTACGTTGTTGACAGATTTCTCGAACATAATAATTAATGAAGCAATGGATTAGCAATATCCATAAAATCATTCAGATTTTGATTGATAGTGTGTTACGCAATTGGTTTTTATTTTAATTACTTATATTATCCTACTAATATTATAAATGCGAAAGTTTGTGAGGATGAATGGATGTTTGTTACTCTTTCACGCAAAAACTACTGAACGGATTTTGATGAAACTTCACAGTAATACTGCAATTTATATTTTTTTGTTTTTATACTAGCTTCCCGCCCCGGTTTCGCACTGGTAGCACTAAGTGCTTATCTACGGTACACCTACCTATCCACCTACCGTACCCTACCTATCCACCTACGCTACCCTACCTATCTACTTATCTACCTACCCTACCTGCATACCTACCTCTTTACGACCTATTGTCATACCTACCAAATAAAAGTTTCGGAGGAGTGCGACCACAAGCACCGTGACACGACATTTTTATATTTATAGATTAGCCTACACTGTCCCATTGCTCAGCAAAGGCCTCCCCAAATACTTCCAAGCATCGTTCTCCAGGGCCTCCTCGATCCAACCCTTGCGATTTGCGTCTAGGTCGTCTCGCCTCCTCTTCCTGGGCCGGCCTCGGCGGCGCCGTCCATCCTCAGGCATCCACCGTGTGGAGACTGTTGCCCAGCGGTCGCTATGCATGCGGCTTACATGACCCGCCCAATCCCATTTTAGCTTGGCAGCCTTTTTTCCTACATCAAGAATCCCCGTTTTAGAGCGCAGCGTAGTGTTTCGATAATTGTCAGTTCGTTTTACGCCTAGAATGCTTCGCTCCATTGCTCTTTGGCAAACCCCAAGAAGAAACTTTTGCGACTCGGTAAGTGGCAGAATACACATATCGATGAGTGTTCGCTTCAAGGAGATCGGCAGATCGCCTTTCATTACCGTCTTCAGAGACCAGTACCTTTTCCAGGCATTTTCGATGCAGCGATAGAATTCCTTTTGTTACCGGTTTTCGAAAGGAACTAACTGGCCCAAGTAGATGTACTCATCGACATGTGTTTCCTGCCCATCTACCTCAAAACTACACTTAGTGCTGTTGGTTATGGTTTTTGTTTTAGACCGATTCATCGTGAGTCCAACCCTGAGGCTTGCCGTGCTTAGGTCTTGAAGCATAGTCTGTAGTTCCAGAGCTGTGGGGGCAAAAAAGTACTATGTCGTCGGCAAATCGGAGGTTTGTCAACCTCCTACTACCGACTTCAATGCCCTTGGTCATTCATGAGGCTGCCAGTGTCCTAAATATCTCCTCGGGAGTGCTCCTACTTACTAATATTATAAATGCGAAAGTTTGTGAGGATGGATGGATGAACGTTTGTTATTCTTTTACGCAAAAACTACTGAACGGATTTTGATGAAACTTTACAGTAATATACCCACTTAAAACTTATAATGACTTAATCTTACTGATATTATAAAGGTGACAGTTTGTATGTTTGTGTGTTTGGATATTTGTTACTCAATTATACAAAAACGGCTAACGGATTTGGATGAAATTTGACACATTGATGATATATAACCTGGATAAAGTACCTACTTTTTTCCCCGGAAGTACTTTCCTGTAGGACAATTTCCGACCTCCACGCGGGCGAAGCCGCGGGCGAAAGCTAGTGTTTAATAAATATAGCTGCCTAACTGTTAGTATACCACACAAACTATATAGACTGCTAGTCGGATATCTGTATGGTTTAAAATACATCACTTTTAAGAGTGACCTCTGGGCTCTTTCGAGCTCAAGCAATTTAGTTTTGGAGGCTCCTCCCCAAACCGGAATGCAGTATGTTAAAACAGATTGTGCTAGCGCAATATAGATTTTACTTAGCAGGTCTGGAGGCATAACATAGCGAAGAGTTTTAAACATCCATATGAATTTCCTGAATCGAGAGATATTAGTATCAATCTGTGCATGCCACGATAAACGCTCGTCAATAATAATACCTAGGTATCTTGTAGAAGTGACTCGTTGTAATTCTTGACAATTTATGTTCATGTGAGAAGACGTCATACTCTTGCGGATTACTATTTTAAAATCTGAGCCTGGTTTCGATTTTGCACTTGGGGAAAAGCAGATGTAGTTAGTTTTTGTAACGTTTAAGGTTAGAAGATTAGCTTTTAACCAGTTTCCAATAATAGTTAGGCCATTTTCCGCTTTTTGGCGCACAATCTCCCATGACTGCCCAGAGAAGACAATGGCTGTGTCATCCGCGTAGGAGAAGATCTTCCCACCGCTATCCCTGAGGTTACATAATTCATTTATATACACCAGGAACAGCGGTGGGCCGAGCACACTCCCTTGCGGAACGCCAAAAACAACGTTTTCTTCTTCACTAAGGATGTTTTCTATCTTAACCTGTTGCTTCCTTCCCCGCAGATAGTTGTCGAAAAGGGAGAGAGCCCTATCTCTTAGTCCTATGGCTTCAAGCCTCTGCACAAGGATGGGAACAGAAACGGTGTCGAACGCTTTTTTAAGGTCCAGAAAAACTGTTATGCATTTGTAACCTTTGTCTACTTCTCTTACTATTTCATTTGTCAACGCCGTAACAGCATCCTGTGTCGAAAGCCCCTGTCTGAAACCATATTGAGAGCTAGAGAGAATATTATATTTATTTAAGAAGTTTACAAGTCGGTTATTTAGTATTTTTTCTAAAATTTTGGATATTGACGGCAAGACAGAAATTGGGCGGTAGTTATTAACATCGTTTGTGTCCCCCCCCTTGTGCACAGGTGTAATTAAAGAACGTTTTAAAGCAGTTGGAAATATTCCAGTTTTGAAGCACAGATTCGTTAGTCTACATATTAAAGGGACAACAAAATCTCTGGCCAATTTGAGGAAGTCATTGGGTATACCGTCCCATCCAGGAGCGCTTCCAGAATCCAGGGACATCAGTATTCCATCAACCTCCCCTGGGTCGATCTCTAGCAACACAAAAGAGGTCGGTTGAATGCATGAATTAGTGTAACTTGGGAGGCTCGTCATATGTCCAGTCTGGGTCATTATATCCTCTGCCAGTATTTTACCTATAGTAGCAAAAAAGTGGTTGATTTTATTCAATGAGTCAAGCGGATGTAGTGAGATTTGGAGTAGATGTACATTTGAAGATTTGGGTTTCTTATAATGGGTGATATTATTAATGTTACGCCAGAGTTTTTTAGGGTTTTTGATAGAGTACGCAATTTGTTCCTTATGGTATTGTCTTTTAAGTTTTTTAATTAAATTGGAGCAGAACGTGCGAAAACGTTTATAAGTTATTTTTATTACAATATTGTAAGAATCTTTTCTCAGCTGTGACTGCAGTTTATTTCTAAGCCTGATGCACTTTAGTGCCCCTGTCGATATCCAGGGCTTTATAATACGTTTAGAGGAAGGAACCGTATGAGTTGTAGTGTTAAAAAGGAGGGACTTTCTGATTACGTCAATTAAAGAGTCAGCAAAATAATTAGGATCACTGCAAGTGTCAAAAATAGATATATTCGTGTCTGTTAAGTGTACATAAGCTTTTTTAAAATTTGTTACTTTTTTATGTTTAGCAATATTGTTGCTTTGATACGAGTGTGTGACGTTTAACATTACAATATAGTGATCAGTAATCGTAGTATTCAAGACGACAACACTAGCAGAGTTCTTGGATTTTTCAAGTTTTAGTAGCATATGGTCAAGGCAACTCTCACCTCTGGTAGGCAAGCAGTGTCCCGGTAGAAAGCCATGAAGAGAGGACATATTTAAATATGACGCTCTGTTAGTCCTGGCTTGCGACATATCCGTGGGTTTTTCAATTAAGTTGATATTTATATCACCGGTAATGATAATGTTTTTGTGAGCGGATATTGATTCGAGGTGATTATCTAACGAATTTATAAAAAATTCCGCCGATGCGTTAGATGGTGATCTGTAAATTCCTAATATTGTGATATTTGAGACCATTATTTGGACGTAGTTATGCAAAATGGATCCAGCCACAAAAACTTACTTTTGAGAAAATGGGAGTTTTAGTAAAATTGATATATTAAAATAACAAGACAAGAGTTTGTTTTCCAAATCCTCTTAAATATTAGGTCTTTTTATTTACTTCCTGTATAGTATAGTTTTAATAAGTTTCATGTGCATAAATATACTTTTTTTCAGTAAAAATCTCTTTGGTTCTTTTTTACAATATTAAAAATGTGGGATGGATCTTTTAGTATTAAGTTGAGGCAATAAAACGCATACAAGAATAGTAAGGGCATTTAATTAAAAGTAATTAAAAAACATAGATAATTATATCAAAATAATCACGTCAACATCAATCAACATTTTCTTCATCAGACACGAGAGTATCCGTCTCAATTTGAAAATCAATTTCTCCCGAAAATCCGTCTACGTCGTCTAATATATTCTCATCAGAAGTTAACGTCTGGTAAAAACCTTTTGCGTCATTTGGAATTAAATGCAACAGACTTTTTAGGTCCTTTAATTTAGGACCTGGTATTGCTTTGCCAGTAGGCCACATAGGTTTAAGTAACAATTTAGTAATGTGTTTTTGTCTGCCGCGACTGTTTTTTTTAATATTAACTTCTTTAAACTCCTCTTCATAGCTTGACCTCATATATATCGCACGTTTGATAATAAACCGGAATAAGACAAAACTTCACTTTTTTGGGAAATCGCAGTCAAAGTTTTGAGTCTCTACCTTGTTGTAATAATTTTGATGGTTTTCACGTGTTTATGGTGTTATTTTTATTTTCTTGGTCTTAAATTGTAGAGAGATGTATAGCGAATATAACTGACATAATAGTTTAATTATACTACTTATATCAAACGAATAAATGAAGTTTATTTTCTAAAGTTTCGACTTATGTCAGTTTAGTATAAAAATTAATGATCAATTTTCAAATGTTTTGAGAACTAATGTTGAATAATTCAGTTTAGTATTAATAAATAATATGATCTATTTAAATATATAATGCTTATTACAGTTTAAAAGTAAAGCGGAAATAAAAATACAGAAATATTTCGCAAAACACTTTTATATTTGTTAATGTAAATAACAGTTTATATTTTAAGTTTTATCGTTACTGCTTTCTTAACCTAATAACAACAGTAGTTATAATAATCAGTCGTAATAGGAACTTAATATTATAATCTTGTACTTAGTAATTAACGTATTTTTTTAACAATCACAAAATAGTACTTAAAGTTACATAGTCATAACAAAAATGCTTAAGAGATCGCTTTACGTAATTATGCTAAAGAACAATAAACATACAAAATAATAAAAACTTCTTATACTTGTACTTGGTACATCTACTAACATTAATTATAATCAAGAATCAACAGAACTGAATAGGTTTTACTTAGTCTTAATCAGTCTCATAAGTTATGACTACTCTAAATATTAAATGTATTATAAAAAAAATACTACGAAAAAGATGCGTATAAAAAAGTTAAAGAATTGAGTTGTAAAAACTGGCATAATAAGATGGAATCAGCCCTTTTGCGATTAACTCTTTCAAGTCCTTCTTTTTATTAGCGCTTATCTCCTGTTTTTGCGTATATGCTGCCTTCATGGTTATTTCTGTGACTGATTTCATCTTCCTTCGCTTATTTCGCACATTAACTTCTCTGTAGTTTTCGTCCTTGTAAGATGTCTTAAAGTGAAATAGAAACGGATTTTCTTTTGTGACCTTTAACACCTTTATATCATTCCAGTTGACATTTTGGCCGCTTTCATCTATCCCAAAATTAAAGCCCCATTCCTCTTGCAACAGTTTAAGGTCCAGAATACTGTCGAATGTTAGCTCATGGATGTTGATCGGGGGGTTACATTTTTTTGCGTTTTTAATTAGTGTTATATATTGAACTGGGGTATAGATTGGGCCGGACTTAAGATTTTTTTTAACTTCTTTTTCTATCAAACTGTGTATGTTGTCTGCTTCGTTCTGCGTATGCCCTCGGATCATGAATTTATGAGTGATGCTTTGGATGTTAAAAAGATAAACTGCATACATATACATCGTCATTATAAACTTATTTTTATTCTGACCCGCACAATTATCAGAATAAAAAACAATGTTCAATGGTTCCTGTGCGTCCTTACCAATTTCCTCTAAGTATTTCCAAACGCATGTACCTATTTCGATCGCACCACGCTTCGCATCCGATTCCGTCCAAAAATAGCTATGTACAGATTCAAAAGCGCCTTTTTTATCTGTTTGAGACAACTCAGTTACTGTCAAGTTGTAACTATTGAGTTTGGACTTATAGTAGAACGCTGACGAGTCACCACGTGGGCATTGTAAAACAGCTTGCAAGTCGTAAATTACGACTTTGTTATTTTCGGTAATATTTTTTCGGTCTAGCTTTTTTTCATCTCTACTCAGTATCTTTTCCTCGTGATGTTGGTCATATTTTTCTTTAAGCCCTTGTTTTTGGTCTGCTGTTGAATTTTCGTAAGACAAACAAAGATCACACATATCTTTTTTAGGTCGAAAGAAAGATATATTGAACTCCTTTGTAAATATGTTATAACTAGCTTTCGCCCGCGGCTTCGCCCGCGTGGAGGTCGGAAATTGTCCTACAGGAAAGTACTTCCGGGGAAAAAAGTAGGTACTTTATCCAGGTTATATATCATCAATGTGTCAAATTTCATCCAAATCCGTTAGCCGTTTTTGTATAATTGAGTAACAAACATCCAAACACACAAACATACAAACTGTCACCTTTATAATATCAGTAAGATTAAGTCATTATAAGTTTTAAGTGGGTATATTACTGTAAAGTTTCATCAAAATCCGTTCAGTAGTTTTTGCGTAAAAGAATAACAAACGTCCATCCATCCATCCTCACAAACTTTCGCATTTATAATATTAGTAAGTAGGAGCACTCCCGAGGAGATATTTAGGACACTGGCAGCCTCATGAATGACCAAGGGCATTGAAGTCGGTAGTAGGAGGTTGACAAACCTCCGATTTGCCGACGACATAGTACTTTTTTGCCCCCACAGCTCTGGAACTACAGACTATGCTTCAAGACCTAAGCACGGCAAGCCTCAGGGTTGGACTCACGATGAATCGGTCTAAAACAAAAACCATAACCAACAGCACTAAGTGTAGTTTCGAGGTAGATGGGCAGGAAACACATGTCGATGAGTACATCTACTTGGGCCAGTTAGTTCCTTTCGAAAACCGGTAACAAAAGGAATTCTATCGCTGCATCGAAAATGCCTGGAAAAGGTACTGGTCTCTGAAGACGGTAATGAAAGGCGATCTGCCGATCTCCTTGAAGCGAACACTCATCGATATGTGTATTCTGCCACTTACCGAGTCGCAAAAGTTTCTTCTTGGGGTTTGCCAAAGAGCAATGGAGCGAAGCATTCTAGGCGTAAAACGAACTGACAATTATCGAAACACTACGCTGCGCTCTAAAACGGGGATTCTTGATGTAGGCAAAAAGGCTGCCAAGCTAAAATGGGATTGGGCGGGTCATGTAAGCCGCATGCATAGCGACCGCTGGGCAACAGTCTCCACACGGTGGATGCCTGAGGATGGACGGCGCCGCCGAGGCCGGCCCAGGAAGAGGAGGCGAGACGACCTAGACGCAAATCGCAAGGGTTGGATCGAGGAGGCCCTGGAGAACGATGCTTGGAAGTATTTGGGGAGGCCTTTGCTGAGCAATGGGACAGTGTAGGCTAATCTATAAATATAAAAATGTCGTGTCACGGTGCTTGTGGTCGCACTCCTCCGAAACTTTTATTTGGTAGGTATGACATAGGTCGTAAAGAGGTAGGTATGCAGGTAGGGTAGGTAGATAAGTAGATAGGTAGGGTAGCGTAGGTGGATAGGTAGGGTACGGTAGGTGGATAGGTAGGTGTACCGTAGATAAGCACTTAGTGCTACCAGTGCGAAACCGGGGCGGGAAGCTAGTATAAAAACAAAAAAATATAAATTGCAGTATTACTGTGAAGTTTCATCAAAATCCGTTCAGTAGTTTTTGCGTGAAAGAGTAACAAACATCCATTCATCCTCACAAACTTTCGCATTTATAATATTAGTAGGATAATATAAGTAATTAAAATAAAAACCAATTGCGTAACACACTATCAATCAAAATCTGAATGATTTTATGGATATTGCTAATCCATTGCTTCATTAATTATTATGTTCGAGAAATCTGTCAACAACGTAAATAACGCAATTAATTTTGTTGAACTGTCAAAATGAAACCCATTGCTATTGTAAGTGTGTTACGCAATTACCCCGTTGATTTAGGACATGTAACACGTTCCTGTGGGATAATTTCCGACATTCACGATTGAATTTTAAAACTAACCGTTATTCTTAAACTAACAAAAAAAGAAAGACTTCTTATATCTAATTAAAATAAAAACTACTATAATATATTTCTACTTAAAATACTACCAAAAAATTGTTATTAGAACATGGCGCGTCATTATCTGGCCCGCCGCTCACCCCCGCTTCATTCTTATCGTTGTAACTTTTAAACTATTCTTTCAAATGTCTTAGTGTAAAAGACAAAGTTTATCTACATTAAATACCGAAAGCGATGAAGTTATTAATTTTGATAAGAATTAACTAAATACTCCAAAATGTGCAATGTAAAAAAAGTCTCCATTTTAAATGTATTTATGGCTCAGTATTTTAGCTATAATGGCTTCCACATAAAAGATAGATATATGCTGTCGCGGACTTTTATTTAGAACTATTTCAGACAAACAATCCCAAAATACATTATCTTCGTATAACTCTAACGGTTTAGGCAGCGCACGCCAAGATAGCTCTCAGAGGGCAGAAATTTTTCCGACTTACTTCATACTTATCGTTATATTATGGCAAAATCAAACAAAATCGTTATAAATTGTAGCCTATGTGTTATTCTGATGTATAAGCTATATCACTGTAAAGTTTCATCAAAATCCGTTCAGTAGTTTTTGCGTGAAAGAGTAACAAACATCCATACATCCATCCATCCATCCTCACAAACTTTCGTATTTATAATATTAGTAGGATAAGTCATGTAACTCCCTGTCTCTTTCTTGTTTCGTGTTTGTATTTCTTTAAAATCATCATAAAGGTCTTTGATTGTCTTTCCCCCATCTATGTATTCTTTTGAGGTAGTAGCTCGTACGTAATGTGATTCCATTCGCGGGATAGAGTTTATGTGCTGTTTAATATCTTTTATTAATTCGGGATTTATTTTTTTATGGTTACCATGCTTGCCACGTAAGTCATCCTACTAATATTATAAATACGAAAGTTTGTGAGGATGGATGGATGGATGTATGGATGTTTGTTACTCTTTCACGCAAAAACTACTGAACGGATTTTGATGAAACTTTACAGTGATATAGCTTATACATCAGAATAACACATAGGCTACAATTTATAACGATTTTGTTTGATTTTGCCATAATATAACGATAAGTATGAAGTAAGTCGGAAAAATTTCTGCCCTCTGAGAGCTATCTTGGCGTGCGCTGCCTAAACCGTTAGAGTTATACGAAGATAATGTATTTTGGGATTGTTTGTCTGAAATAGTTCTAAATAAAAGTCCGCGACAGCATATATCTATCTTTTATGTGGAAGCCATTATAGCTAAAATACTGAGCCATAAATACATTTAAAATGGAGACTTTTTTTACATTGCACATTTTGGAGTATTTAGTTAATTCTTATCAAAATTAATAACTTCATCGCTTTCGGTATTTAATGTAGATAAACTTTGTCTTTTACACTAAGACATTTGAAAGAATAGTTTAAAAGTTACAACGATAAGAATGAAGCGGGGGTGAGCGGCGGGCCAGATAATGACGCGCCATGTTCTAATAACAATTTTTTGGTAGTATTTTAAGTAGAAATATATTATAGTAGTTTTTATTTTAATTAGATATAAGAAGTCTTTCTTTTTTTGTTAGTTTAAGAATAACGGTTAGTTTTAAAATTCAATCGTGAATGTCGGAAATTATCCCACAGGAACGTGTTACATGTCCTAAATCAACGGGGTAATTGCGTAACACACTTACAATAGCAATGGGTTTCATTTTGACAGTTCAACAAAATTAATTGCGTTATTTACGTTGTTGACAGATTTCTCGAACATAATAATTAATGAAGCAATGGATTAGCAATATCCATAAAATCATTCAGATTTTGATTGATAGTGTGTTACGCAATTGGTTTTTATTTTAATTACTTATATTATCCTACTAATATTATAAATGCGAAAGTTTGTGAGGATGAATGGATGTTTGTTACTCTTTCACGCAAAAACTACTGAACGGATTTTGATGAAACTTCACAGTAATACTGCAATTTATATTTTTTTGTTTTTATACTAGCTTCCCGCCCCGGTTTCGCACTGGTAGCACTAAGTGCTTATCTACGGTACACCTACCTATCCACCTACCGTACCCTACCTATCCACCTACGCTACCCTACCTATCTACTTATCTACCTACCCTACCTGCATACCTACCTCTTTACGACCTATGTCATACCTACCAAATAAAAGTTTCGGAGGAGTGCGACCACAAGCACCGTGACACGACATTTTTATATTTATAGATTAGCCTACACTGTCCCATTGCTCAGCAAAGGCCTCCCCAAATACTTCCAAGCATCGTTCTCCAGGGCCTCCTCGATCCAACCCTTGCGATTTGCGTCTAGGTCGTCTCGCCTCCTCTTCCTGGGCCGGCCTCGGCGGCGCCGTCCATCCTCAGGCATCCACCGTGTGGAGACTGTTGCCCAGCGGTCGCTATGCATGCGGCTTACATGACCCGCCCAATCCCATTTTAGCTTGGCAGCCTTTTTGCCTACATCAAGAATCCCCGTTTTAGAGCGCAGCGTAGTGTTTCGATAATTGTCAGTTCGTTTTACGCCTAGAATGCTTCGCTCCATTGCTCTTTGGCAAACCCCAAGAAGAAACTTTTGCGACTCGGTAAGTGGCAGAATACACATATCGATGAGTGTTCGCTTCAAGGAGATCGGCAGATCGCCTTTCATTACCGTCTTCAGAGACCAGTACCTTTTCCAGGCATTTTCGATGCAGCGATAGAATTCCTTTTGTTACCGGTTTTCGAAAGGAACTAACTGGCCCAAGTAGATGTACTCATCGACATGTGTTTCCTGCCCATCTACCTCGAAACTACACTTAGTGCTGTTGGTTATGGTTTTTGTTTTAGACCGATTCATCGTGAGTCCAACCCTGAGGCTTGCCGTGCTTAGGTCTTGAAGCATAGTCTGTAGTTCCAGAGCTGTGGGGGCAAAAAAGTACTATGTCGTCGGCAAATCGGAGGTTTGTCAACCTCCTACTACCGACTTCAATGCCCTTGGTCATTCATGAGGCTGCCAGTGTCCTAAATATCTCCTCGGGAGTGCTCCTACTTACTAATATTATAAATGCGAAAGTTTGTGAGGATGGATGGATGGATGTATGGATGTTTGTTACTCTTTCACGCAAAAACTACTGAACGGATTTTGATGAAACTTTACAGTGATATAGCTTATACATCAGAATAACACATAGGCTACAATTTATAACGATTTTGTTTGATTTTGCCATAATATAACGATAAGTATGAAGTAAGTCGGAAAAATTTCTGCCCTCTGAGAGCTATCTTGGCGTGCGCTGCCTAAACCGTTAGAGTTATACGAAGATAATGTATTTTGGGATTGTTTGTCTGAAATAGTTCTAAATAAAAGTCCGCGACAGCATATATCTATCTTTTATGTGGAAGCCATTATAGCTAAAATACTGAGCCATAAATACATTTAAAATGGAGACTTTTTTTACATTGCACATTTTGGAGTATTTAGTTAATTCTTATCAAAATTAATAACTTCATCGCTTTCGGTATTTAATGTAGATAAACTTTGTCTTTTACACTAAGACATTTGAAAGAATAGTTTAAAAGTTACAACGATAAGAATGAAGCGGGGGTGAGCGGCGGGCCAGATAATGACGCGCCATGTTCTAATAACAATTTTTTGGTAGTATTTTAAGTAGAAATATATTATAGTAGTTTTTATTTTAATTAGATATAAGAAGTCTTTCTTTTTTTGTTAGTTTAAGAATAACGGTTAGTTTTAAAATTCAATCGTGAATGTCGGAAATTATCCCACAGGAACGTGTTACATGTCCTAAATCAACGGGGTAATTGCGTAACACACTTACAATAGCAATGGGTTTCATTTTGACAGTTCAACAAAATTAATTGCGTTATTTACGTTGTTGACAGATTTCTCGAACATAATAATTAATGAAGCAATGGATTAGCAATATCCATAAAATCATTCAGATTTTGATTGATAGTGTGTTACGCAATTGGTTTTTATTTTAATTACTTATATTATCCTACTAATATTATAAATGCGAAAGTTTGTGAGGATGAATGGATGTTTGTTACTCTTTCACGCAAAAACTACTGAACGGATTTTGATGAAACTTCACAGTAATACTGCAATTTATATTTTTTTGTTTTTATACTAGCTTCCCGCCCCGGTTTCGCACTGGTAGCACTAAGTGCTTATCTACGGTACACCTACCTATCCACCTACCGTACCCTACCTATCCACCTACGCTACCCTACCTATCTACTTATCTACCTACCCTACCTGCATACCTACCTCTTTACGACCTATGTCATACCTACCAAATAAAAGTTTCGGAGGAGTGCGACCACAAGCACCGTGACACGACATTTTTATATTTATAGATTAGCCTACACTGTCCCATTGCTCAGCAAAGGCCTCCCCAAATACTTCCAAGCATCGTTCTCCAGGGCCTCCTCGATCCAACCCTTGCGATTTGCGTCTAGGTCGTCTCGCCTCCTCTTCCTGGGCCGGCCTCGGCGGCGCCGTCCATCCTCAGGCATCCACCGTGTGGAGACTGTTGCCCAGCGGTCGCTATGCATGCGGCTTACATGACCCGCCCAATCCCATTTTAGCTTGGCAGCCTTTTTGCCTACATCAAGAATCCCCGTTTTAGAGCGCAGCGTAGTGTTTCGATAATTGTCAGTTCGTTTTACGCCTAGAATGCTTCGCTCCATTGCTCTTTGGCAAACCCCAAGAAGAAACTTTTGCGACTCGGTAAGTGGCAGAATACACATATCGATGAGTGTTCGCTTCAAGGAGATCGGCAGATCGCCTTTCATTACCGTCTTCAGAGACCAGTACCTTTTCCAGGCATTTTCGATGCAGCGATAGAATTCCTTTTGTTACCGGTTTTCGAAAGGAACTAACTGGCCCAAGTAGATGTACTCATCGACATGTGTTTCCTGCCCATCTACCTCGAAACTACACTTAGTGCTGTTGGTTATGGTTTTTGTTTTAGACCGATTCATCGTGAGTCCAACCCTGAGGCTTGCCGTGCTTAGGTCTTGAAGCATAGTCTGTAGTTCCAGAGCTGTGGGGGCAAAAAAGTACTATGTCGTCGGCAAATCGGAGGTTTGTCAACCTCCTACTACCGACTTCAATGCCCTTGGTCATTCATGAGGCTGCCAGTGTCCTAAATATCTCCTCGGGAGTGCTCCTACTTACTAATATTATAAATGCGAAAGTTTGTGAGGATGGATGGATGGACGTTTGTTATTCTTTTACGCAAAAACTACTGAACGGATTTTGATGAAACTTTACAGTAATATACCCACTTAAAACTTATAATGACTTAATCTTACTGATATTATAAAGGTGACAGTTTGTATGTTTGTGTGTTTGGATGTTTGTTACTCAATTATACAAAAACGGCTAACGGATTTGGATGAAATTTGACACATTGATGATATATAACCTGGATAAAGTACCTACTTTTTTCCCCGGAAGTACTTTCCTGTAGGACAATTTCCGACCTCCACGCGGGCGAAGCCGCGGGCGAAAGCTAGTCTTCTATAAAGTTATTGCTGTTTGTTTTTTGCTGTGTGGTGAATATCATTCGATCCGAAATGTTCAAGGTAGCTTTGAAAAATGTTTTACAGACTCTAATTTGTTGATTGTCAATAGTGAAATAATAGGCTTTGTTTGGTTTTCGGGGATTTTCTGCGTTCGTATATTGATATCTTGGCTTGATATCTACCATAGATGATTTAACATAAGCTCTTTGTTGGTTCACGTCCCGTAATCCCCAATAAAATTTGAACAGCTCGTATCTAGAGTCATTACCAATTTGATTTGCGCATTTAAGTTTACATTTGTCCGTACACGGTGGTTGAAGACAGCGACTTGGAATTTTTTTCCCTTTTTTTGATACAGACGTGTATGACTGACCGCTGTTACGTAAACGTTTGGCTTTGTTTTGTTTCCACTTTGAAGTATCCCTTACTCGTTTTCGGCCTCTTTTTACCTCAGTATTTGAACCATCAGAGTCACAGGAACTTGATGCCGATCCAGATGGCGGAATAAAGAAGTTTCTTGGTTTATTTTTGTTTCTGTTGTCAGTCGTGTACACATAACTAGGATCATCATCACTCAGATCTACATCGCTCTCATCAGAATATAACGGAGAAATCGCATAATTTGGTATGGAATTTAGATTTTCTCCTGAGCTAGTTGGGTCCTAAAAACAATAAAAAATAATATAAATAATACTATTTTAATGCTGAATTTACATTACTTTAATTTATATTCATTTACTAGATTATTTTAAAAACATGTATTTATTATATTTAACATTAGATATGTATAGTACTTATTTATGGATATATTATGTATGTATATTTAAAAATAAGGTAATATTATAATATTAATTGTATTATTTCCTCCTCCTCTTATTTTATTATTTATAATAATATGTTATTGAATACATATTTACTGTAATTTCCAGGTGTTGTTGTTCCGGATTCAAAATTCTCTCAATGTCATTTGCCTCTTTATTAGGAACATCTACAGGTTTCTGGTTAGCTAGCTGTTGGTTGCACTCGTCAGAATCTTCAGAAGAAGAATCAGAATATGAAACTAGCAAGTTCTTGGTAATGGCATTTGCAGGCGTGTGTGATAATTTTTCTTCATTCTGAAATTGTAGGTAAATAAGTGAATTATCATAAATTATTGTACATAATAATAACAAAATAGTTTATTGTAACAATAACACGTTGCTACTTACGTTGGTATTTTTTTTAATAACGCGTGGAGGAGTATCTTCAATGATTTCATTACTGTCACGTTCGTCATCATTACACAGTATCGGAGACGGTTTTATGGGTATACGTGAGTTATCATCAGAGCTTGGGGAAGATGAGCCTGAGGAAGATGAGTTCGAGGAAGACGAATCTGAAGATGAACTTGAAGAACTGCTTGACGATGACCTGGACTTCCTGCATGGTGGTGCTGGCGACCTGGACTTTCTGAATGGTGGTGATCTTGATATACTACGTGGTGACCTAGATTTCCTGCATGGTGAGCTGGAGACATTGTCTTCCTGTACGCCGTGCTGGATTTTATCGTCTGTTTCATTGATCAAACTCTAAAATCAATAATACACAACATTAAATAAACAGGTTTCTTAATTCAGTGAATATTACGTAAAAATGTATTATGGATACTGTACCCTGAGTGTAAGTTTGCAAAAGAGTAAACGTAACTATTTCGTTTGTGTTAAAATTTGACTGATCCTACTAATATTATAAATACGAAAGTTTGTGAGGATGGATGGATGGATGTATGGATGTTTGTTACTCTTTCACGCAAAAACTACTGAACGGATTTTGATGAAACTTTACAGTGATATAGCTTATACATCAGAATAACACATAGGCTACAATTTATAACGATTTTGTTTGATTTTGCCATAATATAACGATAAGTATGAAGTAAGTCGGAAAAATTTCTGCCCTCTGAGAGCTATCTTGGCGTGCGCTGCCTAAACCGTTAGAGTTATACGAAGATAATGTATTTTGGGATTGTTTGTCTGAAATAGTTCTAAATAAAAGTCCGCGACAGCATATATCTATCTTTTATGTGGAAGCCATTATAGCTAAAATACTGAGCCATAAATACATTTAAAATGGAGACTTTTTTTACATTGCACATTTTGGAGTATTAAGTTAATTCTTATCAAAATTAATAACTTCATCGCTTTCGGTATTTAATGTAGATAAACTTTGTCTTTTACACTAAGACATTTGAAAGAATAGTTTAAAAGTTACAACGATAAGAATGAAGCGGGGGTGAGCGGCGGGCCAGATAATGACGCGCCATGTTCTAATAACAATTTTTTGGTAGTATTTTAAGTAGAAATATATTATAGTAGTTTTTATTTTAATTAGATATAAGAAGTCTTTCTTTTTTTGTTAGTTTAAGAATAACGGTTAGTTTTAAAATTCAATCGTGAATGTCGGAAATTATCCCACAGGAACGTGTTACATGTCCTAAATCAACGGGGTAATTGCGTAACACACTTACAATAGCAATGGGTTTCATTTTGACAGTTCAACAAAATTAATTGCGTTATTTACGTTGTTGACAGATTTCTCGAACATAATAATTAATGAAGCAATGGATTAGCAATATCCATAAAATCATTCAGATTTTGATTGATAGTGTGTTACGCAATTGGTTTTTATTTTAATTACTTATATTATCCTACTAATATTATAAATGCGAAAGTTTGTGAGGATGAATGGATGTTTGTTACTCTTTCACGCAAAAACTACTGAACGGATTTTGATGAAACTTCACAGTAATACTGCAATTTATATTTTTTTGTTTTTATACTAGCTTCCCGCCCCGGTTTCGCACTGGTAGCACTAAGTGCTTATCTACGGTACACCTACCTATCCACCTACCGTACCCTACCTATCCACCTACGCTACCCTACCTATCTACTTATCTACCTACCCTACCTGCATACCTACCTCTTTACGACCTATGTCATACCTACCAAATAAAAGTTTCGGAGGAGTGCGACCACAAGCACCGTGACACGACATTTTTATATTTATAGATTAGCCTACACTGTCCCATTGCTCAGCAAAGGCCTCCCCAAATACTTCCAAGCATCGTTCTCCAGGGCCTCCTCGATCCAACCCTTGCGATTTGCGTCTAGGTCGTCTCGCCTCCTCTTCCTGGGCCGGCCTCGGCGGCGCCGTCCATCCTCAGGCATCCACCGTGTGGAGACTGTTGCCCAGCGGTCGCTATGCATGCGGCTTACATGACCCGCCCAATCCCATTTTAGCTTGGCAGCCTTTTTGCCTACATCAAGAATCCCCGTTTTAGAGCGCAGCGTAGTGTTTCGATAATTGTCAGTTCGTTTTACGCCTAGAATGCTTCGCTCCATTGCTCTTTGGCAAACCCCAAGAAGAAACTTTTGCGACTCGGTAAGTGGCAGAATACACATATCGATGAGTGTTCGCTTCAAGGAGATCGGCAGATCGCCTTTCATTACCGTCTTCAGAGACCAGTACCTTTTCCAGGCATTTTCGATGCAGCGATAGAATTCCTTTTGTTACCGGTTTTCGAAAGGAACTAACTGGCCCAAGTAGATGTACTCATCGACATGTGTTTCCTGCCCATCTACCTCGAAACTACACTTAGTGCTGTTGGTTATGGTTTTTGTTTTAGACCGATTCATCGTGAGTCCAACCCTGAGGCTTGCCGTGCTTAGGTCTTGAAGCATAGTCTGTAGTTCCAGAGCTGTGGGGGCAAAAAAGTACTATGTCGTCGGCAAATCGGAGGTTTGTCAACCTCCTACTACCGACTTCAATGCCCTTGGTCATTCATGAGGCTGCCAGTGTCCTAAATATCTCCTCGGGAGTGCTCCTACTTACTAATATTATAAATGCGAAAGTTTGTGAGGATGGATGGATGGACGTTTGTTATTCTTTTACGCAAAAACTACTGAACGGATTTTGATGAAACTTTACAGTAATATACCCACTTAAAACTTATAATGACTTAATCTTACTGATATTATAAAGGTGACAGTTTGTATGTTTGTGTGTTTGGATGTTTGTTACTCAATTATACAAAAACGGCTAACGGATTTGGATGAAATTTGACACATTGATGATATATAACCTGGATAAAGTACCTACTTTTTTCCCCGGAAGTACTTTCCTGTAGGACAATTTCCGACCTCCACGCGGGCGAAGCCGCGGGCGAAAGCTAGTGAGAATATAAGGGTGAGAATAAAATCATAACGCAAACGCGATAAGTACGTTTACTCACTTGCAAATTTACAGTCGGGGTACTGCACTTGTAGCTACGTATACACGACGTTATTTACTTACTTTTATTTCGACTGGCGTACCATTATCCGTATCAGTACATCCAGCATTACTCGTATTACTCATCATAAGAAGTTTTAGGCACCGCTGCTTCCTAAATGTAGACGTCATCTTCAGGATTAAAACTATGGAACCAGAAATTTAACGTTTTTTATTAATGGGTGTTTAAAATAAACTTAAAGGCCATTTTGTAATAAACTGCAACAATTGCTAGAGCACTTTTAGACTTTAGGATCATTTAAAACGTAAACCGAAATAAACACAAGTATTATTTAAATCTACCGATAGTTTTGGTAATAAAGTGATATAAAACTAATTGTTTCTCGAATAAAAGTAATAATTTTATACTAAAACGCACTAATACGCAATCTTTCTTATTTATCCTACTAATATTATAAATACGAAAGTTTGTGAGGATGGATGGATGGATGTATGGATGTTTGTTACTCTTTCACGCAAAAACTACTGAACGGATTTTGATGAAACTTTACAGTGATATAGCTTATACATCAGAATAACACATAGGCTACAATTTATAACGATTTTGTTTGATTTTGCCATAATATAACGATAAGTATGAAGTAAGTCGGAAAAATTTCTGCCCTCTGAGAGCTATCTTGGCGTGCGCTGCCTAAACCGTTAGAGTTATTATTATTATTATTATTATTAATTTATTTCAGAAAAACTCCATATAGGTTACATAAAATCATACAATGTTATTGTGTTAGTAACAGCAAATGTAGCTAAAATTATGTTAGTATTGTTAGTACCTATATTTAACCGATGCCTATGGCTGTCCGCATCCACATATTTTGGAAAGGACAGTCAAAGCGGGCAGCTATAGCATTTAGGATACTGTTGCTGCTGCTTCGTAGACGGTGCAGCAAAGAGTTTGCTTTCTTGCGCATGATGGCTGGAAAGCCATCCGTACGTGCTTCAGCAAACATACCAGACGCGCTGCAGCGCCACGGCAGCCCCAACAGCATCCTAAAAGCGTTATTATACTGGGTGCGCAGGGCTCCGTAGGTTCGCTCCGTATGCTTCACCCACAGGCCACTCGAGTAGAACGACTGGCAGAATGCCTTAAAAAGTGTTATTTTCACCTCGTTGGTGCAACGTGCGAACCTGCGAGCGAGCATATTGCCTCTCACCGCCAAAGCCCTGCGCTCCCTCTCAATGTCCTCGTCATCCTTAAGGTCACTTGTTACAATGTGACCCAGATACTTAAACCTGTCCACTACTTTCAAGGCTGCACCGTTAAGGATGACAGGGGGAACATATGCGGGATAGTATTTACCTGCTCTAAATACCAGTAGTTCACTCTTTTTGGAGTTGTATTTAAGCCCGTGCGACAACGCATATGCCTCACACTGAGACACCAGATTCCTTAATCCGCTGATTGAGGGGCTCAGCAGCACCATGTCGTCTGCATAACAAAGTTATACGAAGATAATGTATTTTGGGATTGTTTGTCTGAAATAGTTCTAAATAAAAGTCCGCGACAGCATATATCTATCTTTTATGTGGAAGCCATTATAGCTAAAATACTGAGCCATAAATACATTTAAAATGGAGACTTTTTTTACATTGCACATTTTGGAGTATTTAGTTAATTCTTATCAAAATTAATAACTTCATCGCTTTCGGTATTTAATGTAGATAAACTTTGTCTTTTACACTAAGACATTTGAAAGAATAGTTTAAAAGTTACAACGATAAGAATGAAGCGGGGGTGAGCGGCGGGCCAGATAATGACGCGCCATGTTCTAATAACAATTTTTTGGTAGTATTTTAAGTAGAAATATATTATAGTAGTTTTTATTTTAATTAGATATAAGAAGTCTTTCTTTTTTTGTTAGTTTAAGAATAACGGTTAGTTTTAAAATTCAATCGTGAATGTCGGAAATTATCCCACAGGAACGTGTTACATGTCCTAAATCAACGGGGTAATTGCGTAACACACTTACAATAGCAATGGGTTTCATTTTGACAGTTCAACAAAATTAATTGCGTTATTTACGTTGTTGACAGATTTCTCGAACATAATAATTAATGAAGCAATGGATTAGCAATATCCATAAAATCATTCAGATTTTGATTGATAGTGTGTTACGCAATTGGTTTTTATTTTAATTACTTATATTATCCTACTAATATTATAAATGCGAAAGTTTGTGAGGATGAATGGATGTTTGTTACTCTTTCACGCAAAAACTACTGAACGGATTTTGATGAAACTTCACAGTAATACTGCAATTTATATTTTTTTGTTTTTATACTAGCTTCCCGCCCCGGTTTCGCACTGGTAGCACTAAGTGCTTATCTACGGTACACCTACCTATCCACCTACCGTACCCTACCTATCCACCTACGCTACCCTACCTATCTACTTATCTACCTACCCTACCTGCATACCTACCTCTTTACGACCTATGTCATACCTACCAAATAAAAGTTTCGGAGGAGTGCGACCACAAGCACCGTGACACGACATTTTTATATTTATAGATTAGCCTACACTGTCCCATTGCTCAGCAAAGGCCTCCCCAAATACTTCCAAGCATCGTTCTCCAGGGCCTCCTCGATCCAACCCTTGCGATTTGCGTCTAGGTCGTCTCGCCTCCTCTTCCTGGGCCGGCCTCGGCGGCGCCGTCCATCCTCAGGCATCCACCGTGTGGAGACTGTTGCCCAGCGGTCGCTATGCATGCGGCTTACATGACCCGCCCAATCCCATTTTAGCTTGGCAGCCTTTTTGCCTACATCAAGAATCCCCGTTTTAGAGCGCAGCGTAGTGTTTCGATAATTGTCAGTTCGTTTTACGCCTAGAATGCTTCGCTCCATTGCTCTTTGGCAAACCCCAAGAAGAAACTTTTGCGACTCGGTAAGTGGCAGAATACACATATCGATGAGTGTTCGCTTCAAGGAGATCGGCAGATCGCCTTTCATTACCGTCTTCAGAGACCAGTACCTTTTCCAGGCATTTTCGATGCAGCGATAGAATTCCTTTTGTTACCGGTTTTCGAAAGGAACTAACTGGCCCAAGTAGATGTACTCATCGACATGTGTTTCCTGCCCATCTACCTCGAAACTACACTTAGTGCTGTTGGTTATGGTTTTTGTTTTAGACCGATTCATCGTGAGTCCAACCCTGAGGCTTGCCGTGCTTAGGTCTTGAAGCATAGTCTGTAGTTCCAGAGCTGTGGGGGCAAAAAAGTACTATGTCGTCGGCAAATCGGAGGTTTGTCAACCTCCTACTACCGACTTCAATGCCCTTGGTCATTCATGAGGCTGCCAGTGTCCTAAATATCTCCTCGGGAGTGCTCCTACTTACTAATATTATAAATGCGAAAGTTTGTGAGGATGGATGGATGGACGTTTGTTATTCTTTTACGCAAAAACTACTGAACGGATTTTGATGAAACTTTACAGTAATATACCCACTTAAAACTTATAATGACTTAATCTTACTGATATTATAAAGGTGACAGTTTGTATGTTTGTGTGTTTGGATGTTTGTTACTCAATTATACAAAAACGGCTAACGGATTTGGATGAAATTTGACACATTGATGATATATAACCTGGATAAAGTACCTACTTTTTTCCCCGGAAGTACTTTCCTGTAGGACAATTTCCGACCTCCACGCGGGCGAAGCCGCGGGCGAAAGCTAGTACAATTATAATTTAATGATAAACTGCAACAAGTCTAAATAGTACATGCTGTATTAGAACACCGTTTTTAACTAAAGTGAAGTAAAACGAAACATGCTAGTTTAGAAAAAAAAATAAGTGGAATGGTCTTACCTGCGTTTGAAAATAAACCGAATTATTTCACCTTATTCCACCGTAGTCACAAAACAACGACACCTTTCTCACATCACGGTCGCCGCATCACTGAATGATTCTTTATCGCATGAAATGCATTGTCGCGCGCTTTTGTAGAAAAGAGAGGGGTGATCTAACAATCGGCCATTTTGGTTTATTTTGCATGGCGGGATTGTACCTATAGATTCTTCAATCGTTCGTTTTATTAACAAAAGTGGGAATCCTTAATTTTTGACATATTCCGGTTTATTATTAAGCGTGCGATATGGTAAACATCTCATTTTTCTTTAAAACAATTTCTTTCGTCTTTAACCATGACACCTTCGTTCCGTCAACTGCTTTTTTTCTATTCGTGATAATACTTTCCAGCTCAGAAGATGTTACAAAATCTGTGTTATCCATTCGATGCACTTGCAATGGCTTATTCTTTTTGCAGTGTTTCATTATATGTATATAATCTTCAGGTAGGTAGATTCTTTGGTGCAGCTTTAAAGCGCATTCTATTTTCGCAAAATCGTTATCATTCGGAAGGAAACTATGTCCTGACTCCAAAAATCGGAAACTTATTTCTTCCAAAGATGGATGATCATTCAATAGAGCCTTTAGAATAAGTACTAATTTAATATTCCGATTCTGCCCTCCACATGAATCACTCCATAATATTAATTTCTTTACATTCGGCTTTAGATTTTCAAATGTATGCTTAAGAAGGCAAGAACCTACTTCTTGCGAACCCCGGCCCGCTTCTCCTTCCACCCACACGTAACAATAAGCTTGGTCGTTAGTTCCTGTGTGTACACCCAAGTTGTACACCCATAACTGGCGTTTATAAAACACGATATTAGTGGGTATACGTGGCAATGGGAGAGTTTTTTGTAAGTCAAATGTAATAGTTTCTATAAATGGATCGTTTTTCGCTAGACATAAGTCACTCTTCATACGATTTTGTAAAGATTTGGCCAGTTGAAGGTGTGTATCATGATCTAAAGCAATTTGGTGTTTATCTTCTTCGGAAACTTCTTTAATTTTATTATGGAATGAATCGCACCTATTGCATGTATCTTTCTTTAATTTCTTAGTTCTTAAATTAAACTTGGTTAAAAAAACTTGCTTGGCTTTATCATACGAGACAGAAGGTATTCCGGCCGCCTGTGCTTCTTCACAATACAGTCTGTATACTTTCGGAAATGTCATATCCGGTTTTAGGAATTTTGCATCACCATACTCATTTCGACGATAATGTGACACGTATTTAGGTAGTTTCTTTATTATATTAATCAAAAATAATTCTACATCAGGAGAGATTTTATTATGGCCTCCTTGAGTTCCTCGTCTGTCTACTAAACCATCATCGGATCTCATTTTACACAGTGACGTATTGACACGTTTAGGAGTAGTCTGGAGAGTTTTTATAAACATGTCTCTACAAACTTGTATACCTTGCAAAAAATACAACCGTGAATATTTTTTTTTTTTTTATATATTTGAAGTATTTGTTGAAACGTAAGAACGTTTCACTGGTTGCTCTTTCACACAAGCAACATACTTTGGGCATTGTAGGAACCTAATTCGTAAAATTTCTGAAACTCTTTCAACCTTTTTTCAACTGGAACCAATTCCTTACATTTTCTTATACAACTACAGTCATAATCCAAAAATTTTTTAGGTTCGATAAGCACATTCTTAGTATTTACATAAGGAAGATTTTTATACTTCTTTTCTGTTCTTTCTTTTCTTGAAAGCCCTCCATATTTTCTTTTTCTACCCTTTCGCTGCCTTCCTTCTAAGTTTTCATTTGTTTGTACATCTATGTCGGTACTAGTAGAAGCAATATCATTAATAGTCGCCATTTCGGCGATGGGTGCATCGTTGGGATCGTTCTGATTTTGAGTAATTTCTATGTAGTTTCTTTGTTCCCTATTTAGGTTTTTCGTTGAGTCAACTGAGCTGGAGCTAGAACTATCATTAATAGCCGTGTAATTTGGATCAGCAACTGAGTCATCACTATCATAGTCAAGACCATTACTATTTAGGGTTTTAAATAATTCAGCAGTCTCAGGTGACAGGCGGAAGAGGCGATGAAGCTCCAGAACCTAAATAATTATTTTCGCAGGCAAGCATAGCATCATTAATTTTAAGACCATCACCAGGGGAAGTAGCTACAGCATCATTGATTTTAAGATCATCACCAGGGGAAGCTATAGCGGGACTTGTGTAAGGACCAGCAACAAATCGTTTTTTAGTTAGAAGAGGCGTTAAAGGAGAAAAAGGCGGAGCTTCTATGCTTTTCTCTCCAGTTTCAATATTCTCCGATTCATGCAACTCTGTGACCGAGCAGGTTTTGAGATTAGAAAATTCTTGGAGTTCAGTGCACTCCTTTTCCAACAAGTTAGCTGAGCTGGCAACAACAGGTGAGTTTAAGGTTGCAATGAATAAAAGCGAGCTCTGCTCTTGATGCATATCAGATACTAACGGTTTTGAAGCTCTGCTTGAACGAGGCGGGGATTCGACCAGAACGATTGAAGGTAGCTTTCTGGGTGGAGCTAACTTGCTTGGGCTGCATTCTGGGGTATTTTCTATAACATCTGAAACTAAAATAATTCAAGTTAAATTATTATATCAAATTACAAACGTGACAAATAGAATTAAGTACTCACTAAAAAACGCCATTATATTATAAACGAACGAGTTAAATCCATAATCATTTCATTGTATAAACTGCAAATTATTACTTGTACGCAACCGCATTCAGTAGGTAATTCAAACCTTTGAAAGTAGTTGTTACCTACTTGTATTAAAAAGATGTAATAACACAATGAAAACGTTCGTAAACAATAATTTATTACATACATAATAAAATCGCATAATATAACAGGACATATAGGCGATAAACTATAACATATTTTCATCGCTTTGATGTTGCGATCAACTTGCATTGATCAAACAAACAAACTTTACCGACTGAGCCATTATGTACTATAGGTATCTACAGTTAGAATTATTTAAAGGATAGGCATGTAACGATAAATAATAATTGAAGAACTTCTCTTATTCACTTAACTTTTAAAGTACCTAGTTTTTAGGTTAAGTTTCATTTAATAACTTATATTTCACTCACCTGACGAGTCTTCATCATCTTAATCGTAACCTAAATGTGCACTTTTTAACACAATATTTATTTTGTCCATCTTGCTTTCTTCACACTTTTCACACGTACGTGCTCTCTGCACGTATTGACTTCAAAGTGAGCGAATGACAATAAAAACGGCGGGAATTATGTTACACAAAGTAGAGATGTGAATGAAGATCTATAGCATAAATAAGGCGAAATCGATAAGGCGAATTTACTTGTAATTTTAACGATCAATTTACTTCTTTTTTTAAATAATTTAATGTAAATAACATTATTATTAAGTTTTTATTTTGTCCATCTACACTTAATTATTTTTTTATTTTTGTCAAAAAGTATTCTAACATCATGGTTCTTTATTTTAAATAAAGTTTTTAGGAATCATGAAACATGGATACATCAAGCAAAGAAATGTATTTGTACAAAAAGCAACCACAGTGCATGAATCTAATTTACAATACACTTTTCAAAATTATTTCGGAACTATGCGCTGTGGTTCTTTTTTGCATTTTATAATTCTTACCACAATACTAATTTGCAAAATAGATTCAAATGGCATGGTTCCTGTTTTATATTAAAAAATCGATTTGTAAAAGAGATCCAAAGTAGTTTGGATCTTTTAAAACCCATTATCTATGTTCCCATGACACATGGTTCTATTTTAACTCTGCGAAAATGCTTAATATTCTGTTGGTATCATTAACGTTTGTGTTTTTCATTAGAAAAAAGGAACTTTGCGGCTTGGATATTTTTTGCATATACTAAATTTGATGTGTAGATGCCATTTATGACGGTAACTCAAAAAACGGGTTTTGTGGGTTGGATCCATTTTGCATAACTACGTCCATTTGAAGAGCAGAAGCATGGGATAACTTAATTTCTACTATCTGGGGTACATGACAATTCCTAACATACGCAACGACACCATCGTTTTGATTAAGATTATTTGAAGTATAAAATGATGTATAATTAATTAGAACAGGTATAGGTTTGTTTGAGTTAAGCCTACATTCAGTCAGGATTATGACGTCTACATCCAGATCAATTTGAGACAGTGCTATTTGGAAATCGTCAAAATTACCATAGATACTCCTTATATTCTCAGTTAGGACAGTGAAATTGTTGTTGTTATGTGGCCAATAAGTAGATAATTGCTCAATGTCAATGAGAGCGCAGTTTGCAATTTCAACATTTTCCAATTCCTGAAATGAACATATATTACTATCCATCATTAAATACTGATACAGAAAGATGCTTCTCATGCTTTACTCGAGTGTACGACACGGCCGGTGAGAGTATCTTTGGAATACTATCTATTTTTATTTGTTTATAGAGAGATAAGTGTATCGTTACTATATTAGTTCTCGTGTAAGTGAGTGATGGAATATTTGTTGAGTGAAAGAGTGCTTTGTAAGGTGTGGATGTGATTTTGTGTATTGTGTGAATTAAGGCGCAATTGGTATTGAGCGTATAGTAAAGGCGAGCATGCTTATAGTAATGACATTTTAAAAGTAATCTAAACTTTAGTACTGGTAAGAGAAAACTATAACTTATTCTAATAAAATATGATGTTAAAAGTATGAAAATAATCAGTTCGGTAAACAAAGCTGTTATTATACAATATACAGTACGCATTAGTCATGCACCTTGTAACAGGTGGTGTACATGAGCTTCACTCTTAATAACAATCGCACGCGAGTTATCATCTTTTTTGACTAAAACACGTCCGTAGGATGTCCAACAATACTTGTATTGCTTACTTTTTGACAGGTCTCGAGCAAGGAAAAACAAGCGAGCGGCTTTTGGGGTTAGCTGTTCTGAAATAAACACAGGAGCCTCCGTATTATTAGTCAATCCGAGTTGTTTCGCCTGAAGTTTTGTCTTATTTTTAACGTTGTAGGACTTAGCCTTCTTTAGTAGGTTTGTTTTTAACATTGTCGAGCCAGTCTCTACAATTATTGGAGTATTTGTGGCTCCTTCCTTCTTGGCAGGAAGTCTATATATGTCCTTAATGTCACGTGACTCCATCTCAAGACCTACGTTTTTGGATAAGTTCAAGACCATATTAATTAAGTCATCACTGCTTTCATTAGGTGATTTAGGAACGTTTTTTAGTTCGATGCAGGTTTTTCTAGCACCTCGTTGCAGCTCTTCAAGCTTATCCTCCAGCAAAGCAATATACTCACGATCTTTTCTCCCCTGTAGCTCAAGTAATTCTATCTTCTTCCTAAACTCCTCATTCTGAGTTGTTAAACTGGCAATAGAACATTCTATACTGCTGTTTGTTTGTTTGATTTCATTAAGATTGGAGGTGATTTGTTTTAGGTCCCCTTGTTGCTTATTCATAAAGGATTTTATCATTTGTCTCATTTCGTCCTTAAACTTATTGAATTCCCCGGGTAGGTCGTCTTCTCTCAATCTCTTACCACGCGTTGCGACGAAATTGGGGGGGGTTACATCTCCCAATTCACTTATATTCGTCTCTGAGAATGATTTATCCATTACGACAGCCGTGAGTGAGGTACTAGGACACTATGAGTGCAAAGCGTATATTAATTAAGTTGAACCTGTCAATCGCTTGAGGGGGCAGGCGCAAGCGCAGGTCAAGGTAACCAATGTTGTATTCAGGGGGCGGGGCCTGTCCTTGTGGGAGGCGGCGCTTGGCCTTGACTGGTGAATGTCCTTGTGCTGACGTTAATTAGCTAATCACTTGTGATACCAATAGGAGTGATTCTACTTAGCGAGTACGCTGATTGGTCGCTTATTATCTGTAGTACCAGGATAACAGGCTTAGAGAAGTATTCTGTGCGTTACTCACGCTCTGTTTGCTGTGCGATTCCAGACACCACCTCACACCTTCTGCAGGCCTAGTACTCCACTGAATTTAATTTGATTTTATTTTTAGTATTTAATTTATTTAAAACTTTGTAGCAGATTCTTAGCACGTCTACACCTTGTGGCGGTCCGGGGGGAAGAGGCTTAAATAATATGTTTACCTATTCGCGGGAAATTTCGTTACGATTCAATAAATTCCATCTGCTAGGGGTTATATAGATAGGTATATAAATACATAACCTTACGCCTACAATCTCCGAAGGGTTACAAGCAGAAGTCTTCCGTTAGTCTGCGTTTACTGGAGTCTGTTTCTGGGGCACAATTTTTGTACCAGGTTCGATGCCTCTTACAAGTTCTCTTACCTGGCGAAGGAGAGGAAAGTATTCATAATCTACAGATATGTAGATAGATGATACAACATGTAAGGTACAATATAATACATGTATAAATGTGTATGAATATACATTATATCCCTAGCAGAAGGAATTTCTTTAATCGTGACGAAATTTCCCGCGAATAGGTAAACATAATTATTATTTAATTACTTAGTATCTTCAGTTAATAATAATCTAAAACGAAAAAGAATTTATCGAACAAACGGCTGTAGGTCTTTGTTTTGTATTATTTAAACTCATAATAATGTTTACTACAATAATTATTTTTTATTGTATACTTACCTTGTCAAGTCGTGCCCAGACATATCGAAATCTTGGCGGGAACACGGAATTACGTTGTACACGGCCGTGGCAGTCAGCACTCCGGGGGGAAAGATTGAGTTAGACGGGATGGCGGACGGCGTGGATGGGGCGGCCGCACCCCGCTAACTCCCGGAGTGGACCCAGCGCGAGAGTCGGCAAACTGTCTTTTAGCTAAGTAATGAGGCTTAGCTGCTTTTTACCTAAGCATGATTTAATTTTTTTTCACCGTTTTCGATAAACAGGCAAGAATTTTTTTCAAACAAAGTATTAATGCTTAACTAAAATAGCGTTAAGGGCGGGTAACTGGAAACAAGTTAAGTTTTTCACTGAAACTGTTCTTTAAATGCTTAACTAAAATGTAGTTATAGTCCTTTTGCGTCTCTATAGTCAAGAATAATCAGATAACGTACTTATAGTTAGGTAGAAGACCAGAAAATAATCATCAAATCCTGTAGTTAAGGTATTTTAACGTACATTAAGCGAAGAAGTGTGGGTTAGACGCTTTCAAGTGATGGAACCTTCATAAATTATGTTACTTAACGGCCTACAAAATTTTCATATCTCTGGAACTATTCATATTGTAAAAATCTGTCTTAGACAAAAAGATAAAGAATTTTGAACTCTATAACTTCCCATTAAAAAGTAGAAATTGACCATTTGAGGGTTAACGGCTTTCTAGTTAAAGGACGGCAGTATGGCTTCGTAACGAATTTGTGGTATACCACGTGGATACGTTTTGGGCGTATCTTGAGCTGTGGAAGGGTTGGATAGCTGATCATGATCTTGAGTTGTATTTGGACTGAAATAAAAAAATAAATAAATGAAATAGGTACAGTTATTAAAAACAATGTTGAGAGACAGAAAAATATTGATATGTCTGTACCTACCTAAACACAACAGCCCTGTTGTGTTTAGGTAGGTACAGTCCGCGGTTTCTTCCACTACTTTTTTTTTCTTGTTACGCCATGCTTCCAGCCGACTGCAATTTGATAAAACTTGCTCAATACACTACTTGAAACTAACCTTATCGAGCTAGCCGTTTCTTTTTTTCCTACTGTTATCGACGAGACACAATAGATAACCAATTGTCATAAATCTCCTGGAGGTATCGTAACAGACAAGGGTCTACAGAAGAAATGGCGGCAAACCAACGGCAAACGAAGACATTAGGTACATCACGGGCCAACGAGTATCAAATACACTCATAGGTACATTCACGTAAATCTGATTCGAAATCTTATGGGAATCTGATTTACTCACTAAAAATCATTAGAAGAATTTCCATGATGTCTCTTCAATGTTGCTTGCACTTTTTTCCGTGATTTTCGCGGCCCTGAATACATATGTCGTTTATAGGCAAGTTTATTAGTCGGATTCATCTTAGGCAGAGTTGCAATTCAATCTGTAATCAAAAAGAATAATTAAACACAACAGCAAAAGTATCGTAATTATGAAATGCTTCAAGAAATTTGTATCAGTCAGAAATAACACCACCATTTGTCACCATCAATCACGCTGTGTGTGAAAATTTGCAAAACAACTGACAGAACATGAGAACAGACCAAATAGAGATGTCAATCTGAGATCGATTGAGCAAAGAATCGATTTTTTGGAACAAATAAAAACGTTTTTTCAAATCGATATCTAGTACTGAATCGATTCAGGGAATCGATATTTCACCCTAGAACATCAGTTTTTTGTTTGTTTGAATTGGCGGGAAAATTACGAAGCATATCCAGTGCAAATCCTTTTGCGTAAAAATACGGATTTTTTCCAGATATGAGACTAGTTAAATTCTTTTCGCTCATCGATCGTTTTTTCGCCCTCGTAAACGTGTACGTTACCCTAGCAGGAGTCGTTTTTTCGGTTTTTTTTTCAAAACGACAAGGGCACCAATTTTTTACGTAGGGGCACATTTACAGCAGATTAGGCACCAACTATACGTTCCACTCATATAACTATAGGAGACACTTTCTTGCTAGGGTAACGTACACCCCGTAAACCCCTACATTGCGAATTTCATCGAAAACGAATAATTGATTTTTGGAAAATCATTTCTTTATTTGTGAATCGATTTTTCATAATTATTTCCTTTCGAATCAATTCAGTAACGTATCTTTTTCAGAGAGTTTTTTTTTGGTTCCTTTCGTCCCTCTGGGACAGTCAAAGTGAGTTTTTAGAGAGAATTGACGTCCCTATTAGGGGGAAATATTTGAAATTTAGAGTAGGTAGGTATGTGATGTGATGACAATCAACGAGTGTTGCTAACGTTTGATTTTGTCTAAATCTTACACTTTTTTAAGTTGTAATTACTATTATAATATAACTCTGTATCACCTTCAAGCAGAAAAGCATCCTTTGTACAGTAAGCGGTCATAAGTGCATTATCACGCTTAGGATTGTATTGCTGTGAACGAGCGACAGGCCGAACCTATATCTGTGTGTGTAAGTGATGTATCAACACAGAATACACCTCAGAACTCTCATACTGGCGTCGAATGAAACAAAAAGCATACCGTCACTTTTTCGCAGAGTACGTAATATAGTAGTGCTAAAAATTCACATATTGGTATCAAGTTCCGATAGCTGGTAGCGTATTGAAGTGTATGGTGAAACACTCTGGTCTGGGTTCAAATCACGAAACGAAACTTTTATTTTTCTTTTAAACAATCATCTTCATCTGTTTTTTTTATTATTTAATACATTAATAAACAAGATTATTAATTAATAGCTAATTTTATTATAACTTATATTGTTATTGAAATAAGGGGTTAAGAATAAAAATGTTTAATAAGTGATTACAAAATGTTTATTCGTTATCATTTTATGAAGTTTAAATAAATAAACTTCTAGAATTAAAACAGTTTATTTTCCCATAAATAACAATTTATTGAGATAAAGTACCATGAACCTTGACAATCAGGCTTAATATTGTATCTTAATAATAAATAATAATGTCCTTTAATTACTTTTGTGTGTGGGTAATGTAACAAACCAACTCGCAAATCTACCCACGTAAATATAACAAATGCGGAATCGTTGTCACAATACAAATAAATTACTCAGTATTACTACTTTTATTTTACTACGAGTAAGTTTGAGACCTCACGTTCGTGTAACGAATAGTTAACAAATCGTATTTAATAGGACTTATTGAGGTTATAGCTTAAGTGTTCATTTTCATTACGAAAAGAAGATTGAAACTAAACCTCAAAATAATCCTTATTACGGATATGACACAATATAATTATAATAATAATAATTATTTAGTTTTTTTTTTTTTAATATAATTTTTAAAGAAATATTTAAAAATGTATTAAATAAGTATGGAAAATAAATAAACGAAATAATTATTTTATTATAATTATAATAATTATTATTATTTTATTATAATATAATTATTATAATATAAATTTTATAACATGATTGTTATAATATATATTTTATAATATAATTATAATTATTTTAGATTTTAATTCACATATTTGAAGCATTTATCTGTTCCCCTTAAATTTTCCCATATTTCAATACAATGCAACTTCAACTGCTCATCAGACCGCTCATTGCGTACTTCCCATCGCTGTATCATCAAACCCCATAGGTTTTCTATAAGGTGGAGGTCAGGAGATCGTGCTGGCCGTGAAATAACTGTTATCTCCGGGTGTTTAACCACTCACGCACGTAAACATTGCACACAGTGGGTAACATGTAATGCAAACCTTCTGCGCGGACTACACGGCGCACGGTTCGTAAATACGTGTTGAATAATTCTTCAAACGTCTTGTTGGTATGAAACCACTTGTTCCGTATTCGCTGACCATGTGTTGTCGCTGCGTCTCTTTTATATCTAAAACAAAAAGTTTTATAAGTAATTATTGTCAATAGAAATTTCACATAAATAATTAAAAGGTTATTTTCATCGTTCAAAGATCTAAGTAAATAAATTTACTTTGAAATTATATATTTCTTCTTCTATTTAGACTTTATCCACAGACGAGACTTTTAAAGATTGTAACTAGTCAAGCATTATTAAAGTTAACAAATGTTTTGAAATAAATAAGTAAGTTATTATAAAGTTAGCTATAGCTACAAAACCAAATCAGATCAGAAATAATTTCATTTACTTAAATTATGCAATAAATAAATAATATTAATAAGGTAAAAATAAAACGCTTCAAAAAACAATTACCGGGATCAGCAGTTATAATTTAATTAGATAAATGTTTGATAAAATAATTAAATCATATTACTCACACTCAGTCCGGTTTTATCAGATATTTGTGATAAATATTAAGTCCGCTTTTACGCAGCGCAATAATATTCGCTTTCATTTCTATATTCTTTGCTTGCATTTCAAAATGAACTTTAGACACCGCTAATATATTGAACACACGTCACTAACCCACAATAACAATCATCGTTCTATTTATTCGCGGTGAATGAGTCGTAAGTTAACTGCGTCTGATCGCCTGCGATCGTCTGCGTCGCATATATCTACAACAGATGGCGCTCCTAGTAACGTTTCAGAATCCGTACCCAAAAACCAACCAGTCTCTAATAGTATGGAAACCTCTAGTAGTAAAAAGTTGAGTTAAAAGGAATTCGGTCGTCATACTATTACACAACAAAGGAACGTCACTGAAAAACACAAACTTCTTAAGTAGCAAAAATAATAATAAGATTCTAGCAATCGCAGAAGATACGTTTCCCGATTATCAAATTTGCCATTACTTGACACCGAATTGTGGAATGAAGAAGCTTATTCATAACATTGATCAAAAATTAAAAAGCTATACAATGAACGACTACTGCCTTATGTTCTATGTTCTATGTTCTATGTTAGAGGTTATGGTTTCCGCACTTAGTCCTCGAGTGGACCATTGTGCGTGGGCCATGGCGGCCGTCGGTGGTTATTCCAACCAGCCCACCTCCCTCCAGAAGTTAATTAAAGCTCCTGGTCTGTTAAGAACGTCTGTGAATGATAAGGGTGATCCGAGGGTTTCTGTTCTGATCTGGGTGACGCCCGTGCATTCGAAGAGCACGTGCGTGACGGTTTCCTCAGTCTCCATGCACGCCCTGCACAGGGGACTGTCCGTTATGCCCATTGTGTGGAAATGTTTGTTGAGTGAGCAGTGTCCTGTGATGGTCCCCACCACCAGGCGCAGGCCATCCCTGTCCAGGCGTAGAAGACGCCTGGTTAACTTGCTATCCAGTGTGGGCATAGCTTCCTTGGCTTGCCTGCAGCCCGGTGCCGAGGTCCACCAGTTCACTGCTTGTGTATGGGTGACCTCCTGTAGCCACCTGCGTATTTGGTTGAAGGGGATGGGTACAATGGGCTCGGGCCCGCAGACTGGTGTGCTGGATGCTCTCCTAGCCAGTTCGTCCGCTGCATCGTTACCCATCGACCCGCTGTGTCCTTTTATCCATTGCAGTGTCACCTTGTTGCAACCAGACACTGATAAGCGTTCTAGTGCATTGTGACATTCTAGTATAAGTTTAGAGGTGATATATTTCTTTCCCAGGGATTGGAGGACTGAGGCACTATCGGAGAGTATGCGTATGTGGAAATCCGTAACTCTCCGGGCTTCTATGGCATGGACCGCTTGTATGATGCCCACACACTCCGCCTGGTAGACGGTGTTGAGCATGCCTAGCGGTCTAGACATACTCATGTTGAGGTCATGTGAGAAAATTCCAACTCCGGTGCCGGAGTCGGTCTTCGATCCATCGGTGTATACTCTCAGTTCCTTCGGCCCTGAGTAGTCACACTGTTCTTCTGTCAGTTTTATGCTGTAGTGTCTTTGGAAGTGGTGTGTCTTCGGGGCTTTGTCACAAGGTGCTGCCATCATTGGCTGTCGCTTGATAGCATCCTCCTTTATACGAGTATGCTTAACTCTGGAGTCCTTGCTTAGAGTCCCTGATAGGTCTAGTCTGAAGGCAGCCAGGGCTGCCTCCTCCCGCACAATAAGGTGCAGGGGTGGCAGTCCTAGCATTGCCTGTAGGGCGGCGGTGGGTGCGGTTCTCATACTGCTAGTGATTGCAACGCATGCAAATCGTTGCAGCTTTTCGAACTCCTTTTGGGCTGTGCTCAGGTCTGTTCTGGGCCACCAGACCAGTGAGCCGTATGTGATAATCGGTCGGATGACCGTGGTATATAACCAGTAGGTGACCTTGGGGCTGATTCCCCAGTTCCTGCCAAGCAGTCGTTTACACTGCCACAGGGATATACTGGCTTTTGTGGTGATATAGTTGGTGTGCTTTGCCCAGTTCAGCTGTTTGTCCAGAAATATGCCCAAGTATTTGGCTTCAGTTGATAGGCTCAGAGTTGTTCCGAAGAAAAGTGGTAGTTGTAGGGTTGCCAATTTCCGCTTTTTCGTGAAGAGAACCAGTTCGGTTTTTGTGGGGTTCACTGAGAGTTGGTGTTTGCTGCACCATTCCTCTACTATCTTCAGAGCTTGGCGCATGAGGTTACATAGGGTGTTTTCGTGGGTTCCATTTATTATTATGGTTATATCGTCGGCGTAGCCTACAGTGAAATAACCTTTGTCGTTGAGTGCTTTGATGAGGGTGTCTACTACCAGGTTCCATAGAAGCGGCGAGAGAACGCCCCCTTGTGGGCATCCCTTTGCAACTATGGCTCTCGTGGTGTTATTTACGGTCACTTGTACGGCTCTCAGTTTGAGCATGTTGGTGATCCATCCGCTCAGGGTCGGATCTATGCTGTGTCTGCCGAGAGCCGAGTCTATGCTGTTGAACGTGGTTTTATCGAAAGCGCCTTCGATGTCGATGAAGGCGGCTAGTGCTGAGCATTTGTGATCCACTGCGCATTCAATTTTAGAGACCACGCTGTGCAGCGCGGATTCTGTTGATTTGCCTGTGGAGTACGCGTGCTGTTGTCTATGTAGAGGTCTCGCTCTGAGGGGCCCATCTCTGATGTGCCTGTCGCAGAGTCTTTCGAGGGTCTTCAGTAGAAAAGATGTTAGGCTTATCGGCCTGTAGGCCTTGGGTTGCGTGTAGTCTGATTTTCCGGGTTTGGGTATGAAAATGACTTTCACCTCACGCCACGCGAGAGGTATGTACCTGAGCGCTATGCAGGCCCGGTAGATCTCGACCAGCCGTGGCGTTAGGTGTTCTACCCCCCCATTGCAGCAGGGCTGGAAAGATGCCATCCAGCCCGGCCGACTTGTATGGCTGAAAGGTGTTGATAGCCCATTTTACTCGGTCTTCCGTTACTATGTTGTGGGCTCTGGACCAGTCCTGATCCGTTGGGGTCCATTCTGGTACATCTTCCCACGTCCTGTCCTCCACGATTGTGCAGTTTGGGAAGTGGGTCTCCAGAAGGACCTTGCTGGTTTCGTGGTCAGTTAGTGTGTAAGTGTTATCGGGTTTTTTCAGCGCGCCAAGAGTTCGGTCCTGATCAGTAGATAGGATCTTCCTTACTCTAGCGGCCTCGTTGTTTGTCTCGATGGATTCGCAGAATCTCCGCCAAGCCATCCTTCTGGCGGCTCTGATCTGTTTTTTGTATGCATATTGGGTCTCTTTGTATATTTCCCAGTCTTCCGGGAGTCGGGTGTTTTTGGCTCTGTTAAATCGCTTACGTAGCGCATCCCTGAGTTTGCTGAGTTCGGCGTTCCACCACGGGCTTCTTTCGTTGCTGTCGTTTCGCGGCGCCCTCAGTTTACAGCATGCGTGATAAGCTTCGGTTAGGTATTGTGATAGTTTTGTTGTTGCGTATTCTAATTGTGCCTGGTCCTTTAGGACTACCTGCGACAGGTATCTATCTAAAAGCCCTGCCAAGAGGTGTTTGTACCCGGGAACGTCGGTACGTCTCGGGTTCCGCCTCGGTGTTGGTTTTTTGGTGTTGGTAGTAAGTGTGAAACGGATCCTTCTATGGTCTGAGCAAGAAGGCTCGTCAGATACGTGCCAGTTAGTGATACAGTTCGCCGCATTGTCTGTGGCGAGTGTCAGGTCTATAATTGTTTGCCCACGGACAGTGACCCAAGTGGGTTCCGAGCCGCGGTTCATAATGTTTAGGTTAGTAGAGAATAAATAGGTGGATAGTACCTCTCCTCTGGAGTTCGGTGCGTCGCTGCCCCAGAGCGGGTGATGAGCGTTCGAGTCAGTGCCGATGATCAGGTCCAGTTGGGCGCGCTCACAGTGTTGCACCAGGTCAGCCACCTCCTTTGGCGGGCAGTCTGCCACCTCGCCTGGCATATAAGCTGAGGCCAGTACAACATCTGGAGCGCTACCTTCGGTATGGAGCCTGACAGCTGTCAGGTCTCTGGAACAGAATTGTGTGAGTGGTGTGATAGGAATATCTTTGGGTATGTAGACACACGTTCTTGGTTTGTCTGCGTTGTGAGTGTCGAGAATAAGCTTACCTCCGATGTTACCGAGTCCGCATATTCTGTTGTTCCTGATCCACGGCTCTTGGATCAGTGCGATAGTTCGGGGTTTGACCTCCAGAGCCCTGCGCAAGCTAGCCGTGGCAGTCTGGCTATGCTGGAGGTTGGTCTGTATTATGTTGGTGGGTGTTGGCAGCGATGGGGAGGGGTTAGTCTGAGACGGATCCATCAGACAGCCTCTCCACCACCTCCTCTCTGTAGGCGACGTCGTGCTGATCGCCCGGCGACGAGGCGAGCAGGCGCTCGCTCCAGCCAGGTGAGTCGGGCGGAATTGGGTCAGCGTCATCGGCCATTGCCGCTCGGGCCATGACCTCCTCGAGCCTATCCATGTCAAGGTCAGTCTGTGCCGTCGGTTGTGCGGTCTTTGTGTCGTCGCCGGTCTGAGTGTCAGAGGGTTCGGTCGTGGGCCAGAAGCGTACGTATATCGAACCAAGCAGGTAGGATATACGCCGCTCCCGTTCCCGGACCTTTACGGCTTCCTCCGGTGGCACACCCAGGGTCAGATGGGTCCCAAAGTTGTCGCCACCGACGGTAGTCGCCCTATAAAGTGACCACCTAGCAATGTCGTACCAAGTATTCTGACGAATCAGAATACTCTGGAGCTTCACTATGTCGCCTCTGTACCGAGGGACAAATAGTGAAGCTCGGACACGGGTGGGCACTTCAGACTGTCTCATAACGGTCAGTGTCTGGTCGGTGTCGGGGAGTCTTATTTTGGGCACGTTTTGTGTCAACCAAGTCATGGCGTAGTCATCTTCGCACCACATCTGCACAGTGCCTTCCGCTACCCGTGGGAATCCGCGGAAGGACGGGAGTGGCAGCGTCGAGTCCGTGTCCATGACGAGGTTTTCGAGCTCAGTCTTTATCGAGGCGGCCTCTTCCTTGGTCAGGTCCCTGGAGGGGGGGGGGGAGGCAGATTGCTACGGCCAGCCGCGCAGGGATGTCCTTCGTGGCTCGCGCGTAGGTCCTCTGCTCCCCTTGGGCGGAGTGGATCCTCACTCTCTTTGCGTCCCCTTGTAACGTACTCGGCGAGGCCGTGTCGTCGGGGCGCACCCTCTTCGCCGGCCCTGTACCACTTGGTCCAGGCTTCGGCTCGGAGGTGCTCGGCTGGGCGACTTTCGCCGACCGCGCCAAGAGTGCTGTTCCACCTCGCTTACCCCTACTCCGTTTGTGACGAGGTCTGTCGTGAGGTTCGTCCGTGTTTTGGGGTCGGCTGTCGGTACCGGCGGGCTTCTTCACGTGCTGGGACCCGTCGCGCTGGGTTGCCCCTGCGCAGACTGGCCCCTGCTCGTGCGGTTCCGCGTCCAGCCGCTCAGCGCGCTGGGTTTCCCCTGCGCGCTTCTGCGGCCGGTCGCGTGCTTCCGGCCCCTTATCGCGTTGGGTTTCCCCTTCGCAGACTGGGGGCCGGTCGCGCACCTCCCTTTCAGCGTTCGATTGCGCATCGCGCTGGCTAGTGCCTTCGCGAACGCGCGTTCGGTCGCTTACTCTCCTCCTCCGGGCCTGGGATTTTCCGCCGCCGCTACTGCCTTATTTTCATCGGTGAAGAGGACTTTCGACGAACTACCAACTACGTTGACATAACAATTACCGTACGGGAAACGCTTTTAAAAATTCAACACACAAATGTTGTAATATGCGCACCTACATTTAAATTGAATGACTATTCCACAATATTCAACGGAAGAATAGAAACCTTTAACAGCCTGATGTATTTAGATGCAGGTACTCATAATTTCGCGTATTTGTTCGATTCTAACTTTTATTTGTCTTATGATTATAAAATGTTTTGGAAGAAAAGTGGATTTGTGAATAATCACGGCATGGCGAATATATTTGTAAATTTAAGACTAATGATTAATGAATTTGTGCATTTTAGTAGTGAAGACAATATAAACCACTTCCTTGACACAGAAAAGGAGTGTCAGTCATCCCCTCTTTCTCTTTCGAACACTAAAGGCCACGAAAATGAATCGTTTTTTCTCCAATAAATACATACAAATTTTACATCAAAATATTGCTGGTCTAATAAAAAAATCAAACGCTCTTACTGTATGTTTAGACGAGTTAAGTGAAAAAAAGATTTATGTAGATGTTTTGTGCATCACGGAGCATTTTATTAAGGAGGGGTATCAGAATCAATTGTTTGTTCCGAATTATTGTCTAGCTACTTACTACTGTAGAAAGGAGCAAAAGAGGGGAGGAGCATGCATCCTTGTGAGAAACGGTCTTCAATGGAAAGACTTGCCTAAAATATCGAATTTATCATCTCCAGGCATATTTGAATGTTGTGCTGTTGAGCTTACAGGTTATAAAATAATTTTCGTCTGTGTATATAGAGTACCAAATGTGAATAATCTTAACTACTGCCTGGATAAACTTGAAACTCTTTTGCAAGAAATATCACGTTCACGTTATAAGAACATTGTTATTGGCGGTGATTTTAATATAGATGTCCTTAAACAAAATAGTCACACAAATGCATTTGAATGTCTGCTAATGAGTTATAACTTGAAACTAGCATTAAAACAACCGACTCGCATGGCCAGCTTGACATGTTTAGACAATTTTGCGCATAATTTTAATAAATCATTTAAAACTAATGTCTTGGAATTTGCGTTGTCCGATCATACAGCACAGCTGCTTCATTGTCCAGTGCAAACAATATATGCTTTATCATATTGGTATGCCTCTAGAAGGGATTATAGCACAGAAAATATAGCGAAATTTAAACGTTACATAAAAAGTCTTTCTTTTTCGGAGATTTATGACACAGATGACCCAAATGTAGCGTACAATAAATTTCTCGATGCATTCAAACTTATTTACGATTTATGTTTTCCAATTAAATTAATTAAAGTAGATCTAATAAAAAAACCAAAGTGGTTATCTAAAGGAATCAAATTATGTAGTCGTAAGAAAAGAAAACTTTTGTGGCAGTTAAGACTACATCCTAACAAAAATAATAAAACTAGATTTACAAACTATTCACAGTTACATAAAAAAATTATTTATTTGACACAAAAGGCACAAAATAACCACAAAATAAAAGGATCTAAAAATAAGTCTAAAACAGCATGGCAAATTATAAATCGCGCAAAGTATAACCTGCCTAAACATAGTATTCATAAAATTAAGGTAAAAAATCAAATATTATCAAATCCCAAGTGCATCGCTGAGGCATTTAACAACTATTTTATCGATAAAATTCAGGCGAACCCAGATGTCAGCAGCAAACCCAAATCTTTTAAAATAAACACTAATTATAACTCAATGTTCATGGCGCCTAGTGTTCCATTAGATATACACAAAATAATAATGTCACTAAACAATACAAATAGCGTGGGATACGATGGTATTGCTACAAAAATTTTAAAACATGTATCAATGGAAATATGCAGTCATCTAAGTCATCTAATTAACCTAAGTATTAGCGCAGGTATTTACCCTGATGCCTTAAAAACATCAATTATAAAGCCACTGTTTAAGAAAGAAGATAGAGAACTAATGGAATATTATCGGCCTATCTCACTTATTCCCATAGTTTCAAAAATATTTGAGAAATATATCTATAAGGAATTGTGTAAATTTATTGAAAAATATAACATTTTATGTGAGGAACAGAAAGGATTTAGACTACATAGGACAATTAATATGGCCATATATGACTTTATATACAATGTTATTAACAATGTCGATAAACGTAACCCTGTCTGTGGCATATTTTGCGATATGACCCAGGCATTTGATTACGTTCACTATCCTACACTGTTGACAAAACTTGAAGCTTATGGCATTAGAGGCAATGTTCTCAATCTAATTGAATCGTACTTAAAAAATAGAATACAAATAACTGAAATTAACCAAATTAATACAGTAAACAAGAAGGAAGAGCTATTTCAATCTTCAGAGCGTCAAGTTAAATTTGGAGTACCTCAGGGGAGTGTACTAGGTCCATTCATATTTATATTGTACATTAATGACTTACCTGAATGCATTGAGCAACCGGTAACACTGTTTGCGGATGATAGTACCGTGACAATACCTTGTAAAAGTGTAGAGACCTATGAAAGTGACATTAATAAATCTTTAAAATTAATTGTTAAGTGGCTAGACGAAAACAATTTAAAAATAAACTTGAGTAAAACTAAAGTTATACATTTCAGTCAACGAATTCCTAGCATGAGCCTTAATGTACACTACAATAATGATGTTGTAGAAGAAGTTACAACTACAAAATTCCTGGGTCTCGAAATAGATGAACATCTTAACTGGAAATCACATATTAATGTTTTATGTAAGAAAATAAGTAAATCCGCATATGCTTTACATTCATTATCGTCAATAATATACACGGACGCACTCCTTACTGCCTATTACGGTATAGCGGAATCGCATCTACGATATGGAATAATATTTTGGGGCAATTCAACAGAAAAAGAAACAGCTTTTAAAGCTCAAAAAAGATGCATACGGGCGATGTTTAGGCTCAAAACTACCGATAGTTGCGTGCCATACTTTAGACAGTATAAAATATTGACACTACCATGTTTATACATACTAGAAGTAGCGAGTGTGTTTGTTAAGTCGAACCCAAAACGTTTCAAACGTCTGGCCGATGTAGTTATACGGAATAGACGAGACAATACTCTACTGTGTCATCGGTCCGCTAAGACTGCACTAATGCGCAAAAGTGTTTACTGCATGGCCCCGGTCATTTATGATAAAATACCAAAAAGTTGGAAAGAATTGCCGCTATTGTTATTTAAAAAAAGATTTCGAAGCTTTTTGACACTTAAAGCATACTACAGCGTTACAGAATTCCTGTGTGAAAAATTTTTTTTAACTTAAAAGTTGTTGTATAATGTATAAAAATAAGAATTAATTTTGGTTTTTTTTTGTATTGTACTTTTTCTGTCGGATATATAATAATATTTGCATGCCTGCTGGTAAAGTATGGCTGAACCTATTCACTGTAACACCATTATGTACCCATACTTGCAAAATAAAATATCTTTTATCTTTTTTATCTTTATCTGTCTGTCTACCTTAATTATCATTTAACTTATTTAGATTTCCGTGGGTATAATCATAAAGTTTTGCGAGTTTAGTGAACACGACGAAAATAACAAGGATATAGTCAATAGCGTGATTATTCGAATGATTTTTAAAACATTAAAAAACTATCACCGCTCGTGAGATTTGAACCCACGACTCTCTACGCATGAACGCGTCTACCCTAATACGGTAACGACTAAGCTATCATGACATATGCGTTATGAGTCGAATTTATGAAATACTATAATTGTTAAACTAATGAGAGTATGTGTGTGTCTATGACTTATTATAAGAAGGTCGTAAGTTAAACCGAAGCGTCAATCTATTGCTTTAAGAAATTGCTACTCCACTTATGACCGTTACTGTACATAAAAATAACACTTACCGTCAATAAAACACTAAAACACTTCACTTTTAAATAAAAACTCTTTCACGGATGGCACTCGTATGAATGGTTCTCAGTAGTAGCCCCAGTCACCAATTCTAAACCTGAATGGTGCTTACTACTTACTTAGCTGTTCAGACGAGCGAAATTGGAACTACAGCTACCATTTTGAGAACGTTATTTCGCTGACAGTTAAAAACCCCGAAACCATAAATGAATGATGTATGGTGGCTCTGACTAGTAAGTCAGAGCCACCACTGCTGTACCTATATCATTCATCGTTTTAAATATCAGAACATCCTACAACTTACTACTTAAATACTGCCCTATGTTTTATTTCCCCTTTTTCCTGGTAAACTTCTTAGATGGCAAGACCAATTTATCTCGACGCACTTTGACGTGTGCTAATAATACTAAAATGTGCAATTGTTATGAAAAATCAATGTGGTTTGTCTGTGTATTCACTTATTTTGATGGTTTCACATAAATTAAATATGATTCAATCAATAGATGTAAGTAGTACCTACGTGTCACCATTGCGTAGGTAGGTAATTAGAAAAAAAATAGGTAAATTTGCCTACGCTGATCGCCTGATTTAGGTATACCCTAAGTTTACATGAACTTCTATTCTCTGATTTTATTCAACCCAAACCAATGAATTAGTACCTAACCGTGTCAGAAAATGTATTATCAGTATGTACCTACTTACATACAGTAGAAAGATTTTTAAATCTTTAGGTACTTTATATTTAAAGTAGATATTACAATAATTACATTAGTATTGTATCTGTGTGAACCAAATGCAGATCGCAGATATTTTTTTTCACTTTCTAGCATTCTTTCTCATTCCCTAATAAAAAACATTTTATCAATCATAAAATGTAAAACCCGCGGGCAAACCCGCGCGCCGGCGCTAACTTTCTAGAAACACAATTTTGGAAACGATTCGCAAGTTGTCAAGACAATCACGCATGGAGCACTGACTGGAGCAATATGGCAACAGCGCGCGCGGGGTGCGTCTTGAATGGCAACGTCGCAACGTTGCATCGCCGCGCCGCGTCACTCGACGTGTAACCTTGGCACTTGTTCGAATTTAGCGCCATCTATTATAAATGTTTACCGAACGTAAACTCGTAACACAACAGCAAATAACTCTTTCTCGGTGGTTCTTTAAATTTCTGTTAGATGGCGCGATAGCTCAAGGCAAGATAACTCTTAGACTCGACAAAAGAGAAGCATAATAGGGATATTTTACTGTATCACCAGAATATTAATCGCTTCTCTGGCAAAATCCTAGACGTGGAATTGTTAATAGATAAATATCATATGGATATCTTATGTTTTTGTGAAACCTGGTTAAGACCAGATAAGATGTTGTTTAATGTAAATAATTTTTCAGTTGCCAGTGCGTACAACAGGTCCTCAATAGGGGGTGGTACTTTGATATTATGTAATAGTAGTTTCAGATATAAGGAAAGGAAGGATATAACTGCTTGCTCTGTTGATCGCTTATGTGAGGTAGCATGTGCAGAGGTTGAAGGCCATACTTTCCTATGTGTTTATAGACCACCAGCCGCGAACTTAGCATCATTTTTAATAAGTATGGAAGAAATATTAGGTAAACTTTTTAAAGATAATAAATTAGTTTTTGTTTGTGGTGACCTAAATATTGATCTTTTAGTTAACTCACCAGATAAATGTAAGCTTATATCATTGTTCAAATCATTTAACTTAAAATGTGTATTTAATGAAGCAACTAGAATAACAGCAACCTCAGCTTCATGCATTGACAATGTATTTACTAATTGCAAAATAAAAGACTCTTCCTTAATTAGTGGCGTTAGGTCAGACCACACTGGTCAACTTGTATCATTTGACTTTGATAAAAAGTTAAACTTAGATAAAACCATTAGAATAAGACCTCTCACTAAAAATAAATTGAAATTGTTTAATAATAATGTTCTGAGCAATCTTTCAACTGCTAGTTTTGATTCACAAGACCCCAATATAAACTACAGTACATTATTTACTACAGTATGCCAAGAATTCAATAAAGCATGTCCTGTAAAAAAAGTAACAATCAATAGTAAACCAAAATTTAATGAATGGGCCACTGCTGGCATTAGAAAAAGCAGAGATATTTTATATAATTTGTACCACGAGAAATCATTAACTTCTGATCAAGCCCTTCATAATTATGTCAGAAAGTATTCTAAGATATTCAAAATAGTCTGCGCTCAAGCTAAATCTAAATTAATAAGTAACAAAATCAGTAATTCAAATAATAAAATAAAAGCTGTGTGGCAGGTAATTAACAAAGAAACTGGAAACACAAAACAGCGGGACCAGAATGAATTGTCTCTAAAAATCAATAATAAAACCATTTCAGATAAGCTAAAAGTTGCTGAGACACTAGAAAATTTCTTTACGAACATCCCAATAGAGGTTACGAAATCGCTCCCCTCATCATCTATATTAGCTGAATCTCTTCTGAAAAAAAACTTCAGTAAGGACATTCCAAGTTTTGAATTCAAGCCCATCTCTGTTGTTACAATTAAAAAAGTATTCAAAAGTCTTAATATAAAAAACACTGAAGACTTATGGGGAATTTCCGTTAAGGTCCTTGGAGATATTATTGACACAATTGCTCCTGTCCTAACAGGCATATTTAATCAATGTTTAGATAGTGGTACGTTTCCTGATTTAATGAAACATAGTAAAGTAGTACCAATTTTCAAATCGGGTAGTAAGAGTGATCCCTCTAATTATAGACCAATATCTGTGCTACCAGCACTGAGTAAAATATATGAAAAAATCATGCTGGACCAGATGTTGTCACATTTTAATTCAAATGAGATTTTACATAGTCGACAGTTTGGTTTCACGAAAGGAAGGTCGACGACTGACGCTGGAGTAAAACTCATCAGTCACATTTTGGAATCCTGGGAGAAGTCCCAGGATGCAATTGGCATATTCTGTGACCTCTCAAAAGCGTTTGACTGCGTTGACCACAACACACTGATCTGTAAATTACACCACTACGGAATTCGTGGACAGGCTGCTGATCTTGTTCTTTCTTATTTATCAAACAGGCAGCAAAAAGTAAGCGTAAACGGGGTGACTTCCTCGGGGTCTCTAGTAAAGATGGGCGTGCCCCAAGGTTCGATTCTTGGCCCTTTCCTATTTCTAGTTTATATTAATGACCTTCCCTACATGATGGCTAACTTATCGGATATAATTCTATTCGCTGATGACACGTCTCTTATTTTTAAAATAGATAGAAAAGATACGGATGTCTTACATGTCAACGATAGTTTGGCAGTTCTTTCTAAATGGTTCGCAGCTAATAATCTTTTACTTAATGCGAACAAAACTAAATGTCTTAAGTTCTCTTTACCAAATGTACCCCAAGTAGGTCTAAACTTAAAACTTGATGGCAAAAAACTAGATGCAATTGCAGAAACTGTGTTTCTAGGAATTACTCTAGATTCTAAATTGCAATGGGGTGCCCACATTAGAGCTCTTTCAGGTAGATTAAGTTCAGCTGCATTTGCAGTAAGAAAAATAAGGCAGTTGACTGATGTAGCCACAGCTAGGTTAGTATACTTTGCTTATTTCCACAGTATTATGTCTTATGGCGTTCTGCTGTGGGGATCGGCAGCTGATGTAGACTCAATTTTTATATTACAAAAGAGAGCAATCCGCGCGATCTATAGAATGGGTCCTCGTGAGTCCCTTAGAAACAAATTCAAAGAAGTTGATGTACTAACTCTGCCTTCTCTTTATATCTTAGAAAGTATTTTGTATGTTCGCAAAAACTTAGGACTTTTCAAAATTAGAAGTGATTTCCATAATATAAATACACGTAGTAAACATGAAATTGTGATACCTAAATTTAGATTAACTAAAACTAGCAAGTCATTCCTTATAAACAGTATTCGCTTTTATAACAAGTTGTCAAAGTCGGTTACAGAACTTAACGATGGAAAGTTCAAAACCCACATAAAACGTGTCCTTATCAAAAAAGCATATTACAAGATTAAAGACTACGTTGATGACAAGGAAGTTTGGCAATAATTCCTTCTGCACATGTGGCCTCCCTGGTACCTCATTAACGGCATAATTATGTAAATGTCTATTAACTGCTCCCAAATTACGATATGTATTTTATTTTACTTTTTTATTTAGGTACTACTTGACATGTAGTTTCATTATTTGACATTATATGCCTACAATTCAAATTTCATTTTAAAGTAGGATTCTCATTCGGATTGGTTAAAGTTGTAGTGACAACCATTTGGGTTAAATTGGTTTTTATTATTTTATTCGACCTTTATATAGATTCCTTTATATTTTGTGAATGTGAGAACGTTGTAGGCACAACAGACTGTCGATTTGCAGACTATTTTCTATTTTTTTAAGTATCTTGTTGACAGGCCTACGCTGTCCTCGCATACCTATTCAAACTGTACATTTTTTAAAGCATTGTAAAACCCATTTATTTTTAAAAGAGTAACCGTGGAGTTTCTTGCCGGCTCTTCTCCATAGGAAACGACCAATTGGAACCGTGCACCTAGATTCTGACGTTTCATAAGTGCCCATGTAGGTTTATGTGAAATAAAATATTTTGATTTTGATTTTGATTTTGATTCAGGTCACTCACACATGTAAAGATTTTTCGTTTTTTATTGGGTCTAATTCTCCTAGAAATACTGTTTTTTTTATAAAATTTTGGCGATAGGCGAACATAATACATTATAAAGTCTCAGTATACTTGCTTTTATTCTGCAGAAACCGTTTATTTACGGAGATTACAACCCCTGGAAAATGTATGGCGAGGCCTGTCTAGGCATCCACCTTAAGGTCCAGACCGACGTCAATTCTATACAATGGCGTAAACTACAAGAGTTTATTATATCGACTGATGCTTTATTTCCCGAACCACCAACATATTACGATAAATAATACATTGTTTATCAACGGAATTATAATATTGTAATTTGTGCTCACTAAAAATAAATGAATCTCATTAGCATAAGTGTTTCATTCAACCTACATACATGTACCATCCACTATTTTGATAAGGTTGAAAATCTATTAAAGAAATTTGATAGATTCAAAGCGATGGTGAAATCGGTTCGCCGAGCGATCTGTGGGACAGAATGCTAAGAACTCGAACGAATGAACAAATGAACGAGTCGAGTCACTCCACTATTGTGATAAGGTTGAAAATCTATTAAAGAAATTTGATAGATTCAAAGCGATGGTGAAATCGGTTCGCCGAGCGATCTGTGGGACAGAATGCTAAGAACTCGAACGAATGAACAAATGAACGAGTCGAGTCGATTACCGATTATTGGGCGTTCTAGACCACTTTCGGCAGCGAGGCGTACTCGCCGAGCGATTTGCCGAAAGTGGTCTAGAATGCCCAATAATATACTACTCATTCTACTGGACCCGTTATTGCAGGATTTGGGGAAAAAGGGGTATTTTGTTCAGGCATTCGCAGATGACATAGTCCTAGCCGTGGATGGCGACACAGCGACTGAAGTCTCCAGAACGGCCAATGCAGCCCTCGCCCATGTTCAGAGTTGGGGCGTCAGAAATAAGCTTAAGTTTGCACCGCACAAAACCTGTGCGATGTTAATAACCAACAAACTTAAGTACGACACCCCAATTCTGAGCATGGCCGGGGTTGACATTGGTATGGTCAGAAGCATGAAGTTGCTAGGGCTGACTATTGATGACAAACTGACTTTCACATTCATATTCATATTCATTTAATTTGCATTCCATATTGTAAAAAGATGTTACAAGGGGCTTAAAGCTAGGTACATAAATATATACCCTGTAAGGACACAGCAAAGTTGGAGACTGGGAGAGGGCTTTAATTTTACTAATTAGTTGGTATACAAAAGCAACAATGAACATACCAAGAATGTCTGCAAGAAGGTGGCGGAAGTATATAAGAAACTGGCACGTGCGGCAAAAGTCAGCTGGGGACTAAATAGGGAAGTTATCCAGGTCATTTACACTACCACGATCGACCCTATAGTTGCGTACGCGGCTGGAGCCTGGGCTCCCGCTACGAAAAAGCTGGGTATACGGAAGAAGCTAGGCTCTCTCCAACGCCCAGAAGCTCTGCAAGTCTTACCGTACAGTCTCCCTAAACTCGGCACTGGTGCTGGCTGGGATACTTCCTCTAGACCTTCGCATCCAAGAGGCAGCTGCCCTGTATGAGGCAAGGAGAGGGTCGTCCCAGTTTGTCCCGGGAGACAGGGAGATTGAGAGTATGGTAAGATTTGCAGAAACATCTCACCCTGCAAAACAAATGACCTTAGAGTTTAAGTGCCTGGCAGACCAACAGCTTGTGGACAGCCAAAACGTGCAGGCAGTGCAAATATTCACCGACGGAAGTAAGATTGAGGGGAAGGTCGGTGCCGCATTATCCTTGTGGGGTAATGAAGGTGAAGTCCAGAACCTCAAGCTAAGCCTTGCCGCGTACTGCACTGTCTACCAGCCGGAACTACTGGCCATTTGCAAGGCAACGGACCTGATCCTCAAGCGCAAAGAGACGAGCTATGGCTTGTACAGCGACTCAATATTAGCATTGCAGGCGCTCGTAAGCCATGGCTCTCTGCACCCTCTGGCGGTCCGCGCACGTGCCAATTTGGCTGAGGCTTTGGACCAGAGAAAAGCTGTGTCTCTCTTCTGGGTCAAAGCCCATGCGGGCTTGCCGGGAAATGAGCGCGCGGATGAGCTGGCGAAGGAGGCAGCATTGTCGTCACGGAGGAAACCGGACTATGACCGATGTCCGGTCTCATATATCAAGCGCCAAATCCGTTTGAGCTCGCTTGATGTATGGAATGGGAGATACGTTTCTGGAGAAACGGCCTCGGTGACGAAAATGTTCCTTCCTGATGCCGTGGCTGCCTACCGTATCGTAAAACAGGTGAGGCCAACAGGCGTGCTCACACAAGTCTTAACGGGGCACGGTGGGTTCTCGGAATACTTAAACCGCTTTAAGTGTAAAGAGAGCCCATCGTGCACCTGTGACCCCAATGTGTCGGAATCTGTTCCACACCTTATTTTAGATTGCCCGATTTATGCGAGGGAACGCTACAACCTGGAACAGGAAATAGCCAAAAGACAGCAGTCAGTAAGCGTAGGGGAAATCATGGCTAGCAAAAGCAGAAATAAATTCATAGCCTACTGTGAGAATATAGCTCTAAGGGTTATAAAACAAAACAAAACAGAATAAAAATACAATGTTTCATATTATATTGTATATATAGTTATAGTAAGCATAGGACATAAGCGCAACAAATGTTACAGATAGGATTATCAGTAGGTTAAGAGAGATGTTAAAAGTAGATACATAGATCTTAATTAAAATATAGTGCTATAAATAAGTATTGTAAAAGATATGTCGGAGACAGTCATTAGTACGGTCGCTAAACGAATCGCAAGCGCGCCACTGGTGACATCACGTGATCTACCCACACCACAAGCTCGCTTATACAGAGTCGTGATGTTTAAGTCCACGGCGAGCAGGCCATTCAGTGTCTGACCGCATCGGAGTTAAGACGTCGCGAAACTGTACTCGATTCGTTGTGCTCAGTTATTGTGATTAAATTGTAATTTGTGATAATGTTAGTTTGTGATTTTAATAAACGCCGTGTATCGCACCGAGTGTGTTTTCATTGCACGAAACCCATCTTCTGCCCACATGATGTCGATTCTAATGAAATAAAATCCTGATGTCGCTCCGACATCAGAAGTGGGATAAAATCGTGCTAATGAGATCACACGTGGGGACAGTGACAATAACAATCAGTGGCGATTACTTTTTGAAATGAAAAACCTACAAATGCACGCGACTGATACTAACTCTAAAAACTAAGCCAGTGAAAAACAAGTTAGTGTTGCCGGTATTCGACTCGGATAAACCCGATTCCGATGCGCGATCACGGTGCGTGACAGCAGATTTAGGCTTTGCTTAAAATTCACTGTAAAGTGGTCAACTTGTTGTGGCGGTCAGCAAGACGCTAAAAGGTGAAGCATCAACATGGCTATTCCAAATAGCCTACGAAGGAATGATATGGAATGAATTAAAGGTACTTTTCACAAAACGATTTATTTCGTCCGACACATTGGCGGGGTACCCTCATTAAAATGAACGGCAAAAAAACCAAGTGAAGAAACATTACCCGCGTTGGCAAGTAATTTAATCACTTCGCTGAATAATCGTTGGAAAGATGTAAACAGAGAAGAAATCGCCGTAACAACAGTAGTCGCTCACATCATAGTTTGACAAGTGACTTCAACGTATGGCGTTTACTACAAACATTAGATCGAGGGACAAATTACACCAAGAACTGAACGCGTTTTGTCATTTGAACCGCAAAATAAACACCACCGGTGAATCATGGTCGAGTCAAGCGGTGCAGCAGCCGGCAGCGAAGCCCTTGGTCTGCCTTAAATGTGGCAAGCCGGGTCACATAGCAGTCCGGTGTACGAGCGGCGGTAGTGGCGGCTGCGCCGGCAGCGTCGGCTGCGTCGGCAGTGGCAGCTGCGTCGGCAGCGGCGGCTGCGTCGGCAGCGACGACAGCGGCAGAGGGCCGGTCGACGCGACGGCGGTGTACGGAACGAGCGGTGCATCGTACAACTACCCTCACGCACGTTAGAACACAAAGGTGAGCTGTATTGTTTTGTTTACGATTCTGGTGCTGAATGCTCGTTAGTAAATTAGAGTTGTGCAGCCAAATTAAGAGGCAAACGAGTTAATAACGTTGTTGCGTTGACTGGTATTGGTCAAACACGTGTATTCAGCACAGAACAAATCTTATGTTGCTTAACGATTAGCGAACACCAACTTGAGTTTTTATGTTTTGTTTGTTTTGACTTTGTGTTGCTTCAAAACGAAGAACGCAACCAGACTAAATTAGACTCGAAATATTAGCAACCATTCAAAGTTCTAGAATTATTAGAGTGAGATCGCTACACATTGAGAGCATTATTAAGTTCTAAGCGTACTTACAAGTACGAACACGATGGGTTAAGGAGAATGCCTGAGTGCCAAGTACAGTTTTAAGTATAGAGAGTATTTGATTTGATTTGAGAATTTGAAATTGAGAGATAGTGTGGAAACTTGGTTCGGATGGTCGGACCGTACGAGTAGCCATTTCGTAGCCGTAGTCCGGTAGAAGTCGGTGTCTACTTTTAGTAGTCCGTGGATGCGCGGTGCACGGGTGGCTCTGGCGGAGGTCGGGTCGTAGAGACCATAGAGTCATGTGGGACTCGGCGTTCTTGAGGAACGTAGTAAAACAGAGGTTTGTTGGAGGGCCATGTGTTGCCCATAGGCCACGGATGAGTTTCCTGCTTTGTGTAATGATTAGATGAATGAAGAGGTACTTGGTTGCTCTAGCATTTTAATTGCCCTAATTGTTTGATCTAGTTGTTAGTTTGTTTGATTTAGAACTTTAGACAAAGAGAATTATTTGTAAAGAAATAAAGGAAAGTCATTGTGATGAAAACCAAAGTCGACATTGATGAAGTCCGCGAGATTGCGTCAAGGAATATTAGACAAACTCAGCTATAACAAAGAAATAAAAATCGGTTGGTGATTTCGTGTTATTAGAAACGAAGAGAGAAATCAGACTAAGTTAGATCGGAAGTTCAGAGGTCTGTTTAAGGTAGTGGTAGTCTTGAATGGTGATCGCTATACGTTAAAAGCTTTAAATTCTAACCATACTAACAAATACGCTTACGATAGGTTTTAAGAAAGATGCCAGTAAGTCATGTACCAGTCGAAGTAGATGGTGATCATAGTGGTAATGAGCAATAGCCTAAGTTATGGGAACCACGCGAGTAGGGGTTCTCTATCGGCCGTATTGGGTCTGGAAGGACCATAGTTTTTGATCCATGCGATGGATGTGTGAGAGCAATGCGATTGCTGGTCGGCTGGAGAGCCGTGGCGTTAGAGTGGTTTACTCGTGTGTGGGTTTCTAAGGCTCTAAGGCTCTTAGTGAAAAAGATGATTGTAAATGTGAAGAACGATGGTACGTGGCTCTGGTTGAAGATTTTTGCTATGATTAGTCAAAGTTTCAGTTGCCAGGGAATCAGAGTATTACTGACGAATTTGAGGTAGAGTCGAGTGAAAGTCTTGTTGATGAAACGAAGACTAGAGATTAGGTTTGTGTGATAATACTTTGGAACCATAAAGTCCGGGAGTGACTTGGCGATCCGAAGGGGATGCGCAAATGAATGATTGAGTAACTGGAGGTTACTAGAAAGTATGAATCACATGAAGCTTAGTTGACTATTTTGTTTGTGATCTTGAGATTTGATAGGTAATCGAATATGTAGTGAGTAATGCTCTGAACTCTGCAATTTTAGTTTGTTTCAATTTGAGACTTAAGAATTAAGATTTGAGATCCCCACAGATTTCTTTCATAGTGTTTTTGAATTTAGCAAATGTGGTCAGGAGTGACCGAGCTATGTGATACTTTGCGAGTATTTTTCTTTACAGGTTAACACACGAGGACGTGTGCTTCGCAGGATGGCCGTGTCGGAGACAGTCATTAATACGGTCGCTAAACGAATCGCAAGCGCGCCACTGGCGACATCACGTGATCTACCCACACCACAGGCGCACTTATACAGAGTCGTGATGTTTAAGTCCACGGCGAGCAGGCCATTCAGTGTCTGATCGCATCGGAGTTAAGACGTCGCGAAACTGTACTCGATTCGTTGTGCTCAGTTATTGTGATTAAATTGTAATTTGTGATAATGTTAGTTTGTGATATTAATAAACGCCGTGTATCGCACCAAGTGTGTTTTCATTGCACGAAACCCATCTTCTGCCCACATGATGTCGATTCTAATGAAATAAAATCCTGATGTCGCTCCGACAGATATATAAATATAAAACTAAGCCATGTTATAATTATGTGTACAAGAAATTAACCAAACCTGTTGAATTATTTCCCTAAAGAAAATAACGATAAGAAGAAATGTAAATAAATGAAGTACCTAAATTAAGAATGAGAATAGAACTAGCCTACAAGTGGGAATCCCACCCACAGGATAAATGGAGAAGGATATTAGAAAGATACAGTATGAAACATGGAAGTACGAAAGGCAAGTGAGCGAGAACTAGTATGGAAAAGGTTGAGATATAGAATAGGCGCCAATAATGTTGGCGGAACTAGTCCGTAAAAAAAAAAAAAAAACCTAACCTAACCTAAGTCGCGCGGTACCCCTTGCCGCGAACAGATCGTTTTTAAGCCGCTCCGCGCTCGAAAAATCCGAAAAATAGGTTTTTCCGAAAAAGTGCAAAGTATTCATCATTACAAGCGCGCTGCTGAGACGCACTTAACAGTGAAAATTTTATTGTGAAAAGTGAAAAATTGTGAAAGTTGTTGGTGAAAAACCACTTCTGGAAACCTTAAGGCCTCCCCCACATTTGGCGTGCGCGATCCACGGGCGTGCGACGGGCGTGCGACGGGCGTGCGAGTAGCGCATGCGGCAACACCCGACGCGCGCGCGCGCTGCGTGAGCGTCGGGTGTTGCCGCTCGCGCTACTCGCACGCCCGTGGATCGCGCACGCCAAATGTGGGGTCAGCCTTAGAGCTTGACGCTGCTCGATTTTGAGTGAGGACCCTATAATCGGTAATTGCGGCTAAGTGCATCATACGAAGACCTATCGCTGGATACCAAACGGATTGGATTTTTCCGAGTTAGGGATCCGGAGATATCGAAGGAAAACAAAAAACCGCGTGGCACACTTACGGAGATCCCGAGGGACGCGACTGGATTCGCGACTTTTTCCTGAAGGCAACACAGACGAGGAGCCGGGAGGCCAATTGACATGAAATGAAATGAAAAAAGGTTTATTGGAATCAACAAGTTTTCATAAAACATCAGTGGTGATTGGAGCCTCCTTTTAAGCGTATAAAGCCTGTATTAGGAGATTCCGCTCTTCCATGCATTAGCCGTACTTATAATTACTTGTTTATTTCTAATTTACCATTTTTAAACAAATAAAACTACTTAAAACTATACTGGGTTGCATTTAAAAGCTAAGCAAAGTGTGCGTGTAAGACTGAGATTGTGTGTGTGACAGGATGTATGTGTGTTGTGTATGTGAATCTGTGTGGGATGTGTGTGGGTGAGAGAATGACACGAGTGAAAGGCATTGAGCATAAGACTAGTGATGGTGTGAATTTATAACAATAATGCCTCTGTGTCTTCATAACTAAGTGGTTTAATCCATTCAGTTAGTATTTTTTTGCATTCGTGCTGTTTTTTTCTGTGTATGTAAGTTACTCTATGGGTGCTAATTAACGCAGCTTCTTTATAATGTCATTCCCGTCTTCAAATATATTTAGTTGCCTAATGAATTAATAGGTCAGCGACAAACTTTTAGCGTCTAATAAATGCTTTTCTTACGACCATATATTGTAAAACAAGCTAATGTAAATATGACTCAGCATCGAGAAAATTCTTAAGCAACTAAATTTGTGATACGTCTACGCATTGCCAGCTTCTAATAAGTGCATCAATTGCATCTTTAAAATAATTTCAACATACTCTAATTTCATAAAGGAGATGGAAAACGGTGGGCCCAAATGTAATATGTTGAGATATGATCTAAAAAATTAGACATATTTTTTTATCTAAGAATATGAAAAATCACTTCAATTCTCAATCTGGAAGCGGAGAAATATGAGAAAGATAGTTTTCGTGAGATTATCGATTCAATAATCGATTACACAGTTACGAAAATAAAACTTTTGCACTAAACAATTAACTCAAAGTAATTAAATGCACTATATATACTTATATGCAATATAGTGCATATAATTACAGTCATATTAATAAATCAAATATCAATTAATTACCGAAAAACCAATATTAATGATTATCGATTTCATATCGATTCAAATCTCTCTTATATTTTTAGTCTATGTCACTGACATGACAGCTGACTGACATTGACACTAGACAGTTGCCGACTGTTCTTGTTTGCTCACTCGTTTAGTGTTTTCCGATGCGTTTTGAGTGCTTTCCCGATTATTCGCCATTTTTCACGACCACTGCTTTGTATTTTACGGATTCTGACCCTGCCTACCTTGTACGACCTTCTGTTAGTTATAGATTGTAACATAACCTCACTTTTACTTAATCTCTTTATCTCGTATATCTCTGTTCTCAGATTGACAAAATCCGCAGAATTTTCAGTGAAAGGTTGATAATATATAAGCTATTAATTGACACCACTTTCATCTTCTTACACCTAGGCCTAAGATTGTATGTAATCGTTTCAGTCTCCTTTACCTTTATTTTTATATGTTAGCATATGTGATTGATGAGTGAATCTACTATATTTGAACATAAAATTACCTTATAGTTGTCATCAAATAATGGTCAATAAAAGCTCTAATTTCATGTATTTATAATGTTACCATGAGTAATTGATGAATTGACTATTATATCAACCCCTAATTGGGTTCCCTATCCATTTGCACACAATTTTAAGACATACCTAATATGTATCATGGCCGATTTTTTTTTTACTTATCCGAACTAGATTTACGCATAACAGCTTACGCATAATTATTTTAAGCATAGTTTCTTTAATCATAATATTGTATAAGCTTAACATTCAACAGCATAAATATATTTACGCATAATGACATTAAGAACACCGATAGAAGTTTACAGTCAAGCATGCAGCATGCAAGCGAGCACGCAACCTGCAGCAGGCATGGTTTCTGTCACGGCTCCGGCGCTGCAGGGCTCCGGCGGTCCCTTGCGAGCTTATCGTCGCAGATGGCTTTAACGCTCACCACCGCAGCTTCGGCTTGCTGGCATTCATGCCAAACAATAATTCTGTTAAATGATGTTTATGCCATAAAAATATTCGTTTAAAGAAGATTCTGCCGAGTGATTTTCTGCCAAATAAGTTTCGGAACATCAAGATTCTGCCAATTAGAGGGAACCCGTTCGGTGCCGGGTATTGCGCTTAGTAACATTATGCGAATTTATGAAAAAAGAATATGATTTATTAATTTAGTTGTGTAACAAACATACAGCGCCATCTAGTGTTACTTATACAAGGCACTACGATGAGCGGCTTCATAAACTAGAAGACAGCAGCTACAAAGGATTTCGGAAGACAAGTGATGCCATCTACAATCTTCGTGTGCGCCAGCGCCACCCCGCGAGTTACCTATACAGACGACTACGTGTAGATATTGTGCACACATGCAAACTATCCGGCTTTATAAGCAGAGTTGTCTTCGAACAAATCGTCATTCACTAGCTAGAGGTTCTGAGCGCGGCAGCCACGCAGCCAGCTCTGATCCTTAGTACAACTAGTTCCTGCTTCGATAGCCTAGCAGTCTTCAGGAACTAGTCAGCTAGGGGAGGTCTGAATGGAGATAGCCACGCAGTCCCTTTCATTCCTCCACTTAGGGTTGTCACATGATAAAATAATATTGTAACGTGTAACGTAATACAAGTAAAGTTGCCAATAAATTATCATCAAGTTCAACGGGGCTTTAATTTCACAACCAGCAACCCTACATTGGCGCCCAACGTAAATAATCTACGGATACCCACATATCTGTACGGCCAACCAAAGTAAATAATCTACGGATACCCACATATTTCTACGGCTAACCCTACATTGGAGCCCAACGTGAATAATCTACGGATACCCACATATTTGGACGGCCTACCCTCAAAATTTTCACGGCCTACCTTCAAATTGTACGGAGTACCCACATATTTGGACGGCCTACCCTCAAATTCTGCACGGCCTACCTTCAAGTTGTATGGAGTACTCACATACTTACTAAGGTTACCCACATCATTATTGAAAATGTCAATCACTATGACGCAAGAACAGTTCACTGCGTTAATAAACACGATTACTTCAACTCAAAGTACCATGTCTGGGAAAAGTTTTGCTAGTTGTAACAGAAAATATGAAGGTGAAAGAGACTACAATAAGGTGGAAGAGTTTATAAACAGTATCTCAGTGTATAAAAAAGTGGAACACATCTCCGATGAAGACGCATTAGAAGGATTGCCGTTATTGTTAGGCGGCACGGCAGCAACATGGTGGCACGGTGTAAAAGCGGACATTAAAAAGTGGAATAACGCGTTAGATGCAATACGTTCAGCGTTTGCTCCGAAGAAACAACCACACGAAATCTACTTAGAATTTTTCGGCAAGAAGCAAACTACTGAAACAATCGACGAGTTTGTTTGTCACAAACGTGCGCTTCTTTCTCAACTGCCGTCTAAGCGTAACAAAGAAGAGGAACATCTCGACTTCGTATATGGTTTGTTGAAGCTGAACATCAAAAAGGAAGTCGCCAGATCCGATTTTAAGTCGTTTACAGAGCTACTCGAAAAAGTTCGACATTTAGAAAGTTTGGAGAAAGAATCAGAAACAAGTATTAATTCTTCGACTGGAGAACGTTATGAAAAGAAAATAAAACGTTGTGCATTTTGTGCAAGGAAAGGACACACAACGGAACAATGTCGAAAACGTTTGGCAGAGGCTAAAAAACAACCAGCAGAGACAGCTACAGCCACCGAGACCACAAAGGTATCTTGTTATGGCTGTGGTGAAGCAGGGGTATTCAGGAGTAACTGCAAGAAATGCCAGAATAAAGAAACTCCACCAAAGCCGGTTGCATTTTACACAGTGGATTCCACAGAGATAGTACAGGACCATGTTAAGATACCTACGATTGAAATCAAATGGAAAAATGAAAAAGGTTATGCTTACATAGACACAGCTGCAAGAATGAGTGTGGCAAGCATACAGCTGTACAAGTTGTTCATCAGAAGTGGAGCGACGTTCGACGAGAAAACTGCTGACACAATCCTAGCCGATGGGACAGTTCAAACTCGAAGACTTCTAACCACGGCCGTGGAAATCACAGTTGGTGGACGTTCCCTACCTATAACGTTCACAGTAATACCCGACGCCACTGATAATCGTACACTACTCGGCATTGACTTCTTAGAAACAGCGGGAATAGTGCTCAATTTGCCACAACGAGTTTGGAATTTCATAGATGAACCTCATGAGTTACACGCCTTTCTACAATTGAAAAATGAGAAGATTCCCTTGAAGGCAGCTGAATGTCTAACATTTAATTCAGCCCAGTCAACACCGGAATCACTATCAAACTTTATACAGTGGGCCAAAGAACTGTACATGATTTCTCCACTACCACAAACACCGTCACCGTTGAACAGTATAGAAGACAGTCCACCGCCTGAGAAAGTTGCAAAATGGTCACTTCAGAAGATGGATACACCGCCTCGTTCTATCCGTCCTCGCGAACCAGCGGATGAAGCATCTCAAAAAGATCCACGCATTGATTATGTTACAATAAATCAAATGTCATTGTATTCTTTTGATATTTTATTACGCTCCTGTGAAGGAAAACTATTGTCTGAAGTTGAAAAGTCAGATTTCAACCAATTGCTAACTACTTATAGTGATATATTTGATAAAAATACACAACCAACTCCATTTATCCTGCATAGAATAGACACAGGTAGTCACCTACCTATAGCTCAAAAGCCATACAGATTATCACCACACAGGCAACAACAATTGAGACAAAAATTAGATGAAATGCTAAGCAATGATATAATAGAAGAATGCGATTCACCCTGGGCAGCTCCAGTTATTATGGTCCCTAAAGGTACAGACGATATTAGAGTTTGTATCGACTATCGGCGACTCAACGAAATAACAAAACCAGATAGATATCCATTGCCACGGATTGACGATCTATTACATCAAGCAAAGGCAATGCCATACATGTCTACAATCGATCTTCAGTCAGGCTACTGGCAAATAATGGTACATTCCGAAGACCAAGATAAGACAAGCTTTGTCTCACCGTTTGGAACGTTCCGTTTTAAACGCATGCCATTTGGATTACGGAACGCACCCGCCACGTTCCAGAGACTAATAGATAAATTCATTCAAAATTTAGGAACGACACCAAAGTGTGTACTTTCGTATTTAGATGATTTGATCATAAGATCAATCACATTCACACAACACATTGAGGATCTGAAGGAAATATTTGAAAAACTCAGAGAATTTAACCTAAAGGCTAACAGAAAAAAATGCAAATTCATTTGTTCCGAGATAAAGTATTTGGGACATCTAATAGTTCCAGAAGGAATTAAAACAGATCCGGAAAAGATTTCCGCTATTGCGAATTTATCAAAACCAAGAAATATAAAACAATTGATTACATTCCTACAAACTGCTTCGTGGTACAGAAGATTCATAAAAAACTTCGCAGACATAGCTCGACCACTAACAAACTTAACTAAAAAGAAAATATGTTGGGAGTGGAAAAATGAACAACAAGAGGCGTTTGAAAAACTAAAAACAGCGTTAACCACAGCCCCAGTACTGAAACAAGCAGAATGTGATACTCGCTTTACAATCAAAACTGATGCAAGTCAATATGCAATAGGAGCAGCTTTAGTGCAGGGGGAGGGCGAAAATGAACACCCAGTTGAATATGCAAGCAGACTTCTCACACCAGCGGAATGCAATTATACTGTGACTGAAAAAGAAGCCTTAGCAATTGTTTGGGCTGTTTCAAGATTTCGTGGTTACATTGAAGGTACACAATTCATTACAATCACTGACCACCAACCATTAAAATGGTTAATGAATTTGAAAACACCAACTGGTCGCCTGGCCCGTTGGGCATTGCAATTACAGCCCTATGATTTCAATATTCAATATACCCCAGGGCGTACTAATGTTGTAGCAGACACTCTATCAAGACCACCATGCACACATGACAGTGAAGAATGTAATTTATGTTATGTAGAAATTGAATTACCAAAATACAGTGAAAAGCAAATACGTGAAGAACAACTTAAGGATGATGAGCTCAAGATAATAATAAATGCACTTGAAGAAGAAAAGCAAACAGAAAATTATATAGAATGGTCTAAGAAAGGCTACATACTTAATAAAACTGTGCTATATCGGTATACATCAGATCAAGAAGACGATAATGCAAAATTATTAATACCTATACAAGAAAGACCAAATATATTAAGGGCATATCATGATGATCCAACAGCTGGCCATTTAGGAGTCGAACGCACAGTTCAACGTATCACAGACAAATTCTACTGGAAAGGATTAAGAAAGGATGTAATTAAGTATGTGAAGACTTGTGTAGAATGTCAGAAATATAAACCATCAAATAAAAAACCAGCTGGTTTATATCAATCAATTGCAAATAATCACAGATTCGAAGCACTATCTATTGATTTGTTCGGTCCCTTACCAAAAGCAACAACAGGAGAAAAATGGATCTTTATTGTAGAAGACACAGCTTCTCGATGGGTTGAACTTTTTGCTATAACAGAAGCTACAGCAGAAACCTGTGCACTCACTCTTCTACATGAAATATTTCTGCGCTACGGTTTACCAAGGAAAATTATAAGTGATAATGGAGTACAGTTCATATCAGCAATAATGCAAAAACTTACTTATTGTCTTGAAATACAACACATTCTGACACCAGTATATCACCAGAACCTAATATTGTGGAAAGGAAAAATAGAGACATGAAAACTCAAATCGCAATTATGGTGAAGAATCAACACCAGAAATGGCCAAATACGCTGCCTGCTATCCGATTTGCAATGAACTCGGCTGTATGTCAAGCAACGGGATATTCACCGTCTTACTTGACTTTCGGACGTGAATTAAGAACTCCCTATGATCTTACACATGATTTCAGTACAATTTTAACACAAGAAAAATTTATAACACAAATCACACCTACTTTAAAGCAGTTAGCTGAAGATTTATTGATTGCAAAAGAAAACATAGAAACCATGCAAGACAGTAATAGGCAACGTGCAAATCAAAGAAGAAGACCAGATCCATGCTATAAAATAGGAGACTTGGTATTGGTTGAGACACATCCAATAAGCAGTAATGAAAAACAGTTCACAGCAAAATTTGCTCCACGCAGAGATGGTCCATATATTGTCATAAAGAAACATGGAGCATCCACATATGAGGTAGCAAACCCAAAATCACCAGAACAATCCATGGGAAAATATCATACTTCAGCAATATGTAAATTTGAACAAAGAGATGACAATGTACCCAAACCATTAAATCCCATAAGAAAAAGAGGGAGACCAAGGAAGACGCATACTGATCCTGGTACTCTGTCGGGACGACTATAGAGTACCAGAGGGGGAGAATGTAACAAACATACAGCGCCATCTAGTGTTACTTATACAAGGCACTACGATGAGCGGCTTCATAAACTAGAAGACAGCAGCTACAAAGGATTTCGGAAGACAAGTGATGCCATCTACAATCTTCGTGTGCGCCAGCGCCACCCCGCGAGTTACCTATACAGACGACTACGTGTAGATATTGTGCACACATGCAAACTATCCGGCTTTATAAGCAGAGTTGTCTTCGAACAAATCGTCATTCACTAGCTAGAGGTTCTGAGCGCGGCAGCCACGCAGCCAGCTCTGATCCTTAGTACAACTAGTTCCTGCTTCGATAGCCTAGCAGTCTTCAGGAACTAGTCAGCTAGGGGAGGTCTGAATGGAGATAGCCACGCAGTCCCTTTCATTCCTCCACTTAGGGTTGTCACATGATAAAATAATATTGTAACGTGTAACGTAATACAAGTAAAGTTGCCAATAAATTATCATCAAGTTCAACGGGGCTTTAATTTCACAACCAGCAACCCTACAGTTGTTAAATAAAAAACTTTGATTGCTAATTTTGTGGCTGGAATTTGATTTTATTAGCAGACAGATCGCCGTCCCCAGAGAATAAAATGATAACTACAAAAACGCAACTTTTCAGGAAAAATAAAAAACATGTTTTCGTCGATTGCTCCTTAAATACTGGATGTAGACAGATGACTGTCAGATTTTAAAAAAGCTTATTTTTTGTTTGTTCCAAATGTTTTTGTGAAATACGCCTAAGTATCAATGTCGATTATCATTTTATTCTCCGTACAGCCTGACCAGAATCAAATATTGCACTCTTCACTTATCATTTTATTCTACGGGTCGGGACGGGACGACTGGATGGTTTTGAAAGAGAATAAAATGATAATTGCATTTATCATTATCTAGTCGAATATTTTTTCACGAGAACATAATTCTATAACTGTTTGTCATACTAACAAGTGGGGATACATTTTGATAATATTATAATAACAGTTTATTCTCGTAATTTATGACCTGTTTTAAATCTTTCTTCTTTCTTAATCGTTGAATCTCTAAAATATATAAAATAGCTCACTTACAACATTAGTCGCTGAGTTATCAATTCAGAAGTAAATATATTAATCGGTAGCTGAGTCATATTAATTTATGTTCGTAAATTGACGCTGATTTTTTTATATTCTGGTGAAATAGTAAAGATGATGAATTAATATAATAGAAGCCGTTCTATTAACTCGTTGCTTACATACAAAAAAAGAGGTTAGGTTTCAGGTGCTAAAGAAAACTTTTGATGTTGCACTCATAATTTCCCTTACTCTATTACATCTGTTGTAAAGCTGAGCAGAGCGCTTTTTGTATTGGATGCTAGCAAATTTAGTTTTAGTTTGTGGAACATCTGCTATTAGGTCTTTTCTTCTTTTTAAATTTAGTCTGGGGTCATAAGGAAAGGATTTGTGTTTATTAAGGATAGTTTTAATAATATATAGTTTTCTCACAGAGAGTAAGTCGCTAATTTGGTAAAGGCTTAGAGTGGGAAATTGACTGTTCTTAAAATACATCAACTTTATAAGAGCTCAACGTGCTCTTATAAAGTTGATGTATTTTCCCCGCTCAAGGTCAATAAATTTAGTTTTGGCTGCTCCTCCCCAAATGGGGATGCAGTACGTCAAGACAGATTGCACCAAAGCTATGTATATTTCGTTTAGGAGGCGTCTGGGGGTATTCGAGTTAGTAGGTATATTCCTGGGAACAATATGCCTTAACGTTTTAAAAATCCAGCTCAGTTTTCTAATTCTAGTATTTACCTGTTCGATGTGGGGGTACCAGGTGAGTTTTTGGTCAACTATAACGCCAAGATATTTAGTTTGTGATACCTTTTCTAATGTTGGGCATAAACAGTTATTCGAACCATCACAGGTATGTACTCTTATATTTAGTTCTTTACTAGGCTGGGAACGATTTGTTATGCTGAAGCAGATATAATTTGTTTTGGCTGTGTTAAACGTCAACAAGTTATCATTTAGCCATGCAGCTACCTGGGTCATACCAGCCTCAGCACTCAGGGCAACATCATCCCAGGTATTCCCGGCAAAAACGACAGCAGTGTCATCAGCATAGGAAAACACTTTAGCATTACTGATCCCGAGGTTGCATAAGTCATTGATATAAAGGAGAAAAAGCGTAGGTCCAAGCACGCTTCCTTGAGGAACACCGAATGTGACATTTGCGTCGTGACTAACATATTCTCCCACTTTGACTCGTTGCTTTCGGTTTACCAGGTAGTCCTCTAAAAACTTGAGCGGAGTTCCTCTTATTCCTGCACGTTCCAATTTGTTTATTAGGATGGGGACAGACACGGTGTCTACTATTATTTTAGATATAGCTGGTAAATTAAGAAACGTCAAACACATTTTTCTAAAAATATTCCAAGGAGAAAAGAACGTGTTGATTTAATTAATAAACTAAATAATTATCAAATCAAATTGGAAGACAGCACAAAAATTTATGAAATTGATACTCAGCGCTTACAGTCTGAAATACAGTTACTTGAGGAAAGTCTTAGTTCACTTTATATTAAATATGTGGGTTCTCAGAACCAAATTAAAGAACATATTCTTGCTGCTAATGAGTTAGTTATGTGTCAATGTACTTGTCAGAAGGTTCCAAACCCTGATGCTGTCCAGTCTGAGGAAACGGAGGACCCGTCCCAGACTGAGAGTATGTCTCAAGACTGTATACTCGACCAAGATATACCTGACATAGCTAGTAGTGTTTCCTCTTGTAGTAGTCAAGTTTGTTATCAGTCTGTAATGTTTTCAGATAGCATAGGAAGAGGGTTAGGGAAATTAGTTAGTAACAACTTGAGTTTTTCTACTCAAAACTATTGTTTACCTGGGACATCCTTCAAAGAAATAATGACAGCAATTACAAGAAATCAGTATGATTCTAATACCAACATTACTGTATTTGTAGGTAATAGTTCCCAGGTCAGAAAAGAAGATATAACTGAAAGTGTTACTGAGATTTTAAAGATAAATTGTAAAAAAATTATTTTGTGTGCTTTTCCTTATTTTGAGAGATTATCAAATAGAAAAAACAATTATATACATATGCTTAATAAGCATATTCATTTCTTAGTAAGTCACTACAGTGACAAACTTATATTTTTTGACACCAACAGTTTTGTTGATAAGTTGAAATCGACAAGGAATACAGTGTATCTGCCCATTAGGTTTATTAGCCTATATTATATGCCTATTAGCTTATATAAACTCAGACATAAGTAGTATGTCGAAGTCTTGTACCATAATTAACACCACAATTATTAGTAATAATTCTAATGTACAGGTGGTCACTTTAAATAACTGTAGCACTAATGCTATTTCTTTTTACAATAATTGTACGAAGGAGGATCCATGTGTCTCTATGGCAAATTCTTGTCATAGTGTGGAGTCCACAAGTAGTGGGATCTCATTGCCTGGTGATGACATGGGAGACTTGGATCTCACTCTGGATGTTATTTTAAATTTAAACTAGATAGTAAGACAACAGAAGATACTAGTAACATTTTCGTTATACCTACCAACAACAAGGTGTCTTCTTGCTCTCAAATAGTTAAGTGTAAAAAAGAGTCTAAGCAGAATACCTTGAAATTATTTCATCAAAATATTCAAGGTTTTTCTTCCAAACAATTAGAAATTGAATTATTTTTAGAAAAAACCATGTTCGGAATTGTTTGTTTAACTGAACATTGGTTGAAAGATTATGAAATGCTAATTAATTACAAAAATTATAGTGTGGGCAGTTGTTTTAACCGAACATCTATGCTGCGTGGTGGTTCACTAATCTTAGTCAAAAATTCTATTAAATCTAAAACTCGTAAAGATATAGTTGATTTGTCGGTTGAACATAACATTGAACTGTCTTGTGTTGAGCTGGATCAGCATGTTATAGTGTGCGTTTACAGACCCCCAAATTATCAAAACTACTCCTTATTTGAGTCAGTAATGGAAGATGTTCTAGCAAAACTTACAATTGGTACAAAATCGCTAATTATCTGTGGTGACTTCAATATTAATATATTAGAGAATAGTTCAAATAGTAGTCGATTATTAAGTCTCTTTAAATCATTCAATTTGTCAAATGTTTTTTCAGAACCAACCCGTATAACTACAAATTCAGCTACATGTATTGATAATGTCTTTTGTTGCTGTGACTACTTTGATAAAGACATTGTAAATTATCTCCCTTCTGATCACAGCGGTCAAACCGTTTCTTTCAAGTCCAACACACCATTACAAAGGATTCAGATACAATCTAGACAAATAACACCCAGCAATTTAAGTAGATTTAATAATAACTTAATTAGTCAATTAAGTTTACCTGGCAATATTTTAAACAATGTAAATGAATTATATGAGGAATTCTTTTCGGTAGTGCGCACTGAGTTCGATAATACTTTAAAAAAGAAGACAAAAACTATTTGCCCAAAATTTTTGTTCAGTGACTGGGCAACTAAAGGTATTAGGAAAAGTAGGGAAAAATTGTTTGAGCTGTATGGCCTTAAGCCTTATATTAACACCGAAACTTTTAATACATACGTTGCTAATTACTCTAAATTTTTTAAAAATACCTGCAAGTTAGCTAAAGCCTTGTACATTAGCAACAAGATCAAATCAGCTGATAATAAAATAAAGACGGTTTGGAATATTATCAATGACGAAACAAACAGGAATAAAAGACATAATAATGATTTCACACTAGAGACTTCACGTGGCCTCATAAGTACTAACAAAGAAGTTGCTCAAGAATTTGTAAATTTCTTTACCAGTATCCCACTTAAAACGACTGAAACCTTAAATTCCTCGCCCTCGCTTTCTTTTGATTTAGTAAAGAAGAACGTTTCAGCCTGCCCGATTGTATTTAAATTTAAGCATATTAACCCCTTAACGGTAATAAAAGCTTTTAAGCAAATCAAAATAAAATTGACCGAAGATCTTTGGGGAATGTCCATTAAAGTCTGTACCTCCATAATTGAGACCATAGCGCCTTACTTAGCCTTAATATTTAATTTATGTGTGGATCAAGGAGTCTTCCCGGATTTAATGAAATACAGTAAGGTTATACCACTTTTCAAATCCGGGGACAGTAAAGACACCAATAATTATAGACCCGTATCCGTGTTGCCAGCTTTCAGTAAGGTGTTTGAAAAGGTAATGCTAAATCAAATGCTCAATCATTTTAACACAAATAAAATACTGCACGATCAACAGTATGGTTTCACCAAAGGACGTTGTACTACCGACGCTGGTGTTACCTTATTAAGACACATTTTTAACGCGTGGGAAGAGGCCCAAGACGCCATAGGAATCTTTTGTGACCTCTCCAAGGCATTTGATTGCGTCGATCACGAAACCTTACTCTTGAAACTAGAGCATTACGGACTTGGAAAACTTGCGCTCAGTTTAGTAAAATCTTATTTAAATGATAGACAACAGCAAGTTCAAATAAACAGTATAAATTCACTAGGTTTAAAAGTAAAAATGGGTGTACCACAAGGCTCGATATTGGGTCCTTTCCTCTTTTTAGTGTATATTAATGATCTACTCCATTTATTAAAAAATCAACCACAAATGGTGTTATTTGCTGACGATACTTCATTAATATTTAAGGTAGATAGACGTGCTACAAATTTTGACGACGTGAATAACGCCCTACTGCAGGTCCAAAATTGGTTCACTGCTAATAATTTAGTATTAAATGGGAAAAAAACTAAGTGCATAAAATTTTCTTTACCAAATGTAAAAAGTAATGATTGTGAGATAGTATTGAATCAAGAGAAACTAGAATTCGTCGATAAAACCGTTTTCCTGGGGATCACGCTCGACTCAAGGCTACAATGGGGTCCTCATTTAACATCTCTTGCAGGACGGCTAAGTTCAGCAGCATATGCTGTCAGAAAAATCCGTCAATTTACTGATGTAGATACCGCGAGACTGGTATATTTTAGTTACTTTCATAGTATCATGTCTTACGGTATTTTACTGTGGGGACGGGCTGCGGACATCGAGTCTATTTTTATTCTGCAGAAAAGAGCGATCAGAGCCATATATCATCTCCGCAGGCGTGATTCTCTAAGGGAACTGTTTAAAGATATTAACATCATGACGGTACCTTGTCAATATATCTATGAAAACATCATGTATGTAAGAAAAAATTTACATCTTTTTAGTAAAAGAGGTGATAGACATAATTATAGTACAAGAAATAGGGACCTATTAGTTCAACCAGGTTTCAGACTGGCTAAAGTAGACTCATCTTTCATGGGGTACTGTTTAAAATGTTATAATAAAATTCCTCCCCACATACTTCAACTGAATGAGACGAGATTCAAAACATGTATAAAACGCACACTATGCAGGCAGGCATATTATAAGTTAGGGGATTATATCACTGATAAAAATGCTTGGGCCAATGCTGGTCCTGCTCCACAACCACAACTAATTGATTAACATTCGAAAAGTCTGTTGGAGCTGCTGAAGATTGTAAGAACATCTTTGCATTGTATAGACTCAATTTCTTGTGCATTATATAATTGCATAGCACATAAATGTGAGTACTATGTACTATAGAGCTACCATTTACCGGGTAATATTATGTCTTTCATTGACTTGAATGTGCCCTGGCGGCTGTGAGTATGTCATGCTCACTCAGATGTCTCGCTGATGGTGGCGTGTGTGTTGGATCATTTAGCTCCCTTCAAAATGGTTGAGCTGAATGGTGCTAATCCATGCGTCATGTTCGTGAACGGGCGCCGTCAGTTGGGGCTGGTCATCTCTTAGCTGCCATGGCTTATTTGTAATTTTTGAATTGTTTTTATTTTTATGTACGGACGCTTTTTTTTTTATGCACGTCTTTCTACATTGTTCTCACATGTATAAGTAATTTCAACATGAATTATGTAACCAATTTTTGTAACAATTTATTTGATTTAAAAGAGTGTCCGTGGAGTTTCTTGCCCGTTCTTCTCCATAGGTACCTACTACGCTTTGGAATGGGCATCTAGCTTCATATTTTCTGACTGACTGACTCCTTGACAATTCAAAAGTGCCTGTAATTGGTTTAATTGAAATAAATGCTTTGAGTTTGAGTTTGAGTTTAATATGGATATAGGCCTGTAATTGTTGACATCAAAGAAATTCTTCCCGGAACACCCACAAACATAAGGTCAAATTTTTTATAAACTTCCAGGCTGCTTTTCTGGAAAAGTAGATCGTCAACATATACTTTTAATTAACTGGAAAAATTTGATAGAAGTGACACTAAACATATTTTAAATTCTGGCAAGATCAGAATAATAGTTTTTATGTTATTAGAGTTTTAAGTTTTTGAAAATTTGGGGGTTGGCTATTTCAACCCCAAAAAATTTGGAAAATTGTAGATTATATGTACTTGGCGCCTTGCTTTTAAAATTGTTTAGTTTTATTATTTTAATTTTAGTTTTACTGTTTTGACAAATTGGAGTCTGACAGGCATTCTTTTATAAACTTAAATATACCCCTTCAGGGTGAGATAAAAATCCGTTTTTAACATCACTGGATGGGGAATTTTGTCCTCTATCCAACGACGTATAATAAACCCACCCGAAATAGCTAAGCACAAAGATATTAGGATAATAAGCTTAAGCACCGCAGCAAATCTATATCTAACTATACTTATAATAAATCTGTAGAAGTGAAAATTCTGTACATTGAAAATATCAAAAAAATAAATGGCAGGGGGTGTTACAAAACCGACACCGAACCCAAAAATGTGATTTAAATTTTTTTTGTCTGTCTGTCTGTTTGTTCAGGCATCACGCAAAAACTACCGGTTCGATTACGATGAAACTTGGTATAATTATTCTTTAATATCCTGGGCACTACACTGGGTACTTTTTATCCCCGAAAAGTATCCTATCCTATCTAATATCTATCTATCTTTCATATTAATAAAAAAAGAAAAGTCCTGACTGACTGACTCATCAACGCCCAGCCCAAACCCTTGGACCTAGGAAGCTGAAATTTTGCACAGAGGTTCCCTTTATAATGTAGGCAAGGAACAAGGGAGCATTTTTCGAAATTCATCCCTTAAGGGGGTCAAATAGGGGATGAAAGTTTGTATGAAAAATCTTATTCCTTGAGGTAATAAACATGAAACTTCGCATAAATGTTTATCAAAATAAATTATAAAGTTTGTAATTTTCCGTTTTTCTAAATCAACACCTAAAGGGGGGTTGGGGGGTGTCAAAGTTTGTATGGAAGAATTTTAACGCGCTGTCCGATTAACTCGAAACTCAGTATTTATACTTAAAACCGAAAATAAAGAATAACGTGTATCGGGGTTTTTCAAAAATCTACCCCTAACGGGGTGAAAAGGACTAACCAATTTACACAGGAGAGGATTTTAGTCCGTGGTTTAATTAACTTGAAAGTTGGTACTGATATCACCTATATCATAAAAGTCAAATAAAGGAAAAGTTCCCTTAGGATATATAACTTTGAACTAACATATTATGGGGTACTTTTAATCCCGGTAGTACGTTCCCGTGAGATATTTTTCTACAACCACGCGGGCGAAGCCGCGGGCAAAAGCTAGTTAGTAATAAACCTCCTTTAGAGGCAAATTATTTAATAAGTATTATCTGGCTCCCCTTTTCAGTGTTTTTGTTGGTTACAATTGAAGTCCTCACATACTAGTGCATAGCAACTTATTTTTAGGCACTTTTGTTGGGCAAATAATAAGCTATAACTACTCCCAAACGGCGAGTATTTCCCCGCTTTTCAAATTCTACAAACCGTAAAGGGGTTGTGACTGTCTGTCACCACCTATTCCTATTTAATATCAAAATATTATATTTAAATTCAAACTAGCACATGTTCCTGGGCCACTTGGAAACACATAAATTCTCTATTTAATGGGAAACAAGCTACGGACAAGTACCGCAAAAAGGTCGAAGGCAATAATTTAAGAAATTCTAAAGAAGCTAGTAAAATATCCGATTTCTAATCTCAACTCACAATGTTAGTCCCACATCTGCTAATCATAAATGGCAATATCCAAACGGACTCTTGAAACAATTGAGAAATTGTACAAAAACGGTCATAAAGCTATTCTACGAAACTGTGAGAAGCTTGGGTGAACGTGGTATTTTTTAGGGATTGAAGGGACTGAGATGGAAAGACGGAGAGGGCAGTTGGTTTGAGATCGCGAAAGGCTATGGACGTCGAGTCCAGGGTAGTTAAATTAGGAGACTTGATGAATATCAAGAACTTATGTCCGTGGGCTCGTGTAAGAGACCGAGCATTACTTATTAAGTTGAAAGAGGGTTTAAGACCACGTTAGGTAGCGAACGAGGTAGTTTAAGCTAGATAAGTTAGTTTGGAGGCGCTGAAGGAGACGGTCGTGATCGGAGAGCGGAGTCCGAGGCAAGACTGGTAATGTGTGCAGTATTTTGTAAGTGAGTTATTATATGATTCTCTTAAGGGAACTATTAGGTGAGTGTCAACTTTAATTAACTTTTATCTTTAAATATTAGTGTGTATACCGTATATATGGGCTTCCCCATTATAATCGTTCCTGTATGTAGATTTGTATTTTATTTATAATTAGGTAACTTTAAGATGAGATTGGAGACGAGCTAGTTAATGAAAATTCATTCCAGAATGGCGCAATTACCTTTATTTAGTATAGTGTATTATAATTAACGCTATTTTCTGTGTATTAAGTGTCCATCTCCTAATCCGTACCTTCGCAGATAATTGTCAATTGGTGAAGGCCTTCCACCATACTTGACACTGAGCACTGACGCTCTTGACATTTGACGACTATTGACCTTGAGCAGACGCTCCATATTTGGAAGGCTGAACCATGAATACTCGCAGTTCATCTGAAACTGAACTAGGCTATAAAGCCGATACGTAATTGCATAGTAACTCAGCCAAACGTTCGTGATAATTGCTGCATCCAAAAAGGTCTCGCCACAGGATACCTTGCGTGAGGCTTGTTGACGCACATTTCTGGGGTTTTTGGGTTAGGCTTCACATACTGTCACAAACTGAATTGGTAGTCGTTTGAAAACGCTAGGGACCGTATCTCGATAAAATACCCCGTCCGTTCTGTAGGACTATTACTAAATCGTCACTGTTTATCGAGATACGCTATTGGGACGCAAAGCCGCTAACAGCCGCACCGCATCCTCTAACTGGGGAAGATTAAAGAAATGTGAAGAGACGAAATTCCTCTTCGGCGTTCACCAAGTACGATCGCATTGCATCCTGCTAGAGACTGAGTCTACGGTACGCTTGTGCTAGTTTAGTGTTATCTTAGTGAAAAGGGTCTAGATCGCCGTAAGGGTTCTTGCACATAAGTACGCGATTAGAGCTTCACAATTATACTTGTCTTCCTCAATAACAGTTGGACTTCGCAGTACTCTGTCATAGGATTGAGTAAGACATTTATTTAATGCTTAGGGAACGTGTTATGTTAGAATCGTACTAGTGTCCTCAGAGGTTCTATGCGTTAGGTCTAACAGAACACGTACAATGAGGCAAACGTTGTAAAACGGTTCCCGGTCCCACTGAATTGGGTACATTGTAAATAGAGAAATTAACGTAGCTATAAACAATGATTTGAAGCGCAAGCGTAACGATTCCTTTATCCCTTAACTTTAACGAGTCTATTGCAGATATTGGTGTTCAACTGCGAGAGGGGAGACGTTGGTGCTCCAACATCTACAATACTATTATTTAATATATCATATATTTTTGCATCCTCTTGTCTTCTTAGCTTCATATTGTATTAATATTATTATAATACTTATTTTACTAACTCTGAATTCCCAATATTAACTTCACCTTTCATCCCTCCCAGTCCCCTAGCCTTCTAGGACGGGACAAGTTAGTTTAGGTTATGGGAATTCAGTCCTTAGATTAGTCGGTGGGAGAGTGTCCAGTCTGGAGACGAGCTCTACAGGGCCGTACGGGGCGGGGTGCGGCCCTTCCCCCAAAGGGGGAACCGACCTAACAGTATTATTAACACAATTAGGAAAAAACGAAAATTTTATCAGCCTAGGGTAATTTAGGGACAGTCACATGTGGTGCCGTGACCAGGATTCTCGTCATTAAATGTACTGATTCACTTCAGTGCAACGAGAAAGAACAGCTTATGGGTTACTACAAAAATAACACAACGTAATTATATGATTCTATTAAATGTTAGAGACGGCAAGAGTTACAACGGCTACAAAAACTTATGTTTAGTTAAGTTACGGTTTAATAACGGTGGTTGAAATTTCAACTACTGGAAGCGGGTTCAATTCCCGCATGAGTTGTCATTTGATGTGCTTAGATTGCATCGTTTTGAATTTTGGGTTCGATTCCTACTTGATGTTTTGGTTTATAAGTGCTTGGATTCCTGTGTCACGGCTTGTGGGTTCAATTCCCGCATGAATAGTTATTGTAGGGCTTTGGTTCCGATGTTACTAACAGTGGGTTCGATTCCACATGCACGGACGTAATTTTAAGTAGTTATGGTATGATTTTGTTTGGGTTCTCGTGTACGCATGTAAATGCGTAATATTATAATGGGTTCGACTCCCTGTAAGAGTACCTTTTGTGTTGTACAATTTGTGGATATGAAATGTGTTTGTGCGTTTGAAGTATACAAGTGTGTGAGGAGTGAGCTTAGGGAAAGACACCCTTATTATGGGTAAACATAATAATATTATTAGAAATTAAGACCTCCGAAACATGAAGGTTCACAGTTCGTAACAATTGTATCAGGAATACTAACTATAATCATAAGTAGTAAACATATCTTTCCGGGTTCACTAATGTTTCACCAAAACACATTTCACAAATTTTTAGTTTACAACCAACGATTCGTATACTATTTATTTCACAAACAACTTATTCCGCAAATGTTTTATTTTATAAACTCTCGCTTTACAAACATTTATTTAGCAAATGCTTCTCTTTACAAATGTTTCGCATTATATTTAATCATTTAGACATTTTTCATTACACATCAAATACAATGTTATTCAAAAAAAAACTAAATTGAATCGTATTATCTATTTGCAATTACCACTTGGTTCAAATGATTTACAGGCAAGTACTGAAGTTCTGTAAACCTGCTATTTTTTTTTTTTTCTATATATTCTAGTCGTTTTTGGCAGTCGCCGGCCGCTGCCGCGGCACCGCTCGCTGCGCTCGCTCGGCTCCTGCGTAGGGGGTCACAGTTTTAACCTAACCTAACCTAACGTTTTCTTGCGAGTAAAAAATATTTAACCTAACCTAACTAGTTCGATTCCGCATAGCCAAATTTTTTTTTTCTATTACTCTTTTACCTATTTAATAAGTTTCATTATTAGGAAATTGTGTAATTATGCAATACCTATGTAAAACGTTTCTACGTTTCTATTCCAAACGATCATTTATGAGATAATATGAAAAAAAAATGAATTGTTTGTCAAATAATACGTTATTAAACAAAAGTTTATCAGACAATTATTTTCTTAAATGAATTATTTGCCAAACTTTTAGTTGTATAATGATGAAATGACCAATCATGTTTTTGCCAATCGTTGCTTGTCAAATAAAAATTTGTAAATAATTTTTTGGTGAAATGACTGGATACCATCTTTCCGACTACCCAGTCGACGGCGTATGTTATATAATTGAATAGATACTCGTGTGGCCTTATTTCAAATTCCAGGATATTTAAGTCTTCACTTGGCCGCGACTACGCTAGTTATGTCTAAACCTTTGGTTTATGAGAGCGCATGGTTTAAAGTTTCATCAAAATCGGCTGACTGCAACAGCAGCAGCAGTAGCGTGGCTCCTGTTACGAAGCTAAGTTTCAATTCTGTTTGCACATTAGGGTCAACCGTTACTACGCGGTATGATTTTGCTATTTCACTTAATAATTTCAGCTAGGGCGCTATAGTTATGAGTACAAATATACCAGAATATGTTCTTGTAAACATGTTTATAATCTGAAGATTAACAGAATTGTGTGCTAATAAGCCAACAATTATTTGGACAAACTAGGATGTCTACATTTTCGAACATAACTTCCCAACTCTTGTTGGATTTCAATACTGCTCTAACCTCTTACAATCAGAGGGGGGCGTCCAATTGGAACACAAACTAGGATGTCTACATTTTCTGACATAACTTCCCTACTCTAGTTGGATTTCAAAACTGCTCTAACTCTCACAATCAGAGGGGGGCGACCAATTGGAATACAATCTAATATGTTTATGTGCGGACTATTTCAGTTACTCCTGGTTACAACTGCAGGCAGCTGACTAAGCTGACTCAGCATTGAGGTGCATAGGAGAGGCCTGTCCAGTGGCGACTGCTGTACGCTGAGTTTAGAACGAGGGAGCACTATAGGTAGCGTGCCACGCTAGCACAAATACTCTTAAAAGAGACCTTGGTATGTAAAACTACATTATAAGCATGCACAGGGTTTCTGAACCTATTAAATCGCCATAGTGTAATTTGAATAATGTGACGTAAGTTCAAATGTAATGGAGAAATTTTAGTATCGATTGAAGATGTTTCTGCAAAACAGTACTATATTAAAGCAGACATTGCATCTGATTGGGATCTTATTGAATCAATATTCCAACTGGAATACTTATAGTTATTTGATTAGGTAAACATGGCGCACCTGAATATTCTATTATACTTTCATTAAAAGTACAGTTCATCCTATTGTGAAAGCTCATCCGCTGTACTGCGTCACGCGTCTGATTTTCAGAGGGGGGAATGTGACTGTCTGTCACCTATTCCTATTTAATATCAAAATATTATATTTAAATTCAAACTAGCACATGTTCCTGGGCCACTTGGAAACACATAAATTCTTTATTTAATGGGAAACAAGCTACGGACAAGTACCGCAAAAAGGTCGAAGGCAATAATTTAAGGAATTCTAAAGAAGCTAGTAAAATATCCGATTTCTAATCTCAACTCACAATGTTAGTCCCACATCTGCTAATCATAAATGGCAATATCCAAACGGACTCTTGAAACAATTGAGAAATTGTACAAAAACGGTCATAAAGCTATTCTACGAAACTGTGAGAAGCTTGGGTGAACGTGGTATTTTTTAGGGATTGAAGGGACGGAGATGGAAAGACGGAGAGGGCAGTTGGTTTGAGATCGCGAAAGGCTATTGTAGGGTTTTTAAAGATTTTAATAATTCGTTCTTATTTTTGAGAAATGGCAACACTGTCCAACGGTCCAACCGTCAATTGAGTAGGGGAAGGGGCAGTTTATAAACGCGAGCACTTGGCCGAGAGAGCTCAATCTGCTGTGAACTATTGATGGTGACTGTATCTCTGAAGGCTAAGGAAGACTGTATTATTGAACAGAAAAAATAAAGTATCAGTATCTACATTTAGTGAGTTTTATTACACTTCAGAAGAGGGATACGAAAGGTAAAGTAATTTGAATGTCTTTACACTAAAATTAACATGTGGTAGCCTTAAGCTCGCTGTCCTATTTGGTCGGGGTACTCCCCGATAATAAGACAATGAAGACTGGGTTTCTAACATGTTCTATAACCTTGTAGTGTGATTTTATTTGTCTGGGGTATCCCTTGATAATACGATAGCAAAATAAGGTTATAATTATTGTGAAACTTTCATACTTTGTGTAGAAATTAACGTTTATATTGTTACAACTTGGTCAAGGTACTCCTTGATAGTGGTAGCATGAATTTAAGGCAACCTTAGGTCGCAGTCTTATTCGATCGGGGCAGTCTCCGATAATACGGCTGCGAGATGAGGTTGTGATTTATTGTGAATGTTTCAAAATAGGTTATAATTAAGCAAGGTTTGTTACCACTTGGTCGGGGCACTCCCCGGCAGTGATAACATGCTTTTGCCGTAAACCGTTAGTTGCAGTTTTATTTGGTTAGGGTACTCCCTAATAATAAAACTGTTTATTGAAGGTTACTTTTAATATTTTATTTAGGAACAACTGTTAAAAGGGCATAATTTTCTAACATTTGGTCAGGGTACTCCCTGACAATGATGGTAAATAGCTCAGAAGCCTGGTTGTGTATTAATGCTTGATCAGGGTACTCCCTGATAGTGTTGATATGCAGCTGGGTCTTACAAAGTGTCGCTGTGGCTCTGTTTTACGTTATGCTATTTGTTTTATCGAACATTTATGTCCTTAAATGTGATCAATTCTAGTTTCGCAATGGATAAAAACAACAGCGACGCCCGGTCGTTGGATGTTTCTCCTCGTGGTCGCAAGGACAGCCGACGGCGCCTGCTAACTCCAGTAAGGTGCTCGTCGCATCATCGACGTGATGTTTCCAGCGCACGCTGCCGTGGCACTCGAAGTCGCAGCAAGACACGGAGGCAAAGTTTTCGTGAGAAAGAGCTTGAGTTGGAGCAAGAACGAGAGCGGCTACATCGACTCGAACAGGAACTACGCCGGGAACGTGAGAAGATAATGGAGGTGCATGCTGGGAATCGATCCAGTAGAAGCTACAAGAGTACGAGCCGTCATCATTCCAAGAGTCGGCAGCACAACTGCAGCCCGAGCCGGTCGCGTCAACGTGAGCATCAAGCTACAAGAGCCAAGCGGAGGCGAGTTTCACGTGACCAGAGCAACGATAGTCTACGTGGCGACGGCGGATCACAAGATAAAAGGTCACGTACTCCTTCCTTTACAGTTAAAAATGTTATGGACTTGGTGCATTCTATTAAACATGGTTTCGCATCTCAGCCGTCTACAAGTGCACCAATTTCGAAGAATGTTGATCATAAAAACATTCTCCCTAATTTTGACCCTTCAGCGAAAAACCAGCGTATTGACATTTGGCTGCGTAAAGTTAATGAATGCGCAACCGTATACGGCTGGGATGATAAAACAACGATACATTTTGCAATGCAAAAGCTTCAGGGTTTAGCCAAAGTTTGGTATGAGGGTCTGAACACAATTTTGCATACATGGAAAGAATGGCAAGTAAAGTTAATGAGTGCCTTTCCTTGCGAGCAAAACTATGGCCAAAACCTTGAAGATATGCTTAAGAGAAAAAGTAAGTTTGGCGAACCAATTGAAGTATATTATAATGAAAAACTTGCGTTGTTAACTCAGTGTGACATTACAGGTAAACGCGCAGTAGATTGTATTATCCACGGTATCTCTGATAGGACTATGAAATCGAGTGCATTGGCTCTTTGTTGTTCTCAGCCTGATCAGCTTCTCCAGTTTTTAATGAGCAACAAAGAAAGCCAGACTTCAGATCGTACTTTTAGTAAAAATAATTCTGACCAATCCAATTCTAAAACAAATCAAAATGAATCTAATCAGTCTCGGGGTTCTGTGTTCTGCTACAATAATTGTAAGGAGCGAGGTCACCCTTACTTACATTGTCCGAAGCCATTAATCAAATGCAATAAATGCCACAAAATAGGGCACAAGGTCGATAATTGCTCGCAAGATCCTAAATCCGATAATATATAATTGGTAAAACTGGAGCGAATTAAACAAGTTTAAATAAAAGGATTTAGATCCCAAGAATCTCCAATAAGTATATGAAAGATAATTATGTTGTTCGAAGGTATATATATTTTAACTGCATTATGGATAATGTTCGCTAGGCAGTCCCAAAGGGAGCGTAGGTGGCAAATATGTAAGATGAATCATGACGATATTGGTAATCTGCGATTAGAAAAAAAAAAAAAAAAAAAAAAAACGTTGGAAAGGTTTAAAAGTAAAGCAGAAGCTATGTTACGATCAGAACAGACGCCCTGCTAAGGAATGAGGGCGATTTAGTTAAAATTACCAAAGTTACTTTCAATAATGATGGGAAGAGTATGACACTTCTCCCATCTTACATGGGGCCATACCGGGTCATTAAAGTTTAAGGCCAAGATAGATATAAGATAGCGTCTATTTCCGGTGTTAGTAATGTAATAGTACAAATAAACGCACTACCACGGTAGCAGCTGATCGAATGCTGCCGTGGGTACATGTAGCTGCGTTACAACTAAAACTGATTTTGGTGAATCTAGTGATGAGAGCAAATATAATGATGTATAGTGTTCATCAATGTAAAACTCGACAGGACAATTATTACAGAATGTTTAATATCATTGTTTCAGACCGAACGTGAGAATTGATTGGTTCACGTCATCGGTTATTACACAACTGGAGACCTGACGTGAGAATTGATTGGTTCACGTCAGGAGACCTGACGTGAGAATTGATTGGTTCACGTCAGGAGACCTGACGTGAGAATTGATTGGTTCACGTCAGGAGACCTGACGTGAGAATTGATTGGTTCGCGTCGGGAGACCTGACGTGAGAATTGATTGGTTCACGTCATCAGTTGGAACATAATTGGATACCGAGCGTGAGAATTGATTGGTTCACGTCATCGGTTATTATTCAATTGGAGGCAAGAATTGATTGGTTTGCCTAGGTTTTGGAGTCTCTGAACAGGTGTGAGAATTGATTGGTTCACAACCTGATAGAGTACGCAAGTTTAGTAAGCGAGAATTGATTGGTTCGCACTAACTGCATAAGTTTCAAAGTTCTGAATGATTGATGAATAGTTCATTAAAACTAGTCCTTTAGATTTATTTTTAGCGAGAATTGATTGGTTCGCTAATTTTTTTGAAAATTGATAGTATTAGAACTTTTATTATATGATGGTTTTACTACGGATTTCATTAATGTATTAGTTGTATCAATACTGTTTGTGGTTTAATGATAACTGTTGTAACAAAATATTTACCTACTTAGTTAGTTATGATTATTTTTCTTTTTTCTGTTGTGAATTTATAATCATAGTGTTATAAGGATGGAAACAATTGCTGTAACAAAATATTTAATTTTAAAATCACTTGGATGTGTACATTTTTTTTTTCTTGCTCTTTTGTATCATGTGTTCTCTCGGCCAAGAGTGTAGGGTATTTTAGTTACCACCTGGGGCGTGTATGAGGGCATACACGTCGTCAGGACGGTCGAGTGTAGGGTTTTTAAAGATTTTAATAATTCGTTCTTATTTTTGAGAAATGGCAACACTGTCCAACGGTCCAACCGTCAATTGAGTAGGGGAAGGGGCAGTTTATAAACGCGAGCACTTGGCCGAGAGAGCTCAATCTGCTGTGAACTATTGATGGTGACTGTATCTCTGAAGGCTAAGGAAGACTGTATTATTGAACAGAAAAAATAAAGTATCAGTATCTACATTTAGTGAGTTTTATTACACTATGGACGTCGAGTCCAGGGTATTACGTAATTAATGAATTATCAATGCACACGCGTTTCATACGACGTTTTTGACTTGCGAGGAAAAAACAGACTTGTAACAATCTAGGCTACAATAACGTACCTATAGAGATGATACATTTAGATTTATAAAGTTCAACTGACCTTTGTTGCCAGGGTACTGACTATCCGGAGCTTATTTTAAAAACTTTTCTACGTTGATGGTGCAAAACTTTAGATTTCGAATTTTTGATAATAATTAACCACACAACAAAAACGATAACAAATATCTATGGAAAATGGCGCGCTCGTTTTGTTTTTTTCCCGCTAGCGATGCGCGCGAAAATGTTAATAAAGGCACTGACAAAACCGCTGAACAGCCTATATGAAAAATGTAATAAACACAAAATAATGTTTTGAATACGCAAATTAAGGTTAATATGTAGTGAAAAATATATAGTTTGATGAAATATTATGTTAATTTATATTTTTTTATTTATTTATACAAAAGGCATATGAATGCATGAATGCTTTGATGAGATTTTTTTTTAAAAGCGCACATCTCTGCTCGGGTGATATTGTATAGGATACTTCATAATCATTGCATTTATTATTTATTTATTTATTTATCTTTATTCACTTATATGGTAAGTATAACTAAGCCCCACAAAACCGTAGTAATGGTTTGACTGTGGGGTCGGTGAGTCTAGACACTCAATAAACTTTGTACTTAAAACTAAACTAACTAAACTAGGCAATTATTATTTATAGCAGATACACCCACATTTCGCCGGTTATGTTCACCTCTGCCCAACCCTTAGGGGAAACAAGGCGTGATGTTATGTTATGCTATGTTATTATTTATAGGTATCTCCCTATAAACAATAATTACCTTACATTCTCTTAACATATCTATCTATACTTATAATAAATCTGTAGAAGTGAAAATTCTGTACATTGAAAATATCAAAAAAATAAATGGCAGGGGGTGTTACTAGACCGACACCAAACCCAAAAATTTGATAAATTTTTTTTTTGTTTGTCTGTCTGTCTGTTTGTTCAGGCATCACGCAAAAACTACCGGTTCGATTACGATGAAACTTGGTATAATTATTCTTTAATATCCTGGGCACCACACTGGGTACTTTTTACTACTATCTATATCTATACCTATTAATAAAAAGACAAGTCCTGACTGACTGACTCATCAACGCCCAGCCCAAACCCTTGGACCTAGAAAGCTGAAATTTTGCACAGAGGTTCCCTTTATAATGTAGGCAAGGAATAAGGAAGCATTTTTCGAAATTCAACCCCTAATCAAAACAAATGAGGTAATAAACATGAAACTCCGCACGAATTATTATCAAAATAAATGAAAAAGTTTGTAATTTGTTGTTTTTCTAAATTACCCCCTAAAGGGGGGTTGGGGGGTGTCAAAGTTTGTATGGAAGAATTTTAACGCGATGTCCGAATAACTCGAAACTCAATATTTATACTTAAACCCAAAAATTTAGAATAACGTGTATCAGGATTTTTCGAAATTCAAACCCCCTTAGGGGTAAAATATGGGATGAAAGTTTGTATGAAAAATCTTATTCCTTGAGGTAATAAACATGAAACTTCGCACGAATACTTATCTAAATAAATTATAAAGTTTGTAGTTTTTTGTTTTTCTAAATTACCCCCTAAAGGGATTGAGGGGGTTGGGGGGTGTCAGTGTTTGTATGGAAGAATTTTAACGCGCTGTCCGATTAACTCGAAACTCAATATTTATACTTAAAACCCATGGGGATGTATGACGTAATTTCCGACACTCACGCGGGCGAAGCCGCGGGCAGCAGCTAGTCTCTAAATAATATTTTTTTAATTTATTTTTAAAACTATTTTTGTTCACTTCACTCCGTATGTCTGCTGGCAGACTGTTCAATAGATATGGTATTCGTTTTTTTAGGGTTCGGTCACCATAATAATTAGTGACTCTGGGTACATTGAATTTGCCAGCAACCATAGATCGTGTGTTATGGTTGTTAATTACATGAGTTAGGTTATGCTCCTGGATACCATGGTGGTTGACTGCTAAAATATACATATGTTTGTAACTAATCGGTAGAATTTTACATATTTTAAAGAGTTTCCTATAATCTCCTTTACAACTGTTTTTAGTTTTTTGAGTAACAAGTAGTTTCAAGAATCGAATCTGAAGAGCTTCTAATTTTTCCAAGTTAGTTTTAAAAGTTAATCCATAGCTATCAAGAGCATAACTCATAATAGAATCTACTAATGACATGTATATACATCTTAATACGTTAATAGGAACCTTAAAACTTAGGTGGTACATTTTACTTAATAATATTCTTAATTTACCACAAATATAGTCCATGTGCTGGGACCAAGAAAAGTTCTCATCTATTTTCATGCCAAGGTAAGTTACACAATCAACTCTTGCAATAGGTCTACATTTACAGTCCAGTAAGTTATTATGGTGGCATATATAATCATGGGTAAATAACTGTGGAGTCGCACTATGAGGTCGCAGATATGGCGAATGAATTAACATTAATTTAGTTTTATCAGCATTTAATATAATGCCATTGTCATGCGACCATTTAACAACAGCGTCTATATCTTGCTGAACCAGCTGACACGTATCGTCCAAGTTAGAACCGGAGCGAAGAATGCCAAGTCATCTGCAAACATATACGCTGAGCAATGCTGCACCACTTGGCACAAGCTATTAACATGCATAGGATAGCAAATTGGTCCACATCCCGAGCCCTGCGCCACCCCACTCCGCACCTCGACTCTGTCACCAAGCGCGTCCTCCACCTTCACACGGTAGGAGCGCGCGGTGAGGTAATCACGGAACCATGGGTTCAGTGGTTCTCCCACCCCACACTCCCCTATTGCGTTGAGGAGGGTATCAAATTGCAAAGTGTCAAATGCTTTCTTATAGTCATAAAATATAGTAATAACGAATTTTTTATCCTCCAGGTAACTATTAATTTCGTCTGTGAATTTTGCTAGCAATGTATTTGTACTTTTTCCTTTTAAAAAACCGTGTTGACGCTCGTTAATGATGTTATTTTTTTGTAGATAGTTACTTAATTGGTTGACGATATACTTTTCTATAATTTTATCTATACTTGATAAAATCGATATAGGTCTAAAGTTCGATACATTTTTGCGATCACCTTTTTTGTGAATTGGGCGAACTATTGCCTCTTTAAGCTTGTTAGGAAAGGAGATCGGCAAACAGTCCTAATAAATTAGGCCTCAATAAACAAAAATGAAATAATTTGGGTTTTCAAGGGGTAATATTAATCTATAGCCCTGTGCAATAAATTTTTCGATATAACATGGGATATGGAAATTAAAAAAAAAAAACTTTATTTCAGACCGTAGTCAATAGACCCCATTATCATTTGTTCCCGTTCTTTTATTAGTTACCTATGAGTTTTCGTAAAAGATTAAAAGTACTTTGCCAGGCTCTATCTCTTTAATATGATGTGAAACTTACTTTGAGATTGTTGAATTTATATTCCTTAGCTGTACATGATCAGGGATTTGAAAGAAAAATACGAGTTAACAGAAAATATTTTATTGATTGCTTTCCACATCATCATTGGTGATTAATATATTATCGAGATGCTGGGCGGGAGGTACAACATTGTCTTACCATATCATTGTCTTAAAGACAATGATATGGTAAGACGTTCAGTGCGATGGCAGCCCGTGACAAAGCAACGATTTTGTGACTCTGCGGCTCTTGCATACAGTGGCATCATTATCTGATCACGAACATTTGGTAGTACTTCAATAGAAGGCTCAGGAATAGGATCATCACTGGACACTCTTGATATTCTGACTACACGTGGAGCTCGGTCAGCACGTTGCCAGCATGGATGACAAACAGAGCTTGTATCACTTACCTATTAAAAAAATGTTTAATTTATATTCTATCAAAAATCCTAACACAAACTCAGAAAACTTCTAGAATCTACGATTACACTAGAAACGAAATGAACTTGTTTATATGGGGAGCAATAACACTATGCAAATAACTATTTTGAAAATCAATCATAATTATTTCAGTGGAACATATTATTCTAGAAATAAAATTGAATGTGATACATTTATATGGGGAGTAATAACACCGTACATACAAGCCAGGACTAGAAACTTGTTTATTGTTCTTTTAATAGCTATATGTACTGTCAGATTATTAAGTACTTACTTGTCGAGGTTGAATCCATTCTGATATAACATTAAAAACATGGCTTTCACGCTGAGAATGTTGGGTCAGTGAATGGGATCGAATGCGCAATAAGGATCTTCCACAATGAATGCAAACATGACGATGGCCAACATTCGAGTTAGATTCAATACTAGAATCAACACTGGTTCCTGGCAATGATTGTGTAGCTATCATCCAGCAAGAGTCGCACACATGGTCCGATGGAGTGACCTGAAATATAGATTAAATATAAATACCTGAATCCTACATGTCTTTGGTTCCAAAGTGATAACCACCTGCGTATGCAAGTGCATACATTGTGGTGTGTTTTTACTTGCATTTGTTTGTTAAGAATGCAAGCTTGTTTTACAATTAAACAAACCAGTACTTATGTCATTTTTTGTTTAAGTCTACTAATTAAAATAACAATAAAATAACACTTATAATAATGAAATACCCAACACTTACCTGTCGTGGAGATATCCATTCTCTAATCACTGATAGTATATCGATTGAGTTCAACAGGTTTCTTCTCATTGCGAGCTGTAGATATGCCACAATTAATACAGCGGAGATTATCCATCGTAAGCAGTAAGGTAACAATATCAAAAGGCAAAATCGGAGTCCAAAATGCGTGCTAAGGTCAATAGGTTTGGAAGAAACGGGGTCCAAGAACGAAATAGGGTCGGTCACAAAGGCAGTTACAATTGTCCAAAAACACAGCAAGGGTCGGTAATTAGATGAAGCACACAAAATAAACACAAAAAGAAAGTCCACGACACGAACGAGAAACGTTGTGGCGGCAATCTGTTGTCATGACAACAACAGATTGATTGACAAGTGACAGCCGTATCGAGTGTTGCAGTTCACAAAAATGCAAATCGATTTTTCTATAAAATCATTAAAATAACGTAACAACAACGAAAAAATACTCTATCTTTAATCATTATTTCGCAATAAACTCGTATAATACTTTTTTAAGTGAAAAGAAATATAAATCGAATATAATAATACAAATCTTTTAATGGGAAAAAATATTTTTATTTAAAAATCGCATAATATGGCAACATCAGTTGTTATTAAAACAACTGCAACGCGAGGAATACATTGATTGACTTTTATTAGAAATACTTTTTTCCTAGGTTTTTTTAGGAAATGATAGATTAAAGTAGGGCTTATAATTATTTAAATATTTTTTCGAATGGTGTAATACTTTGTCCATCAGGGCCAGGAATTGCTGATCTCCTTTGTAGTTCTTGACAGTTAGGTTTATTAGTTTAGCTAACACGGGGCTCACTTTATCAATAATTATTTTAAGGTCGGACATTCGCACAAGATCGCTACCCGGTGTTTTATTTGGGATCCCTTTTTTTCGCATAATGTTTTTTTTCCTAATATTCTTTGGCATAACGATTTTGGCATAAGTATTTTTGGTCTAATAATTGTTTGCCATAATTTTTTTTTGGCCTAAATATTTTTTGTCATAATTATCTTTTTGCATAATTTGTTTTGCCATAATTTTAATTCGCATAATGTTACTAGGCGTAATGTTAGTTGGTTTAGGTTAGGTTAGGTTAGAACTGTGACCTCCTACGCACGAGCCGAGCGAGCGAAGCGAGCGGTGCCGCGGCAGCGGCCGGCGAAGTGCCAGAAACTAAAAATATAAATGAAAATATATTTATGCTTTTGAATATTATGCTTAATCATTATTATGGTTAGAGAAATTATGCTTAAAAAAATTATGCGTAAGCTGTTATGCGTATTTATATTATGCGGAAATATAATTATGCCAAACAAAATTATGCTAAGCTATATTAGGTCTTAAAATTTTATGCAAATGGATAGGGAACCGTTTTATTTGCATCCATGTTTTTTATAATCTTTTTGACATACTTAGAACTTACTGGTTGCCACCTCATGGATAAGTCCGTGGCTTTTACATACGTCTGTCTGTCCAACCAAGTATCATCACACTTATGCTTTATATCTTCTATTTCTTTATCGAAGGTAGACGCAAATTGATTACTTATGTTTGATAGAATTAATTCATCTACCGATTGTTTATTCCTTCCCATCATATTATTTATCTTTTCCCATATTTTTTAAATATTTTTATTACACTCCAATATACAATTTTTGTCATAAATATTTTTACTGTTAATAATAGCTTTTTGGCATTTATTTCTAAAGGACATTGACCAAGTGACTATGGAACCTAGTATCGGTATGAAACATGCAGTGACTCAAAGATTTATGGTTTAATTTAAAGTATGATTTTAGGGCTTTCAAACGTAATTAACTATTTTATCATAATTCTCCGGATTACACAGTAATTAAGTCTCAAAATCTAGGTAAAGAATCGAATCTCTTAGTGACTTTTTGTCACAATGTATACTGGTAAATTCAAAATACGAATAAGTCAAAATGACGTTTGAGCATTTTCAATGCTTGCTAATTCCGACACTAAAAGGTTGATGAAGAGGCTTTAGAGGTAAGTAAAAACTCGAGAATGCACAACATGTAACAGATCATCGAACATTTAGCAATTTGTACATCTTGAACGGAACATTGAAAATATAAAAGCATGGTTTCCACGAAAATGTAGTCTGTTATGAAATAAGTCGCTTTTCACGAAGCTTACCGTTGTGTTCAGCTTAATTTTTAATCTATTGAATATTACATATATATTCATATAGGAAGGCTCACGTAAAATTATACCTATTAATACGTTACAACAATAAGATCAAAATGCTGAACATTTTTGGACTAAGAAATATTCAGAAAAACAAAAGGAAAATTAAATCATCTCGCGACACAAGCATTTCATTAAAACTGCTTTACCATTAAAACCCTTTTCTTAAGTAGGTAGATGGTTGATGATGGTTTTCATCTACTTTTCCATCTATAAGGAGGCTTCTTTTGAGTTATTCTAGGATAGCGTAATGCAGATTACAATCTATTCGATATATCATTTATGTTGAAATTATTTATTTATTTATTTATTTATATGTAGGAGAACCAACAGCTATAACAGATGGATAACAATTGTATAATCAACATAGAGCCAATTACAGGTTCTCACGGGTAAAAACAGAAATAGTAGCAGAAATCTTAGGATCACTAACAAGCACGATAGATAGGAAAAAAAAAAAAAGTATATATAAGGTACATTAAGCACTATGTACTCCCAAAAAAGTCAGCGTTCAGCCGAGTGCGTACTGAATTAGTTTTGGTGGTAAATGTGTCAAATGAGAACTCTTTACATAGAATATTAAAGTCTTTACTCGCTCGCACCATGAATGAGTTTTGCCTGTAATTAGAAGAGGAAAAAGGAACGGAGATAGGTGGATTAAATCTAACTGATCTCTGAGGGACATTGAAACGTAATTTATGTAGGAGATCAGGACAGTCAATCTCATTAGATATGATTTTTAAAAGAAAAGTGCAATCTGCTAGTCGACGACGGTTTATAAGTGGTTGTAAATTAAATTTCTTGCAAAGCTTTATGTAATCATCAGAATGGTATGGTATACGTACCCGAAAACACAGAAAACGAATAAATCTTTTCTACCCATTCTCAATACGATCGATGTATTTGCTGTAACGTGGATTCCAAATTTGTGAAGCATATTCAAGATGACTTCTCACAAAGGAGCAATAAAGAATCTTAAGGGTTTTGGCTTTCTTGAAACACCCTGCGAGTCTCATAACAAAACCCAGTGACTTCGAGGCTTTGGCCACTATTTGCTCAATGTGCACGTTAAACAAAAGTTTGGAATCATGAAAAACGCCCAGGTCGCGTACACCTTCGCATCTGTGTAAGAGCTGCCCTTTAAGTTTGTAAGTTGTAGGGAGAGGGACGCGTTTTCTGCTAAAGGAGATTACTGAACATTTAACAGGGTTCAAATCTAGTTTATTAGTCAAGCAATAATCATCCAATCGCGCCAGGTCAGATTGGAGGGCATCCATGTCATCATCCGATGATATTGCAGAAAATATCTTCATATCATCAGCGAAGCAAAGCAAATTTGAGTTGTGGGAACACGAGTCGATGTCGCTTACATAAATGATAAAAAGTAATGGACCCATCAAGGAACCTTGAGGAACACCGCTAGGAGCTGAAACCCAGCTAGACATGTAGTTACTTATAACGACAGCTTGAGATCTGTTTTCAAGGTATGAAGTAAACCAACGAAGTAGATCCCCTCTGATACCGTTGTTGAAAAGCTTTGTTTTAAGGATATTATGATCAATTCTATCAAAAGCCTTACTGTAGTCAGTGTAGACGACATCGACCTGTGCCCCATTGTCCATTCTGTTCGTTAGAAAGTCATTGAGCAAAGCCAGGTTAGATGCAGTTGAGCGACCCTTAAGAAATCCGTGTTGAGAAGGGCTAAAAGACTGACTCAGCGCTGCGTAAACTTGGTCATAAACAACCCTCTCAAAAATTTTAGCTAATATGCACAGTTTGGAAATAGGTCTGTAGTTAACTATTTCATTTTTGTGCCCTTTTTTATGCACCGGAGTTATAAAGGCAGACTTCCAGATTTGGGGCACAGAATGAGACGAGAGCGATTTCTTAAACAATAGAGATACTGGCACGGCAATGGTTTTAGCACACCCAATCAGAAATTTAGATGATAAGTGGTCCGGACCAGCAGATTTAAATGGATCAATTTTACAAATTAGCTTAACTATAACATTTAGGTCAATCTCAATTGAGTAAATATCCGAGGGAATAATGGAATTTATAGCAGTTTGGGGAGGACAATAATTAGTTGTTATATCATTGGTAGGATCAAGAAAAGTAGAATAGAAGTGGGAAGAAAATGCATTACAAATGGACTCGGGAGAGGAAATCGTCACATCACCATACTTGAGGAAACTGGGTATTGTGTGGGACTTAGATCGCTGCTTCACAAAGCTCCAAAAGCGTTTAGGATTCCTTTCGATGGAGGCTTCCGTATAGGCTAAGTAGTTGGTGTAACAATCCGCTTCAAGTTTATTAACCCGCTCACGTAAATGTTTAAAGGTCGCCTCATCTGAAAGTCTGCCATACGTCTTAAATTTGCGGAGATATTTAGCCTTCTCTTTAATCAAGCGTTTAAGTGCCGGGGAGTACCAAATAGGGTAAGTGCTGTGAGAAATCGTCCTAGTAGGAACATACTTATTTTGAATATCCGCTATAGTGTCATAAAAGTAGCTTACGGCGTCACTAAGCGACATGTCAAAAAATACATTTGTCCAGTCTATAGCTGCTATTTCCCCGTTAATGGCCGCAAAGTCAGCTTTGCTATAAAGGTAACGAATAAAGGGAGCGGGAGTTAAATATTTGTACTCTGCAAAGTCCACGTCGATACAGAGGGCCGGATGATATTTGTCGACTGGTGATAAAGGCACTAAGCATTCACACACTGAGACAATTTCATTACATAAAACTAAATCTAGAATCTTACCATGTTCATTTAATATCCCGTTATATTGACTGAGTCCTAAAACACGCAACTCCTCAGTTAGCATGTACTCGTCGCCACTACAAATGTTCACAGGTAATAATTCGTTATTATTTAATTGCCACAAAATTCCACTAAGGTTAAAATCGCCAATAATTAAATAATTATCATTTGGATTGTTTAGCACTATACTACTTAAGCCATGGAGGAAATTTGATAATTGGTCGGAAAAGGAATAACCACGGTTTTGCCTACATAAATAGATGACGCAAACATTCAATTTAACATAATTTCTTGAGTTAGGCTGGCGTACACTCAAAGTTACCCACAAGTCCTCGGCCGAGGAGTGAAATAATGGTTGGGGAACAGCAGAAATACACTTACGGATAGCTATCAAGACACCACCTCCACGAGATTGACCTGTGAGGCTGTAATCCCGATCACGACGCCACACAATATACTGATCACCAAATAACTCAGTGTTTGATATGCCGTCAACCAACCAGGTCTCCGCTAAGACAATAACATCATACGAACATAGGCATAGCTGGCGAAAGAAGGATTCGGTCTTGGTACGGAGCCCACGAACATTCTGATAATAGACATGCAGCTTTTTATTGTCGTTTGAAGTCATCGATAATTTACGCAAGATGTAGCAACAAAATTATAAGCACGATAACAACCACTCAAGTTACAAAATGCTAAGAGACTAACGATTGCAGTGTCAGTAACAATGATACCGGATAATAAATACTTAACGGTATTATAATATAACAAAATAGAAGCGAATAGTAAAGTAATAATTAATAGGGTAATTAGGCATACAAAATTGTTAAACGGCACAAACAAACGCAGCAATATCACAGGTAACTGAGCGAGTAAGCAAGCAGTAATTAGGTTCAATAATGCGTGCGAGCGAGATAAGCATAGATTGGGATGTTCCAATGAATAGAACAGCGCGACAAGATAGACACAAGGCCCATTTGCGAATACAAAAAAGCAGGGTGACGAAGCTTCGAGCACATCAGCGATGCTAAACATTTTACAAAAATGCAAGTGCCAAACAGTTACGGCTATTAGTACATAATGATTAAAAATGAATTCACTTCTAGACATATGTTTTAAAATATTTTGATGTAAAGATAAAGATAACCGAATGATGCGCCACTCTAATTTAGTTTGTTTAAATCTTTCTCTTTAGAAATTACAAAGACTGCCGATCCTTCTTGCCTGCGGACATGAATCTTTCCGTGTTTGACCCATACGTGCTTATACTCTTTCACCTTCGCTAATGTTCGAGTCTTGTTCAGCAACTTCTTGGAGTCAGGGTTGAGGTGATCATTCACATAAACCCGATTCGATTGGCCTACGAATCCCAGGTCATGGGCGGATAACGTCTTGAATGAGCGAGCAGCCGCAACAAAGTCCTCCTTGACATATCGGTTCAGAAAGCTGACTACAATTGACTTGTCGTTAGTGTTGAACAATGGAATCCTGGATATGTAGTTGATCTGGGTTTTGGGAAAAGTAAAACAGAACAGATTTTCGTCCTTTTTTAGGGGAATGCCCTTAATTTCCACATTGTTCAACCTTGATCTCTGATCACTAGCGGACAGCTCCGACTTAATCAAGTCAATGTCGGATTGGAGAGAGCAAACGGATTCTTGAAGATGCTCAAGGCCAGTAATCCTAGTGTCAATGCCTGCAAGTTTGACAGAGAAATCATCCAGCCGTTTACCATCGAACTCACAACTGACCTTGAGTTCTTTGAGTTCCTCTTTAATGCATTTGACATCATCAGACAGAGTCGGCAGTCCAGCTAGTTGGACCTTGAGCTCACGAATCTCCATCAAGATCGTTTCCAGAGACGCAGGTTCAGGTGTCGGAAGTGGAGACGGGGACGGGGCCGGTGACGGAGAGGAAATTCGGCACTTTGGACATTTCCATGCCGCCCGTCGGTCAGCTCCTAGTTTCCTCCACCCGCCTTCCGTGATGTTAGCGCAGCCGAAATCGAGGTGCCGCTTGCATGAGGTACACTGAACGCCATCATTGAAGTCAGAATTGCAGCTAGCACACTTCATCATAGTTTACGTTATAGTTTGAGGATTAGCCAAATGTTTAGGACCACTGATAAAAGGACCGGTCAAGCGGGGCGCGTAGGTACTTGCGTAGCGATCGCGCCAAGTGCGTAGCGGACGAGAAAAGTGCGTGCTTGCTAAGTGGGTGATCGCGAGTAACTGTGTATACATGTGAGAGCTGTGCAGAAGCGTCAGAAATAAAAAGATTAAAAAACAATAAATAAAATATGCCGTGACACCAAGAGATGACACAGTCCCTACTGACGGAGGCGGCGCCCGTTCACGAACACGACGCATGGATCAGCATCATTCAGCCGAACCATTTTGAAGGTAACTTAATGATCCAACACACGCCACCATCAGCGAGACATTAGAGTGAGCATGACATACTCTTAGCCGCCAGGGCACATTTCAAGACAATGAAACACGTAACATAAAAAAATAACATTAAGTAATTGAAGGGTTTTTTACAAAAACTGCGTAACTAACAATTTTAAGGTTTTTTTTTTAATGATGGCAATATGATCTATGGAAAAAGTTACACTAGACAGTTTAATTCGATTTTACAAAAACAGCATATTTAGCACAGAATCACACTGTAAAAAAACATATATTTTACAAAAACTACACAACTGCGTGCAAATTTTACAAAAACGACGTATGTGAACGCAGTTAAGTAGTTTTTGTGAAAAAATAAAACGTCAGTCATAGTTGTCAAAAATGTCGGACTACGCGCAAAGCGAGGAATTTTCTAATTCAATTTTTAAAAGAAAACGCAAAGAAAAGAAGGAGACGATTATTAAAAACAAGAAAGTAAAGGGTGAGGAACATATTAACCACAAAAACAAACTGGTGGCAGCTCGGAAAATCGGTCCTGATTGCAGGTTTGTTTTGATAACATTGCATTTATTTTTTTCGTTAGTATTGGAAATAGTAGGCCTAACTCATTCTATTACATTGTTTCAGATGCAAGCATTACCAATGTTTTAATAAAGTGTCACTCAGAGATCGTGAAATGATACTTGCCAATTTCAATAACCTTGATAACAAGAATGAACAGGATGCGTATTTGATGGCTTTGATATCTACCTCTCCAGCTGCTAGACACACAGTTTCTAATCCGCGAAAATTCAGAATGAGTTCTTTCAAATATAAAGTGCGAATGGGACTGGAAGAAATAAATGTTTGCATGCGATCGTTTTGCAGTTTTCATGGTATATCTGTGGGTCGCGTGAGAAGATTACAAAGCTTAATATCTGCAAACATATTGACACCTAAGGATCAACGAGGCAAACATACAAGAAATAGAGTAAGGAAAACACCAGAAGTTATTTTAAATGTAGTACGTGATCATATTGCATCATTTAAATCCAGACAGTCACATTATTCACGTCGTGATAACCCCAACACATTTTACTTGCCAGAAGACTTAAGTGTAACAAAGATGCACAAGTTATTTTTGGAAATGTACCAAATAAACATAAGCTATGTGGTGTACTGGTCTGTATTTAATAATGAGTTCAATCTGAAATTTGGGCTACCTAGAACCGACACTTGTGCTGTCTGCGATAGTTATCGATTAAAAATAAAATGTGCTGTATTACCAGAAACAAAGAGAATATTGGAAGTTGAGCATAAACTTCATCTAACTAAAGCAGACAAATTTCACCAGATAAAAAAGAAATATAAACTTAAAGCACAGCAAGATAATGTGATGGCTATTAGTTTCGACTATATGCAGAACCTGCCGCTGCCACATATTCGCACAGGGGATGTTTTCTATGCCCGTCAATTATGGATGTATGTATTCGGTATACATGATATTGGTAAAAATAAAGTATTCATGAACTTATACCTCGAAACAGAAGGAAAAAAAGGGCAATGTGATGTCACATCTCTTTTATTAAAATATTTTAATGAACACAGTATTACCAATGAGCATCTTATAATCTTCAGTGATGTATGTCCTGGTCAAAATAAAAACTACCTCATGATTAATTTTTTATATGTATTAGTTCATGTATTTCGCTTGTTTAAATCTGTAAAATACGTATTTCCTATACGTGGCCACTCTTACCTGCCAAATGACCAGGATTTTGCCTTGATTGGCAATTTGAAAAATAAACACACAATAGAAACTCCAGAAGAATGGGAAGACCTAATCAAAACGGCACGCAAACACCCATCACCTTTTGAAGTGAAAAGTATCACTCATGATATGTTTTTTGATCTGAAAAAGGCACTAGAGCCTTATTTTTTAAAAACTTGTAAACCAGCAATGAAAATTAAAGCTGCAAGAATGATTAAAATAGATCAAGAATCACCACTTGTTTTGGTTAAGTATAACTTTACTGGAGAATGGACAAGAATCCATGTACGGACAAAGCGTCCACTGCCTTTGGAACTGAATTTTAGTCCATTGTACAAGGCTCAAATTCCATTAAATCCTAATAAAGCTAAGGATATTCAGAGATTGAAACATTTTTTGAGTGAACCCCACAAGATGATTATTTATGATAAAATATGTGAAATGGTAGCAGAGGAAGGAGAAGATATTGATATTGATAATGAAGATGTAAGTGGAGGAGAAGAATAAATAATAAGGGTGTTTTGTATGGCAATAAACCACTTAATTATGATTAATTAGATGTCTTTCATTGCAAAACTTTTACTTTTATTTTTACAAAAATAACATTAATGCATTTTTTTTACAAAAAGAACACTAGTACAAACTACATTTTATCATTTCATTCCATAACAGTAGGTATAAATAATAAAAAAATGTTATATATTCAATGCAATACAGTAACATGAATAAATGATTATAATTTCTAAGTTATTAAACGAAAAATATGGATTGGAGAACATTTTTTTTATTTCATGTAAAATTGTTGCTAAAAAGTTGTGCTGTTTTTGTAAAAAACCCTTCAATTCGTTTAAATAGTTCCACCCTAATAATGAGGTGTGTAACTACCTATAATATCGACCATGTAGGTTCCTCGAAGAAATCCATATTATTAATGATTGCATTAATTTCCATGAAGTTTTCATAGAAATTGTACCACCAGAGTCCGTTTAGTATTTCCGTTCCACCTACTGCAGTGGCCCGCTACTTTTAATGACTTACCGGTGTTGGAGAAATCCAAGAAGCCAGAGTATTGTACACTTTTCACTAACTTCTCTCTACGACTACCAACGTAAATACGGCATTGGAATCGAACAGTTAATACACTGACGAACTCAGTCTTGCTTGTAATGAACAACTTACTAATGTAACGCAATTAAAATGTTATTATTACTTAGGAAAACGATATTACAAAAAAATACAATCGGTGGAAAGAATACAAGAAACCACAGAGTCACAGTAGCAAACCGCGCATGAAAATATTCCCGCCAAAAATTGGCGCATGTCGCACAGTCGCGTTAAAAACGCAATGGATGTTTTTTCTACCACATATTGGTTTCTGCCCACGAATTCACCCGCACCTAATTTTTAATTATAAATCTACTTGTTTACGGTTATGTAAATATATAGGTACCAATACAGACCAGACTTTGCTGGTGTTTGTTGCGCCACTTCTTCCTAGCTAAAGCACTAGGAAGTGGTGAAGGGTGGGCGTTTTGGGGGACTGTCTTATGTAATTTTGCCGTTCGAAAAGTGTTGATTCTCAGCCTAGTTTGATTATATGACTTTTGTTTTGATTTGATTTGTTTTACCTTATCTTTATACAAAATGACGTCACGTTAGTTATTTCTTCAACTGGTTATAACCAGACGGTTTTACAATATTTACTTGTCTATAGAAACAAGCAAACAGTTTAACTGTTTCAGAATATAGGTACCTACATTTTTATTTGCCGTAAGCGTCGGCACAATTTCAGTCTTCACTTATAATAATCTATGTAACATAAAAACATAGTTAATGAAATTAAATCCAATTTGCAAAATAATAATGGCCTAGTAGTATAATAATATATTCAAACAAAACATATTAATGAAATCATTCCATTAATATACAATAATAATAAACTAATAATAAAAGTTCAAGACTGTACTTAAAACAAAACGAATAGGACGTGCATATATGCTAGAAAGAGAACGCTCGCCGTTCGGTCGCCAGCATATTCTGCTCGGGATGCGCGTGTTAGGAAGGGGTATTATTATTTAGTATAATTTATGTGAATGTAATGATGTTCCCTTAATTAGCAAGCTCTTAGTGTCAGAATGGTTATTAGTTATTTACTGTGTATGAAAGTACCTATGAATATAGTGTGTAGGGAAAGGATTTTGTAAAGAAAAGTCAGAAAGACAAGACTAGGCATTTATTTCAATAATAGGCTTGTCAGTCAGATACGATGATGAGAAACTAATTGTCCGTTCCAACCCCAGGTCATCATGGAGAAGAAGGACAAGAAACTCCATGGAAGCTTGTTTTACAGTATTGTACCAACACACATTAGAATCGATCATAGATAACACTTTATTCTCACAGACCATTTCTCAAAGTTATAGCAACTTATCAACCGAAAGAAATATTAACATGTATGATCATTAATTCGATTTAACACATGACATAAACAGAAAAACATAGCTATCAGCAATAATCAGGGAATATAATCAAATAACTTACATGAACATTGTAGTCAGTCGATCTTTCACAAGAAGCCATCTTAATTCAATCCAATTTACAATATAGCAGAACTTCCAATCTGCATTCATTGATTTTTATCATCATCATTTCTTTTAGCAACTTAGTATTACATACATGGGACACCTTTCCGAGTCTGTCCTCTACAGGTCTTGTACTATCCACATATTAGTCCAAAATCCAAGTCAACTTAAAATTCGCGGTCAACCAGTCAAGTCTTTCGTAGCCCCTTCGTTAGTGTCAAAATCACCCAGTCTTGAAAGCATTACCGCCTATTCTCCCGCCATTTTAGACGAATCTTAAATGGTCATACATAATTGCTAAATAACTTCTATCATGGGTAATAATTAACTAATCTTACGTAGTGGAACTATCTTAAAACTTAATATGATTATTTAGCAATTTAGTATGTACTAGCTGCTGCCCGCGGCTTCGCCCGCGTGAGTGTCGGAAATTACCCCATACATCCCCATGGGTTTTAAGTATAAATATTGAGTTTCGAGTTAATCGGACAGCGCGTTAAAATTCTTCCATACAAACATTGACACCCCCCCAACCTTTTAGGGGGTAATTTAGAAAAACAAAAAACTACAAACTTTGTAATTTATTTAGATAACTATTCGTGCGAAGTTTCATGTTTATTACCTCAAGGAATAAGATTTTTCATACAAACCTTCATCCCTTATTTTACCCCCTTAGGGGTTGAATTTCGAAAAATCTTATTCTTAATTTTTGGGTTTAAGTATAAATATTGAGTTTCGAGTTAATCGGACAGCGCGTTAAAATTCTTCCATACAAACTTTGACACCCCCCAACCGTAGGATAGGGTACTTTTCCGGGATAAAAAGTACCCAGTGTGGTGCCCAGGATATTAAAGAATAATTATACCAAGTTTCATCGTAATCGAACCGGTAGTTTTTGCGTGATGCCTGAACAAACAGACAGACAGACAGACAGACAGCCAGACAGACAGACAGACAGAGAAAAAAAAATTTAATCAAATTTTTGGGTTCGGTGTCGGTCTAGTAACACCCCCTGCCATTTATTTTTTTGATATCTTCAATGTACAGAATTTTCACTTCTACAGATTTATTATAAGTATAGAATAGATTTATTTGTAATCTTTAGGTAGAATATCATAATATAATAACATCAACTGGATGTTCCGAAAATCGTTTGAAACACCATATTACTTTACAATTCCAATATAAAATCGTGATAAATATTATTAGAACCATATTAATTATTACTTATTAATTTATTGTACTGTTAAGTTAATTAACATTTATTTTGGTTATTTACCTCCCACTAGTCTTCATGTCAAATCCTGTCAAGTCAGAATCGTTGTTTCGTCCAGAATCGTTGTTTGAGATAAGTCTCTACGTCTTTTCAAGTCACAATAAATAACATTTATTTATAACAACTTATACATAAAGATATAATTCTGTTAACCTTAAGTTTTAGTTGAAAGTAATATATGTCTTTGTTTTGATTTGGACCAACTCAGATCACTGGTTTCGTTCGGAATTCATTTATTCTTCTAGACATACTACCTCTGACAGTCTCACCGATTAGTACGTACTAATTCCATGCATTTTTTTTAAAAGAAATCAAAATTAATTGTATGTTATTCTTCTTATTCCGACACGGCCATTCTGATCTGTACTTCGTCCCGAAGAACATAGGCAATAGTCATTAGATTGACATAATATAAGACATCATTATTTTTCAGTTAACAGATTACAAGCATTGGTTTGAGGTAGGCTGATAGTTCTATTCATATTTCACTATCACTACATTAATACAAACATTGATATGAAACCTGTATCCATAACTTCTTCATATCACATTCTTAACCACATTGATGTCATCTTTAAAACATCCTTATGCACACCGATATCTCCCAGATATCAAATTCCTATCCTGAATATCTTTCTTAGGTGTCCCATACCTATCCAGGCAGACAGCCACTTTTGACGTCCCATACATACCTATCCATACGGATATCCAACTTTGATATCCCATATCCATAAGCATTTATCCAAATGCGCCACCTCCCTATCCAATCTAATATTCTCTTGGATATGCACATTCATATTCACATCAATATCCTCTTTTAGTCAGATCCCTATCCAGACTATGTCTTTTTCATATCAAATCCATAAACAATCAAACAAAAGAAAACCAACAAAATTAATATCTTGTCACATAATTGACTTAAACAATTATGAATAATGCACATTCATTTTCACATCATTATCCTCTTTTATATCACATCCCTATCCAGACTATGTCTTTTTCATATCAAATCCATAAGAATAATCAAATAAAAGAAAACCAACAAAATTAATATCTTGTTACATAATTGACATTAAACAATAATGCTGATGTACTTTCAAGATAACAAAAAGATTTTTTTTGTTTTTTTTGTTTTACCAAATAAACAAAAGACTATAAGAATAGTAATAAATTGTAAAAAATATTGGAAACACTAGTGTAAAATTAAAAATAGAGTAAGTAAGTACTACTTATTCAACTTCTTATTTATGAAATAGGTAGATACTTAAAATTGTATAGTACCTTCCATAGGAACATAATAAAATGTTCTAATTAGTAATAGTTCAATCAACCACTAAACAGTATTCATTCTATAAATTTATTATCAAAACAGTACATCGCTCGGTCAATCTGACAATATCATTGCAAATTGTACGAATCCAAATGTTAAATAATCTAAGTTTATGTCATGGTCACTCTGAACAGTTGGCAAATACTTTACTCCAAGTAAACAGTTATAAGTCAAAACAAAATTATCAAGACCCACAGCACCGGTTCAGACAAAATTAAAATATCATTTTGACAACACTACCAGTAAGCAATGAAAAACAATAAAATAAAGAGAAATATCAGTTTAAATTCTGGCTTTCAAAATCAAAGTACTTTATTGCACATAAACCTACACACAAGTACTGACGAAACGTATACAGTTTCAAGTGGTTGTTTCCTATGGAAAAGAGCTCGCAAGAAACTCCTTAGTTACTCTTTTAAAAATAAATGGGTTTTACGATATCTTCAGATTGCAGTATAAATAGAGTCATATAAAATCAAACCTGGCAATCTCCACTACGTCAAAATGTTGGGGAAATGTAAAAATTTAATAAAAAAGTAGTATGAAGGTATTATTAACGTAATTCTAAATATTTACATGCAAATCTCTAATGTAGACTATTATTGACCATTATTTGTAAACGTCTACTTGAAAATCCTGTCTAAAAATGCATAAAATGTTTGGAGATTGCCGTCTTTGTTTTGCTTACAAGGACATTGCCGTTTCTGATCTGATTACCTTTGGAGAAAGCCGTCTTTGTAATGGCTAATTACCTACACTACATTGCCAACCAATTTTGATACTTATAAGAGTGTGAAATAAAAAATACGTAGTTTAGAGTTTGAAATGATTTATTTTATTTAAACAAAAGCTGACTTATATTCTCAGATTATGGTCTTCTTCTTGGGGTTCACAAACAATGTCTTGCGGTGAACTTTCTGAATCTTCAGAGTTTTGAGCAAATACGGTTTTATAAAAAGACAGTCCTTCCACTTTTTGCCATTCGTCACCATAATGGGTATTGAGAAGTTTTTTGACGTCATTAATTTTATTTATGTTAGTTTTTATCTGACACTTAGCAATGACATTTGGGTTTATATTTTTCGCCAGCTTGTTTTTTCGAGTGACCTTTGTAGCAGCTGGCATAAACGTCCGCGCGCTGTGCGCACGGCCATACAACTAACGCGCTGCGATGCGACGCGCGGTATTTATACTGGGAGCAGTAGCAGGCGCTCACGCTCGGTGATTGGTCAATGTAATATTGTTCATAGCTGTCCTACATTGTATTAAATAATAAAATTGTGTATATAGTCTAGCCTTTTAAATATAAGTTATGAAATCTGAATACTGTTTCATTTTTACTCCTGACATCTGGTAAAGTGGTGACCTACCATCTACCAGGTGATAACATTATAATGCCGAACGACGAAGTAGCGACCGTCTCCGTAAAATCACGCATACCATCGTTTTGGCGCGACAAACCACTCCTCTGGTTTGCGCAGTTTGAAACGGTTGTCAACCCGCAGAAGCCCGGAGATGAAGCCAAGTTTAGCCTCTTAGTGGCTCACCTTGAGAAGACGGACGTTGAGCAGATAAGCGACATCCTCATCAGCAGTACACGCACTGGCCGGTACGAGGAGGCCAAGAAGAGACTGTTGTCCGTGTATGAAGAGTCGGAGACGAAACAACTGCAAAAGCTGCTCACCGAGATGGAGTTGGGAGACCAGAAGCCGTCCCAGCTATTGCGTAGCATGAGAGAGCCAGCACGTGACAAGGTGCCCGATACCACTCTGCAGATGCTGTGGATGAGACACCTGCCCGCCTCCACGCGTGCCGTACTATCCGTTAACGAAGAGGCCACACTCGACGTGCTTGCAGCCATGGCCGATAAGATGCACGAGCAAACCCGGGAAGTCCATTCGGTTTGTGCATGCCAACAGCCGTCAGCGTCTACGTCACGACACGAAAACAATCACTCGCAGCCAGAACCAGACCTTCGAGAAGCTATCATGCAACTAACGCGGGAGATCGCAGCGATGAAAATGGATAGATCAAGACCAAGAAGATCTTCATACAGATCATTCCGCTCACGGTCACGTTCACTATCCCGAGGCCGATCAGGTACTTACCAGCATATATCAGGCGATATTTGTTTTTACCACGCAAGATATGGTAAGGAAGCACGCAACTGCAGATCTCCGTGCAACTTCAAGCGGCAGGAAAACTAGTCGCGACCTTGGCTGCGACGGGACCCGAGGTTAATGAAATATCACCATACCGTCTACATGTTTGTGATTACCAACATCGCTTGAGATTCCTGGTGGACACCGGAGCTAACGTGTCGGTCATTCCTTACACAAGAGGAATGAAACGGGGGGACGAAGTGTTCTATGCAGCGAACGGAACTCCGATACACACCTTCGGCGAGAGGAAGCTGGAACTCAACCTTGGTCTGCGCCGCCCCTTATCATGGCAGTTTATCGTCGCTGCCGTGAAACGACCGATCTTGGGCGCCGATTTTTTGCGCCATCACGACCTTCTCGTTGACCTAGGTGCCAGGAAACTCGTTAATAAGAAAACAGGTCTGGCAGTCGACGGCTGCATTGCAAGCAGTGTAGCTACTCCCACTGTGCTCACTATCAACCTCACCGACCCGTACCACAACCTCCTTCAACAGTACGCCGAAATAACTTCCCCGAACTTCAACAACATGAAGAATAGCGAAGTTGAACATCATATTGTCACTCACCACCCGCCGGTGTATAATAAAGCACGACCGTTGCCGCCTCACAAATATCAAGCAGCAAAGAAGGAGTTCCAAGTTATGCTTGAACAAGGAATATGCCGACCATCAAAGTCACCTTGGGCGAGTCCATTCCACCTCGTAGAGAAAAAGAGTGGCGAATACAGACCGTGTGGTGATTATCGAAGACTGAATGCCGTTACCAAACCGGATCGCTACCCAATACCACGACTCCGTGACTTCACATACCATCTCGAAGGGATGAAGATCTTCTCAAAAATTGATTTGAGAAAAGCGTACAATCAATTGCGAATACGGGAGGAAGACATCGAAAAGACGGCAGTCATTACGCCGTTTGGGCTTTTTGAATTCCCACGGATGTGTTTCGGTCTATGCAACGCTGGGCAAACCTTCCAAAGACACATCAACCATGTTCTCGGTGACATGGATCACGTCTTCCCATTCGTCGACGACATTCTCGTTGCCTCACGAGACCAAGAAACCCACAGAAGACACGTAGAAGAACTTTTCAAAAGGCTTAAAGAGCATGGTTTGAAAATAAACGTGTCGAAATGCGTTTTTGGACACAAAAAACTAGAATTCCTTGGCTACATATTGACTGTAGCCGGTATCCAACCAACAGAAGACCGTGTGAAGACAATATCCGATTATCCTGAACCAACCACAATACAAGAATTACGACGTTTCCTCGGTATATTGAACTTCTACAAAGAAAACATACCGCATGCCGCTCACGCACAGGAAAACTTATACAAATATCTACGAACATGCAAGAAAAATGACAAAACCGAGGTGAACTTCAACAGCGAAGATAAAGAAGCATTTCAAGCCTGTAAGAATAGCATCAAGAATGCCGTCACCTTGTCACACCCTTCAGTTCACGCACCGTTATCACTGATGTGTGACGCCTCAAACACCTGTGTAGGAGCCGCGTTACAGCAACGTGTAGGAAACGGCTGGAGACCACTCGGTTTTTACTCAAAAAAACTAACAGAAGCGCAAAAGAAATATAGCACGTTCGACCGAGAGCTACTGGCGATCTACCTGGCAATACGGCACTTTCGACGCATGTTTGAGGGTAGAGAAATAACGGTTTACACAGACCACAAGCCGTTAACACATGCATTACTGCGGCTAAATAGCAAGACTGAAACACCAATACGCACGAGGTACTTGCACTATATCAGTCAATTCACAATGAAGATATGCCATATTGAAGGAAAGGACAACATCGTGGCCGATGCATTATCGAGAATCGAAGCAATATCCACTCCATCACCAATCGACTACGACGAACTGGCCCGTCTTCAACACAGCGACAAACAACTAACTGACGTCACGAAAAACGCTTCGCTCCGATTCGAACGGTTACGACCACTCAACGCAAATAAGCCAATACTGTGCGAAACGTCAAATGGCCACGTACGACCTTACCTGCCACTAGACCTACGAAGAAAAGCTTTCGACGCCATGCACGAGTTGAGTCACCCCGGCACTCGAGCCACTAGGAAGATGATCACACAACGTTTTTTCTGGCCAAGCATGAACAAAGACGTCAGTATGTGGACTAAATGTTGCATAACCTGCCAACGAACCAAAGTGCAGCGACACACAGTATCGCCGCTAGAAGAGTATCCACCAGCAGATCGACTGTCACACATACACATAGATATCGTCGGACCACTACCAATATCTGATGGAAGACGTTATTGTGTTACCATTATCGACCGAGCAACTAAATGGCCAGAAGCATTCGCAGTTGGTGACATGGAAGCCAACACTATTGCCACGGCCATCTACGAAGGGTGGATAGTGCGATTTGGTTGCCCAGAAACGATCACAAGTGATCAAGGACGGCAGTTCGAATCACATTTATTCAAAACATTAATGAATAGAATGGGCATCGAGAAAACACGGACCACTGCCTACCATCCACAGGCGAACGGAATGGTTGAAAGATGGCATCGATCATTTAAAACAGCATTGACGGCACGGTTACAAAACTCAAGCTGGACGCAAGAATTGCCAACCGTATTACTGGGACAGAGACAGAACAAGGTGTTTACAGTGAAAATCAAAGACCGACAAGTAAACATCAGCATAGATCGACTCAAGCCTGCATTCCTGCCTAACACCGAAGAAGCAGAAAGTCGTGAAGGCGAACAGTCAACATACGTCACGCGATCCGGCCGCACCTCAAGACCCACTGTACGCTTCGCCTTATAACTGTACGTCCGGCCGAGACGGAGCACGGCCGCGCACTAACCCAAAAGTGAAAGGCATGCGGCGCAAACACTGCGAACACTCATCTCTGTGTGCAAACTTGACGTCACCGCGGTACTAGGCAGGCGCCACCACTTCGTACTACTTACGCGCTCGCTGACGCCGTGCCCGCGACACCTCTCTGTATCACTCACATTATGCGGCGCTTCGCTGGGGAGGAGCTATGTAGCAGCTGGCATAAACGTCCGCGCGCTGTGCGCACGGCCATACAACTCATGCCCTGGTAACTCACGAACAAAATATAATCATGAACTTTTCCTGAATAAAGAGCCATCTATACGTCAAGCCAAAGAAACTTTTGGTTGATGTTGCCACTTTTTTACGTAATTCATGTGACGTAAAATAATATGTACGTAAATAGTTATTTATACCTAATTAATAAATAAAAATAACAATTTAAATCCTAAGTTAACTTAACTATTAATAAACTAAAATATACGACAAATATTTTAGTTTGAAGTTTACAATCAACACCAAATGTTAGCAACCCTGTATCCTGTACAGAAATGTCACAAGTTTTTTTCGCCGGTGTGGGTACATGCCTGTGCGCAAATTTCTTGTAATTTTTGGTGTTTTTGTGTTATTTACGTTGAGTTGAACTTTGGTTCCTCCGTTTTTCAAGAAACATCAAAATTCCAGCATTGACTGTGGTTTTGTGAGTGTTTGTGACATTTACATATAGATAGGCCCTCCGTAAGGAGTTTGGACCAATATCATATTGTAGTGTTGTTTTACATTTTACACAATGCCGAGATGCGTTTGCTGTGTTCCTGGGTGCTCAATCGTAGCATCTGATGGTGAGTATTAGACATTATGTGTTGTGGTACAACTTAGCTATAATAAAAGTCTGACGTGTTGACATTTGGAACTAAATATTTTACTTACGTAATGTAGACCTATGATAATGGCACTATACTTTGCCGATAAGTGCTAGGTTTTGAGTCACCGACAAGCAGTGTTTATAACAATTTGTTTAAATTCTTTTACTCATTTCGCATTCGAAGTCACCTAAGTGTGATAGTGGCGCCCTCATTTTTACCAGATTTTTTTTGCCAACCTGTACTGATGATTGGATGCAGGTTTTCCCTGGTGCCATTACTAAGCCTATCCCAATCTGTCCGTCTGTCCATCTGTCTGTCACAGGGCTGAAATTTCAAACTGTCTATCTTAATCCACGATTATACCTTTGAGCTAGTTTTTTTATTTTTATATTATAAGCTTTTTCTTGGGGCTTTGCTCCCGTGGCCTTACCCAAACCGTACATTTTTTCAGGATATAAAGTTGCTTGATACTCGGCGATAAAGTAACTTACTATCAAAATGAAACAATTTAAGAAATTGACTCAGTACTTCCATTGATTACCCGTTACAAACACACAATTTATTTATAATAGTTACTAATAGTTAATCTTTATTTTTTATTAATAGTTAAGATTCCGACTTAGGAGCGTCTATTTAAAAAGGTAATTTTATATATTTTCAGGTGTACCTCTGCATTACTTTCCAAATCCTGAAACATTTCGGGAAAAGTTTCAAGTTTGGGTGAAGAATATCGGGGGTGATATTGCAAGTTTGGACAGTGCTACTGTCTTAAAAACTCGAAGAATTTGCCGTCGGCACTTTGAGACACAGTTTCTTTATCCAAATAACAGACTAAGCAAATTAGCTGTTCCCACATTGCTTTTACCTTCAGGAGTAATCTCAGGTACTTACAAATATTATAATAATAACTATGAATTTATTTAATATGCAATATCTCCCAAAATTTTGGTTTTCCCTGTCCTATTAGAATATGTATATATAATTTAGATGATGTAAGTACACAGTGTACACACACAATATAGCAGCAGGAACTATTCAATAAAAATAAAATAATCCAGAGATCCAGATGGTCTACCCATGTGCCAAATTTCATTCAAATGCGTACAATAGCGTCAAAGCGTAACAAATAAATAAACAAAAAAACTCACCTTCGTTTTTATAATATTAAAGTTAGGATGTTTAAGAATGAATTCATAATAATTTACATTTTTTTAATGATTATTTTATTCTTTGCTTTTCAGCACAAACTACAAGTGTATTGGTTCCAGACTGCCAACCATCTACTTCCCAAGAAGCTTTGTTGTCAAACCTTGTAATTCAACACTCCACAACAGTAAAACCAGTTGAAAATAAGCTTGGCAGTGGTATGTTACTAATTACATATTCATTTCAATCTCTTATCTAATGAAATATCAATAAAAAACCTGCCAAGTGCGTGTCGTACCACGCACAATGAAGGGTTCCGTAGATGGGATGAATGTATCCCAAGAACAAACTTAACATTGAAGTTAAAAAATTATCTTAACATTGTAGTTAAAAAGCTATATTGCAAATCAATATAGCTCTAGCATATCCTAGGCCTGTATTTTTGGAAGTGTAAAAGTATTTATTTAAGTCATGCTCTTTGTTTTCCAGCACGAAGCATGGCCCGACAATCTACGTCTCGGAAAGCTAAATTATTACATTCTAATGTAATAAATCCCAAGAGAACAAAGACCGCTCAATATAGTCGTTCAGGTATGTAATCTTTTTTGTCAACAGCTTCATAGTCTGCTAAATCATGTGCATGCATGGTGTTAAAATTCTATTAAAGGCCTAGGTACATAAATTTTACTATGATCACGACAATCATAAATTGTTGGTAAATCTCGGAAAGCAAACTTTATCGCCATCAGTAGGAATATTATTATCTATACTAAAAGTACTAATAATATACATATTATTGAGTGTGCAAGTCACCCCCTGCCATTTTACTTGTGTATTTTATTAAAATATTGGTCCGGCAGGTGCCATAGTCTTTCCATAGCTCTAGATAACCAGTTCATTTAGCCACCCAAACCCATAGCCCAATATGTTTTGTATCCATTTTCTGCAATAGTCCTGCACCAACGGGGGGTTGTCCTTGGGTGCACTTCCAAAGTGCACACAGAGATAATCTTCAGTTGGTTCCTACTCATCATTTAAAATTGTCTAAGAGTCCTTTGCGAGTTGGCTTCTGTCCCTCGTACGCCTTCTAAAGCTCTGGGACCCCAGGGTCCCAATTTAATGATAATAATATTATAAACAGTTAAAATTTGTTTGTATGTAGGGAATAATCTCCGGAACTACCAGTCGGATTTGAATAATTCTTTTTGCATTGGATAGCCTAATTCGGATGAAGTCGTGGGCAGAAACTAGTGCATAATATTAGGAAAATGACAGTTTTATAAACACTTTAACTTTGACTTAATTAAGGACAGTTTGTATTGTATTTAATTATAAACTTTATTTTATGTTTTCATTTCAGTAACCTTCCTACAACGGAAACATGAAGAGAGAAGTTAATAAACTGTCTTTAAAACTTCGTAATGCTCTGAAAGCTAAACAGACCTACCGCGAGAGATATCTGCTAGCAAACAAAGTGTCCAAACAACATGCATTCAAAATTGTGACCAAGAAGCTTTCATCAACAGCAAAAACTTTGTAATTGATGCAGACAAAGGGAAGTGGAAAAAATTCAAGGGGAAGGCGTTTTAACTCTTGATGAGAAGGTTTTAGCGCTATCGCTTTATAAACCTTCACCCAAAGCTTATCGATTTTTAAGCCAGCTTTGTGTTCTACCAAGCCGAAGAACATTACAAAATCTTTTACAAAAAGTAGATTTGAGGCCTGGCATCAATGAAAAATTTTTTGAAAACATACAGAAGAAAATAGCCAAAATGTCAGAAAAACAAAAATATTGTTGCATATTGTTTGACGAAATGTCAATAGCTACTGGTCTACATTACGACAAGGTACACGATATTATAACTGGTTTTGTCGACAATGGCCGCAAAAGAGACCCCATATTCGCGGATCATGTGCTAGTTTTTATGATAAGAGGGATTATCAAAAAATATAAGCAGCCAATAGCTTACAGTTTTTGCGCAGGCACAACTAAGACTGCAGATTTGAAGGTACAATTAAAACAAAGAGTCCAAAGCACAGGTCTTAATGTTGTAGCAACAATATGTGACCAGGGAGCCACAAACCTTGCCACTGTTAATCAGCTGATGGAAGAAACGAAAGCAGACTATCTTCGAAAAAAACAAGATTATAAACGTGGATTTTTTTAAGTGAACAGGCACAAAATTGTGCCTATCTGTGATCCACCTCACCTTATGAAGGGTATACGCAATAATTTATTAAATAAGGATCTAAAATTTGTAATGGATGGCAAGATACGCACAGCAAAATGGTCTCATATAGAAAATCTGTTTTATAAGAGCCCTACATACAAGGGTATAAAATTGGCCCATAAGCTGACAGCTCAACATGTGGTACCCTCGATGATCCCGAAGATGAAAGTAAAATTTTGCACACAAGTGTTTAGCAAGTCTGTCGGCGTGACACTTGGATGTATGGCAGGTATGTAACACAATAAGAAAAGTAGTTTTGACAGAGAAAAATGTTTGGTCAAGCCTGAGTTTTCATATAAATGACCAATTACAAACAAACCAATTTTGATTTGAATCAACTGTGTATCTTTAGTAGGTAATAATTTAATTGTATTTAATAAAATTCAAAATATCTAGACAGCAACAGTTGGACAATAAAAAGTTCTTCATTACCTACCTAAAGCAGTTTAAATTCAAATCATAATATTGTTTTTTATATTAATTTTTACCGTTCCGTACAAAGTATTAACACACAAATATTAACTATCATGCAGCATTTAGTGTTGTTGTGTGTTTCACAGCTTAGAAAATACAGTGATATGACTAAGGTATCTAACACAGTATTTTTTCATTTACAGAAAACGGGACTTTGCCAAGAGAATGCGCGGACACTGCAGATTTATTATTCTTGTTCGACGATCTTTTCGACACCGTCAACGGAAGCCAGTTTCGAGAAGAAGCAAAAATGGGCACCAAAATATAATGCCCAACTCTGCAGCATTTGAAACTGCATTTAAAACGTTGCTAATAAATAATATTACATCCCCAAAATCTATACAGGGAAATTGTGAGAACGACGACAGCGTTTGCTTGTCGTCATTAAAATCATTTTTAAATTTTAAAAATGAAATGACGGATGCTGCAGAGGATAGGAGTAAGAGTAAAATAGTAGACATTATTGATGAACACATTAATATTGAATTATTAAATACGCAAGTGATTATAGAAAGCCGTTCTCGAGTACATGTAGAAAAGTGCGCAGCCATAGCTTATTGCAGTGGGTGGATAGCAACCAAAGCCAAAAAGTTTGTATTAAAACAATGTAAATTATGTAATAAAAACTTAATAAGTAATGAAAATGAGGATTTCCACAAATTTATTACAAAAAAAGAATATTCCGGCAAAAGATGGTTATGCTATCCTACCCGAGCATTGTTTGACTTTTTTGCTCATGTAGAACACATTTCAATGGAGTTTTTAAATAAATATGGACATAAAGAGAAAATTACAGAATACATTAAATTAATTGTAACAGTCCACCTTAATTTTAATTTTATAGAATGTCAAAAACATAAAGAAGTACTTCTTAATTATTTGCTCCAAAAAAGCGTTGTGTTCTTCACTATGAATTGGTGCAAAGAAGTCAGCAATGTGCTTACTGGCAAAAGCTATTTAAATTTTGTCAATTTGACTAATGAAACTGACCGCATCTTTATACAGGCTCGAGAACATCACAATAAAACAAAATGTAAGAAACGAACGAGGCAGACTGGTGTACAAATTAATGTATAATTAATAAATTTGTTATTACGTCCATAATATATTTCGTATTTTATTTCTTTCTTTCATTTTTTGTTTAGATATGCACTGTGTATGAATTGCTGTACCGTTTCAATTTTGTTTATTATACCTATAATTAGCTGTTTTCTGAATGTCTATACTTTCAAAAACACATTTGAAAGTATCTAATAAACAAAATTGAAACATAACGGCAATTCATACGTAGCTATGCATATCTATACATCTACCTATCATTCAATAATACGTATATACGTTTATCTACGTATATCTATAGATATTTTAGTTCCATGGCTTGACGTGGCGCTGATCGTTGTCCTAATCTGTCAGACGTTGAGTTGCCAGTCTATCTCTGTATATATAGTAGTCTATGATACAACTAACGCGCTGCGATGCGACGCGCGGTATTTATACTGGGAGCAGTAGCAGGCGCTCACGCTCGGTGATTGGTCAATGTAATATTGTTCATAGCTGTCCTACATTGTATTAAATAATAAAATTGTGTATATAGTCTAGCCTTTTAAATATAAGTTATGAAATCTGAATAATGTTTCATTTTTACTCCTGACATCTGGTAAACCTTTTTATACACTCCTTCACTAATTCTATAATTCACGTCCCCTTTAATAATAACGTTTCCTTCATTTTTGGACCGCGCGATATAAAATCGTTTGCATTTTTTAAATTGAAAATGCCAAGTTCCTACATCTTTCATAATAGAAGACATAGCGCTTTTAAAGTCATATACTTGACATTCAACACTTCCCATTCTGACAACTGTACTTCGCTGGCTTATAATTTCTAAGTACTCTTCAGGTCGCACTATAGTTTCTCGTTTACGAACTTCTTTCTCTATTTGGGCAAAGACTCGATCTGGAGGTATGAAAGAATGTCCTACAATAGGAAACACCAGTTCCAGAGTTATAACATTGCTCGGTGCAGATTCTGCCAACCACTTGGAGCACATTGCTAACATAATTGAATTTTTATTCTGCCCTCCGCATCCATCTGCTATTAATCTCACGGTTTCAACTCCAGTTCAGTCAATGTTCATAAGTCTATGATACACTACTGATGCTATCTCATTTGCCCCTTTGTTAAACTCGTTTTCCGTCCAGCAGTATGCAAAAACATTTTTCTGTGTAAGTTGGGACTTAGAGCTCCCTTCAACGACTGTACAATTATACAAATATATCTGGCGTGAGTAATAAGTGCTCTGGTCGGGTATCTTAGGTAACGGCATATTTTTCTCGCAATCAAACGACAGAGTTTTTAAATCTGGTCTTTCCTCTTTTACCAATGACAAAAATGCTTTTGCCTTGAGGCTGTGTACTCTTTTTTCAGTTATAAGTGACTGCAGTTTTCTTGGATCTGTTTCTAATTTAATTTTTTCGAGAAGCTGTAGGCATGTTGAACAGACATCTGTTCTAGGACTGCCAAATCCAAGCGAATAGTTTCTATTGAAAATTCTTCTAAAAAACCCACTTTTAACTTTTAAACTTTCCTCTGTCTGTTGGGCATTGTATTGTTTAAACATTTTGTTTATGCTTAGTTCAGCTGCCAGGTAATGTCTTTGAGATTTCCCGCGGCAATAATGTGCTTCATCTACATGGAATAGGTTTATAAAAGCCATAACTGCTTCTTTTTTACGTTTAAATAAGTGCGATTTGTGATCTCCGCCTCTTTTTTCCTTTACTGGTTCTCCTGTTTCTAAAAACTTCCTCATAACATACTGAATTCTATGTTTACTTATGTCTAGTATCTGCAAAAAGGCTTTTTGACATACCCGTACATGAGTCTTCTTTGATTTACTGTAGATCTTAAATTTTGTTTGAATTTTTTTTTCCGTGTGTTTCTTATTTTTTGGTCTTTTTCTTTTAGTGGGTTCTGCATGGCAGCACCTTGATTGCAATGCATCTTGAGTTTCCTTGTCTTTATATTTATAAAATGATCCATAAAAAGCTTGCAAATCATGCATTGTCAATGTGTCGCACTGATATGCATTCTTATTATGTTTACATAGCGGTTTAATCGGTAACCTCTGAGGAGAGTATCTGAAACAAAATTAAATGAGAATCCTTGAAAATTCACTTTAAAACACATTTGAAAATAATGTAAAACAAGACAAAGGAAATTAGTTTAATAAAACGATAACAACTCCAAGCATAGACTCATTTAAAAATAAAACTAGATCGCGTGATAGATATACTACATGGACAATAGGGAAAATGTATTTAATTTTTTCTTACATTTAACCTATAAGATAGTAGTTAGTACTTTTAAAAAAAAATAATTGTTTTTCAAATAAAGTATTACGTTGACGCATAGATTATGACAATCATCACTACCGGCATAATCGAAAAAATGTGTTTTAACTTTCGTTTTAACAAAATGACATAACTTAAAATAATCAATTGCAAAATAGATGATGAGTTAAAACTCAAACATGTGCATCACATTTTTTCTGTGGACTAGTATAACCCATATTTAAAATATGAAAAGTTTTGAATTACATGCATATTCGCTATTTATTTATATATTCCAATTTGCAAACGGTTATAATTATGTACAATACTCGTTCACAAACTTTTGCCCTTTTGAATCACGATTTTAAAACGGATCAAAATTGTTAAATCATTGTGTACTTACGTCTGTTTTTTCCAAATTTTTCTTCCACTTTTCTGGCTCAGCCTTACGTTTTCTCGTATGTTTGGTAGTACAGGGAGATGCTGTCAGCTCCATAATACGATATGCATATACTTATTTTATAGATAACTATCGAAAAACAATTAAAATCTTATGAAAACTGCAAGACAATTCACGAAAAGACTATCCACACCACCATACAAACAATACTAAAATGGCATCTAAATGCCGTACTATGATTGGCTGATTTGGAGATTGCCAACATTGAAACGTATGATGTTGGAGATTGCCGTGTTTGTATTGGAATCAGAATTTGAACAGCTTATTTCTATGGGACATTGCCGACTTTGCTGTGTTAGGGAGTTTTCATTAGAATCGTAAACCACAGATAAAAAATCCTGCATTCAAAGTTCGATTTTGATAAATTGTGGAGATTGCCGGGTTTGATTTTATATGCCTTAATAGGTATAAGAATAAGAGGACAGTGCAGGCCCGTCAACAAGTATCAGATACTTAATAACATAGAAAATGGTCTACAAATCAACAGTCTAAAATAAATAAAGATAGATACCATTTTATTTTTTTTATCTTTAAAAACTTAATGACATGGTTCATTGTCACTACAACTTTAACCAATCTTTTTAAATATCCTGTATTCCACAAATGCCATAAATAGTTAAAATTTGGATTGTAGGTATGTAATGTCAAATAATGAAAAGATATGTCAAGGAAGTATGTAAAAAAAAAGTAAAATTAAATAACATAACGTAACATAACATCACGCCTTGTTTCCCCGAAGAGCTAAGCAGAGGTGTACCCATAGTAAGTACATCCACATTTCGCCAGTTATGTTTTAGTTCAATGTAATAGGGGGTCCAGACTCCGGAATAGAATAGAATACACTTTATTATGGACACCATAAAAATTACAGATATAAAGGAGAATGGCGAGGTTGCATGTACAATGGGACCCACTGTTAGGAGTACCGTACAGTATGGAAACTTATAACTAGTTGTAGAACTATATAAAACTAGCAAAAAAGCAAATGGGCAGTAAGTTGTAGAGGCTGGGAGAAAAAAGATATGCAAGGTAAAAGATTATAACCTAAAACGAATCTAATAGTGCTTATTTAATAATACAATATCTTTTTTTATGTATTATGTAGTTTCAAAAAGCTGTTCATTTAGAATAAAGATACCTATTTACCAACACTACCATCGTGGATCTGCATCTCTCTGGCCAAATATAGGTACTTACCTACTCAAAATAAAAAATACATACCTACTATGTCTGGGAACTAGGAACTACAGTCACCTGGTCAAAACGAGATATGAAATACTGTAAACATAGACTAGATTGTTATAGGATGAAACTATAATCATTATTGGTAAAAAAGTAAGCTGAAAGAAGCGTAAATATCTAGCAGAATACCTATGCAGTTTTAAGGCTCTATTGGCGCGACGTGTCTAGTTGCGGCCGAGATTCTTTCTAAAGTCGGGTCGCACCTGCGTATGGAGTCACGTGCTATACACTCACATTTTGCCAGTTACATACGTTTAGCTCTCATCTATGAGGGGTGAGCCAACAGTTGGCTCACCCCTCATAGAACTCTGAATAATTGCCCGGTCAGTGACAGTTACTGTCACTGACCGGGCAATTATTCAGAGTTCAGGCTGAGGATGACCTACTAAGAATTCCACCTTACCTGACTTGGGAATCGAACCCAGGACCCCACGTTCGGCAGTCGTGCTTACGATCACTAGACCAACGAAGCAGTCGAAAACGAAGTATAGGTACCCAATAGGAATAAATATCTATCTCCTGGAACTCCCTCCGTGAAAAGGAATTAAGCAAAGATGCGATGTTACAGACTATTAGGAACTTGAATGTTTAAACAAGAGGTTTGTTGAATAAAACAAATATTTAGGATATAAAAACAAATCTTTTATTTCGTTTGTGATTATAAAATACAGGTTGTGATAAAAAATAGGATAAGGGCAGGAAGATGATGATTTTAATAATTACTGATACTTACAGTAATTGTATTTTTGTTATACCTTGTTACTGTTCGTTCCTAGATAACCTTTAATAAATTATTTATCTAATTAAAAGGTTATCTAAGAACGAAGCTGGTGCAGCAACATAGTTTTGGTGTCTGGCATAACCCATGTACCACAATATGCTCATTATGTGAGAGCAACAGCCTACTGTCCGTGTCCCTACGGGACAGTGGCAATAATATCCTAATATGGCACTTCGCCCCTCCAGCCTTCTATCAACTGCAATATATGTAAAATAGGACTTACTTCCTATATGCCTAGATTTAATTCTGCCACGTATAATAAATGGTTGGCTGTCATTATATATCCCTTCTAGAGGTGTGTTGTCCTGGCAAACTTCTAAAGCATAAATTCCGTGGGCTCTAAGGTGCTCCCCGACATATGATTTTGCTTGCTTTATTTGATATGTACCCAAAGCGATTAGTTCTAGGTCATCTGTTGTCAATTCAGGGAATTCTATATTTGATTGTGTAACATTTTGGAACATTGTATGTCTCATATTTAAATTATTATGTTGAACAATTTCAGCAAGTTCGTTATTTTCAAATATTTTTGCTTCAATTGTTTGAATGACTTCATGGACATTTGTTCGTTCCCTGAATTGAACTGCGAAATGGTTCAATAAGGCAGCAGCAATTGAAAACTCTTGCATAATATGAGGGCACCTTTTATTTAAATAATCTGCACGGAATATTTTAAAATCCCTACTGAACCTTCCATTGACAGCTTCAACGACCCATCTATTCATCGTCACACATCTCGAGATATTGGCTTGGAGAGTCGAAAGTTGCCTTTCCCCCCCTGTCGAAATTGTTTCGGGCATATGTACTAAGAAACCTTTAGTTGCCATGTTGTCTGCACAGTCTCTAAACCCACGGTCTAAAATAAAAACATCATCTTCCCTAAATAAATCCGTAAAGGCACCTCGCTCTGACATAAGGTCATTCATGATCGAAGCATCATTTTTGGTGGCTGGATACGGACCCACTGCCTCAATGATGTAACCATCGCAGCAAACTATGAGAAACGGTTTAACTAAATTATAATATTTGTGAAGGGAATATGTTTCTTTTTGAAATAAATAGTTACTACTCTTTTGAGTGCTTAAATATGTGCCATCAGCAATGGCAATTAAACGTTTTTCTTCAGTTGGCGCTTCAGGATTGCCAAAAAGATGCTCAGCAAGCAAAGAATTTCTGGCAACAAATTCTTCCCTGGGCTTGTGTGCCCATCCCAAATGTCTAGGCACATAGTCCTGGCAAAGAATTTCTCGTGCCTGCTGCATATAGTCTTCAAGAGTTCTTCTAGGTATTTGGAATAATGCTGAGATTCTCTCATCACTATCTCCAGTCCGCATTTTACACAGAAGTGCACTAAAACCGCTTTTTATTTTATGGTTATTTAATCGCGGTACTTCTATTAATATCTCACGATATTCATCTTTTGTCCGTCCAAACCAGTACTTAAAAAGATGGTCATCCATACTTTCAGGGTTCAGAAAATCCAATTTTGAATCATCTGCTAGTAAATACACAATTTCTTCTATATGTGCAGCACTAAATGTTGATATAGCATTTTCACTAGCATACAATTCATGAAATAAGTTGGCACTTAAGTGAAAATTGCAAATTCTGGCATTTCTGGGTAAATAGAAATTGAAATCTTTAATAATCTGTTTTCTCAGTCCATCAGGCACACGTCGTTTTTCGGTGTCATTACACTCCAAAAACAAGCAACGACGTGCTGTATCAGCGGCTCTTCTTAATGTAGGCAACGTTATTTGTTCAGTAGATGTTACCTGCAATGGAGGTCTGGTGATTGACAGACCAACCTCTTCAATATCTGCTGTGTCAGCTGCTTGTGTTGTGGGCAATATTTGGTCAGCAGATGTTTCATTCAGTGGCTGTCCAGATGTCGACGGAATGACCTCTACAACTTGCTCCATCTGTTGCGAAGATATAGGCTCGGCACTACCTCCACTAGATGTGGAAGGTGCAACAGGGGCAGAACTTCTATGAGAGCTATCAAACACTCTCTGTGCACGTAAATAGCAAGGCACACATATTTCATCAGTGTTGGTTAACTGAAACAATACGAGTGAAAAGATTAAAAAAAACAATCACAAAAATAATAAAAATACAGATCTCTTGAGTATGCACCTCATTATCAGTCTTTTTTTATTTTAATAACTAACCTGGCGGGGTCTTATCCATTCAGACACAACGTTTCCTATTTGCACTTCTCTTTCAGACATCTCTGGTCTGAGGACCAGTCTGCTCCTGATTCTCAAAATAGATCTTCCACACCCAGCACACACATTACGATGTCCAAGTTGCTGTTGGGTGTTACGTTCAGGATCTTCATTTGGGTTATGATTTATCAACTCCCAACAGGAATGACAAATAAAGTCATCTCCAGTCATCTAAAAATAATTATTACCATGGTTTTAGAGTTATCAAATACACCAAGTTAATGTTAAGTATAATCATGTCAGTGGTTCAAAATCAAGAATGTGATCACTTCTTATCATCCTGCGGGTGACGGTTATTTATACTTTTAAGTTACTTGTAATAGAGGGCGAGTCTTGCAATCAAACGGAAACAAAACCACGCCACAGGATTCTACTGAAGTAAATGAGCTTAAGTACCAATTTATGTATAGATTTTACAATACTTACATCACGTGGATAAACCCATCTCTGAACTCTCTCAACTACCTGAGCACTTTCGTCGGACAAACGATGTCTCCGTAATCGGGCAATGCGCAATTGACAATTCACACAACGCATTTTAACGGGTAACTAAGTCCAAACCACTTGCAAATCGGAATCCAAAGGTAAAATCGGTTGTCTAAGTCGGTATGTAGAATAGTCAGTCCAAAGGTAAAGCCAAGTCGTCAAGAATCCACAAAATCGCATAGAAAATAATAGTTAGAGTCTGACCAACGAAAGCTGTCCAAGAAAAAAGGCGGCAATTTTAAAAATCAAGAGCTGTTAACCCTGGCTATACACTCCTGAAACGGAGTTGATACTTTACAATATTCAATAAATATTATGCAATAGCATCAGTATTTCATATTTATTAATTAGACGATTTTTTTACTTTGAAGTAAAATATTATTGTTATTATGATTGAATAATTCGTGGACAGCTTTCGTTGGTCAGACTCTATCCCACGTTAGTCGTTGAAAACAAACAATGGAATAACAATAATTGGTTTTGACACTGACAGCCAACTCCTGTTGACAGTATAACGTTTCATTCTACGATAGTACAAATAATCGTAATAATTACAATATTGTACTTTTTTGTATAAAAAATGTGAATGCATTTTTAATAATTATTAACTTTTGTATTTTTTTCTTATATTTTAGGAGTTTTGTTTAATAACAAATAATTGACAAGCGTAAACGTCTACAAATGTAAGAACGTAAATCATGTAATGTTATGGTTGGAATGTAATACGAAACACGGTGCGTTTAATAACTGCATGATGACTTATTTTCAAGTAAATAAAAATATTTTCTAACTTTTAATTCCCATCATCTAGTGACTCAATATTTTTTAAATAATCCTCTTAAAAACTCATATTTATAATAAATATGAACTTGTAAGTGAATGACGCTTCGTTAATTTATAAATAATCTGGGTCCAAACTCGCCATCCTTCTTTGGACATTTTACATAGCGTGAGACAATGGGCGGTCTTATCGCTGAAAGCGATCTTTTACAGACAACCTTTGGGTGTATTCAAGGGAGAAGAAGGGACAATACTGCAGATAGTCCTTGGTGCACCATTTACATATACAATAATACATACATACATAAAGCATATATATAGCTATCTATATACATATATATTATATATAACACACGAACTGCTACTGAGAAATTTCTAAAGGAAAAATAAAATAAAAAACAATACCTAACACATTGCCCAACCTGGGAATCGAACCCAGGACCTCATGCACAGCAGTAGCGATTGCGATCAATAAACCAACGAGGCAGGGAAAATAAAATTAACATAGTAATTTATCCGGGCAGCCACATGTGCAGAAGGAATTATTGGCAAACTTCCGTATCTTCAATATAGTTGTTTAATCTTATAGTTTTTTTTTTATAAGGATAATTTGATGTGAGTTTTGAACTTTCCATTGTTAAGTTCTGTACAACTTTGGCAACTTGTTATAATTGTGGATATGGGTTATAAGAAATATATCTTAAAAGTTTTAGTTAATCTAAATTTGTGTATCACAATTTTATGTTTTCTATGTGTATTTATATTATAAAAACCACTTCTTCTTTTGAAAAAGTCCTACGTTTTTGTGAACGTACAAATCACTTCCTAAGATAGAGAGAAGGCAGAGTTAGTATGTCACAAAGTTAATTTCATTGAATTTGTTTCTGTGAAACTCGTGAACATCAGAACGACGGGCCTGCATGTTACTAATATAGTCTTTAAGGAAGATGTAACTAACACCCTATGGGCCTTGATGCCTGACAATAAAATATTTTTATTTTTATTTTTATTTTTTTATTTTTAATACCTATTTGCTACTATTTGATACCTTTGTTTAAATAATTGGTACCTAATTAATAACTGAGAAAATGAATTTAATAATTGGGCAGTCATTCTGATGTCAGGATGACTGCCCACATTTTGAATCTCCACCTAAGGGCTCCAAAATTTCAATTCGCCTTTATAAAAATTTAGTACCTATTTGATACCTAAACATATATTTTTTCTAGATTTTATAGGGCAAAGCATAAAGATTTTTTTTTATTGATTGACTGGCCAAAATGACCGAGCAGCTTTAAAATATTACTAAAATCTAATACCTAATTACTACTATTTGATACCTTTGTTTAAATAATTGGTACCTAATGAATAACCGAGAAAATGAATTTAAAAAATGGGCAGTCATTCTGATGTCAGGATGACTGCCCACATTTAGAATCTCCACCTAAGGGCTCCAAAATTTCAATTCGCCTTTACAAAAATTTAGTACCTATTTGATACCTAAACATATATTTTTTCTAGATTTTTAGGGCAAAGAATAAAGATTTTATTAGAGGTTTTTTTTACTATGTAATACAGAAAGTCATATTTAAACACAACTAGCTGCGCCCCGCGGTTTCACCCGCGATCCCGTGGGAATGCCGAGATAAAATGTATCCTATGTCCTATTCCAGGTCATGGACTACCCATGTGCCAAATTTTATCCTAATCCGTTCAGCCGTTTTAGCGTGAAAGCGTAACAAACAGACTTTCGCATTTATAATATTAGTTAGGAAGTTAGGATTAGGATAGTTAGGATTAGGAAGTTAGGATTAGGATTAGGATGAAAAATAAATCAATAAAGCAGATTAATCTTTTCTTGCATATATAATGGTATGAGCGTAGAAGCTTTTATTGCTGTTTGTAATTCTAGTGGACAAATCGTCAAAGCATTGCCATTTTGTGCCCCTGCGACAATGTCGACTCGGCAGACTCGCTTAACGTCTTCTTATTAAAATCAAGAGGTAAGAATGCACATTTTCTTTTAACAAATTTGTACATGATTCTTGTATGTCAGCACTATATATATTTTTATCAATTAAAATTCTTTCAAATATGTACGCAACGTTACATTCACAAGTTACGAAAGCTTTCCCACTATCGTCAATATTATTTGTATGAAAAAAGGTTTTCAAAATTTCACTACGTTGTTTGTATATATCTGTAATATTATCATTGGCAGCAATCATCTTAATAAAATTTAAAAAGTCATCATCAGTATCGCGTGAAGTTCTGCTAAATTTATAATCGTCTACCACTCCAACAGCAAGCGTTTGTGAGACAGAGTCGAATGCACACGTGTTCGAAATAATAGTGTCTTTACCTGCAATGTTTGTTACAGAACCATTTCTCAATAAAGGTATTTTTTTAATCATGGTTTTTTCTTTAGTAATTTTTTTATTCCCTTTTATTTTAGTCAAACCTTTCCAATTTTCTATTAATGAAGGATTCTCAGCAAATATGGACTCTTTTCTTACTATCCCTGCTATCGTTTCTCCTTCTTTTTCTTCAGTTTTATGTAATTTCCTTTTCTTCAGCATAGTTTTCTTATGGCCCAAGTTTAACGCACTATGAACAGCCTTTAATTCTCCAGAAAGAAATTCAACATGTGTCATTATGAATTCATCAGTACGATATCTGTCTGTCTCGGTATTAATTTTGCATAAATATCTTTTCAAAGTTTTGAAGTAGCTTTCCACATTTGATGAGGTGGGATTTAATATTTTAGAATCATAAGTCAATCTCAATATGTTTGACCATAGTGGAAGCTGTCCCATTAGTCGAATCAAAGTTGTGAGAAATTCAGGAAAATAGTATAAATTATCATGTGAAGCAGCACCTTCAGTAAGAGCGACTATTAATTTTTCGGCATCAATAGTGTTGTAAAACCATGTAGGCATTTTTGAAGTAGCGTTAATTTGTTGTTTATCCTCTGCTTATATAGATTTGTTACAGGGCTCTGGGATTTTAGTCATGTCCTCAATTTCAATTTCTGATTCGTTTGTACGTTGAAAAGGAGCCAAACTTTTTAATCTCATTTTCGCTTCTTCGCATCTCGTTTATTTGCCTTGAATATCTAGTCCATCGTATTTATTTAGACAAACTGTAATCATGTCACAGATAATTTGCTTTACTTTGTTATAATCGTCGCAGCGTTTTACTTCTAAGAGACATTTGATGTAAAAAAATTTAGTTCTCTGATCAATGTGCTTAAAACATGATAAATTAAAGATAATCTTAATAAAATGACTTGTGTCTATTCGAATATAGCATTGATGAGGGGTTTACTGATTAGTTTCCAATTTATTATAAGACTCATTTACATATTCTTTTGTTGAATTGCACTTCGTAAATGCTCTCACTGTAGCGCCGATCAAAGCCGATGAATCATCTAAGACCACTTCATGTGGGGTTTCATTATTTTGTTTTTTATTAAAAGCGTGAAGCCAATTGTATATAGCGTCCATAGTATGATTATCGCTTATATCATCTGTGTAATAGGTACGCTACGGTCATTGTTAACTGAAACCATAACGCACACATACAAAAAGATCGATTTAGTTAAAATAAGATCTTTATTTAATCCAATAGGCTTGAAAATGCTACCGGTGGCATCGATACTTAGCACAGTCCTTTCTTCTTTTTTATAATCTTGGAAATACTTTTCTTGATCCGACGTCCAATAGTAAATACAGAACGGGGAAAGTGTTATAAACCGAATTACAGATTCATACGTAGGTATTTTTGACATTATCCACAAAGACATAATTTGATTTGGGTCGTAATACGAACTTTTACGAGATTCATACTTTATTTGCCTTAAAGCACCAACTGTTGGTAGGTGGCTCGGTTCATAATCACCACTGTCCATTGTATTATTAGCCAAACGATTTCGCACCGTGACAGCTGATTCATATTTAGTTCTTTACTAAGTTCACAGCGTTTAAAAGGTGACATTTTGATTTTTCTTTGCATTAAATCATGTTTAAAATTCTGTTTAATGTCATGTACAGTGGCCAGCACATCAAGCTACTAAAATCTGTCAAATTTCTTTAGTAGATTTTAAACTTTATCGCTAAAGCATTAGGTTCAAGTTTGATTGGGAAAATTTGACAGTTTTGGGTAGCTTGATGTGCTGGCCACTGTACATTGCAAACACATCGGACGATTTTATCAGTTGGCCAATAAATTTTGACCTCTATTTGTGCATGGCATTGCTTACAAGACCCGAAACATGTTACATTATTTTCAAATGTAATTGAGTAATTACGAAATATCCAACTGCACTCACCACGATCTTTCTTCCATATTTCTTCTCTAAGCATACCAGCCCACTGGTGTTTTGGAAGTACTTTCCTGTAGCGAAAATCAGATAACGTGCCTTTTGTTCGCTTGCTAGATTGTGTGATAGGTTTGATTTTATCCCATTGATAAATGTCGATCGAGAATTCAAACTTTTTACTGCAACAAGGCGCCTTTGTTAAGATTTCTTCATCGCCGCTGTCTTTAATATTATATTCAGCAAAAGTATCCGAATCAACACAGTCAAAAAAAAAGTCATAATTTTTTTTCATTGATAAATACAATGCTTTTGTTGACATTCGATACGATAATAATTGACTGATTTCCTCAAACACTGGATCACACGGTGAAGGGATGTCATTTTTATTGGCAAAATACTTTTTGAATTCACATAACGCTTTTTTTTGTTCTTCTAAAGATTTCCTCCCCCTTTTCATGGTGAGTTAGCAAAAATAACCACTGTCAATTAAATTTTAGGTAATCACTAAACGACTCAGTAACTGTCTTTAATACAATAAGCCTCAAATTACTGTATATTACATAGAAATCAACTAGTTATACGCTTCCATAAAGCAGCAACTATCGATGACAACGATATATCATAAAAAATATAATTCTACCCACATGTTAGCTTATCAGTATCTCGTAGTCGGACATTGTTATTGCTTAGTAGTATTATTAATAATCGTGTAAATTGAACTACCTAATTGCAAAGAATTGAAAATATCGCTTGACTTTCTGTATTACTTAGCATAGTAAAAAATCTCGAATAAAATCTTTGCCCTAAAAATCTAGAAAAAATATATGTTTAGGTATCAAATAGGTACTAAATTTTTGTAAAGGCGAATTGAAATTTTGGAGCCCTTAGGTGGAGATTCTAAATGTGGGCAGTCATCCTGACATCAGAATGACTGCCCATTTTTTAAATTCATTTTCTCGGTTATTCATTAGGTACCAATTATTTAAACAAAGGTATCAAATAGTAGTAATTAGGTATTAGATTTTAGTAATATTTTAAAGCTGCTCGGTCATTTTGGCCAGTCAATCAATAAAAAAAAATCTTTATGCTTTGCCCTATAAAATCTAGAAAAAATATATGTTTAGGTATCAAATAGGTACTAAATTTTTATAAAGGCGAATTGAAATTTTGGAGCCCTTAGGTGGAGATTCAAAATGTGGGCAGTCATCCATCCTAGTAATATTTTAAAGCTGATCGGTCATTTTGGCCCGTCATTCTGATGTTCACGTGAAACTCGTGCTGATTTTGTAAATGAAAATTGAATCTACATCAGCTGCCGATCCCCACCAATTCCATAAGACATAATACTGTGGAAATCAGCAAAGTATACTAACCTAGCTGTGGATACATTTTTCTTACTGCATATGCAGCTGAACTTAATTTACCTGAAACAGCTCTAATTTGCCCTACTGCAATTTGGAATCTAGACTACTTTATGAAGTATTTTTATCAGTCATGCTAATCAGTTCTCCACTTTTCTTCAAAATGTATCTTTGAAATAAAAATATTTATGAAAACCAGAATCCAATATCAGTATTTCAGTAACACAGATTAATTTCTGAAAACTTGTAGTAATGCCAAGCTCCATCATAATAAGTGAACACTATTGCATTTTATTCTCAGTGTCATCTTGTGAGCACTAGAATCTTTGTAATGCCAAGCTCCTTCGTATGTGAACACTATTACATTCTATTCTCAGTGTCACCTTGTGAGCACTAGAATTAATCTCTAAGTAATCTAGTAAGCAACATAGTAATAACAGTCATCATTACCTATTGGCTTAATAAGCTAAGCTTCAATTTAAATGTTCACAAGCTAATTATGGGTAATTATTGACCTATGTAGCTAGGTACAATATTTATTTTTTAATCTTTTTAACCTCTCCGGCTCAAGAGCAAATTCTGGTCATGATTTTCTCATATCAAATAACCTCCCCTCTTTTGTTTGAAGTCTATTAGAATACCAGTTGAAGCTTATCTTTTCATAACAAACATTTTGTTTTAAAATTCTAGTTTATAGGCTACTAAAGTTTTTCCATGCTGCATCATCAGCTGGAGATGATCTCACATTATCAAATAATATCAAAGCAGAGTCTCTAAAGGCCTTACCGACTTTAGCAAATTCGTAGGTAAACGCTCCACTTAATCCTTGGAATGTTTTTTGAGATGTTACAGCAACTTTCAGGTTCAACTTGCAGTTCTGGTGTCAGAGTTGACGATGTCATCATCATGCTGAGAGTTTAGTCAGCGACCCGGCGACACCAATGGTTTCCAGCAAAATGACCAGTAGCTCCAACATTGATCATGAAAATAGTAAAATAAAGTTCATTAGAAATCTCCTAAGTGAGACAGAGCACAATCCCACTTCTGATGTTAGGAAGGGGTATTATTATTTAGTATAATTTATGTGAATGTAATGATGTTCCCTTAATTAGCAAGCTCTTAGTGTCAGAATGGTTATTAGTTATTTACTGTGTATGAAAGTACCTATGAATATAGTGTGTAGGGAAAGGATTTTGTAAAGAAAAGTCAGAAAGACAAGACTAGGCATTTATTTCAATAATAGGCTTGTCAGTCAGATACGATGATGAGAAACTAATTGTCCGTTCCAACCCTAGGTCATCATGGAGAAGAAGGACAAGAAACTTGTGACTGTTCCTAAATTACCCTAGGCTGATAAAATTTTCGTTTTTCCTAATTGTGTTAATAATACTGTTAGGTCGGTTCCCCCTTTGGGGAAAGGGCCGCACCCCGCCCCGTACGGCCCTGTAGAGCTCGTCTCCAGACTGGACACTCTCCCACCGACTAATCTAAGGACTGAATTCCCATAACCTAAACTAACTTGTCCCGTCCTAGAAGGCTAGGGGACTGGGAGGGATGCAAGGTGAAGTTAATATTGGGAATTCAGAGTTAGTAAAAATAAGTATTATAATATTAATACAATATGAAGCTAAGAAGACAAGAGGATGCAAAAATATATGATATATTAAATAATAGTATTGTAGATGTTGGAGCACCAACGTCTCCCCTCTCGCAGTTGAACACCAATATCTGCAATAGACTCGTTAAAGTTAAGGGATAAAGGAATCGTTACGCTTGCGCTTCAAATCATTATTTATAGCTACGTTAATTTCTCTATTTACAATGTACCCAATTCAGTGAGACCGGGAACCGTTTTACAACGTTTGCCTCATTGTACGTGTTCTGTTAGACCTAACGCATAGAACCTCTGAGGACACTAGTACGATTCTAACATAACACGTTCCCTAAGCATTAAATAAATGTCTTACTCAATCCTATGACAGAGTACTGCGAAGTCCAACTGTTATTGAGGAAGACAAGTATAATTGTGAAGCTCTAATCGCGTACTTATGTGCAAGAACCCTTACGGCAATCTAGACCCTTTTCACTAAGATAACACACAACTAGCACAAGCGTACCGTAGACTCAGTCTCTAGCAGGATGCAATGCGATCGTACTTGGTGAACGCCGAAGAGGAATTTCGTCTCTTCACATTTCTTTAATCTTCCCCAGTTAGAGGATGCGGTGCGGCTGTTAGCGGCTTTGCGTCCCAATAGCATATCTCGATAAACAGTGACGATTTAGTAATAGTCCTACAGAATGGACGGGGTATTTTATCGAGATACGGTCCCTAGCGTTTTCAAACGACTACCAATTCAGTTTGTGACAGTATGTGAAGCCTAACCCAACAAACCCAGAAATGTGCGTCAACAAGCCTCACGCAAGGTATCCTGTGGCGAGACCTTTTTGGATGCAGCAATTATCACGAACGTTTGGCTGAGTTACTATGCAATTACGTATCGGCTTTATAGCCTAGTTCAGTTTCAGATGAACTGCGAGTATTCATGGTTCAGCCTTCCAAATGTGGAGCGTTTGCTCAAGGTCAATAGTCGTCAAATGTCAAGAGCGTCAGTGCTCAGTGTCAAGTATGGTGGAAGGCCTTCACCAGTTCCCTATAGCCAAATGCAACTGATAATTATCTGCGAAGGTACGGATTAGGAGATGGACACTTGATACACAGAAAATAGCGTTAATTATAATACACTATACTAAATAAAGGTAATTGCGCCATTCTGGAATGAATTTTCATTAACTAGCTCGTCTCCAATATCATCTAACAGTTACCTAATTATAAATAAAATACAAATCTACATACAGGAACGATTATAATGGGGAAGCCCATATATACGGTATACACACTACTATTAAAGATAAAAGTTAATTAAAGTTGACACTCACCTAATAGTTCCCTTAAGAGAATCATATAATAACTCACTTACAAAATACTGCACACATTACCACCAGTCTTGCCTCGGACTCCGCTCTCCGATCACGACCGTCTCCTTCAGCGCCTCCAAACTAACTTATCTAGCTTAAACTACCTCGTTCGCTACCTAACGTGGTCTTAAACCCACTTTCAACTTAATAAGTAATGCTCGGTCTCTTACACGAGCCCACGGACATAAGTTCTTGATATTCATCAAGTCTCCTAATTTAACTACCCTGGACTCGACGTCCATAGCCTTTCGCGATCTCAAACCAACTGCCCTGAGTCCATCCATCCGTTCTCAATCCCTAAAAAATACCACGTTCAACGCCGCTTCCAACCGTTTCGCAGAAAAGGTTTATGACCGTTATTGTACGATTTCTCGATTGTTTTAAGGGTTCGCTTGGAATTCCCATTTATGATTAGCAGATGTGGCTGCACTAACTTGTGTTCCTTTGAATTCAGGGATCGTCAACCTTTTGAGACGGAAGGGCCAACCGTTACTATAATTCTTATTTATATTATAACTACCTAACTAACCTACTATAACATAGATATATTTTAAGTACAGAGCATAGAGTCTGACCAACGAAAGCTGTCCACGAATTATTTTCTAAACTTATATTATGGCATCTAATTAATAATAATAATGGCGTCTAATTAATAAATATGAAATACTGATGCTATTGCATAATATTTATTGAATATTGTAAAGTATCAACTCCCTTTCAGGAGTGTATAGCCAGGGTTAACAGCTCTTGATTTTTTTAAATTGCCGCCTTTTTTCTTGGACAGCTTTCGTTGGTCAGACTCTATTAAAGTATTTTACCTAGCTGATAGAATAATAAAATATAATTAATCCAATAATATAACTTCAGTTATTGGATTATAGATAGTTACATCAATGGGAGCATTGGCTTTGCATATCTTTTGAAAGCTTGGAACCTTACTCATAACTTCTAGTTTTTAATACTTTGTAAGTTTCAAGTATGAATAACGAGAGCCGCAAGTTTACATTAAAAGAAGCGGTTCTTAAAGCGCGGTTCTTCTAGCGGTCCGCAACATGTGGATGTTGGCGACGCCTGCCTTTTTTATTTGGTTCTCAGAATATTTGTAGAAAGCGCCAATTCGCTTCTAATACAATACAAGTGGTTTTTAAAAGGTTCAATATTGTTTTAAGTACAAAGAAATAGGATCTTACGTTATTTATTACGGTAACGTGTCGAACTGTCGAACCATAAAATAGAGAGTTAATGTGTTTCTAAGTAGCCCGAGAACATGTGCTAGTTTTAATTTAAATATAATATTTTGTTATTAAATAGGAATAGGTGACAGACAGTCACAAACTCCATGGAAGCTTGTTTTACAGTATTGTACCAACACACATTAGAATCGATCATAGATAACACTTTATTCTCACGGACCATTTCTCAAAGTTATAGCAACTTATCAACCGAAAGAAATATTAACATGTATGATCATTAATTCGATTTAACACATGACTTAAACAGAAAAACATAGCTATTAGCAATAATCAGGGAATATAATCAAATAACTTACATGAACATTGTAGTCAGTCGATCTTTCACAAGAAGCCATCTTAATTCAATCCAATTTACAATATAGCAGAACTTCCAATCTTCAAAACTTAGTATTACATACATGGGACACCTTTCCGAGTCTGTCCTCTACAGGTCTTGTACTATCCACATATTAGTCCAAAATCCAAGTCAACTTAAAATTCGCGGTCAACCAGTCAAGTCTTTCGTAGCCCCTTCGTTAGTGTCAAAATCACCCAGTCTTGAAAGCATTCCCGCCTATTCTCCCGCCATTTTAGACGAATCTTAAATGGTCATACATAATTGCTAAATAACTTCTATCATGGGTAATAATTAACTAATCTTACGTAGTGGAACTATCTTAAAACTTAATATGATTATTTAGCAATTTAGTATGTATTTATTTGTAATCTTTAGGTAGAATGTCATAATATAATAACATCAACTGGATGTTCCGAAAATCGTTTGAAACACCATATTACTTTACAATTCCAATATAAAATCGTGATAAATATTATTAGAACCATATTAATTATTACTAAACTTATTAATTTATTGTACTGTTAAGTTAATTAACATTTATTTTGGTTATTTACCTCCCACTAGTCTTCATGTCAAATCCTGTCAAGTCAGAATCGTTGTTTCGTCCAGAATCGTTTTTTTTTAAAATTTAATTTGTAAAGTCGTTACCGATTTTGGTTCTTAGGTTATAGGGGACCTTAGAAAAAATACCTGAAAAAATCTACCTATTTCAGTTTCCTGAAAAACATACGTCCATTATACTGGACATTATCAAGTTCATAAGAAACTGATGCACTCCAACCATGTGCAGTATACTTCCCATTGTCAAAGAGAAAGAATAAAAGAAACAAGTGGTTTCGTAGGAAAATATTCATATATTTTAGAAAATTAGTCTCATAGTTACATTGGTTTACGCTTAAAACACTAATAGGAACTCCCGAAAACTTATAAGTACAAAGAACCAACTTATGTTTTGAACATAATAATTAAGTATTAATAAAATTTTCATAAAAATATACATTTAGCTTATTAGTTATTACAAAACAATCAGCCTTCTAGTTCTTAAAAATATCAAAAATATCAATGTAGATCAATCTATATCAACTGTTACTTGCTTTTTGGTCGCCTGCCTACCTACCTACTTACTTATTGTGGAAATTATAAAAGCAATTTCTTTTAGCCACTAAGCACAACCTCTGCTTGCATTTCGAACAATGTGTGTTCGTTTTATTGTTCTTGCAGAACTTGCAATCACGGTATACGCACCAGCGCGTACTACGTTCTTGAATCCCCATTTATTGGGTTTCATGGGGTTATACTGTCTCCGGTTTCCAGCTTTAGTACCCTTATACGGTATAGTCATCTCATCTATGCTTTACTTCGTTTCTTCTTCTGTTGCAAGACAGTTCCTCCTTATTTTTTCAATGAATGGTCGTATCTTGTAATATCTGTCCTCATCCGAATTGGCGTTGTCAACAAAGTGAATGTTGCGTCGAATCTGCTCGAATCGTTTCAATGGCATGACGTCAGCCACTTGGGCATATCTGAATTCTGTAGACCAATAGTCTAGATAGGAAGGCATTTTCACTATACCCATGATAAGAAGAATCATAAAAAAGTCTTTCAACCCCTCGATGGTCAATTGGATACATTTCCCAGTTCTTTCGGTTGAGTACAAGTTCGTGTTGTTGACGATATCAACGAGTATATCTGGGGAGAAGAACCGATGAAAATAGTCCAAAGGAGTCAGTATCCGGTAAATCTAACACGAAGTCGTTTGATGGAATGTCAGCCTTGTGTCTGAATTGTCCTTTCTTCCATTTGTAGCTCAAAATGAGTGTTTCTTTGGTATTTTTTGCCCGGACATTTGGCACAGCTCGTACTGGTAGTTTTCTCTTACGCCTCGTTGTTCTTGATGTTGAAGGACTAGCAATAGACGAAGCATTTGATGACGGAACCGACAATAATGAAGCCAAACTTGGTAAAGCATTATAATTTACTTCACCAGTCGGTGGTAGCACGTTGTCAATAATAGGAGTCAACGGAGGTCGCTCATGGTTCAAATTGTCTTCGACTTGTAACACAGGGTTGTTCTCACTGCCACTGACGCTAGGACGGTCCTCTGTTTGAAGATTTTCGTTCACTGTCTCCATGTAAAAGGCAGCAGTAACAGCATCAACGTTAGTCTCGTTACTTTCCATTGAAGTATTGCCTTGTGTATCATTTTCGGAGCTGTCTAATATATTCATGCGCTCTATGTATGAATCAATGGAGCGGCAGGGTGAAGAGGACAACTCTTCAGTCCAATGAACATCAATTTCTTCTGCATTCTCAGGTTCAGAACCACTATCTACATCCGAATGAGCATTTTCAGGCGGCACCAATGCTACTAAGCGATGTCCTCTAGACTTGAAGCTCTGAAAAACGAAAAGTAGTCAGGTGTAAAACATTTTATCTGCGGATCCCTAAAATTTTGTTACGAGAAACAACAAAAGTTAATTTTCTAATAATATGGCAACGGGAAGAATACTAAACATAAGATTTTGTATTTAGTTTTCTACTACTTTGACAAGGGGAAGCATACTGGACATAGTATTTGGCAGTAACTCGACGACGGGAAGTGTACTGGACATACAAGTTTTGGGCATCGTAAAAACTAAATAAAACTCAGTAAGACAATCAAAACATTATGGGTAGCCTTTCGGGTATATTATCTTTAGTTTTCAATGAAATTACAAGGAAATAAGCCGTAAAACAGTGAAGAAAATGCAACTTACCGAAAGCCCGCGCAGCGAGTCCTTCCTCCCCGCCATCGCCATCTCGCCGGCGACTGCTCGCGTCCCGTCGATGTGCACGCGTCGTTGGTTTTTGACAACGTAGTTGGATAGTTAAGGGTACGATTATAGCACCTAGAACTATAGATATACGGTCTATTTTTTTATATAGATTTTTTTTCATTCAACGGGAATTATGGTGCACGGCGTCGAATTAAGGGTTATAATATAATATAATATATATAATATATCTTTATTTCAGACATACGTCCATACATTTTTAACAAATAAAACGTTAGTAGGGTTGTTAGTAGACACATAAAAATACAAATAAACAGAGTGTTAGTAATTTGTTAGTACAAAATCAAAATCCAGATGAGTAGGTATGTTGGTCTATTTCCTATTACTGAGTAAGTGAACACTCGCCCAGTAAACAGTAAAAGGACCGTTTATTTTGCACGCTAACGTTCTGAGGACAGTGTTGGTGCTACCACGGACCCTGCTCATCATCGATGCGGTTCTTTTCCTGATGATAGAGAAGAAATCATCGATGGAAGCTCCCGCAAACATTTCGGAAGCACTACAGTACCTGGGTTTTTTCAACACTGCCCTCAGAGCGTCATTGTACTGAACACGCAGGGCATTGTAAGCCCGCCGCGTAAAATTGATCCACAGACTGCACGTGTAGAATGACTGACAGAAGGCTCTGAAAAGTAACAGCTTTACATCTGTAGTACATCGTGCGAATCTGCGGGCCAACATATTGCAGCGGACTGCCAACGCCCTCCTTTCCCTCTCCAAGTCTACATCATCCTGTAGGCGATCCGTCAGCATATGACCCAAGTATTTTGCTTCAGTCACCCTCACTAGTGCCGCCCCCCCGATCCAAATTGGTGGCACATTTGACGGAGCTTTGTTCCCCGCCTTGAATACCATGAGGACTCTCTTACTAGCATTATACTTGAGTCCATGCGACATGGCATACGCTTCACAAGTGCCCAGAAGTCTTCTAAGCGCACTCACTGACGGGCTCAGCAGAACCATGTCGTCCGCATAACTAATATTATTTATCATGGTTCCGTCTATCGAACACCCGACCATAGCTCCGCTGAGCCCGCCAATCAGCTGGTTAACAAATAGGTTAAACAAACTCGGAGAAGTCAACCCACCTTGCCTGACACCGCATTTCAGAGGATATTCCTGACTAAGCGAGCTGACCCATCTGACCGCATTTTTTTGATTGCTGTACCAGTACTTCAGGAGGGCTACCGTCTCCCTCGGCACAGTCGTCTCCTCAAGTAGCTTATGCCACAGAATATCATAATTAACCAGGTCGAACGCCCTCGACAAATCAAGAAAACACGCATATATCGGTGTATTCCTGTCAGTATAGTACCTTACAGTTTGTTTCAGACACATAATCGCCATTTCCGTTGACAAGTTGGGTCTGAAGCCAAACTGCAGGTCATGGATCTGAAGGTGTTTGCTCAGCTGTGCGTTCAAGAGACTGTCGAGGACCTTCGCCACAGTAGTGGCCAATGATATCGGGCGGTAATTACGCTTGTCAGATGGATCCCCGGTCTTGTTCTTTACTATAGGAACCACTACCGTTTTCAACATATCCTCCGGAACAAACGAGTGGCCAACACAAAAGTTAAACAGTAGACTCAAGACTCTGGGCAGATGTACACCTGCGTATCGCAAATGTTCTATACTTATTCCGTCATGACCTGGTGACTTTCCACGTTCCATCTTCATTATGACATTCTTCACATCTATTGGCATAATCCGAGTGTACTTATCACCAGGTCTGACGTCAGGTTTACATAAGTTATCACTCTCACAGGGCATTGGTTCTACAGTAAAGAAATCCCTAAAAACATTTGCAATATTTTGATCGCCTACTACCCCATCAACGCCCACAGGAACGCTCGGCCCAGGATTCAGATGCCCCGTATTTTTCCAAAAACCACAAAAATCTTTAGCCTTGTGCTTTGCCGCCAGTATGTCCATTTTTATTATAACAACTTATACATAAAGATATAATTCTGTTAACCTTAAGTTTTAGATGAAAGTAATATATGTCTTTGTTTTGATTTGGACCAACTCAGATCACTGGTTTCGTTCGGAATTCATTTATTCTTCTAGACATACTACCTCTGACAGTCTCACCGATTAGTACGTACTAATTCCATGCAAATTTTTGAAAAGAAATCAAAATTAATTTTATGTTATTCTACTTTTTCCGACACGCGCGTGTTAGGAAGGGGTATTATGTGTTCCGTTAGACGTCTGAAGTCCATTATAAGAGAGTACATCGCCCTTTTCACACGCCTTCCGTTAGATGATGTCATTTCCGTCACGTGAAGTGGCCCCAGCGCCACCTATAGCCTAACCTGGAACTAACTGCACCACAGAGCAAGCCGCCATATCTTATGTCATTGTTGCGTCGTTTTCCTAATTGCGCGCGTGTTCGTTCGTTAGATTTTTTGATCTCCGTTTTGTACGGAGACATTTTTCAAATTTAATTGAAGACTCGAGATTAAAGTAGAAAGTACCTATAAATTGCTATCCGTTACGTGAAAACAGTGAGATTGGCGTAATAAAACTTTTCTTTTCCGTAAAGTCGGCCATCTTGCTAAGTTTGGAAAAAAGTGCAAAATTAACTTTCAAAGAAGAGGAATAGATATTCGCATTGTCGTCGTGAACAGACGTGTCGAACAATTAATTAAAATAAACAAATAATCACTTGCGAAGTCGTGACCTAGTTAGTAGTGCAACAGCCGCTAATTACGTAAACTGTGTCGGAAATTGGATTTGTGTAAAGTTCGTGTTTTGTTTGATGATGATCCATGATTAGCAAGTAAATAACCTGTTAACATGGAGGAGAGTCCCTTCAGGGACGTCGGGACGTTGTTGTGCCCACTCCCCGCCGTCAACACCCGTGCCCCTAGCCGTACCCGCTGCTCCCGCTCCAGCGCCGAGCCAAAAGAACAATGACCTCGAAACAATACCAACGACAGAAATCCAAAATTGGATGACCAATATTGAGCAGAGCCTGCAGGAGGTGTGCGTCATTGCAGCAGAAGGCAAGCTGAACATGGACCAAAAATTGCGCATCAATGCCCTATGCCGAAAGGTTGGCCATGGGACATCGCAAATGGCCGTTCAGTACCAGTCCATCAAACTAAAAGCCGTCCAACTCCACCATAACATAGTGAATCTTGAAAGCAAATTTGACCTTTCGCAGCAGCTACAGGAGCTTAAGTCGAGAGTCGGAGATTCATGTAAACCTGCTCTAGGACCTTCCTTTTCTGATATGGTAAAAAAAGGTGCCAAAAACTACATCCAGCCAATCAGCTTAAGTTCGGTGGCTATCTATCTGAACGACAAATTGAAGACCAGTGATGAAACAAAATCTCTGGTCCAAAAAATTATTTGCCCAGAAAAAATGCAACTTCACGTAAGGGGTCTGCGAAAGACTAAAAACGGCGGAGTAATAATCAGCACAGAGACGAAGGACGACATTGAAAAGCTGAGACAATCGGTGCAGCTCACAAGGCCGGGTCTAACCGTCGACGAGCCTTATAAAAGAAAGCCCAGAGTAGTCATCATAGGAGTGCCGACATCCATGACAGAAAATGAAGTCTTCACATGCATATACCACCAAAACTTAGCCGAAAAACTTCAGAACTGCAGCTTTGAGTCATTTTTAACCTCTATAAAGCTAAGCCATAAGTCAGGTAAAAAGGACGTCGAGACCTGCAACTATATCGTAGAAGTATCTCCGGTCATTCGAAAAGCCCTGATGTCAAAAGAACGTGTTTTTGTAAATTGGTCATCGTGCCCTGTCAGAGACTTCACCTTGGTCACTCGGTGCTATAAATGTCAGCAGTATGGACACGCTGCCAAGTCATGTCGACAGACATCTTACACCTGCGGGCACTGTGGTGATCAAGGTCACTCGATCAAAGATTGTCCAAAGAAGGCAAATGAACCAAAATGCGCTACTTGCGCGCATTTCAAAAAGCCAGACAAACACATAACTGGTGCTACTGACTGCCCGGCGAAAATAATGGCTGAGAAACGGTACATAAATTCTATTGATTATGGAGGCGCCTAAGAGCGCCGTTTATAAGTTATTCTTTAGACCTTTTACTTATTTTTCCTTCTATTCTTTTATTTAATATGATTAACACGCTTATTAATGAACTAGCTGTGCCCGCGACTTCGTTCGCGTGGTTGTCGAGAACAAAACAACGTCGTTTAGATAAGAGTATATCACCTTTTTGATGATTTAGATAAGAGTCCTGACTTTGGTATAGTTGATTACGTTAATGCTTCTCTATATACTATGTTAGCGGTGGAATTACCCGGAGCATATACAAAAAGGTTGTTTGGGTTGCTAACACGTGATAGAGAAACATAGAGTTGGCCGTGTGAAAAACAATCAAAAGTAAGGTCTACACCCGCAACGGATAATGTCTGGCCTTGGGCTTTATTAATAGTCATAGCGTAACAGAGGCTTACAGGAAAGTGCACACGTTTGAAAGTAAACGGAAAATTATTGGGGATAATGGGTATCCTGGGAATGAAAACAACATCACCGGAGCCGCAACCTGTTAAGATTTCGGCTTCGATGACATTTCGTTGGAGATTTGTTACTCTCAACCGAGTTCCATTGCATAGTTTCACAATTTTTCCATTTGAGCAGCACATTCCGTCTGTCTCTTTCCTCCATTTCAAAGCATGACAAAAATTACAAATTTCTCTCATGTCACCCACGGAAGTAAAGCCAGCATAATTAATTCTAGACGAATATGTGAACCCCGATTTTTCCCTATTGTCCCAAGGTACCTAATAAAATATTTGCATCGTCATTTTCCATGGACTCATCAGCTCCGCTATTTGTTTCTTTATTCATATGGTATCGAGCTCGTTCTATTTCTAGGCGAGATTGACGTTGTTCTGCTGTTTCTGCTCGTCTTAGTTCATCTATTCTTTCCCTTTCAGATGCAAGATAACTTTCATTGTTTCTTTGTACACCTACATAGTTATGTCTAGCTATTTGTAATCGTTCTTTTCTTTGGGAGAGAGATTCAGACTCGCGCGGGAGAGCGTGTCGCTCTCGGTCAGATGACAGACGTGCTTGGCGTTCCTCGATACTCTCTTGAGAACGCAAAGTCGCGGTCCGAGTTCTTTGCGAACTTAAGTGCGACTCCCTTTCTGTGAAAGTCTCTGACTCGCGTGAGAGAGACTGGCGCTCCCGATCAGCAGACAGCCGAACTTCGCGTTCCTGGATACTCTCTTGAGAACGCAAAGTCGCGGTCCGAGTTCTTTGCGAACTTAAGCGCGACTCCCTTTCTGTGAAAGTCTCTGACTCGCGTGAGAGAGACTGGTGCTCCCGATCAGCAGACAGCCGAACTTCGCGTTCCTGGATACTCTCTTGAGAACGCAAAGTCGCGGTCCGAGTTCTTTGCGAACTTAAGCGCGACTCCCTTTCTGTGAATGTCTCTGACTCACGTGAGAGAGAGTGGCGCTCCCGATCAGCAGACAGCCGGACTTCGCGTTCCTGGATACTCTCTTGAGACCGCAAAGTCGCGGTCCGTGTTCTTTGTGAACTTAAACGTGACTCCCTTTCGGTGAACGTTTCCGATTCACGTGAAAGAGCGATGTGCTCTCGGTTAGCAGATAACCGTGCTTCACGATCTTCTTCCGATTCCGGAGACCTACAAAGTCTCATCCTTTTCGTATTCCGGCTACGCAGCGAAAGGTTAGTTTTTTTTCTTTGAGGCATTTTCAAGGAAAATTAAAGCAATAAACAAAACCAACAATACTTATGACTGAATAGCCTACAAACTTAAAAGAACGGTGCGTCGAACAGTCTAGTGTGACAACGTATCGTCTGTTCGTGGTCGTGACTCAACGAATTGGCAACACTAACTTACTGTATAACGATTGGCACTATTGGATTCAAACTACGAAGTAAATAAAATCCGTACCAGGCGTGAATAGGTTGATATGTCGACTTACATTTATATTTTTTTAATGCATAACAGGCATTAGGATTGTTTTATTCATAAGGTGAATAAATGACTAAGTCGATGGGTCTATTTTACCGAACATAGCAAACATGTGAATTTTTAAATAACTCTTTTACTAAAGGGTACAATGTGACGTCTTGATATATTAAAACATACAAATTATAATTATTTACACAACTCAACATGTCATTATAATACTGCCAACTATTTAAAAAAAGTAACGAACAACACGAGATGTTCATTTATTCTAACAACCTACTTAACGTTTTTAATAGCATAAATCAAGTTGTCCAGTTATTACCGCATCGAGATTGCGTGTGTATTTTGTGACAAATAAATCTATCATCTATTACATTTTCTATCTATGCTCACTAGATGGCGCTGCGTCTAGCCTAACGTTAAAATAAACGCTCTGTGTTAAAATATATTTAAAAAATACTATTAGTGTATAAAAACAAGTGTACCCATAAAACTTGGAACAATAACTTAGTGTAAGTGTTTTCAACGAGTTCTGTACACAAACTGTGAAGTTATTTCCAAAACAATAACATCATAATCCGTCCCAAAAAAAAAAAAAACAATCACAGCAAAAACAATAACAAAGTGACAGTTGGGAATAAAACAACTAATTTTCAACTTAGGAAACATTCTGTGGCTCATTTACCTAATAATAATTGCAATACAATCAATAACAACAAAGACAAAGTGCAAAAGTGATTCATTCGTGTTTTGAAATTCAACCGTCACGTCATAACATCAACAAAATAAGCGATTTTGAACCGTATTTCGGCAAAGAAACTTGATCTGCCGCAACTGGTCAAGAAATTCGATTACAATAATTATTACTCGGTTGGTCTAGTGGTGAATCAGTCTACTTTTGCCAAACTACTTGTATCATTCAGGTGGTCGCGAGTTCAAACCTCAGCACCAACATTAACTTTTGGGAAATATCATAAATTCATATTTGTAATTTATTACAACTTCTCTGGAACAATGTCACCAATCAGTGCATCAAGTAATAGCAGTAGCGGCCGTGTAATATGTCATAAATGTAAAAAGAAAGTAGACATTAAAAGTACGGCTTTGTGCTCTGCCTGTGATAACAGATATGAACTTGATTGCGATGGATACCCAGAACATACATACCGGCTCAAGGACGCAGAAGCTAAACAGAAATGGAGATGTAAGATGTGTATAAGAAACAAAAAATATGCTAAAACCGATTATACTATATCCGGCATTACCTTACGGAAAAAGCAAACTGTTTTGAAGACCCCTTCACCAAAGAAACAAGTACCAAAAACACAGTCAACAAATAGCACAATGTTATCTAACTCCCACATTCTTACTGACTGCGAAACATCTGATGACTCATTTATAACTCCCAATGGAATAACAAGGAGTGTTGACAGAACTTTAAATGAGTTAGTAACTGCCTCAGAGATGAAAGAGACTATCGCTCAACTCACACACAAACTGGAAAGTACGGAAAATGAATTAGAAAATGTATTGTTAGAAAACACCGATCTACATAAACATATAAACAAATTATCCAAGGAAATCAACACGTTAAAATCCCTGTGCCAATCTTCTACTATTTTTCGAAATCCGGGTTCAATTACAAAGAAAAAGAAGCAAGCCCTGTTACAGCAACACAACCCGTGTTCTTTACCGTCCTCTCCATCGTCATCCTCATTGAAATTTGAGACCAGTGACTATGTACTTCGCCTGGAACAGGAAATATTAGTATTTCAAGAGAAATTACTGATCGCAGAACAAGAGATCGCATTACTGACAGAGCGTATTAACTCCTGTGAAACTGTGAAATTGCAAAACTGTGAAACTGCGGCACAAATGAGTAAGTTTGCTTGCAAAAATGTTGCAGGCGTGAAACATAAAAATAGACTTTCCATTATCAGCAGCAATTGCACAAGGGGCACTCTGCCCTTAATAAAAGAAGTTTTCTCTAATCAGTTTGAGTATTGTAATCATTTAGTATGTAACGTCACCTCAACAGATTTCCTAAGGACCATTCAATACAAATTAAAAGACTTCTCAATGAATGACTACTGCCTGATCTTCATTGGAGAAAAAGATCTAAAAAACGGTGACTATGCAAATATACTTCACAACCTAAACTGCTCGCTGAAAAATGTAACTCACACTAATATTGTCATCTGCACCCCGATCTACGTAAAAGGTGCATTAATACATAATTATAAAGTGGAGCTTTTCAATAACCTCCTCTTAACAGACATAAAAAATTACGAATACGCATATTTTTTCGATAGCAATGCTACCCTTTCGCACGAAATGTTTTCCTACAACACTGGGAAAATAAATAAATACGGATGGAGAAACATATTTGACCAGATTATGTCTAGGATAAGTTTTGACTACAGATTGTTTGGTTATCAAGAACTTTTGCCAATCTCAAAGGTCGACATGCCTGTCAACTCTGCCTCGAATACTTTTTTTCGTGAATAAAAATGTATATATTATGCACCAAAATATTGCAGGACTCCTAGCAAAATGTGACATGCTCACAGTTTGTCTAAGTGAGTTATTAGAAAAAGGTATTCAAGTGGACCTGTTATGTATTACGGAGCATTTTATGAAGGAAGGCTATGAAGTCCATCTCAATATACCTAACTACCATTTAGCTGCATGCTTTAGTCGCAAGGAAAAAAAAAGAGGTGGTGCTTGTATACTCTTAAAAAAAGGTCATCAGTGGAGAGAATTACCGAAAATCGCTAAATTATCTATAACGGGTATTTTTGAATGTTGCGCCATAGAACTTATAAATTCTAAAATTGTAATTGTATGCATATATAGAGTACCAAATCCAAGTAAATTTTATGATTTTATAAGTAGATTAGAGATTTTATTACGTGTTCTGATAAAAAAACCCTTTAAAAATGTTGTACTGGCGGGTGACTTTAATATAGATATATTGAAGAAAAACAAACAGACTCAAGAATTTGAAAATTTATTATTAAATTTTAATTTAAAATTATCTATACGTCAACCTACTCGTTTAAAGAGCAAGACATGCATCGACAATTTTGCGCATAATTTTGATAGGTGTAATAAGGCTATAATTTTGGAACTGGCTTTGTCTGACCATACGGCACAACTACTCAAATGCCCGATTAGCACCGCAACTACTAGAAATCATTGGCGGACCACTAGACGGGACTATAGTAAAGATAACATAGACAAATTTAAATCCTACCTCAATAGCCTATCATTTGCTGAAGTATATGAAGCCAAGGACCCAAACATTGCGTACAACGTCTTTGCAGAAATATTTTTTTTCCTATATACACAGTGCTTCCCTGAAACTATTATCTCTGTAAAAGTGAAAAGAAGGCCGAGCTGGGTCTCTCATGGTATTAAAATATGTAGCAAAAAGAAACGTCAATTATTATGGCAATATAGACAAAAACCGTCCGAAATAAATAAAAATAAATTTAAGAATTATTCAAAATTGCTTAAAAAAATTATTTATTTAACTCAACGCGCACAAAATATACATAAAATTAAGAAATCCAAAAATAGATCTAAGACTACGTGGGAAATCATAAACCAAACAAAACTTAACATACCAAAAAACACTATAGACAAAATTCGATGTAATAATGTAATTGTAACTGACCCCAAAATGATTGCAAATAATTTTAACAATTACTTTATAGATAAAATTAAACCCATGACTAGCTCGGGATCCACAGCCACTAAACGTATTTTGACCAGAAAAGACTCAATGTTCATGGCCCCAAGTCTAGCACCTGATGTATTAAAAATTATCGCGACCTTAAAAAATACAAACAGTGTAGGATACGATGGCATATGTACAAACATTGTTAAGGCTGTAGCATATGAAATCTGTAGCCCCTTATGTTACATTATTAATTTAAGCATCAGTGAAGGTATATTTCCGAACGCGCTAAAAAAATCTATTGTAAAACCACTATTTAAGAAGCAAGATAGGGAGCTAATGGAATTTTACAGGCCAATATCATTAATACCAATAATCTCAAAAATTATCGAAAAATATATTTCCCGGGAACTTAACACCTATCTTGAAAGAAATCATATACTCTGTGATGAACAGAAAGGATTTAGGGAGAAAAAAACAATTAACTTGGCCATATACGATTTCTTGCATACGGTTATGACAAACATGGATAAAAATACACCAGTTTGTGCCATTCTCTGTGACATGACACAGGCATTCGATTATGTCCAACATAATATATTACTAAATAAACTGGATGCATATGGGATAAGAGGTAACATATTTAATCTAATACAATCATACCTACAAGACAGAAAACAAGTAACGCAAATTAGTAGAATAAATATGAGCTCCAAAGTTGAAGAAATTTTCACGTCACGCGAACGTACCGTCCCACATGGAGTTCCGCAAGGCAGTGTACTCGGACCACCCTTGTTTACACTCTATATTAATGACTTCCCTAAGTCCATTAAACATCCCATGACACTGTTTGCGGATGACAGTACGATAACCATACCATGCCATAACAAGAACACGTATGAAACGGACATAAAAGATACTTTAGTTGAAGCGGTAACGTGGATGAATAATAATAATTTGAAAATTAATATAAATAAAACATTGATTATGCATTTCTACCAACGATCATCATTATTTTCTAGTCTTGAGATCGAATATAATAATAGTAAAATACAGACAGCGAATACTACCAAATTTTTAGGCCTAACAATCGACAGAAACTTAAATTGGAAAGCGCATATTGAGGCTCTAGCCAAAAGAATAAGTAGTGGGGCATACGCGTTATATAAATTAGCACGTACTCTTAATATAGAAGCGCTATTAACGGCCTACTATGGTCTAGTTGAATCCGTCATTAGATATGGTGTTATATTCTGGGGCAACTCAACCGATAGGGAGATCATCTTTAAAAAACAAAAGTGCTGCGTAAGATCAATGTTTAATCTCAAAACTACCGATAGCTGTAAAAATTATTTCATTAAATATCATATATTAACATTACCTTCACTCTATATATTGGAAATAGCGATGTTCGTAAAAACAAATCCACATTTGTTTCCTCGTATGGCAGACAAATTTCCAAGAAATAGACGTGATGATAGCAAACTATGTGCTCATACATCAAAAACCGCACTTATGCGCAAGAGTGTTTTTTGCATGGCACCGATTATCTACAACAAATTGCCCAAAAGTTGGAAAGAGCAAACTATACCTAAACTCAAACAAACAATGAAAGTGTTTTTGGCACAAAAAGCATATTATAGTATTACAGAATTTTTAAACGACTCATGGTGATTATTATTAATTAATAAATAATTATAACTAACATTGTGGTTATTATGGTCAGGTATAACATAAATAATTGAATAGTTGTGATAATTTTTAATCTGTAATATTGGACAAGGTAAATAAATAATAAATAATTGGTTAATGTAAATGATTGATTGTAAGAAATTTGTTTAACGGTAACTGATATTTAATTTGTATGTGTAAAAGTTAAAAATATGTAATTCAATAATAATAGTTAATTGTAAAAATATGGGATTCAATAATAATAATTAAGTGTAACACCTAAGATATTTGCACGCCGTGAGAAATGGCGGACATGTCGTGAGCCACCCTTATTTAAGATCTTGCATACATGTATTATTTTAATTCTGTATGTATACACATGTTCGAGCAAATAAAATTTCTTTCTTTCTTTCTTTCTTTCTATCCCTTGCGCGTGTGATGAGACAAAGTGATATGTTAAATAGAGATGGCTGCAGTTTTGGCGGTTTATCCGTAAATCACGCCATTTTTTATGTAGGGACTCGCGAGTCTTCCGTGTCACTTGTTCCAGTGTCCTTGACCTAGTTTGATTTGTTTTGGCGCGTGGTGAATAATTCAAAACAAATAACAATTGTGTGGTTGTAATTAAAGTAATAATAATGGCGGCAAGAAGATACCGTTTTTTAGAAGAATTACGTGGAAAGTCATTAAAAGATTCTGGTGAAAGTTTAGAAGATAAAAGTACAGATTTGAATGAGTGTACGAGTAAGTGTCCAGACTACGCAGAAAATATAACTGAAGGTAAGTAGGTAACTTATTGTAAGTAGGTATTTTGTAAACCTGCTCATTAGCTTCTCTCTCCCGGTATCCCTTCCCGCGGTATTCGTGCCTGAGATGAGGCTTTACTTTGTTTGTAGCGTTTTCAACTTTGCGGAATCGGATCTTGATGAATTTTGGTAGATGTACTCGTATTTATCAATTAGTTATACTTAATTATTTACCGTTTCAGAAAATTCATGTAAAGAGAATTTACAACCATTGGAAACAAAAAGTTCAGATTGTAATGAGTATACTAATGAGTGTGCAGTTTACGAAGACAATATACCTGAAGGTAAGTAATATAGGGTTAGGCAGAGGTGTACCTAGCACTACACCAACATTTCGCCCGTTATGTTTAAGTCCCATGTAATAGCGGGCGAGCCTATTGCCATCAACCGGCCACAAATCCAGACTCCGTGACTGCTACTGAGAAATTCCTGATGGATAAACCCAATAACACTTTGTCCGACCAGGGAATCGAACCCAGGACCTGTTGCTCAGCAGTCGCGCTTGCGCCTACCTAACAACAACTTATTAGCTTCTCATTTTTAAGCTTCCGCACGAATAACAATAAAGGAACCCTTATAAAATCACTCGTGCGTATGTCCGTCTGTCCGTCTGACACAGCCAATTTGAACATGGAAAACCTAGCGTGTATGGCCGTCTCTAAATAGTTGTTATTTAAATAGTTGCGGGTACCAAATAAATGGGTACAAAAAATATTTTTTTATTTTAGGAACATCATTAAAAGAGATAGCTGAAGATTGCGAAAGGTTCTATTTTAACTGCGTTTCTGAGAAAAATCTGAATAAAGATGTAAGCACTCAACAAATCAGCAATGTAAACCTCGATGACGATCTATATCTTTCCGATGACAGTGTCGCTGATCCGGACTATGAATTACCTAAAAAGTGCAATGAGTCTAATACAGATAGTGAGATAGAAGAACTAGGTATTCCAATAATAACTTCAGCCCAAGTTCACGTGACTTTACCATCCCAAGGCCAAGATGAAAGTTTATCTATTTTTAGCAGTGGTTTCGAGATTGATAGATTTCATACAAGTAGTCCAGTAAATAACAATCCTTCCAACAATAATCTACGTTCTCCCATAGATAGAATAGCAGTTACTAATGACGAGACTATATGCGAAGTGCTGCCTGATGTCTCAGAAGATCAAATTCATACTAAAAAAAGGAAAGGTAGATCAAGGAAAAAGAGAGAAGAATGTAAAAGACAAAGAAATTCTGGTCAAAGCTACGTTACAGAAAAAGGTAAAGAAATTGCTGCGAGGCAAATACGAGCACTAAGTTTTTGTAGACTGAAATGTATTGAGCGGTTTTCTGAATTAGAAAGAAAGCTGTGCTTTGATGAATATTGGACTCTAGGAAGCAGAGATCGGAGGGCAGCGTATATTGCCAGCCATATTACCATATTACCAAAGAAAACACAGAAAACCGACAGCCGAACAATTAATAGAGATTGCTACTGCAAGTATACATTAACAATAAATAATGAAAGCAGACCAATTTGTAAAGATTGTTTTTGCAAAACTTTTGGGGAAACTAAAGGTTTCATTAACATTGTAATGGATAAAAAAAAACACTCCGCAACCGGAATCATTCCAGCTGATACAAGAGGACATCAGCCATCTAAAAATAAAAGGACTGTTGATGATTTAAAATCTGCCAAAGATCACATCTTATCATTCCCAAACTACGAAAGTCATCATTGCAGAAATAGAACAAATAAAAAATATTTATCATCGGACCTTTCTATAGCTGCTATGTATCGTTTATACAGAGAAAGTTGCCCAAATCCTATTTCACTTAAATTGTATTCCCAGTGTTTTCACGATTTAAACTTATCATTCAAAAAACCGGCTAAAGATACTTGCCACAAATGCGATCTTTTGAATACAAAGATAGCTTTAACAGAAGGAGAGGAAAAGACTAACTTTATAGTGGAGCTGAGTGAGCATCAATCACAAGCCGAAAACGCTTATGCAGAAAAAAGAAAGGACAAAGATGAAGCAAAGCGTAATTCAAATTTTCGAGCTTATGCATTTGATCTTCAGCAATGCTTACCTACGCCATTCCTGAAAACGTCTGTCTCTTTTTATAAGAGACAACTATGGTCCTTCAATCTTACGATTCATAACTTGAGAGATGATAAAGCTACTTGTTACATGTGGGACGAAACCATCGGTGCTCGAGGAGCAAATCAAATTGCTTCGTGTTTGTGGCATTTTTTACAAAATTTGCCACCTGAAGTTACAGAGGTCACATTTTATTCTGACACGTGTGGTGGCCAGAATAAAAATAACGCTGTTGCAATGATGTTCATGTATTTATTGCATGTGCATCCAACCCTGGAGACAATCAATCATAAGTTTTTGATTAGCGGACATAGCCACATGGAATGTGATTCGGATCATGCCCTAATTGAAAGAACTAAAAAGAAAACGCAGCTTAAAATAAACCATCTTAACGATTGGATGCAACTGATAAGATCTTGCAAGATTAATAATGCATTTGCCATTGTACCCATGAAACTAGAAAATTTTCTCAATTTTGCAGAATTGAGTTCGAAGAAAGGTCCATTTACAATTAAAAAAAAGGATGCTTGTGGTGAAAAATTTATATGGCAACCCGTGAAATGGCTGCAATATAATAAGCCTATCGGAGAAATACGTTTTAAGACAAATCTTGACAATGAAAGCTCTTTTAGAGTCATAAATTACAGGAAACGAGGTAAATACAATTTAGACACTGTACAATTAGAAGTTGTTTCAAAAGAGACTTTACCAATAAGTAAAGAAAAAAAGAAGGATTTGATGGATTTATTGCCACTGATAGATCCCATTTTTCACGAATTTTATAAAAACATTAAAACTGATGGTGACGTATTAAACATCGATCCTGATTTAGACTCCGAAGACCCTGATGCAGGAGGACACGGAGAAGAATTCAACTAATTCTATAATGTTTTAACTTTGTTTTCGAAATAAAAAAATATATTTTGCAATAAAATTGTATGTTTTTATTACCTACACCTACCTACCTACCTACATACATAATATCACGATTTCAGTCCCATAAGAGGTAGGCAGAGACTATACTTATTACCTTTGATTTTTTTACACACGTACTTAAAGTAGGTACTTAGGTGAACAACTTGATAACTCATTGGTGAAAAACTTGATATGTCATTTTTTTATTATAAATACGGTTAATTCATTAAATAATCTTATGTTATCTGAAAACTCAAAGCAAATGAATTACATTCAGATAAAAAAATATTGAATAACTTAAAATCAGAATTTACAGATAACACTTAAACTTAAAAATGGCTGCCCTGAAAAATATGCATTCTCTATTTGTTAAGTTATTCACGCCTGGTACGGAAATACAATCTTTACTTCGTACTTCAAACCAATGACCAAAGTTGACCAAACGAAACCAATAAGATAAGCCAATACTTTTTTTTCGACCAATTTAGAAAATCGATAAACCAAGCAACCAAAGAACTTTTACGACACACGCAAGAACTTTTAAGACACCTAACGAAACCCAATTTGCCTAGTAAGTAGTCCAGTTGGAAGTCGCTACACCCCCGTCAGGGGGTGCGGCCAGCGGGGTCGGAGCCTCGCTCCTCGCCCGCGGAAGCTATACGGTGGCCTGCTACAACAGGCCCCTCAATATAGTCGCCTAATACGGCAGATGGTAGTTGAACGCGTTAATTTATTTTAACGCGTCCATGTGAGTAGTTGCTAAGTGTTTACACGTAGGCGCGTCGCGACGTCCATAGTGACGCCGCTTTCTTCACGACATTTCGGCGGTCTGTCCCTGCCAGGTGAGACCCCCAGTTGCCCGGGGGAGGCCCAGCAGAGGACGACCAGCATCGGAAATGTCGACTCGGCGCGCCCACGGATAGGTATGTAGTCACCCCTCGCCCCGCTTACAGAGCTAGCCGTTTACGGATTGAGAGAGTGACTGTCGTGAATGTGTGAGCGGTTTGTTATGTAATGTAACACCGCCCGGTGTCCGTGTGCGTCGCTGGCACGCCCGCGCCGCGACGACACACTTGATATAAATGCATGTTTAGTATAGGTTGTCTGAGTTTAGTTGCGTAGCGCGTCTATATTAACCTAGAAGCACGCCGCGCAACAGATGTATGTGTACATCTGTGGAGTCACTTTATACGAGTGAGCCGCGTGTAACCTGAGTACAGCTCACTCGAGGCGTCAGTTTGGTGTGGAGTCTTGGTCCGCAGTCAGGTCGCGGGGTAAGGGGCGCCTCGAGCGATCGGGGGGGCGCGTGTGCCATGGCGCTATCTGTTTGACGTGGGGCCAATCAGATGCGTCGGCACGCGCGAACATTCCCTTCGCGAGGCGCCGCACCTAGTAAGTAGTCGTTGGATATCGCGACGCCCCCGTCAGGGGGCGTGGCGAGCGGGGTCAGGGCTTCGCCCCTCGCCCGCGGAGGCTATACAGTGGCCCGCAACTGCGGGCCCTTCGGTATGGTTGCCTAAAGCGGCTAGTGGAATTGCACGCGTTTTACCGCGTGCGTGTGACTGGTTGCATTGTGTTTTTCTGTAGGCGCGTCACGACGCTAAATCCTATAGCGCCGCTTTCTTCACGACATCTAGGCGGTCTGTCACCGCCAGGTGAGACTCCCGGTTACCCGGGAGAGGCCCAGCGAGGACGACCAGCGACTAAGATGCCGACTCGACGCTCCTACAGGACGGAATGTAGCCACCCCTCGCCCTGCTTACAGATCTAGCCGTTTACAGATTGAGGGATGAGCTGTCGTGTGTGTGTGAGCGGCTAGTGTTGTAGTATAGCACCGCTCAGTGTCAACGCGCATCGCAGCCCGCGTTGCGCCTGCGCGTGTGTGTGTTTAGGCGTCTGTAGAGTAATGGATGTCTGTGTTAGTTGCGTGACATGCCTATATTAACCTAGAACACGCCACGCAACAGATGTGTGAGTACATCTGTAAAGTATTATTATTTCGAGTAGGCCGCGTGTAACCTGGATGCGGCTTACTCGAGGCGTCAATCCGGTGCGATGGTGTCAGGGTCGGCTACCAGGTCGCGGGGTAAGGGTCTCGCGTCAGGGGGGCGCGCGTGCAAGGGTGCTATCTGCCTGACATGGGGCCAGGCAGAGGCGTCGGCACGCGCGAACATTCCCTTCGCGAGGCGCCGCACAAACTCATCCAGGCTCTCTATCCCGAGATCCCGGTGGAGTACATCGTTCCTCACATAGCGAGGAGCAGCGACAATAGTCCGCAACGCTAAGTTTTGTTGCGCGCGGAGTAGCTTGCGGCTCGACTCACCTAGTAAGTAGTCTCGTTGGATATCGATATCGTGAGTCGGCGGTCGATAGTCACACCCAGGTATTTAGCCTGGGGGGACCACGCGACGTCGGCTCCTTGTAGTTTCAGCGGTGGTGGGAGGGGCGCGGACCCGGTAATCAGCGCCTGCGTCTTACCCACGTTAACCGAAAGCCGCCACTTCGACAGCCACTCGGGGAGCGTATCGAGCGCGCGCTGCATCTTGACCGCCGCGTACTTCGCATTGAGCGATGTAGTAATGTACGCGGCGTCATCTGCATACAGCGCGAGCATAGCGTCGGAAGTGGTGGGGATGTCGTCGGTATAACGTGAGTAACACGCCGGCGACACGCAGCTGCCCTGCGGCACGCCCGCTAGTACCGGGCGGGCGCTAGAGAGCACTCCTTCGACCACCACCCTGAATGTCCTGTTTGTTAGGAAGCTAGATATCACCTTTACGACGCGACGGGGCGCGTCCGAGTTGGACATCTTGTACATTAGGCCTTCGTGCCATACACGGTCGAAGGCCTTCTCCATGTCGAGGAATACTGCCACCGAATATTCCTTCTTGTTGAGTGCTGTTGTGAGGTGGTGCAGTACCCTCGACAACTGAAGCGTCGTGCTATGTTCCGCCCTGAACCCAAACTGCTCTGGACGCGGCGCTATGTGTGGCTGTAGGTGTCGCAGCAGGAGTGCTTCGAACACCTTGGAGACCGTCGGCAACAAAGTGATGGGCCGATAGCTCTCCGGCTTCAGGATATTCTTTCCCGCCTTGGGCAGCATAATGACGCGCCCCTCCTTCCACGAGGCGGGAAAGGCCCCGGTGCGCAGTATCGCGGTAAACAGGCGCGCCAGTGCCGCTACTGCACGGAACGGCAAGTGGCGCAGCACTGTGTTTGTGATACCGTCCGCACCAGGGGCCTTTCTAGGCTTCGTCCTTAGGATGGCGCGTCTAACTGCGCCAGGCGAGAAGAAGATAGGTTCCTCATCGGGAGCTATCGGCGTTGCGAAGTAGTCTCCCAGGTGCTTCTCGACTGCTGCGACATGCTCATAGTCGCTGGTCGGGTTGGGCTGGAACTGACGCTCCAGGTGTTCGGCGAAGACCTCCGCCCGGTCCTCCGCTACGTACTTGAGCGCCCCGTCGCGATTCAGAAGCGGTCGCACCGGGGCTGGGGTGTTCGTCAGCTGGCGGCATAATTTGTGTATCGACGGCCAACTGTCAGTCGTCGCGTCGATACGGTCCTCCCAGCCCGCGGCGGTGTGTGCCTGTAACTCGGCCTTCACCTTCTCCGCAAGACGGTTTAGTTGCGTCTTCAGTGTCGGGCATCTGAGCTGTTGCCACTGCTTACGTAGGCGCCTCTTCACGGCGATCATCGATAGGATGTGTGCCGGCAGGGGCGGCAATAGCCCTCCGCCCTGCGGCAGTGTCGTTGTCGCCGCTTCTAAGGCGCTTTGAATGGAAGCAGTGACGTCACCCGCCGTCTGGTCCACGTCCGCGGAGGTAACGATAGGCCGAGTCGGCACGGTGGTATCTAGCTTCTCTTGGAACATAGTCCAATCCGTTAATCGGCGTGGCGCTAATGGCTTCAGTTGGGTCGGCATACCCGTAAGGACGACGAGTACAGGTTGGTGGTCAGATTGTAACTCGTCGTCTATCACTTGTTGTGTGATCTGGCAGCGTAGCCTTCGGTGGACTACAACGTCCAGTACGTCCGGCATGTACCGGGCTGCATCTGGGTAGTGGGTGGGCGTCTCCGGTCCGGACACCGTGTACCCGAAGGCTTCCGCGTCCGCGAAGAGCCGTCTCCCCCCGGTATTCGTATGGAGTGAGTTCCACGCCGGGTGCTTACAATTAAGGTCGCCGGCAAGGATGGTCGCGTTGTTTCTAGTTACAAGCGCCCGCAACTCCACAAGGTTTAGATGGGTCGCAGGCGGCTTGTAACAAGCGTAGATGTTTAGGTCCTCGCCGGCGACATGCAGCTGCACACCCAGCGCGTAAAACGAATTATTGGGCGGCACGGGGAGCTCTTGATGGACGACCCTTCGCCTCACCAATACCGCCAGACCACGGTAGCGGGAACGTAAGGCCGACCCTTCGTCCTTCCGGTATACGTGATACCCCGGGAACCTGACCCTATCCTCAGGTCCCAGGAACGTTTCACTGATTAGCGCCACGTCGATATCTTGATCCCGTAGGAGGTGGCGGACTGGGGCGACCTTGTCCCTAAGGCCGCGGGCATTCCAGTGTATCATCCTTAACGGCCTAGCCATGATACAAAGTTAGCAAAGTGGCCAAGCCGTCTAGGATGACTGTCTCCACATCCTGACCCTGCCTTATGGCTCTTATCAAATCCATAAGCAGCTGTATGGCGCAGGTCGTGAACTCCTGTTTTCTTAGCGACGACGTCCCTATCGCGCTAATGTTCGTGGTGTCAGCGCCACCACGCGTCGCTTTGGCGAACTTATGCTGCTCGCTGATTGGTCGCTGCGCCTGGGCCTAGTAAGTAGTAAGTAAACACGGTGGACGTCATTCTCGCGCGGAAAATCTTAACACCGCGATTCAGAAAATGACGTCATTTGCACAACGCCATCTATCGGATTTGGATTTCAACTATTCTTAAGATGTCGTTGCAAGTACTATACTGAATTGCGTAACGTAATATTTTACTTCTTGAACTCACTAAATTAATCATATCTTTTGATAGAGTGAACCGATTTCAATGAAACGGCAAGTTAAACCTCAAGTTGCGTATAATTTTTGTATATAAACATTGTCAGCATTGAATTCGTAGATTTTACGTGATGTGCGCACAAACAAACAGACAAACAGACAAAAATTTCAAAAATGATGGAAATGGGTTCTGTTACTTATCTTTTCACACGCTGGCTATTTTTTGTTTCAATTTCTTCAATGTACAAAAATGACTTTTCTACAGATTTATTATATGTATAGATATAGATTAGATTTTAATGATTTCTCTGTATCCGAGTCTAAAGTTTGTGAAGCGGAACATTGCAAACAATATCTTTCCGACTATAAAACTCCGTTAACCATACTAACACAAAATATTCGTAGCGTATTTAAGAATTTTGATAGTTTTTGCACTTTTCAACAGCGGATAAACATGAATTGTGACATAATTGTTTTGACGGAATGTTGGCTTGCCAAGCAATATAACATACCACTAATTACGGGATATAATATGTACAAAAGTAGTATAAATTACAATCAAAATTATGGGGTGATAGTTTATGTCAGAAATTGTCTGAATGTCTCCGTCGAAGAACCTAATATGGTCGACTGTAACAGTTTGTTAGTTAAAATTGGATCCGAATTTGCGATATTAGCAATATATCGGCCTCCTTCCTTTAAAAATATCAGTAATTTTACTAACTCTCTGAATGACACCTGGCAAAACCTATCATCCTTCAAAAACATGATTTTAATTGGTGATATTAATATTAATATTCTTCCCGGAAGTGCTGATGCATCTGCTCAGGACTACCTCAACCTATGCGCCTTTCATGGCTTGCTCCCCGCACACAATTTTCCTACGCATCAAAGTGGCTCCTGCTTGGACCATATCATGCTTAAATCGAATTTCCCTTCACTTGCACTTGTTGTCCACAATGCTGCCCTATTAATCATAAGCTGTAGTTTACCTAAACAAAACACTCGCACAATTTCGAAATTAAACATAAATAAACTTGAAGAAGATTTACGCGTCATCAACTTTGATCCAGTCTACAATTCTGCTGATCCGCAGTTTTGTATGTTGTATGTAATAGAAAATATACGACAAGCAATTCAGAAAAATACAGATATATCAAGATTGAGTCGTAAAAATTGTAACATGAAACCCTGGATCACGACAGGTCTTATTCGTTGTATGAAACATAGAGATAAGCTGCACATGAAGGCTAAATCTCAACCGGATAATGCAATTCTACAACTGTCGTACAAAAGGTATCGCAATTTCTGTAATGATCTCCTGAAAAAGGTTAAAAGCAACTACGATAAAAGTGCACTGGAAAAGGCTGGAACAAATAGTAAACAAATCTGGAAATGTATTAAAAATGTAACGTATACCTCGAAACAAAATGAGTCATCTTCAGGTTTATTAAATGCGAACTCGACACCGCTGACATCTGCTAACTTAGCTAATAATTTCTTTGTTAACGTCGGAAAGAATCTGGCAGAAAGAATTCGGGTTCAATCACACTATCTTAACAGCACGCCTTTAGCATGTAACCCCACCTTAACATCCTTCGCCCTGCTAGATACTGACGAATCTGAGGTAGAAAGAATAATCATGACTTTGAAAGATGACTGTGCAGTTGGTTGGGATAATATACCAAATAAAATCATCAAACAATTTAAGAATATTTTCGTACCACCACTGACTTATATTTTCCGATTGTGCCTATCTTTGGGTATTTTTCCAGAGTGCCTCAAAAAAGCAGTTGTTGTCCCCGTATACAAATCAGGCAGTAAACAGCAAGTAACAAATTATAGACCAATTTCTTTACTGCCTGCTATGTCAAAAATTTTGGAAAAAATTATTAATAATAGATTGTTTAATTATCTGGAGGCTAAATCAATTTTGTCGGAGCGGCAATATGGGTTTAGACCTAAAGTTTCAACTGCCGATGCCGTACATCATCTGACTGACTATTTAGCCCAAGAACTTGACAAGGGTAACCATACAGTAGGAGTTTTCCTGGACCTCGCCAAGGCTTTTGACACAGTCTCCATTCCTATACTGTTGCGCAAGCTTGAGACAGTGGGTATAAGAGGCATTCAACTGAAACTTCTCAAAAGTTACTTAGAAGACCGAACCCAGTGCGTTAAAATTGACAATGTTCTCAGCGCAGATGAAAAAAACACATCCTTCGGAGTACCCCAAGGAAGTATTTTAGGGCCTACTCTATTTTTGATATATATAAATGACCTTTGTAATCTAAACCTAGAGCACGGCACTATAATATCTTACGCTGACGACACTGCCCTCCTTTTTTCTGCTGAATCGGAACATGAAGTCTACAAGTTTGCGCAACACGGTTTTAATATTGTAAATAAGTGGCTTCAAAGTAACTCACTAACATTAAATGCGGCTAAGACAAATTATATTAAGTTTTCAATGCGGAAACAACCATCTGTTTTGTCCTCAACAATGTATGCTCATTGCTGTATGGTCCCTGCAGATTGCCAGCTTACGTGTCCTAATATTAATATAACTAATAAAATAAAATATCTGGGAATTATAATAGATGAAACGCTATCTTTTAAACAACACATAGAAGCTTTAAATAATAGAATGCGTAAACTAATATTTGTTTTCAAAAAACTACGTTATATTGCAGACCCAAAATTAATTAGGCGAGTTTACCTTGCTCTCTGTCAGTCAATTTTGACTTACTGCATTACCTCTTGGGGTGGGGTAGGTAAAAGTTTGTTATTACCTATCGAGAGAGCTCAAAGAGCGATTCTTAAGGTGTCTACTTGCCGCCCTTACCTTTTTCCCACTAACCTACCATATAAATCCTGTGAAGTACTAACAGCTCGACAGTTATTCATAATGAGCATCGTATTAAAACAACACGCAACCCTCCCCTATAGCACTGAATTTACTAAAAAGAGACGGAAAGATATAGTTTGCCCTACAAAAAGTACAAAACATGCTTTCGCAGCCAAATTTTTTGTCTACCTAGGACCTTTACTGTATAACAGACTAAATGCGAGAGCCAACATTTATTCTCTATATTATAATAATTGCAAAAGAACTCTGAAGGAAGCTCTTCAATGTAAGTATGTCCTATGCGGATACAGAGGAACTATTAGTTGTACTTAAATGAAAATTGTATTTAAGTAGTTAAGTAGTTAAGATAGATACAAAGATTTTAGCAAGTAGGATTTATTGTACTATTTACACCTTTTTACATACCTATTAGATGACTAGATTTGTATAATTAAGTAATGTGATTATTTAGAAATAGTATGCCTTACCTCGCCTGAAACACAGGATAACCTAGTTCAGGCACATAACACAACAGATTTTTTTTTTTCGTAGATATAAGCAAATGTGTATTTATTGTTTTACCTTTTTTTTTTTTTTTTTTTTATTAAAGATCGACTCGAAATCTTGTGTGATTGTGAAAATGGACACTATGGACAGTGACAAAGCGATCGAGCCAGTGGTTGACAATCTCGCGGACGTTTTGAGTGATCGCGATACCACGCGGTTACGAAAAAGTGGGAACAGTGCAAATGTGCCGCCTCCCGTGCCGGCAAGTGCGTCAAGCTCGGAGTCATCATCATCAGCATCGAGTTCGAGCGAGGACGATGAGCCGCCGACAAAAAGACAGCGCCGGATTCGGTCTCACGACTCATTACGAGAAATAGATCGCAGGTTTGAAGTTCTGTCACAGCAACTAGTAAGTCACGTTAATAATATATTTTGTGCAAATTACGCTGCGATGCAACCGAGCTCTTCAGGACTCTCCGCTGTGCCTACGTCGGGATCAGTAAATAAACCCTTAGATGATCCGTTTTTACGCCTGTCAACCGAAGTTAATGATATTGCCGATCTTAATGTTTCCATCAAGGAACCGTCCGTACCGAAAGCGAATCCTGACCGAGTTGCTAAGTTGGTTACAATGCAAAGGTTCGACTCCTTAGATTGGAACTCTGTGCGGTATAATGAGGTGCAAAAGAAATATGCAGCTTTCCCAGCGTTCACTGAGCTGAAAGTAAACGAGGAATTGAGACGTTTAGAAGATCCGTTTGCCCCACTTAGATGGTATCAGATGGAACGTAGCTTCGCCGCTTTGTCAAATGCCTTTCTAGCCCAAAATGAGTTTGTTAATTTAGCTCTGCGAAATTTAATTGACTGGTCCGCAAAACCAAACGCACAACTTACTTCAACTACAATTTACGATAAACTAAAAGAGTTATTTGGCAATGAGTCTGATTACAAAACAATTTCTCATGATATTTTGCAAATTATTTGTGGAAAGCGGGCTGAGGTTTTAGAATTACGGCGTAAAGCGTTGCTAAAAGGTTTAAAAGGGAAATACATACGTGAAGATATTGACAAAATACCCCCCTCAGTGGAATATATGTTTAACCCACAAAGTTTATCCGCTTATATACAAAAGATTGGCGGAATGGACAAAATTAACAGAGATTCAGCGCCTAGTTCAAAATTCTCTGGACGTTCTAAATCACCAATACCTTCAAAATCTCCAGCGGCTTCTACTTCCCATGAAAAGCCCTTTTGTTTCCAACAAAATAAAACCAAACAAGGAAAGAACAATAAACGTTATTTCGACGAGCAAGGAAAAAAGAAAAGGGGGGGGCGAAAAGGTGAGCCCAATAGAAATAGACACAAATGACTCGAGGTTTATGGGGGGTTGTCTGATGTTGTATCAAGAAGTGTGGACCAAATTCAATCCTCCCAAGATGGTTCTCAAATTAATTTCTGCAGCACGCATTCCATTCAATCAGACACCACCCCTTATCTTCCCAACACCGGACATCATGCAAAAATTTCAAACGCCAAGTTCTTCAGCAATGTCAAATTCAAGCCATGATTCAACCCCATCATTCATATCCCCACTATTCATAATAACAAAAAACGGTGGAAAGAAGCGGGTTATTTTCAATTTAAGGCATTAAATCAATTCATGAAACCAAAACATTTCCATCTTTTTCATCATCACCAAATGTCAAACTTCTTACAAGCGGGCGACTGGATGGTCAAACTGGACCTAAGCCAAGCCTATTATCATTTGAGGATTTCTCGAAGACACCGTTGCTTTCTACGCATAAGTTACGAGGGTCGACTGCTACAAATGACCTGTCTGCCCTTTGGTCTCGCCGCAGCACCGAAAATGTTTGCATCGGTCACAAACTGGACTGCCGAAGTGCTACGCAGCAAAGGTCTACGCCTGGTTCTCTTCCTAGACGATTATTTGATAGTCCACCAAAGCAGGGAGACGTTAACAACGCATGCCCATCTAGCTATAGAGTTCCTCACCTCCCTAGGTTGGAACATCAATATGGAAAAATCTATACTAATCCCAACAAGGTGTATAGAATTCCTGGGAATTGTCTGGGACACACACTCCAACACCAAGAGTTTGCCTCCAGACAAAGTTTGCAGGATCCGTCAGTGCCTATTGACTCGCTTAGCAGCCGGCAGTTGGACCCTCAAGCAGGCGCAACGCCTCTTAGGGTATCTCAACTTTGCGACCTTCATCACCCTCCGGGGAAGGTTGCATTGCCGTACGTTGCAGCGCCACAGCAATCATGCTCAGAAGAATTCGCGCCATCCAATACAATTCACAGACGAGGTACGAAAAGATCTGAAATGGTGGCTAGAGAATGTGAGTCAAAAATCTTCTATTCACCCCAAGAGGTCACCAGTCAACTATCTTGTCACAGACGCTTCAGACATTCAATGGGGGGGCCATACTAAACAACAAACAAATAGGAGGCACATGGAATCAACATCAACTGAAGTGGCACTGCAACTTAAAAGAAATGTATGCAGTGATAGCTGCAATATCTCTAGAAACAAATATTTTACAAAATTCAACCATTATTTTGCAAACAGACAACAAAACAGTCGTGTCTTACATAAAAAACGAGGGCGGAACAAAATCTCAAAACCTCCTCAAATTGACAAAATAGCTGCTGGCACTAACGGACAGCCTGAACGTTGTACTAGTCCCACACCATCTACCGGGACTGTACAACATGGAAGCCGATCACCTGTCAAGAAATCGAGTCGGTTCGGAATGGCATCTACTGAGCGAGGTGACCCACAAAATATTCACACACTGGGGAACTCCAAGCATAGACCTGTTCGCCTCTCAAGAGGCACACGTCGTATGCAACTATGTTTCTCTAGACTTATCAGACTCGAAGGCTTGCTTTCACGACGCTTTCAGCAGATACTGGCTATACGACCTGGCGTGGATTTTTCCTCCACCAGCTCTGCTCCCACGTGTGTTACACCATCTCAATTCAGCAAAAGGAAAGTTTATAATAGTAGCACCCAAGTGGAAGAAACCCTTTTGGCGTCCAGATCTGAAGAGTCGCGCCCTAGCACGTCCAATGAAAATCAGGGACCTGAAAACATCACTGGTGGACACAATGACTGGGCTCCAGCTCCAGAACGGGCCCAGCTCAAGTACTCAACCTACAGCTGGAAGCCTGGCTCATTTCGGCTGGGACTCCCTGACACAAAATTGGTCAGGTGAGGAAAAACAGCTTTTGTCAACATGTTGGAGTGCTTCTACGCTCAAAACTTATACTCCTATATGGAGCAAATGGGTACTGTGGTGTAATCTTAATAACCTAAACTGTCGTTGTCCAGCACCTACCAATGTAGCCCAGTATTTAGCTAAACTTTTTCTTGAAGATCGATTAGCATACCGTACTATTCTGGTACATAAATCAGTTATAGCATCAGTTTGTGAAACTCTGTCTGATATTAAGATTTCATCAAATCATTTAGTTAAACATATTTTAAAAGCTGTATCATTGGCTAGACCAATCCCAAAAAAATTGCCAATTTGGGATGCAAGAATAGTAATTCAGTTTAAAAAAATACAGATCCAGATTTGCAAAGCTTATATGATGTTACTAGGCGTGCTGCCACTATACTATTGTTGGCTTCAGGTCGAAGAGTACATGACTTGACTCTCTTGAATTGTGATCCTAAACATTTGGTGGATAAGGGGGACTCAATAATCCTGCATCCTGTTTTTGGCTCAAAAACTGATTCAGCTTCATACCAACAATCAAGTTGGACATTACTTGCTTCTCCAGATAGAAATACAAATCCTTTGTTTTGGTTAAGAGCATTGATTGGAATTTCCAAAAAATTCAGAGGTGGTCTTACAAATTTGTTTATTACCACGAGGGAGCCTCGAAAACCAGCTAGTGCCGTAATTATAGGTGGTTGGGTAAGACGAATTCTTTCTGAAGCCGGACTACAAGCTACACCGGGTAGTTTCAGGTCAGCAGTTTCATCTCTGAATTGTTTAGAGAAATACCCAGTTAATGATATTTTGGCTAAGGCAAATTGGCGCCATGAAGATACTTTTAGAAAATATTACTACAGAGAGGTAGGAAATACAGGCCACAACAATAGTATTGAGTCAGAAAAGTCACTTTCTCAATTCTTTGCAGTTTCTGATTAAAAATCTTCAAAGTTTACAGTACTAATTTACAGCAATGTTAATTGTTCATTGGAGGCAAATTCTTGGGACATTTTAGTATTTGTTTTTCATTAAAAACATAATTACTAATCACATTGTTGCATTTTATGAAGCAAGCCACCAGGAGATAACAAACAGGTCTCTCATAATGGACTTCAGACGTCTAACGGAATACATAATATAAAATTTTTACCTTAAAATAAAATTTGTATTATGTTTCCTATGACGTCTGAAGTCCAAGTAATTTCTTCCTGGTTCATCAATAACATTATGAGCCGAACAATGACATAAGATATGGCGGCTTGCTCTGTGGTGCAGTTAGTTCCAGGTTAGGCTATAGGTGGCGCTGGGGCCACTTCACGTGACGGAAATGACATCATCTAATGGAAGGCGTGTGAAAAGGGCAATGTACTCTCTCATAATGGACTATTAGTTATTTATTGTGTATGAAAGTACCTATGAATATAGTGTGTAGGGAAAGGATTTTGTAAAGAAAAGCCAGAAAGACAAGCCTAGGCATTTATTTCAATAATAGGCTTGTCAGTCAGATACGATGATGAGAAACTAATTGTCCGTTCCAACCCTAGGTCATCATGGAGAAGAAGGACAAGAAACTTCATGGAAGCTTGTTTTACAGTATTGTACCAACACACATTAGAATCGATCATAGATAACACTTTATTCTCACGGACCATTTCTCAAAGTTATAGCAACTTATCAACCGAAAGAAATATTAACATGAATGATCATATTTTTTTTTCAAAATTCGGTCTTTCACAAGAAGCCATCTTAATCCAATCCAATTTACAATATAGCAGAACTTCCAATCTTCAAAACTTAGTATTACATACATGGGACACCTTTCCGAGTCTGTCCTCTACAGGTCTTGTACTATCCACATATTAGTCCAAAATCCAAGTCAACTTAAAATTCGCGGTCAACCAGTCAAGTCTTTCGTAGCCCCTTCGTTAGTGTCAAAATCACCCAGTCTTGAAAATATTCCCGCCTATTCTCCCGCCATTTTAGACGAATCTTAAATGGTTATACATAATTGCTAAATAACTTCTATCATGGGTAATAATTAACTAATCTTACGTAGTGGAATTATCTTAAACCTTAATATGATTATTTAGCAATTTAGCATGTATTTATTTGTAATCTTTAGGTAGAATATCATAATATAATAACATCAACTGGATGTTCCGAAAATCGTTTGAAACACCATATTACTTTACAATTGCAATATAAAATCGTGATAAATATTATTAGAACCATATTAATTATTACTTATTAATTTATTGTACTGTTAAGTTAGTCTTCATGTCAAATCATGTCAAGTCAGAATCGTTGTTTCGTCCAGAATCGTTGTTTGAGATAAGTCTCTACGTCCTTTCAAGTCACAATAAATAACATTTATTTATAACAACTTATACATAAAGATATAATTCTGTTAACCCACAGACATAGAAGAGAAGCAGACCAAACATTCGCTAAAAATTGCGTAGCCATTACGCACACATAGGGAGTGTTGTCAATACAGGGCCGGACTATGGCCGGTTGCCGGTATTATTTAGCGATATTGAATGTGATATTGAGTGAGTAGCCTATGTTCATGTTATCCATGACACAGACACAGGGTAACATAATCAATTTTATAATTTATTATAATAGCATGTGTGATTACACTGACAATCTGCACTCTACAGTATTATGAAAAATATATCACCAAAAAAAAAATCGTCTAGTAAACTAAGCTCTGTTTGATAATTCAATGGTAAAAACAAAAAAAAACTTAATCCGCCCCTAAGACGACCCACTGACCAAAATTCGTCTTTGCTTGCCGAATCCGTCCCTGACTAACTACACAGGTATTTGAGCTGTCATTTTCTGCCACTGATGTCGCATACCAATATGGCGGCGCGGGATAGACAAGCTACGCGTCAAATTTTGTCTATGTGTGAGTCAGTGTGACAACAGGTGACAGAACGAGACACAACTAACGACTTGTCGCTTAGCAAGAAGAGGATAAAGAATCATGTCCATCTATATAAATATAACTATGGATTTATGTTTGGTCTGCTTCTCTTATATGTCTGTGTGTTAACCTTAAGTTTTAGATGAAAATAATATATGTCTTTGTTTTGATTTGGACCAACTCAGATCACTGGTTTCGTTCGGAATTCATTTATTCTTCTAGACATACTACCTCTGACAGTCTCACCGATTAGTACGTACTAATTCCATGCATTTTTTTGAAAAGAAATCAAAATTAATTTTATGTTATTCTACTTATTCCGACACGGCCATTCTGATCACAATCAAACAAAAGAAAACCAACAAAATTAATATCTTGTCACATAATTGACTTAAACAATAATGAATAATGCACATTCATTTTCACATCATTATCCTCTTTTATATCACATCCCTATCCAGACTATGTCTTTTTCATATCAAATCCATAAAAATAATCAAATAAAAGAAAACCAACAAAATTAATATCTTGTTACATAATTGACATTAAACAATAATGCTGATGTACTTTCAAGATAACAAAACAATTTTTTTTTGTTTTTTTTTGTTTTACCAAATAAACAAAAGACTAATATAGTATAGACTAATAATAATATAACTATAAGAATAGTAATAAATTGTAAAAATTATTGGAAACACTAGCGTAAAATTAAAAATAGAATAAGTACTACCTATTCAACTTCTTATTTATGAAATAGGTAGATACTTAAAATTGTATAGTACCTTCCATAGGAATATAATAAAATGTTCTAATTAGTAATAGTTCAATCAACCACTAAACAGTATTCATTCTATAAATTTATTATCAAAACAGTACATCGCTCGGTCAATCTGACAATATCATTGCAAATTGTACGAATCCATATGTTAAATAATCTAAGTTTATGTCATGGTCACTCTGAACAGTTGGCAAATACTTTACTCCAAGTAAACAGTTATAAGTCAAAACAAAATTATCAAGACCCACAGCAACGGTTCAGACAAAATTAAAATATCATTTTGACAACACTACCAGTAAGCAATGAAAAACAATAAAATAAAGAGAAATATCAGTTTAAATTCTGGCTTTCAAAATCAAAGTACTTTATTGCACATAAACCTACACACAAGTAAGAAAGAAAGAAAGAAAGAAAGAAAAATGCGTTTATTGGCAAAATATACCTTAAAAACTAAAACAGAAAATAGTGATAATAATGCCAAAAGGGCCTCAGCTCAGCATAATGTCAGATGACAACACAAAGTGTACCACCTGACGCTGATTTTCAGCTGCAACCCACGAGTGCCATACGCTAGAATTAAAAACACAGGAAAGTGTGTGTCCGCTTTAATAAATTAGAGGTATTTAGCTCATACAAAATTAAATTAAATGTTGTGGTATACATGAGTGTGTGCATCGTGTTGTGAATTGTGAGAAAACTAAAATAGATATATAAACACAGTAATCAAATAAACAAAATATAATATAAAAAGGCAACATTCCGTTCAATGGGCTCGCGCGCAGTACTTACTACCTTCTTAGTCTGTGACTCGCGCGTCGCCCGCGCCGGCTTAGTGTTATCTGTGCACGCTGCTGTCAGAAAGACCACGGACGGGTTCATACTATAAATGAGACTATAAATAAACTAGTCTATGGGTTACATAGGCAACAGTTATTAGCATGGCGCATTATATAATGAGTGTTATGCGTTATGACGAGGGATATTGTGTAATACAAAAACAAAGGATGCATTGGGTGATTGTTGTGATGTTTACCTTAACAGTGTTTGTGAAATTTGTGTTAGGTCGTGTAGATGACAAACTTGGTGACTGCATCCTTTCCTATGTATCGACGAAATAAACGGTTTTACGACGGTATTTCATAATTACCTCAATGGGTTAAAGAGATCAAACAACAGATCATTGACCAAATGGTAAGTGTGAAATTATATTTAGATTAATGCATCGCGTTTACAATGAATTTTATTAATATTATATACATTAGATTAGATTGATTAGATTTTCAATAATATAAATTACCTTGGTTTTAGGAACAATATGGAATAAGGGTGCCCCACTCAAAGATGCAAACTCCCAGCAGCCCACACCCTAGGAGATCCCCAGCCAAAGCCTGCATGCCATGACCCCTGAGGTACATTTAAACAACAACAAAGTACATGAGTAGGGTTGAAGGGAAGCTTCATGTATGAGTAACTTCTTGTATTGGAATTTGACGGATTGTATTGATTTCAGGTGTCGCATTGGTGGTGGGAGATCACTCCAATAGTGTGTGGCTGCGAACCTACAACACCCCCTGAATGGTATAGTTCAGTACATTGGCACCGACAGTGGGCTTACCATGGAGCGAAGACTACTATAGACGGCCTTTGTATGGAGTGACATGGCTTCTTTGCAGAACATACACAAACACAGCAATGCAATCTGGATATATTGGGTTACGCGCTCCTTACTTAATAACATACAAGATAATTGCTTTATATGGCAGATATGTCTGCCTGAACATTTTCAGCATCCTTTTGATGGTTTAATAAAAATTCTCTTAATTTCAATTTGAAAGTTGAGCAACTTTTACTATACTTTATGGGAGGAGGGATATTGTTCCAGCACTTGGTAGCTGCGTAGCGAAAACTGCCTCTAAAAGCCGCTGACTTGTGCTGTGGGATGGAAAGCTGTTGTGAACATTTTCTTCCCTCACCAATTCTGTGTCTTCTTGTCCACGATAGTTTGTCATATAAATAAGAAGGGGAATGAGACTTAATAACACCGAAGAGTAGACTTGCCAAGTGGAGCTTACGCCTAGCTTTCATTTTTAAAATGTTGTGGTCATTGAAAAAAGGTGTAACATGTCCCCTATAGGGAACTTTAAAACAGAAGCGTGCACAGGCGTTTTGAAGTCTTTGTATCATTCTTTCAGTTTTTGACAGTAGCCGTTGCCCATACACCGTGTCCGCGTAATTCAACTTTGATAAAACCAAAGACTCCACAAGCAAGACTCGCAATTCTTCACTAAGATAGGGACGGGCTTTGTATAAAATCTTAAGTCTATAATAACAATGACGGATAGACTCAGATACGTGTTTGTGAAAACGAAGTTCCGCGTCCATGATAAGACCCAAATTACGTGCTTCGTAAACCCGTTCGATAGGCTCTCCCATAACAGTCACACATCCGGCACAGGGTTTAATTTTACCTAACTGATTTTCGGTTCCAAAAAGCAAATACTTGGTTTTACTAGGGTTCAAGGCAAGCGTGTTGGCATTGGACCATTGCACTATACTTTCAAGATCTGTATTAAGATCCTTCAATGCTTCTTCATAGTCTTCCGGCTTAAATGATATATATACTTGTGTATCATCGGCATAAATATGGTATTTGCATTTATTTATATTTTTAATTATATCGGCACAATACAGGATAAACAATACTGGCCCAAGAATCGAGCCCTGTGGAACCCCCCTACCTACTGAGCGACGTCTAGAAACAACTGTTGAGCCGTCCGCCCGCCGTATTTCAACAAATTGCGTACGATCGCGAAGATAGCTGTCAAACCATTTTATTGTATCCTCGTCAAATCCATAAAAAGCCATCTTTGACAATAATAGAGGAACGTTAATACAGTCAAACGCGCGTGAAAAGTCAAGCAACACCAGAAGAGTGCACATTCCATTATCTTGAGCCGACAAGATATTGTCTGTCACATCTAACAAAGCCGTGGCTGTACTACGGCCCTTCCTAAACCCTGATTGGACATCTGGGAGTATTTTATTTGTCTCTAAAAAGTCAACCAATTGCGTACATACTACTTTCTCTAGAACTTTAGAAAGTACCGGCAGTATACTTATGGGCCTAAGGTCCTTCATGTCCAATGCATTAAGAGTCTTCGGCAATGGGTGCACTTTGGCAATTTTCCATAACTCAGGGAAAGATGAAGAGGTGACAGATGTATTTACTAGAGCAGTGATGGCGTCCAAAGTCGCAGGGAGCGTCAGTAATATCATATTTATGGTAAAGCCATCGCAACCTTCAGCATTCGATTTAATAGTAGTCACTATGTTCGTGATTTCCTTGCGTGTTGTAGGTCTCAAACTAAACGTAGAACTATTATGTCGCGCGGATTCGAAATATGCAAGCAGGGAATTACTAACCGTATTTGCACCCGGCACATTCAGAAAATGGTCACAGATATTGTCGGGATCGTTAAAGTGCAGAGGTAATTCCTTATGTTTAGATGGGAGCAGTGTCGACTTTAGGTTTTTCCAAAGCGCTCTGGAGTCATTTATTTGACTGTTGATCTTATGTTTAAAGTACGCAGATTTTTCGTAAAATAGAGACCTAGAAACAAGTGACTTAAATTCTTTATAATAAATCTTTTTTGAATCAGATTTTTTGTCTTTTAAATACTTTGCATGCGCTTTGTTCCTCAAATGCATCATAAATTTAACATTGTCTGTAATCCAAGGGTAACAATACTCCTTAATAACACTAGTTTTTAGAGGTGCGTGGATGTCAAATAGTGTAAGTAAATTCGAGTTAAATTCACTGACCATTGTATTAACATCTTGCAGCTCGGTTAACGCTTTCCAGTTAAGTAAATCGAGATCCTGATCAAAACACTCCCTTACAATGTCCTTAAGTGGTCGATATGTTATGGTTCGCGATGGAATTTTCGGGCGTTTAAAACTAAATTCACCGGAAATCAACGCGTGCGCACCTAGATCCGGTATTACATCAACTGATACAGAGCGTGGTTTGACATTTGTACAGATGATGTTGTGGCGGCATCTACACCGCCACATACGAACTAAGCATCAAAGACCTGACGTCACAAGTCCTACATCGCGGTGTAAGAGTTTACCGAGCGATTAACATATATAAGACTATCCGACATCAATCCTTGGGCAATTGCCCGCCAGACATAACACCCGTCTGGTAGGAGGATCCTCCCTTTTCTATGGGGGATGAGAGAACTTTACACCCTGTTCCTCATACCCCTAAATTGGTGACCCCGAATATGAACGTCAGCGCAGCCTTCGTGCAACTACTTCAGCGTGACGTCATCATCATCACTCCCGCAAGCTTTCGTGAGGCGAGTCACACAGCCAGCCAACACCCACGGCTTCAACGGGTATCCTGACCACCAGCATGCAGCGAACGCGCATTCCTGGTCACCACCCTCAGCCTCATCAGCAACCCGGCGCTGTACCACATCCGACGCACTGGATCACAACGCAGCGCCACCCCGACTCACTGGGGAATCAAACTCAAAACTCAAACTCAAACTCAAAGCACCCTCAATCACCGCAGACAGTTCCGACCCACTGTGAACTATGCGGCACCCGGTTCCGACTCACTGGAACCTCAACTGGCACTGGCAAGCATCGCAAGATACAAGACTCAGCCCACTATCGACCTCCGGTCTCCGGAGGGGAGTGATGTGGCGGCATCTACACCGCCACATACGAACTAAGCATCAAAGACCTGACGTCACAAGTCCTACATCGCGGTGTAAGAGTTTACCGAGCGATTAACATATATAAGACTATCCGACATCAATCCTTGGGCAATTGCCCGCCAGACATAACACCCGTCTGGTAGGAGGATCCTCCCTTTTCTATGGGGGATGAGAGAACTTTACACCCTGTTCCTCATACCCCTAAAATGTCTATCAAAGAATTACCATGCACTGTAAAGTGCGTGGGTGACTGTACCAGTTGATTAAGCCCTAGGCAGTTCAAAAATGAGACTAACTTGTCCGTCTTTGCGTCCCTGTCACCAAGCATGTTTAGCAAGTACTTACAAAACGTATACAGTTTCAAGTGGTTGTTTCCTATGGAAAAGAGCTCGCAAGAAACTCCTTAGTTACTCTTTTAAAAATAAATGGGTTTTACGATATCTTCAGATTGCAGTATAAATAGGTATAAGAATAAGAGGACAGTGCAGGCCTGTCAACAAGTATCAGATACTTAATAACATAGAAAATGGTCTACAAATCAACAGTCTAAAATAAATAAAGATAGATACCATTTTATTTTTTTATTTTTTTTATCTTTAAAAACTTAATGACATGGTTCATTGTCACTACAACTTTAACCAATCTTTTTAAATATCCTGTATTCCACAAATGCCATAAATAGTTAAAATTTGGATTGTAGGTATGTAATGTCAAATAATGAAAAGATATGTCAAGGAAGTATGTAAAAAAAAAGTAAAATTAAATAACATAACGTAACATAACATCACGCCGTGTTTCCCCGAAGACCTAAGCAGAGGTGTACCCATAGTAAGTACATCCACATTTCGCCAGTTATGTTTTAGTTCAATGTAATAGGGGGTCCAGACTCCGGAATAGAATAGAATACTCTTTATTATGGACACCATAAAAATTACAGATATAAATTTGGACATTTTACATAGCGTGAGACAATGGGCGGTCTTATCGCTGAAAGCGATCTTTTACAGACAACCTTTGGGTGTATTCAAGGGAGAAGAAGGGACAATACTGCAGATAGTCCTTGGTGCACCATTTACATATATGTCGGAGCGACATCAGGATTTTATGTCATTAGAATCGACATCATGTGGGCAGAAGATGGGTTTCGTGCAATGAAAACACACTCGGTGCGATACAGGACGTTTATTAAAATCACAAACTAAAATTATCACGAATTACAATTTAATCACAATAACTGAGCACAACGAATCGAGTACAGTTTCGCGACGTCTTAACTCCGATGCGATCAGACACTGAATGGCCTGCTCGCCGTGGACTTAAACATCACGACTCTGTTGTAAGCGCGCTTGTGGTGTGGGTAGATCACGTGATGTCGCCAGTGGCGCGCTTGCGATTCGTTTAGCGACCGTACTAATGACTGTCTCCGAAACGGCCATCCTGCGAAGCACACGCCCTCGTGTGTTAACCTGTAAAGAAAAATACTCGCAAAGTATCACATAGCTCGGTCACTCCTGACCACATTTGCTAAATCCAAAAACACTATGAAAGAAATCTGTTGGAATCTCAAATCTTATTTCTTACGTTCAAACAAACCAAAATCTCAGAGTTCAGAGCATTACTCACTATTTAATTCTCAAATCTTAAGATCACCAACAAAATAATCAACTAAGCTGCATGTGATTCATACTTTCTTGTAACCTCCAGTTACTCAACCATTCATTTGCGCATCCCCCTCGGATCGCCAAGTCACTCCCGGACTTTATGGTTCCAAAGTATTATCACACAAACTTAATCTCTACTCTCTGTTTCATCAAAAAAACGTTCACTCGATTCTAACTCAAATTAGTCAGTAATACTCCGATTCCCTGGCAACTGAAACTGACTAATCATAGCAAAAATCATCACCAGAGCCACGTACCATCGTTTTCCGCATTAACAATCATCTTTATCACTAAAAGCCTTAGAGCCTTAGAAACCCACACACGAGTAAACCACTCTAACGCCACGGCTCTCCAGCCGACTAGCAATCGCATTGCTCTCACACATCCATCGCATGGATCAAAAACTATGGTCCTTCAAGACCCAATACTGCCGATAGAGAACCCCTACTCGCGTGGTTCCCATAACTTAGGCTTGCTCATTACCACTATGATCACCATCAACTTCGACTGGTACATGACCTACTGGCATCTTTCTTAAAACCTATCGTAAGTATTATTATTTTTTATTTGTAAGTATCGTTAGAATTTAGAGCTTTTAACGTATAGCCATCACCATCCAAAACTACCACTGCCTTAAACGGACCTCTGAACTTCCGATCTAACTTAGTCTGATTTATCTCTTCGTTTCTAATAACACGAAATCACCAACCAATTTTATTTCTTTGTTATAGCTACCTTTGTATAATATTCCCTGACGCAATCTCGCGGACTTCATCAATGTCTACTTCGGTTTTCATCACAATGACTTTCCTTTATTTCTTTACAAAATTTTCTCTATGTCTAAAGTTCTAAATCAAACAAACTAACTAGATCAAACATACGATTAGGTCAATTAAAATGCTAGAGCAACCAAGTACCTCTTCATTCATCTAATCATTACACAAAGCAGGAAACTCATCCGTGGCCTATGGGCAACACATGGCCCTCCAACAAACCTCTGTTTGTTTTACTACGTTCCTCAAGAACGCCGAGTCCCACATGACTCTATGGTCTCTACGACCCGACCTCCGCCAGAGCCACCCGCGCACCGCGCATCCACGGACTACTAAAAGTAGACACCGACTTCTACCGGACTACGGCTACGAAATGGCTACTGGTACGGTCGACCATCCGAACCAAGTTTCCACACTATCTCTCAATTTCAAATTCTCAAATCAAATCAAAAACTCTCTACTTAAAACTGTATTTGGCACTCGGGCATTCTCCTTAACCCATCGTATGCGTACATGTTAGTACGCTTAGAACCTAATGCTCTCAATCTATGAATCTCCCTCTATGAATTCTACAACTCTAAATGGTCCCTTATTATATTTGGGGTCTAATTTAGTCCGGTTGCGTTTTTCGTTTTGAAGCAACACAAAGTCAAAACAAACAAAACACAAAAAGTCAAGTTGGTGTTCGCTAATCGTTAAGCAACATAAGATTTGTTCTGTGCTGAATACACGTGTTTGACCAATACTAGTCAACGCAACAATGTAATTAACTCGTTTCCCACTTAATTTGGCTGCACAACTCTAATTTAATACCGAGCATTCAGCACCAGAATCGTAAACAAAACAATACAGCTCACCTTTGTGTTCTAACGTGCCTGAGAGTATTTGTACGATGCGCCGCTCGTTCCACACACCGCCCAACCGGCCCTCTGCCGCTGTCGTTGCTGCCGACGCAGCCGCCGCTGCCGACGCAGCTGCCGCTGCCGACGCAGCCGACGCTGCCGACGCTGCTGACGCAGCCGCCGCTACCGCCGCTCGTACACCGGACTGCTATGTGACCCGGCTTGCCACATTTAAAGCAGACCAAGGGCTTCGCTGCCGGCTGCTGCACCGCTTGACTCGACCATGATTCACCGGTGGTGTTTATTTTGCGGTTCAAATGTCAAAACGCGTTCAGTTCTTGCTGTAATTTGTCCCTCGATCTAATGTTTGTAGTAAACGCCATACGTTGAAGTTACTGGTCAAACTATGATGTGAGCGAGTACTACGAGTTGCTACGGCGATTTCTTCTTTGTTTACATCTTTCCAACGATTATTCAGCGAAGTGATTAAATTACTTGCGAACGCGGGTAATGTTTTTTCACTTGGTTTTTTTGCCGTTCATTTTAATGACGGTACCCACCAATGTCTCGCACGAAATAAATCGTGTTGTGAAAAGTACCTTCAATTAATTCCATATCATATCTTCGTAGGCTATTTAGAATAACCATGTTGATGCTTCACCTTTTAGCGTCTTGCTGACCGCCACAACAAGTTGACTTTGCAGTGAATTTTAAGCAAAGCATAAATCTGCTGTCACGCACCGGAATCGGGTTTATCAGAGTCGAATACCGGCAACACTAACTTGTTTTTTCACTGGCTTAGTTTTTAGAGTTAGTATCAGCGCGTGCATTTGTAGGTTTTGCATTTCAAAAAGTAACCGCCACTGATTGTTATTGTCACTGTCCCCGCGTGTGATCTCATTAGCACGATTTGATCCCGCTTCTGATGTCGGAGCGACATCAGGATTTTATTTCATTAGAATCGACATCATGTGGGCAGAAGATGGGTTTCGTGCAATGAAAACACACTCGGTGCGATACAGGACGTTTATTAAAATCACAAACTAACATTATCACGAATTACAATTTAATCACAATAACTGAGCACAACGAATCGAGTACAGTTTCGCGACGTCTTAACTCCGATGCGATCAGACACTGAATGGCCTGCTCGCCGTGGACTTAAACATCACGACTCTGTTGTAAGCGCGCTTGTGGTGTGGGTAGATCACGTGATGTCGCCAGTGGCGCGCTTGCGATTCGTTTAGCGACCGTACTAATGACTGTCTCCGACATATACAATAATACATACATACATAAAGCATATATATAGCTATCTATATATATATATATTATATATAACACACGAACTGCTACTGAGAAATTTCTAAAGGAAAAATAAAATATAAAAAAAACAATACCTAACACATTGCCCAACCTGGGAATCGAACCCAGGACCTCATGCACAGCAGTAGCGATTGCGATCAATAAACCAACGAGGCAGGGAAAATAAAATTAACATAGTAATTTACCCGGGCAGCCACATGTACAGAAGGAATTATTGGCAAACTTTCGTATCTTCAATATAGTTGTTTAATCTTATAGTTTTTTTTTTTATAAGGATAATTTGATGTGAACTTTCCATTGTTAAGTTCTGTACTTAAACAACTTTGGCAACTTGTTATAATTGTGGATATGGGTTATAAGAAATATATCTTACTAGTTTTAGTTAATCTAAATTTGTGTATCACAATTTTATGTTTTCTATGTGTATTTATATTATAGAATCCATTTCTTCTTTTGAAAAAGTCCTACGTTTTTGTGAACGTACAAATCACTTCCTAAGATAGAGAGAAGGCAGAGTTAGTATGTCACAAAGTTAATTTCATTGAATTTGTTTCTATGAAACTCGCGCTGATTTTGTAAATGAAAATTGAATCTACATCAGCCGTCGATCCCCACCAATTCCATAAGACATAATACTGTGGAAATCAGCAAAGTATACTAACCTAGCTGTGGATACATTTTTAACCGACTTCCAAAAAGGAGGAGGTTATATATGTTCGTAGCGTATGAATGTTTTTTTTTTTTTTTTTTGTGTATGTCCGTCGATATTTTCGTCAATTACAAATACAAATACAAAATGTTTATTGTGTCTCAAACATATGGTTTCATACAAAAATTGAGACCTCCCCAGTAAGTTAAAAAATACTTGTGTTGGGGTTGCCTCGCTACTTCCCTTAGTAACTAGTTACATAGTGTCGAGACAAACAACAAGAAAAGAAAAGAAAGAAAATACAAGATTGTAGCCATTAGTACCATTAGGTAAGTACATGTTATTTTTAAGTATATTTGCGTGTGTGTGTGTGTGTGTGTGAGTGGGCGTGTATGTGTGTTTGGGTATGTGCATGTGTGTTATGTATGTGTGTGTATGTTTGTTTGTAATTCTTAGCTAACTCTGACCTGGATGGCTTCGGTTTCCTCATATGTTAGCGTTTTAAGCCACTTAGTTATAGTTTTTTTATTTTCATGAAGGACCTTGGGATATATATTTAACTTTTTGTTTAATTTATTATATATATAAGCAGATTGTACAGCGTATTGACGTCTAGCAAAGGCTGTACGTACCGGTGGGGATTGGGCTATTAGATAATTTCGCCTTTTAACTAGATGGTTTGAGTTATAGGGCAATGTCTTATGCAAGTACAGAGTAATATTTCGACGCCCCCCGCGAATAATCCGGTAATCGTAAAAGTGTAAATGTTCAGGAAAAATAAAAAACCATTTTTACTTAATAACTCCATTAAACAACAAGTATCAGAGACTTTTTATATCGCATATCGAAGCTAATTTTTTCAGCTATCTGGTCATTTCAACAAAATTTAAGTAGTCCCAAGGGCTTCGTTATAATTTAGCTGGGTGCATTTTACTATATTAGTGTAGGTCAAGCTCTGGTCAGTAATGTCACTTACGATATTGTTCGTGTAAATTTATATTTTCGACGACAACAGTAAAATCTTGTTGCGATATTATTCGTGTAAATTTATATTTTCGACGACAACAGTAAAATCTTGTTGCGATATTATTCGTGTAAATTTATATTTTCGACGGCAACGGTAAAATCGTGTTGCGCTATTATTCGTGTAATTTGTTTTGTATACTGAACATTTGTAAAAAGCAATCCCATCCTCGTCGCCACTGATAAGTATGCGGACACAAGTGAAACAACGGGTAGCTGGTAGCACACTGAGTTTATTTGGCAAGCGACACTATTTATATAGGAGTGGATGCAACCACCCTCATATTTATTAATATTAATATACAACAATCCTCCCCATAGCTTGACAACATAAACATGATTGATTGATTGATGACTTCCTAGTAGAATTGTTTATAATCTACCCTAGGTACAGCTCGAAGTTTTCTCCCGTCACTCATTTGCCTTTCAGACCCCACAGGGGTCTGGCATGACCTTGCCTCCACGAGAGTGTCATCATGAGTCTCGTCTGTTGCCTCATGGAATTCTTCATCTTTTTCTTTTGATTTGTCAGTCGGTGTTTCTGTATCCACTGATTCATTGTTCCCCATACTCTCTCCCCACCTGTGTCTGTCTCTTTGTCGTCCTCTGGAAGTATTTGGTTAGGTGGTGAGGTTCCTTGTGGTGTGATGTCTTCGAATTCAATAGGGCAATCCCCTGTTCCGTGGGAAACTCTTGCTGTACCTTTGTATGCGATTAATTGATTTTTATGTTTTTTAACATTACATGACGTTATACAATCTTTAACAATATATACTACTTTTCCGAGCCTTTTAATTACTACACCTTTATTCCATGACCCTTGCTTTTTTATATTGTTTTTTTATACAATACATAGTCTCCAATTTTGAAACATTTGCTTGGCTTGTTGCTATTTGACACCTCAGACTGCAAACACTGTTTGTTTTCGACGTTTCGAGCGAGAGTGACAGAAGGAGTAGAGTCGATTAAATCTAATCGCGATCGTAGCTTATGACCGAACACCAACTGGGCAGACGAACAGCCCGTTGCCGAATGAATGGAATTCCGGTAATCAAATAAATACTTACATAATTTGTTATTTAATACCTTGGTATTGTTATTATTTAATATACAAGATTTAATTCCCTTCTTCACTACCTTTACGTAGCTTTCTGCCTGCCCGTTACTGGCCGGGTGAATAGCTGGTGAAGTCACATGCGATATTCCGTTCGATGTACAAAACATTTTCTCGGAAATCGCTGTGACTGCTGATCCGGTATCGACTTCAAACTTTAGTTTTATATTTTGTATCGAAACTATTATGGTCATAGGTTCGCCGCTATGTGAACATATTTTAGTCCTCCTACCGTCATCGTCAGTCTCGCTCGACCCGCCAGTTCCTACGAAATTTATTTTTTTGCACATTCTTCGTAGATGGCTATTGTATGGATGGGATGTATAGTTAGCAAACCGACACTGAGACGTTTTATGATTTTTATAACCGCACACGGAACACTTTTCTTTGTTAGCACTGGGTTTGGGTTCGTTTGTGGTCGCGATCTTGAACAGCGCCTCGGTTGACGGCGGCGCCTGCGCCGACGTCGATGCTGATGCTGCTCCCTTACGTGCACTGTGCACGCTCTCCGCCAAATCCACTGCTTTTGCCAGTGTCAACTCTTGAAGGTCACGCGTGAAAAGTTTGTCCTTCTCCGGTCCCGGCAGCATGCCCATAACAAAGCGGTCACGCAGCGCCTCTTCTACATTCAGGAATCCGCAATGTGTAGTGAGGCCACGAAGCCTCGCCGCCCATTGAGAAAATGTTTCTTCCAGACCTTGAGTAGCAGCATAGAAATTATACCGCTCACCAAACCCGCATTTTTTTGGTGTAAAATGCTTGTCAAGAAGCGTAAGAATGTCTTCGTATGGTGTCTGCGTCAGCTCTTTCGGTAAAGCCAAATCCGCCGCCAGTTTGTAAGTGCTGTCCGTGAGTGCACTCAGCAATATCGCCCGTCTTTTCACTGCCTTTGGATCCTTTACGTTGTCCACATCGTTCGCAATGAACCATTGTTCCATTCGTTGCTTATAGTTTTGCCATGTATGGATGTTATGGTCAAAACTCGACAAAATTCTAAAGTGAGACATTTTTTCAATCACTTTTCTAAGTCGCGGGTATGAAACTCGTCGCCACTGATCATCAATATAGAAAACGGTTGTGTAAGGAGCACTCGATATGAATGTAGCTGGAAATCGTTTTCATAATAAAACCCCGAATAAGCCTGTACTAGCACTTACTTAAATAAGGAAGAAAACTATATACCCGAATAATATCGTAACAATGTTTACTGTCAAATCATATTGATATTTTTTTTCGTAAAGATCTAAAACCATATTATTCGTTTAAAATACATTTTAATGAATTTTTATGGAATATACGCGTAGTTTTTCATATCTTCGTAAATAAAGATAGAAAAATTCTGAAAAAAAATTACATGGTGTAATTTAACTTCTAGATGCCGAAAAACGCATAACATGAAAAACCCCGTAATAGGTCATTACCGGATTATTCGCGGGGGACGTCGATTTAGGTAATATAGTTTTCTAATCGTAAGTAGGTCACTAATTTTATATAGGTCATCGGTAGAATATCTGTACGGTTTGAAAAACATTACCTTTATATGAGACCGTTGAGCTCTTTCTAGTTCGAGAAATTTGGTTTTTGTGGCTCCTCCCCAAATTGGGATGCAATAGGTGGTGACTGATTGCACCAGGGCGACGTATATGTTTTTTAGGAGTTCGGGAAACATTAGATGTCGAAGAGTTTTAAAGATCCAGATAAGTTTTCTGATACGTATCATAATCGTTTCGATGTGTGAGTGCCAGGATAACCTTTGGTCAACCACTATGCCTAAATACTTTGTGGAGTGAACTTTTTGGATAGATTGACAGTTACAAAGGTCGTGGTTGGCACACTCATGGATTTGGATCTCGTAGTCAGCACCTGGTTGTGATCGTATGTTTGGTGTAAAACAAATGAAATTAGTCTTTAGGATGTTTAGAGTGAGGAGATTTGCTTTTAGCCATCCACTTATAGCAGCTAACCCATTTTCTGCAGCAAGTTTCACGGTTTCCCAAGTATCACCTGAGTAAACCACAGCCGTGTCGTCCGCATAGGAGAAGATCCGCCCAACACTGCTCCGCAGGTTACATAAGTCGTTTATGTATACCAAGAACAGTGTCGGGCCTAGAACGCTCCCCTGTGGGACGCCAAAGGTGATGCCTTCCTCGTCGCTGATTGAATCACCGATTTTTACTTGCTGTTTCCTACCACTTAAATAGCTTTTAAAAAGGGAGAGAGCTGTTCCTCGTATACCCACTGCCTCGAGCTTCTGCACAAGGATAGGGACAGAAACGGTGTCAAAAGCTTTTTTCAGGTCCAAGAATACTGTTAGGCATTTAAGCCTGTCTACGCATCGTCACCATGAGCGAGCCCACTACTACTGGACGGGAGAGGAGAGGAGTGCGGGGTGTAGTACCAAATTCATCCACGCGCGGCGTCTTGTCGCACTAGATCAATCGCCTGACATACACGCACATAGAACATTGCTAACTTGTAAAACTTAAAATCGTTAATTATACGCCTAATTACTATCGAAGAAGATTTTCATTCATCTCCATAACATATTTTGGTCCTTCGAGCCGGATGCAGCAGAAGAAATCGTTGCGACCAGCATTAATCGGACGCACGACGCCATCAGCGAAGACATCCACGGTACCAGCATAAAACGGTCAGGTCAATCATCATTTTTCATCCTTATCCCTTTTCTATATTCAGTGCTTCATTTGTGTTAATATTGTGTGAAATCCTAGTGTTTTATTCCCGTTTAATAGTTAAAAACGCGTAAAGATTTTTGTTTTGAAAAGAAGTTATGTTGTAATTGTTTACGCGGCAGTCATTCGGTAGATGACTGCTGGTTCGGTCCTTGTAGGCAATGCAATAAGAAACACAACAATTTAATTCATGATAAATGTGACGATATTGCGAGTGCATCCACATCGTCAGCTGTTAGGCTTAATTCACAGGCATCGCCGCAGGATACAACTAGTGCCAACTCTTCAGTCACTACCACATTACATTCTGCATCTCACACGACACATCAAAGTACTACTCATTCATTATTAGAGACGGTACTGCTGTCTACTGCTTTAGTTGAGGTTGCAGATAAAAGTAATAATTTCCACACTACCCGCGCTTTATTAGATAACGGTAGTCAGCATTGCTTTATTGCAGAATCTTTATGCAAACGACTAAATCTTAATTTAATACAGTCCACTGTGCAAGTCTCCGGGGTAGGTAACTCGGTGACTAATTCCACACAATCATGCGAAATTCATTTGAGGTCTAGAATTTCACAATATAGTACACGCTTTAAATGTTTAGTTCTAAATCAAATCACAGCTCAGTTGCCATCATTAGGTACAAATTCACACATAAATATCCCTGAACATATACAGTTAGCAGATCCCAAATTTTATTCGCCATCAGGAATCGAATTATTAATTGGGGCAGATAAGTTCTGGGAACTTTTAAATGACGGACTAATTCGACTAAGTAGTGGTCCTTATCTTCAGAATACTAAGTTGGGATGGGTAATATCTGGTTCATTGTTTAATAATAAAACTTCACGAAACAATCGAGTTCAATGCAATTACTCACAATCATTAGATACTCAACTTAGAAAATTCTGGGAGTTAGAAGAAATAGTTCCGCGAAATAAATTAACTAAGGACGAGTCTTTCTGTGAAAACTTGTTTGTGCAAACTACGTACCGCGATAGCACGGGTCGGTTTTTTGTGCGCATTCCATTAGCCGAGTCTAGTGACACACTAGGAGATACGTATAAACTCGCGCTAAATCGCTTTCACGCACTTGAACTTAAATTAGATAAATCTACACCTGAATATAAAAAATTATATTGCGAATTTATGAATGAATATTTAAGTTTAGGACACATGAGTCCAGTCGATCACTATCCATCATCAAATTATTTTCTACCGCATCACGGTGTTTTAAGAATTCATAGTAGTACTACCAAACTTAGGGTGGTTTTTGATGGAAGTGCTAAATCGACATCGGGAAAATCGCTTAACGATATTCAGCACATTGGCCCTAGTTTACATAATGACGTTTTTTCAATTTTATTGCGTTTTCGACAATTCAGATTTGTTGCATGCGCTGACGTCGAAAAAATGTATCGACAAATAAATATTCAACCAGATCAAAGAAACTTCCAGTTAATTCTTTGGCGTGAAAATAAATCGGACGAACTGGGTGTGTACCAGCTTAATACCGTGACATACGGTACCGCGTCAGCTCCGTATCTAAGTATTCGATGCATCAAACAGCTGGCATCTGAGTGCGAGGATAACGTCATAAAACAAGTAATAGACGAAGATCTGTTTGTAGATGATTTAATTACTGGTCATGATAATAAACAATGTTTATTAGACATTTGTACCAAAGTAAATGATGTTTTAAAATCAGGTTGCTTCCATTTACGTAAATGGTTGTTTAATTTGGAGACTTCTACAGCAGATCAAATAAAGGAATTAGCTTTAGGCGAACATTGTTTAACTAAAACTCTCGGTCTTGGTTGGTTGAATTATTTAGATTTATTATACTTTACTACAAAGATTGATCAAACCTTCACTGATGTGACTAAGCGCGTTATCTTGTCTGTTGTCTCACAGGTGTACGACCCATTAGGCTTGTTATCGCCCTCAATTATAATTGCAAAAATACTTTTACAAAAGCTGTGGCTTTGTAAGTTAAGTTGGGACGATCCAGTACCAAACAATATTTTGTTTATGTGGAAAAACTTCATCGACACGCTTCAACATCTACAAAACATAAAAATTCCTCGTCATGTTAGACAAGTGAATACAAACTACACAGATTTACATATTTTCACGGATGCATCCCAGGATGCATATGGTGCATGTGCATACATAAGTACATACAACGACAATTCACCAGTCACTGTTAGGTTACTTTGTGCTAAGAGCAAAGTCGCACCGATTAAACCAGTTACAATACCGCGACTTGAACTGTGCGGAGCTTTAGTTGGTGCTAAGTTATATCAAAAAATAATTCAGTCATGGAGATTAACTTTTGATAAAGTATACTTTTGGTCTGACTCCACGATTGTCATAAATTGGATTAAAATTTCACCTAATTTGTTAAAACCATTCGTCCAGAACAGAGTAGTGCAAATCAATGAGTTGACTGGTGAATTACCGTGGTTACATGTTGCTGGTAAAACCAACCCGGCTGATCTTTTATCCCGCGGGCTCACGCTCGACGCGCTTCAAAACTCAGATATTTGGTGGCACGGGCCAGCATTTTTAACCGAAATTAACACTAATTTTGAACAAAATAATCTCGATGAAATGATTAAATTTCATGATTTACCAGAAATTAAATCAAATGTTAATTCTTTATTTACACAATCAACTTTTACTAGTATTTTTACCTTTGAACGTTTTTCAAATTTTAATCGCATGAGACGTGCAGCCGCTTACTTGTTACGATTCATTCATAATGCACGAATCAAGGTCAAAACAGAACGTAGCACTGGCCCGCTTACGTCTGATGAATTAAGTAAATCAACTTTAATTTTAGTACGCTTAGCACAACAAACGTCATTTCCACTCATTTTTAATGCATTAATAAAAAACTTACCTGTTAAATCGATGAGAAATATATCTAGTCTTGATGTGTTCCTAGATTCTGATTGCATTATTAGAGTGGGAGGCAGATTAGTAAATTCACGTACCTTCTCTTATAATAAAAAACATCCCATATTGCTGTGTTCCAAACAGACTTTTACGCGACTTCTTTTCCAATTTGAACATAAACGTCTACTCCATGCTGGTCCACAATTGCTCTTGGCTACTATTAGAGAAAGTTGGTGGCCACTCAAGGGTCGTGATTTAGCCAAGCAGACAGTGCATAATTGCATTACATGTGCTCGCCAGAAAGGGAAGGCACTATCAGTAAAAATGGGTAACTTGCCTCCTGAAAGATTAGAATCGGGATACCCTTTCTTGCGCTGCGGAGTGGATTATGCGGGACCTATGTTCATATTGAGTCGCAAAGGAAGAGGTTCAAAATTGGAAAAATGTTATGTTTGCCTATTCATATGCTTTACTACTCGTGCGATACACTTAGAATTGGTCACCAGTCTAAGTTCTGACGCATACTTATTGGCTTTAAGAAGGTTCTTATCTCGTCGTGGAAAACCCGCACAAATATTTTCCGACAACGGAAAAACATTTGTAGGCGCACTAAAGGAATTCTCTCAATTTTTAACTAATAATCAAAATGATATTTTAAATTTTGCTGCAAGCGAAAATATTAAGTTTAGCTTTATCCCTCCCTACTCACCACATTTTGGAGGTTTGTGGGAGGCAGGGGTTAAATCCTTTAAACACCATCTCCGTCGTGTAGGAAACGTAAACCTCACTTATGAGGAATTTTCCACTTTATTGACACAAATAGAAGCCCTCCTAAACTCCAGACCTATGTATCCCATGTCTTCAGACCCAAACGACCTACTCCCTCTTACACCAGCCCATTTCCTGATTGGCCGATCGCTCGTTGCTCCTACCTACGAAGACCTCACAGCTGCAAACACTTCACGCTTGGTCCGGTACGAGCGCATCGAACAGATGAGGCAGAACTTCTGGAAGCGGTGGTCGCAGGAGTACGTTTCGGAGCTGCAGACGAGGAGTAAATGGCAGTGCAACACCGACACAATAGCACCTAATACCTTAGTGCTCATTAAAGACGACAATCTGCCACCCTTGAAATGGCGTCTTGGACGAGTCATAAGCACTTCCCCTGGCAAGGATGGACTAGCACGTGTAGCTGACATTAAAACAGCTAACGGAGTGATACGAAGATCATACCCAAGATTGTGTCCGCTGCTAAAGGAGGAAGAACCCTAACTTCTCTCAACTTCTACCTGCTTCTACTTCTTCTTCGTTGGAGGCTGTTGCTCCAAGGCGGGCGGCATGTCTACGCATCGTCACCATGAGCGAGCCCACTACTACTGGACGGGAGAGGAGAGGAGTGCGGGGTGTAGTACCAAATTCATCCACGCGCGGCGTCTTGTCGCACTAGATCAATCGCCTGACATACACGCACATAGAACATTGCTAACTTGTAAAACTTAAAATCGTTAATTATACGCCTAATTACTATCGAAGAAGATTTTCATTCATCTCCATAACAAAGCCCTTTGTCAACTTTGGAGACTATCTCTGATGTCAAAGCTGTAACAGCATCTTGAGTTGAAAGCCCTTTCCTGAACCCATATTGTGCACATGAAAGGATGTTATATTTATTTAAATAGTTTATAAGTCGCTTATTTAATACTAGCTGCTGCCCGCGGCTTCGCCCGCGTGAGTGTGTGAAATTGTGTCGGAAATTACCCCATACATCCCCATGGGTTTTAAGTATAAATATTGAGTTTCGATTTAATCGGACAGCGCGTTAAAAATTTTCCATACAAACACTGACACCCCCCAACCTTTTGGGGGGTAATTTAGAAAAACAAAAAACTACAAACTTTATAATTTATTTAGATAACTATTCGTGCGAAGTTTCATGTTTATTACCTCAAGGAATAAGATTTTTCATACAAACTTTCATCCCTTATTTTACCCCCTTAGGGGTTGAATTTCGAAAAATCCTGATACACGTTATTCTTAATTTTTGGATTTAAGTATAAATATTGAGTTTCGAGTTAATCGGACAGCGCGTTTTAATCTTCCATACAAACTTTGACACCCCCCAACCGTAGGATAGGATACTTTTCCGGGATAAAAAGTACCCAGTGTGGTGCCCAGGATATTAAAGAATAATTATACCAAGTTTCATCGTAATCGAACCGGTAGTTTTTGCGTGATGCTTGAACAAACAGACAGACAGACAGACAGACAGACAGACAGACAAAAAAAAATTTAATCAAATTTTTGGGTTCGGTGTCGGTATAGTAGCACCCCCTGCCATTTATTTTTTTGATATTTTCAATGTACAGAATTTTCACTTCTACAGATTTATTATAAGTATAGATTTTTTCAATTATTTTTGAAATTGATGGTAACACAGATATGGGCCGGTAATTATTGACATCATTCCTGTCCCCCCCCTTGTGCACAGGCGTAACGATGGAGCGCTTCAGGGCATCGGGAAAAATTCCTGTTTTAAAGCATGAGTTTACTAGCTGGCTTATTAAGGGGACTAAAAAGTCCCTAGCTAATTTGATAAACTTAATGGGAATACCGTCCCAACCAGAAGCAGACCCAGAATTGAGGGCCATTAGTATACCATCCACCTCCATCGGATCCGTCTCAAACAAAACAAAGGAACTATATACATTCACTCATTGTCAATCGGTTCATTTCCGACAGTAATCATGAAATTTGTAAAACAACCGCAATCACTACATGTTAATACAGTCTGCGATGATTTTAGTAAGACTAGTTTACGTCATGGAGAATTATTACCTAACACAGTACGATGTATCATTTGCGGTCCGTCTAATTGTGGAAAAAACAACTTGTTAATTACAATTGGTCTTCTTATACACGAAAATGGATTAAGATTTGAAAATGTTTATGTTTATTCAAAAACTCTGCACCAACCCAAGTACATTTTTTTAGAAAGAGTTTTGCAACGGGTACCCGGTATTTCCTTACAGAAATATCATGGAAATGAGGAAGTACTAAGCGTTCAGGACGCAAAACCTACTCGTAACTCCGTGATTATCTTTGATGATGTTGCTTGTGAAAATCAAAGTAACATGCGTGATTATTTTGCAATGGGAAGACACAAATGCGTTGATTGTTTTTATCTAAACCAAACATATAGTAAAATCCCTAAGCAGTTAGTAAGAGACAATGCGAACTTAATCATACTTTTTAAACAAGATGAAATTAATTTACGACATATTTATGAAGAGCATGTCAACGCTGATATGACATGGATTGAATTTCGTGAAATGTGCTCGAAAATATGGACTTTCGCTTTACGATACGCGAGACTAAGCGGACGTGTGTTTTGTATTTATTAAGTATAATGAAATAAACAATTACTCCAAATAAATATAATTATTTGCGCCGTCAGTATAAAAGTAAAGTGTGTCGCGTGTGACTTGTAGGTTTTACCGACCCACAACTTTGTACTTACAGAAGATGAACTAAATAAATTTTATAAACAATAAATAAAGTGTTGTGGCAGTATGTCTCAACTAGGATCGAGCCCTTTTGGTCGTAGCCAATTACTACGACGAAGTCCTCCACCGATGCCTACACAACCAATACCCCCGAATGACCCAAACCCACCAGTACCCGAAGAGCAGGAATTGCCGAGTGAAGTAATCAGTACGTCGGAGGTCCAGAAATGGTTAGGATCTATTGAAACGATTCTGAACGAAGTCTGCACTATTGTCGGTGATGGGAAGATGAACTCAGACCAGAAGCTTCGTGTCTCCACTCTTTGCCGGAAAGTCTCAAGTGGGACTTCTCAGATGGCCGTCTTATACCAATCGCTGAAGCAGAAAACAATCCAAGCCCATACCACAATCCAGCACCTACAGGTTCACCAGACCGTTGTGAACTCTCTCCGGCAGTTCAAAGAGGACTTAGAAACAAAGCTGAATCCATCAGGAAATACTTCTTATGCTAGCATGGTGAAGAAAGGTTCCGATAACTTCGTCCGTCCTGCAAATTTGAGCTCAGTCGCCATCTATCCCAGCGATAAGACCCAAACGAGTGACGACACCAAGTCGCTTGTTCAAAAGATAATCTCTCCCGAACAGCTTAAGCTTCATGTACGTGGCCTGAGAAAAGTGAAAAATGGGGGCGTTTTAATTAGCACCGATAGCAAAGGCGATATTGAGAAGCTAAAGAAACCGGAAAAACTGGTACTATCGGGCCTAACAATAGAAGAACCTTCTAAACGCCGCCCTAGGGTCGCTGTAATTGGTGTTCCCGTATCCCTGACCGAAAAGGAGGTATTTGAGTGTATTTACGAGCAGAACCTTTCAGATAAGTGGCCGAATATCGGTTTAAAGAATTTATTCTCATAAGAACAATACATAGGTTCACTTATAATGAGATACAAAGTAGTTGCTTATATCTAAATAAATACAATTTGCCTCTGATGCGTGTTGGTGAAGTTATAGAAAATAAATCTGTAGGAAGTAGTAATTTCTAACATTTAAAGTGGTATGACTACATTTCATAAACGTAATTTCTCAGTTTTAGTTTAAATCTGTTAATATCATCACAATCTTTTACGTCATTTGGTAGGTCGTTAAACAGCTGTGCTCCTTCGAACAATATGGTTTTTTTACCGTAGTTTGTCCGAGCTTGTCTTCGTTGTAATTTATTTTTATTTCTTAGGTTGTGTGATATTGTTTTTTTATGTAATTGTAGCTTTGATTGTACGCTGTTTGTGGTGATTTTTTTTATTAGAATGCAGGTACCGTATGTGTATAGTTGTTTGAGATTTAGTAATTTGGTTTTTTCAAATAGTGTTTTAGTTGGAGTAAGGTAGTGATAATGGTATAATGTTTTTATAATTTTGTTCTGGGTTCGTTGTAAGGGCATTAGGATAGTTTTTGCGGAAGATCCCCATATTTCAATAAGGTATTCGGGATGTGATTTTACTAATGAGTTATAAATAATAGTACGTATTTTCGTTGGAATACAATTTGAGATTTTGCGTAATGATGCTAGTAATGACATTAATTTTGATTTTACATGTTCGATGTGCAGTTTCCATGTGAGTTTGTCGTCTACCCTCAGACCGAGATATTTTTCGTGGCTCGATCTTTTTATTATGTCATTGTTTTATGTATCCTAGTTTAAGTTGTTTTTCTATAATAAACGACATTTAATGTACTCGCATTAAAAAACTTAAATTTTCACGTTTTCAAAATGTCCTCCACGTTCTTGAATGCACAAGTTACATCGATGCACAATGTTGTCCCGAAGCCTGCTCAACAAATTTCGTTCTGGATCCAAAGCCATGGCTTTCAATTTGTCAAAGGCGGCGACAATACGATTGCGCAGTTCATCTTCGGTTTCGGAGACCCGCGAGTAAACTTCATTTTTAATAAAGCCCCATAAAAAGAAGTCGAGAGGAGTGAGGTCGGGCGACCGAGCTGGCCACCTGTGAGGGCCAAAGCGCCCAATCCACTGTTCGCCAAACATGGTGTTAAGCCGCTCTCTCGCGACGAGAACGGAGTGTGGAGGAGCTCCGTCTAACTGGAACCATACCCGCCTGAAAGGTCCCACAGGCAATGTTTCTAAGTATTGTCTTATCGGGCCGTTAAGAAGATCTAGAAACTTCTGTGCATTCAGGTTTCCGTTGATAAAAACAGGACCGATTATTTGATCTCCGTGAATGCCTGCCCAAACATTAACGGAAAATCGGTATTGATGACCTGATTCCCTAAATAAATGAGGATTTGTATGGCTCCAATGACGCATGGTTTGTCGGTTCCACATGCCGTTTCGAGTAAACGTTCTTTCATCTGTCCAAAACACGTCTGATAAAAAACCTTGGTCTTCAGAAATTTTTTCAAGTACCCAGTGGCAGTAAAACTCTCTAATCGGCTTATCACGGGGCAGCAGCGCCTGCGCCTTTGCATATTTATAAGGACGTAATTTGTTCCTTTTCAGCACTTGATGTTTTGTTCTATGACTCACTCTAAACACACGCCCAGCTTGTCTAAGGCTGCAGGTAGGGTTCCGATCGAAATGGTCTAAGACTCGTTGTTCAAAAGAGGATGGAACGTGACGCGGAGCAACTCCTTCATGAGTGTTCGGCACTGTGTGCTGATTTTCTCTGATTCTTTGGACAGCTCCCAGGATTGTCCGGACATTAGTAGGGCAGACGCGAGTTGCGCCGTATCTCTCACGATAAGTACGTAGAGTTAAGGCTGCATTTTGGCGGCATTCGCCATACAGTAAAACCATGCCTGTGTACTCTGCAGCACTGTAAAAATGCTGTTGTCTTGGCATTTTGTAAAACGTAAGAAGTAACAAATAAACTTAAAAACACAATTTACACACACACAAAGTCAAGTCGCTAATAAGTGTCCATTTCACCGTAGAAAAATAAACTAAAAAAAGTAATTACTTTAATTTGCCAAAATCACTTGAAGCAATGCGCGCAAGTAGATTTATAAAATCTCTGCGAAAGTCACGACACACTATCCCGGAAGACAGCGGTGAACTGGCGGCAATGACAAAGAAAGAGAGACTTACCAAAAATTGCGAAAAAAATAAAAGTCATAAATAGGGCTAACTGCGCAATTATCGTTTATCGATAGTTTTTTACACTTACTTACTTACAAGGCATTAAAATACAAGTATTTTTGTGTAATGCAAGTGTTTTAATATTTTTAACAATTCAAAAATTAGATTAGACTATGAAACATAAATTTAAGTATTTTTGTACGATTGAACTTACGAAACTACCGTTTTGTGAGTGACTTCCTAAGTAGCAAACGGAAAATTAAGGCGGCGGCAGCCGCTCCCGCGCCGCCACCGCCGCCGCCCCGCTGCCCGCAAGATTCGCGCCAGAAGCCTAACCATTAAAATTGTTATTGTTTACTTCTACTTTATTAATTTTATCTCTAAATCTACATAATAACATTTAATAAGAACACACTTAAACAAAAAGCTGTATAGCTTTACATACTTAGGGCATGTTTTTAGAATAAACATAAGATTACGATAATTAATTCTAAAAATACCAAGCCCTAAGTATTAGCTAAACAGCTTTTTTGTTTAACGATCATTATTCCCTTTAAAAGAAATCTAGCTAAGTCGATAACTGGTGTTCTTCCCTATGTGGCAGTCGCGCGCGCACCCCGCGCCCGCGCTCCTTCCTCTCCGCCGCCCACAAAATTCGTACCTACACTAAAAGACCGTCGTCTTTGAAAAACGCCGCATGGGTCGTGCCGCCTGTGGCAAGAAGCCGCCAAAAGACACCGCTGCCGGCGTACACCCGCAGGAAATGTTAGCGCGTGCCAGTGATCGGTTGCGTTTGAGTAAATTGCAAAACAAAATTTCGGCCGTGGCAGGTCAAGGACGTTGCTCAAAAGAAAATTCCAAGTACTAATGATCATCTGCTTAGACTTTTCCCAACTATGTTGGGATCGGCTTCCAGTCTAACCGGTTATAGCTGAATGCCAGAATTTAATTTAATAATCAGCCTACAATGTTCCCTGCACACTATTCCTCAGGTCTCCTGTCTGTGAGATGAAGTGGGCCGTACCGTCACAGTATTAAAATCCATGTACAGACGCCAGCACATCAAGCTACTAACATCTGTCAAATTTCATTAATAGATTTTCAACTTTATCGCTAAACCATTAAGGTTCAAGTTTGATTGGGAAAATCTGACAGTTTCGGGTAGCTTGACCTGCTGGCGTCTGTACATTAGCGAAACGAATGTACTTGCGTAGAGCAAAGGCGGCGATCACGCGGGGAGTCGGGCGATGCGGTACGCATACACGCTTAGTTTGCGTACTGGAACGTTGAATTAAAATGTATTACAACTAATTCCAGCCTATCGTTTAGGTGTACCGATTTTACATTTTAGGCAAATAACCAGAATGTCGTGATAGTTTGCACTGCGTGGCAACGTCGCTTTTTAATGTTCAAGGATTCAAGTTCATTGAATCATTGACCTAGTGATCCATTTCTACAGAATGTTCAAATTAGATCAAAATTAGAACTCTACTTTTTGACGTAATTACTGGACCGATTTTGTTAATTTTTTGCATATCGACAGAAAAGGCGTTAACAAGTATGTGGTTTCATTTATTGCATATATGTGGTATCCATACTGTATATAACACACGAACTGCTACTGAGAAATTTCTAAAGGAAAAATAAAATAAAAAACAATACCTAACACATTGCCCAACCTGGGAATCGAACCCAGGACCTCATGCACAGCAGTAGCGATTGCGATCAATAAACCAACGAGGCAGGGAAAATAAAATTAACATAGTAATTTACCCGGGCAGTCACATGTGCAGAAGGAATTATTGGCAAACTTCCGTATCTTCAATATAGTTGTTTAATCTTAGTTTTTTTTTATAAGGATAATTTGATGTGAGTTTTGAACTTTCCATTGTTAAGTTCTGTACAACTTTGGCAACTTGTTATAATTGTGGATATGGGTTATAAGAAATATATCTTACTAGTTTTAGTTAATCTAAATTTGTGTATCACAATTTTATGTTTTCTATGTGTATTTATATTATAAAAACCACTTCTTCTTTTGAAAAAGTCCTACGTTTTTGTGAACGTACAAATCACTTCCTAAGATAGAGAGAAGGCAGAGTTAGTATGTCACAAAGTTAATTTCATTGAATTTGTTTCTGTGAAACTCGTGCTGATTTTGTAAATGAAAATTGAATCTACATCAGCTGCCGATCCCCACCAATTCCATAAGACATAATACTGTGGAAATCAGCAAAGTATACTAACCTAGCTGTGGATACATTTTTCTTACTGCATATGCAGCTGAACTTAATTTACCTGAAACAGCTCTAATTTGCCCCATTGCAATTTGGAATCTAGACTACTTTATAAAGTATTTTTATCAGTCATGCTAATCAGTTCTCCAATTTTCTTCAAAATGTATCTTTGAAATAAAAATATTTATGAAAACCAGAATCCAAAATCAGTATTTCAGTAACACAGATTAATTTCTGAAAACTTGTAGTAATGCCAAGCTCCATCATAATAAGTGAACACTATTGCATTTTATTCTCAGTGTCATCTTGTGAGCACTAGATTCTTTGTAATGCCAAGCTCCTTCGTATGTGAACACTATTACATTCTATTCTCAGTGTCACCTTGTGAGCACTAGAAATAATCTCTAAGTAATCTAGTAAGCAACATAGTAATAACAGTCATCATTATTGGCTTAATAAGCTAAGCTTCAATTTAAATGTTCACAAGCTAATTATGGGTAATTAATGACCTATGTAGCTAGGTACAATATTTATTTTTTAATCTTTTTAACCTCTCCGGCTCAAGAGCAAATTCTGGTCATGTTTTTCTCATATCAAATAACCTCCCCTCTTTTGTTTGAAGTCTATTGGAATACCAGGTGAAGCTTATCTTTTCATAAAAAACATTTTGTTTTAAAATTCTAGTTTATAGGCTACTAAAGTTTTTCCATGCTGCATCATCAGCTGGAGATGATCTCACATTATCAAATAATATCAAAGCAGAGCCTCTAAAGGCCTTACCGACTTTAGCAAATTCGTAGGTAACCGCTCCACTTAATCCTTGGAATGTTTTTTGAGATGTTACAGCAACTTTCAGGTTCAACTTGCAGTTCTGGTGTCAGAGTTGACGATGTCATCATCATGCTGAGAGTTTAGTCAGCGACCCGGCGACACCAATGGTTTCCAGCAAAATGACCAGTAGCTCCAACATTGATCATGAAAATAGTAAAATAAAGTTCATTAGAAATCTCCTAAGTGAGACAGAGCACAATCCCACTTCTGATGTTAGGAAGGGGTATTATTATTTAGTATAATTTATGTGAATGTAATGATGTTCCCTTAATTAGCAAGCTCTTAGTGTCAGAATGGTTATTAGTTATTTACTGTGTATGAAAGTACCTATGAATATAGTGTGTAGGGAAAGGATTTTGTAAAGAAAAGTCAGAAAGACAAGACTAGGCATTTATTTCAATAATAGGCTTGTCAGTCAGATACGATGATGAGAAACTAATTGTCCGTTCCAACCCTAGGTCATCATGGAGAAGAAGGACAAGAAACTCCATGGAAGCTTGTTTTACAGTATTGTACCAACACACATTAGAATCGATCATAGATAACACTTTATTCTCACGGACCATTTCTCAAAGTTATAGCAACTTATCAACCGAAAGAAATATTAACATGTACACTTGGGAGCAAATAAATCGAGCCACTACCTTTTTTCACGTAAAATGGTAAATATTTTTGGTAATATGGAACGTATCAATTCGAACTATATATCGCCTAAAAGTTTAGTTAATAACCTTTACAATGAGGGTAAATTATTGAATAATAAACTTATTGAATGATAAATTATTGGCTCTGCAAGAAAAATGGTAATTTTGATAGAAAATTTAGTAGGGCTAAAACAGTCCATAAAAACAATAAAAAACAAAATTATTGCAAAAAAAATATTCTTAATAACTGGTATTACCCCCCCGTGCCCTGATGCATTCTTGTAGCCTATTAGTCATCGATCTGATCAGCGTTACGATGACATATTGTGGTATGTTCTCCCACTCTTCAAGCACAGCAACTTTAAGCTCGGGAAGGGATGAAACAGCGGGAACCCTGGCTCGGACTCTCCGTTTTAGCTCGTCCCATAGGTGTTCGATCGGGTTCAAATCGGGACTTCGTGCTGGCCATACCATTTGTTGAATCCCGATCGCAGACAAGTATTCCGTAACGATCTGCGCGGTATGAGGTCTCGCATTGTCATGCATAAACAATAAATTTTCTCCGACAAAACCAGCATACGGCATTACGTGGTCTTCAAGAATGTCAGTTATGTATCGGTCAGCTGCTAATCCACGTCTACCACTGCCATCGTTGGCGGGGTCGACGAAGACAAGTTCCGTTTTTCCGTCTAGAGAAATTCCTCCCCACACCATACAAGAACCACCACCAAAACTCACAGTTTCTCGAATGCAACATTGGGCAAATCTTTCACCAGAACGTCTATACACTCGGTTTCTCCCGTCATTGCTAAAAAGACAGATTCTTGACTCGTCAGAAAACAAAACTGACCTCCAGTCTTCTAACGTCCAATTAATGTGTTCTCGAGCAAACTCCAAGCGAGATCGGCGATGAGCTACAGTCAATTTTGGGCCAGTTGCTGGTTTGTGTGATGTTAAATTTCGTTCCTTTAGTCTTCGTCTCACTGTCCACCTACTGATTGCGACACCTCGAACGTCACGTAACGTTTGCTGTAGCTGAACAGCATTAAGTCCACGGTCGCGCAACGAATTGGTTGCAATAAAGCGGTCGGCACGTTCTGTTGTTGCCCGTGGTCGGCCAGTTCCAGGTCGCCGAACAAAAGCACCAGTCTCCAGATACCTGCGGTATACCCGCTGTACCTTTGAACGACTCAAATGAAGTCTGCGTGCCACTTCACGTTGTCCGTGTCCAACCTCAAGTAAAGCTACAACTTGGGCAGCTTCCGTCGGTGTAGTATCCATTTTATCAGGTTATTTTGATTACACAGACACAGATAAAGACAACAATAACAAGTAATATGGGTATGATTAACAAAAACCTCAAATTTAATCTTTTCTTAACAGAGTACAATAAAAATGTCATAAGCAAATTAAATGCGATAATTTTATTCTACCCTTTAAACTTTAATAAAAATGAAATTTTGACAACTTACTACCCTCATTGTAAAGGTTATTAAATACCCTTTTAGGCGATATATGTTTCGAATCGATGCGTTCCATAATACCAAAAATAATAACCATAATGCGTGAAAAAGGAAGTGGCTCGATTTATTTGCTCCCAAGTGTATAATCATTAATTCGATTTAACACATGACATAAACAGAAAAACATAGCTATCAGCAATAATCAGGGAATATAATCAAATAACTTACATGAACATTGTAGTCAGTCGATCTTTCACAAGAAGCCATCTTAATTCAATCCAATTTACAATATAGCAGAACTTCCAATCTGCATCCATAGATATTTATCATCATCATTTCTTTTAGCAAATTAGTATTACATACATGGGACACCTTTCCGAGTCTGTCCTCTACAGGTCTTGTACTATCCACATATTAGTCCAAAATCCAAGTCAACTTAAAATTCGCGGTCAACCAGTCAAGTCTTTCGTAGCCCCTTATTTAGTGTCAAAATCACCCAGTCTTGAAAGCATTCCCGCCTATACTCCCGCCATTTTAGACGAATCTTAAATGGTCATACATAATTGCTAAATAACTTCTATCATGGGTAATAATTAACTAATCTTACGTAGTGGAACTATCTTAAAACTTAATATGATTATTTAGCAATTTAGTATGTATTTATTTGTAATCTTTAGGTAGAATGTCATAATATAATAACATCAACTGGATGTTCCGAAAATCGTTTGAAACACCATATTACTTTACAATTGCAATATAAAATCGTAATAAGTATTATTAGAACCATATCAATTATTACTTATTAATTTATTGTACTGTTAAGTTAATTAACATTTATTTTGGTTATTTACCTCCCACTAGTCTTCATGTCAAGTCAGAATCGTTGTTTCGTCCAGAATCGTTGTTTGAGATAAGTCTCTACGTCTTTTCAAGTCACAATAAATAACATTTATTTATAACAACTTATACATAAAGATATAATTCTGTTAACCTTAAGTTTTAGATGAAAGTAATATATGTCTTTGTTTTGATTTGGACCAACTCAGATCAGTGGTTTCGTTCGGAATTCATTTATTCTTCTAGACATACTACCTCTGACAGTCTCACCGATTAGTACGTACTAATTCCATGCATTTTTTTGAAAAGAAATCAAAATTAATTTTATGTTATTCTACTTATTCCGACACATGCGTCGCCATGTGTACAGGATGGCGCAAAGCACGGCGATCCCAGCTAAGGCGTAGATGGCGACATAATGGTGAATGTCATGGAATGTCACTCGATCCGCCAGTTCCTGATTGGATTTCATCTCTGAGTGCTTTTTCAATCGCCTTTATGTCTTCCCGTTGCTCGGTGATATCATCTGTCTCATTCAGTGGAGTGATGAGAGGTATGGACAGATTAATTATATGATTTATTGCTGGAATCTCTATTTTCATGACATTGATCTTCGTTTTAATTGTATTTGATAATGATTTGTGTGCGTAAATCGTAAACATTCTGTCTTTGATGACGCAACTGTCTCCCAGTGTAATGACACCTGTTTTGCTGAGTTGCTCGATCGTAATATCGTCATCGCATATGACTCGCACACTGCATTGTCCACAACAAAAGTATAGGTATGAATTAAATAAATTCAATTCAGTCCAGTAATCTCGACATTCTTTTGTTTCAGTGTGACATTGATTTGAGGCTTGATGTTTCTGACATAGGTTGGTGTCTGACGTCATCTGATAGACGGGCCCTTTCAGTGGACAAATGTACTCGTCGATGTCGTAAGGGATGCATCTTTGCAAGTCGCTTATAGACACCGGAATATAAGAGTCTTTGTGTATGTTGATAGCCAGGTAATTTGATATAGGCACCATGTTGACCATGCTTTCGTTAGCTTGTTGTGGAATCGGTATGAGGTTGTAAAGCTCATAGTCTTCCCTGCTCACAAGAGGAATTCTAACTTCAAAAATCAGGAACTCTCTGGTAGCTCTCGCTTTCACTTTCAATAGGTGATATATCTTCGCTAAGTCAGTCTGAATATTATTAATCGGTAAAGCTAAGTCCTTTGGGAGCTGTCCGGTTATAATATTGAGTTCGTTTCTTAACTGTGTCGGTGTTAGCAAGTGAAAGTTGAATTTCTCATAGAAAATGTTGGCCACAGTATCAACTAGCGTCTCCTGGATTTCTTTAAGATTGGTCATGATGTTATTGGCTAGGAATGTTGATAATGTAAATTCTGCTTTGCTTTCGGTGTGTTGGATTTCTTCTTTCAGTTTACTCATGCCCGCGTTGCATTTGGTAATGTATTGATTGATTATTTTGTGCTGCTTGTCCAGGGTATTTTCAATTCTTTTGATAACATTTAGCTCAGCCTCCACAATTGACGTCTGGTTTTCCCACAGCTTGCTAAGATGTTTTTGATTATGTTTGATTAAGGCAATATCTTTCTGATATTGTTCGGCGAAAGTTTCGTCTAAAACTCCGAACAAACTATGTGCGACGTAGCCAACGCCGTTGATAAGCCCGCGACGTCGGCGAACTTGACCTTGATGACCAAGTATCACGGTGTTGTAGTGTTCAAGTTCGTTGTACCCGTGACGCAGTTGTAAACGGACTACGTCGCATTGTGATATTTGATATGTTGTCTAGATGAGTGACAAACTTGTCCAGTAGGTTAATTCCTTGCCAATACGGAGCCATATCGCAATAAACGATGAGTTTCCATTCTTCACGTTCCAATCTCATGTTTGCTAGTTTATCGAAAAATATGTTTTTATTTTCTGCAACTTTGGAAATTTTATGCTCGCATGTTCCTGAGCAAATAACCATCAGAAGTACGAGTGTTGTCATTATCTATACTTATAATAAATCTGTAGAAGTGAAAATTCTGTACATTGAAGATATCAAAAAAATAAATGGCAGGGGGTGTTACTAGACCGACACCGAACCCAAAAATTTGATTTAAAAATTTTTTGTCTGTCTGTCTGTTTGTTCAGGCATCACTCAAAAACTACCGGTTCGATTACGATGAAACTTGGTATAATTATTCTTTAATATCCTGGGCACCACACTGGGTACTTTTTATCCCGGAAAAGTACCCTATCCTACGGTTGGGGGGTGTCAAAGTTTGTATGGAAGAATTTTAACGCGCTGTCCGATTAACTCGAAACTCAATATTTATACTTAAACCCAAAAATTAAGAATAACGTGTATCAGGATTTTTCGAAATTCAACCCCTAAGGGGGTAAAATAAGGGATGAAAGTTTGTATGAAAAATCTTATTCCTTGAGGTAATATATAAACATGAAACTTCGCACGAATAGTTATCTAAATAAATTATAAAGTTTGTAGTTTTTTGTTTTTTCTAAATTACCCCCTAAAAGGTTGGGGGGTGTCAATGTTTTATGGAAGAATTTTAACGCGCTGTCCGATTAACTCGAAACTCAATATTTATACTTAAAACCCATGGGGATGTATGGGGTAATTTCCGACACTCACGCGGGCGAAGCCGCGGGCAGCAGCTAGTAAATAATAATAATAAAATAAATTTATTTCATAAAAAAGGAGATTGTAGTACATGAAGTTTACATAGTTAGGTATACATATAAGTTTGTACCATGTCAAACACAATCTGGTGGGTGAAGTTCTGCTTTCCTAGCTAGGTTATAGAATAACCTGTATTACGGAATAGCAGTCCCTATCCCTTACAAAAAGATACAATAAACTAGTACAATTATGTAGTTTTTATTTTATAATACTACAACAAAGTTTAAATAATTGAATATGTGCGTGTGTATGTGAGTGATTGTTTTGTGTTGGTGTGTGTATATGCCTGTGTGTGTGATAGAGTGAAAGAGAGTGTGTGTTTGTTTTCATTGAAGTCGTGTGAGGTTATATTTGATCTGTCACTGTCACTTATTGAGATAATTTTCTGTTTCATCATAGCTTTTATTCTGAAGAAATGAACGTAGAATCTTTTTACACTTAAAGTTTGATAATCCGTAGATCAAGCATATTCTGTTAAATTTATTGTAAAGAGTCGGACCTAGGTAGTTACAAAATCTACTCGCAAATGATGTGCGTACTTGCGGAACAGAACAAACAAAAAACTAAATTTAATCCATTCATTGACACGTGTCTAACCTTCTGTGTAGCTATGGGGTCTCTAATTAGTATTTTTGTTTTTGTTTCATTTATTTGGAGGCCGACACTAGCTAGAAGGGGTTTAATATGGTATACGATTCCTTCTAACCCTTCTAGGTCATCTGTAATGAAGATGAGGTCATCCGCGAATGATAGTACCAGGGGTAGTGAAATTTCTCGATCTTGGTCTAGTTTAATTAGTTGGGTTTCCTCTTCGAGGGTTCTGAGGACTTCATCCATAACCAGTGTAAAAAGGCGAGGTGATAGCGGGCAGCCTTGTTTGACTCCCTTTCCTTTGATAATCCACCTACTTTGTTGGCCACACCATTTGATGTGTGTTCGTTCGTTCATGCATACCTTGATTATCCTGTTGGTTAACGGTATGTTGGTTCGTTGCATTAAAATATCGCGCAGTGCTTGGAGGTTGACATTGTCAAAAGCTTTCTCTATGTCCAGAGCGAGTACATAAATTATTTTACCCGCACGCCATGCTTCGTCCAATACTCGTTTTAGCGTAAATATGTGATCATCTGTTGATCTATTGTTTAAAAAGGCCGCTTGGTAATTGCCTAACTTGTTTCTCCTGTAAAATAAGTAAAGTACCTGCATGCGTTTTGAAGGGTGTTTTTTCCCTAGTCCTGTAAAGAAGGCCTTGCGTTCTTGTTCTTCCTCTTGCTGTTTAACTTTTTGAAGTGTAGTCTGACATTCTTTTACTCGATTAAGTTTATATGGGTTATCTGGTTGTCTTTTTTGTAAGAATTTTGCCTTTTGGAGGTTAGCAAGAGCTATACGATGATCCCTGGAGTGGCTCGGCTGAAAGATCAAGGTTTCCTGGGCAGCAGCTTTTAATACTCCAGTTATGGTATTCCAGGGTATTTCGAAGCTTTCGTCCCGTGGGTTGATTCCTATGCTTTCCAGTGTTTTTGTTATGTACGCTTGGTATTTTATTTTTGTGGGTTTGTTATTAAGAGCAGCGTAGTAGCATTGTTTGTGGTTGAAATCCTTGGTCTCAATTGTTGTCTGTTTCTTTTGTGTCTTGTGTTTTGTACTTTCGTTTTTGTTTAAAACTCGATTTGTTTGTAGTTGTCCCCAGATTAGTTTATGGTCGGAGGCGTCCTTATCACACCATTCACCTTTAATAAAATTAAAGAGTTTTTCTGTTGCCTGTGGCGTAATAATGTGATCCAATTGGGATTTCTGAGTGCCCTTTGACCATGTTATCCTGCATGATGATCTCGCTTTTGTTGTTTCTATTTGCAGTTTTTCCCTGTTGGCTATATCCATTAACATTTCTCCGTTGGAGTTAGAGTATTCATGATGAAGATTTTGGTGAATCAGCCCTCTGCGTTGGAAGCTTAGTGTATCTAGTCTACCAATATGGGCGTTGAAGTCGCCTAGGATTACTAGAGTACATTTCCTTGGTTTTTGTCTAATCAAATTTAATAGACCTGTGAAGGATCTGGTTGCTTTAGAGGTACAGCTGTTCATGTGAGAGTTAATTATGTATAGAGATGCAGATTTTTCACTTCCCGTACAAACTTTTATGGTCATTAACATCGCGTCGGTATCGCTACTGCTGTTTGCTATTTCAATTTGGCTATCTTTTCTGATTACAATGCCCCCGATGCAAGTCCCCGGTGAGTTTACCTGCGGCTCCAGATAGGTGCCATTTGTAGTGGTTGGAGCTGTACGTTCCTAGATTCATCCCTGTTTCTTGTAGGCAGGCTATGTGAATGCCCTTATTTGAGAGTACAACGTCTATTTAATCTTTTTTGGCCGGTTTCGAGGCCCCTCGGACGTTCCACGTTGCAATACGTAGGCCTGGGGAAGTGTATCTAACTGCGGAAGAGGGCGGATTCCTAAGTATTCTGTATCCAGTATCGTCCGCGACTTCACCTGATATCGATGTATGTAATGTTGATGTTAATTGCTCACCCGGTGTTACTGGGCTACCTGATTGAAGGCTGATCCGAATTCTGGATTTAATGGACTGTCCTTGTTCATCTCCTGTGTTGTATTTGTTACCTTCCGTTTCGTAATATTGTTGTCTTTGTTGGTTATTGATATATTGGTCTTCGGCCATCGTGACCCAGCTATCATAATGCTGATCTTTGTAGACGATATGTATGTTGCCGGGTACTGAATTACCGGCGGGTGGATACACCAGTACTTTCTTGGTATTTATGTGCACATGCACGTTTACGAGATAGAATTCAGACGCGGCGATTATGATGTCTTCTCCTCCCCAAAACGTCTCGTTAAACTGCGCGGTTATGTATTTTGTAATCTTTTGTTCCTGAGAAAGCTTGCTGTTAGGAAAGAACTCATGAATATTATTTATTAGCGCTAAGCGAATTCTGGTGTCCCCTCGGTTCTTTGAAACATAGGTAGCGAGGTCCCGGCAGACCGACATGTGGTCGAAAGTTAGGCCCATTATGTTATTTATTTGATGTGCTATCGCTCTAAACAGACAGTTACCATCTTTTTTCATAGGCGCTATTATTACCATTGTAAGGTTTTTGTTTGCGTAATATAAGTGCAAATGTGCAGATGGCTCTTTGTATTTCTGTAGAAATGGGTCTTGTCTTCCGGGTCAAGTGTTGACTTTTGTTGAGTGGTTACGCATGTGCCTTCCGTCGCAAAAACTTGGGTTCAGCATTAATAAACCTTTATTAGTGGCTGTCAAAAGTTGTTTTTGTTAAACGTACGACTTTTTGTATGGCTAAAGAAATCGACAATTTGTTAGGGGTCGTTTCTGGGAATTAAGTTTGATGGATATTAAGCATGCATGAGGTTAGAACACTGGTCAAACAAAGAAGTTTTACAGGAAGTGAATTTGTACGAAATCTGAAGCGATACTGTTATCTTGTTCGAATTATACAGAATACTTAGCAGTTTATCCTGCCATTATGTTTAACATGCACATATGATCTTATAACTTTTTAGCTTATAAAACACGAAATGAATGTGCGCTTGGCATCAAACGCCAGTCCCTTCACCACGGCAAATGCGCGCTGGCGATGTTGTTCTTTAATCAAACAAATAAGATATCGATTATGCGGAGGGAAACAACGCCCTGTAAAATATGGAAAGATCTCACCAGATTATAGTTTGCTCGGGGGTCTCATGTATGCTCTGGATCGCTCGCCTGAGATCAGGCACGCGCGTTAGTTGGCACCTCACTTTAGCACTATTTTAATTAACACCGTATTACAACAAATAGAATCACTGTTAGATTTTGCCGGCAAGCAGAGCGTGCAACATGTGTTCGGCACATGCACCAAAAGAGTCGTAAAAGGTTTTAGACGGAGCTCGTTCCGGGACGTCCGTGCTCAACGACGTCCAACGACCGACCTCCTTCTTCAAAATGTATCTTTGAAATAAAAATATTTATGAAAACCAGAATCCAACATCAGTATTTCAGTAACACAGATTAATTTCTGAAAACTTGTAGTAATGCCAAGCTCCATCATAATAAGTGAACACTATTGCATTTTATTCTCAGTGTCATCTTGTGAGCACTAGAATCTTTGTAATGCCAAGCTCCTTCGTATGTGAACACTATTACATTCTATTCTCAGTGTCACCTTGTGAGCACTAGAATTAATCTCTAAGTAATCTAGTAAGCAACATAGTAATAACATTCATAATTATTGGCTTAATAAGCTAAGCTTCAATTTAAATGTTCACAAGCTAATTATAGGTAATTAATGACCTATGTAGCTAGGTACAATATTTATTTTTAAATCTTTTTAACCTCTCCGGCTCAAGAGCAAATTCTGGTCATGATTTTCTCATATCAAATAACCTCCCCTCTTTTGTTTGAAGTCTATTAGAATACCAGTTGAAGCTTATCTTTTCATAACAAACATTTTGTTTTAAAATTCTAGTTCATAGGCTTCTAAAGTTTTTCCATGCTGCATCATCAGCTGGAGATGATCTCACATTATCAAATAATATCAAAGCAGAGTCTCTAAAGGCCTTACCGACTTTAGCAAATTCGTAGGTAACCGCTCCACTTAATCCTTGGAATGTTTTTTGAGATGTTACAGCAACTTTCAGGTTCAACTTGCAGTTCTGGTGTCAGAGTTGACGATGTCATCATCATGCTGAGAGTTTAGTCAGCCACCCGGCGACACCAATGGTTCCCAGCAAAATGACCAGTAGCTCCAACATTGATCATGAAAACAGTAAAATAAAATTCATTAGAAATCTCCTAAGTGAGACAGAGCACAATCCCACTTCTGATGTTAGGAAGGGGTATTATTACTAAGTATAATTTATGTGAATGTAATGATGTTCCCTTAATTAGCAAGCTCTTAGTGTCAGAATGGTTATTAGTTATTTACTGTGTATGAAAGTACCTATGAATATAGTGTGTAGGGAAAGGATTTTGTAAAGAAAAGCCAGAAAGACAAGACTAGGCATTTATTTCAATAATAGGCTTGTCATTCAGATACGATGATGAGAAACTAATTGTCCGTTCCAACCCTAGGTCATCATGGAGAAGAAGGACAAGAAACTCCATGGAAGCTTGTTTTACAGTATTGTACCAACACACATTAGAATCGATCATAGATAACACTTTATTCTCACGGACCATTTCTCAAAGTTATAGCAACTTATCAACCGAAAGAAATATTAACATGTATGATCATTAATTCGATTTAACACATGACATAAACAGAAAAACATAGCTATCAGCAATAATCAGGGAATATAATCAATTAACTTACATGAACATTGTAGTCAGTCGATCTTTCACAAGAAGCCATCTTAATTCAATCCAATTTACAATATAGCAGAACTTCCAATCTTCAAAACTTAGTATTACATACATGGGACACCTTTCCGAGTCTGTCCTCTACAGGTCTTGTACTATCCACATATTAGTCCAAAATCCAAGTCAACTTAAAATTCGCGGTCCACCAGTCAAGTCTTTCGTAGCCCCTTAGTTAGTGTCAAAATCACCCAGTCTTGAAAATATTCCCGCCTATTCTCCCGCCATTTTAGACGAATCTTAAATGGTCATACATAATTGCTAAATAACTTCTATCATGGGTAATAATTAACTAATCTTACGTAGTGGAATTATCTTAAACCTTAATATGATTATTTAGCAATTTAGCATGTATTTATTTGTAATCTTTAGGTAGAATATCATAATATAATAACATCAACTGGATGTTCCGAAAATCGTTTGAAACACCATATTACTTTACAATTGCAATATAAAATCGTGATAAATATTATTAGAACCTTATTAATTATTGTCAAATCATGTCCAGTCAGAATCGTTGTTTCGTCCAGAATCGTTGTTTGAGATAAGTCTCTACGTCTTTTCAAGTCACAATAAATAACATTTATTTATAACAACTTATACATAAAGATATAATTCTGTTAACCTTAAGTTTTAGATGAAAATAATATAAATGTCTTTGTTTTGATTTGGACCAACTCAGATCACTGGTTTCGTTCGGAATTCATTTATTCTTCTAGACATACTACCTCTGACAGTCTCACCGATTAGTACGTACTAATTCCATGCATTTTTTTGAAAAGAAATCAAAATTAATTACTGGTAAAAACCCGTTTATTTACGTAACAGTCATTATAAATACCCACGAATATTTGCTTAAATGCTTTATATAATTTAATAGGACATTCTAATGACACAAGATGGTCAAAATTCTCTCGAACTTTCCTGTCGAGGACGCGCTTAGCGGTCACGACTAGTCACGAGTCGAGGCGGAGACGGTTGCGCATCGCGCGGATTGCGAGTTTGCGACGACCGCCTCGACGGTGCGCGTCTCCATTGCACGATGGCCGAAACGAAATAGTGATCAGATATTTTTGTTTTATTACAGCTGAATGCATGATGGCATTATTTGCTCGAACATAAATATGATCGAGACAAGATTGGACTAGTTTCCCTGATACAATTTCCTTTCTAGTAACGTCATTTATGCATTTTGTGAATCCATGTTCAGATAAAAGATTTTCGTACGATGTTACAAATTTGTCATGACAATTTAACAGGTTTATGTTTATATCCCCGCAGAAAACTACTTTAGAATTTTTAGGTATTTTTTCAATAAGGTTCCGAAATTCATCTATAAATTGGTTTAGTTTAGTCTGTTTATTTACTCGCGGTGGTCTGTATATTGCTATTAAATGTATTTTCTCATTATAAACCTGGAGTGTTATGGAGACGCACTCCGCCGAACGCATTCCTGTGGACTGTGTCAACTCACACACACGCGCGCATAGTCCCGCGCGCGTGTACACCAATACCCCTCCACCGGTTCAGTCTTCTCGCGTATACGTATTTACATTAAAAACCCTTTATTGGAAACAATGACACTAAGGCGTGATTAATATTAGGTTCAGTTAGTACTGTTCCATCCAGTTTATCTATACAGGAATTTATGGATAAAAGTAGCTCACTGAAGTGTTTTTTTAGTGAACGAATATTAACATGCAGAATACATAGTCCTGTACTGTATATAATTGAACGTATCAGATTACTCTGGTCGTTAGCACAGGCATAATTTACTGTATTATCGTCTATGAAATCAAAATGATTGAAGTCAGCGAATTTTGTTGCTTACAAGTAAACACGGTTAAGAACAGTTTTAATTCTTAGCATTATTTAAAGCCGATCCATAATTAATTATTTTATTTTGATAATTGACTTAGTTCACTTTCGCTTCTTATCCATATTGTATTGTCGCCATCCTTTCTCTTTGCCAGTATTTTTCCATTTGTCACCCATATATTATACTTGTACACCTTTGAGTTGTCTTTTTGCGTTCCACAGCAGTGTCTTGGTAGCCTTAGTAAGGTCTTCATTGACAAATATTTTGTTTGTAGTCGATCCGCCGGTAAAGATGCTGCTATTTAACTCGATCAGTTTGGCTAACCAGTCCTCCCTTGAATCAATGCCTGACGCTTTGAAGCCTACTATTATTGAAGATGGTTTATTTTCATGTTTGGAATGCCTGTTCCGTTTTACCCATTCTATTTCATTGCTTTTTACGCCCATCTTGTCACCAATTTTGGTCACGATCTCTCTCACGTTTTCCCCAGGCAGGAACTCAACGCCTACAATTTCTAGGTTTTGTTTAAGTGATGATTGCTCAGCGTCTTGAAGTTTTTGCTCAAGTGCAATGTTGCATTTCTCTAAATACACACATCTGTTATTAATATTGACCACAGTTTTTTCAAGCTTCGATATTTTCCCTTTGGATTCTTCGTGTTCAAACAATAGTGTATCGTACTTATCTGATAACACGCTAATGCTTATTTGTATTGCGTCTAAATGCTTCATAAGTCCAGGAATGGCACTGACCTTTTTTTGAATGTCTTTTAATATTTTTTCAGAGTACTGTACCTCTTCCTCCACTTCTTCTTTATCAGAGCCCTCGTCTTCACAGTTGTTACAGAAGATTCTGTTTTTTCCCGCCTTCATGTCTGCAGCTAGGCCTTTGACGCAGCTTCTATGAAAAGTTCCTTGACAGGAACCTTGGCACATGAAGTGGGCTCCTTTTTTCGATAGTACTTTTTACACTTTTGACACTCCATTATATATTATTATTAAAGTTTTACGTATTTTATTATTTATTAAGTAAGCAGGTATGTAGAAGTATGAGTTCGTGAATATACGGTAAGCAAGCAATTGCGCGCTTTGCTTGTGTGCGTTGAAGCGAGCGAACTGCGAGTTGCCCTAGGTCAAGGACAATCGTTTTTGCTAAGGTTTTTTAGAAAGTTTTTGCTTATAATTCACTCATATGTTAGAGTTCCGAAAAACTGAAACCACCACTGCACAGTACAGTTCAATAGCTTTACGATAATATATGTCACTATAGTTTTTAATCACTTTTTACCACTTTTTCTATTAATTACATCAGAGAGAAAAACAATAACGTGCGACCGCGTGGGCCGATGCGCGAGTTAGTTGTGTATACATAGTCCGGCTTCCATAAATATGGACATAGAAGTTTTATTAAGATTACATTACTCCCAAAAATAAAAGCGTTTTCATTTTTGACAGAATTTATGGTCAGAATAGTTTTTTTTTTACCATAACTAAACGCCCCAGTTTGCCTATGGTATTTCTTTATAAAAAACCGGCCAAGTGCGTGTCGGACCACGCACAATAAAGGTTCCGTAGCTGGGATGAACTAATCCCAAGAACAAACTTAACATTGTAGTTGAAAAACATGTTCTCCCATACAAAATGTATGGTAGAACATGTTTTTGCAACTGCAAATTTAAGTTGGTCAATAATTACTCGTTAACTAGTAGAGCCTACTTAGCTGTGATAGTTTTCCAGTTGGAAGTCGCTACACCCCCGTTAGGGGGTGCGGCCAGCGGGGTCGGAGCCTCGCTCCTCGCCCGCGGAAGCTATACGGTGGCCTGCTACTACAGGCCCCTCAATATAGTCGCCTAATGCGGCGGATGGTAGTTGAACGCGTTAATTTATTTTAACGCGTCCATGTGAGTGGTTGCTAAGTGTTTACTCGTAGGCGCGTCGCGACGTCCATAGTGACGCCGTTTGCTTCACGACATTTCGGCGGTCTGTCCCTGCCAGGTGAGACCCCCAGTTGCCCGGGGGAGGCCCAGCAGAGGACGACCAGCATCGGAAATGTCGACTCGGCGCGCCCACGGATAGGTATGTAGTCCCCCTCGCCCCGCTTACAGAGCTAGCCGTTTACGGATTGAGAGAGTGACTGTCGTGAATGTGTGAGCGGTGTGTTGTGTAATGTAACACCGCCTGGTGTCCGTGTGCGTCGCTGGCACGCCCGCGCCGCGACGACACACTCGATATAAATGCATGTTTAGTATAGGTTGTCTGAGTTTAGTTGCGTAGCGCGTCTATATTAACCTAGAAGCACGCCGCGCAACAGATGTATGTGTACATCTGTGGAGTCACTTTATACGAGTGAGCCGCGTGTAACCTGAGTACAGTTCACTCGAGGCGTCAATTTGGTATGGAGTCTTGTGTGTCCGCTGTCAGGTCGCGGGGTAAGGGGCGCCTCGAGCGATCGGGGGGGCGCGTGTGCCATGGCGCTATCTGTTTGACATGGGGCCAATCAGATGCGTCGGCACGCGCGAACATTCCCTTCGCGAGGCGCCGCACGAACTCATCCAGGCTCTCGATACCGAGGTCCCGCTGGATAACATCGTTCCTCACATAGCGAGGGGCGTCAAGTATGGTCCGCAGCGCTAGGTTTTGCTGCGCGCGGAGAGATTTGCGGCTCGTTTCGCTAGTGAAGACGAACCAAGCGGGGGCGGCGTATGTCAATATCGGGCGCACGTACAACTTGTACACGCCTAGTTTGACACGCGCCGGGATTCGGGACCTGAGCACCGGGTAGAGTAAAGCGCGGGCGACCTTACCCTTCGCGACTACATCGGAGACATGCTTCTTCATGGAGAGCCGGCGGTCGATAGTAACCCCTAGATATTTAACCCAGGGGGACCAGCCGATGTCTGCTCCTTGCATTTTCAAGGGTGGGGGATTGCGCGAGTTAAGGAACCCCAAACTACCAATATTAGCTTTGTCAGCTAATAAGTATTTATTAGATGTATTCCATTGCTTGATCAGCGTTCATGATTATCTAGGACAAGCGTCATATCTGATCACGCCATGCATGTACTACGTTAGCAATAAAGTTAGTATATAAGATCAATATTTTATTAGATTCAATCAATTACTGTTTAGCTGTAACTCTGTCGGAATAAAGTTATTTTTTATTACTTCCGTTGTCGCTTACTTAATTGGCGCAGCCGGTAGGATCTCTGTAGTCAGTCTACCCTGTATACAATTCTACGTGGAGCAGCCGACTTCCGTGTCTACGGTTTAGCAGAGATCGCCGAACAAATAAATTAATTGAGAAGCCACTTCGAGTTACGGAAGAGGACCAGCCACAGCAGTAGTTCAGGGAGCATGAAGCTAGCTGCGGAATTGTGAGTAAATCTTTTCACCTTCCTCTCAGCTCTTCCATTTACATCCCAACCTTGTAATAAGTCTATGTGTGTGTATTATCAGGGATTGGACAACGCCGTAATAATATTTGCATATATTTTTTTGTATTAATATTTTAGAGTAGTGATATTTTAGTAGTACATTAGTGTTTTTTTTTTTTTTTTCCGTTGCCTTTTTTTAATTTCATAACTTTTTCACAATGGAAAACGTGACCCGTGTCCCACAGGAATTGGTTAACATCATACCAATATTCAGTGGCGACGCTAGAACGTTACCGTTATATATAAAAAAATGTGAATACATTTTGTCTACGTTCCAAGGAACCGTAGCCCAAAACGAATATTTATTTCATGTGGTAACAAGTAGGTTATCAGGCGAAGCAGCCAGTTTGGTAGGCGAAAGAGACTCTATAGATACGTGGGATGAACTGAAGAAATTGTTAAACCAACACTTCGGTGATCCACGCACAGAGAATTGTTTAGCAATGGAGTTAGAATCTTGTAGAATAAATAAGGGCGAAAGTTATTTAGATTTTTGCCATAGAATACAGCGGATGAGAAGTGTTTTATTCGCTAAAATATCAGAAACCGTCATTGATGACTCTCTACGTAGGGCAAAACAAATAATTTATAGTAACAGAGCGATGAATGTTTTTTTGTTTAATTTACCGCCATTCCTAGTTAGATTAGTTCGTTTGCGCGACATTACAACGTTAGAGGATGCGTTAAAAATAGTCTTAGAAGAACAAAACTTCCAGACAGTCTATGATTCTAAAACAAACGATAGGCGTAATTTTAGTAGAACTAACAGACTCAATTTGCCTAATTACCAAAATGCATCTGAATCTAATAATCAAACGAAAGATTCGCAAAGCATATCAAGTACACATGTACCGAATAATACTACAAACAGCACATCTACTCCGAACAATTCGTATCAGTCCAGGCATTATAAGCAGCATAACAATATTCAAAAGAATCAAAATAGTTTTAATCGTACAAACAACAATAATTCGTCACCGCAGTCAAGTAGGTCATCTTTTCCGGTTGCACAACAGAGCCAACAGTTCGCGGCACATGCACCGGGCACGTCGAATTTTGCAGCGCAAGCATCTACGTCGGGTACGAATACTGATGTCACCATGCGTACTGCGAGTTCGCGACGTGTTAATTACATAAATAATTCTAGTAATAATGAACAGAGTTCAAGTAATTCGTATAACGAGTGTCAGGAATTTTCTCCTGAAGATCCCGGGGCGGGAAATTTTTGCATAATGGCCTCTACCCTAGAGAACGAATAAAAATAAATTGCAATAAACGCTTAAATTTACCACATATAGTTATACCAGAATTAAAAGCAGTTTTTATGATAGATACAGGGAGTGTTAGGTCGTTTAATATTTTAAAAATTATTTACAGTATGAACCCTTCGAAGTTGTTAGCACTCACGCATCGAGCGTTCATAGTGAAACGGCAGTTATTCCATTACCGGTTACGTTTGGGAATAAGGAGTTCCATAAGTTTTATGTCTACAGTGTTGACGATAGGTATGATGGATTAATAGGTAGCAATTTGCTGAAGCAATTACAGGCAAAGATTAATATGGAAAGTCAGATATTACATTTAAAAAATACTGACATTCCCATCGTATATTCACCACCTATGAGAGAGGTATATAATCTACCATCTCGTAGTGAACTTAGAGTAAGACTCCCGGTCAACTTATTGGACGGGGAAGCTGTGTTAGATTTTAAACAGTTTGCGGAAGGGATTCGAATGCCCGCCGCATTAGTTAAGTGTGTTAAAGGTTATGCAACAACTGTTATTCAGAATTATAGTCATCAAAATAGAACTTTAGTAGTTACAGGACCTTTTCAAGTAGATCCATACATACAGAACCCATCTGTTAATGTTAATTTCTTGGATAATAATATAGAAGTGGACAGATTGCTAACAAAGAACTTAGAAAAATTACAGTTAGATCATATGAACTCAGAAGAACGTACGGTTATTGAGGGAATTTGTAGAGAATACAAAGATATATTTTATTGTGAAAATATTCCATTAACCTTCACAAATCAGGTTAAACATAGAATAAGAACAAAGAATGAAGACCCAATAAACATTAAGGCACATAGGTTACCCCCTATTCAAACAAAAGAAATTAAGTGTCAAGTTGAGAAGATGTTAAGGGATAACATTATCCAGGAATCGCATTCTCCCTGGAGTGCTCCCGTACATTTGGTGCCAAAAAAGTTAGACTCATCAGGACAACAAAAATGGAGGATGGTAGTTGACTATAGACGGCTCAATGAAATTACAATTGATGACAAATACCCCTTGCCCCACATTAACGATTTATTTGACATGCTAGGTAAAAGTACCTACTTTACAACCCTCGATTTAGCTAGTGGGTACCATCAATTAGAGGTCCAGGAGTCGGATAGGGCTAAAACCGCATTTAGCACACCTTCAGGGCATTACGAATTTAACAGAATGCCGTTTGGGTTAAAGACAGCACCTGCCACCTTTCAGCGAGCAATGGATAACGTCTTACGAGGCCTTCAAGGCTTACATTGCCTAGTACATCTCGATGACGTCATCATTTTTTCAAAAAGTTTGCCTGAACACGCAGAAAAACTTAGAGCAGTTTTTGATCGCTTCCGTCAAACAAATTTAAAAGTTCAATTAGATAAGTCACATTTTCTTAGAAAGGAAGTACTCTACTTAGGGCATACTATTACGAATGAAGGTTTGAAGCCAAATAATGATAAAATAGATGCTATTCTTAGGTATCCCATACCAGAAACGGTTACACAGATTAAAAGCTTTTTAGGACTTATCGGATATTATAGGAAATTTATCAAAGATTTTGCTAAAATAACTAGACCCTTAACAGCTTGTTTAAAAAAAGGTCGCAAAATTGTTATTAATGAAGAATATAAAGAATGCTTTGAGACATGTAAAAAGCTTTTAACAAATGCACCTCTGTTACAGTTTCCTGACTTCAGTAAAACTTTTATCTTAACCACTGATGCATCCAATTTTGCAATCGGGGCTGTATTGTCACAAGGAACAATAGGTTCAGATAAGCCTGTAGCATATGCTAGTAGAACTTTAAGTGACACAGAAGTAAAATATAGCACTATCGAGAAAGAACTATTAGCCATAATATGGGCAGTTAAACACTTTCGACCGTATTTGTATGGTAATAAGTTTACCATATTTACAGACCATAGACCATTAGCATGGCTGTATTCATTGAAAGAGCCCAACAGTAAACTCACGCGATGGCGATTAAGGTTAGAGGAATACGATTTCGAAATAAAATATAAGAAGGGAACTCAAAACACGAATGCAGATGCTTTATCTAGGATTAAGATTAATGCAATTGACGACGATTTAGATTCAATATTTGTAAATGTAGGAGATAGGCAAGAACGAATACAAAGAATTATAGAAAACGAATTACAAGACCTCGAAACTCCAATAGAAACGATAGAACTTTCGGATTCTGATGATGGGGTCACTGCCAATTCAGTTTCAAATAGAGAAAACGAAGGCATCCCAATTTTAAACGAAGCCGTCGATACTAAACCAAAACAGATTTTAGTTCATTCATGGTTCAAAAATAAATTAGTCGTAAAAGATATTTCTAATAATAGACAAAAAATTCTTGAAATTCACTTACCGACAAATGACGATAAATTAGTTAAAGACTTTTTGAAAGAGTATATAGACCCAAAACATAAGTACTTTATATACTTTGAACATCCATCTTTTAGAAAAAGTTTTTCAAACATGGTAATTAAGTTATTTAAAAAGGATTCAGTTAAGTTAACAGAATGTACAGAAAGAGTTATAAATCTAACAGAATCTGAAGAAGATCAAAAAGAAACTATTTTGAAATACCATGAGGGGAAAACGTGTCATAGAGGCATTAAAGAAACTTTAACCAAACTTAAAAGACATTATTGGTGGGCAAACATGAAAGAGACAGTTACGGCAATCATAAACGCTTGCGAAACATGTAAACGCATGAAATATGACAGAAAGCCGATCAAAACTCACATTCAGTTAACACAAACGCAAGATAGCCCTTTTCAGGAAGCTTTTATGGATTTATTATATATAGAGGGGAAATATTATTTAACTATAGTAGATGCATTTAGTAAGATAGCGCAAGCCATAGAGGTACCAAATAGGAGTACACCAGAGATAGTTAGGGCATTGATTAAGTATTTTAGCATATATGGTCTGCCTAGGAAAATTAGTTGTGATTCCGGTACAGAATTCAATAATGCTTTGATTAAAGAAATGTTAAGTTTGTACAAAATTGAACTACATATTGGGACCCCAAACAATCCCAGTTCAATGGCAATAGTAGAAAGGTTTCATTCTGCCATTATTGAGATTTACCGTTTAGCAAAATACGATAAAAGCGATTTAGATGCAGCATCTGTTATGACATATGCCATCATGGCTTATAACAACACCATTCACTCAGCGACAGATTTTACGCCTTTTGAATTAGTATTTGGTCACACTTATTCAGATAATGTATTTAACATAGATAGAGAAAAGAATTTAACTCAGAAACTATTGTTAGATCATAGAAAACGCCTTAAAATACTTTATGAATTCATAACGGAAAAAGTAGAATCCGACAAAATTAAAGTGATAAATAAAAAAGGTGGGGAAACGACACCAGTATTTGAGCCAGACGATAATATTTATATGAAAGATACTAGGACTAGAAAAGCTAAAGAAAAACCGCGATACGAAAAAGCGAAAGTAATTGGTGAAGTTGAAAGGAATATAGTACCGGTAGAAGTAAAGAAAAGGAAAACTAGAGTAGCGTTAAAAAATGTAAAACGTCCTCCACAGATCGTGCCTAGTACTTCTGGTACTAGTGGTGTCAACATTCACGCTGGATCTCCAAAACCTCGGTCAGAATCCGGGGATAGCAGCGATAAAGCAGGGAGTAGCAGTGAAGAGGAATAGTTATTGGACAATATATAAAACTGTAGATTTAGAATCATTAGGCTTACAAATAGATAATAACAATCGGGATTTTTGTAATTTAAAAATAAAAATTAAGGAAAGTAGAGTTAGTAACGAAACCGTAGGAATAGAAAGTCAAATAGAATACCTAATTAAACTAACTAAGGATAGATTTTTTCAAATCTTACCTTTTCATTATAGAAATAAACGAGCTTTGTTCAATCCATTAGGCTCACTTGTAAAAGCTATTTCTGGAAATTTAGATGAAGATGATGCAATTAAATATGATAGAGAAATTCAGATGATTCAGAACAAAGAGCATGTAGTCGAACGTAAAGTATCATCAATGCAAAAGGCTTTTGATAAATTAGTAAATAACTCTGAAATAATAAATTCAAATATTAAAAACTTGGGTTTACATACTAATGAAATGGGAAAATTAATTGAACAAGAGTTCAGGTTTAACCAACTTTTCCAAATATTGAATACTATGTACCAAATTTTAAATAACTTTCGAACTTGTTACGAAAACATACAAGAGATTGAGACAGCAATAGCTTTTAGCAAATTAAATACATTGCACCAATCCATTATAAATAGTACAGAATTATATAATACGTTACAAGTTATTGCTAAACATGCTAGAACAATATACCCAGTAAGCAAACGTAATTTAATAAAATTAGAACGAAATATCATACTTAAATCATATATAAATAATAACACATTAGTTTTTGTTTTAGAAGTCCCCCTAATAGATAACGAAACATATAATTATTACAAGGTTATACCCATTCCCATATTCCATTCTTCAAACACTTTTACTATTATACCCAAGTACCCTTACCTGATGGTGAATAGATTGAAATACATGCCCGTGGTAAGCCCATGTGCTGAGATTGAAAAAGACAAATTTCTTTGCGCCGAAACTAATTTAGCCCAGTACCCAACTGAGACCTGCATTGAACAAATTATGTTGATGAAGAACAACTACAAAAGCTGCATACAGAACCAAATTGAAATAGAGAAAATCAAGATACAAAAAGTAACCGACAACCAATGGTTGGTTTACTCAGAAGAAAATCTCATCATCACCGAGAATTGCAATACAGAAATTATGAAATACACTGTTCTTAGGACCTACATCGTGACGCCTGGTCAACAATGCGAGACACAAATAGGAGAAGTCATCGTTGCCGCTACCACAAACACTACAGCTTCTAGTCTCCAGCTGCCATTGATCCAAATGCCAGAGCTACAACAGGACATCCAGAGAAGATCAAAGACAGTGGATCTAAGAAATGTGGACTTTAGTGATGTGAAAGAAGTGTTACAAAGTGCAAAATTTAGTGAAATAGACGATACGACCCAAACAGTGACAATAGAAATTAGTATATGGACTATTTTCGAGTACGTGATTATTGTAATAGCAATAGTTATCTTTATAATGTATAAATTTCAGTTTATAAACTTTTGTCGAAATTCTCCGAAACCGTCTGCGACACCTTCGGATAATTTCTCTCTAGGGGAGGGAGGAGTTAAGGAACCCCAAACTACCAATATTAGCTTTGTCAGCTAATAAGTATTTATTAGATGTATTCCATTGCTTGATCAGCGTTCATGATTATCTAGGACAAGCGTCATATCTGATCACGCCATGCATGTACTACGTTAGCAATAAAGTTAGTATATAAGATCAATATTTTATTAGATTCAATCAATTACTGTTTAGCTGTAACTCTGTCGGAATAAAGTTATTTTTTATTACTTCCGTTGTCGCTTACTTAATTCGCGCATTTCCAATGACTAGCGCCTGCGTCTTACCCACGTTCACCGACAGCCGCCATTTTGACAGCCACTCGGGAAGTAAATAAAATCTATAAACAAACTCGCTGTTGTTCAATCATAAATTCACATCACTGCTCATTAACCAAGTCGATCGTACAACATTGAACATTACATAGGGAGTCTGCAGCGATAGCGCACTCGCATGATCATTGGTCGAGTACAGTAATACACTAGCGAGTCGAGCCGATCGTTCATAATCAGACATTCTATACCACTGTCCATATCGAAGGCGAACTTGCCTAGCTACTGGAGGACAGTACAGTAATTCACTAGAGAGTCGAGTCGAACGTACACAGGCACACAAAAAACTTAACACCTTTCAACAGGTACCTAGGTTTTTACGTATTCGGAAATACCGTCCAGAGCGACGACGAATTTTAATTCGTTGAGCGATAGATGGAATTCAGAATGTCTAATTTATCCGAATCCGTATACTATTAGGCGGTCTGTCCCAACGGAGTAGTCGTAGTCGAACTGGTTCGACTGCGCGACAGGTGGGACAGAATGCCCAATAGTATACTACTGATAACTACGTCTTTTAAGACATGTACCTGCACAGGAGGCTTGGTGTGGTGATGAGCCAGTGTAGTGATATAATTAGCTTAAAAATGGGATCAACAGGATTCTACGAGGATAAAGGTCAGACAAAATAAACAATATTATGAAAAATGGTACGGTTGTGCTGATCAAGAAATGTTTTTTTTAAACACTTACATGATACCTGCCTATGCCAAATCTAATGTGAATTGTTATATTCCATACTTACTGGCATCAAGTATTTTATGCAGAAGAAAGGATTCTGTTATAGCTTTACTGTAAAAATGTAAGCAAATTAAGAAACGTCAAACACACTTTTCCAAAAATATTCCAAGGAGAAAAGAACGTGTTGATTAATAAATTAAATAATTATCAAAACAAATTGGAAGACATACTCGGCTATCCTGCCGATACCTAGTAACTAAGGTAGCTCGGCTATCCTGCCCATACCCAATAACCAAGGTAGCTCGGCTATCCTGCCCATACCCAATAACCAAGGTAGCTCGGCTATCCTGCCCATACCCAATAACCAATGTAGACATCTTACAGTACCCGCAACTCACCACAAACAACATCGTTGTAGTGGGAGTCCGAACCAGAGCCTGGACGATCACGCTGGTGTCCTTCTGCTTCGAACCGGACAAGCCCATCGAGCCATACCTGGAGCATCTTAAGCGGATAGATCGAGAGATGGGCCGCAATAGGTTGGTTATTGGAGGAGACGCGAACGCGAAGAGTACTTGGTGGGGTAGCGGCAACGACGGCCTGAGGGGAGAGAAAATTTGCGGATTGCTAGGAAATCAGGGCTGCAGATCCTCAAACCGGGGACACTCTTACTTTCGACACCATCCGAGGTGGCGTGAGGTTCAGCAGCCACGTGGACGTGAAGGCCTGTTCAGTGGATATGCTGGACTTGGTAGACGGCTGGCGGATCGAGGAGGGTCTCACGAGTTCCGACCACAACGGCATAGCTTTCAGCATTCACCTACACAAATCACAGGGTATGGCAATTGAAAGGACCACTAGGGTATATAACACACGGAAAGCAAACTGGAGGCAGTGTCATGAGAAACTGTCTCGAATTATGCAGGACCGAAAGTTAACCCTAGTGGATTTGTCAAGCATACACAACATAGAGAAAATAGAACTGACAATAAACACATACACACAAGCCATAACCGACACATGTAGAGACACTATACCACATAAACACAACACAGAAATACTCACCATGCCGTGGTGGTCTGAGGAACTCGCAGAGATGAAGAAGCTGGTCGCCACTAGGAAAGTGAGAGTCAGGAGCGCAGCGCCGGTCCGAAGAGCGATGGTTGTCGGCCTGTACCTTAAAGCGAAAGAAGAATATGAGGCAGCGGTGGTCAAAGCCCAAGCGGACAGCTGGAAGGATTATTGCGGGAAACAGGATAGAGAAGGGGTATGGGAAGGTATATACAGGATAATGGGAAGAACATCCAAGAGAGAGGAAGACCTACCACTTCGGAGGGAAGGAGAGACATTGGACGCGAAAGGCTCAGTGAAGTTGTTGGCCGAAACGTTCTATCCTGAGGACCGAGAAGAAGACGACAACATGGATCATCGCCAAACCAGAGAACTGGCAGAGACGGTAAACGCATGGAGTCATGATGAACGACATGACCCACCGTTTACCCAAAGCGAGCTTGCTAGGTCCATCCGAGAGCCGACGGCTTCACAGCCGACATCTGCTCTCAGGCCATAAACTGTGACCCTAAATACTTCCTGGCACTGGTCAACCAATGCCTGGCGCACCACCACTTCCCGAAGATCTGGAAGGAAGCCACGGTGGTTGTGCTCAGAAAGCCGGGCAAAGACTCGTACACCGTACCAAAGTCGTACAGGCCGATTGGGCTATTGCCTGTCCTTGGGAAAGTGTACGAAAAGATGCTGGTTGCTCGTTTCAAATTTAACTTACTTCCGAGGATTAGTACTCGCCAATACGGCTTTATGCCCCAAAAAAGCACGGAAGACTCCCTCTTTACCCTCGTGCAGTACATCCGCGCAAAGTTGACACAGAGGAAGATCGTCACGCTTGTGTCGCTGGATATCGAGGGAGCTTTCGATAGTGCGTGGTGGCCAGCTATTAAGGTACGATTGGCAGAGGAAAAGTGTCCTGTAAATTTGAGGCGGGTAGTCAGCAGCTACCTCAGTGACAGGGTGGTCACGGTGAGGTATGCCGGGGAGGAGAGCAGAAGACGGACCAGCAAAGGGTGCGTTCAGGGATCCATAGGGGGGCCCATACTCTGGAACCTGCTGCTCGACCCGCTCCTGAAGCAGCTGGAGAGTAGGGGTGACTACTGCCAGGCATTTGCCGATGATGTGGTTTTGGTGTTTGACGGTGATACAGCACAAGAAATCGAGGGACAAGCCAATGCCGCTCTCGAACATGTTCGGACGTGGGGTGTTAGAAATCGGCTGAAATTCGCACCGCACAAAACCTGTGCGATGGTACTAACGTGGAGGCTAAAGTACGACACACCGCGTCTGAGCATGGGGGGATCGACATTGGAATGTCCCAAGATGTAAAAATATTAGGGCTTGTTATAGATGCCAAACTCACCTTCAACAAACACATAGCTGTCGTCTGTAAAAAGGCGATAGCTATGTATAATAATAATAATAATAATTTTATTGAATAAAATGTTTACAAAAGTGTACAATTGGTCAACATTAGGACTATCCGAATAAATAAAGTGCCTAAAAATAAACTAAATCCTACTATATATTATTATATATATATTATATATATATATATATAATATTATAAATACGAAAGTTTGTGAGGATGGATGGATGGATGTATGGATGTTTGTTACTCTTTCACGCAAAAACTACTGAACGGATTTTGATGAAACTTTACAGTGATATAGCTTATACATCAGAATAACACATAGGCTACAATTTATAACGATTTTGTTTGATTTTGCCATAATATAACGATAAGTATGAAGTAAGTCGGAAAAATTTCTGCCCTCTGAGAGCTATCTTGGCGTGCGCTGCCTAAACCGTTAGAGTTATACGAAGATAATGTATCGTGGGATTGTTTGTCTGAAATAGTTCTAAATAAAAGTCCGCGACAGCATATATCTATCTTTTATGTGGAAGCCATTATAGCTAAAATACTGAGCCATAAATACATTTAAAATGGAGACTTTTTTTACATTGCACATTTTGGAGTATTTAGTTAATTCTTATCAAAATTAATAACTTCATCGCTTTCGGTATTTAATGTAGATAAACTTTGTCTTTTACACTAAGACATTTGAAAGAATAGTTTAAAAGTTACAACGATAAGAATGAAGCGGGGGTGAGCGGCGGGCCAGATAATGACGCGCCATGTTCTAATAACAATTTTTTGGTAGTATTTTAAGTAGAAATATATTATAGTAGTTTTTATTTTAATTAGATATAAGAAGTCTTTCTTTTTTTGTTAGTTTAAGAATAACGGTTAGTTTTAAAATTCAATCGTGAATGTCGGAAATTATCCCACAGGAACGTGTTACATGTCCTAAATCAACGGGGTAATTGCGTAACACACTTACAATAGCAATGGGTTTCATTTTGACAGTTCAACAAAATTAATTGCGTTATTTACGTTGTTGACAGATTTCTCGAACATAATAATTAATGAAGCAATGGATTAGCAATATCCATAAAATCATTCAGATTTTGATTGATAGTGTGTTACGCAATTGGTTTTTATTTTAATTACTTATATTATCCTACTAATATTATAAATGCGAAAGTTTGTGAGGATGAATGGATGTTTGTTACTCTTTCACGCAAAAACTACTGAACGGATTTTGATGAAACTTCACAGTAATACTGCAATTTATATTTTTTTGTTTTTATACTAGCTTCCCGCCCCGGTTTCGCACTGGTAGCACTAAGTGCTTATCTACGGTACACCTACCTATCCACCTACCGAACCCTACCTATCCACCTACGCTACCCTACCTATCTACTTATCTACCTACCCTACCTGCATACCTACCTCTTTACGACCTATTGTCATACCTACCAAATAAAAGTTTCGGAGGAGTGCGACCACAAGCACCGTGACACGACATTTTTATATTTATAGATTAGCCTACACTGTCCCATTGCTCAGCAAAGGCCTCCCCAAATACTTCCAAGCATCGTTCTCCAGGGCCTCCTCGATCCAACCCTTGCGATTTGCGTCTAGGTCGTCTCGCCTCCTCTTCCTGGGCCGGCCTCGGCGGCGCCGTCCATCCTCAGGCATCCACCGTGTGGAGACTGTTGCCCAGCGGTCGCTATGCATGCGGCTTACATGACCCGCCCAATCCCATTTTAGCTTGGCAGCCTTTTTGCCTACATCAAGAATCCCCGTTTTAGAGCGCAGCGTAGTGTTTCGATAATTGTCAGTTCGTTTTACGCCTAGAATGCTTCGCTCCATTGCTCTTTGGCAAACCCCAAGAAGAAACTTTTGCGACTCGGTAAGTGGCAGAATACACATATCGATGAGTGTTCGCTTCAAGGAGATCGGCAGATCGCCTTTCATTACCGTCTTCAGAGACCAGTACCTTTTCCAGGCATTTTCGATGCAGCGATAGAATTCCTTTTGTTACCGGTTTTCGAAAGGAACTAACTGGCCCAAGTAGATGTACTCATCGACATGTGTTTCCTGCCCATCTACCTCGAAACTACACTTAGTGCTGTTGGTTATGGTTTTTGTTTTAGACCGATTCATCGTGAGTCCAACCCTGAGGCTTGCCGTGCTTAGGTCTTGAAGCATAGTCTGTAGTTCCAGAGCTGTGGGGGCAAAAAAGTACTATGTCGTCGTTAAATCGGAGGTTTGTCAACCTCCTACTACCGACTTCAATGCCCTTGGTCATTCATGAGGCTGCCAGTGTCCTAAATATCTCCTCGGGAGTGCTCCTACTTACTAATATTATAAATGCGAAAGTTTGTGAGGATGGATGGATGGACGTTTGTTATTCTTTTACGCAAAAACTACTGAACGGATTTTGATGAAACTTTACAGTAATATACCCACTTAAAACTTATAATGACTTAATCTTACTGATATTATAAAGGTGACAGTTTGTATGTTTGTGTGTTTGGATGTTTGTTACTCAATTATACAAAAACGGCTAACGGATTTGGATGAAATTTGACACATTGATGATATATAACCAGGATAAAGTACCTACTTTTTTCCCCGGAAGTACTTTCCTGTAGGACAATTTCCGACCTCCACGCGGGCGAAGCCGCGGGCGAAAGCTAGTCTAATATATGTTTAATATAGGTGCAAGTAATGATTGTTCGGAATTACGATGTTATGTAGCGACCCGCCCGATCTAGGTTAAATTAAAACCTGTGTTTCAGGCCATCACTTTACATTACAATTATATGGGAGCACTAAAATTTTAAGTTAGTGGTATAAAATAATCTATTAACAACAGTGAGAAAAAGCATATTGGTACATTAATATCTAAAACTAAAACTATGTAAATATACAAAAGTAAATACTTACGCGGGAATAAATTATCATCATGACAACATTTCTAGAAGATTTTCTGTGTCTGTGTAATTGAGTAACGCTAAATATTCTGATAACATTTTACTACAATTTTTGTAACTTACACTATAGAAGTTTAGTAACTTGTTGAGCCTATTATACAGAAAAGGTCCTAAAAACACATAAAAACGATTAGCAAACGCATGTCTAGTTTGAGGCTTTATGCAAACCAAGTCCTTCCTTCTCTTGTCGGAAGGTACTGGATAAAAAGGAAGTGCAGTATGCTGGTGTAGTACTATGCTTAGCAGTGGCGAGGATAGCCTATAACCCGATTCCTGCCGGCTTCCCTTATGAAATTTGGAACAAAACCATTCTATCGTCATTGAAAAATAACACAATCAGTAGTGTTTAAAATCCATATTCAATAATCACACTATAGGTATTTAATACACCATAAAATTAAAACTATACAAAACGCCTACCTACAGTACCTACATTCCATTGAACACGTCATGCAAAACATTTTTCCCTATAAAAAGCCGGTCGCCTGCCGGCTTACTAAATTATTATTAAATGCATTCAAAACTCAGTGGTCATTACGTCACGGACGGTCACGTGACACCCGATCTCATACGGGCGCGTATAACCCGATCTGCAGCGAGTTATGATAGACACAGTACTCGAAATCACCATTCGGTAGTTTTCGTTGATCGTCGGAATGCACTCGGCTAGGGGGTCCGGAGGACATTTAGTGCGTAATTGATTGTTGACGTAATAGCATTTCATTTGTTTACACTTGCAAAAAAAATACATTTTGTGCTAGTATTGTTTAATATAAATGTTGTTAGGTATAAAACACTGAATTGGTGTAGTGTATTAGTGAAAGTCCCCCTTCCCTCCGGACCTCTGTGGAGTACAGACGTATTTTGGCAAAGGAATTGTTTTTAATAATATTAGCAAAATTGTTAATTTAAACACAATAAAACAAAACGAAAAATTAGGACAGCATAAAGTGCAGGAGGTGTGTGGAGCGTCGTCGCGTCGTTCATCAAACACACACAAAAAACCACAGTCCGTGAGTACGCTTTATTCACACACTACACAGCAAAATCGCAAAAGGGATAGAAATACTGCAAAATTGGTAAAAACTGCACGCATAAAAAAGAGATAACACAATTTACTATACGTGTCCTAGAAGCGCTTGCGCCGAAGGTCTACTTATATTGGACGTAAAGCGACTTTGTTCCAACTCATCGATCCCGACCACTTTAGCTTGACCTCTGCACAATTAGGAAGCTAATATTGTACTTAACTTCTGCTCTCCTGGTACATCGCTTTCTACTAGTGACGAATCATGCCCGTTAACCGCTCGCCTCCCGCCTCGCCTCAACTACTACATAAGATACCTGTCGCCGCGACGGATGACTCAATTCTTACGCTCGTACGACCAGTGCTACAAGAAGGCTCGCTGCAACAAAGCGCATCGGCACCTGACTTATCACCTGAGTCTAATGTCATGAACGTCACACAAAGAAAAAAAAGGAAGTTTATTGGGGCTGACGAGACTACTTCCGCGGACCTTACTAGGGCTATGTTCGACACCTTTTCACAAAAACAGGAAAGTCAATACAAGGACATGATGCTAAAAATTAATAGTATAATTGAGCAAAATATTGAGCTCAAAAAGAGTGTTGAAGTAATGTCGGACAAATATGACGAATTTTTAAGTCGAATATCCACCCTGGAGGCCGAAAAGAAAGAAGATAGAAAGATAATTCGGCATCTTGAAGACAAGATAGAATTCCTTGAGCGGGCATCGCGTGCTACAGGAATAGAAATCCGGAACGTTCCAAAAACAGAAGGGGAGACTAAAGACAACCTCTGCGAATTAGTCTCGAATTTGGGACAGAGTCTAAACCTGAAAATCGCGCAGTCTGATCTGAGGGATGTGTACAGATTTAAGGCTAAAGAAAACGTATACCCGATTTACGTAAACTTTAACTCTGTCATACTGAAGGATAAAGTGATTACAGGAGTGAAGAACATTAATAAGTCAAAGGAAAAAAGCGAAAAGCTCAACACTTCTCATCTGATGCTTAAGCATCCTAAGCAACCGGTCTATGTATCAGAATGTTTAACCCAGAAAACACAAAAATTGTACTACACAGCAAGAACACAACACAAAGACTGGGGATTTGACTTTTGCTGGACTTCACGTGGTATAGTCTATCTGCGCAAAAAGCCTGGAGACCCCCAAATTCGAGTTACTTCAGAAAGTGATATCGAAAAACTTAGATGCGCAATTTCGGCATGACTAATGTCAAGTAATATAATTATAAGATTTTTTCTATATTTTATCCAAGTATCTTTTTTTAAATTTTCTGTTATTACGCTGTTTCTACGTTATCATAGCTTATATATTAATCTACACCTACAACAAACACACTACAAATAACTACAACTATGAAATATCTAACTTTCACAAAAATACACACAATCAATCAAACCTCACAAACTATATAGTTACATATACACTGCAAAACAAATCACTCATTTACTTTACTTGCTACTACCTCGTTACGAATATTATGATAAAATCCATGATAAAATAAAAATATCTGTTACAAATGGCATCATTACATAATATAAGTCAGGATCTGGACAACCTCTCGGTAACTAAGTCATATAAGTGCGAAGCAGAAACATGTTGCAAATTAATAGACAATACCTCAAAATCATTTACTATTATCTCCCAGAATATCCGCAGTATATACAAAATTTTTAATGGTTTTATTGCACAATTGTCCCGGCTTACATTTGAACCTGACGTGATTATTCTTACTGAATGTTGGCTTTCAGAGGACAAACCACCACCCGATATTGAAAATTACTCATGCTACTTCTCAAAAAAAATGCTTAATCAAAATGATGGTATTGTAATATATGTCAAACAAGGAATTAAGTGTACAGTAGAGGAACCAAACCCTGTAGGTGCAAACTTTATGCTTATTTCAATTGGCACTGATATTGTTATTCTTGCCACATACAGATCTCCATCCATCTATTGTATTGAAAACTTTTTAAGCACAGTTGACAGTTTGCTACGACATTGTAAAAATAAAAATATTGTCCTAATTGGAGACGTAAATATTGATATTAAAAACAATAATATTGATCGAAATAGTCCATCATATTTAAACCTCACTGCTGAGCTAGGGCTTCTTCCGGGTCATACTTTCCCAACCAGAGTAAATAATTGCCTTGACCATATAATGATTAAAACTTCCTTGCCTGCAATAGTGATTGTGATAGAATCAACGGTAACAGACCATGACTCGGTTCTTCTTAGCCTATCCTATAAACGTGATCAATTTAAAAACAAACAAATTGTTAAAACAGACCTTGTGGCGACACTTAAGCAACTAGAATCAACTGATTTCTCCTCTGTCTGCCCTACAGCTGATGCTGAACAGGCAACTTTCTTTATTGATAAGTTGTCGTCTGCTATAAAATCTAACACTGAGTTTTGTGGTGTCCGGGCGTAAGAAAATTTTGAAGCCATGGATAACACCTGGACTACTGCGGTGCATTCGACACCGGGATAAATTACACAAAAATCTGAAGAAAGATCCTAACAATCAGATTCTTGAAACTAGCTACAAACGTTATAGGAATTTTTGTAATTCATTGCTTAAAAAATTAAAAAGAAGCCACGAAAAATCCCTCCTGAAAAATGCATGTACTAATAAGGAGACGTGGTCTGCTATTAAATCTATTACGGGCACTACCAAACGACAAACCACTGCTGATAACCTGTTAAATATTCGAGAAAACCCACTTGATGCTGTTGATGAAGTTAATAATTACTTTGCAAATGTCGGCAAAGTACTTGCGGATAACATATTAGAGCCTTTTAACACTACTCAGGTAAGTCTTAATGACTATAACATATCACGTACAACGACTTCTATGGTTCTACTTCCACCAGATGAGGGTGAGATAGAGTCTCTGATTATGAATCTAAAAAATGAAAGTGCGGTTGGTTAGGACTCTATTTCAAATAAGTTCATCAAAATGGCAAAACATATCATAGTCCCAGTATTTAGTGTAATTGTTAAGTTGTGCTTTGAGCAGGGGGTTTTTCCCTCTGTTTTTAAGAGAGCTCTCATAACACCTGTCTACAAGGGTGGGGCACGAGACAGTGTCTCAAACTATAGACCTATCTCTGTACTTCCAGCACTTTCTAAAGTATTAGAAAAACTTCTAAATAAACAACTGATGCATTTTTTGGAGCATAACAACATCCTCTCAAGCTCCCAGTTTGGATTTAGAGCAGGAAAAAGTACAGATGGAGCTGTTAGCTCTTTAGTAAAATATGTTACAGGAAGTCTTGATGAGAAACAAAAGTGCATAGGAGTTTTTATAGACCTCGCGAAGGCGTTTGATACTGTCTCGATCCCAATCCTTGTAGACAAGCTGGAAAGATATGGCATACGAGGAACTGTGCTTAAAATTTTTACTAGCTTTCTGTCAGGTCGCCGACAGAAAGTTAAAATTAACAAATACACTAGCTCTGATGCGGCTGTCACATGTGGCGTCCCACAGGGCAGTATTCTTGGTCCCAGTCTCTTTGTCATTTACATCAACGATCTGTGTCAGATGAAATTCGAGAAAGGAAACATTTTTACATATGCTGATGACACAGCTCTTGTTTTTAAAGGAGAAACTTGGGACGAGGTACGCCATGTTGCAGAAAAGGGACTTTACAGAGCTCATCTGTGGCTGAAACATAATTTATTGACGTTAAACGTATCAAAAACTCTATTAGTTCAGTTTACTAACTCTTCAGTAAAACAGCAAAACATAGACGTCCGTATTCATACATGTAAGTTCTTAATGAACCACCAATGTTCATGTGTTAACATAAATAAAACTCCTACAGTCAAATATCTTGGAGTTCTTCTAGACGCAAAATTAACCTGGCAACCTCATTTAGACATGATATCGTCACGTGTCAGGAAATTAATATGGGTGTTTAAAAATCTGAGGCATGTGGCTGAATTGGAACTACTGCGTAATGTCTATTATGCACTTGTTCAATCAGTAATTGGTTACTGCATTCTAGTTTGGGGAGGCGCATGTAAAACTCGTATTATACACTTAGAGAGAGCGCAACGATCTTTGCTCAAAACTATGATATTTAAACCCTATAGATTCCCTACTAGAACGCTCTATGAAATATGTCAGGTACTCACGGTTAGACAGCTATTTATTTATCAAGTCATTACCAAATTACATGTCGCTACTACCTACGATCCAAATAAATTGCGTAACAAACGTACAGTTATAATAGTACATTATGATACAAGTGTGCGGTGTTGGTCATTACACTCGAGACGGTATTGTTCGCGCGAGCCGCAGGCGAGCGCGATAAGGTAGCCGAGAGTGTAATGATCAATGCACACGCGTTTCATACGACGTTTTTCAACACACTTGCGAGGAAAAAACAGACTTGTAACAATCTAGGCTACAATAACGTGACTATAGAGATGATACATTTAGATTTATAAAGTTCAAATGACCTTTTTTGCCAGGGTACTGTACTGACTATCCGGAGCTTATTTTAAAAACTTTTCTACGTTGATGGTGCAAAACTTTAGATTTCGTATTTTTGATAATAATTAACCACACAACAAAAACGATAACAAATATCTATGGAAAATGGCGCGCTCGTTTTGTTTTTTTCCTGCTAGCGATGCGCGCGAAAATATTAATAAAGGCACTGACAAAACCGCTGAACAGCCTATATGAAAAATGTAATAAACACAAAATAATGTTTTGAATACGCAAATTAAGGTTAATATGTAGTGAAAAATATATAGTTTGATGAAATATTATGTTAGTTTATTATTATCTAATTTATCATTTTTTATTTATTTATACAAAAGGCATATGAAAGCATGAATGCTTTGATGAGATTTTTTTTTAAAAGCGCACATCTCTGCTCGGGTGATATTGTATAGGATACTTCATAATCATTCCATGTATACATAGGTAGTCCGGCTTCCATACATATGGACATAGAAGTTTTATTAAGATTACATTACTCCTAAAAATAAAAGCGTTTTCATTTTTGACAGAATTTATGGTCAGAATAGTTTTTTTTTTACCATAACTAAACGCCCCAGTTTGCCTATGGTATTTCTTTTTACAAAAACAAATAAAAGCTTCACCAAAGTAATTTTTTATTAAATAAAAATTCCATGCTGCCATGATAGTACTCACTAACTCCATACTACCATGTCATAGGACTGGTATAGGTACTAGGTACCTACTCCGACTAGTAAATAGTTATCTGTGGCATTACAGCACTAGTTCGTTATGGTAAAGTAAAAAGCACGCGTGTTTAATACACTGCATTATGAATCTAAAAGCGGTTCAATAAGAGCCACTTTACGAGCAAGTGTGTTGAAAATGTAATTGATCACATAAGAACCCGTACTGCATTAGCAAGACGCCAATGGTTTTTTCTTTCTGTGCATCTTTATAATAAACTTAATAAAATCTTAAAATTTTACTCATGTTCGCTTCACGATTGTCAATCTAAAATTAAAAACTGGCTCCTTTCACTTAACTATGAGGAAACGGAAGAGGTACTAAGGTAAAGGTATTAATTTTTTTGTTTCATGTTTTAGTAAAATCACACACATTTACACACAGATGCACACTCACACACACGCACACACACAATAAACACATACACACCGCACAACATCAACACACACACTCTTTTTCACACTCAATTAGCTAAATATTTAAAATATTGTGTCTGTAAATTTTGCATGTTTTCTTAATCAAACTTTTTGTTTTTCTTTATATCTCCATTGTACTCTTCATTTGGCATAACATTGTATAATAAGGTTTGGGAGAGGGCGCTGACTCCTGACATACAGGTTTGTACCTAGTTTGGGAGTCAGAGGCTTCATTGAATTTCTGTATCTAATTATTATGTCAATAAAGATTATGTCAATAAAGATTATTCTTATAAAAGTGTACGTTGTAATTAGGTATTTGGGGTAAGTAGATAGTTAATAAGTTGAAATTACTTATTTAGAGTAGATTTGAAAAGTAATTAGTACGATCAGTAGGATTAGGATGGCGGCATTAATAGCCTTTAAATGCTGCTTAACAGATTATCTGATTTGTGGGAAACATGTTTTTCAAGGTTAAGTTTTGAAAATAAGAAACATAATTAGGTTAGGCCGTGCTCGCCCAGATATGACTATAAATTACAAACGACGTCATGGTTTTTTCAAACATTTTAATGTTTCCCTTTACGATAATATCAATGGCTGACTGGCAGTTGTAAATTAAATTAAATGTATTGTTTCCCGTGTTTACTTTTCTCCGATTCTAGTAGTTTATGGAATAAAGGGGGTTTTACAGATATTAATAATCTGACGAATTCATCTAAAAAGCATGTTCAGACTGAAAAACATATTCGTAGCTGTTTAGAATTACAGTTCGGGGCTAGTAGGATAGAAGAATTTTTCGCTAATTCGCATGAACCTCATAATAGAAAAGTAGATCGAAATAGGAATTCCGCCCTTAAGACGACCCACCGACCGAAACGGTTTATTGACACCGTTATTCTGTTAGTAAACAAGAAGTAGCTTTTCGCGGCCACGACGAAAGTCCGAATTCCGATACCCGCGTTAAGACACAGATTTCAAGTAACTGGCCTTAGGACTACGTGCGCCACGGCTAGCCTAGGTAAGCATTTTTTGTTCCGGCTTACCTCTCCCAAAAAATTACCCTTCGCCACTGATGCTTAGTATAAATAATTGCCGCACTGTTAGTACATTACATGCTATGTAGAGCTGGTGCGTAGGAAATCTAAAAGGGCGAAAGGTAGCAACCTTTAGAATTGATCTTTGAGCACGCTCTAGAGGGAGTAAAATTGTTTTTGCAGCACCACCCCAAAAAGTTATGCAATAGGTAAGAATGGATTGACACAAAGCTAAATAAACCTGTTTAATTAATTTATAGTTTGCTATGTTCCGTAAGTTCTTAAAGACATATATTTGTCGGAGCGACATCAGGATTTTATATAACTATGATGTGAGCGACTACTGTTGTTACGGCGATTTCTTCTCTGTTTACATCTTTCCAACGATTATTCAGCGAAGTGATTAAATTACTTGCCAACGCGGGTAATGTTTCTTCACTTGGTTTTTTTGCCGTTCATTTTAATGAGGGTACCCCGCCAATGTGTCGGACGAAATAAATCGTTTTGTGAAAAGTACCTTTAATTCATTCCATATCATTCCTTCGTAGGCTATTTGGAATAGCCATGTTGATGCTTCACCTTTTAGCGTCTTGCTGACCGCCACAACAAGTTGACCACTTTACAGTGAATTTTAAGCAAAGCATAAATCTGCTGTCACGCACCGTGATCGCGCATCGGAATCGGGTTTATCCGAGTCGAATACCGGCAACACTAACTTGTTTTTCACTGGCTTAGTTTTTAGAGTTAGTATCAGTCGCGTGCATTTGTAGGTTTTTCATTTCAAAAAGTAATCGCCACTGATTGTTATTGTCACTGTCCCCACGTGTGATCTCATTAGCACGATTTTATCCCACTTCTGATGTCGGAGCGACATCAGGATTTTATTTCATTAGAATCGACATCATGTGGGCAGAAGATGGGTTTCGTGCAATGAAAACACACTCGGTGCGATACAGGACGTTTATTAAAATCACAAACTAACATTATCACGAATTACAATTTAATCACAATAACTGAGCACAACGAATCGAGTACAGTTTCGCGACGTCTTAACTCTGATGCGATCAGACACTGAATGGCCTGCTCGCCGTGGACTTAAACATCACGACTCTGTATAAGCGCGCTTGTGGTGTGGGTAGATCACGTGATGTCACCAGTGGCGCGCTTGGGATTCGTTTAGCGACCGTACTAATGACTGTCTCCGACACGGCCATCCTGCGAAGCACACGTCCTCGTGTGTTAACCTGTAAAGAAAAATACTCGCAAAGTATCACATAGCTCGGTCACTCCTGACCACATTTGCTAAATCCAAAAACACTATGAAAGAAATCTGTTGGAATCTCAAATCTTATTTCTTAAGTTCAAACAAACTAAAATCTCAGAGTTCAGAGCATTACTCACTATTTAATTCTCAAATCTTAAGATCACCAACAAAATAATCAACTAAGCTGCATGTGATTCATACTTTCTTGTAACCTCCAGTTACTCAACCATTCATTTGCGCATCCCCCTCGGATCGCCAAGTCACTCCCGGACTTTATGGTTCCAAAGTATTATCACACAAACTTAATCTCTACTCTTCGTTTCATCAACAAGACTTTCACTCGACTCTACCTCAAATTCGTAAGGAATACTCTGATTCCCTGGCAACTGAAACTTTGACTAATCATAGCAAAAATCATCAACCAGAGCCACGTACCATCGTTTTTCACATTTACAATCATCTTTTTCACTAAGAGCCTTAGAGCCTTAGAAACCCACACACGAGTAAACCACTCTAACGCCACGGCTCTCCAGCCGACTAGCAATCGCATTGCTCTCACACATCCATCACATGGATCAAAAACTATGGTCCTTCCAGACCCAATACGGCCGATAGAGAACCCCTACTCGCGTGGTTCCCATAACTTAGGCTATTGCTCATTACCACTATGATCACCATCTACTTCGACTGGTACATGACCTACTGGCCTCTTTCTTAAACCTATCGTAAGCGTATTTGTAAGTATGGTTAGAATTTAAAGCTTTTAACGTATAGCGATCACCATTAAAGACTACCCCTAACTTAAACGGACCTCTGAACTTCCGATCTAACTTAGTCTGATTTCTCTCTTCGTTTCTAATAACACGAAATCACCAACCGATTTTTTATTTCTTTGTTATAGCTGCGTTTGTCTAACATTCCTTGACGCAATCTCGCGGACTTCATCAATGTCGACTTTGGTTTTCATCACAATGACTTTCCTTTATTACTTTACAAATAATTCTCTATGTCTAAAGTTCTAAATCAAACAAACTAACTAGATCAAACATACGATTAGGTCAATTAAAATGCTAGAGCAACCAAGTACCTCTTTATTCATCTAATCATTACACAAAGCAGGAAACTCATCCGTGGCCTATGGGCAACACATGGCCCTCCAACAAACCTCTGTTTGTTTTACTACGTTCCTCAAGAACGCCGAGTCCCACATGACTCTATGGTCTCTACGACCCGACCTCCGCCAGAGCCACCCGCGCACCGCGCATCCACGGACTACTAAAAGTAGACACCGACTTCTATCGGACTACGGCTACGAAATAGCTACTGGTACGGTCGACCATCCGAACCAAGTTTCCACACTATCTCTCAATTTCAAATTCTCAAATCAAATCAAATACTCTCTATACTTAAAACTGTACTTGGCACTCGGGCATTCTCCTTAACCCATCGTGCTCGTACTTGTAAGTACGCTTAGAACTTAATAATGCTCTCAATGTGTAGCGATCTCACTAATAATTTTACAACTTTGAATGGTCCCTTATATTTTGGGTCTAATTTAGTCCGGTTGCGTCCTTCGTTTTGAAACAAAACAAAGTCAAAACACAAAAAGTCAAGTTGGTGTTCGCTAATCGTTAAGCAACATAAGATTTGTTCTGTGCTGAATACACGTGTTTGACCAATACCAGTCAACGCAACAATGTTATTAACTCGTTTGCCACTTAATTTGGCTGCACAACTCTAATTTAATAACGAGCATTCAGCACCAGAATCGTAAACAAAACAATACAGCTCACCTTTGTGTTCTAACGTGCCTGAGAGTAGTTGTACGATGCGCCGCTCGTTCCACACACCGCCGCGGCGTCGACCGGCCTGCTACCACTGCCGCCGCAGCCGGCGTTGCCGACGCAGCCGCCGCTGCTGCCGACGCTGCCGACGGAGCCGACGCTGCCGCCGCTCGTACACCGGACTGCTATGTGACCCGGCTGTGCCACATTTGAAGCAGACCAAGGGCTTCGCTGCCGGCTGCTGCGCCGTTTTACTCGACGATGATTCACGAGTGGCTTTTATCTTTGCGCTTCAAATGTCAAAACGTGTTCAATTCTTGCTGTAATTTGCCGCAGCATTTGTAGTCGCGGGTCAAACTGATGCGACCAAGTAGGTACTGTTATTACGGCGATTTCTTCTTTGTTTAAATCTTTCCAACGATTATTCAGCCGAAGTGATTAAATTACTTGCAAACGCGGGTAATGTTTCTTCACTTGTTTTTTTTTTTTTTTGCCGTTCATTTTAATGAGGGTACCCGGCAATGTCTCGGACGAAATAAATCGTGCTGTGAAAAGTACCTTCAAGTCATTCCATATCATATCTTCGTAGGCTATTTGGAATAGCCATGTTGATGCTTCACTTTTTAGCGCCTTGCTGACCGCCACAACAAGTTGACCATCTTGCAATGAATTTTAAGCAAAGCATAAATCTGCTGTCACGCACCGTGATCGCGCATCGGAATCGGGTTTACCCGAGTCGAATACCGGCAACACTAACTTGTTTTTCACTAGCTTAGTTTTTAGAGTTAGTATCAGCGCGTGCATTTGTAGGTTTTGCATTTCAAAAAGTAACCGCCACTGATTGTTATTGTCACTGTCCCCGCGTGTGATCTCATTAGCACGATTTGATCCCACTTCTGATGTCGGAGCGACATCAGGATTTTATTTCATTAGAATCGACATCATGTGGGCAGAAGATGGGTTTTGTGCAATGAAAACACACTCGGTGCGATACAGGACGTTTATTAAAATCACAAACTAACATTATCACGAATTACAATTTAATCACAATAACTGAGCACAACGAATCGAGTACAGTTTCGTGACGTCTTAACTCCGATGCGATCAGACACTGAATGGCCTGCTCGCCGTGGACTTAAACATCACGACTCTGTATAAGCGAGCTTGTGGTGTGGGTAGATCACGTGATGTCACCAGTGGCGCGCTTGCGATTCGTTTAGCGACCGTACTAATGACTGTCTCCGACATATTAATTTGCGCACTCTAGTACATAGTAAATCGATATGTTTACGGAAATTTAGCTTGGAGTCAATAGTGACACCTAGATATTTTAAATGGTCAGCTTTAGCTAAAGTGGGGCAGGAACATGCGGTGTCAGCGTTCGTGCTACAATTATGCGCGTAAATGTTTAGATTAGTAAGCGGTATGTTAGTATTTCTCATTGTAAATAAAATGTATTTTGTTTTATCTGTATTTAATGTTAGTAGATTATTATGAAGCCAATTAAGCACAATGTTTAAACCATTCTGAGCATGTTCATAGACCTCACCTCTTGATTTAGCTGAGAACAATAGAGCGGTGTCATCCGCATAAGAGATTGTGACACCATTTTGGAGTGAGAGGCTGCACAGTTCATTTATATAGATTAAAAATAACGTAGGGCCAAAATGCTGCCTTGTGGAATTCCAAAACAACTATTATTAAGTTCAGAACTTGTATACTGATCAATTTTTACGCATAAGCAGCTGGCCAGAGCAGCCCGGGTCAGTTGGGGTCTGCATCCAGAGGTGATAAAGGCAATCTATACCGCAGCAGTAGAGCCAACCGTGCTGTACGCCGCAAGCGCATGGGCACCAGCTTCAAATAAGTTGGGAATTAGGAAGCAACTAAACATCGTCCAGAGGGGATTCGCCCAGAAACTGTGCAGAGCCTACCGCACGGTCTCCCTGAACTCGGCACTGGTTCTGGCTGGAATACTCCCACTCGACCTTCGTATCCGGGAAGCGGCTGCGCTGTACGGAGCAAAGAGGGGGGTGCCCCAGCCCGTACTGGGCGACAGGGAGGTTGAACGGATGGCCCCAGCAATAGAGGCCCCCCACCTCGCGGAGCAAGTGAGCTTGGAGTTCGGAAGTCTGGTAGACGAGGAACAATATAACAACCAGAGCGACTTTGATGTGCGCATATTCACCGACGGCAGCAAGATTGAGGACAAGGTCGGAGCGGCGCTATCCTTGTGGAATAGCACCACCGAAACAAAAGCCCTAAAGCTTGCCTTGCCGTCCTACTGCACCGTCTATCAGGCTGAACTCCTGGCCCTGCAAAGAGCAGTGGGAGAAGCGCTCAAGCGCCGTGAAACCACGTTCGGCATCTTCAGTGACTCCATGGCGGCCCTTCAGTCGGTGATCAACGTAAGCTCCCCCCATCCCTTGGCCGTGGAAACTAGAGACACCATTCGACGCTGAAAGCTCCAGAATAAGAGTGTCTCCTTGTTCTGGATCAAAGCCCACGCAGGTTTGGAGGGAAACGAGAGAGCCGACCAGCTCGCGAAGGAAGCCGCACTGGGGTCAAAGAAGAAGCCGGACTACGATCTGTGTCCCGTATCATTCGTCAAGCGAATAAGCCGGTCGGAAACGCTTGACGAATGGAACGGGAGATATAAAACGGGTGACACGGCTTCGGGAACCAAGCTTTTCTTTCCTGACGCGGTGGTGGCGTACGGTGTAGTGCGCAAGATGGCTCCCACGAGCATTACCACGCAAATCCTGACGGGGCACGGTGGGTTCTCTGCATACCTGGAACGCTTCAAGTGTAAAGAGAATCCATCGTGCGCCTGTGAGCCTGGTGTGGAGGAAACAGTCCTACACATACTGCTGGAGTGCCCGATCACCGCTAAGGTGCGCTTTGAGATACAGCAGCAACTCACCGTCAAATTAGTCGTTGCTAATTTGCCTAATTTAATAGAAGGAAAGAAGAGAGAAAGATTTTTAAAGTATTGTTCTGAAATAGTATCACTAGTAATAAATAGAAATAAGATAGCATAAGCAAACTATGATACTTAATATATAGTGAGTATATGTATAGTTAATGTGTCATAATAATTTAAAAAAAGGATAAGAATAATTATTGATAAGTAGATAATAGGTTGAATTGTCTAGAATTTTAGAATAGGTAGGAAAAAGTGCTTGTGAAAATATATAGAAAAGGAGATGGCTAAATGGAAGTATGGACGACTGCTCCAGCAATGTATAAACATGGAACCTTGCAATATGTAATGCTGAATAGCTGAATATTATTCATATGAAAAGAGTTTCAAGAACTTTTCATATCTTTACAATCCTGAAAATATATTCGTGTAACTCCTACGTCAATAGGTATAAAAAACTGCAAACAAATGACATATTGCTATGAACTTTTACCTAGGCGTTAGGATATATCTGCAATGATTTACATCCAGATTTTGCACGGTGGTACTTGAGAATATATCTACAAAGAGGTAATTACGGGCTTTCTACAATCGGCGCAAAAACCACTCCCGCCTGCGTGTATATAATGTATCCTAACCTAGCAGAATTGTTTATCTATCTCAAATACAAAAATCTATAGTTGTTTGGGTCAGTCAGTTTGTTAATATGAATCCCTATTTTCAAATAGGTTCATCATTTCAACCACTCATAATATTGTCTGTGAAAACTGTCTTTATTTCAACTCATTATCCCACACGAATGTATGCCTAAACCTTCCGGAAGAGCCAATCTACCTACTAGTGACAACCCCATCAAAATCTGTTTGTTGATACATCCATAGGCAGACAGACAAACGCGCCAGGGGGACTTAGCTTAGTACTTAAGTAGTTATGTGGTGATTGATAAATCTTGCCTAAACTACTTTATCTAGTTTAGGCACTGAGTAAGCAAGGACATAAAAGATATTGAAATAAAACAACAAAAATACGATTTATTTATTTATTCGTTATTCTGTGATTGTTACAAGAATATTATCTAAAAATGAAGCCGCTAGCAATTCACACACTGTAGGTACACAAAACAATCTACGGAACGGGCGACAGTTTCTAGGCACTTGTTGTCCGTACGATGTCCGATGGCAAAGAGAGCTGCTCCACGCTGCTATAGCCCTCTCGTCGACTCGCACTGACGTCAGGCTAGACTCTGTCGAACGATTAGTCAAATCACTGACGTATTTCCGACACATATAAGAGGACATAGGTATTGTTTCTGTTCACTGACTGACATGGCCACGGCAGCCAATCAGATAGAAATCAGTCATTAATTGTGCAGGACTTGTTTTTATTACCCAGGTGTTTGCACACTAGGTACTCACTTGTACTCTCTCTTCCTTCACTCTCAAATTCTAATCAAATCATTCTGTTTGGATGTTAGCCCAATAACACAACCAGAGAGAAGTCAGGGACAGCCCTGACAATTTATAGGCCGAGAAACTGAATATCTGAAGAGGAGGATGATCCACGCTACAGAATGGGCATGTAAATATAAAAGAACAAACTGTGTTTAAAAATCATTTTATTTAGGTACTTGATGGAAAGCTGGATGTCACGTTGGTAAATTCTGCAACATAGAATTGTTTCTTTCCACTGCATGGCGTTGTACACTTTTGACAGAACGGCCACAAGTTATGCACACCATTCTATGGCCAAATAAACGAACATCGCCAGTTGCTTCTGAATTCAGCTGTCCATTACAAGGATGAAAAAATGTTGGCATTCCTTGGAACCTAGAACAAACTTAATTACCTTAGTACCCACATGAATTAACTATAATACCTACACATTTGAATATTATGACGTTAAAGACAACCAGTCTGTTGTAGACGTGACAATTACAAGACGAGATGAGTCTTTCCGATCTATTGCCATTGAGTTCATTATGTATTTTGAGACACATGGTAAACAAAGTCACAGTAGTTCGATGTTTCATATAGTATTTAGTAGTTCTATAATGATTCTAGCTGTAGATGACTTACCTCAATTGTTGACCATCGTGCTAGAATAGTGAGTAGAACAGCAGGCAATGAAGATGTGATATGCCGCCGCAGTCTTTGCGTGGCCACATCGCAGTTTATGTATCGCATGATGAATGATTGCAAGTCCGTGTCAAGTAGCGAGAGGTCAGTAGATATGCGAGCACACACAATAAGTCCAATAAACAAGCGAGGGTGAATGAAAATCCAAAATAAAATAGCACAACGAACAAGAAAACGGCAGAGCGTTGAAACGGCGTCTGTTGTCTGTTGCATAGACTAGTTAATGTTATGTATGTCTGTTGTATAACATCTGACCATAGATACACTAGCACCTGACGTTTGTTTTGTCATAGAGAAGGGATTGAAGTGTAAACGAATCAATAAAATAATCGAATAGGTTGAAAGAAAAAATATAATTAGTTTTTATTGACCACTATTCAGTTTGTATTCTTCGACACAAAATAGGTAGTAACATTAAACGAAGAAGCATAGTCCGAAGCTTTCAGTTATTTTTATTTGGTTTTGGTTAAGTGGAATTGAGTAAAGTCGATTGTCACTTTAAAAACAATCCTATTTTCCGAATTAAAACCATGTGAAAACATAATAACAAGCAACTAAATAGGACACCGAATTGAACGCCTTAGTTTCAGAAAAACCTGTTATCAAAAATCGATTTAAGTACCTACTCATAGTTTCATTTGACATTTGGAAAAACCATAAAACCCCTCCCTAGCTTGCAGTAGTGTTATTTCCCCTTGACCTTGTCATGTAAATCAAAAAAGCAATTAATATACTTTTTTTATGTTTAACGTTCACGAAAGTTCTAGGAAATTAATAAACACTAAATAATTCATAAATGATTTTTTAAATATTACGAGTTAATGTGAGATTCCTATATGTGCTAGGGGCAGTCATTTAGCCATCTCCTTTGGGCTAAAGAAAAATTGATAAGATAAAATTTATAGTAATAATATATTGGTAGATAATAAATTGGTTTGGCTAAAATTGTGGAAAAGATAGGAGTAAGTGTGCAGGAAGTGGAGCTGCTTTATTTAAGTACTGTTATTATTTGTGTTTTTGTTTGTTGGTGTTCATGCCATAGGAATTTCTCGTTTCGTGATTCTTATATACTTTTTTTTAAATAAGTTTGAAATGTTTAATGAGAAAATATATAAGTCAAAAAATCAAGGGCTCTGATAATGTCAGGGGGACACTGAGCAAAGGCAGGAGTGGTTTTTAGCCGTTAGGAGTCCGGCACTGCCCAGACTGGCTCACCAGTGAGGCAGTCTGGGCGTCCATGAGCATTTCCCACTCTAGCCAAATAAAAAAAATAACCAAGGTAGCTCGGCTATCCTGCCCATACCCAATAACCAAGGTAGCTCGGCTATCCTGCCCATACCCAATAACCAAGGAAGCTCGGCTATCCTGCGAACCAAGGTAGCTCGGCTATCCTGCCCATACCCAATAACCAAGGTAGCTCGGCTATCCTGCCCATACCCAATAACCAAGGTAGCTCGGCTATCCTGCCCATACCCAATAACCAAGGAAGCTCGGCTATCCTGCTGATACCTAATAACTAAGGTAGCTCGGCTATCCTGCCAATACCTAACAACTAAGGTAGCTCGGCTATCATGCCGATACCTAATAACTAAGGTAGCTGTATCTCATTGGTTCTTTAATTCCTCTACGTCTAGGTACAATAATCAACCGTCTTCGTTCGTTTCGTTTATTCACTGTGTACGGTGCACCCCACACAACATTTATCATTAAAAAAGGTCCAAACAATAAGTTAACTAAAGAAAATCAAAATAATTGTAACGAATCAGTTACTATTTACCAAAATAAATTTCATCAGAAACTCATGAAATTTTCAGTATAATCCGTGCACCTACACAAGCCAGAATCGCAGCAACGACTAGTAACAGACCAGTTGCCACATAATAATTATGCTACAACACAGGAGACGGTCTGTGCCCCAACATAGACCAAAATCGCATCAACGATTCTATGTAGACCCATCGCCACATGTGCTTACTGCACATGAAGTGCGGTCGAGACCCATCGCCACATGTGCTTACTCCACATGAAGTGCGGTCGAGACCCATCGCCTCATGTGCTTACTGCACATGGGGTGCGGTCGAGACCCATCGCCACATGTGCTTACTGCACATGAGGTGCGGTCGAGACCCATCACCACTACACATGAGGGTTTCTCTGCACCAACACAAACCAAAATCGCACCAATGGCAACGATTCTCATAGAAATGTAGCGCAATATGTGGTTCAACATGAAGCGTTTTGTGCAACACAGTGTTCAACACAGACTGGAATTTACCAATCACCAAGTTTAACCATAAAAAACAAAATTAACTAATCAGTTAAAAGTTAAAATTACCAAAATTTCATTTAATTAGCAATGTTTACTCAACTCATGAAATTTTCATCTCACTGATGATTATTTGTAGACCCATCGCCACATGAGCTTACTGCACATGAGGTGCGGTCAAGGAAGGACCCATCGCCACATGTGCTCACTGCACATGAGGTGCGGTCAAGGGAGAACCCATCGCCACATGTGCTCACTGCACATGAGGTGCGGTCAAGGGAGGACCAATCGCCACATGTGCTAACGTGTAATAATGCCAATAATAAGTGTGTGCAGTTACAAATAAGGTTAGGTGAGCTGCACACTACACCTCCCCTTTTTTTTTTTTTTTTTTTTTTTAAACTTAGCTTACAACACCACTTCTTATAAATAAATACTTTTAAACATAACATTATAAAAAAAAAACATCACTTAACCAAAGTATTTTAATTAAGTTACAAACGGTTTCGTATTATTTTTATGTATTACATATTCTTTGTCATTTTTTAAAATTTTTACATTTGGTGATACATCTTCAATGACTCGGTATGGTCCTAAATAGATTTTATCTAACTTATTTCCTACCTGATTTTTAATTAAAACTAAATCTCCACTCTTGTATTTTAATGGATTTACAGATTTATCAAATATTTTTTTTCTTAATTCCTTACTGACTAACAAATTATTTCTGGCTTCTGCTTGTGCTCTTTGAAGTCTGTATTTTAGCTCCAAAGGGTAAGAATCAGGATTATATAAAGGTTCTACATATGAATTTTGTGCTATATTAGATGGTAAATTACAATTTTTCCCAAATACTAACTCAAATGGAGTGTATTTTGTTTCAGAGTGTATGGTAGTGTTAAAAGAAAAGCACCAGAATGGAAGCCAACTGCTCCAATCTGTTTTGTTATTATCACACTGAATTCTAAGATAAGCTCCTAGAACCTTATGAGTATTTTCCAAACCTCCCAGAGTTTCATGATGATAAGCTGTTGAATGCAGTTTATTTATATGCAACAAACTGCAAATCTCAGTAAAAACTGATGACATAAACTCTGTTCCCTGGTCTGTTATTATCTCTCTAGGGATACCATACCTCAAAATAAAATTGTTTACAAATACCCTAGCTACAAAATCAGTATTTTTCTTTTCTAAAGGATAAGCTTCGACGTATTTAGTTAAATCACATTGTAATGTGAGAATATACTTATAGTTTAAATTATCTACATCTAATGGACCCATTAAATCTAAACTAACTCTTTCAAAAGCAGTGGATGCCGTGGATGTGATGACCATCGGCTCCTTCGTATGCCTATTGGAATGCTTTTGAATCTGACAACTTCTACACTTCTTTACGAATTCTGTTACGTCATTAGTCATTCCTGGCCAATAATAGTACTTCCTAATATTATTTAGCATTCTGTTTACCCCCGCGTGGCCACTCGTGGGTAACAGGTGGAAGTCATTCAAGATCACAGTTTTCGTGTCTTTGTCAGTAACTCTTGTCACATCTTTAATAACAAGTAGCTTTGGAATGTCATTTAAATGACTCATTTCCTGTATTAAATGGTTTACAAAAATTTCGTAGGGCTTGCCTTTAATTATTATGAGCTCGTTTAATTTTATTTGTTTGCAAAAACGTTGTAATTCTCTCGCTAACACACTTACGGTCGATAACGATCGAGTAATCACAAAAATTGCTGATTTTCCCGGCACGAATTTGTAGTTTCCATTATCACTAGTGATATGTTTTGATTTTTCTATGAGACTTAATGTACTTTTATTACAGAATAATATCAATTCAACGCTGTCAATTGGTCGTTTAAGGATTTTCACTACCTTAGGTTGATCAGGCCTTGGAGTAGAGGATACCTCAGTAGTCATGTCGTTGTTGTCACAGGCAATCTGTGTGTCACAGTCAGTACGTAACCTTCGAGTCTGTGCCCTTGTCATGACCGATACTACATGCTTGTTCATATCCTTTAAGCTGTTGGATGTAATAGGTATCCGGCTCAATGCATCTGCAGCTGCGTTGTGCCGTCCTGGTACATAGCTAATTTCAAAATCATATTCCTCAAGATATAATCTAAACTTTGTCAACCGGCTTGAAGGATCGGTGATATTAAATAAATAAATCAATGGCTTATGGTCTGTTTTTATGTAAAACTTTTTCCCATATAAATAAGGTCTAAAATGTCGAACCGCCCAAACAATAGCAAGCAATTCTAACTCAATCACAGGGTATCGTGTCTCAGCTGGTTTCAAATTACGGCTGGCGTACGCGACTACCTTGCTATTGCTATTAGACAGCACGGCGCCTAATCCATGTTTTGATGCGTCAGTTTGTAACGTAAAAGTATTATTGTCGCTAAAGTCTGGATAGTCTAGTATAGTCGGACTAATAAGGATTTGTTTTAGCTTGTAAAATGCTCGCTCGCATTCATCACTCCACACGAACGCTACATCTTTCTTACATAACGCATTCAAAGGATAGGCTATTGCAGCAAACTTTGGAATAAAACGCCTGTAATAGTTAGCAAATGCAACAAATCTCTTGACTTCGTCTACATTCTGCGGCACAGGGTATTTTTGCAGAGATTCTACCTTTGATGGATCGGGAAATATACCTTCTGAAGTGATCTTATGTCCCAAATAAACGATTTCTTTACGTAAAAATTCACACTTCAGCGGATTTAGTTTCAAATTCACTCTTCTTAGGCATTCAAAAATTTTTATGAGATTCTTGTTATGCGTTTCAAGACAATTTCCTACGACAATACAATCATCTTGATATAAAAAACATGATTTATAATTTAACCCAGACATTGCTATTGTCATGAGACGAGCAAAAGCACTAGGCGATGTCTTAAGTCCCATTGGACATCGTTTCATTTGATACTGCTTGTCTGTTGTAAATGCAGTAAACTTCCTAGACTTTTCTTCTAAAGACAGCTGATAGTAACCTTGACTGAGATCTAATTTTGAAAAATAGATGTTATTAGATAATGAATCTAGAATCTCAGTGATGTTAGGTAACGGAAATTTATCATCCTGTATCCTATTATTGAGTTGGCGATAGTCCACTACAAGTCTCCATTTCCGTTCTCCTGACCTATCTGTCTTTTTAGGTACTAATAGAACTGGACTAGACCATTCTGAAATAGTCTCTTCAATGATATCGTTTCTAACCATTTCATCGATTTGTCTTTGTACCTCGCCTTTCAATGCTTTAGGCAATCTATAAGGCTTCACATACGCTGGAGACGCATTTTCCTTTAGTTTAATTGAATGTTCTATTAAATTAGTAGTAGTGAGCGTATCTCCTGGCAAATGGAAAACATCGGCATATTTGGCACATACGTTTTCAATGCCTCTTTGCTCCTCTTTATTTAAATAGGTATGTAGTTGTAAAGTAGTTAACAAAGTTCGGACTCTATCCACAGATATACTATCGTCGTCAAACTTGCAAACATAAAAATTATCTAGGCAACTAATAATTAAATCTGAAATATTAATATTAACCGAACTATCAGTTGTATTTAAAATCCTAACAGGAATAAGTCCATTATGTGGCTTCGATACTACACCCGCTGTGAACACACCTTTATAGATTTCCTTTGACAAAATGACGCAATCACTGTTGTGTGACGTCGGGATGTGTTTAATTACTTCGCAACGAGGCGGAATTGTAAATAAATTCCTATTTACATGAACACTAACAGACTGGTGGCGGGTATGTAAACTCAGAGTTCCATTTTTATAATTTAATACCGCGTTATATCGCTCAAAAAAATCCTGCTCGAGTATACCTGCTGTGGCGCAAGATAAGTGTTCAAAAATGTAAAACTTTTGTTGAAAAGTCACATTATTAATAACAATATCTAAATAAATATATCCCAAAGACTCTAAATTACCACTAATTCCTTTAATTACTATCTTATCCTGCTTTAATAAATTCAATAAATTCCTATGTCGCGACAACCATTCATACTTAAGCACACATAATAATAATAATATTCTTTATTTTTCAGACAACAATGATCCATAGTGTTAGTAAAAACAATAAAATTACTTATTTCTAGTGTTAGTAACTAATATATTACATGGAAGGCAGAGTAAATAGTATTGTGAAAAGGACCTCCCCAAACTAACGTTCAGTGATTATCCTTCTCACAATACTCTTAATTATCGGAGAGTCGACACTCTCCACAACAGTTTTTAGGATGCTGTTGTCACTCGCCCGCAACCGTGACAGCAGCGACGCGGTTTTCTTCCGAATGACGGCGTGGAATCCGTCAGTTCGGTTTTGCGCAAACATAGCAGAAGCGCTGCACCAACGCGGCAGTCCCAACAGCATCCTAAAAATATTATTATATTGTATGCGTAGGTCATCCAGCGTTCTTTTGGTATAGTTGACCCAAAGATTCCCCGTGTAAAAGCACTGGCAATATGCCTTAAACAGTGTTATCTTCACTAAGGTGCTACACCGAGCGAATCTTCGGGCCAACATGTTACCTCGGACAGCCAGAGCCCTACGCTCCCTTTCAATATCAACACTGTCCTTAAGGTCGTCGGTGAGAATATGCCCTAGATATTTAACCTTAACCTTTTATTTTGCTCCACTATCAATCAGTAAATTAAGTTCAACATTACTATTTTCTAATTGACAATTAATTATACAAAAATTACTAAAACTAAGAATTGAATGAGTGTACGGTTTAGGTACGAAAAAATTCTAGGCCTTCATGACTATTTGCGTGATCATTGCGCAAGTTGTCTTGGACATTGGACTGCTGCGCGTTATGCTGAACAAGCTGACAACGCGCCGGACGTCCGCGAAAATGCTGACGCTGACCAGCTGAGTGTTTACCTCGATTTACATTGTATGAAGTTCTTTGACCTGTGCTATTTCCATCATTTTTATTATAATTATGGTTATAAGTTTTATTGCTATTATAAAACTGTCTATTTCCTCGGCCTCGAGAACCTCTAAAGCTACGTTTATAGTTATGGTTAGCCCTAAATTGCATAACCTGGTCTTGTGGCTGGACAGACATGGATTGCTCATCTACCGCAGCCGTAATAGCTTCAGATAACGACGCAAACTGTCGTGAGGCAATGATGGTGCTGAGCCGCTTATCGGTCAAACCATCGCTAAACCGTTTAATTGCAGTCTTCTCATTGAGTGGACGCAAAACCTCATAGGCTTCACGCTTATCGTTAGCCTGAGCAATCGTGAGATTCACAAACAACTCCTCAATCTCTGTACCGAATTTTTCTATACTCCTACGGCCTTGAGTAGCCTTAAACAATTGTGTTTGTAAAGCTACGGACGATTTTTTCGGTAACAAGTTAATGCGAATATCTTCTACCATACTTTCAATATCTGCGTAAGTAGTTTAAAGACGCAATTTTGCACTTGGCGAGAGCCGCGTTTTTAATACAAACTGTATTAATTTACTTTTACTGGCATCATTAATAAGCGAACTATAAAGCAAGATGCCATCAATAAGCTGATTTGTGACCTGCTCCTGGCCATTCATTACCGGCAACAGGGTAATTGCAGTTTTTATATCGAATGTGTCAGCCATTGTTACAACACTATCAGAATATCCTAAAAAATCCTTGGAACTAGTTTGACTACTACTATCTACTAAAGAAAGTAAACCCTTAATTTTCTGAAAATTTGCTTGTATCTCATGAATTAGTGTTTGGAAAACCTCACAAGTACTTTTGTCTAACTTGCGATCTTTAACTTCTTGGTTCAACTGAGTCAAAATACAATCCAGTTTACTATATTCTTTTTCTGCTTCTACTAGTTTCTTGAAAGCTAAATCTTGTCTACGCCTATCTGGACCTAGTTTCACTAAATATTCTCTTAAATAATTTAGTTTACAGTGCAAATCTTGCAATTGTTGGGACATTCCTACTCCCCAAAACAAAATATAAAATAATACAGCATGTTCTAATTACAATAACCACACACAACAATAACATGAACTAATGTAGAGAACAAAAAAAAATGATAGCAGTGCAAAACTTACATTGCAGTAGATACCTATTTTACTGACAACGTATATGTAGGTCACGACGTCTTACGTGGCGTGGTTCAATGGACTCCTCAGCATTGGACTCGAACTGTCTCCTCTCACGTGGCGTGGTTGCTGGACTCCTCAGCATTAGACTCAAACTGTCTCCCAGCTGCTCCACATCGGACCCGAACAATTTATCTCCCGGCACCCTGCAAATCCTCTCATCACAAGGCTTTGAGAATTCACCCGGCACCCGGCAGCAACGTTCCTTTTACTGTCTTCCCATTTAACGTTTTCACCTCTTCACACTAATTCTTCTAGGATTCTGTTTCTTCTATATTTAAAAAAAAAAATCTTCTTTGCTTCTTCCTTCTAATTCTCTCCGTCTTCACAAACTTCCATCAGTACAATTCTTCATGATTCGTTATATAGATTGCTCGTAAGTTGCAAAATTTTAATTGCTGGCTAAGGGTCGCCATGTATTGGAGTGATGTAGGCAAATTAAAGAGAACTGTTCAATTCAACGATTCGTGTAATAATGCCAATAATAAGTGTGTGCAGTTACAAATAAGGTTAGGTGAGCTGCACACTACAAGACCCATCGCCAAATGTGCTTACTACACATAAGGTGCGGTCGAGGGAGACCCATCGCCAAATGTGCTTACTACACATAAGGTGTGGTCGAGAATTTCGAGTATGAGTAGACAAGCCATTCTTAATCCGAGGTGGTTACACTACCACTATCCCCAACTATAACGTTAATTCTCGAGGAACTTGGTGATCGGGAATCCGCCTCACACGATCATGAGGGTTTTTAGGTTCACTTAGAGTCAAGCGCCGTTAGTAGGTTTCTGTAACCGTCTAACACATCGATAGTCATAAATGGGCCTTTGAATTTAGGAATTAATTTTGTCTGATTCCTTTCCTCAATTTCTATTTTTAAAAAACCATTTAAGAGTCAAAATTACTGACACTCACAATACCATCAATTGTCACTAAACTAACCTTAGAAATGCGACGATTAAAAGTAAGTCTAGGATCTAAAAGCCAAATTTGTAACTGTCATAGTGCCCCTAAGCGTATAGTCCAACTCTTAAAACTCCGCCCCTAAGACGAACCACTGACCGTCCTGTTTTAACAAGTGATCTAGGAACACCACATGAAAACGATGACGAGTATTCTGAGAAAATATCAATCAACTGTGAACGAACTCTGCCGAAACGTCAGTATTCACGTTAACAAAATCAACTTGAAATCAAGAATCGTTTTTGAGCATATTTGAAACTTTACATAATCTAACAACCAAGACGTCCTGATAAGGCGACACAAAACAACACTATCAGATATTCAGATGTCATACTAACGTTAAATCTCTGATCTAAAATCTTACGGCCAGTTAAAATATAATTTTTAAGACAATTATCTGGTGCAACATGAAATAAGATCTTTAAACGCTGATTGTTAATGATAATCTCGGATAAAACTTGTAGGGTACTTTTCACACTACTATCTACACCATCTTTGGTGAGATTCGACGCCAGAATCGTAGTAAAATGGACATGACTCAACCAGTATTCATCTGCTCAGATTGCTGACATAGCGAACTCACACGCGTCGCTCGCTACTCGCCACTGCTGCAGGCGCTGGCCCGGAATTGCCTGGGGCCCTTGTTGTGCTGGCGCCTTCATCATGTCTTTGTGGACATCTCGACGCATAATATCCGGTGTTGCCACATCCGGTGTTGCCGGTCCCGCCGAAATGGTAGCATTGAATGCATTACCTTTAACCTAACTTGATCGGCAGTCAGACGCTCGGTGACCTGCTTTACTGCACTTGTGACATTGCAGTGTATTTGACAACTGAAACTTAGATTGCTTGCACTCCGTAGCGGCGTTGGTCGAGTTACCAATCGAAGCTTTCCTTTTCAAAAACGAGAACGCTTGAAGTTCACTCTGCAGCTTGTTATTGTGGACTTCTGTAGTCAAAGCCAACCTGTGTATACGCCCATCAAATTGTGCCATATGAGCAAGCACAGTGGATATGGCAATCTGCTCAAAGCTCATGTTTTTCCAGCGTGATGTGAGCGTAGACATCAATCGGGCGGCGTAAGCAGTATAGCAGTATAGCGTTGTCTGAAAATAAACATTTTTATTTTTATTTTTTTTATAGCATGCACCTTCCTTAGGCTTGCTACTCATCATTTTAACAAGAGTAGCTGCTGGTGTGTCAACGCAATCGTAACAGGATAAAAACAGGCGTTTGAAGTCAGACCAATATCATACCCGCAAACGATACTTGTGCAAGCCAACGTGAAGCACTTCCTCTCAGAGCCTTGAGGTTATGATCAGTGCACTTCCTTGAAGCGGCACTTCCACACACAGCACACAGCACAGGTCCGCTGTAGTACACCAGCCACGTGCGTCTACATCCGGCTTATCCAGGTCAAATTCGGGCAAAGGAATATCTTTGGTACCTGCCGGACCCTTGATGGCTTCTATCAGGGAATCATATTCTGATTTTGAGCCGCTAGGCATACGAAGTATAATCTAGTCACACCGTGACGTCATCACTCCATTATCCACAATTATTTTCTTCAGTTCGAGTGTATCCCAATTCTGATGTCGCATCATGGGTGGCCGAGATGCGAAGCATCGGGGCTTCTTCACGATCCGACATAATTTAGGTAGGTGTGGGCACTGTAGTGGGTACTCGAACGAAAAGATAATTCCACTTTAAAATAACTTTAATAAACTACCGAACGAAACAAACACGTCCGTCGGAAACAAACACGTGTGTTGGTATTGAGCGTTTGCCAAGACTGTCCGAGCTCGACTGTCGACTCTAGACTGTCGCAACATTCGGTCTCTCCTCCAGTCCGCGCTGCATCCCCTCTACCGACGATCGCGTCCAAGCGGTAGGGCACGCTTGCGTTTCCGATCATGTGATCATTTGTTTACGTTTCACATTGTTAGATGGCGCTGTACGCTAGACTTGCGCCATCAATCCACGACATACATATGCTTAATATGCATATTCATTTCTTAGGAAGTCACTACAGTGACAAACTTATATTTTTTGACACCAACAGTTTTGTTGATAAGTTAAAATCAAGGAATATAGTATTTGCCCATTACAACTTCAAAATGCTAACTTTTAACATAAGAAGTGCACAGTGTAACTTTGACAGTTTTTTAGTAGCGCTAAAACGTTTACACATCGAATATGATGTTATTGTGCTTACTGAATGCTGGCTGCAGGAGAGCTCTGTTATCAGACAAATGGAAGGCTACAACGTTTTTAACCCTACTCGCCATAAAAACAAGGCAGGTGGAGTATTCATGTACGTGCGGGAATCTATCACGACATCGGCATCGGAACCAGACATAGATGATACGGACTGCCTGTTGGTAAGTATAAACGGTTTTATGCAAATTCTCGGAATATATCGCTCCCCTTCTTCTGCTAATTTGGATAAATTTTTGGTATCACTTGATACCAAAAATTTATCCAAATAATTTGAGGAAACTTAAGGAAAATTCCAGATTGGTATTACTTGGGGACTTAAATATAGACTTACTTGCAGCTAATCCTAATGCTAATAACGTAGCGTATCAATGTTTGATGGCGCAACATGGCTTACTTCCCGCAATTACAAAGCCTACGAGGGGACACAGCTGCTTGGACCATATTTTTGTAAAAAGTAAAGATTCTGTGATAGGGGTGGTTGTCAAATGTGCGGTAACAGATCATGACGTTGCTATGGTTGGCCTCCACACAACAAACGATACACCAAATAGGAAAAAAAGGATAATCTTGAAGACAGATTTTAAAGCTGTATCTGCTGATCTACAAAAGGCTGACTGGACCAACGTTTTAAGTAAGAGTGATGTAAATGAGGCATTAGATCGTTTTAATAACATAATCAGTTCTGCAGTAAACGCTCACACTCATTTCATCAAAAGTAGCCGCTCGAAGTACAACATAAAGCCATGGATCACTCCCGGTTTGATGAGATGTATGCGTCATAGAGATAGTTTACACCGACAGGTAAATTTAGACCCTAAAAATGAAATTCTCAAACTCTCGTATACTAGGTACTATCGACCAATGTTCCGCATGCTCACCTTTAAGGCTATAATCGCATAGCACGGCTCACGACTCGATCGCCCAATGCATGTATTTTGACCAATAGGATGCACGAAGCGTATTTTAGTAGTGTTCGTAAAAGTTACACGCAGTACACACAGGCGCGTGCTATTCTCAATTGTTTGTGAGATGTTTTTTTAATGGGCACTGCCAGCGTGAACTGTTTATGAATTATTATTGTTGACAAGAAGTATTCATATTTTCTGTTCGGTTTAGAAAATGTAATAATGTAATTGCTATATTAAATTAGTAGGGTCATGTATTATACCTTAATGAGATCAGCGTATTTTGCGAGTTTTATTTGGATGCACGAACCATATCAAATAAATCTTCAGCAGAAAGGTCATTATCACTATCATCTAATGAAAAACAGTCCGAACACATAAACAGTTCAGAATCCTCTTTATCTGGAATATGCTCTAGAAACTTTTTGGGACAACACTTTTTGTGGTAGTAAAATTTGCATGAACTGCACTGAAGCACATTTTCTTTCAAATCGGTTCTATTACAAGATTGGCAAGTTACAAAAATTCTCTGACTTAAAACTACAATCCGCTTTTCAGCAGGAACATCAATTGCCGGACCTTTAGGAGCATCAAAATTTAGCTTGGGCTTAGTCGTACTTTTTCCTTTTCCTTTTCCTTTCCCTTTCTCCTTGTTTGCCTTTTCTAACATTTGTTGCAAAAGAGCCTCCTTTTCTGGTGTATGGGTTAAAATACGGGAACTTCCTTTCTTTCTACCTCTTTTACTTTCTTTTCTTATTAATTTTGGAAATGGTCGAATCATTTCTGGAGTAATTGAGTTCTTGCATGCAATATTTTCTTCTGTGTTTGATTCAAATGCTTGAGAAGTGGATGGCTGATTTTCAGGATGAATCAAAGCTTTATGGATGAGGTGAATATCAGAACTAGTTGGTTGTATTTCAAAACTATCTATTTGTTCAAGATTTCTATCATCTGTGATTATATTTGGTGGTTCTGGACGCTCGGTGACTGACGATGGTGCAAAATCATCCTCCGAAAACAGATCGTCATTGAATGGATAAATCCCGGTTGATACGAATCCGTTTATAATATTTTTAGGTGTAAAGGATGCTGCATACGCCTTGCTGATCAATTCCGCTAAATCATAAATTGTTATTGGCACACCAGGATGGTTAACCATATGCAGATCAGCCGCTTTGTTATAAGCAGTTTTAAAAGGGCCAAAAACGGTCTTATCTAGTGGCTGTAATTTATGAGACGTGTGTGGAGGTAATGTCAACATATGAATCCCGTTTTCTTTGGCCTTTACGATAATTTCATATGATATGTGGGTCTCGTGATTGTCTAAAATAAGAACCACTGGTTGTTCAAGTGACGGTTTCACGCAATGGATAAAATGGTCTAAATATTTCCGGAAAATAGGCTCCGTAGACCAGCCTGAACGATTTGCTTCGCCAATAGATCCAGGAGGTGCATTTTTCATCATATTATCCTTAAAATGAACTCTTGGGAATATAATCATTGGTGGTATAGAGTTTCCTGCGGCGTTTATACAACCAATCATAGTAACATTTTCGCCTCGTTCCCCTGATGTCATTTTACCTAGCAATTTTAAGGATTTTGGCGCTAAAACTTTCTCAGGCTTATGCACTGTAGAACATCCAGTTTCGTCCAGGTTAAAAATGTTTTGTGGAGCAAATTCGCTGCGTTGATACAGTTCTTTTAAGTTATCATAAAACTTCTGAACATGAACTTTATTAAAGCACATTGCTCTCGCTATACTAGTTGCTTCTGGTTTGCGCAATGACAGTTCCGTATATTTGCTGCGATATCTGTATAACCATTGGCGACCGGCCATTCCATCCCTTACCCAGGCCTCGGGAATGTTAGTCAGTTTTCTTGCAACGGCAAACTGATAGGCTAAAGTACATGTTTGTCTTGTAGATAGTCCGTAATTCATTTTGGCCGCTTTTATTAAATATTCTAATAAAAGCTTTTCTTCCTCGTCAGAAAATACCTTTTTTACTGCGTAGTTCGGCGTAAAAGAAATTAAATCTGGTGTAATACTGCTGCGAATAGTTTTGACATATTTATGTAAAGTTGATTTTTTCAACCCAAATTCTCTCGCAGCAGTTCTTATTTTCCCTCCATTTTTTAATGAATCTATTGCCAGTTTTAACCTCTCCGGACTTACTGCACCTCTCTTCACACCAGCTTTACTCCTTGGCACTATGGACAACATAAACGAGATGTCATTCAGCAGTGTCCATAGGTAAAAACATTGTTTGTACCTTTGGACGTGTCCACAGGTCCAAAGGTGTCCAAACAAAGACATGTCCAAAGGTACAACCAATGCAACATTTAAAAAAAACGTTATTGTTTTGCTTTTTAGGTTAGAAGCTGTTTTCTTTCCTTTTTGATTTGTAAACTAAAACTAGCTACAGATAAATGAACGATATCAAATTGTAAAATATATCCATCATTATTTAAGTAAAAAGTCAGAAAGATCCTGCAAAAACTTACTTTTCAACACAATAATCTTCAAAATGGTCTCACACTGCACACAACACCAAAAGCGTCACGCCACTCACTAGTGTTGCTAGAAAATAAAAATGCCAGCACAGAGTTGCAATATTATATTTTTAAAGCTGCCAGTTTTTTCATTACAATCAATGTCCAAAGGTAAAAGCGTCCATAGGTACAATACATGACCCTATCAACTTTCAACAAACATTTATAATTATTTGGAATAAGAAATGTTTAACAAAATTTTATTTTGTCTAATTCTGTCTTTTAGTTATTTATTGACACTATCTCTGCCTCCCCAATTAACACGATGTCTTAGGCGATGCTGCCATACAAAATGCAGCGAACAAGCTAGGCGCGTTGACGGGCACTGCGTAAAGGTATAAAATGTTTTTATAGACGTTATTTTCTTGTTACTTGTGCAATTAATTCTATTGAAAAGTAAATACACATGTCAATGTGTTTAAACATGGGAGTTTGTAATTTAGGGTTAAAGCAAGTTATGTAATTTAGGAGTTGGATCTAGTATCGTTTGGCAGTTGTAAGGACGTAAAAGTGATCAAAGTTGGTAGAGGTTGGGTCCACGATTATAACGCTACCACTCTTATTAAAAGGTAATGCATCTTTTTCGAGTTATTAATAAAAATTGTTTCTAACCTCAATTCATTTAAAAAGCGAAAACCCATCGAGTTGGGAGTAGGTATAATTATATTTTATTACAGAAAGATGTTATTAGAAGTTTAGGTAATTGCTTTTACGGCGAAAATAATGGTAATTTCAAAAAAATAAAAACGTAATCGCTGCTTTATAGTTAATTCAGTTAGTGTGCCAAGTTTCATGATCTAATTTGAAGTATTTTTTTAATAGGTGCGGTTTATTGTTAGGTTTGGAGGTAACTTTGCATTTTTTTTCTATCGAGAAATTTTCGGCTAACATAGTCGCTAACATTAATCCTCAACTTGAACATAATTTATTTCAAAATTAATGTTGCAGTTTCGACATAACGGCGGATCTTGCTAAGCAATTTGACGACATATAGGCCCTTAAGTTGCAGAGATAAAATGGTGATGGGGAGAAAAAAATAAAACAAAATCTTAAAAAAAAATGCAATAATTTGTTATTTTTGACATTTTGTCTTTTGAACGTTTCGTTTTACGTAATGTCAACATACTAAAATGTTTTGCTTCACATTCATTAGGAAATAAATACGTATATTGAATGATTTGAATACTTTTTATGCATATGTCATTATATGACATAATTTCGATCCCGGATACGCCTCAGATTTTTATATTTATTTAAGCCCTGAAATTCCTTCTGGGGCAGAACCGGAATTAAGGATGCAAGAGCGAGCGAAGTGAGCTCGGGACTTGGGGCACCCCAACTCGGACAGGTTAGGTTAGAAGGTGAAGGTGGTTTTTTTTTTAAACTACGTCTTATTATCATAGCTGGCAGTGCCGGGCCGGAACAGTTGCAGAAGCAACTTTAATGTGTTTTGAGGTTACAATAATTTGTTTTTCTCAAGAACGGTGCGTTACCTTTTCATGGGAGTGGTGCCAAGGGATAGGGGCACCCACCCCACCGCCCCCCATCCCCCTTTCCCCCCTCCTCCTGCCAAACGATACTAAATGTTTAACCCAAAGTTTTATTTGACAAGCAACGATTGGCAAAAACATGTTTTGTCATTTCATCATTATTCAACAAAAAGTTTGCCAAATAATTCTTTTCAGAAAATAATTATCCGATATTTATTTTTTTAATAACGAATTGTTTGACTAACAATTCATTATTTTTCATGTTATCTCATAAAACAATGTTTGGAATAAAAACGTTTTACATCTTGCATTATTACGCAATTTCCTAAAAATGGAACTCATTAAATAGGCAAAACGGTAATTTTAATTTGTAAATCAACAAAAATTATACTTTAAAAATAATTAAATGCCACAAAACGAATTGTACTAACAGAAAAAAAAAATGTAGGCTATCCGGAATCGAACTAGTTATTCGATTGCCAAAAACGACTAGAATATTAATATATAGAAAAAAAAAAAATTGTAGCTTTAAAGAAGTTCAAGTTCAAGTTATTTTTTTCAGAACAAAAATACATTTGTGTTGAAATATTTGCACAGTAGGTACATAAAAATATATATAGTAGTATAAGTATATATAGTAGGTACATAAAAAGAAGCAACATAGACAATTATTACATTTACAATTAATACATTACAATTATAGTATACAAACAAAACAAAAATTACAAACATATTAAATTTGAGTTTTAAGATTTTTGTCATTACAAAATTCGTCAATGCTGTAATAGGCTTTATTTATTAACAAAGTCCTAAGCTTATTTTTAAACATATGCACATTCTGAATTTTCTTTAATTCTGGTGGCAATTTGTTAAACAGATTGACAGACTGTACGCGAGACGAGTGTTTGACAACATTAAGCTTTGCCTGCAGAACAATAGGAAGGACCTTTCTGCGGGTATCTACTTCAGTACTTGCCTGTAAATCGTTTTAGCCAAATGAAAATGGTAAATAGATTGAATCAATTTAGTTATTTTTTAAATAAAATGATATTTAGAGGATATGTGATTTTTCCAAAATAATTTATTATTAAATGAAAAATGTATAAATGAAAATGTGTAAAGAGAAGCATTTGCTAAATAAATGTTTGTAAAGCGAGTGTTTATAAAATAAAGTCTGTTCAATGAGTTGATGCCTATTGCCCCGTCAATGGTTTCTGCCATCAACCCTTCTTACACTATAGATTTGACAGGTGACATTTCTCACCAGTAGAAACAAACTTAAAAAATACATTAAAATCAATAAATACATTGTTAAAACTCAAAAGATGGTTAAAAGGCAAAAGTTCTTTATTAAAAATGTTAAACTTAATAGAGAAAGGCTAAATTTACTTAAACAATTAGATTTGTATTCTTTTAATTTGGAACAAAGCACTAGGAGGTACAACATTGACACAGAGTACTTGCAATCTGAACTTGACAGTTTACATGAGAAACTTAGTACAATGACTAACAAATATAAGACCTCTGAAGATCTAATGAGGGAATATGTGTTGGCAATGAATGAGCTGGTAAACTCACAAACTAACAACTGTGAGAATTGTCAAATTCCAACCAAAGGACTTACACCGGACCATTCATTGACAACATGCAATACCACCTTACCGCAGCCCTGTGTTGATTTGACACTTCCTGCTAATAGTTCAATTACACAATGTAAACAAATTGAAAATAACATAGTGTTATTTTGCGATGAGTTTGGAAAGGACTTAGGCAACTTGTTGACAGATGAATATCCAGGCCACTCCATAATAAACTATTGCATGCCTGGTTGTTGTTTATTTGATATTATGAAAGAAATTATTAAATGTAACTTTAACCAGAACACTACACTATTAATTTTTATGGGTAATAGGGGAAATGTGAACAAAGCAGAATTGCTCCAATATTATAGAACACTGTGTAATCTTAGTTTAAGAAAAATAGTGTTGTTCACATTCCCTTATAGTAACAGTTTGCCACAGGAAGAAAATAACTTAAGATTTGAAATAAATATGACATTGCATAACTGGTCATTTAATAATAATCTGTTTCATCTAGTTGATACTAACAATTATGTTGGTAATAATTTCTATTTGACAAGAGATAGGTATAATATTGTTATGTACTATCTTTCTAATTATTACAAAAGACAGATAGCTGTGTCGCTATCATATTTTTTTTCAATTACAGCCAAAAACTTGGCTAAAGAACTTGCTTCTTTTGAGCAATGCAATGACATTTTAAATAATTCTGCCAATAATTTGGCAATAAATAATGACATTAATTATAATTTAAATTAGAAATTAGGACAATAGAGGAAACCTCTTGCTTAACAAATGAAGAAAATTTAAATACTGGTTCAAATCATGTTACAAAAAGTTCTTTAATATCTCACCCATCAAATTGTAGTAACCTAAATAAATGTAATAATAATAATAATACTTTAAAAATCGTTCATCAAAATATACAGGGTGTATTAGGTAAGGAATTAGAATTGGAGCTGTTCATGAACTGTAGTTATGTTGATATCCTATGTGTAACTGAACATTGGTTAAAAGTCCACCAGTTCATGTTCAGCTTTAACAACCACCAGGTTGCCAGCTCATTCAGCAGAGTTAATATGATACGTGGTGGCTCTCTAATAATTGCTCGTAACAATATGAAATTTAAAGAACGTAAGGATATTGTGAGCCTCTCTGTTGAGCGAGTTATTGAAATAGCATGCATTGAGCTTGAGCAGTTCATTGTAATGAGCGTGTACAGGCCCCCATGTGCTTCATATGATATTTTTGAGAAATGTATGAAAGAAGTATTATTAAAGACTTGTAACAGTAATAAAACAGTTGTTGTCTGTGGAGACTTCAACATTAATATACTAGAAAAATCTGCTACAGTAAATAAATTTACAAGCCTATTAAAGTCATATAACTTATACAACACATTCTTTGAGCCGACTAGAATAACTGCCACTAGTGCTACCTGTATTGACAATATTTTTACGAACTTAAGACCTTCTACCCATTTAATTATAAATGAGCTGGAATCGGATCACTGTGGCCAGTTAGTGACTTTCCCTCAGAAAATAGTCAGAGCTCAAAGAAAACTAGTGAGTTTTATTCCTGTAAACAAAAGACGCTTAGGACAATTTAGAAATAATTTAATGGAAAAGTTACCGGGTTTGCCTTATCACAACGATCCGGATCAAGCTTATACTCTATTATTTAACCTCATCAATTGTGAGTTTAGAAAGGTTTTCACCTCAAAAACATTACCTGTTTGTGACCGTGTTATATTTAGTGATTGGGCAACACCAGGTATTTATAAAAGTAGGCAGAAGTTATTTGAATTGTATTATGAAAAAACATATAACCATGATGAAACTTTTAAAGAATTTGTTAAAAAATATTCCTGTTCCTCAGCAAAAGCCATAACCATTAAAAATAAAATAAAATCATCTGGAAATAAAATTAAAACTACTTGGAATATTATTAATTCAGAAACGGGAAGAACGACAGTACGGAATCGTGACTTCCATCTAAAAATCAATAATGTAGATATTAAGGCAGACGGGGAGGTGGCAACTGAGTTTGAAAATTTCTTTACTAATATTCCCGTTTTAACAACCAAAACTCTGTCATCGTCGTCCTCCACGTCTGCTTACTCAATTCTAAAAGAATGTGTACCAGAATGTGACAAATTATTTGAATTCACAGTTATTACTGCTAAAGACATTATAGAATCTTTTAAAAATCTTGATGTAAAAAAAACTGCCGACTTTTGGGGCTTATCAGTACATACTATGTCTTCAATAATTGATGTTATTTCACCCTTTTTAGCAATTGTTTTTAACTCTTGTATTGCATCTGGTGTATTTCCTGATCTGATGAAACTTAGCAAAGTCATTCCACTGTTCAAATCTGGCAGCACAACTGATCCCTCGAATTTTCGGCCTATTTCTATATTACCTACATTGAGCAAAATCTTTGAAAAATTAATTTTAAAACAAATGTTAGGACATTTCGATGCAAATCATCTACTGCATCTGAAACAGTTTGGTTTCACAAAGGGTCGTTCAACTACAGACGCGGGCGTGGAATTACTGAAGAGCATATTCGAGGCCTGGGAGGAGTCACAAGATGCTCTTGGCATTTTCTGTGACTTGTCCAAGGCTTTCGATTGCGTACATCATGACACACTCATCAGGAAATTGTACCACTATGGTATGAGGGACAAGGCTCTCGATCTTCTGACTTCTTATCTGAACAACAGAATTCAGAGGGTCGATGTTAATGGCAAGAGATCTGCAGGATCTGCGGTTACCATGGGCGTTCCGCAGGGTTCAATTCTAGGTCCTTTCTTATTTCTGATTTATATAAATGACTTACCCTACCACATTAGGGATAATCACAAAATCGTATTATTCGCAGATGACACTTCCCTCATTTTTAAAATCAAACGTCAGTTAGTCAACTTTGAACAAGTTAACGATGCCCTCTCTAAAGTTGTGCACTGGTTTAATGTAAATAATCTTCTACTCAACGAAAAAAAAACTAAACTTATTAAATTTTCAACGCCAAATGTCAGGCAGCTAACTACTAATGTTCAAGTGAATGGAATAGAGTTGGACCCTGTTGAGTCGACAGTTTTTCTTGGAATAACGATTGACGGTAAATTACAATGGGGCCCACACATAGAAAAATTGTCAGGAAGACTTAGTTCGGCCGCCTATGCTGTTAAAAAAATTAGGCAGATAACTGACGTGGATACAGCCAGAATTGTTTATTTTAGTTATTTTCATAGTCTTATGTCATATGGGATTCTTCTCTGGGGAACCGGTGCGGACATTAATCACGCGCCGCGATCCCTTCGCGAACGCACGATGCCGATGTTGCGTTCTCCTGCGAACAAGTCTGCGAATTGTGACAATGGTGTTAACGCGGAGTGTAGTAGCTGCAATGTGGTTATCAATGAATTACTTGCTTTTGTGAATAACAAAGTGGATACATATGTTGTCTTTAATAAAATTCCCGATCATATGAAAACCTTGCCCTTGATGAAATTTAAAAAATGTTTTACTGAATTACTTGTAGATAAATGTTATTATTCTGTTCAGGATTTCCTAAATGATACATCTTAATAACCTTTTTTGATAACTTGTATAGGTACCTAATAATTATTGTGTTTGCATGCCAACAAGGCAGAATGTACACGGTTCTTTATTATGTTATTTACGATCCTATTTGTATGTACCTGCATTCAAAGCAAATAAAGTATATTCTATTCTATTCTATTCTATTATACACTTGCAGAAACAGCTATTGTGCAAATATGTACGAGTGCATATTCCGACATTGAAATTGAGACGGCAAGGCTACTTGCATTGAAGTTGCTGGCCCCAACCAAGAAAGTAATGAGAAGGAAGGAAGGTAATCAACAGAAAAGTTTACAAGAAATAATAAAGGTAGTTAAAGAATCGAATCCAGAATGCATACCTACGTTTGTGGCTAAAGACCTGAATAAGCTGCCCCCGGTTACCTTCGACCACATTGATGTAACGACATTCTTGAAAGAAATGAGTGTCCTCAAGAAAGAAGTGGCTAGTTTTCGAGGGGACAAGTTAGTGACAGAGACTTCATCAGTTTCAGTCGAAATTGATTGTTTAAAGACGGAAATTCAACAACTAAAAGTGATGGTACAAGACATACGTGCCGAAAATTGCCTTGCAGGCGTTCAACAGATTCAAGGTCAAGATTCGCAATCTATTCCTTTGTCTAATCGCTGTATCGATGACAATACGATTATGCGGGTAGACGGAAATATTGAGACGGTTGCAATCGCGGCGAGCCAGGAGTATCATGCGCGGCGGCCGGAGCGCTGCATGACCGTGGCGGGGGAACATGAGAGGCGAGATGTGCGAGCTACGAGTACATGTGACCGCGCGGCGGGTGCGTTCGAAACGGTGGCGGCGGCGGTGATGACGCAATCCTCATTAACAGCTGACGACGAGTTAAACGGAAACAAAAGTACAAGTTTGTTGACGATGGCTGACGCTGTTAGAAATGGTACAAAGATGCAGACTACTACCCCTCAATATACTGGGGAGGAATGGACGAAAGTCCAGTATCGGCGCAATAAAATAAAGAATAGGCGAGGTGTGGCGCAACCACTGGATCAGTTTAACTTTAGGGCAGCGGATAGAACTGTCTCCCTATACGTGTCTAGAGTACACATAGAAACGACTCCTATAGATATTGTGGGGTTTATCAAACATAAGACTAACCTTGATGTCAAAGCCTACAAGATTAATACAGTGGATAATCAATTTAATGCATTCAAAGTAATTGTACCGCTGAAAAATATAGATCTATTTTTAAATGATAATGGGGACCGACTATGGCCTGCTGATATAGTATTCAGAAGGTACTGGGAGCGTAGCCGTATGCAGAACAGGAGAGCAGATATCGATATATATACGAGCAAAGATATCACAAAATAAAATAAAAACTAATGGATAGTAAACTTGAACTTAAACTTGTATCATACAACTGCAGATCACTTAAAAGGTCCATTCAGGAAATATCACAACTCTGTGATGACCATCAGATAATTGCGCTGCAGGAAACATGGTTGTTCCCTCATGATTTGGACATGTTAAGTACAATTAACAAGCAATTTGGTAGCCATGGTGTATCTGCAATCGACACGGAGCATGGAGTGGTACGAGGGAGGCCGTACGGTGGTGTGGCACTCCTGTGGGATAAGCGTGTGTTTACAAACGCGGAGATTGTGCAGTGTAATAATAACCGTATGGTCGCGGTGAAACTTAGGCGCGGGGAGCGTAGCATGCTAATATTTAGTGTGTACATGCCTACCGATAGTGAAGATAACTTCCCCGAGTTTTCACAGTGTCTTGCTAATATTAGTGCTATAATTGAAAGTGTGGATATTGAAACTGTCTTTGTAATGGGGGACTTTAATGCACACCCTGGTGCCAAGTTTTGTAGCGAGTTGATGGACTTCTGTTCTGAGGAAGCGTTATCCTGTATGGACTGTAAGTGGCTCGATACAAACACGCATACGTATATCAGTGACGCTAACGGTTCGCGCCGGGTGGCTCGATCACTGTGTTGTCTCCGCGGCGGCCGAAGCAATAGTGAGTCACGTATGCGTGCTGTATGATGCGTACCTGTCTGACCACTTTCCGCTTGTTATTCAGGTAATGTTTGATAATATTAGTTGTAAATCAATAACTGCTGATTATGCTACACCGGAACGTATCCTAAAGTGTATATGGGGTAACAGGAATAATAAGCAAGTAGAGGAATATTGTAAATTATGTAATGAAAATTTTAGTAAAATTCGAAGCAATAGTTATTTTAATCTGTGTTGTAAGGGTGAGCTGTGTAAGGTCTCGGAACATATTAAACTAATTGACGTATTCTACTCTGACATAGTTAAAACGTTACAAACATCTGCAGAACGCACATTTTATTGTAAAAATCAGGGAAAGCACACAGTTGTAGGTTGGAACTTTCATGTGCGACAGTATCACGTTCTGGCTAGGCAAACTTTTTTACAGTGGGTTCAGTGTGGTAGGCCCTGCTCGGGATATTATCATGAGCAGATGTCTGGCGCGCGAAAGAACTTTAAAGCAGCCCTCAAATATGTACAGAGTAATCAAGAAAAAATCAAAATGGATATACTGGCTCAGCATGAAACGTCTAAAAATTTTGTGAAATTTTGGAAGGAAGTCAAGAAACTAAATCCTAAGAGTAGTACCCCTGTTAGTGTGGAAGGGGAGACTGATAAGACTGTTATTGCAAATAAGTTCCGGAAACACTTTGATGTAACGCCGCCCTTCAGGCAGACGCAGACTGTTACAGCTGAGGAGCTGCAGTATGGTAATGGCGCGGAGGCCTTCCATGTCACAGCCGATGACGTTTTTGCCGTGCTCAGAGGTATGAAGCGTGGAAGGTCTCCGGGTCATGACGGTCTTAGTTTAGAGCATTTGGTGAATGGGGGTCAGTATATCTGTTGTGTAGTAGCACAGTTTTTTAACCTTTGTGCACAGCATTGTTACTTGCCAGCGGATCTCATTCGCACAGTGGTTGTTCCTATACCAAAAAACAGGACTGGTGATGTCTCGAGCATGGCTAATTACAGACCTATCTCTCTCGCGACAATAGTGGCCAAGGTTCTTGAACGTCTAATACACGGGAAGCTGAGTCCATCACTTAAGATTGACGATGGTCAGTTTGGTTTTCGGACGGGGGTTTCAACTGACATGGCTATATTCTCCCTAAAGCAGGTTGTCAAGCATTATGTCAATCAGGAAACCAGTGTGTATGCTTGTTTCCTTGATCTTAGTCGCGCTTTTGACACCATAAATCATGACCTGTTGTGGGGGAAGTTAGAAAATAATAATGTGCCAGCTGGGGTTACGGGGCTTATCAGATATTGGTACGGTAATCAGTCCAATAATGTTAGATGGGGTTGTTCTGTGTCCGACGACTATAAGCTGTCGTGTGGTGTTAGGCAGGGGGGTTTGACCTCTCCCGACCTGTTTAATCTGTACGTGAACGACTTGATTGAGGAGTTGAGCGGGACACCAGTAGGGCTCAGGTTGGGCGATCGTTATGTGAACAACCTGAGTTATGCTGATGATATGGTTCTGCTCAGCCCCTCAATTAAGGGCTTAAGAAAGTTGCTGGTTATTTGTGATCAGTACGCTAAAAACCATGATCTAGTTTACAATGCTAGAAAAACAGAACTGATGATATTCAGGTCGGGAAAGGGCCCTCAAAATGTTCCGCCAGTGTGCATTGGAGGGCAGACGGTGAAGGTTGTGGAGAGGTTCAAGTACCTTGGTCACATACTGACATCGGACATGAAAGACGACGCGGATATCGATCGCCAGCGTCGTGCCCTATCGGTTGTGGGAAACATGCTCGCCAGAAGATTTTGTAAGGCTAATGTACTGACTAAGGTGCGCTTATTCAGAACGTACTGTCAAAGTTTCTATACGTGCCAGCTCTGGACTGAATATACAAGGAAGTCTTGGGATGGCATACGTGTTCAGTACAATAACATCTACAGACACCTAATGGGGTTGAAGAGATACTGTAGTGCCTCTGGAATGTTCGCGGAGGCGAGGCTGAACGCGTTCAATGCCATTCAGAGAACCAGAATTGCATCATTCATGTCCAGGGTTGGTACGTGTAGGAACAGTATAGTTAAGGACCTTGCTGAGAGAATGTATGCTACCGAGACCTACAAACGGTGGCTACAAATAGCCGCGTAAATGTTTTTTTTTAATTTTAATTTTTAATTTTTTGTTTAATTTTAATTGTAATTCCAATTCAATTTTTTTTGTTCTTAATTTTAATTTATGATTTTAATTTAGAAATTAATTTTGATTTTTTATTTATTTTTATTGGGATTTGTTATTTTTGATTTTAATTTTAATTTTAATTTTTAATTTGGAATTTGGATTTAATTTTTTTTTTTTTTTTAATTGTGATTTTTAATTTATGTGTTATTATTTTAGTTTTTTTTATGGATCATGTGGTCTGCAATAAAGATTTTTATTTATTTTATTTATTTTATTTATTTATTTATTTATTAATAACATCTTTGTTTTGCAGAAAAGGGCTGTTCGAGCCATTTACAACCTAGGTCCAAGAGATTCCCTTCGAGAAAAGTTCAAAGAAATAGAAATTCTGACTGTAGCCTCTCAGTATATATTTGAAAACCTATTGTATGTACACAAAAATATTTAAAATTTTAAGAAAATGTCCGATATTCATAGTTTAAATACCAGGAATAAACACAATCTTGCCGTACATCGAACTCGCCTCCACAGAGTAGGCAACTCGTTCATGGGCCAATGTATACGCTTTTACAACAAACTTCCCATTAACATTCGATACTACCCATTAAACGTTTTAAAAACTGTATCAAAACTAAACTTTGTAAAAAAGGGTACTATAAAATTTCTGATTATTTAGAAGACAAAAAAGCTTGGGAGTGAGCTGCTCGCTCTGCTAAAATTTGTGATAAAACCATAAAAACTTGCCACTTTAATAATAAATATGTAAAATCATGAAAAAATACCAGTTTTATATACACATTGACATTGTTGAATATTATAACAAAATGACATGATTACTTTGTTAAGTATTATATTATTTTTTAAATATTGCGAATGTGGATCATTTTTTTTATTCTTTATTTTACATTTAGTGTTATTGATGTTCTGGCGGTTTGAGTATTTTATGCGGCCTACTCAAATGTCCTTTCTTTGGTATTGTTCGTCGAGTCGCTGAGCTCCTTAAGTTCTGAGATGAGCTCCTCGATTACTGACAATTGCTTGCACTGACTGGACAGGTCCACTCAAATCTGTGTGGTTCTTTCCTCAAAAGACCATTTCAGACACTATCTACATGGTCCTCATATGGCCTGACCAAGATAATGTCTGGACTTTAAAAGAGACTGTGACCTCTGAGTTTGTTTCGGCCTTTCTTCTCAGAGTAGTATGTAGCGCAATTTTTGAGAAGTTTATTGTGGTTTCCGGAAGTAGAAAGAAGTGAGACCATCATCGGTGAGTAGTAAATAATTAATTAATTATTCACGCATTCATAATCTGCGCTGACACAACCCGAGAGTGTGCACTACTACCTAACGAAGAAAAATAAGGGAGGAATATCATATAATTCAATTGACGCTAGCGATAAGATATTGATTAACCACAATCAGTTTCTGCTTGCCTAGTGCCTCGTTGCTGGTGTGTTGAACAATATGCCCGTCAACCGCTCTCCTCCTGCCTCTCCGATCTCACCGCCCGTGATATCTATCACCGGGGCAGACAACATTACATCTACATCCGTACGATCTACTGCACGTGACTCATCGCTGCACCAATGTGCTTCGGCGCCCGACTTGTCGCTCGATTCTAACGTCACACTTCGTAAAACGAACAAGTTCGCGGGCGCAGGTGACACTGCTGCATCCGCGGAGCTTACTGGGACCATGCTTGCTACTTTCTCCAGAAAACAGGAAACTCAGTTCGAGGGTATGATGCTCAAGATTAATAATATCATTGAACAAAATATTGAGTTGAAACTGAGTGTTGAGGTAATGTCAGCCAAGTATGACGAGTTTTTGAACCGTATATCGTCCTTAGAAGCTGAGAAAAAAGAGGACAAAAAACTGATTCGACAACTTGAGGATAAGATTGAGTATTTGGAGCGCAACACGAGGGCCACTGAAATAGAAATTCGAAACGTACCGAAGTCTGAAAGTGAGACAAAAGATGATCTCTGTGATTTGGTTGTCAATTTGGGACAAACCTTAAACCTAAATATTAGTCAAACTAACCTGAAAGATATACACAGGGTGAAATCAAAAGATAGCTCGAACCCAATAATTGTGAACTTCAACTCCGTCTTAACGAAAGATAAAGTGATTAAGGGAGTCAAGATGTTCAATAAAACAAAAGACAAAGGAGAAAAGCTCAATTCCACCCACCTGAAGTTCAAGAACAAACAACCAATTTATGTGTCAGAAAGACTTACGTTTAATACGCAGAAACTGTACTATTTAGCCAGAACACAGCACAAAAACTATGGGTATGACTTTTGTTGGACCTCATACGGCGTAATTTATATGCGCAAGAAAGTTGGCGACCCCCAGATCCGTATAAACTCAGAAGAGGATTTTCAAAGGCTTAAACCTGCCAGTTGTACTTGACTAATACTGCTCTCATGGCAAATTTGTTGTATTTTTTCTAAACTTTTTAACCATTGTTTATGTCTATTTTGCTTGCACGTAAATCTCGCGCTAACAGTGTTACATAATGTATACATTACAATACACAAAACTGTCTATGCACACAAACATCAAAAACACACAACGACCTATAACAATTGTTTATTACACTCTCATACGCAGTCACACACTCAAGTTTACGCAAACGAAAAATTTACTAAGATACATCATAATCTTCATAAAGATATATCACATAAATCAAATAGCCTAACATTAATTTATAAGAGAAATTTCGTGCCTAAATCTGTGACTTATTTGCTTACGCTTCATAAATGGCTTCCATAAATAGCATACTTCAGGACATTGACTATGTGTCGGTGGCTAAATCTTATAGATGTGACCCAGAAACATGTGGAAATTTAATCAAGTCTACGTCTAAAGCATTGACTGTAATCTCACAAAATATTCGCAGTATCTACAAAAATATGGATGGTTTTATTGCTCACTTGGCTAGGCTTACATTTAAACCCGACATAATCATTTTAACTGAATGCTGGTTGAGTGAGCACAAATCACCACCACTTTTAGACAATTACTCATGCTACTTCTCCAAGAAAAGTCTAAATCAAAATGATGGAATTGTCATTTATATCACCAGTGATATCAATTGTACTGTGGAGGAACCTGATCCTTTTGGAGCAAATTTTTTGTTACTTACAATTAACAACGACATTACTATTTTGGCTACATACAGATCTCCATCAATTTATTGCATAGACAACTTTTTGAATTCGATTGACACCATACTTCGTCATATTCATTGCAATAATATTATAATTATTGGAGATGTAAATATAGACATTAAGCCCGATAACACTGATAGAAATAGTTCACCTTATTTAAATCTCATTGCAGAGCTGGGTTTTCTCCCAGGGCATACATTGCCAACTAGATTAAGTAATTGTTTGGATCACATAATGATCAAAACAAATAGGTCAGCTACAGTCACTGTCATAGAGTCCACAGTTACAGATCACGATTCGGTTCTTGTCAGTTTATCGTATAGGCGTGAACTAATAAGGAAATCGAACATAATTGTTAAGACAGACTTTAGCGCAACTATTAAACAATTAGAATCGATGGATTTCTCTTTTGTCTCTCCTTCAGCTAATGCTGAAGAAGCTGCAACTCTTTTTACTGAAAACTTGAATTCTGCAATCAAATCGACCACAACGTCTAGTATTGTTTCTAGTCGTAAAAAAACCATAAAACCGTGGATTACACTTGGTTTGGTTCGGTGTATCCGACACCGTGATAAGCTACATGCTAAGTTTAGGAAAAATCCCAATAACTCGGTGCTCGAAGTCACTTACAAGCGCTACAGAAATTTCTGTAACGCTCTATTGCGGAAGCTTAAAAGAAATTACGAAAAAGCTCTTTTACAAAATGCTAAAAGTAGTAAGGAAACGTGGACAGCTATTAAATCAATCACTGGTACTGCCAAGCAAAAAAAATCCGCTGATGTTTTACTAAAGAACAGTAATAACCCCCACGATGCCGTTGAAATTGTAAACAATTTTTTTGCGAATGCCGGAAAGCTACTTGCCGACAAAATAAAATGCTCTGACAATCCCGAAATCACCCCGTCTACTTTAAATGATTTCAGTAGACCTCGCATCTCGAATTCTATGGTACTGCTCCCACCAAACGAATCTGAAATTGAATCTCTTATCATGAATCTTAAAAATGACTCTGCAACGGGCTGGGACTCTATTTCGAACAGGTTTCTAAAAATGTCAAAACATATTATCGTCCCACATTTTACCACGATCGTTGGGCTATGTATAGAGCAGGGCGTTTTTCCTAGTGTTTTTAAAAGGGCGCTCATCACTCCTGTCTACAAGAGTGGAGCTCGAGACAGCGTAAAAAACTACAGACCGATTTCTGTGTTGCCAGCGCTCTCTAAATTACTAGAAAAAGTATTGAATAACCAACTCATTAAATTCTTGGAAAAAAATAACATATTATCTGACTCCCAATTTGGCTTTAGGGTAGGTAAAAGTACAGATGGAGCCGTTACCTCGTTAGTAGATTATATAACAGCTTGTCTAGACAATAAACAAAAGTGTGTCGGAGTCTTTATTGATATGGCCAAAGCCTTTGACACTGTCTCGATCTCTGCTCTTGTTGACAAGCTGGAAAGGTGTGGAATAAGGGGAACGGTACTCAAAATCTACAAAGACTTTCTCACTGGCCGCCTGCAGAGGGTTAAAGTGGGTAGTGCTATTAGTTCAGATGTCGCAGTCATTTATGGAGTCCCACAGGGTAGCATACTTGGTCCCAGTCTCTTCCTGATTTATATAAACGACTTATGTCAAATGACACTGAATAAAGGCAAAATATTTACTTATGCCGATGACACAGCCTTGGTGTTTCAGGAAGAGTCTTGGGATGTAGTCCAAGAAAATGCGGAGATAGGGCTCCATAAAGTCTGTTTGTGGCTGAGGCATAACCTGTTAACACTTAACACATCCAAAACTTCATTTGTACAGTTCACTAATGCTCGTATAAAACAGCCCAATGTGGTTGTCCGGGTTCACACATGCAAATCACCTTTCACTCAACAGTGCTCGTGTACAACTCTGAGCAAATCTAAGACGGTCCGATACCTTGGGGTTCTCTTAGACGAGAAAATATCCTGGCAACCACATATCGAGATGGTTTCGTCACGAGTCAGGAAACTTACTTGGGTGTTTAAAAACCTGAGGCATGTAGCTGACGGCGATCTCCTCCGGTCAGTTTATTACGCATTGGCAAAATCTGTTATCGGTTACTGTATTGGAGTTTGGGGAGGTGCATGTAAAATGCATCTCTTACGCCTGGAAAGAGCTCAACGGTCCTTGCTAAAAATAATGTCATTTAAACCATACAGATTTCCCACGAAGACATTATACGAGTTATGCCGGGTATTAACAGTAAGACAACTTTTTATTCTCCAGATAATTACAAAAACACGTTTCTACCTCATATGATCCAGGTAAACTCCTAAATAGGCGAACAACTCCAAACGTAATTGAATCTGTCAAATGTCGCACGGCTTTTGCAAGACGACAAAACGCTTTCCTTTCAGTATTTTTATACAACAAAATTAATAGAATCTTAAATTTTTATCCGCTAACACTACTCGAATGTAAACTTAAAGTAAAGAACTGGCTCTTTAGTCTTGATTATGAGGATGTAGAGAAAATAATAAATAATTAGTCTCATTCTACAAAGGAACACATACATAGCACATACCTTTCCTTCATACACCTACTCATACACAAACACGAACGAGAACTCACCCACACGCACACGTACACACATGCCGCACACACACAGCACAATATAGTGGATTGTTTGGGCATGTGTTCGCCAGCATTCGAACCACCGGTTAGTTATTGAACAGTTGGTTTATGTCAAATTTCCTGAGGAAATTTTAAATGTAGAACTGATTGAATGTCTAAACGGTTGATTTGAATGTTGGTGGACTTAGGCCTTGGTGATACATTGTATTATTGCTGGTTTTTCATGCTTTTCATTTCTGTTAGAGTGTTTTATTTTTATTTTTATTTTATTTTGTGTCTACTTTTAAAATTGTATTATTAGCACATAAGATTGTCTATTACTATGTTGACATTAACAACTAAGCCAAATTAAATGGGAGAGGGCGCTGACTCCTGACATACAGGTACACCTAGTTCAGGAGTCAGAGGATTCAAACAAATTCCTGTAACATATTATGTCAATAAAGAATTATTTGATATTTGATTGATTTGAGTAGTCAGATAGGAAACGCCGACCTCATCTAGCTTAGCTCTAATATTTTTTTAACATGACGTGTAAAAGTGATTCCGATATCCTATTTACAGAATAAACAATTTCATTTCATTTCATTTCATTTCAATAAAAAAAAAACGGCATAAGTTGTTGGTGAAATAAATAGTAAGTATACGAAACGTTGGTTGTAAACTAAAAAATTGTCAACTGTGTTTTGGTGAAACATTAGTGAACCCATTTCATAAATTGCTCTGTCTTTAATGAAATAGCACAAATACAGTAGTATTTAAACCAATACTTGGCGCAGTTCATACAATGTTATCAGAGCTTTTTGTTTATTGGTAGCGCAACTCTTGCAACTGCAGAATATCTAGTTAAACAATAGGACGGCTTAACAGAAGGGTCATAAAATAGGTTTGCAAAAAATTACAAAATAGTTTTAAGTTATATTATTTTATTACCTTAGATTATCTCGAATGTTTTGGAGTTGTTCCTTGTATTCGGTTTAATACTTTTAATAGTTGTAATATTCGTTTTATCCATTTATTTGTCACACCTTAGATTTGATCGTAAATGTAACGAGTTTTCACGAACAACGTATCGTTCCGATAAAAATATTCGAGGCATGTCGTGCAGGATGTGCTTATCGTTAGGTGGTTCATAAATGGCTGGACAGAGGACAGATCCAAAATTTTCCGCACGTAAAGCTGGAGTTTAATAAAACCCACACTTTACTTTTCGTTAATTGATACTATAATCAACGCGTTGCCGGCATTGCATAAGACAAGAGTGTGTTGACAAATACAATAATGATTCAGTTCCTACACCACTTTTTTTTTTTTTTTTTCTTTTTCTTTTTCTATCTGCAATCAGCCATAGGGCTATAATCAGATCTGATAACATCGATTTTGTGGCAATTTGAGTTTGACGCATCCTGTGACATGTCTCCTCAATAAAATTTCAATATAAGTACTACTTAGATTGAGGCTATTCTTTTCCTTTTTAGGCGGTATATGGAGTTTTTATAATCTAATAGGGTAACAGCGAGTTGGTTTTTGTGTCGCTCGAGTCTTTTTTTGTAGGTCAAGCACGATCTTTCCACATCTTCCCTAATTAATGGGATTTGTAGGTATTCATGGACTTCACTGTTCTTTGTGAACCAAGGTGCGCAGCTTATCGTCTTTAGTGCTTTGTTTTGGAAACGTTGCAGGATTTCTATGTTTGAGTGGCTGGCCGACCCCCAGAGCTCTATGCCGTATGTCCATACAGGTTTTAGTATGCATTTGTAGATGAGGAGTTTGTTTTCAAGACTGAGTGAGGACTGTCTACCCACAAGCCAGTATATCTCTGCTAGTTTTCTGTTTGCCTGGTCTCTTTTGTTCTTTATGTGTTCACGCCAGGTAAGCCTTCTATCTAGGTGCATACCTAGGTATTTAACAGTGTTTTTCTGGGGCAGGACATTATTATCTAGTTTCACTGGAGGGCAATCATCTCGCCTCAGAGAGAATGTGATATGGACCGATTTTGAAGCACTAGCTCTGATCCTCCATTTTTTCAGCCAAGATTCTATTTTGTCCAGTTCTTGTTGGAGTTTCAAAGACGCTGCAATAGGGTCCTTGTCGCACGATAGGATAGCCGTATCATCAGCATAGGTTGCAGTGACCACATGCTTCGATGTTGGGAGGTCAGCGGTATAAATCGTGTAGAGGATAGGGCCCAGGACGGAACCCTGTGGCACTCCGGCTTCAATTTGGTTGAAGGAAGATAAGCTGTCTCCACACTTCACTTGGAATATCCGATCCTGTAGATATGATTTGAGAAGCATATATGCATTATGTGGTAAACAAGATTTAATTTTACATAACAGGCCCTTATGCCATACTCGGTCGAATGCCTGTTGGATATCAAGAAACACAGCGGAGCAGTATTCTTTTCTTTCCAATGATTGTCGGATTGTATGCACTACTCTGTGTATCTGTTCTGTCGTTCCATGGTGTGCTCGAAATCCGAATTGATGGTCTGGTATTGTTTTTTGTTCTTCCAATATAGGTAGCAGGCGTTGAAGTAAAAGTTTTTCAAATAATTTTGATATCAGCGGGAGGAGGCTTATTGGTCTATAGGATGCAACTTCAGTTGGAGGTTTTCCTGGCTTAGCAACCATATTTATAATTGACACTTTCCATATGCGCGGAAAATAATTTAGTCTCAGTACCGCATTAATCAGAGTAGTTAACAGGACGATTCCTTTTTTTGGTAGGTGTTTAAGAACTTCAGATGTTATCAAGTCAAACCCTGGTGCCTTCTTGTTTTTGAGATGTTTGATGGACATACGGACTTCTGCAGGAGTACACAGTCGGAATGGAATGGAGATATGCTGGGCACTGTTAAGAAAACATTCTATTTCCTCTTCTGGATGCATGACATCAGGTTTATTTGGCTTAACACGTTAACTGCCATGCCAGTCACCGGTGCCTGACAGACTCACTATCTGTTCAGGCCATGTCAGTCACCGGTGACTGACACCGAAGCATCAAATTCAAATGACCGCAGTGTGCCGTCTGGCACTTGTACGGTGTTATTTTCTATTAGAAATGACTGACATGGCCCCAAGCAAGACATGTTCAACATGGCCTCTTACTTTTATATCTAGAAAAAAAGTTATCACGTATTTTTATGAAAATCAAATAAAACACTATGAAATTTTAAAGTTAGTTAGTTTAATTATTAATATTTACTGAGGTAATCACATATTTTTGGCGAATCATTGTATAACAAATAATAGGGATATTCAAAATTATTATTTATGTTCAATATTATAACATTGTAGACAAAAATGAGGTTCATTTGGGCATTGAGGGCAGTAAGTTACAACTTGCTTGGTCTTTTTTCTTGCATATATTCTGTCAACTGTTTGTACATTTATTTTATAGCATCTAGAGCAGTATTTCCGAGATTTCTTCACAGCCCCTTCTTTTCTTGCTAATGTATGCTTCTTCCTTGTATTTCTTGTGAATAACTGCTCTGGTTCGCAGTTTTCTTTGCCTGATTCTGTTAGGTATTTGCACAAAATCTTTCTGTAGTCTACTATCCCCCTCTTAGACTTAGTAGTTTCTTTGTACATTATGTAAGAATTGAGCAAAGCTGTATTCAATAGTAATTCCACAGCCAGTTTTCTGTGCCATTTTACTGACTTTCGTAGCGGTGTTGAGTAGGCGATCATTTGATCCGACAGGTCTACAGCTGCTTTTGCATTATTGTAATCGGTCACAATTTTAGGTTTTATTATCTCCTTGCCTCTTTTTACTGTCCTTGAAAATCCGATTGAATGTTTTGTCGAGAGTAAATAAACATCTCGTTTATCTTTCCACTTCATGCATGTCATACCGTCTTCGTTCTCTTTTGCTCGAAATTCTCCCTTTTTTAGGCTTCCTGTTATAACATCCTTAGGCAAATGTCTTCTGTTTTTGCGCAGAGTACCAACGAGGTGAGTATCTTCTTCTAGGAGCTTTTTGGCTAAATCTACACTAGTATACCAGTTGTCGGTATAGAGTGTGTGACCCCTTTTAAGATAGCTGGTCATAAGAGACATAACGACATTGCTAGGTGTTACATACTCAGTCTCATCGCGTTTACCAGAGTAAACTTGAACCTTTAATGTAAATCCTGGATTAGTACATATTTTAAATAGTTTAATACCGTATTTATGCCTCTTTAATTTAATATATTGACGAAAAATTACTCGCCCTCGAAATGGCACTAAAGACTCATCAATGCAGAGATTTTCCTGGGGGTAGTAATATGCAGCAAAGTTGAGATTCAAAGTATCAAGCAAACTACGAATTTTAAACAAACGGTCGCCAGGAGGTTGATCTTCGTTGTTGGAAAAGTGCACCATTCGTAACATAATCTCAAATCTGTTACGAGCCATAATTGTACGCGGAAAAGATTGGGAAATCAGGGGATCAGTTGACCAATAATCAGCTAGCTTTGGTAACTTGACAATTCCCATCCACAAAATCAGCCCAAAAAATCTTTTGATTTCGTCCGTATTCGTCTTTGTCCAGCCAAGTAAGCGAGATCCTTTTTTCATTTGTTTTTTTGAATTTAGCTTTGTAATCATTTGTTTGGCATAGCGATTGGTTTCTCTAGCTATATTTTCAAAAACAGTGTCCGGAACTAACAAAGTATAAAACGATTCCGGTTTTGAATGAGCCATCAAACTTCTCAAACTATAAGGTCTCAAACCAGGGCACTCAGTAAATGGAACAATTTTCCTTTGGTTACGCGACGGTTCGGACCACAAATCCGTTTTATTTTCAATAATTGTTAATCTAACCTGCTGATTACTGCTTTCATCTTCGTCTCCACTTTCAATTATATATCTCCTCTTCCTGTTGGTACACAAACGCAAAGTATCTTCATCTTCAAAACTTTCTTCCCCATTACTTTGAACATCTAATAACTCAAAATTACCTTGAGTAAGCTCTTTTTCTAATTCATCAATTTGTTGCAAATCTAATAAGGACACATCAAAATCATCCATATCCGACATTATTATCTAAAATTTGTGTCATTCAAGGTCACCACTTATTATTTTTGCGCGCACCCGCCGCCGCTTTCGTAATTCTAATGCAACTAGAATGCAAGGAATTACAAATCAAAACATCAGTGCGAGTGGGAGGGGTAAGGGAGCAACGGAGTAAACTTCGACACGATTTGACACGACACTTGACGGGGATAGCCGAACGCGACGAACGCGGGCGATTTCCCGGTAAAATGCAGAAAGAAGCGCGCTCGAACTCGTGGATTTGTACCTACGTGCCTGACAAAATGCTTGACACGGCGCTGGGACTACAATTTGTACCATTCGGGCCACGTCAGGCACCGGTGCCTGACAGTTTTTTTTTTTCGTTTTTTTATTAAAATAAAGAAAAGGGAACACTTTTTTATACATAATTATTCATTTTAAACCATTTTGAATCAATTCTCAAAAAAATAAATTTGGAGGATTTAGAAAATATACCTTGGCAGTTAACGTGTTAAATACTTCTTTTAAGAATTGGGCAAATAGTTCTGCTTTGTCCTCTGGTTTTCTTGACCAGCAACCGTTTGGCTTTTTCAATGGGGGCATATGTTCCTTTGGTCTTTTTAATGATTTGGTCATTTTCCATAGCGAGTAGTCATCTGCTTTGTATGGTGATAGAGCCTGCAGTTTATCTTGAAGGGTGGTATTTTCAAATTCTTCGAGCATTTGTTTTAATTTCTTTTGCGATTCATTTAGAGCTCTTTTAACATGTGCATTCCTGCCTGTTTGCCACTGTCGTCTCAGCTTTCTTTTTTCAGCAATTTTCTTGCGTATAACTAACGTATAGTCCAGATTTTGTGGGTTGTACTCAAGGTACGGCGTGGACATCCAGGCAGCTGCTTGGATTAAGTTGGTTGTATACCAAGCAGCATTTTCTATATCTTCCTCGGTCTTGAGGGGTATATTCAAGTTAGCATTTTCTTGTATATATTCTTGGAATGCTACCCAGTCAGTTTTTCTATTATATAAGGTATCTCGAGGTTCTTGACAGGTGATGGTGGTGCTCAATGTACATATCACGGGGGTGTGATCAGAAGAGCCATCTAGGCATGATTCAATTTTTGTGTAGAGCCCTGACATCCCATTGGTTATAAAGAAATCAATAAGGTCGGGTGTTTTATTAGGATCGGATGGCCAGTAAGTTGGTTCCCTTGAAGTAATTGAATTGAGTGAGTTTCTATCTATGCTTTTCTTCAACTCTCTGCCCCTAGTTGTAGTTAGCCTAGAGCCCCAGAAGGTATTTTTGGCATTCCAGTCTCCCCCTGCGACATATCTATTGCCAAGCGAGTGAAAAAAGTCGCTGAACATTTCTTCATCAATTCGATGTCGAGGAGGGCAGTACACCGCCGCGATCCTAAGTGGCCCCTGCCAGTCGTTTATTGATACTACAGTGGCCTGCAAATGTATTTGTTTAAAGTTCGGGAGAACATGGTGTTTAATATTTTCCCTTATTACAATCGCAGCTCCAGCATGTGATGTTCCGTCTGGGTGGTTGGTGCAATATATATTGTACCCTCTGATTTTGATGAGCTTTTCGTCCGTCATGTGTGATTCGGATATTAAGAGGATGTCTATTTTATTGTGGTTGATGAACAGTTCTATTTCCTGTTTGTTAGGCGATAAGCCGTTTACGTTCCACGTGGCAATGCGTAGGAACTTCATTTTTTATATTGGGCTACTAGTGTCGTTAGGAGTCCCATTAAGGTTCCTATTTGTTGAATGAGAGTGTCTATTTTCTCTGATTGTTTTAAAATAATTTGTTCTAACAAATTTGTGGGCTGAGATTGTGAGTTCTCTGGCTTTTTGTCCCAGTAGCCGGTGTTTCGTGGCTCTGCGGTGCGGGGGCGTATTGGGCGTTCTCTAGCATATCTGCTTGGTTTTAGCTGGAGAAATTCGTCTATTTGAGAAGGGAAGGCTATATCAGTTTTTGTATGCTGCGTATTTGTTGTAGTGAGTTTTTTATGTGATGGCTGTGCTATTTTTCTCGCTCTGATCTCTTTATAAACTTGGCAACCCTTGTAGTTAGCAGGATGTGTTCCAAGGCATAGGGTGCATGTTGCCGGAGTGTTTCTGTCCTTCTTTAGACAGTCTATAGTTCTATGTCCCTCAGCACATTTAACGCATCGGTAAGGGCGCATACAATTGTTTTTCGTGTGCCCGTATTGTTGGCATCTTGTACATTGTGGGATATCGTTTGTTTTCCGTGGATCCTCTATTTTTACTTTTGTATGATATATATATTGAATGCGCTTTGCTTCTGGGTTATTAGGGCCGGGTTCTATATTGACAAAGAACATGTTAAGTGGTTTTTTATTCCTTCTAGATAGTGCACATATGACTTCGCCTCGAATTATATTTCCTGTTTTTTCCACCTCATCTATAATGGCCTCTTTTGGAGTGGTATGGTGCAAATTTTTAATCACAAGTCTGCAACATCTTTTTTCTTTTTGCGTGAAGGTGTGACCAATTAGTCCATTCTTACGTATAAGAGCGATCAGGTCTTTATAGACTTCTGCTGAATGTGTCATTATTCTAAGCTGGTCTCTGTTGATTATTTTATAGGAATAGCTTCCATTTGGTGCAGAACTATTCAAAAGTTCTGTCAGTTTTGATAAGTCCTCTATACCATGCAGGATTATTGGCGGTGGTTTACTGGGTTTCTTGGTAAGGGATTGGCTAGTTGCTTGTTCTTCAATCTGATCTACAGGTAGTCCACTGTATCTGTTTGAAGTATCAACTAGATTCTGTGGTAGACTGTCTTGTCTTTCCATGTGTGGTGGGCTGTTGGATGGCTTTTTCCTTTTTGGATTGCGTTGAGTAGGTATCCTTTGCCACGTGGGAGGGCAGTTATTAGTTTCGCCATCTATGATAATTGGTGCGGGCGGCGCAGCCAAAGGTATGTCCTCCATGGTATTTCTAGCCATGCTTCCTAATGAAGAAGATCGAGGTCTAGTGATGAACAGGCTTGGGTGGAACGCCTGCTGTATAAGTTTTTTGTTAGTGCTTCCAGTAGCATTTACTTTCACGGGGGCCTGGTCGCCTACCTCCGCGCAGTCTTCGGTGACATATTTCACACTTGCAGGCCCGGGTACCTGCAAGCGCCGGGCGTTAGCCGGATCGCAAGACAAATCAATATCGTTATCGCTCATAATTCATATAAAAGTTGGGGCTTACTCATATCACTTTCACAAGGTGATATGGTCACATTTTTTGGAGGGATTTAATCCTACAAGGTTTGTGAATACCTTTGGACAGGTTAGTTAGTTGACCGCCGCCTGTTGCTCGGCGTTGTTGCCCATTTAGCACCACCCGGGGAGCACGTGTAGGGTGGGCCTATTAGGAGAAGGTGGTAAATCCTACGGACGCGGGCAACAATGCTCCCCTACACCAATTTAAAATTCGGAAGCTTTTCAAGTAATAAAACCAATATACAGTGTGAGTCTTCATAATGTGCACATATCGAAATGGGGGAATCTATGCTTAATTTTATCGACGGAAAAAATAAAAAATAAAATCTAAATACATTTTTTTTTCCATTTTTTTTTATTTAAAAAAATTCGTCTTATTGATTTTTTTTTACGATTATTGTAAAAATTGATTAAAAAAACAGATTTTTGGACGACATACCTGTTTATTTTCAATTGAGGGTTTTTTGGGTTTAATTGGGAGGGGTTTTTCCCACAATTTTCATTTTATAAGAACACTTAATTACTACCAATCATTATGGAGTTGAGTTTGTTTCATCGCGATAGATCATTTAAAAGTTACACCGTTTTTTTACATTGGGGTAAAAAATACAAAAAAAATAAAAAAATAAAAACAGATTTTTTAAAATATTTTTTCCGTTTGTCAAATTAAGCATAGAATCCCTCATTTCGATATGTGCACATTATGAAGACTCACACTGTATAATTTTCAAAAGGAAATACAGCTTAATTTTTGAAATATTACAGAAATATTGTCAACAAGCCAGGCGCGATATCGGCCCCTGGAAAAAAATGCGCGTTGGCATCAGTGAGAGTGAAAGGATTGGAAAAAAAATGAAGGCTACTATCGGCAACCAGTCCAATAGACTAATAAATACAAAATCTCGGAAAAGCAAATGAGGGAATACATGCTGGCGATGAATGAGTTGACAGTGAGTGCTAGTTCATGTTCCTGTGAGCGATCACAATCATTGACCAACAACAGCTTGTCCAATAGTCAGTCCTCACTGGCTTGTTTGAAGCCAGCATGTGAGACTTCATTGCAACAAGATTATATCTCTGTTGATTTCCCTAAAACAACTAAAGTTATTATAAAAACTCCTAACTGTGTAAAAACCCAAATAAATAGTGATATTGTGATATTTAGTGATGAGATTGGAAAAGACATGGGCCAGTTATTATCAAATATTTACAAGGGACAGTCAGTTACCAACTATTGTATGCCTGGCTTAAGTTATGTTGATTTAGTGACAAAGATTATTAGTTCAAATTTCCACCAGGATACAACATTGATAATATTAATTAGTAACAGAGGAAATGTAAATCAGGACAGTCTGCTTCATCATATTAACAAACTATTTGAGCTAGACTTAAGACAGATTGTTATGTTTACATTTCCATATAGTAACAGTTTGCCACAGAAAGAAAATAATTTTAGGCACAAATTAAATATAATGTTAAATAATTTGACATTAAATAATAATAGTTTTCATGTCCTTGACACTAACAAGTATGTTAGTAAGTATTTATATGTGACAAAATACAAATTGTATTTACATAAATGTTTAAAACGACAAATAGCTTTATCGCTATACTTTTTATTTATTGATTTATCAGCCAAGAATTTGGCTAATAAAACTGTTGCTTCTATTGAGCAATTGTCTAACATTTTAATTGATTCAGCCAATTACTTGGCTACACAAGTTGACATTAATTTAAATTAGAAATTGAGACAATAGAGAAAACCTCTTGCATAATTAATGGAGATAATTTAAATATTAGTAGTAATCATCAAAATGTCAGAATAAGTTCTAACACAGTTAACCTGGTGCACCAAAATATTCAAGGTATGTTGAGAAAAGACCTTGAAATTGAATTATTCATGAACTGTAACAACATTGATATTTTATGTATAACAGAACATTGGTTAAAAGCCATCAGTTCATGTTTAATTTCAGTAATCACCAGGTTGGTAGTTCATTCAGCAGAGAGAATGCAATACATGGTGGATCATTGATACTATTAACTAAAAAAATTAAATTCAAAGAACGTAAGGATATAGTAAGCCTTTCTGTTGAGCGGACTATAGAAATAGCTTGTAATAGTTGGAACAGCTGGTTGTATTGAGCGTGTACCGGCCTCCATCGTCTATTTATGATTGCTTTGAGAGTATCATGGTAGATGTGTTACAAAAACTTGGTAAATTAGGAAAAAATATAACTGTATGTGGCGATTTTAATGTTAATTTATTAGAGGACTCATCCATGTGCCTAAAAATTAAAAATTTATTTCAGTCGTATAACCTTAATCATTTATTCTTGGAGCCTACTAGCATAACCGCCACCTCAGGTACATGTTTAGATAATATATTTACTGACATATTACCTATTAATAAAAAAAATATCAGTCAACTAGATTCTGACCACTGTGGACAGTTGATTACATTTAGTAAACAAGACGAAAAAGTGGCTAAGAGATATATCACTGTAGTGCGAAAAACTGCAGGTCGCTTGGAGAGCTTCAAAAACAACCTTAATAGTAAATTACCCTACTTGCCTTATAGTGACGATCCTAATGGACTGTACAATTCCTTTTTTGCTATGTATTGTACAGAATTTAACGCAACATTTGTACCCAAACAGATCTCAGTTAATGGCTCTGCAATTTTCAGTGAATGGGCAACTAAAGGGATATTTAAAAGTAGAATCAAACTTTTTGAACTTTATGGAGAAAGAAATTATAATAAATGTAAAGAATTTATTCAATATGTTAAGAATTATTCCAAATTATTTAAAAAAGTTTGTAGCGAAGCTAAGTGTCGATATTTAAGCTCAAAAATTAAAAATAGTCAAAATAAAATAAAAACGACTTGGGAAATTATAAACAATGAGACTGGAAGAGATAGAAAGCGTAGTAGTGACTACAGCCTTAATATTAACAATTCAGTAATTAAAAAGGATTTAGAAGTTGCCTCAGTTTTCGAAAATTTCTTTGCAGATATTCCAGTATCAACCACTAAATCTTTAAATTCTTCACCCACTGTTGCCGAGTCCCTATTGAAAGAAAATGTTGATGTTTGTAACCATGAATTTAATTTCGACTATGTTAGTGCTCGAGATATTATTAAAACTTTCAATACACTCAATGTTAAAAAAACCGCTGACCTATGGGGAAATTCCGTAGAGGTTGCAAAATGCATAATTAACACTGTAGCGCCTGAATTGGCAATTATTTTTAATAAATGTATTGACTGTGGTGTAATTCCTGACTTAATGAAGAGTATTAAAATAATACCTTTGTTCAAATCGGGCAGCACATCAGACCCCACGAACTTTAGACCAATTTCTGTGCTTCCCACCTTTAGTAAAATATTTGAAAAATTGATGCTAAATCAATTGCAAAGACATTTTAATAAACATAAATTATTAAATAGTACACAATTCGGTTTCACAAGGGGTCGCTCGACTACCGACGCTGGTGTTGAGCTTCTTGCACATATTTTTGAGGCTTGGGAGAAGTCACATGATGCCCTAGGTATTTTTTGTGACTTGTCTAAGGCTTTCGATTGTGTTTCTCATGATACATTGGTCAGGAAATTGCATCACTATGGTGTTAGAAGCACTGCCTTGGATCTTCTTGTTTCTTATTTGAATAATAGGATCCAAAGAGTGGACGTTAACGGCAAGCGATCCCCGGGTTCTATAGTCACTATGGGAGTTCCGCAGGGCTCAATTCTTGGCCCTTTTTTATTTCTCGTATATATTAATGACCTACCTTGCCTTATAAAGAACAGTCATGAAATAGTGTTATTTGCAGATGACATATCCCTTTTATTTAAGCTTAAGCGACAACAGACAGTTACTGACGATGTAAATAATGCTCTCGCTAAAATAGTGCATTGGTTTAGTGTTAATAATTTACTTTTAAACGAGAAAAAGACTAAATGTATTAGATTTCTGACACCTAACGTTAAACAGGTGAAAACCAATGTACTGGTAAATGGGGCGGAATTGGATCTTGTGGACACCACTGTGTTCTTAGGTATTACTTTGGACTCGAAGCTACAGTGGGGCACACATATAACCAAATTGTCGAAACGGCTAAGCTCTGCAGCCTACGCGGTCTATAAAATCCGTCATTTGACTGATGTAGAAACAGCTCGTTTAGTATATTTTAGTTATTTCCATAGTGTAATGTCGTACGGCATTTTGCTGTGGGGAAACGCAGCGGACATTCAGGCTATATTTGTGCTGCAGAAACGAGCCATTCGAGCAATTTATAACCTTAGCTGTAGGCATTCACTGAGGGATAAATTTAAGGAAATAAACATAATGACAGTTGCATCAATATATAAGGCGCTATAAAAATATCTGCCACGGCTTTAATGAGAGGTAGTATTGTGTAAAGATAACAATAGTGAAGAAATTTCGTACCCCGGCACAGTTAAATCAATTTGAGAAAATAAAGTAGTGTAACAAACGTTTAACTTAATATTTATTATTTGCACTACACACCCTGTCATGTACAACATTCAATAATAGCAGAGGTTCATCATCCATATCTATTGTAAAAGTTCCGCCGTTCACTACAAGATGGCGCTGTCCCAAAACGTCACGTTTCTGAATCGCGGTGTTAAGAGTCTCCGTGACTTAATGACCTCCGCTAGAATATTTAAATTTTGTGAGGATTGGCTCGTGGCCGCCAACTGAGCACCTAGTTCCCGCGAGTGCGTATTTAGTTGGCGAATAGTGGAAGTTTCCTGTCGTCAACAACCTACGTCACGATCGGGTGACTGGGCTCAGTGTTTTTCCGTGCGGACCGCAAAAACTTTTCCGTTCCTCATTGTGTGCGCGCAGGGAACTTACGGTCCCTGCGTGGACACAGGGGGGAGCCCTGCTGTGCCGCTCGGTGTGTCATCACCGGAGCGGTCGCGGACCGACCACGCCCAAGGGGGATGCCGAAGCCCGGCAAGCGCGGTTCTGCGGGCCGCGATGCCGGGCTCCAAGGAACGGCCCGTCCAGTGTTGGACCGGGCGACGTCGATGCCGAACATCGGCGACGTGTCGTCCGGTGCGCCGCTGGCCGGACCAGTCAAGATCCAGGTAAGTGGTCAGCCACTTACCTACACCGAGGCTAGCACCGCTGCGGCTTCCAGCCCGCCGACGACATTGGCGCCTGCGCGTGTTGCGCCAGCGCCGTCGTCGAGCCGGCAGCACGCGGTGCCCATACGCCCCGCTGCCTTTCGTCCCGTGCCTATACAGGCGCCGGGGCCTGCGCCTAAATCACGCCGAGTGCCGCACGCGCGCGCCGCCGCGCCGCCGGTGCGCCACGTCGCGCCTGCGCGCGCGGCCGCGCCCATCGCGCGTGCCGCCGCCCCTCATGCGCATCCCGCGCCACCCGCGCACCCCCCCGTGCCAACCGTGCGAACACGCACCCCCCCTACCCGTACCGCCGCCCCTCCACTGCGGTTCGTGTCGCCGCCCGCATCTGCGCCCGCGCAGATTGCGCAGTCGCCGCAAGCTGTGCCAGCTTCGCGCACCGCCACCCCCGGTCCCCGCCGCTTGCTGGCGGGACCGGCGAGGGTTAAGCAGGAGCGGCCTGATAGTGCCGGTACGTACAGACGACCGGCACAAGTGACGCCAAGGGTGCCCGCTTCACCGGCACCCCCTCGTGCATCCGCCTACGACTCGCCAGCGGCGCTCTCGACGTGCTCGTCGCAAGCCGGCTCGAGCATGTCGCTCGCATCCGCTAGGTCGGGGTCGGCCGCGTCCAGTCGCGATGACGTGTCTCCGGACACGACCCCGCGATCCGGTCCGCGGCCCAACGTGGGAGGACCAGTAGCTGCGGCCTTTTCGCCGACGTCGCCCTCTGAGCCGCTGGACTTTGATTTCGAGTTCGAGCTCGAGGCCAGACCCCAGCGACGCAGGAGGAGCTCCGGCGAGACCGCGTCAGAGGCAGCGAAGAGGTACTGCCTCGACCCGCCGCGGCCACAGCCGCGGGGTCGGGGCACCCCCTCGCCGCCCACTTTTGCCGACGCGGCGCGCCGCACGCCGCCACCGTCACACGGACATACACAAGCGGGGGTAAGTTCTAGAAACAAACCCCCCCCCAACCCTACCTCACCCCCTGCCGCCGCTTCCGGCGCCTCGTTGGCGTCGTCGCAAGCGAAGCAGGGGGGCGGGAACAGCAACGGGAAGAAGCCTCTGAAAAAATCGAGGTACCCGCCGCTCGTGGTTGAGAAGCTGCCGGACTGGGCCACCCATTTCAGGGCCATCAGTGCGAAGCTGGGCCGGCCTCCTCACGCTCGTCCGTATGGGGGCGGAGTTCGCTTCGTCCCAGACAGCGAAGAGGAGTACAGGCTGGTCCAGCGTTACCTGACTGGCCTTGAGAAGGATAGTGGAGTATCCTGGTTCGCGTACTCGCCACCAGCGGACCGCAACATGAAGGTAGCCATAAGGGGGCTGCCAGCTGATACAGCCCCCGAGGATATTAAGGAGGAACTCCAGACATTGGGGTACCAGCCGGAGTATGTGCGCCATATTAAGGGCGCACAAGGACGACCCGGCTGCATTTTCCATGTCATCCTAAAAAGAACCCCCGATGTCAGGACCATCTTCGACACCGCGATATTTATGAATATGCGCGGTGTCAAGATCGAGGCTTGGCGCGGCAAACGCGGGCCCGCTCAGTGCCACTGGTGCCAGCGCTTTAGGCATAGCTCGCACCAGTGCCACCGACCGCTCGCTTGCGTGCGGTGCGGAGGGGAGCACGCGGCACGAGACTGCCCATGCCCGCGGGAGGAGCCGGCCACATGCGCAAATTGCGGTGGCCCGCACCCCGCGAGCAATATCAAGTGCCCCGTGTTCCAGGACGAGATCCGGAACAAGAGAGCGGGGACTGTCGCCATCACGGCCAGAAACCGGACACAGGTGGCCGCAAGCCGGCCACAAGATGTGCAGCTGGAGGCCTGTGGACCGACGCTGATGGCGCCGGCCAACGAGCCCATCACTAAGGAAGCCCAAGCCTCTTCCTCCGGACGGAGAAAGAGAAGACGCGGGGGGAAGGGGAGGAAGAAACCCACCCCACCCCCGGCGACCAAGGAGAATATCCCTGAGGCAGAACCTGCCTCAAAACAAACACAGGCTGTGAAAAGCACGCGACCTCCGAAAAGCGCCGGTACGGCGCAGCGGAGGGATGCGGTGCCACACAGCATAGTGACGCAGCCGCGAGCTAGCGCCCAACAGATTACGAAGCGCAGTGTGGTATCCGCACTAAACTTCGCCCAAGATTCGCGCGTCAGCGCCACTGAGTCGCAGCGGCGGAATGCGGAAACGCATGAGTTCGCCGCACAAGCGAACCGTGGCAGCACCGGCGCGGACACCAACAAGAAGGAGATCACAGCCTGTGCCATACAGCTGCTGATGGACCTGATAAGGGCCGTCAGACAGGGTCAGGATGTGGAGACCGTCATCCTTGACGATCTATCCATGCTACTAACATTGTACCATGGATAGAGCGCCAAGGTGAGAGACGCTGGAATGACCGCGGCCTTAGGGATAAGGTCGCCTCTCTCCGTCCAACCGGACGACGACACCGACGCCCTACATGACGTCACGGGTGAGGCGCACTCGGTTACACGCGCATCACTCGTAATAAAATGGCTCTACAGATGTACACTCACATCTGTTGCGCGGCGTGTTCTAGGCACGCCACGCAACTAATACAGACAATCTATACTCCACATGCATTCACATCAGTGTGCAGCCGCGGCGCGGGTGCGCCTGCGGCGCACGCTAACACTGAGCGGCGGTACTTTACAGCACAAGCCGCTCACACACTCATATCAGCCTCACTCTCAATCTGTAAACGGCTAGCTCCGTGAGCAGGGCGAGAGGAGGCTACATATGCCCGTAGGCGCGCCGAGTCGGCACCCACGATGCTGGTTATCCTCGCTGGGCCTCCCCCAGGTAACTGGGGGTCTCACCTGGTAGGGACAGACCGCCGAGGTGCCGTGAAGAAAGCGACACCACTATAGGCGTCGCGACGCGCTTACGAAGCTACATATGCAGCTACACAAACGGGCGCGATAACACGCGCCCAATTCCACTGCCGCCACTAGGCAAACATAGTGAGGGGTCCGCTGTAGCGGGCCACAGTATTGCTTCCGCGGGCGAGGAGCTACGCTCCGATCCCGCCGGCCGCACCCCCCGACGGGGGTGTAGCGACATCCCGAGCGTTAATTTTGTGAGACTGAACTAGTGGTGCATTCGTGGACTACGTCCTAATTGGAATAGTTGCATGAGACTCCGCTACTAAGTTAGTAATTATTTCAGACAGATTGTCAGTTTTTGGTATAGAGGACCCCAACTCCGTACCTTTGGCCTTTCTGGGAAAAGGTTACGCGATTTCGTCCTGTACTATCAAAACATAGTGAAATAAATTCTTATCTCCATTAATACGGGACTTCTCATTGTGCCGGAAACGGTGACTACATCTTCTACAATCTGGCGACCAACAGTGGGCACGAAGAAAAACCTAAGTTGACGTACACGTACCGGACGAATCACTACAGCAGTTACTAGAACGAGGAACGCAGAGATGTCCGTGAGCATGTCCGACGCTCAGTTTGAGGCACTGCTGTCTAAACTCTCACCAGTCAGACACGGCTCGTTCACCTCCTGTAAAGCAGAATTCGACGGGACCAAGGACTCCGAAGTGACGGAGGCGTTTTTGGCGGGAGTGACAGTTTTCAAGGACATTGAAAACATTAGTGATGCAGAAGCGCTCACCGGATTACCACTACTTCTGAAGGGTGAAGCTGCAGTGTGGTGGCAGGGAATTAAAAAACATGTCTCCACATGGGCAGATTTTAAAGAGCGTCTACGTCATGCTTTTGCTCCCAAGAAACCTGCCTATGTGATATACCAAGAGATAGTAATGGAAAAGCAAGACTTTCGCACGACCACTGAAAGCTTCGTGGCACATAAGCGAATGCTGTTTGCTCAACTTCCGGAACCCGAAATACCGGAATCGCATCAACTTCATATGGTAAACGGTCAACTGAAACACCGCATACGTGACAAGATTCCACGTAACTCCATAAAAAGTTATGACGAGTTATTAGAGGCTGCTCGGGGCGTCGAACAAATGTGGATTGACAAGTCGAACGACGGTGATGAACACAAAGATGCTAAGCCAAAATCGAACTCGAAACTGAAGCTCAAATGCAGATTCTGTCATTTCTCAGGTCATGCTACCGAACAGTGTAGGAAGCTGAAAAAGAAGCAGCAGGAACTGGAGGCAACTACGTCGAATGAGGTTCCTGAGGTTCAAGCTAAAACTATAGCACCTATCAAAACGTCGCAGGCTACATCGCCACCCGCACCCAGAGTGTCATGTTACGGCTGTGGTACACCCGGCGTAGTTCGCAGTAGCTGCCCAACATGCTCTGCAAAACGCTCACTACAATCGGCTAACTTGAGTTTTTGTCCGGTTAACGTCCAATCGGATGTAAGAAACAGGCCTATAGTGTTCATTGAGATAGATGGTATTAAAGGGACAGCCTACGTCGACACTTGTGCAAAAGCTAGCATCGCATCGTTCCAACTATATCAACAGTTGATGAGCAAAGGGCACAAGTTTCACGAAGAGATAGTTAGAGTCACGTTGGCAGACGGTATTGGGAAAAACCAACGGGTAAGGAAGATAACCATTCCTGTCAAATTAGAAGACCGTATAATACCGACCAGCTTCATTGTTCTGCCTAATTCAACAGACACTAGAACCCTATTGGGCGTCGGGTTTATGCAGGATGCAAAAATGATCCTCAATCTTGCTCAATTTACCTGGGAATTTATGGATGCTCAGCAGACCTACGAATTGTACGAGGAAGACTTCGTGACTTTCGAACCTGCCAGTAGCAGCTCAATCAGTTTTGGTTTTGATGTCCCAGAGGAGGTGCTTTCAACGGCTACGGCATCCTCAAATGCTGCCGCTCTTCCCGAGGTGTCTTCAATGGCTACGGCATCCTCAAATGCTGCCGCTCTTCCCGAGGTGTCTTCAATGGCTACGGCATCCTCAAGTGCTGCCGCCATACCCGAGAGTTCCTTAAATTATAAGCTGATACCACTCGAGCTGTCACCGGCTAAGAAAGCAAAGAGGGTGTTTGATGGATACGTACCAGCTTTCGCCGAATTCTTGATGCATGATGCCGAAAAGAATGTGCTGGAAGCGGAAGTCAAGTTATCACCGCATTCACTTCAACTCTTTCCTGATGCAAGCTATCCTACGGACTCTTCTGATGCTTATCATTTATGTAGTGTAGACATAGACGACGGGCAAAAGGAAAAATTAAATAAAATGCTGGTAGAGTATGAAGACGTTTTTATTAATAACAATAAACCATCCATGCTTGGAGAACACTGTATCATAACAAAGAACGATATTCCGATATCTGTGCCTCCCTACAGATTATCTCAAACCAAGAAAGATATTCTTCGAACCGAATTACACGAAATGTTGAATAAGGCTATTATTGAACCCTGCTCTTCACCTTGGGCTTCGCCAGTGGTTATGGTCCCGAAGCCTAATGGAAAGGTTAGAGTTTGTGTCGATTATCGACGCTTAAACGCTATCACTGTGCCCGACACTTACCCTATTCCACGAATAGATAACTCGTTGCACGCTGCGAAGCCAACGACTTACATGACGTCACTCGACCTGAAATCTGGTTACTGGAAAATAAGAATTAGGAAAGAGGATGAAGAGAAAACAGCATTCATCACACCTTTTGGTCTTTACCAATTCAAAAGAATGCCATTTGGTTTACGCAATGCACCGGCTACCTTCCAGCGACTTGTCGATAGATTCCGTGTTACTCTGGAACATGTTAACATACTGGCTTATCTCGACGATTTGCTCATATTCTCCAGCACATTTGAAAGCCACCTCTCCGACTTGACGGATGTACTACAAAGAATGAGAGAATATAACATCACGGTAAACAAAGATAAATGTAGATTTTTCTGCTCGTCGATAAAATATTTAGGTCACATCATAACGCCTGAAGGACTAAAACCAGATTCAGGTAAAACAAAGGCTATTCTAGAAAGGCCACCGCCCAAGAATCTGCAACACCTAGTATCTTTTTTGCAAATGTGTTCTTGGTACCGCCGTTTTATTGAGAATTTCTCCGCTATAGCACAACCCCTTACAAAATTAACAAAGAAGGAAGCTCGTTGGGTATGGAATACTGAACAGGAAGACGCCTACAACATGCTTAAAACTAGGCTAACTACAGCCCCTGTGTTGCGGCAGGCAGACGAAACAAAGCTCTATACCCTCAAGACCGATGCCAGTAGCTACGCGCTGGGAGCAGTTCTGGTCCAGGGGGAGAAAGAATATGAGCACCCCGTTGAATATGCGAGTAGATTGCTCACGCTAGCTGAGAGAAATTACTTCACCACTGAAAGGGAAGCGTTAAATGATAAATGATAAATGATTTATTTTCTGTAAGTAGGTTCATACAAACACTTTTACACGTCAATCATAATTATGTTTTAAAACTAGATGAGGTCGGCGTTTCCTATCTGACTACTCTGAGAAGAAAGGCCGAAACAAACTCAGAGGTCACAGTCTCTTTTAAAGTCCAGACATAATCTTGGTCAGATCATGTGAAGAATATGTAGATTCGTGTCTGAAATGGTCTTTTGAGGAAAGAACCACACAGATTGAGTGGACCTGTCCAGTCAGTGCACGCATTTGTCGGTAATCGTGCAGCTCAACTCAAAAGTCAAGGAGCTCAACGATTCGACGAACAATACCAAAGAAAGGACATTTGGGTAGGCCGCATATAGTACTCAAACTGCCAGACCATGGTTAAAACTAACTAAGAAAAGAAAAAGAAAAAATCAATGACCCACATAGTCTTCACATTCACAATAATAAACAAAATAAAAAAAATAAAAAAATACTTTACATAGTAAATATTCATGTCATTGTATACAAAAATATTAGCTGTAATCTGGTCATTAAATAAATTTAGAGCGTATATCGAAGGTCAACCTGTGACTGTGGTAACCGACCACCAAGCTTTAAAATGGTTAATGAATTTAAAGTCACCTACTGGACGTTTGGCTAGATGGGCATTACAACTTCAATCATTCAACATTATTAATATTGAATACCAACCTGGTAAATTGAATACCGTGGCTGATGCGTTGTCAAGACCTCCATGTTGTGAAGATAACTCTACCTGTGAGATATGTTCTATAATCATAGATATGCCTACCCGGAGTATCAAAGAAATCCGAGAGGAACGATTGAAGGATACCAAAATTCAGAAAGTAATAGGAGCCCTAGAGGAGACTAACGGAACAGAGGATGCTGTATACTGGAGTAAAAAAGGCTACTTAATGAATAATGGTATGCTATACCGATTACATCCTGATTCCGAAGCTGATGATGCTCAACTCGTGGTACCCAGTCACGAATGGGCAAACGTTCTCAGTGCTTACCATGATGATCCTTTAGCAGGGAACTATGGTGCTGAGAAAACTTATAAGAAGATAGCCAATAGATACTATTGGAGCGGGATGCGTAGTTACGTTGCAAGTTATGTAAAGAATTGCTTGGAGTGCCAACGTTATAAACCCTCTAATCAGAAACCGGCTGGATTGCTTCAAACCACAACTATGAGCCAACGATTTGAAGTGGTTTCTTTTGACTTGTTCGGACCCCTACCACAAACTGAAGATGGAAAGACTTGGATATTAATCGTTGAGGATGTAGCTACCCGCTGGGTGGAGCTTTTCGCTTTGGCTACCGCTACCGCTGAAAACTGTGCAATGACCCTGATCAATGAAGTTTTTCTAAGATATGGTGTGCCGCGACGATTAATAAGTGATAATGGTACGCAGTTCGTGAGTGCCGTAATGCAACAAGTCATGTATAGTTTAAAAATAAAGCATCAGTATACCCCGTTGTATCACCCTGAAGCTAATCCTGTTGAACGCAAGAATCGAGATTTGAAGACACAGTTGGCTATTATGGTACAAGGAGGGAAACATAATAAATGGTCGGAGCTTTTTCCGGTGATTCGTTTTGCTATGAACAGTACTAACGGTTCTACAACAGGCAGGACCCCAGCGTACTTAACTTTCGGAAGAGAAATAAGGTCTCCACGAGATAATGAAGTTGACTTCCGGAACATAGTAATTTCTGAAAATATAATACCAGAGATCACACCAAAACTTGTGCAACTAGCGGAAACCTTACTCAAAGCCAGAGAAGTGCAAGAAATGAAGGAGGAGTCACGCAAAGCGTATGTTGATAAGCATAGGCGTGAACACCCACAGTATCAGCCCGGAGATTTGGTACTGGTCAACCTACATCCCATTATCAAGGCCGCTCAAGGTGTAACCGCAAAATTCGCGCCCCGTAGAGATGGACCATATGTCATACTTAACTAACATGGTCCCACCTCTTATAAAGTAGCTTCTCCACATGATCCTACTAACGCAATAGGACTTTATCATGTTTCCGCTTTGACTCCATACAAAGGTGGAAACCATGAAACAGTTCCAGACCCCGTGCGACCTCTTCGTGGTAGAGGACGACCTAGAAAGGAGATTGTTACCACCAAGCCGATACCTGGAGCTAAACGAGGACGTGGACGTCCTAAGAAAAATAACCACTCCGTATCCAGTCATTCACGCCGAGACGTCCTTAATGACTGAGGGGGAGATTGTAACAAACGTTTAACTTAATATTTATTATTTGCACTACACACCCTGTCATGTACAACATTCAATAATAGCAGAGGTTCATCATACATATCTATTGTAAAAGTTCCGCCGTTCACTACAAGATGGCGCTGTCCCAAAACGTCACGTTTCTGAATCGCGGTGTTAAGAGTCTCCGTGACTTAATGACCTCCGCTAGAATATTCAAATTTTGTGAGAGGATTGGCTCGTGGCCGTCCACTGAGCACCTAGTTTCGCGAGTGAGTAATCGTTGACGTCCCTTGGAACTTTCCCGAACTTTTTGGCGTCAACAACATACGTCACCTCGCGTGACTGGGCTCGGTTATTTTCCGCGCGGACCGCCGAACCTTCTAGTGCTTTCTCTTTGTTTGTGTGAGTGAACTTTTGATTGCTGGTGCAAACAGGGGGAGAGCCGACCGTGCTGCTCGGTGAGCAATCACCGTAGCGGTCGCGGGAGGCCACGCCAAGGAAGATGCCGAAGCCCGGCAAGCGCGGCTCTTTGGGCCGCGATGCCGGGGCTCAGGAGGGGAGCCGTCCGACGCTGGATCGGGCGTCATCGCTGCCGAACATCGGCGACGTGATGCCCGGTGAGCAGCCGGCTGGCTCGACCACCTCGAGAACCGTAACCCCACAGGTGAGCTGGGTCAAAATTATATCTGACGTGATCGTCAAAGCCGCCGAGGCGACCGGCCCATCGACGTCATTGGCGCCTGCGCGCGTTGCGCCAGCGCCGTCGACGAGCCGGCAGCACGCGGTTGCGATCCGCCCGGCGGGGTTCCGACCGGTGCCCATACAGGCCCCGGGACCCGCCCCCAAGACTGGCCGTGCACCGCAAGCGCGCCCTGCTGCCCCGCCCGGGCGCGGCCCCGCCGCGCCCGCGAGCGCAGCGGCGCCAGCCGTGCGCCATGCCACGTCGCGGAACAATACCCCCGCGCAACCCGCGCACCCCCCCGTGCCATCGATACGTCACCGTACCCCCCCCACCCCTGCCACCGCACCACCACCGCGGTTTGCGTCACCGCCCGCGCCGCCTAGCGCGCCGCCCGCCGTGTCGCCAAGGACAGTACAAGCTGTGCCAGCTCCGCACACCGCCAACCCCGGCCCCCGCCTCTCGCTGGCGAGGCCGACCGTGGCTGAGCAGGAGCGGCCAGCAAGTGCCGGCCCTATTTTTAGGCCGGCTAAGATATTTGACAGGGTGCCAACATCACCGGCAACCCCCCGCGTCTCCGCCTATGACTCCCCAGCGGCGCGATCGATATGCTCGTCGCGAGCCGGCTCGAGCATGTCGCTCGCCTCCGCCCGCTCGGGATCGGCCGAGTCCGGTCGCGGTGACATGTCTCCGGACACGATTCCGCGATCCGGTCAGCGGCCCACCGTGGGAGGAGCGGCCTTTTCGCCGACGTCGCCTCCGGCATCGCTGGACTTTGGATTCGAGTTTGAGCTCGAAGCCAGACCCCAGCGACGTAGGAGAAGCTCCGGCGAGACCGCGTCGGAGGTAGCGAAGAGGTACTGCCTCGACCCGCCGCGGCCACAGCGCGAAAGCGCGCCGCGGGGTAGGGGCACCCCCTCGCCGCCCACTTTTGCCGACGCGGCGCGTCGCACACCGACGCCCAACTCGGACATGACTTCACCGGGGGCAGCTTCTAGAAGCATACCCCCCCCCCCTAAGGCTACCTCACCCCCTGCCGCCGCTTCCGGCGCCGAAAAATCGGCGCCGTCGCAAGCGAAGCAGGGAAATGGCAAGAAAGCCAAGAAATTGAGGTTTCCTCCACTGGTGGTGGAGAAGCTGCCAAATTGGGCCGCCCATTTCCGCATTATTAGCGGGAAGTTGGGCCGGCCCCCATGCGCTCGCCCCTATGGGACCGGGGTGAGATTCACCCCGGACACAGAGGAAGAGTACAGGCTGGTACAGAAGTACCTTACCAGTCTGGAAAAAGAAAGCGGCGTATCATGGTTCGCTTATTCTCTGCCAGCGGAGAAGAACCTGAAAATCGCCATTAGGGGGCTACCGGCCGACACGGACCCCAAGGAGATAGAGGAGGAGCTTAGGACGCTGGGATACCAGCCGGTGTATGTGCGCCACATAAAAGGCGCACAAGGACGACCCGGTTGCGTGTTCCACGCGATCCTAAATAAAACGCCCGACGTCCGGGCTATATTTGATACCACGGTGTTTATGTACATGCGTGGTGTTAAAATTGAGGCCTGGCGGGGCAAGCGGGGGCCCGCTCAATGCCATAGGTGCCAGCGTTTAAGGCACAGCTCGCACCAGTGCCACCGTCCGCTCGCTTGTGTACGGTGCGGAGGTGAGCACGTGGCACGCGATTGTCCGCGCCCACGCGAGGAGCCGGCTACCTGCGTAAACTGCGGTGGCCCGCACCCCGCGTGTAACATAAAGTGTCCCGTGTTCCAGGACGAGATCCGGAACAAGCGAGCGGGCACGGTCGCCATTACGGCCAAGCACAGGTCGCAGCTGGCCGCACAGAAACCTCCCCAGGCGGAGGTTATAGAGGCTTCTGGGCCGACGCTGATGGCGCCGGCAAATGAGCCTACACAAAGGGATGCCCCCCCCTCCTCAGGGCGGAGGAAGAAAAGACGCGGGGGGAAAGGGAGGAAGAAAAAACCCACCCCCCCGGCGACACAAGAAGTCACCCCAATGACCGCACCTGCCCCTATTAATGTGCAGGTGTTGAACAAAAATGTTCAACGCGAGCCCGCGAACAGCGCCACTGTAGCGCAGCGGCAGAATGCGCAAACAAGCGGGTTCGAAAACAAGCCGCACGTTGGCAGCACCGTCGCGGTCAGCACCACTAGTTCGCAGCGGAAACCGGCTGCACTATCTAAGTTAGCCGAGGTAACGAACGGTGGTGCTGGCGTCGCGACGCCGCACAGTAAAGAGTTCACCACCTGCGCCATACAACTGCTGATGAACCTCATCAAGGCCATCAGACAGGGGCAGGATATAGAGACGGTCATTCTTGACGGTCTAGCCACACTGCTTACCCTATATCATGGCTAGCTCGTTAAGGGTGCTTCACTGGAACGCCCGCGGCCTTAAGAACAAGGTCGCCCCACTCCGCCACCTCCTTCGGGAACAAAACATTGACGTGGCGCTGATAAGCGAGACACTACTGGGACCCGAGGATAGGGTTAGGTTCCCGGGGTATCACGTTTATAGGAAGGACGAAAAGTCGGCACACATGATATACCGTGGTCTGGTTGTATTAGTGAAGCGACGAGTCGTTCACCAAGAAATTCCCCCGCCGACACTCAGGTCGTTTTGGACTGGAACAAGTTCAGAGATAAAGTAGAGATCACCACGCCCACTCGGCCTATTGCCGACTCCGCGGACGTGGATCAAATGGCAGTCGACGTCACTGTTTGTATACAGAGCGCCTTAGAGGCGGCGACAGTGATACAACCGGAGGGGAGAGGGCTATTGCCGCCTCTACCGGCACGTATCACTAAGCTAATCGCTACCAAGAGGCGACTACGCAAACAGTGGCAACAACTAAGATGCCCTACGCTCAAGACGCAGCTTAACCGTCTTGCGGAAAAGGTGAAGGCCGAGTTGCAGGCACACGCCGCCGCAGACTGGGAGGAACGAATCGACGCCACTACGGACAGTTGGCCGTCGGTTCACAAACTCTGCCGCCAGCTTACGAATACCCCAGCTCCGGTGCGCCCGCTGCTTAACAGCGACGGGGCGCTACGATATATAGCGGAGGACCGAGCGGAGGTCTTCGCTGAACACCTGGAGCGTCAGTTCCGCCCCAACCCGACCGACGACAGTGACCACGTCGCAGCGGTCGAGAAGCACCTTGGAGAGTACTTCGCGCCGCCGATTGCTCCCGAGGAGGACCCGGTATTTTTCTCGCCCGGTGCAGTAAGACGCGCCATCCTTAGGACGAAGCCCAGGAAGGCCCCCGGTGCTGACGGTATCACAAATGCAGCGCTGCGCCACTTGCCATTCCGTATGGTAGCCGCATTGGCGCGCCTGTATACAGCGATACTGCGCACAGGGACCTTTCCCGCAACGTGGAAGGAGGGGCGCGTTATTATGCTGCCTAAACCGGGTAAAAATATACTGAAGCCGGAGAGCTATCGGCCTATTACACTACTGCCGACGATCTCCAAGGTGTTCGAAGCACTCCTGCTGCGACACCTCCAATCACATATAGCGCCGCGTCCGGAACAGTTTGGTTTTCGGGCGGAACATAGCACGACGCTACAATTGTCAAGGGTACTGCACTTATTCGCAGCGGCAATGAATAAGAAGGAACATTCCGTAGCGGTATTCCTTGACATGGAGAAGGCCTTCGACCGCGTATGGCATGAAGGCCTTATTTACAAGTTGGCCACCTCTGACGCGCCCCGTCGCGTCGTAAAGGTGATCTCTACTTTTCTTTCCAACAGAACGTTCAGGGTGGTGGTCGAAGGGGCGCTTTCCAGTGCCCGCCCGATACTCGCTGGCGTGCCCCAGGGCAGCTGCGTATTGCCGGCGTGTTACTCACGATACACCGACGACATCCCCACCACTGCCGACTCGATACTCGCTCTGTACGCTGACGATGCCGCGTACATTACGAAATCGCTATCAGCGAAGCACGCGGCAATCAAGATGCAGCGTGCACTCGATTTACTTCCCGAGTGGCTGTCAAAATGGCGGCTGTCGGTGAACGTGGGTAAGACGCAGGCGCTAGTCATTGGAAATGCGCGCAATCCCCCACCCTTGAAAATGCAAGGAGCAGACATCGGCTGGTCCCCCTGGGTTAAATATCTAGGGGTTACTATCGACCGCCGGCTCTCCATGAAGAAGCATGTCTCCGACGTAGTCGCGAAGGGTAAGGTCGCCCGCGCTTTACTCTACCCGGTGCTCAGGTCCCGAATCCCGGCGCGTGTCAAACTAGGCGTGTACAAGTTGTACGTGCGCCCGATATTGACATACGCCGCCCCCGCTTGGTTCGTCTTCACTAGCGAGACGAGCCGCAAATCTCTCCGCGCGCAGCAAAACCTAGCGCTGCGGACCATCCTTGACGCCCCTCGCTATGTGAGGAACGATGTTATCCAGCGGGACCTCGGTATCGAGAGCCTGGATGAGTTCGTGCGGCGCCTCGCGAAGGGAATGTTCGCGCGTGCCGACGCATCTGATTGGCCTCACGTCAAACAGATAGCGCCATGGCACACGCGCCCCCCCGATCGCTCGAGGCGCCCCTTACCCCGCGACCTGACTGCGGACCAAGACTCCACACCAAACTGACGCCTCGAGTGAGCTGTACTCAGGTTACACGCGGCTCACTCGTATAAAGTGACTCCACAGATGTACACATACATCTGTTGCGCGGCGTGCTTCTAGGTTAATATAGACGCGCTACGCAACTAAACTCAGACAACCTATACTAAACATGCATTTATATCAAGTGTGTCGTCGCGGCGCGGGCGTGCCAGCGACGCACACGGACACCGGGCGGTGTTACATTACACAACAAACCGCTCACACATTCACGACAGTCACTCTCTCAATCCGTAAACGGCTAGCTCTGTAAGCGGGGCGAGGGGTGACTACATACCTATCCGTGGGCGCGCCGAGTCGACATTTCCGATGCTGGTCGTCCTCTGCTGGGCCTCCCCCGGGCAACTGGGGGTCTCACCTGGCAGGGACAGACCGCCGAAATGTCGTGAAGAAAGCGGCGTCACTATGGACGTCGCGACGCGCCTACGTGTAAACACTTAGCAACTACTCACATGGACGCGTTAAAATAAATTAACGCGTTCAACTACCATCTGCCGTATTAGGCGACTATATTGAGGGGCCTGTTGTAGCAGGCCACCGTATAGCTTCCGCGGGCGAGGAGCGAGGCTCCGACCCCGCTAGCCGCACCCCCTGACGGGGGTGTAGCGACTTCCAACTACAAATTTTGTGAGACCGAACTAGTGGTGCATTCGTGGACTACGTCCTAATTGGAATAGTTGCATGAGACTCCGCTACTAAGTTAGTAATTATTTCAGACAGATTGTCAGTTTTTGGTATAGAGGACCCCAACTCCGTACCTTCGTCCTTTCTGGGAAAAGGTTACGCGATTTCGTCCTGTACTATCAAAACATAGTGAAATAAATTCTTATCTCCATTAATACGGGGCTTCTCATTGTGCCGGAAACTACATCTTCTACAGTAGTTAAATAAACATTGACTCTACTCTGCATAACGTGGTTCACAAATTACGCGCGAAGTGCACTTCGTCAATGAAAACAACTGCTATCTCTTTCCATCTGTTCTGTGAATGAAAACTGAAATCAGCTGACTAGTTCGTCACTATCGACTATCTAATGTACTAGGTACGCAATAATACGCAGGCAAACAAGTGTTTTAAAAGTGCAATTACTTACCAGCTACCGCATTCTTCTAAAAAACTGACGTAAATAAGATGATAAACTTCCCATCACACTTAAAACAGGCTTTGGACTGTCAAGTTAGTGTAAGAATCGCAATTTTTTTCTTATTATTTTTAAACAATAGGTACCTAGATTAACAAATAACGATAAATTGTACGTCGAAGACTCGAGCAGCATCCCTGGTGCTCGCAAGAGAATGACGCCGGAAGAAGTCCAACACTTCCTCTTCGAATACTCACGTTGCCATGTCTTTACATTTTAGAGGTAGCTGTATTTGTAAAAACGAATCCACACCGATTTAAACAATTAAATGAAGTTGTACCACGTAACAGGCGTGACAACAGTAGGATATGCTCTCATGCTGCGAGATCATCACTCATGCGCAAAAGTATTTTCAGTATGATGACTCACTCGCACACCAAACCTCTGCTGGTATAAGTTTACTGCATGCGCAGTTATGGAGTTACACTCGCGGTAGCACAATACCATTTCAAGATATTCTTGATTGGAATACCGTCGTCTGGGAGGCATTTTTAAAGAAAGCGCGCGCGATATTCCCGACGCTGACCGCAGACCGGTGAAAACTAACTTCCGAGCGGGCAGGCGGGCGACTGGCGGGCGGGCGGTCAGCTAGCGCGTGCGACGAACGGGGTAGTGCGGGTGAGGGTAGGGGCGCGCGGGGCTGCGCTCTGACGAGCGAGTGGCCGGCGCGCAGCGGCATTGTTTGATAAGAATGGCAACAGTGTATGAACGGCGCCGGCGTTTTGCGGTGCGGTGCGGCAACAGCTTATTAAGTCTCCGGGATGGTTTTATGCCAATAAATCAATGCAAATTTATACGTTCAATTTTTTGTATGAAAAAAAATATGACACATAATCAATAATTTATCTTTACTATTGTAATCTATAAACACAATACTATCTCCCATTGCAGCCGTGGCAGATATTTTTATAGCACCTTATATATATATATGAGAACCTAATTTATGTAAAAAAGAATATTAATCTTTATTCTAAAAACAGCGACATTCATAGCATAAATACTAGAAACAAAGATTTACTTATTGTGCCCACGACCAGGCTACAAAAAATTAGTCATTCATTTAAGTGCCAAAGTATACGTTTTTACAACAAACTCCCAAGCCATGTTAAAGAACTGAGCCTCAATAAGTTTAAATTATTTATTAAACAGAAACTCTGTCAAAAAGGTTTCTATAAAGTTCAAGATTACTTGAACGACAAAAAGGCTTGGGACTAATTAAGCTGCTCCAATGTACCCCCAGCAACAAACTATTTTAATTAAACTAAGTGTTTTATTATTGACATTTTTATTGATTTACGTGACATATATTATATGTGAGGACTATGTGGATCTACATATTTATTTTTCTTTTTCTCAGCTAGTTTTAGTGATAATCGCCACAGTTTGAGTACTCTATGAGGCCTACCCAAATGTCCTTTCTTTGGTATTGTTCGTCGGGTCGTTGAGCTCCTTGAGTTCTGAGTTCAGCTACACGAGTACTGACAAATGCGTGCACTGACTGGACAGGTCCACTCAAATCTGTATGGTTCTTTCCTCAAAAGACCATTTCAGACACCAATCTACATGGTCCTCAAATGATCTGACCAAACTTATTCTTGTTTATTTTGTTTTTTTATTACATATTAACGCTGATACATTTTAAATGTGTATAATAACGTTAATATTTACATCGTAAAGTATTATATTACTTTAATCATTGTGAATATGAAGACTTTGTCGGTTATCTTTTTTTTTCTTTTTCTTTTCGCAGTTACTTTTAATCATGGTCTGGCAGTTTGAGTGTTTTTTTTTGCGGCCTACCCAAATGTCCTTTCTTTGGTATTGTTCGTCACATCGTTGAGCTCCTTAAGTTTTGAGTTGAGCTGCACGATTACTGACAAATGCGTGCACTGACTGGACAGGTCCACTCAATCTGTGTGGTTTCCTCAAAAGACCATTTCAGACACGAATCTACATCGTCTTCATATGATCTAACCAATAAAATGTCTGGACTTTAAAAGAGACTGTGACCTCTGAGTTTGTTTCGGCCTTTCTTCTCAGAGTAGTCAGATAGGAAACGCCGACCTCATCTAGTACGGTACCTACTTAAAAAAAATTTTGACATGTAAAAGTCTTTTGTACAAACCTATTTACAGAAAATATAATCATTTCATCATCATTTCATTTCATTTCATATCATTTAATTTCATTTCAGAAATAAGCAGGTCGTTAAATGAAATGGCGAGCGAGGAGCGGGAAGCCGCAGCCATTAGCGAGATGCAAATTGGCACTGGCTAATGTTTGTTGTCATTTTTTGTTACACGCGCTGTACTCACACAAATGCATATTGTCTCTAATTGGGCGAAACCAGGAAGGGGTGTGGTTTGACACTAGCTGCGCTTCGAGACGTTATCCAGCGGGACCTCGGTATCGAGAGCCTGGATGAGTTCGTGCGGCGCCTCGCAAAGGGAATGTTCGCGCGTGCCGACGCATCTGATTGGCCCCATGTCAAACAGATAGCGCCATGGCACACGCGTTCCCCCGACGGCTTGAGACGCCCCCTGCCCCGCGACCTGATTGCGGACGAAGAAAACTCCTAACCTAATTATGACGCTTCGAGTGAGCTGCATTCAGGTTACACGCGGCTCACTCGTATAAAGTGACTCCACAGATGTACACACACATCTGTTGCGCGGCGTGTTCTAAGTTAATACAGGCATGCTACGTAACACAATACAGACACAATAAACCCGGCAAGCGCGGCTCGCTAAGCCGCGATGCCGGGTCCAGGACGGCCGTCCGACGTTGGACCGGACGACGTCGTTGCCTAATATAGGCGATGCGTCGTCCGGTGCGCCGCCAGCCGGACAATCCAAGACCGCCGCTGCCACCAAAACCACAACGACAACGATGAAGAAAAAGGACGAGGTAAGCGGAGGAGCGGGGAAAGCGGACACCGCTGTTGCTACCGGCCAACCGACGACATCGGCGCCTGCGCGCGTTGCGCCCTCGCCGTCGTCGAGCCTGCCGCACGCGGTCTCCGTTCGTCCACCGCAATTTCGGCCAGTTCCTATACAGGCCCCGGGGCCAGTGACCACGCAAAACCCCGGTCGCGCACCACATGCGCGCGCTGCTGCACCACCGCCGGTACGCACACCTGCGCCCGGTACCAGTGCCACGCGTACCCCAGTGCCGTCCGCGCGTACCCGCGCACCACCTACCCGCACCGCAGCCCCGCCGCCGCGGTTCGTTTCACCGCCTGCGCCCGCCGCTGTGCCAGCTCTGCGTGCGGCAGCGCCCGGACTCCGCCTCTCCCTGGCGGGGCCGGCGCCTGCTGAGCATGAGCGGCCAGCCAGTGCGGGCCCATCTTACCGGCCTACTAAGCCCGTGCCATCTCAAAAGGTGCCCTCTTCGCCGGCGCCCCCTAGAGCCTCAGCCTGCGACTCACCCGCCATGCTGTCGGCATGCTCCTCCCGTGCGGGGTCGAGCATGTCACTAGCATCGGTGGGCTCGGCCGGGTCCGGTCGCGGAGACGTGTCCCCGGACACGACACCGCGATCCGGTACGCGGCCCATCGCGGGTAGAGCAGCTGCCGCGCTAATGTCGCCGGCATCATTGACACCGTCGCTGGGGTTTGAGTACGAGTTCAGGCTCGATGCAAGGCCCCAGCGGCGTTGGAGAAGACCGCGACCGAAGAAGCGAAGCGATATTGCCTTGACCCACCGCGGCCACCGCGTGAAAACGCGCCGCGGGGTCGGGGCGCGCCTGCCTCGCCTTCCTTCGCTGACGCGGTCCGCCACACACAGCCTCCGACATCACCGGACATGACCGAAGCGGGGGTAAGCGTCCACAGACCTCCCCCCCCCTACAGCAACCACCAACCCCCCCCCCCCCCCCGGATGCCACCCCCGGCGTAGCGTCGACTTCAAAGTCGACTAAACAAAAGCCGGGGAAAAAGCCGCGCTACCCGCCGCTAATAGCGGAGAGACTGCCTAACTGGGCCACGCATTTCCGGGCCCCGGCAGGGAAACTGGGCCGGCCACCGAACGCTCGCCCCTATGGGACCGGGGTGAAATTCACCCCGGAGACCGAGGAGGAGTATCGGTTGGTCCAGCGGTACCTGACCGGCCTGGAAAAGGAGAGTGGCGTGTCCTGGTTCGCATACTCTCTCCCGGCAGATAAGAACCTTAAGATTGCCATTGGTGGCGCTGACTCCACGCATGTTAGCGCGATAGGGACGTCGTCGCATAGAAAACGAGAGTTCACGACCTGCGCCATACAGCTACTTATGGATTTAATAAGAGCCATAAGGCAGGGTCAAGATGTGGAAACAGTCATCCTGGACGGCTTGGCCACTTTACTTACTTTGTATCATGGCTAGGCCGTTAAGGATGATACACTGGAATGCCCGCGGCCTTATGGACAAGGTCGCCCCACTCCGCTACCTCCTACGGGATCAGGATATCGACGTGGCGCTAATCAGTGAAACGTTCCTGGGACCTGAGGATAGGGTCAGGTTCCCGGGGTACCACGTATACCGCAAGGATGAAGGGTCGGCCCTACGTTCCCGCTACCGTGGTCTGGCGGTATTGGTGAGGCGAAGAGTCGTCCATCAAAAGCTCCCCGTGCCGTCAAATAGTACCTTTTACGCGCTGGGTATGCAGTTGCATGTCGCCGGCGAGGACTTAAACATCTACGCCTGTTACAAGCCGCCTGCGACCCATCTAAACCTTGTGGAGTTGCGGGCGCTTGTAATAAATAACAACAACAACGCGACCATCCTTGCCGGCGACCTTAATTGTAAGCACCCGGCGTGGAACTCACTACACACGAATACCGGGGGGAGAGGGCTCTTCGCGGACGCGGAAGCCTTCGGGTACACGGTGTCCGGACCGGAGACGCCCACCCACTACCCAGATGCAGCCCGGTATATGCCGGACGTACTGGACGTTGTAGTCCACCGAGGGCTACGCTGCCAGATCACACAACAAGTGATAGACGACGAGTTACAATCTGACCACCAACTCAAACTGCTTCATTGCAAAACATTTAAAAGTAAACGTACACGTCTTAATGTTGCACTTAACAGTAATATTATTGAACAAGTATGTAATGCAAAGTTCCTGGGTGTAACACTTGATGAACACTTTACTTGGAAGAATCACATCGACATAATTTCAAAAAAAAACAATCAATTCGTATTTGCCTTAAAAAGAATTAAAAACATTACGTCTTTGCGGACAGCCCTAATGGTGTATCACGCTTACGTGTGCTCAGTAATACGATACGGTATAGTTGTGTGGGGAAATTCTTCCGAAATTGCGAAGATCTTCATCGCCCAAAAAAAGTGTATTCGTGCAATGTTCAAAATGCAGTGGTCTGACTCGTGCAGACCTATATTCAAGTCGCACAATCTATTGACGGTCCCGTGCATTTATATTTATGAAGTTGCCAGGTTTGTGAGGTCCAATCTTGTCCAAAAGTGATAGACGACGAGTTACAATCTGACCACCAACCTGTACTCGTCGTCCTTACGGGTATGCCGACTCAACTGAAGCCATTAGCGCCACGCTGATTAACGGATTGGACTACTTTCCAAGAGACGCTAGATACCACCGTGCCGACTCGGCCTATCGTTACCTCCGCGGACGTGGACCAGACGGCGGGTGACGTCACTGCTTCCATTCAAAGTGCCTTAGAAGCGGCGACAACGACATTGCCGCAGGGCGGAGGGCTATTGCCGCCCCTGCCGGCACATATCTTATCGATGATCGCCGTGAAGAGGCGCCTACGTAAGCAGTGGCAACAGCTGAGATGCCCGACACTGAAGACTCAACTAAACCGTCTTGCGGAGAAGGTGAAGGCCGAGTTGCAGGCACACACCGCCGCGGGCTGGGAGGACCGTATCGACGCGACGACTGACAGTTGGCCGTCGATACACAAACTATGCCGCCAGCTAACGAACACCCCAGCCCCGGTGCGACCGCTTCTGAATCGCGACGGGGCGCTTAAGTACGTAGCGGAGGACCGGGCGGAGGTCTTCGCCGAGCACCTGGAGCGTCAGTTCCAGCCAAACCCGACCAGCGACTATGAGCATGTCGCAGCGATCGAGAAGCACCTGGGAGACTACTTCGCAACGCCGATAGCTCCCGATGAAGACCCTATCTTCTTCTCGCCTGGCGCAGTTAGACGCGCCATCCTAAGGACGAAGCCTAGAAAGGCCCCTGGTGCGGACGGTATCACAAACACAGTGCTGCGCCATTTGCCGTTCCGTGCAGTAGTGGCACTGGCGCGCCTGTTTACCGCGATACTGCGCACCGGGGCCTTTCCCGCCTCGTGGAAGGAGGGGCGCGTCATTATGCTGCCCAAGGCGGGAAAGAATATTCTGAAGCCGGAGAGCTATCGGCCCATCACGTTGTTGCCGACGGTCTCCAAGGTGTTCGAAGCACTCCTGCTGCGATACCTACAGCCACACATAGCGCCACGTCCAGAACAGTTTGGGTTCAGGGCGGAACATAGCACGACGCTTCAGTTGTCGAGGGTACTGCACCACCTCACAACAGCAGTTAATAAGAAGGAATACTCAGTGGCAGTATTCCTCGACATGGAGAAGGCCTTCGACCGTGTATGGCATGAGGGCCTTATTTACAAGATGTCCAACTCGGACGCGCCCCGTCGCGTCGTAAAGGTGGTATCTAGCTTTCTTTCAAACAGGACATTCAGGGTGGTGGTCGAAGGAGCGCTCTCTAGCGCCCACCCGGTATTAGCGGGCGTGCCGCAGGGCAGTTGCGTGTCGCCGGCGTGCTACTCACGTTATACCGACGACATCCCCACCACTTCAGACGCTATGCTCGCGCTGTATGCAGACACCGTCGCGTACATTACTACATCGCTCAATGCGAAGTACGCGGCGGTCAAGATGCAGCGCGCACTCGATACGCTCCCCGAGTGGCTGTCGAAGTGGCGGCTTTCGGTTAACGTGGGTAAGACGCAGGCGCTGATTACCGGGTCCGCGCCCCTCCCACCACCGCTGAAACTACAAGGAGCCGACGTCGCGTGGTCACCCCGGGCTAAATACCTGGGTGTGACTATCGACCGCCGACTCACGATGGTGCCGCATGTCCGCAAGGTCGCCGCGCAGGGTAGGGTCGCCCGCACCCTTCTTAAGCCTGTGCTCTCATCCCGCATCCCGACGAGCGTCAAGTTGGGCGTGTACAAGCTGTACGTGCGCCCAATCTTGACGTACGCCGCCCCAGCGTGGTTCGCCCTCACTAGTGAGTCGAGCCACAAGCTACTCCGCGCGCATCAAAACTGCTGGCCTCATGTCAGGCAGATCGCGCCATTGCACGCGCGCCCCCATGACGCGAGACCCTTGCCCCGCGACCTGGTAGCGGACCCTGACACCATCGCACCGGATTGACGCCTCGAGTAAGCCGCATCCAAGTTACACGCGGCCTACTCGAAATAATAAGACTTTACAGATGTACTCACACATCTGTTGCGTGGCGTGTTCTAGGTTAATATAGGCATGTCACGTAACTAGCACAGACACTCATTACTCTACAGACGCCTAAACACACACACACGCGCATGCGCAACGCGGGCTGCGATGCGCGTTGACACTGAGCGGTGTTACACTACAACACTAGCCGCTCACACATACACGACAGTTCATCCCTCAATCTGTAAACGGCTAGATCTGTAAGCAGGGCGACGGGTGGCTACATTCCGTCCTGTAGGAGCGTCGAGTCGGCATCTTAGTCGCTGGTCGTCCTCGCTGGGCCTCTCCCGGGTAACCGGGAGTCTCACCTGGCGGTGACAGACCGCCTAGATGTCGTGAAGAAAGCGGCGCTATAGGATTTAGCGTCGTGACGCGCCTACAGAAAAACATAATGCAACCAGTCACACGCACGCGGTAAAACGCGTGCAATTCCACCAATCGCTTTAGGCAACCACACCGAAGGGCCGCAGTTGCGGGCCACTGTATAGCCTCCGCAGGCGAGGGGCGAAGCCCTGACCCCGCTCGCCACGCCCCCTGACGGGGGCGTCGCGACGTCCAACGCCGCACCCCCATTCTACGCTCGACAGCCGTCGCGTGCGGTCGTGCTGTTCGAACGTAGGAGAATTTACAGATTTCCTGCTGTGGCTCCCGCAGTGGTATCCTGTTTTCCTGATCTCGTCGCGCCCCGCGACGATCTTCATATAGTCGCCCCGACTATATCTTCGATTTATTCATTGCTGTCTTTTTCAAGACACAATTAATAGCAATTTTCTTTAACGAAATTGTCAATATGGCAACACTGCATATGGTATGGCACTGCATATATTCGGCATATGGTATGAATGATGGCAACACTGTCATGATGTAAACATTGGCTCTGTGTTAAAATATTCATTAAAAATAGAAAAGTACTGTTTATTGACCTATTGCGGGTGAAGATCTAGACTAAAGTGCACAATTAGTAAGTGCTAGTGTTATTCTGACGGGAAACTAAGTGAAACACATAAACTGAGAACTGTGTCGTGTGTGCTACAGAGGGACGCAAAGTGGCACTTGAACTAACTGTTTGTATATTGAACTAACAAAACAGTGCATAACGAGTGCTCAAATTATACTTGATAACAACAATTGGCATGGAAAAACGATATCATACAGAAAATCTAGAATAAGAGGTTGGTGAATCCGTTTTTTATTTAATTTCAGAGTCAAATTATCGTTCTGATAGATAGCCAATGAAAAGCAAAACAAACCATATCACCTCATTACAAACGACCAATTGGAATACAGTAAAAGTCGTGACACAAAAATTATCGTTCGGAAATATAAATTACGAGCTTGGACACGAGTCTTTTCAGACTTAGGAATAATCGACTATTTTGGAAAATCGACTAATTAGAAAAAAATATCTGTATATGAAAATTATATCATAAACACAAAGAAGCATTATAATTTGAATGATTATTAACCTACTTAACAAAGACTATTAAATTATAAAAGATATCGACGTCCCCCGCGAATAATCCGGTAATGACCTATTACGGGGTTTTTCATGTTATGCGTTTTTCGGCATCTAGAAGTTAAATTACACCATGTAATTTTTTTTCAGAATTTTTCTATCTTTATTTACGAAGATATGAAAAACTACGCGTATATTCCATAAAAATTCATTAAAATGTATTTTAAACGAATAATATGGTTTTAGATCTTTACGAAAAAAAATATCAATATGATTTGACAGTAAACATTGTTACGATATTATTCGGGTATATAGTTTTCTTCCTTATTTAAGTAAGTGCTAGTACAGGCTTATTCGGGGTTTTATTATGAAAACGATTTCCAGCTACATTCATATCGAGTGCTCCTTACACAACCGTTTTCTATATTGATGATCAGTGGCGACGAGTTTCATACCCGCGACTTAGAAAAGTGATTGAAAAAATGTCTCACTTTAGAATTTTGTCGAGTTTTGACCATAACATCCATACATGGCAAAACTATAAGCAACGAATGGAACAATGGTTCATTGCGAACGATGTGGACAACGTAAAGGATCCAAAGGCAGTGAAAAGACGGGCGATATTGCTGAGTGCACTCACGGACAGCACTTACAAACTGGCGGCGGATTTGGCTTTACCGAAAGAGCTGACGCAGACACCATACGAAGACATTCTTACGCTTCTTGACAAGCATTTTACACCAAAAAAATGCGGGTTTGGTGAGCGGTATAATTTCTATGCTGCTACTCAAGGTCTGGAAGAAACATTTTCTCAATGGGCGGCGAGGCTTCGTGGCCTCACTACACATTGCGGATTCCTGAATGTAGAAGAGGCGCTGCGTGACCGCTTTGTTATGGGCATGCTGCCGGGACCGGAGAAGGACAAACTTTTCACGCGTGACCTTCAAGAGTTGACACTGGCAAAAGCAGTGGATTTGGCGGAGAGCGTGCACAGTGCACGTAAGGGAGCAGCATCAGCATCGACGTCGGCGCAGGCGCCGCCGTCAACCGAGGCGCTGTTCAAGATCGCGACCACAAACGAACCCAAACCCAGTGCTAACAAAGAAAAGTGTTCCGTGTGCGGTTATAAAAATCATAAAACGTCTCAGTGTCGGTTTGCTAACTATACATCCCATCCATACAATAGCCATCTACGAAGAATGTGCAAAAAAATAAATTTCGTAGGAACTGGCGGGTCGAGCGAGACTGACGATGACGGTAGGAGGACTAAAATATGTTCACATAGCGGCGAACCTATGACCATAATAGTTTCGATACAAAATATAAAACTAAAGTTTGAAGTCGATACCGGATCAGCAGTCACAGCGATTTCCGAGAAAATGTTTTGTACATCGAACGGAATATCGCATGTGACTTCACCAGCTATTCACCCGGCCAGTAACGGGCAGGCAGAAAGCTACGTAAAGGTAGTGAAGAAGGGAATTAAATCTTGTATATTAAATAATAACAATACCAAGGTATTAAATAACAAATTATGTAAGTATTTATTTGATTACCGGAATTCCATTCATTCGGCAACGGGCTGTTCGTCTGCCCAGTTGGTGTTCGGTCATAAGCTACGATCGCGATTAGATTTAATCGACTCTACTCCTTCTGTCACTCTCGCTCGAAACGTCGAAAACAAACAGTGTTTGCAGTCTGAGGTGTCAAATAGCAACAAGCCAAGCAAATGTTTCAAAATTGGAGACTATGTATTGTATAAAAAAACAATATAAAAAAGCAAGGGTCATGGAATAAAGGTGTAGTAATTAAAAGGCTCGGAAAAGTAGTATATATTGTTAAAGATTGTATAACGTCATGTAATGTTAAAAAACATAAAAATCAATTAATCGCATACAAAGGTACAGCAAGAGTTTCCCACGGAACAGGGGATTGCCCTATTGAATTCGAAGACATCACACCACAAGGAACCTCACCACCTAACCAAATACTTCCAGAGGACGACAAAGAGACAGACACAGGTGGGGAGAGAGTATGGGGAACAATGAATCAGTGGATACAGAAACACCGACTGACAAATCAAAAGAAAAAGATGAAGAATTCCATGAGGCAACAGACGAGACTCATGATGACACTCTCGTGGAGGCAAGGTCATGCCAGACCCCTGTGGGGTCTGAAAGGCAAATGAGTGACGGGAGAAAACTTCGAGCTGTACCTAGGGTAGATTATAAACAATTCTACTAGGAAGTCATCAATCAATCAATCATGTTTATGTTGTCAAGCTATGGGGAGGATTGTTGTATATTAATATTAATAAATATGAGGGTGGTTGCATCCACTCCTATATAAATAGTGTCGCTTGCCAAATAAACTCAGTGTGCTACCAGCTACCCGTTGTTTCACTTGTGTCCGCATACTTATCAGTGGCGACGAGGATGGGATTGCTTTTTACAAATGTTCAGTATACAAAACAAATTACACGAATAATAGCGCAACACGATTTTACCGTTGCCGTCGAAAATATAAATTTACACGAATAATATCGCAACAAGATTTTACTGTTGTCGTCGAAAATATAAATTTACACGAATAATATCGCAACAAGATTTTACTGTTGTCGTCGAAAATATAAATTTACACGAACAATATCGTAAGTGACATTACTGACCAGAGCTTGACCTACACTAATATAGTAAAATGCACCCAGCTAAATTATAACGAAGCCCTTGGGACTACTTAAATTTTGTTGAAATGACCAGATAGCTGAAAAAATTAGCTTCGATATGCGATATAAAAAGTCTCTGATACTTGTTGTTTAATGGAGTTATTAAGTAAAAATGGTTTTTTATTTTTCCTGAACATTTACACTTTTACGATTACCGGATTATTCGCGGGGGGCGTCGATATAACTGTTTATGAAATGGATGACCTCAATGTAAATGTTAAACCAAGAAAATTATTTAAATCTAGATCGACAGAATCTCTTAACATTTCTCTTATTAGCACGGACTCAGAATATTTAACAAAAAGCTTAGACCTATCTACTCATGTTAATCATAGGTATACTGAAGAATTGAAAGAAGAAATTAATAGCTTGAAATCACAATTACGGAGTACCGAGAATGAACTTGACACTACCATCTTAGGAAAAAATAGGCTCCTAGAAGAAATTGAGCATCTCAAGCAGCAGATGGTTGCCTTGACACAAATATGCAAAAGTCCTTTGTCAACATTAAAAAAGGCTACACCGAAGTCCCAGAAAAAACGTACTATCAAAGGCTTAACTCAAAGTACAGAAGAAGGGTATGCCACTACTCCTCAGAATATCGCTGTGAAACTAGTAAGGGGTATATTACAGCATACGAAGGAGGTAAGACAAGTATTGAATACAGAGAGCCTACGACTGGAACCTACCTTCGAAGAGCGCGCTAATAAAGTTAATCGCGGCCATTTAAAATGTAAAAATACCAGGAATGACACAAGTTTACAAACTGACGCTGATTTTATGAACGCTGACATGAATGTTATTAATAGTGTCAACGATACTCTGGAATGCACAAGTATAAAGAAGAATTTGACTGAAGATACACAAACTGAACAACAGCAACATTTATGTAATCAAGAATGTTGCAAAATATTTCTTCTATCGGACAATCAAGGTAAAGGGATCGTTCAGACGCTTATTGAGAATAGAAGTGAACTTGTAATCAGGGATTATAAAATACAATCTGTAACAAAGCCAGACGCAAGAACGAAAAACGTCTTGTCGGACTGTAGCAACATGGCTAAGATATTGTCAAAAACCGACAATGTTGTCATAATGACAGGGAGTAATGATGTAAATCCAATAGAGTTTATGTCAGAAATGTCTATAGCTTTACACTTTCTTAAAAATTGCAATGTATTTGTAGTAAATATATTTAACAATAATTTCCTTAATGAATCTAAACTAAATAATCAGCTAAAGCTACTCATCCGAAATTATGAAAACTGTACATTTATTGAATCAGACAATATAACGAAAGTTGCACATCAAATAATTCATCAAATAAATGTTATCCAGTACAATAATAAATTCCTCTCTTATAACAACCACAAACTCAAAAAGGGTATTGACACTGCCAAAAGATTGACGTATTTTTTCCGGGAGAATCATGAAAACGTAAAACCAAAGAAAGGAACAATACCTTATTATTTTCCATTAAGTAATAAAACCTTGCAAGTAAACTTCGATAAGACAATTATTAAAGATATTAGTGTAGAACCAAGGAAAGGCACGATTCCTTATTATTTTAAATCCCATAATATTGTAACCTCACAGGTGAACTCCAACGATTCTACAGGGACAAGAAATCAGTTTTTTCGTAACTAAAAATGAATTTTCAGTGTTTCACCAAAACATTGCTGGTGCATTAAATAAGATGCAGGATTTAGAGGTAGCATTAAGTGAGCTGCATGATCTTAATGAAAATGTTGTAGTCGTATGTCTAAGTGAGCATTTCATTAAAAAAAGTGAAGAAAAATATTTGAATATAAATAATTTTTATCTCGGAGCAATCTATTCCAGACAAGAACGACGTGGAGGCACGTGTATTTTGTGTAAAAAAGGTTACGAATGTATTGAGCTGGATGCAATAAACGAATTTGCTGTTGATAAACATTTCGAAATATGCGGTGTCGAAATGAAACAGCTTAAGCTAATTATAATTTGTATATATAGGATACCAAACTCGGACATTAATATTTTTTTTGATAATTTTTCGAAAGTTATGACAAAACTGCAACACAAAAAATGCAATATTATATTGCTATATTATTATATTGCTTTGTGGTGATTTTAATATAGACTTGCTTTTATCTGATAAAAACAGTACTAGATTTAAAGACATGATGCTTAATTATGGACTGAAATATCACATAAATGAACCGACTAGGCTTAATAAATGCATAGACAACATTATTAGCAATATTCTTAATGCCACTGGTAAGACATATAATTTGCACCTGTCTGATCACAATACAGCTCAGATAGTCAAAATTGAACAGGAATCATCAAACAAAGTGAACGTGGACTACTGTTTCATTACTATAAATGATTTAAACAAAGAGAACGTATCAAAGTTTGTGGATTACATCAGCTGCATAAATTTTAACGAAATCTATGCTATGACAAATACTAACGAAGCCTTTGACAAGTTTCATGATTTGTTGACATTATTTTATAAACTATGTTTCCCTTGCATTAGAGTTAAAATGAAACACAATAGTAGTAAACCTACATGGATAACAAAAGGCATAAAGAAATGTTGCACTACTAAGCGGTCATTAAGGTACAAGTATTATTTAAATAAAACTAATGAAAATAAGAGTGAGTACAAAGCGTATGCTAAACTATTGCGGAAATGCATGAATAACCTGCAGTCCTTGTGTAATGAAAGATACGTAACTTCTTCTCGTAATAAAATCAAGGCCACTTGGGATGTTGTAAAGCGCGACATGGGTAACGAACCGTTTAGGGAATATATCAGTAAAATTATTGAAGGTAGTATTACTTTGACATCTGGATCTGAGATTGCTAATAAATTTAATAATCACTTTGTTGACATTTCTAATAATAATGATAATTGCTCTACTCTTAATAATAATAAAACTGACATGCATAACATAGAATCTATTGATAAAAGCATAATTATTTGTAGAACCCACTGACGACTCTGAAATATATCGTATCATAATGTCTTTAAAAAACACAAAATCGGCTGGGTATGACAAAATCACAACCGAGCTCGTAAAAAAAATTGCTAAACATATATCATCGCCATTGGCTCACATTGTCAATTTATCCTTAGAACAGGGCTGCTTTCCTAATGGGCTCAAACTGTCTTTGATAAAGCCACTATACAAAAAAGGATTAAAATCAGACGTTGACAATTACCGACCTATCGCTCTCACTCCCATTATATCGAATTTTTTTGAAAAAGTCATGTTCAGGCGAGTGATAAAATTTCTTAATAAACACAGCATCCTTATTGACCAGCAATACGGGTTTAGACAAAATAAATCGACGACTTTGGCAATATTTACGCTAGTGAAAGCTATGATGATGAATATTAATAATAAAATACCTACCTGTGCACTGCTCTTAGACCTAAGTAAGGCCTTCGATCGTGTTGATCATGCGCGGCTTCTAGGAAAACTTGAAAGATACGGTATCAGAGGTCCAGCAAAAAAATGGTTTCAATCTTATCTAACGGACAGAAAACAGATAACGAGGTTGACAAAATTAAACAAACTAAGTAATACTTTAGAAGATTTTGATTCTGAAGCACAGGCTAATAGCTGTGGTGTACCACAAGGTAGTATCTTGGGGCCATTATTGTTTCTTCTGTACATAAATGACTTGCCTCAGTCAATAAAACATCAGTGTGTATTGTTCGCCGATGATACCACAATTATTATTAAATGTGAAAATGTTCAAAACTTTGACATTGAAATTCAGCAAACACTAAATGACATTATACAATGGTTAGATATTAATAAATTAAAATTAAATATTTCCAAAACGAAACTGCTTCATTGCAAAACATTTAAAAGTAAACGTACACGTCTTAATGTTGCACTTAACAGTAATATTATTGAACAAGTATGTAATGCAAAGTTCCTGGGTGTAACACTTGATGAACACTTTACTTGGAAGAATCACATCGACATAATTTCAAAAAAAATCAATCAATTCGTATTTGCCTTAAAAAGAATTAAAAACATGACATCTTTGCGGACAGCCCTAATGGTGTATCACGCTTACGTGTGCTCAGTAATACGATACGGTATAGTTGTGTGGGGAAATTCTTCCGAAATTGCGAAGATCTTCATCGCCCAAAAAAAGTGTATTCGTGCAATGTTCAAAATGCAGTGGTCTGACTCGTGCAGACCTATATTCAAGTCGCACAATCTATTGACGGTCCCGTGCATTTATATTTATGAAGTTGCCAGGTTTGTGAGGTCCAATCTTAAATTATTTGAACGGAAAGATAACACAAATAAAAGGAAACCTACACATTTAGATTTCGTGATGCCCGTCCCAAAATTAGAACTTTTTCGGCGGAGCTGCGTTTATATGGCTCCCTTAATCTACAATGCTTTGCCGAGGTCAATTACTCAACTACCCTTTAATAAGTTTTGTGTTGCGTTGCGGAAGTGGTTGTTACAAGAGTGTTTTTATTCGTTAGATGAATTTTTTCAAAAGTGTCCATGTAAATTTTATACTATAAAGCACAGACATATTTGACTGTATCATAAGTGTCAAAACTTGTATACTATTGCATGCTATATATTGGCCAAATGTGTGATACTAAATATTTTGTATTAAGAACTTCATGTACCTACCATATTTGATGCAATAAATGAATTGAATTGAATTGAATTGAAATAAAAGGTTTATGTCGTGTCTTCAGTTGGCCCCTTCTGGGTAAAACCACAGTTTCGTGGTCCTCGGTTGAAACCTCACGGTGACAACGAAGCCGAGGGGGTGTTGACCCAATCACACCCGCCGAGCCCCTTCAGGGCAAGGCAGTCAGTTGGACGGGTCCCAGTAGCGGCCTTGGGGGATCTCCTAGTCGCTGCTTGGGTAACAGGCCTGTTTTCACAGCAACACACCTAGAGCGGTTGAGTGTGTCTACCTCTTCGCTCTAGACCCACATAGGACCCCGTTGCACAAATAAGATAGGCAACGGGCAAAAGCAAGCTTAGGGCTCACCTTAGGTACTCACCTCCCTGTCTAGACCCGACAGGGAGGGTTTACACATCCCCGGGCTATCCCACCCGGGGAGCTGGGAATAGGATTTGTTAGGAGAATTAGGTTTCCCTTCCCACCATTCCCTCTCAAGTTTAATAGTAGTAATCGATAATGGAGGACCCTCGCTTCACGACCCTCCTTAAATTCTTAGAGGCTATCCTCTCACAGGAGCCTACTTTTAAATCCAAATATGGTAGTTAGTTTACCGAAATTAAACGGTCTTTCCTTCCCGATGCGAACGTCTCTGATTTCAGCGACGTTTTAGAGCCCTCCCAGGCAGTTTCACCCCCGACTATTGAGCTCGGAGGCCCTCTCAGTCCGTGTCTGGCTATGGACACAGACGAACCGGTCGCTTCTTCAAAGCGACCGGTCTCCCCATACGGTGACGTATTTAGCTCAGACTCAGAGGCGGCTCGCTTCTCATCTGCTGCTTCTTCCTCCTCTTCGTCCCTCTCCGATGGCGGGTTTACACTTGTCGTAGGAAAAGGAAATAAGAGGAAGAAGAAGAAACAGACCTCCTCGCAGGCCAACAAGGTCGTTGCATTCGAGGAGAGCGTTCCCTCTACCTCAAACGCGCCCTCAGCGCCCGTAACTTCCCCCTCCACCTGCCCCGCAGTAGTAGTAGCGGCGCTCTCTAGCGCGCGCGCTACAGAAGCTTTATGTGTGTTTGTAGAAGGAGATTTTACAAGAAGACAGTATAATATAATTAGTAAAGCAGACAAAGTCCGCTTTCCCTGTTACACAGAGATACAAAAGGCTAAAAAACAATGTTACCCGAAGATTCAACGTGTTACGTCAACATGTGCAGAGGTGAAGTTATAAGATCTTTTGGACCATACGTGTTCTCGGCTTTGTCTTTATTTGACGGAAGTAATTGAAACATGCGACCCCGAAGATTTAGATGATTTAGAACTGATTAGTAAATGGGGATGTGACGGTTCTCAGCAGAGTCAATTCAAACAGAAATTTGAAAATATAACATTCTCCGATGCAAATATATTCCAGAGCTCCCTTGTTCCAGTCAGATTGGTTAACAATAAAGGCTCAGAAAAAAAAGTATTATGGCAAAACCCATTGCCATCGTCTCCAAGATTTTGTAGACCGATAAGAATTCGTTTCATACATGAAACAACAGATGTAACATTGGATGAGATTCAGTATGTGAAAAATCAGATAAAAGACCTAACCAAATCTAAAGTAATTGTTAATGAAACCGAATACCAAATAAAAAATACTCAACTGTTCACTATGGTAGATGGAAAAATATGCAATGCTGCAACTAATACAGCATCTACTATGCGGTGCTATTTGTGTGGTGCAACCTCGAAAGCTTTTAATGATTTAACAGTGAAGAAAAATGTGAACCCCGAATCATTAAATTTTTGTATTTCCGTGCTTCATGCTAAAATAAGATTGTTTGAAACTATTCTTCACTTAGCCTATAAGATCCCTATCGGCAAATGGCAAGTTAGATCTCATGAGGATAAAAACACTGTAGCAGAAACCAAAAAAAGAATACACCAGAAATTCAAAGACGTGAGAGCCCCACTCTTGATTGACATACCGAAAGCAGGATTCGGAAACACCAATGATGGTAACTCAGCTCGAAGATTTTTTGCGGATACAAAATTATCGAGTGAGTTAACCGGAGTGGATGAAACATTTATATACCGATTAAAGGTAATTTTGGAGACCATTTCCAGCGGACATGAGATTGATGTCGCTAAATTTGAGAGGTTTGCTTACCAAACGGCTCAGTTATATGTCAGACTGTATAACTGGCACCCAATGACACCAACCATGCACAAAATTTTAGTGCATGGTGCGGAGATAATTTCTCATGCGTTATTACCAATCGGGCAACTTTCCGAGGAAGCAGCAGAAGCCCGAAACAAACATTTTCGGTCCTATCGCCTAGGATTTGCACGCAAATTTTCACGGGAAGATTGCAATAAAGACGTAATCAACAGATTACTTTAAGCTCGGATCCTGTTTCGCCCCCTGGAATATGGAGTAACTGGAGATGAAAGCGGAGATCAGGTCGAGGAAAATTCGGAAAATGATGATTATAGTGATTAAAAAAGATTTTGTATGTATGCTTGTATTAAAATGTGTGTTTTGTATCTATTATTAGGAGTTTTATTTAATCTCAATCGACTTTGATAACAATTTAGCTGAGAAAAGTTTAAAAAATATTTTTGGCCATATTTTAGTATCAAATACCTGTATGTGCACCGCCCGGTTGTTATCAGACTCGCACCACGCATAGGTCTCCCCGATCCCGATAATCCCCCGCCCACCGTCAGAGTAACGGACTGGAAGAAAGTAAGCGATAAGCTGAAATCCAACACGTCCAACACTCTTCTAGATTCTATACCTGACCAGTTTGAATCTATAACTGACACGACAGCCGCGATCGACTCGCTCACTGATCACGTACAGTAACGGTCATAAGTGGAGTAGCAATTTCACAAAGCAATAGATTGACGCTTCGGTTTAACTTACGACCTTCTTATAATAAGTCATAGACACACACACACTCTCATTAGTTTAACAATTATAGTATTTCATAAATTCAACTCATAACGCATATGTCATGATAGCTTAGTGGTTACCGTGTTTGGGTTGACGCGTTCATGCGTAGAGAGTCGTGGGTTCAAATCTCACGCGCGGTGATAGTTTTTTAATGTTTTAAAAATCACTCGAATAATCACGCTATTGACTATATCCTTGTTATGTTCGTCGTGTTCACTAAACTCGCCAAAACTTTATGATTATACCCACGAAAACCTAAATAAAGTTAAATGATAATTAAGGTAGACAAACGCAGTTAACTTACGACTCATTCACCGCGAATAAATAGAACGATGTTTGTTATTGTGGGTTAGTGACGTGTGTTCAATATATTAGCGGTGTCTAAAGTTCATTTTGAAATGCAAGCAAAGAATATAGAAATGAAAGCGAATATTATTGCGCTGCGTAAAAGCGGACTTAATATTTATCACAAATATCTGATAAAACCGGACTGAGTGTGAGTAATATGATTTAATTATTTTATCAAACATTTATCTAATTAAATTATAACTGCTGATCCTGGTAATTGTTTTTTGAAACGTTTTATTTTTACCTTATTAATATTATTTATTTATTGCATAATTTAAGTAAATGAAATTTTTTCTGATCTGATTTGGTTTTGTAGCTATTAGTAGTTATATATTTTTATTATATATTTTTAATTTATATAATTTTTATTATATATATTTTTATATTTATAATTATATTTAGTAGCTTATTCTTATTTCAAAACATTTGTTAACTTTAATAATGCTCGTCTAGTTACAACCACTGATCTTTAAATGTCTCATCTGTGGATAAAGTCTAAATAGAAGAAGAAATATATAATTTCAAAGTAAATTTATTTACTTAGATTTTTGAACGATGAAAGTAACATTTTAATTATTTATGTGAAATTTCTATTGACAATAATTACTTATTAAACTTTTTTGTTTTAGAGAGAATTATTCAACACGTCTTTACGAACCGTGCGCCGTGCAATCCGCGCAGAAGGTTTGCAATACATGTTACCCACTGTGTGCAATGTTTACGTGCGTGAGTGGTTAAACACCCGGAGATAATAGTTATTTCACGGCCAGCACGATCTCCTGACCTCCACCCTATAGAACACCTATGGGGTTTGATGATACAGCGATGGGAAGCACGGAATGAGCGGTCTGATGAGCAGTTGAAGTTGCATTGTATAGAAATATGGGAAAATTTAAGGGAAACAGATACAGATAAATGCTTCAATATATGAATTAAAATCTAAAATAATTATAATTATATTATAAAATTTATATTATAATAATTATATTACAATAATTATAATAAAATAATTATTATTATTATAATTATATTGTGTCATATCCGTAATAAGGATTATTTTGAGGTTTAGTTTCAATCTTCTTTTCGTAATGAAAATGAACACTTAAGCTATAGCCTCAATAAGTCCTATTAAATACGATTTGTTAACTATTCGTTACACGAACGTGAGGTCTCAAACTCGTAGTAAAATAAAAGTAGTAATACTGAGTAATTTGCGAGTTGGTTTGTTACATTACCCACACACAAAAGTAATTAAAGGACATTATTATTTATTATTAAGATACAATATATTAAGCCTGATTGTCATAGTTCACGGTACTTTATCTCAATAAATTGTTATTTATTGGAAAATAAACTGTTTTAATTCTAGAAGTTTATTTATTTAAACTTCATAAAATGATAACGAATAAACATATTGTAATCACTTATTAAACATTTTTATTCTTAACCCCTTATTTCAATAACAATATAAGTAATAATAAAATTAGTTATCCTACTAATATTATAAATACGAAAGTTTGTGAGGATGGATGGATGGATGTATGGATGTTTGTTACTCTTTCACGCAAAAACTACTGAACGGATTTTGATGAAACTTTACAGTGATATAGCTTATACATCAGAATAACACATAGGCTACAATTTATAACGATTTTGTTTGATTTTGCCATAATATAACGATAAGTATGAAGTAAGTCGGAAAAATTTCTGCCCTCTGAGAGCTATCTTGGCGTGCGCTGCCTAAACCGTTAGAGTTATACGAAGATAATGTATTTTGGGATTGTTTGTCTGAAATAGTTCTAAATAAAAGTCCGCGACAGCATATATCTATCTTTTATGTGGAAGCCATTATAGCTAAAATACTGAGCCATAAATACATTTAAAATGGAGACTTTTTTTACATTGCACATTTTGGAGTATTAAGTTAATTCTTATCAAAATTAATAACTTCATCGCTTTCGGTATTTAATGTAGATAAACTTTGTCTTTTACACTAAGACATTTGAAAGAATAGTTTAAAAGTTACAACGATAAGAATGAAGCGGGGGTGAGCGGCGGGCCAGATAATGACGCGCCATGTTCTAATAACAATTTTTTGGTAGTATTTTAAGTAGAAATATATTATAGTAGTTTTTATTTTAATTAGATATAAGAAGTCTTTCTTTTTTTGTTAGTTTAAGAATAACGGTTAGTTTTAAAATTCAATCGTGAATGTCGGAAATTATCCCACAGGAACGTGTTACATGTCCTAAATCAACGGGGTAATTGCGTAACACACTTACAATAGCAATGGGTTTCATTTTGATAGTTCAACAAAATTAATTGCGTTATTTACGTTGTTGACAGATTTCTCGAACATAATAATTAATGAAGCAATGGATTAGCAATATCCATAAAATCATTCAGATTTTGATTGATAGTGTGTTACGCAATTGGTTTTTATTTTAATTACTTATATTATCCTACTAATATTATAAATGCGAAAGTTTGTGAGGATGAATGGATGTTTGTTACTCTTTCACGCAAAAACTACTGAACGGATTTTGATGAAACTTCACAGTAATACTGCAATTTATATTTTTTTGTTTTTATACTAGCTTCCCGCCCCGGTTTCGCACTGGTAGCACTAAGTGCTTATCTACGGTACACCTACCTATCCACCTACCGTACCCTACCTATCCACCTACGCTACCCTACCTATCTACTTATCTACCTACCCTACCTGCATACCTACCTCTTTACGACCTATGTCATACCTACCAAATAAAAGTTTCGGAGGAGTGCGACCACAAGCACCGTGACACGACATTTTTATATTTATAGATTAGCCTACACTGTCCCATTGCTCAGCAAAGGCCTCCCCAAATACTTCCAAGCATCGTTCTCCAGGGCCTCCTCGATCCAACCCTTGCGATTTGCGTCTAGGTCGTCTCGCCTCCTCTTCCTGGGCCGGCCTCGGCGGCGCCGTCCATCCTCAGGCATCCACCGTGTGGAGACTGTTGCCCAGCGGTCGCTATGCATGCGGCTTACATGACCCGCCCAATCCCATTTTAGCTTGGCAGCCTTTTTGCCTACATCAAGAATCCCCGTTTTAGAGCGCAGCGTAGTGTTTCGATAATTGTCAGTTCGTTTTACGCCTAGAATGCTTCGCTCCATTGCTCTTTGGCAAACCCCAAGAAGAAACTTTTGCGACTCGGTAAGTGGCAGAATACACATATCGATGAGTGTTCGCTTCAAGGAGATCGGCAGATCGCCTTTCATTACCGTCTTCAGAGACCAGTACCTTTTCCAGGCATTTTCGATGCAGCGATAGAATTCCTTTTGTTACCGGTTTTCGAAAGGAACTAACTGGCCCAAGTAGATGTACTCATCGACATGTGTTTCCTGCCCATCTACCTCGAAACTACACTTAGTGCTGTTGGTTATGGTTTTTGTTTTAGACCGATTCATCGTGAGTCCAACCCTGAGGCTTGCCGTGCTTAGGTCTTGAAGCATAGTCTGTAGTTCCAGAGCTGTGGGGGCAAAAAAGTACTATGTCGTCGGCAAATCGGAGGTTTGTCAACCTCCTACTACCGACTTCAATGCCCTTGGTCATTCATGAGGCTGCCAGTGTCCTAAATATCTCCTCGGGAGTGCTCCTACTTACTAATATTATAAATGCGAAAGTTTGTGAGGATGGATGGATGGACGTTTGTTATTCTTTTACGCAAAAACTACTGAACGGATTTTGATGAAACTTTACAGTAATATACCCACTTAAAACTTATAATGACTTAATCTTACTGATATTATAAAGGTGACAGTTTGTATGTTTGTGTGTTTGGATGTTTGTTACTCAATTATACAAAAACGGCTAACGGATTTGGATGAAATTTGACACATTGATGATATATAACCTGGATAAAGTACCTACTTTTTTCCCCGGAAGTACTTTCCTGTAGGACAATTTCCGACCTCCACGCGGGCGAAGCCGCGGGCGAAAGCTAGTTATTAATAATCTTGTTTATTAATTTATTGAATAATAAAAGAACAGATGAAGATGATTGTTTAAAAGAAAAATAAAAGTTTGGTTTCGTGATTTGAACCCAGACCTATGTGTTTCACCATACACTTCGATACGCTACCAGCTATCGGAACTTGATACCAATATGTGAATTTTTAGCACTACTATGAACCGACCAAGGTCACGAGTAATTACGTACTCTGCGAAAAAGTGACGGTATGCTTTTTGTTTCATTCGACGCCAGTGAGAGTTCTGAGGTGTATTCTGTGTTGATACATCACTTACACACACAGATATAGGTTCGGCCTGTCGCTCGTTCACAGCAATACAATCCTAAGCGTGATAATGCACTTATGACTGCTTACTGTACAATCCGTCGTGAACGATTGTTCAAGGGAACTTCGCCGAATGCCTTGCCGACAGCCTAGAGGCTCAATGCTCACCCAGCTCCCTACTTGTAGACTCGGATCACCTCTCTGAGGTCGATTCCGAAGTCGAACGTAGAGTCAATCTCCCTCCCGTAGAAGACCCTGACAATCCTCTGCCTCCCGTCACTCCAGACGAAGTGCACGATATCGTCAAAGGTCTAAAAGCCCGAAAAGCCCCCGGTTCAGATGGTATCACCAATAGGCTGATCCAGCTATTTCCCGCTCACTTGATCATGCTTTTGACTACCATCTTCAATGGAGCCCTAAGCAATCATATCTTCCCACAAGCATGGAAAGAGGCCACCGTTATCGGTATTCCCAAGCCCGGCAAGCCTAAGAGCGAGCCCACTAGTTACCGTCCCATCAGTCTGCTCAAGGTACTCGGCAAAATCTACGAGAGGCTTATTTATAAGGGTCTCAGAGACTACGCCGTGACCAAGGGCCTCATCCCAAACGAACAGTTTGGCTTTCGGACTCAGTACTCTAGCGTGCATCAGGTACATCGCATCGTCGAGTGCATAGGCGCTGGTTTCCAGCGCGGCACTATGACCGGTGCGGTGTTTTTCGATACTGCGAAAGCGTTCGACAAAGTCTGGCACAACGGCTTATTATATAAGCTTTACAAAATCGGTGTGCCCGACCGTCTCGTGCTCATCTTACGAGACTTTTTGTCGAATCACACCTTCCGCTATCGCATAGAAGGGGCTCTATCCTCACCCCGACCCATACGCGCTGGTGTCCCTCAGGGCTCAGTGCTCGCCCCCCTCATTTTCACCTTGTTCACCGGAGACATTCCGAGGAGCAGGTATACCGAGTTAGCTCTGTTCGCAGACGACAAGGCCATCTATTCCAAAGGGCATTCCCTAGACGCGATCTCCCGCCACCTCCAAAAAGCAGTCGACAAACTTGCCGCCTGGTTAAGGAAGTGGCGTATCGAAGTAAACCCCGACAAGAGCCAGGCCGTTCTCTTTTTGAGACGCAGACGCCACCGCTCAAAAACCCCTCTCTCTCAATATCGACCGATCACCATGTTCGGCAAGCCTATCCTTTGGGAGAAGCAAGCTAAATATCTAGGCGTGATCCTCGATCAACATCTATCCTTCTCAGAGCACATAAAGAAGGTGCGTTCGCGCGCCGCTTTCGCTCTAAGTAGACTCTTCTGTCTCATGAACCCTAAAAGCAAAATGTCCCTTAGATGCAAGTTATGTCTCTACGTAACATGCATACGCCCGAACATGACCTATGCGTGCTCAGTATTCGGTCATGCGAAACCCCATCACATCCATAAGATGCAGGCCCTCCAAAACCGAGTCCTCCATAGGGCTACCGGTGCCCCATTCTATGTTAGGAATAAAAACCTTCACCTCGATCTGAGAATCCCCACTATTGCCCAATTCATAAAACGCGCCGCCAAGCGCTATTTCGATTCCGCCGCCAAACACCGCAACCCTCTGGTTGTGGAGGCCGCCAACTATGTCCCCTCCTGCATTAGTCAAGTTCGCCGACCAAGGCATATTCTCACCGACCCTGATGATCTCATAACCCTCCTCCGGGAGAGCAAATGGGAGACCAGTACAGTAAAAAAACACAGACGATCGCCGTCATTCCGACCTCGCCGCAGAGGTCCTCCGCGCTCGCGACCCCGATGTAATACCCTCCCCCCCCGACCCTTGCTCCCCGGTCTCGATGGGATGCCAGCCCGCGCCGATGATGCTGAGCAATTAGCTTTAAATTCCCCGATTAATAATAATGATATTATGATCCAGCCTGTCCCTGAACTTGCTGTCCTCTCGATTGCGACGCCCTAAGCCGAGGCCCGTACCCCGCAGGGAGTGCCCTTAGCGAGCGTCGCATCTTAGTTTAGTAGCATATTTTTGCGCCCTGGCTGGAGGCTTTTACACTTAAAAACCCTAAAAGTAGCCACAGGTTAGTCCGGTTAAGCAGACAAAACCTTTCTAGGTTGATCTGCGAGATGCCATTCACAAAAAAAAAGCCGCACCCCTTTTTTTCCGGTCAGCGCTCGCGCAGAGAGGTTGTTGGATTTCGTCTCAGATCACAGCTAAGTTGGGTTTGGTGGCCATTTTCTTTTTATGTGCAAATATTGCCTTTGTTTATTGTGTTTTGTTGAAGTTGAATGTTTCCTATTAAAATCGTGCGTGATATTTGTGTTCATTATTTAGTTCGTTATTTAAATATAAGTTCGGCCGACTTGACAGTTGTTTTTTTTATTTAAATACCACTCCTGGTCCCTAAGATCAGAAGTGGGATTCGCCTTAGTCCACTAAATTTGATTTACACTAGGAAACAATCAACTTACATCGTTGTTTTCAAAAATGCCTCGATGAAGGTCGCGTAGTGTGTCATCCGAATCGAACTACCCACATAAACGCATACATAAACGTAAACAACACCGTTCTCGCTCCCGCGATCGAGCCCGTTCCCGTTCTCGTTCTCGTTCTCATCGCGTTTCACGTACGCGAGATCAACATAGGTCGCGTGAAAGTCGAACTGAAGATCTCGTAGCCGGGAAAGCTCCGTAAAACAGGCATTGCAAACGATCGTCTCGCGTTTGAATGCAATCGAGGAAAGTTCCGCAAGCGTACCTCAAACTCCACCGCGACCTGCTGGTCATGAAATGAAATGAAAAATGAAAAATGTTTTATTTGTTATACAAGTAAAAACAACTAGTGATTGGAGTCTCCTTTTAAGCAAAAAAGCCTGTGTTAGGAGACTCCGCTCTTCCAAACTTAAAATATTAACAGAAAAATACTTGTTTTAAGTGTTATAAAAACAGGCGATTTAAAATGAAAAGAGAAAATTAAAACTAGACAAGAAGCATGCAAATGTGTGAGTGAGAGTAGGGGTGTGTGAACGTGAGTATGAGGGTGTGTGAATGTGACTATGACTGTGAAGGTGTGTAAATGTGAAAATGGGGGTGTGTGAGTGTGAATACTAAGGAGTGTTACTGTGAGTATAAAGGTGTGCAAATGTGAATTTGAATGTTGCATTGAGCATCTCTGAGTATGAAAGTTAAGTGATAATGTGAGGGTTTGTTAAAGGAGAATCGGCAAATATATAGGGAAGCTGGTCTAAGCACCAATAGCGACCACACATATCGCACCTTTAAAGTAAAACCGTTACTAAACGAACATTTTCAAGAATTGAGTTATCAATGCCATCTATGTAAAATATACGTAAACTACAACATAAACTTGTCATTTTTGTAAAATATTGTATTTTACGCCATCTAGCAGTAAATTAAAGCGTTACTAAACCGAGTTGTGATCGGCTCGCGAAATACAATATTATGTCTATATCAGAACATGTTCGTAGAAGAGTGACGACGGAAGTTTAAAGTAACAGTGTGATTATTTGGATAAACACGGCTGTATGTCACAGAAAAGGTAAGTTGTTAATTTGTTTTAATAGGAAAAGTGTTTCAATTTGTTTAAACACAGTTTTTGGGTTATGAAATTACACAATTCATAATAAAATTTCATTGATAAAAAGTTACTGTTTGTATAGTCACAGTTTGCCTTTTATTTTTTTAGGTATTATTCCAATAACGTTTATCTATAAAGAGTAACCATTTGTTTAGTTACAGTTTTATAATAAGTAAAGAGTAAATTAAATCATATCCTTATTTACAATAGTGGGATATTTATGTTAGTCACAGTGTATTTCTTTACGCAACGTTAATTTGCATAAAAATTTTAGAAGTAAAATATTACATTTTGTTTAAATTCCATCTAGTATTAAAATTTACTTCATAGATTATGAAACAGTTAATAATAACGTTACACATTTCTTTTAGTATCACTTTACTACTAATATAAATAAAAGTTGTACTTAAAGTAACTAAAATTTATTTAAGTTAAAATGTCAATTATAATAATTATACGATAATAATAATAAAACCACTTGCTTCAGGTCATGGCGCATTTACGGAACCCACGTTTGTCATGCATTTTGGAGGCTATGGAATCTAAGAAAGATTCCGTAAGTACTGAAAACCCCAAACTAATATCCATGGACGACCTGGATTATAATTTTTCACGCGATTCAAATCCGATTACTGTCGATACTTGTAGATCTCCTTCTTTATTGCAAGAACAAGCACTACCTCAGTCCGTTAGTCATACTATGGAAGCTGATGTTCAACCAGTTGATGACGGAATACCAAATCCATATTTGAGCGGTACTGGTTTTCCAGAATTAACTCCAGAAGAAGACCTTACCAGACCAGGTCCTAGCAGTAGAGCAAGATCCAATTCAACTAGCTCGAAATCATCTTCAAGTTCATCATCAACAAGTTCATCTTCATCATCTTCATCTAGTGCGTCTGAATCGGGTAAGGACTTTTCCCGTGATGAGGCAGATTGCGATCCTGATTATGTACCAGCAACCCCACCTAGGCGTGTAGTATTATTTAGCCCAACTCCTCAAAATAGTATTTCTGTACAACTAGTTGAAGAAAATAATTTGGGTCCTCCAGAACAAAACAGAACTCCGAACAAACGAAGGCGTAAAGGATTTCCAAAAGCATCCGTGAGGCAAGATGCTAAAAGACTTCGTAATAGTGGGCAACAATATACTTCTGTGTCCCAGTTAAAAAAAGTCATGCCAAAGAAGCAGATAGGACCCCCATGTGGGGAAAAATGTAGACTAAAGTGCAGCGAATTGTTCAAACAGGAAGACAGAGAAATTATTTTTGACAATTATTGGAAAATGGGAGATTTATCTAGACAAAGAGATTATATTGCAAAGTGTATTAATGTTATTACACCTAAGTATCAATATAAAGTTCATAATAGCAATAGAGGACCTAAACATTCATTTTCATTCGAGATCAACAATATTAAGCATCGTATCTGTAAAACATTCTTCAAGAACACGTTGGCCATTAATAATCGACCTATTGCAACTGTAATAGCAAAAAAGAACCAAGCGGGAACGATTGAAGAAGAAAAAAGGGGTAAACATGGAAAACAGTACAAAATAAGCTCAGATATAATTAAAGGAATAAAAAACCACATAGACTCAATCCCAAGAATTGAATCTCATTATCTAAGACAACAAACGACTCGTGAATTTATTGATGGGGGTAAAAACCTTACAGATCTTTATACCGACTACCAAACACAATGCTTGAGTGATGGTGTTGAAGCTGCTAAAATTCATACACCTAAAAAAGACCAGTGCGAACTATGCATTAGCTTTAAAAACGCTGTTGATAAAACAATAGAATTACAGAACAGATACGACCAACACCAGCTTGAAAAAGAATTAAGTCGCCAGGAAAAGTCAAATGACAAAACAATGGTTAAGGAAAACTACATTGTTGCCTGTTATGACCTCCAGGCAGTGTTGCCTCTTCCGAAAGGAGATGTTTCTACTTTATATTACAAGTGTAAGCTCAATGTTTGTAATTTTACTATAAGTGAATTAGCGAAAGACTATTGTGATTGTTTTGTCTGGAGCGAGGTCGAGGCATTAAGAGGAGCTAACGAAATAGCAACGTGTGTTTGGAAGTATTTGACAAAGAGGGCATCAGAAATAAATGAAATAATTTACGAATCACATTTTATTCTGATAATTGCTGTGGTCAGCAAAAGAATAAGTTTATGTTTTCTATGTATTTATATGCCTTATCTGTTCTTAAAATTAAGTCTATTACGCACAAATATTTAATTAGTGGGCAGTTGAAGCCTTTATATCAGTCTAGATTAAAATTAAGTGATAGAAAAAACAGCGACCTAAAGAGTTTAATTAACAGTAATATAATACCACAGAGTTACGCATTGTCATATTACAACAGCATCTTGTTTTAGCAATACTAAAACGAGATATTATTGTAATAAGACAACTTATTATTGATGATTATTGATTTAGAAAAACAATAAGTATAACATTATTTTTAAGTTTTTTACGAGATTTATTTTTTATATAACATTTTATATGGCAATAGGTTTGCCTCATTATTCTAATTAAGTGATACCTACTAGTCAACATAACTTTGATTATCCCTGACTGCCCTGAGTAGCTTTCGTGGATAGGGAAATAATGCTGTGATTGTAACTTTGTTAAATTAAGAAAAATGCTATTTCCAATTGGTTTGTTCCTCGTCAAACTGATTGTAAATGTAATAAGATACATAACAAGTAGTTAATATAGTAAGATACGTACATGCTGTGATTTAAAGATACAAATTTCTCAAGACTGATTGATAAATAACTATGCCAAATGATTGTATGGATCTCTCTTTAAATTGTAATAAAACACTATTAATTTTGGAATGTTTTTTTATTTGGTAGTATTATAACACCACAGCAAATGTCAACTTTATGATTTTTAATTTAAATGTTAAATAATATTAATGTATTTATGAAATTTTAATAGTTTTCTATTTAGTAACATCAATTGCACTGTAATTTCATAGTAATATACCATAATGAACAAATTATTAATGGTAAAGTGTTACTATAATAATATAAATCAAAATAAATAGTACTGTAAATTAAAAAAAAATACTTTCGTAAATCACGTGTCATAATGTAAACAGAGATCTATAATAAGACATCATTAAATGTCTTAAAGAACCCTGCACTCAGATTTTATTGACAAAAAATGCTGACTTTTTTCTAATATTGGCTCTCCTGTAAAATTTTATAATTTCGTTTAGTAACGGTTTTACTTTAAAGGTGCGATATGTCACTAGATAGGCACTTTAATACAGAGCAACAACTTCCATGGCGGTTCACTTCAAATCGCTGTGCGAAAAAAGTCACTGCCATGCTTCGCAGGACCGACCCGGACGCCAGATAACGGAATACTTGAATAGTTAGTCACTTCCAGCGGTCTCAGTTAACTCACTTGCGTGCCTCTCGATGATTATAGTAAATCCACCGAGTTTGGGCCCATTAGATATGTCTTAACGAGTGCTGTTCATTTAACCTGGTGAGGATGACCAGATGACTAACCTGGATGCTAGATAACGGAACTCTTCAATGGCTACTAGTAAACCCATCGAGTTTGGGCTCATTAGATGTGTCTAAACGAGTGCTGCTCATTTCACCTGATGACGAGGACCTGATGACTGACCTGGACGCCAGATAACGGAACTCCTCAATGGCCACCAGCAAACCCATCGAGACCGGGCCCATTAGATGCGTCTCAACGAGTGGTGGTCATAGCACGCCTCAAGATGTCAGTGTACCCTCAACGACACAAACATTATCAGAGATACTAAACATGTTAAATCCTGCAAAGTCACAGGTTATTACGTATCCAATTTTGACCCCGCTATTCATGACATTGAGGTGTGGTGTGAAGAGGTGGAACGCGCTAAAGTATCAAATCATTGGAATGATTACGAATGTCTTTCGCGACTGTCTAACTGCCTTAAAGGCGATGCAAAAACCTGGCTTAGTGAGTGGAATACCAATGACCGTTGCTGGTCTAATTTTAAATTAGAATTTAAACCGTTGTGCCCCCGCAAACTCGACTACGCCAATATTTTATTTGAGGTTATGAATTCTACTTCAGATAAATATTCGACTTATGCGGAATATGCCCGGCGTTCGCTGTTACGGTTGCGTATTGTTAAAGGTCTGAGTAATGAGCTAATGGTGCAGATCGTAGTACGTGGTATAACGGACCCACATGTTCGTGCAGTGGCTGCGAATGCCGACTTAACAATTGATAATTTGGTATCGTTTTTAGCAATTTATGCCAAGCCTGCCCGTACCAAGAATGAAACACGCGTGTCTTCCTCTAACACAAAAAGGCGCCATATTTCTACTAATGATAAATGTTATTCTTGCGGTCAAACTGGACATAAAAGCTACAAGTGTCCGAAAAATCATAAATCTTCGGAAAGGGCGGCAAAATCTTCAGAAAGTCTTTCAAAACCAACGTGCTCGTTTTGTAAAAAGATCGGGCATTAGGAAATAGACTGCTTTGCTAAACAGCGTTCAGAGGCACGAGTTAAGTGTGGTAGCCCTACTACAATTAGCTTTGTCAGCAGTGCAGCTTCTTCCAAATCTAGTGAGTAAGTAATTATAATGTAGAACATTGTCGTCACGCCACAATTGTCATGTTAGCATAATTTAGCTATAAGTATACCTTGTATCTTTAGGATTAAGATTATTATTATCTTCATTGTGACTCTGTCAGTTAAATAAAGTTATTTTTATAAATCTCCGATTGTCGTTAACTTAATTGGCGCAGCCGGTAGGATCTCTGTGGTCAATCAGTATAGTATAAAACTCTACAAGCTGCTGTGACATCTGTTCCAACAGTTTAACAGAGATCGCCGAACAAACAAATTTATTGAGCAACTTCATCGAGAGGCTGACGCTGAGTGTGGTGATAATAATCCAGGGAGGAGATGGGAGTAACTTCGGGACTGTGAGTAGAACTTTTTCACTATCCTTTCTGTTTTCCTTTACGTTTTCCTCTTTGATTAGATATATGTGTTTATGTTATTAGGGGTCGGACAATACCTGGGTAACATGCATATTTTATTACGATAGAACTTTCGTGATAGAATAAATAGGTAGATATAGTCACTTTAGTACATTTTATTACGATACAACTCTCGCGATAAAACAATTCGGTAGGCATGATTGTTTAATACCTACAGTTTATTACGATAAAATTTTCATATTAAACTGTAACACTAGGTTAGCATTTTCTTGGTGTGTGTAGCGTTTCAAGTTTCAATAACAATGGATCAGATCGTACCAGTTCCGTCAACAATGACTAGCATTATTCCGGAATTTAGTGGCGATGCTAGACAGCTTCCACTGTTTATCAAGAAATGCGAATATATATTAAATAAGTTCCGAGGAGGAGACGCTCAGAACGAATACTTGTATCACGTCTAGTGATGGTAAATTCCCGAGAATATTCTCCTTGCGAGAACTTTGCTGTTAAGTTCTCGAGAATATTCTTTTGGGAGGGAATTTACGAGAATTTAAAAATTTGCTGAGTCTATTGACTCGATCTATTTTTAGATTAATAGTTACTCTTAAATTTCGTATGGTATTAATGGTAAATCAGGATTCCTGTATTAAAACATACTTCATGAGTTTAGATAATCAGCTTTAATAAAAATAAAAACATTATAAGAAAGGTTTATGATGTAAATAATTAAAAACAAAATAACAATCACAATCTTGACATTTCTTGAAATTAAATCAATTGCTAATACTACTCGTCCATTGATAACAATTGATCCACGCCATCTAAGTTGATGTGGTCTGTTTCCGTCAATGATATCGGCTCATCCTCTGCCTCTTCTTCAGATGTGCTTTGATCAGATTCGTTGTCTAAATTGATTATAGGCTCTTCTCTTTCTCTTGTGGCAGAGGTGCTTGGATTTGGTTCTTCGGACTCTCTGTTTAATGGTTTTAGTTTATTCATAATTTTCCAATTGTGAGCTATCAGACAAATTTTGCCTGCTCTTTCGGTGTTGAACTTATTACGTTTTTTAGTATGTATGTTTGAAAATGTGGAAAAAGAGCGTTCCACAGAAGCAGAAGTTGCCGGAGCAGTCAAAACTTTCAAGGCGATTGCTCCTAGTTCTGTTTTTGAATATAATGTTTGCCACCACGCAACTGGCTTGACTTTTTTAGCTGTTTCCCAAATAAAGTCTTTGCTCCATAAACCAGTGCCACATTTATAATCAGACACTTCTTCGAACAGTTGTTGAACTGAAATACTGTGTCTTTCAGCCAAATTAAGAATGAACTCCCATCCGTCTATGTTTTCAGTTGATGTCATTGTTGTACCACGATTTTGCGGGTTTAATAATACCGCAGCATAATGCATTGGCTTAAGCGCTGTAGCTTTTCTATCGCAGAATTTCTGTTTTAAATAATTGTGTGCTTCTTCGCCTAAAATTTCAGCTACAGTAGGCTTATCTAGCAATTCTTTCAATTCGCCGAATGCCGTATGTATCAAATGGATAGAACAGTAATCTCCTTCCAACTTTGTTATCCAATCTACGATTGGTTTTAATAATACCTTTATTTTTTCAAATTTTGTCCACTCGTCTTCATTTAAAAGTAAATTTTTATATTTCTGTACACCTGGTGAGTTCAATGCCATGTTTTGAAGAACCGATTTACACTCTAATAGGCTTTGAACGCAGTTCAGGTGACTTCCCCATCTTGTTTTCACTGGTAACTGTAATGATTTCGTTACTCCCTTGTCCCGTGCAGTTGATTTAAAATCTTCTGAGAGAATATGCGACCGCTGAATACACTTGATAACATCTGTGATCAGAAAACAGTTTTGTAATTTGTTGGTTTTTTAATATATCGCCAATTATTAGATGCAATGTATGAGCTAAGCAGCCTGCCCACCTCACATGGGGATATTCCAAGCATCTTACCACATTTTACCATGTTGGCAGCATTATCTGTTATAATCAGCATAACTTTGTCGCTTCCGATTTTGTCAATGATTTTGCATACTTCTTGAAATAAATATTCAGCTGTATGTTTATTTTGTTTAGTCTCTATGAAATCATAGAAGTATGGTGTAGGTGTGTACAAAATTATGTTCACTATGGGCTCGTTTCTTATATTAGTCCATCCATCCAAAGCAATATGAATGACTGGAGCTTCATTAATTTTCTCATTAATTTCCTCTTTGATTTTTGAATATTCCTCATCTAGAAGTTTTGTTCCAAGTGTTTTTCTAGTAGGCAGACTAAAATCTGGTTTTATTAATTTGAAGAACTGTCTCCATAAAGGGTGTTCTACTAGTGCTAGGGGTTGTCCAGATACATAAATCGCTCTAGCCAGCGCACGTTGCACGTTTTCCTGTGAAGATAAAGAGAGAAAAGCTATTGAATAAAGTAGTATTCCTACTATCAGCATCAAAAATACTAGTTTTAATTATGAATTATTTACCTGATCAAAATTGGTTTGTGGTTCTCTGACAATGTTCTCTGCATTGTGTTCTTGACGTCTTTCTTGTAGGGATGTATTATTTTCGGAACTATCACTAGGTAATCTGCTTAAATTTGTAATGTCTGACATAGGTGTTTTCTTAATCAATATTGTTTTTAACACTTCAGGAGCTCGAGAACAGTTTTTAACCAAGTGAGTAGTCATTCTAGTTGCGTTACGATTTTTGTAACGTTGGCCACAAAATTCACATATATACACTGTTGTCCCATTCTCTGATTTCACTTTATAGTAATTGAACACTTTTCCTTTCGGTTTCATTGTGTAAATACACGGCGATTACAAATTGCACTATCTGTGAAAGCGCTGTTGAACACAGCTACGCAGGCGGACAGGCGACGAGTAACTGATCGCATAAACAAAATGGCGGTACGCGGCGCGGGCGCGGACCGGTTTTATTGTGGCACACACACAATGCGGTATGATTTTACCAAAACGGGCAGAAAAGGCAAGCGTGCAACGATAGCAATAACTAATATTTATTTCTTAACTAAAGAAATATTAGCAATTTCCACTCCGAAACTTCATAAAGTAATCTTTTTTTGAGTAAAGTATAAAATAACAACAAAAGAAACCTTGAAATCAAAATATATTGTATTAAAATTTAGCAATTTTACTTCCAATTTTAAATTCTCGTAAATTCTCAGTCGAAAAGAATATTCCAGAACATTGCAGAATATTCTCGATCGGAGAACATTCTCCGTGTGAGAATATTCTCCGAACCCATCACTAATCACGTCATAACTAGTAAACTTTCGGGCGAAGCCGCAAACTTAGTAGGAGAGCGGGATCAAATAAATAATTGGGATGAATTAAAAGATTTGTTAATGCAACATTTTGGGGATCCTAGGACCGAAGAATGTTTGGTGTTGGAGTTGGAATCTTTGAAGATTAACCAAAACGAAAGTTATTTAGATTTTTGCCATAGGATACAGAACATACGTAGTATTCTTATTGCAAAAATTAATGAAACAATAAGCAATATTAATCTACGTCAAGCAAAGCAGCATATTTATACTAATTTATCGCTGAATGTTTTCTTATATAATTTACCTGCGTATTTAGTTAGGCTAGTACGATTGAGAAATATAACGACCTTGGAGGATGCCTTAAGGGTGGTATTAGAAGAACAGAACTTCCAAACGGTTTATGATCAAAAAAATAGCAGAAGTAAGCCATTAAGGAAATTTACGGAGGTTTGAAAGGTTCCAAATTATCAGTGAAGGAGTTCTTGACCAGGACCAGGCAATCTGTCTTTGGAAAGGCGCGCGATCACTTCAGTATGCGGTCGTGTTGGACTCAGGACGGGGTCATCTTTATAAAGGCCCCTGATGGTAGTCGGCACAAGGTCACTTCCCTCGACGAGCTGAAGCCCTTGTTAGACAAGTACCCTAGGGCGCCAGGTGCTACTCCATCAACGAGATGAAGAAGTGTTGACACTGCCGGGAGCCTGAAAAACACAATATTATGCGTAAACTAAAGGTGAATGTTTCATGTATTGTTGTTGTTTCAAAATATTTTAGTTTTGTAATCTTTGCTTACCTTTCTGTAGTTGTCCCGTCTTATAGCTATCTTTTTTTTTTTGTTCTGTGCCCCAATTATTTACTTATTTTATGTTTCAATTAGGTGTATCTAGTGGTTTGTTGATACCCTCAGTGTCTATAGTAGCATTACGCAAAATGTGTGGTTGTAATTAATGTCGCTTGTCAAAGTGACGTTGGTAATATTTGACGTTGACGTTCCAAAAATACGTTCCGTAATTATCTAATTATTACGTTTTGTTTGTGCTTTACGCTAGTCTCACACAGAAAAATATTACTAACGTTTCGTTCCACGATGCCTGTTGATTTTTCTTGAACTTTTTATATATATTTTTGTTTTGTCTTTTTATATTTTTGGGAACAACGGCTTTCGCTTTGCTTTCAGTAGAATAGCCAATGATGTAAATTCTGGTTTTATTATCTTAGTTCATGCTTTTTGTGTTAGTGTTGGCTGGTGGGTGGTGCAGTGTCTTGCACCTGTTAGTTGCTTTGTAATTAGAAATAGTTTTTTTATTTTTATATATTTACTTCAACATTATAACTATCTACTTATATTTATGTCAGACAGTGAGTCTTACTTTTCTGCAAACGAATCTACTGCCTCTTCCAACGATGAAAGCTTTTGTTCTTTCAGTGATACTCTTGGTGACTTTTTACAACATAATTTCAAGGATCAGTCTAATCGGTTGGTGAATGTGTGTCACATTAACGCCCAAAGCGTTCCAAGCCACTACAGTGAGCTGTACCACGCGTTTAATAACAGCAACGTTCATGCCATCCTGATCTCGGAAACTTGGCTTAAACCGCATCTCCTGTCTAACACTTACCCTCTTACTGGTTTTGTTCTGATACGAAATGATCGGATTGGCAAAGGAGGGGGTGGTGTGGCCATCTACCTTCGCAGTGACTTTCCTTATAAAATACTTGCAATTTCCTCTTCAGACTATTCTGCTTCAGCGGAGTTTATTTTCCTTGAAGTCTGCGTCAAAGGAGCCAAAACCTTTATTGGTGTTATCTACTGTCCTCCCACTGTTGATTACTTCACTGAATTCGAGTCAGTACTTGAATCTTTGGGTTCGGAGTATACACACCACATCATCATGGGTGATTTTAACACAAACCTCCTTTCCCATAACTCCCCTCGGTCCCGTAAGCTCCTCCATCTTATCGAGTCGGCTAGTCTGCACGTGTTGCCGCTCCAACCTACTCATCATAATACTGTCGGTGATGACACCTGGCTCGACCTGATCCTCACTTCGAATCCTTCCCTCGTTACCTCCCATGGTCAACATGACGCTCCTGGCTTTTCTCATCACGACATGATTTTCCTTTCATATATCCTGAAACCTCCCAAACCCAAACCCAAGGTTCTGTACAGGCGTTGTTTTGCGTGGATGGATGTTGAGAAACTCATGGAAGACGCGTCTGTTGTCGATTGGGATCCTATGACGAAAGCCATTTCAGTTGACGACAAAGTTGCGATCTTCAATGATATTGTGATCAAACTGTATGACATCCATGCTCCCGTCAAAAAGGTCAAATTAAAACGCCCACCTGCACCATGGATGACAAGAGGAATACAGATGGCGATGTGACGCAGGGACCGCGCGTTCCGAAACTTTAAAAAGGATCGTACTGACGAGAACTGGACCCTATTCAAAGCTGCGAGGAATAGATGTAATCAGATGATACGCAATGCTAAACGCCGCCACATTCTAGATACTATCAATTCTTCCTCTTCTGCCGATATTTGGAAATTCCTTGGAACTCTTGGTATTGGTAAACCGCGACATTTAGACCTTCCTAATTCAATTGACTTGGACGATCTCAACCGTCATTTTTCCACTGTTTCGTCCATGGATTGTCTAACCAAACAACAAACTCTGTCCCTAATTTCTGGTCTAACGCGTCCCCATATTAATCCTTTCAGTTTCACTCCAGTTGAACCGGGAGAGATAATAAAAATTATCCTATCCATTAAATCAAAAGCGGTGGGATGTGACAATATCACCCGTGGTATGATCATTACTATTTTGGATCATCTCCTACCCGCGATTACCCACATTGTAAATTTTTCCCTGTTCACGCGTATTTCCTTCCTTGTGGCGCAAAGCCTATGTTCGTCCACTACCTAAGGTTTCTAATCCCTCTCTTCCTACCCACTTCCGTCCCATTTCTATCCTTCCCTTCCTATCCAAAGTGCTCGAGGCCTGCGTCCACAAACAATTCTCCAATTTTGTTCATCGTAACTCACTCATTAGCCCTCTTCAATCTGGGTTCAGGCCCGGGAATAGCACTGTCTCTGCCCTCCTTAAAGTGACTGGCGATATGAGAGCAGGACTGGAAGACACCAAAGTGACTGCACTAGTGTTGGTCGATTTCTCGAATGCCTTTAATACCGTCAGTCACGATATCCTGTTAGCCATTCTGTTCTATGTTATGGTCTCTCCCGATGCTCTGGAATGGTTCTCCTCTTATCTTCAGGAACGTCAGCAGTCCATTCATGTTGGTGAGTCTTCATCATGCTGGTGTGATCTGGAATCTGGCGTTCCACAAGGCGGTATTCTTTCTCCTCTTCTGTTTTCTATATTTATCAATCTTATAACTTCCGAGCTTCAGTGTGCGTATCATCTGTATGCCGATGACTTGCAGTTATACTGTCAAGGGAGGGTTGAAGAAATACCTGACGCGATCGAAAAATTAAATAGGGACTTAATAGCCATAAAAACCTGGTCTGATAGATTTGGCGTAGCAGTAAACCCTAATAAGTGTCAGGCGATCATCATCGGAAGTTCTCGGAGTATGAGCAAGGTGGATGGTACAACGTTGCCATCTGTACTCTTCAATGGTACGGTCGTCCCATTTAGTACTGATGTGAAGGACCTAGGCCTGCACATTGATAGTACTCTGAACTGGCGTACTCAAGTCACTAAGGTCAGCCAAAAGGTTACTGGAACGCTACGGGCTCTGTACCGACTGAAAAATGTATTACCAACAAGTACGAAGACAATGCTTGTGCAGACCTTAATTTTCCCTATCATCGATTATGGTGATGTGTGTTACTATGACCTGAATGCAGATCTTCTCGACAAACTTGACCGTCTTCTGAATAACTGCATTCGATTCGTTTTCAATCTGCGTAAATATGATCATGTCTCTGCGCATCGGTCGCTTCTAAAGTGGTTGCCCATACGCCAGCGCAGAGAGCAAAGGGCGCTAACCATTTTGTTTTCATTTCTTGACTCTCCCTCTTGCCCTAGTTATCTAGCCCCCCACTTTCAGTACATTTGCGACAACCACTCTGTCTCTGCATCACCCAAAGGTTGACTGGTAGAAAATGCCTATGGCATTAAGTCCGCCTCTGTACATTTCTGTGCTTGAAGTATTAAATAAATAAATAAATAATAACATTCCCAAAAAAACGCTTAATTATCAAGCAAGGGAGGCAAATCCGAATGCACCTAATAGTTCACAAAATAATATAAACCAGCCAGGCTCATTAAACACGTCGTTTCAATTGAGAAATTCGCATTTTGCACAAAATCAAATTCCGCAACAAACTAGGTCAGCTTCAGGGACGTCGAGTCAGCATGACCGGCGATTGACGTCGGCGCATAATGCACCAGTTGCAAATGCAAGGGCAAACACCGATGTTACTATGCGAACTGCGAGCTCTAGACGTGTCAATTACATAAACAATGATTCATACGATAGCGATAATCAGTATGAGTTTGAAAGGGAACTACAACCAAGTACTTCGGACGAACCTGTATTGACGGAAAATTTTCATCTAAGGGCCTCGAACAGAGAGAACATATAGTTTTGAATTATAAATATAAAAAATAATAATAATAAAATCTTTTATTGAACTAAGCCTAAAAAACTATTACAATGGTATAGTAGAAGTACATACATTGACAGGCTTATACTAGGTAGTATTACATTGAAACCCTGACCTCTAAACTAGGTTAGTACGTGTATCTTAGAAGATCAGTGTCCCTCCGCAACAATGTTAACAGGCCAGAAATTTTTATAGCTCTAGGACGACTACTAAACATCGCAAAAATAAAAATGAAGGATAAACTTATATAAATCAAAAGAAGTGATGAGGTATGGCGTTAATGTGTGATTGATGTATGTGTGTTGTATGTAAGTGTGTGTGTATGAATGTGAGTGTGTGTTGCGTTTTGAAAATTGGAATTTGAAAATTGGAATTGCTTTTATATTTAACTTTAACTTGAAATGTTGCCTAAAAGAAGATCCTCAGTGTGTTGATGAGTCAATGTCAATAGGTACTTATGTAACGTCTGTTTGCATTGATATTTTGACTTTGTGGATAATTTTAATACTTTGTTTAAAGTGTTATATAATTTTGGGCTGGTGATGTAATACTGGCGCCTGGCAAACGTTGTTCTGTGATATTCTTGTGGAAAGATGTTGCTTATATCTGCCTGCTGGTTCTTTGTGGGGACGGGAAGAGTGTTTACGGATTACCGTATGGAGAACATAGAGCTGCCTGACGGTTAACACTTCACATTCAGCATATAATTGTATTGTGGAATATCTTCGAGGCCGACACCGCATAACTTTTAAGACCACCCGTTGTGCACGTTCAAGCCTAATAAATTCGTTTAACGTTGCACCACCCCAAACTGGAATACAGTATGAAAGAACTGACTGACATAGTGCAGAATATACCAGTTTCAGGGTATTATTATCCGCAGACCTGCGTAGTTTAAAAAAAATTAAGATAAGTTTACGGATTCTGCCTGTGAAAATATCTATATGCTTATGCCAGTTAAGGTGTTGATCAATATGAGTGCCCAGATATTTCACACTAGTAGTCCTAGATGAGGCAGTCACATGTAGGAGGAGACACAGTATTACACGTGTGGGCCTTGAGGAGATACGATAGTGGTGGGGTAAGATTTGACCTAATGGCAAAGGGAACATATACCGCTTTCTGTACGTTCAGAGTAAGCAAGTTGTTTGTTAACCAGCTCATAACATGTTTCAGTGCATTGTCGGCATTACGAAAGCACTGGGCCCAATCTACTCCATCGATTACCATAGCTGTGTCATCAGCATAGGTAAATATTTTGCAATGTGAGATAGGTATATTACACAGCTCATTTATATAAATGAGGAATAACGTGGGCCCCAATATGCTGCCTTGCGGCACGCCATATGCAATAGGTAATGTTTCACTCTCATTTTGACCGATTTTGACGTATTGCGTCCGGCCCCTTAGGTAGTCGGAGAAAATATCCAGTACGGAACCACGAATTCCGATGCGCTCCATCTCCTTCAGCAAAGTCGGGACAGAGACGGTATCGAAAGCCTTAGATAAATCAAGGAAGATACCCACGCATTTCAACTTCTTATCAAGACTTCTAGCTACACATTCAGAAAGAGCCATAACCGCATCTTCAGTGCTCAAGCCTGTTCTAAACCCAAATTGGTTATTGGATAAGACTTTGTTAGCTTCCAAGAAGCTGATAAGGTTTTTATTAAGGATGCGTTCCAATATCTTCGATAGGGCAGTAAGTATCGAGATCTTGTGAACCGGATGGACAACAGCTTTTTTAAAAGCATCTGGGAAGGTGCCTGATGATATCGAAACATTACAAATATGAGTTATTATTGGAGCCAGAGTATGTCTTGCCACTTTTAATATCAGAGCTGGGATACCATCCCAACCAGTAGCACAATCAGATCTTAGGCTTAAAATGATGTCTTCAACGTCTTTTACATTTGCCTCATGAAGGACCATTGAGCCGCCAGAATTTAATATGGGAAAATTAGGTGGTAGAGAAGTCGTGGTAATTTTTGATGCCAGATTTTTGCCAATATTGACGAAATAGTTATTTATTGTATTTAACGAGGAATTTGGTGTTTCGCAAAGATTTAGTAATTCGGTAGAAGGAGCACGGTTTGACTGTATATCGGATACTCTTTTTATTACACCCCAAGTTGCCTTTATATCATTTTTAGCCTTGGCGAATTCTTCTTTTTCGTAAGTAACTTTGAGCTTTCGTAGCAAAGAGTTACAATGGTTTCGGTAACGAGTGTAGGTGATTCTAAGTATTTCATTGTCTTTCTCTTTTTTTAGCTTAGCGTTCGGGTCACGATTGCGAATGCAGCGGAGCAAGCCGGGAGTTACCCACGGTTTGAGAATTCGTTTTCTACTTGATATCGAATACTCCTGTGTGTGCTGTTTAATAATGGAAGATAGATTCCCAATGAGATTATCTGTCGCTTCATTTGGGTCCCAAATTTCCAGAATAGGGGACCAGTCACTGTTATTTATGTCATCAATAACTGTGTTGTAGTTAATTTTGTACTTAATTTGGGCTGTACTTTTACTATTGTTCTTAGTTTGCAGGAACAATAATAAAGGTTCGTGATCAGTTATAGATGATTCAATGATGATCGTCGTTGCATTCTTATTTGTTTTGAGAAGAACGTGATCTAGGCAATTTGCCAAGCGAGTCGGAAAAAGATGTGCAGGAAGAAGTCCATGCGATGCAGCGCAGGTTAAGTACACGTCAGAGTTCCGGTCATTATTACCTTCCTTGATATCTATGTTTATATCACCAATTACGACTATTGTTTGTGAATGTACATGAAGAACCTGTTCTAAACTTACAATGAAGTTGCTAATATCTTTAAAGGAGGGAGAACGATATAGAGCTATTATAACGATATCGTCTATCTGGCATATTAGGCAATTTGCATCCGCAAATTGTGGCTCCTGTACTTCACATTTGATTGATGATTTAACGTATATAGCAACTCCGTCATTTTGGTTGAAATTATTATTAGTAAAGTAAGAACTATAACCGCCTAGGATTGGCAAATGTGATACTTTGCTCAGCCAGCATTCGGTTAATATTAAAACATCGCATTGAAAGCCCACAGCCTGCATTAGTACAGATATCTCGTCAAAGTTTTTATTTATGCTGCGTATATTAACATGTAGAATTTTTAATCCGTTGGCAGGTTTAGTGATATATTGCAAGCATGTTTGTGGTAGACATTTGATCGAGTTAGACACACAGAGTTTATCTAAGTCATTACATATAATATGTAAGTTAGCCATTAGTTAGAGATAGTTTAATGAGTACTTTAACTATTTTACAGAATTGGTTGCATGGGCTTACATAGCTAAAACTATGCGTAGTGCGAAATAATTGACTGTGTTTATATAATTTAGGCAAACTATAGATTATAATAGGGGGTATGTGTCTGTAGGAAAATGTATGAGTGTGAGTAGGCATACGTTTGTGGAAATTATTGTAATTGAAGTTATTTGTAATTATTGGATGGTGGTATGGTGATGTATTTGTGTTTAATTTGTATGTATTATATATTAGGCCAATAATAAAAAAGAATATAAAAAGAAAAACAATATTCAAAATAAGGTAAATCAGCAGAATAAAAACATTTGAATTATTCTTATGACTTCCAGATAGTCATTGCTGTGTATTTATTTTTGATAGGCACTGTTCTGATTTAATTAAGATTTGCCGATCACCAGCTTCTCTACGGATAAAAATATTTCCGTTTGATACCCAGCAAAACTTATAATTGTTTTTTTTAGCGTAGTTCCGTGCTAGATAAAAGATTCTTCGTAAAGAAGGCGGTAGGTACTCAGCAACATAGACTGGTTGACATTTTCCAGGAATACCAATTATTTCCGTATTTAATTTGTCAGCTGAAGTCTTCTGTTTATTAAAATTTAAAATCGAACTGAGGAAGGTGGACTTTTTACCAACAGTGGAAAACTGCGCGACAATGCTCCTATTAACTCCTTTTTTTCCTGGAAGTCTGTACACGTCTCTCAGATCGTTTGATGAAACGTCTACTTTCAGTGCCATGCTTATACCGGTGACCATATTCGTTAGGTCTGTTATCGACTCATTATCTTTAACCGGAACATTTCTTATTTCGATACTAGAATTGCGTGACATGAACTGGACATCTTGTATCTTCTTCTCTAAACCTAAGATACAGTCATGTAGATTTTTCTTTTCCTTCTCAAAATCCTGCATTTTTCTATTTATATCTTCGTAGTTTGCATTCATAAAGTGCATTGACTTGACAATCTCAGCATTTGAGTCCTTGATGCTTTGGTTTTGTTTTTTTAATTCCGCAACATCAGCCACCAATTGTTTTAAAATGGTGTCCTGGTCAGCCTTCCATGACATAATTGTGGACTTCAGTTGTTCAAATTGAGTCGCATCACAGCATGAGTCTTCAATTCGCATACGCTTTCGAGTGTTCACGTTAAGTGAGCTATCACTAAGTCCAGTCAAGTCAGGTTCTGACTGCACTTCTAACAACGGTTCAGCAGAGAGTTTAGGTGGTGTGCGCGCAGTGCGTGGCATTTTAACACTTAAATGCTCTTGATAATAAGGTCCACAGATATAATTAAGAGTGCAGTATAAGTACCCGTCGATGAACAGCGTGCGCGGTAATATAAACAATTAATATTTTACTCACTCAGAGAAATAAATATTATGCGGGTACTTTGTGCAGGAGACAGCGCGGTGACACAATGTATTGTGGCAAGCGGCGAGAATTGCTGTCTTGTTTCCGCTGTTACTTCCCGTTCTCCAAGGGACTATGGTAGCTCAGTACTTTGCGTAGTTTATCTTCAATATTAATGTTTAAAGTACTTTTTAAAATAATACAAAAAGAGATGCAAATTGTGGGATTCGAACTTGAGGTTTCGAACTTTAACGGGCTATCTGGCGGTCTACGCCGTTCGACCACCTATACTCTGACAAAATATCACGAAATAATTGGCCTGTAGCTCGTACTTTGACGTAATTAGACGTGTGTCATTGACCTGTTCAAAGGTCACACACTTCGACACAAAGACAAAGAGATTCGCAACGTTCACTTATGAAAACTTTAAAATGTTTATGTTTATATCTCCGGCATTACTTTGTACACTGATTTAATATTTTCACAGTTAGCTATAGGTATTATTGCGCACGTATTGTAGTAACTTTTGGAATGTTTACTGAACTTTAGACCACTTTTTCGAAATAGAGTGTATGCGAGTACTAAAAACACGTCCACTCAACACGGAGTCCGGCGGAGGGGGCTAATTGCACTAGTTTTCGTTCTTTGCCATATATTATAATTCCAGAGTTAGGTAATGCAGTTTTTATGTTAGACTCTGGCAGCACTAGGTCGTTTATCGGGTCGCATATAGCGAATCAATATTTTAGAAATAAAATATGTAATGAGCGTTTTAATGTCGTTAGTACACATGGTATTAGCGAGCATACACAAGTTATTTGTACGCAATTACCTAACATTTTTAAATGTTCGGAGGATCATAAGTTTTATCTTTACGATGTCGATAGTAACTACGATGGTTTGATAGGGAGTAATCTAATGAAACAATTAGGCGCAAAGATTGACTACGAAACGTCAATGTTGTGCACAAAAAAAACAAACATACCGTTCGTCTATTCGTCAACATTTACATATGTTCTGCCAGCACGTTGTGAAGTAAAAGTTAACCTTCCAGTTAATTTAACGTATGGCGAGGCTATTTTGAATTATAAAGAATTAACCGAGGGAATAAGAATGCCCTGTGCTTTAGTAAACTGTGTTAATGGGTTTGCATATACGGTTATTCAAAATTGTAAAGACAAAGAAATGATCCTTAAGGTCACTAGCCCATTTAAGGTAGAACAGTGTAATAATGGCGACTTAGCAGTAAATAACCTAAGCGAAACGGATGGAGTGAATGATTTGTTATTAAAAAATCTTAGCAAATTACGATTAGATCACATGAATGAGGAAGAAAGAAACATGGTGTGGAATACTTGCGAGGAATATAAGGATATTTTTTATTGCGAAGACATACCGTTGTCTTTTACGAATGACGTCAAGCATAAGATTAGAACTACGAACGAAGATCCAATTAACGTCAAAGCATATAGGTTGCCGCCAGCACAAACAGAGGAAATTAGGCGTCAAGTAGATAAGATGTTAAGGGACGATGTAATCCGAGAATCAAATTCTCCTTGGAGTGCACCTGTCCATTTAGTTCCAAAAAAGTTGGACGCGTCAGGCCAACAGAAATGGAGAATGGTTGTGGATTATAGACGATTGAACGACATAACCATAGACGATAAATACCCTTTGCCAAATATTAATGACCTTTTTGATAAGTTGGGAAAGAGTATGTATTTTTCAGAATAATTAATATAGAATTTGCGGAATGGGTGTGGTTTCGTAGAGCAACCAGCAACGCGAGAAACCCTGAGTAGCTCAGTTGAAATATTGTATCAAAACGTGCGCGGGCTTAGAACAAAGCTGGAGGAATTTTATACCAATATTTCAACGACAAATGCAGACTTGTTTGCCATCACCGAAACGGGCTGCAATGATTCCATACATGATGCAGAAATAATTCCACCTGGATTTACTATTTTGCGGTGTGACCGAGCGGATGGACGTAAACAAGGCGGCGCGTGTCTCGTGGCCACACCGCGTTTTGAGTTGCGGCGAGTGTCACTACCCGATGACGTCAGCGTGGACGATCATATGTTCGAACTGGTTTGTGCTACTGTTTACCTACGTAACAGATTTATGTTTTTACTTTGTGTCGTCTATATTCCACCTGGTAGTAATGATAATGAATACATGTTACTATTTAGCATCATTGAACAATTATGTAATAAGTATAGGGATATTCTAGTTCTAGGTGATTTTAACTTATATTCGTGTTCTGTAGCCATAAGTAATTATTATGAATACTTTCATACTTTTTGTGAATTCACTCAGAATAACGCAGTGGGAAATTGTAATGGTCGTCAGTTAGATTTGGTGTTGAGTACACTGGCGAAGGGAGGGAGCGTGAGCGTGCGCGCGGCGGAGGCGCCGCTCGTACCGGTAGACGCGTACCACCCACCGCTCGGGATCTCGGTTAGTACACACGCGCCTGCGCCGGCGCCCCGGCTCAGCAGGCTCAGCTACACCTGACGTTGACGCATTTGTACTAGACGGGTGGAATTTTAATAAAGCTGACTTTTTGTCCCTATATTCATCAATTGCAGCCGTGGAATGGTCTCCGTTGTATGAAATGGACTTAGAAGTAGGTTTAAATTATTTTTATTGTATTATTAATTCTATTATAGATGACTGTGTGCCCAAAAAAAAGCGAAGTCGTGGAAACTCAAGGTACATTTATCCTGAGTGGTACACTGTTGAAATAATTCGCGACATAAGGTTGAAGGCTTCTCTGCATAAACAGTACAAGGCAAGCGGTTCAAAGGTCGATTACGAAGCATTTGCTCGGTGTAGAACCAACATTAAAAATATGTTAATAGTGGCATAGGAACAATATCGGAGCCGTGTTCAAGGGCAAATGCTGAGTGATCCTAAATCTTTTTGGAATTATGCCAAGTCTAAGAGAGGTAGGAGAAGCCCTCAAGCTATCGTGAAAGATGGGGTGGCATTATCTGGCCAGCGGTCTGTGGAAGAGTTTGCAGCTTACTTTTATTCGGTGTATAGGGAAGAGCGACCGGAGTTGGACGTGGATGCGGCTATAGCCAGCGCAGGTACCGGAATCGGAGCGGCGCGAGTGCCCTTGCACCAATTACAGTTAGGAGACGTGAGTCGTGCGCTTCTAGATCTTAAGCCGAAACGGTCCGCAGGGCCTGACGGCATTCCACCTTACATATTTAGGGATTATCGAGTAGTGCTGGCTAGGCCTCTTCTTCATATTTATAACCAGTGCCTCAAAGCGGCCGTGTTTCCGGAGAGGTGGAAAGTGACCCGCGTTGTTCCGGTTCCAAAAGCAGGGTCAGCAGAATCGGTGGATGGGTACAGACCAGTTGCGGTATTGTCTACGCCGGCGAAGGTGATGGAAACTGCTGTACATAAGAGCATATATCTTCTGGCCCTTTGGGCTTTCTTCTGGTGGTGAACGACCTACCAGAAGTAGTCCAAGACGCGTCTTGTCTGTTGTTTGCTGACGACCTCAAATTATCCCTCGCGATAAAGAGCAGCGATGACTGTGTCAGGCTACAAAGGGACATTGATAGGGTAGTGAGATGGAGCAAAGAAAACCTCTTACAATTTAATAGCTCGAAGTGTGTGACCATCACTTTTTCTCGCGCACACAATCCCTTCTTACATACCTACTATATTGACGGGTCGCCTATGGAACGGGTCACAGAAGTCAAGGACTTGGGAGTAAAATTTAACACTGGTCTGACTTTTCGGGATCACATTATGCGTTGCTGTAAAAGAGCGTATAGAAATTTAGGTTTCATGCTTCGTACGGTACGAGGTTTCACGAATGTAAAAGCTATTATAGCATTATATAATGCATTGGTGAGGAGCCAGGTAGAATGTAACGCAGTCATCTGGTCTCCGCATGAAGCTAAATATAGTCTCATGCTGGAGAGGGTACAAAATAAATTTATAAGATATTTATATATGCGCTATTACGGAGTCTATCCCTTTTACCCGTTAATGTATTTATTTATTTTCACTTCAGAGGCAACAAACATCTGTGTAGCCCTGGCTCTTGTACTAGGAGTTCCTGTATCACAAGAGCCAGACCTCTCAGTTTACAGGGAGTATGTTTTAGACAAAAAACGAGATACATTTTAGTTTTGGCATGCATTAAAAGGTAGGTTACAAGTGTTTGAGGAAAAAAAAGAAAAAAAAAATGGTAAAAAAGTAATAATAGTAAATATTTTAAACTACAGCTGCGTTCTATAGAGTGTTTGCGAGTGTGAGTGTGTTGTGGGGGTGTGGGGGTGTGTGTGCGAGGTGTGTGTGTATGGTGTGCATGTTGAATGTGTCTAGATATCATGTGATGCTGCCGAACAGATTTTCAGTTTCCTCATAGTCGTACAGTTCAAGCCATTGAAGAATAGTTTTCTTGAACTGGTAGTTGTTTAGTTTTTTTAGTTGTTTGATACCCTTTTCTTGACCGATTTTGTTGTAAAGACGAGGGGCAACATAGTGGTAGTGTTTGCTAGCGAAGACGCTCTTGGTACCTTCAACTGGGCACCTGTCGATCCTTTTGGATGAGAATGGTAGATTCGGGATGACATTTTGGTGGTATCTTCGCAAGCATTCGTAAACAAAGATCTTGCGGACACTAAGTACCTTGGCTTTACCGTACACCTCAGTCGTGGGCGTCCAGTATCTCAGTGAAAGAAGGACTTTTAGCACCGCGCGCTGAGCTCGCTCCAGAACGATCAAGTGGGTCTTGCCTGTCCCCCCCCAAGCACAAATAGCATATCCTAAGACACAATGGCACAGGGCTTTGTAGGTTTGCAACAGGAGTTTTAGACTAGCAACATGTCTCAGTCTTATAAAAATATGGATCAACTTGCGGACTCTTTTGGCTGTACCCGAGATATGTTGTGACCATTTAAGATTGTTGTCAACGGTCACTCCCAAATATTTAATGGAGTTCACTCTGTCTAGCGAGGGGCACGCACAGGAGGCAAGGTTGTTGCTACTCCTATTGCAGGGAAACGAGTGGCTACTAATTTTAAAGTTTTTGGGGCTTCCTGCACTTGTCTTACTAAAACATAGGTATTTAGTTTTGGAAGTGTTTAGTGATAGGAGACTATCTTCTAGCCAAGCTGTTACTTGGGAAAGACCCGCTTCGCATACCGCTACCAGACTACTCCACGATTTCTCATGGAACAAAAGAACCGTGTCGTCAGCAAACATCATAACATCGGCCTTACAGATTTCGATATCGCACAGTTCATTGATGTAAACCAGGAATAGGGTCGGAGCAATCGTACTTCCCTGGGGAACTCCGTAGGAGCAGGAAGCTTCATCGCTAGTTGTATTGTCAAGGCGAACACACTGACTTCTTCCTGATAGGTAACTTAGAAACCATTCCTGTGGTACTCCTCTGATTCCGATGTTTTCCAATCTGCTTATCAGAATAGGAATTGAGACAGTATCGAATGCTTTCTGAAGGTCGAGGAAAAGACCGACACATTTTTCTCCCTTGTCTATATACTTGGTAATGTTTCCGGTAAGTTTTAGAATAGCGTCATTAGTAGACAGATTGGCCCTAAAACCAAATTGATTTGGCGAAAGTATATTGTTTGTCTCTAAGTATCTTACTAGTCTTTTGTTAGCCAGTTTTTCTAATATTTTGGACAGTGTGCTAAGTACAGAGATAGGTCGGTAGTTGCCAACTAGATGCTTGTCTCCCGCCTTAAAAATAGGAGTGACGACCGCTTTCTTAAAAGCGACAGGAAAAGAGCCGCTAGAGAAGCTAATATTACAGAGATGTGTTATTGGAGATGCTAGTTTAAATTTGTATTTTTTTAGGATGTTAGCGGGAATATTATCTAAACCAGGAGCACTGCCATTCTTAAGACCGGATATCGCCCGAATAACTTCGCATTCGTCTGTGGGAGAAAATGCCATCGAATGGAGGAAACCCAACGACTTATGTGCTTGTGTTGCTAGAGTTCCCTCATCCTGCTTGAGTTTACTTAGAGTTGTGTTCGCCAGGTCCTTCCCAATCGATGTGAAGTATCTGTTAACTTCATTGAGAGAGTCGGTAGGGTTAGCTCTGAGCTGCAATAGCACCGTTGATCTGCTAGGGCTTTTTTTTATGTTACACAAGTCTTTAATTACATTCCAGGTCTTTTTCAGGTTGTTTTCATATTTGTGTAATTCAGCTTCGTAATAAGATCGTTTTAGCGTTTCTGTCAATTTATTGCAGGTATTTCTGTATGCAATGTACTGCTGTCGGAGTTCCTCGTCATTTGGCGATTTCTTAACTTTTAGATGCAGTTTGTCCCGCTTCCGTATACACCTCACTATGCCAACTGTAATCCACGGCTTGAGGGGATTCTTTCTTTTTGATATTCTTGCTTTGCTTGTATTTTTTATGATGATTTCCCGAAGCGTATCAACTAGGAACTCTGCGATTTCATTAACATTTTGCAAGCTATAGTAACAGGCCCAATCAATGTTGTTTAAGTCCTTCTCTAATTGTTCGTAATTAATAGTAATTCTATAGTGCTCAGTCTTTTTTTTAGCAAAGTGAATGTCTTCAATGTGTAGCAGTATAGGACTATGATCTGTGAGTGGATCAAATACGAAGGTTTTTACAAGCTTACGTGTCTTGACCATAAAATGATCAAGGCAGTTGCCCTGTCTGGTAGGCTTGTTAATACCCTGCCTAAGATCGTGAGCGGCTAGCATAGTGATGTATTCTGCAGCGTGGCCAGTGATCTTTTCCGGAAGGATGTTGATATTAATATCACCAGCAAGGATAATATTTTCGGAGTGGATGTTAGTGAGCAGTTCGTTGACAGAGGTGATGTACTTTGTCGGATTGGCGTAGCATGGAGGTCTATATGAGGCAATGAGAGTAAATTTGTCAATGTTAATTACAAGACAGTTACCATCAGTCACTTCAGGCTCTTGGGTTTGCACATTACTAAAGCAGTCCCTGAGGTATACTATGACACCATCGTTTTGGTTGTGGCTGCGTGTAGTATGAAAGGGAGTGTAATTGTCAATATGATTAATAGTCGAGCCACTATCGATCCAGCATTCTGTCAACACTATGCAGTCAACAATAATGTCGATGTTAGAGAGAAAAAGCATTAGGGCATCAAAGTTTTTCTTGACACTGCGGATGTTTACAGCGAGAATTGTCAAAGAGTTATTTGAAAGAGTGGGCTGATAGTATCCAACCTTATTTATTCTAGGTATGGTAGGATACACCGAGCTAAGGGTTAGGAGGGATCTTGCACTCGCCTCACATATAAGGTGCTATAAAAATATCTGCCACGGCTTTAATGAGAGGTAGTATTGTGTTTAAAGATAACAATAGTGAAGAAATTTCGTACCCCGGCACAGTTAAATCAATTTGAGAAAATAAAGTAGTTAAATAAACATTGACTCTATTCTGCATAACGTTCACAAATTACGCGCGAAGTGCACTTCGTCAATGAAAACAACTGCTATCTCTTTCCATCTGTTCTGTGAATGAAAACTAAAATCAGCTGACTAGTTCATCACTTGCAAATTTATACGTACAATTTTTTGTATGAAAAAAAATATGACACATGATCAATAATTTATCTTTACTATTGTAATCTATAAACACAATACTATCTCCCATTGCAGCCGTGGCAGATATTTTTATAGCACCTTATATATTTAAAATACTTAGAGGGAAGGTGCATAATGCAGTTGTTTTAGGCCAGGTGAGTCTATGTGTTCCGGACAGGTACGTGTGGCGACGACGGCAGCCACGACTGCTGGTGGAACCGCGTGCTAGGACCAACCTTCTGAAGGAGGCGCCGCTGACGCGTGCACTCCGCACGCTCAACCTCATAGCGAGTGAGACAGACCTATTCTGCTGTTCTCTGAGTGAATTCACAAGGAATGCTTTGTTTGTTATTAGTTATAGGTATTAGTTATAAGGAACAATTATTAATTAAGGCACATTTACCGCATTGGTTAGCTGTAAGGGTAGATGTATGATGAAAAAAAAAAAAAAAACTTTAGACCTTGCCTCAGGCTATCATCAGTTATAAATTCAAGAAGAGGATAGGCAGAAAACCGCATTTACAACACCATTTGGGCTATATGAATTTAATAGAATGCCCTTTGGTTTAAAAACAGCGCCTGCTACTTTTCAACGAGCAATGGATAGTGTACTTAGAGGGTTACAAGGGTTGCATTGCCTTGTCTATTTGGATGACGTAATCATATTTTACACAAGCCTACAGGAACACATCGTTAAGCTCAAAGCAATTTTTGAACGATTTAGAAAAACAAATCTAAAAGTTCAACTGGATAAGTCCGAATTTCTAAGAAAAGAAGTTATATACCTAGGTCATACAATTACAAAAGATGGTCTTAAACCTAATAATGATAAGATAGAAGCTATCTTAAAATATCCAATACCAAAAACAGTCACGGAGATAAAAAGTTTCTTGGGTTTGATAGGATATTATAGGAAATTTATCAAGGATTTCTCTAAGATAACGGGACCTCTTACAGCATGTTTAAAAAAAGGAAAAAGTATAATAATAGATGACGTATATAGGAAAAGTTTTGAAACATGTGAAGAATTACTAACAAATGCACCTTTACTGCAATTTCCTGACTTCAACAAGCCTTTTATTCTCACAACTGACGCATCAAATTTCGCTGTTGGCGCTGTTTTGTCTCAAGGCAACATAGGCTCAGATAAACCAATTGCATTTGCTAGTAGGAAATTAAGTGATACAGAGTCTAGATATAGCACAATAGAGGAAGAGTTATTAGCCATAGTATGGGCGGTCAAATACTTCAGACCCTATTTATATGGCAGGAAGTTTATTATATATACCGACCACAGACCATTAGCTTGGCTGAACTCGTTAAAGGAACCAAATAGCAAGTTAACTAAGTGGAGATTACGGTTAGAGGATTACAATTTTGATATTCATTATAAAAAGGGTCAACAAAATACAAATGCAGATGCCTTATAACGCATTAAAATCAATGTTACCAATGATTGTGAGTCAATGATTGTAAATGTGGATGAACAGGAAAAAAGGTTGCAGGAGCATTTAGATGAGAGGACTAATGAGATAATAAAACTTAGCAAAAAGGAGCCTGCGTTAGAGACGATAGAAATATCAGATTCTGAAAGTGATGCTGCTACAGCCAATTCTATATCCAATAGAGAGCACGAAGGTATACCTATCCTCAAAGAAGCGATAGACACCAAGCCTAGACAAATTCACATTTTTACTTGGTTTAAAGATAGCTTGGCTGTAAAAGACATTTCTAATGACAAACAAAAAATTTTGGAAGTTCATTTACCTACGAATAACCAGGATTTAGTAAGAAAAAATTCTTAAGGAATACATAGATAACAAGCATAAATATTTCATATATTTCGAAGATCCGTCACATAGGAAAACGTTTGTCAACGTTATTACTTCACTCTATAAAAAGGGAACTCATCAATTTGTTAAATGTACTGAAAGAGTAGTGAACGTGACAGATGAGAATGAGCAAAAGGACTTAGTTTTAAAATATCATCAGGGTAAAACCTGTCATAGGGGTATTAGGGAGACATTAATTAAATTAAAACGATCATACTGGTGGAGTAAGATGCAGGAAACAGTTACTGCCATCATTAATGCCTGTGAAGAATGTAAAAAAATGAAGTATGACAGGAAACCTCTGAAACCATTTATACAGCTAACACAGACGCCAGATTGCCCATTACAAGAAGTTTTTATCGATCTTTTATACATTGAAAAGAACCAATATCTGACAGTGGTAGACTCATTCAGTAAGTTAGGACAAGCTATTTACATACCTAACAAAAGTACACCAGAGGTAGTAAGAGCCTTAATTAAATATTTTAGCATGTATGGAACACCCAAGAAAATAAGTAGTGATTCAGGCACAGAATTCAACAACGAACTGCTCAAAGAAATGTTGAACCTTTACAAAATAGATCAGCACATCGGAACACCAAATAATCCCAATTCAATGGCAATTGTAGAGCGTTTTCATTCTACAATAATAGAAATTTACAGATTAGCAAAATACGAGCAAAATGGCCTGGATGCTACATCTGTAATGACATACGCGATCATGGGATATAATAACACAATTCATAGTGCCACAAATTTCACACCTTTTGAGGTAGTATTCGGACATACAGAGTCAGGGAATGTTTTTGATATTGATAGAGATAAAAACTTAATGCAGAAAATTTTACAAGACCATCGTAAAAGGTTGAAAATTCTTTACGAACACATGAGTAGCCAGATGATAGGACATAAAAGTTTAGTCAGGGAAAAGAAAGGAGAAGAATATAATATCCCAAGTGTAGTAGATGGGGACACGATTTATATGAAAAATACTAGAACTAGAAAAGCTAAAGAGTTGCCTCGTTTTGAAAAAGCAATTGTTATGGGAAATGTTGACAAAAACATAGTCCCAGTTAAGCTTAAAAATAGACGTACGAGAGTAGCATTAAAAAACGTTAAACGTCCTTCACAGATGGTGGTCGATACTTCTCGTCCTAGTGGATCAAGGGACAACTTTGAACATCCAGAAAATCGATCAAAATCCCGGGATAGTTCCGATCCGGATTGGGACGGCTCTGATGAAGAATAACCACTGGGACATCATAAAAACAATAGATCTAAACTCTTTAGCCCTTCAATTAGAGAATAATATACTAGAATATAATAAGTTAAAAATTATTTGTAATAGTAATAGCGAGATATATAGGGAACTTATAGGATTAACCGTACAGATAGATTCTCTGGTAGAATTAACCAAGGATAGGTTACAGCAGATTTTACCGCCAAGAAGAACAAAAAGAGGTATTTTGAACCCGTTGGGCTCTCTCGTTAAAGTAATAACGGGAAATTTAGATAACGAGGATGCTAAGAAGTACGATTTAGAAATAAGTAATCTAGGAAAAAGGGAACATTCAGTTGAACGAAGGGTATCATTAATGCAAAGGGCTTTCGATAAATTGCTTAATGTTTCAGACGATATCAATTTCAATACTAAACATTTAAATCTAAAAATGAAACAATTTCAGTCTCTTGTTCAAAATCAAACAAAGTACTCCAATTTGATTTCAGTCATGAATAGTATGCACCAAATATTAAATAATTTTCGCACTATTTACACCATCATTTATGAACTAGAAACAGCCATTGCCTTTAGCAAAATACACATATTACATCAATCAATAATTAACTCTACGGAACTATTTAATATTTTGAAGGTAATCAAAACGCACCATAGTTTAGTTTACCCATTAGATATTCATAACTTAGTTAAGTTAGAGGGAAGTATAAAAATTAAGGGGTTTATAGATAATAGTAAAATAGTTTTCATTTTGGAAGTCCCACTAGTAGACAGTAACACATATATCTATTATAAAGTTATCCCTGTTCCAATTTTTAACCATTCCACGAAAAAACCCTATGTCATTATTCCGAAATATCCTTACCTACTGGTGAAAAAGTCGAAATACAGGCCCGTAGTAGACAGCTGCGAGGAAATAGATGACCTCACATATCTTTGCTCAGAAGACAACGTACTTCAGTACCCAGAGGAAACATGTGTCGAACAACTTATGTTACTAAAACATAATTTCACGGACTGCCAGCAACACCAGGTGAAAATTGAGGAAACCAAGATACAACCCATATCTGAAAGTCACTGGTTGGTGTATGCAGAAAAAGGTATCCAAACAACGGAACATTGTGACGACGAAACCAGGAAATACACCTTGCAAGGTACATACATCTTAGTACCAAGTCAGCATTGCACCCTGCAAATCGCCGATATCTCCATTACAACGCCGGCGAACAGTAGCACAATCTTCTTCAGCCTGCCAACAGCACAGATGCCCGAACTCCGTCATGATGTCAGCCCACCGGCGAAGCAGATGGATCTTAGAGGGGTGGACTTAGATGACATCAAGGACTTATTGAACCGAGCAAAATACAGCGAAAGTGTCAGTGATTTCGAGTCATACATACGTGTAACAAGTGACAAAATCAGTGTGTGGACCCTAAGTATTTACGTCATAATTTTAGTTTCTGTTATAGGGTTCATTATATATAAATGGGACTTATTTAGAATTTGTAAGAGAAATTCCCTAAAGACTACTCAGTTGCCTTTAGATAATTTCTCTCTTAGGGAGGGAGGAGTTAAGTGTGGTAGCCCTACTACATTTAGCTTTGTCAGCAGTGCAGCTTCTTCCAAATCTAGTGAGTAAGTAATTATAATGTAGAACATTGTCGTCACGCCACAATTGTCATGTTAGCATAATTTAGCTATAAGTACCTTGTATCTTTAGGATTAAGATTATTATTATCTTCATTGTGTCAGTTAAATAAAGTTATTTTTATAAATCTCCGATTGTCGTTAACTTAATTCACGCAACGATAATCAAAGAAAAGTTAACCTGTGTAGGGAACTCGCGGGTAGCTCTAGCGGCAATGATGTGTCTACTGCTGTCGTTCAAGGTATTCCAGTAGATATTCTGATAGATAGCGGTGCGATTAATATTTCTTTGATCTCTTCAGACGTCGCCAAACTATTTTCCTGTCCGCGTAGATCCACTTTTTGCGTTATTAAAGGGGTGAGCGATAACGAAATAGTTTCTCGAGAATACGTGACTCTCACTATCGAGTTCGAACACATTTCCCTCGAAGTAGACTTAGTAGTCATACCCTCTTCATGCATGAATGCTCCAATTGTTATCGGCACGGATGTTCTTAACAGGAACGACATTGTTTACGTTCGCACAAAACACAAACAGCACTTAAGCCGTGCCCCGAATGAAGTTTTTCAAGTAAACTCCACTCAAACTGATATGCGAATTAAAGTAGATACGCCCGTTCAGGGAGACGATCTTGCTACGTTAATGATCGTCATTAATGAGTTCTCCGACTTTCTAATATCTGGCACTGCTACCACTACGGTGAAAACAGGACAGATGCATATCAGTTTGACAAGCGAGACGCCTATAGTTTATCATCCCTACCGTCTTTCCTACCAAGAAAAAATTAAAGTAAGAGAGATCATACAAGATTTGTTGCATAAAAACATAATTTGAGAATCGGAATCTGAGTACGCCAGTCCTATTTTACTAGTCAAAAAGAAAGATGGCTCTGATAGGTTATGCGTGGATTTTCGTGCTCTCAATCGGATTACCGTTAAGGAAAGATATCCACTCCCACTCATAGACGACCATATCGATCGCCTAGGATCCTCTAAATACTTCTCCTGTTTTGGTGTGGGGTGCCCACATTAGAGCTCTTTCAGGTAGATTAAGTTCAGCTGCATTTGCAGTAAGAAAAATAAGGCAGTTGACTGATGTAGCCACAGCTAGGTTAGTATACTTTGCTTATTTCCACAGTATTATGTCTTATGGCGTTCTGCTGTGGGGATCGGCAGCTGATGTAGACTCAATTTTTATATTACAAAAGAGAGCAATCCGCGCGATCTATAGAATGGGTCCTCGTGAGTCCCTTAGAAACAAATTCAAAGAAGTTGATGTACTAACTCTGCCTTCTCTTTATATCTTAGAAAGTATTTTGTATATTCGCAAAAACTTAGGACTTTTCAAAATTAGAAGTGATTTCCATAATATAAATACACGTAGTAAACATGAAATTGTGATACCTAAATTTAGATTAACTAAAACTAGCAAGTCATTCCTTATAAACAGTATTCGCTTTTATAACAAGTTGCCAAAGTCGGTTACAGAACTTAACGATGGAAAGTTCAAAACCCACATAAAACGTGTCCTTATCAAAAAAGCATATTACAAGATTAAAGACTACGTTGATGACAAGGAAGTTTGGCAATAATTCCTTCTGCACATGTGGCCTCCCTGGTACCTCATTAACGGCATAATTATGTAAATGTCTATTAACTGCTCCCAAATTACGATATGTATTTTATTTTACTTTTTTATTTAGGTACTACTTGACATGTATAGTGTTTCATTATTTGACATTATATGCCTACAATTCAAATTTCATTTTAAAGTAGGGTTCTCATTCGGATTGGTTAAAGTTGTAGTGACAACCATTTGGGTTAAATTGGTTTTTATTATTTTATTCGACCTTTATATAGATTCCTTTATATTTTGTGAATGTGAGAACGTTGTAGGCACAACAGACTGTCGATTTGCAGACTATTTTCTATTTTTTTAAGTATCTTGTTGACAGGCCTACGCTGTCCTCGCATACCTATTCAAACTGTACATTTTTTAAAGCATTGTAAAACCCATTTATTTTTAAAAGAGTAACCGTGGAGTTTCTTGCCGGCTCTTCTCCATAGGAAACGACCAATTGGAACCGTGCACCTAGATTCTGACGTTTCATAAGTGCCCATGTAGGTTTATATGAAATAAAATATTTTGATTTTGATTTTGATTTTGATGAGGATGAGGATTCTATACACAAAACTGGTTTTGTTACCCCCGAAGGACATTTTGAATTTTAAAAATGCCATTTGGCCTATGTAATTCCCCCACCGTTTACCAAAGAATAATAAACAGTACTCTTCGGAAGTTGATTGAGGCCGGAAATGTCGTGGTGTACGTCGATGATGTCCTTCTTGCGAGTGAAACTATTGCCGACGGCATAAAATAAAATGATTACACGAAGTGTTACGAACACTCACCGAAGCCGGTTTCTCAGTCAATATCCGAAAATGCTCGTTTCTAACCACCGAAGTAGAGTACCTAGGCCGCATTATATCACATGGCATGACCATTAGGCCGAGTCAGCGAAAAATCTTAGCTTTGGTAAACACCCCGGCCCCGACCAACGTTAAACAAGTCCGGCAATTTTTGGGTTTAGCTGGGTACTTTCGACGTTATATCGAAGGTTATGCGACGAAAACAGCAAGTATCTCGCGTTTAACTAAAAAGGACGTAAAATTCAAATGGGGACCCGAGCAGGAGACTGTTCGGCAAGACCTATTAAAGAGACTAACAAGTGAGCCCATACTTGCTATTTTCGATCCTAGCCTACCCACCGAGCTCCACACTGATGCTAGCAGTGCTAGCAGTGCTGGATATGGGGCCGTACTAATGCAAGTCCATATCGACGGCACTAAACGAGTGGTGGCTTATTTTAGTAAAGTTACACAAGGCGCTGAAAGTAGGTACCACTCCTATGAATTGGAGACGCTGGCTGAGCATTGCAGCATTTCAGACATTATTTAATTGGGTTAGAGTTCAAAATCATAACTGATTGCAACGCTCTGAAATCAACCGAGCGCAAAAAAGACTTGCTTCCTCGAGTGGCACGCTGGTGGCCTTACCTACAAGATTTTAATTTCACTATCGAGTATCGAAAAGGCGCACTAATGTCACATGCTGACTATTTAAGTAGGAATCCACTGGTGGCGCATGTAAGTCAGGTTGACAGACCTCGCAACTGGGCTCAGATTGCACAATGTGCAGATAATGAGACGCAGGAACTCATTCAAAAGTTAAATGAGGGTAATCTGGATCCGCGGCGTTACGTCTGTCAACATGACGTTTTATATTACCGCTTCTCTCCTACTGGTGAAGAATCTCGCTTATTGTGCTATATCCCCAAAGGCCACAGGCTTAGCCTGCTACATGTGAGAGCAATATAACTGTGATTGACTGAAAGCGATTTGACATCTTAGCTGGATTGTTTCATTGCAAGAGGGCCTCGAATGTGTGATTAATAATTGAGTAGGCAAAAATAAGCTTTTACTCAAGTTACAAAAGAAGACGTAAAATACACACTAATAATAGTCAGACCTCGAAAATATCAAGAAAATCGAGCAAGAAAAAGCGCAACTACAAATCGACCCGATTGATAAAAAGCTCGCAGTGGACCTGGCGGAGCTCGAGATCTTAAGGTCTGAAAAGGAACCCAGTGAGTTTCCTCACCGTGATGTGGAAGAATGGTTAGAATCCAGTCAGCAAGAACTGATGAAGGCCGCCGCCGGCCCAATATCTTTTGCTACTGAACCCGTACTCCGGCCAAAACGCATGACCGCCGCGCCCGCGCTCGACGGTACTAATAGCACCATGCACATGCTGGCGAGTGCACTCCAGAACCTAACCGCTGCCGCCACTAACGGTACCAATGGAACCAACGCAAACATGTTTAACCGTCTGTGTATGCCTAAAGAATTACCAGTGTTCAATGGTGACCCGTTGGAGTGGCTACACTACAAGCAGGCATATGAAGAATCGTCTGAAGTCTGTAAATTTAGTGACAGGGAAAACCTGTGGCGGATTCGAAAGAGCCTGCATGGACGCGCTAAAGAAGCAGTTATGGCGCTGCTGATCGGCGCTACCTCTCCTGCCGTCGTAATGGCTACACTGCAGCTGCAATTCGGAAATTCCGATGTAATAATATCAAGAATATTACAAGACATCAACAAACTACGACCGATATCCCAGGATTATCAAAGAGAAATTGTTCCCTTCTCAGTTAAAGTAAAAAACTGTGTCGCAGCAGTGACAGCTATGGGCTGTGAAGATTACCTGAAGGGCATGGTACTCATGTCAACTGTGTTATCAACATTACCGACAGTATTGATTTCCAAATGGACTGACTACAGTTATCCACTTCTAGAACAAAATACGAAGCCAAGTCTCATCGTGTTATCTGAGTTTTTGAGTTTAGAAGCCATGAAAATAACACAGTGTAGTGTAAATTTATTTACTACGCAACAAAATAACAGTAGTCACAACAAACATAAGTCACAAACAGTGTTAGTGAACAGCGAACAAACTGAAAATAAAAACAACAGTGATAAATGTGGTTTTTGTCATCAATCAAAACATACCCTAACCGAGTGCAAGAAATTAAAAAAAGCACTACGTAAAGATAGATGGACGTACGTGAAACGCCGTAATATCTGCTTTAAGTGTCTGATGGCACGACACAGGAATGACACTTGTACTTCTGCCGCGTGTGAAAGTTGTGGCAAGAATCATCATCGTTTGTTACACTATAACATAAAAGAAACAACCGAAGACGAACAACCGACTTCGTCTTCAGTTACCGAAAAAAGTGATACGAGTGTTGTGGAAACTATAAAAAATATAAATCTGAACAATCGTAAAGTGTTATTAAAAACTGTACCTGTTATCTATATCATACCTACGCCACATATTCTCATTATTAGAAAGTGTTTACGCAACAAATGCACCGCAGCGCATTTCTGCACAATATCGAGATCATGATACCGCAGCACATGTCCGATAACACACGTACAAGAGCCGTGTCTGCAAGACAGAGGAACCGAAGCGCATGTCCAAAAGTTAGTGGAAGAGTACCGCAGCACTAATCCATCATCAGCACATAAAACAGAAGCACCGCAGCGCATATCTGTCTTCTCAATCAGCACCGCAGTGTCGGTCACCACAAATGGCGGCGAGGCTGAATAGTCGCACCGCAGCGCGCATCAAGCCAGTAGTTGGCCAGCTTTGCACTCGTGCCGTTTCATCGCAGCCCCGCTAGGGCAGCCGATGAAAAGCATCACGTACACGAACCAATCTGAATGACAAAACCAACCAAAAATTACTCACATTCAAAAAAAGCTGAACAGGTGTCAGGACACCATTCTCCTTTCCACGGCACCATATATTATCACGATGAGCATGAACACATCGGGGTAGAGAAAACATTGGATCTTATCCTTAAGCATTTTTGGTTTCCCGGACTTAAAGCTTTTGTGCGTAAATATGTTTCCCACTGTCTTACTTGTATCTCCAAAAAACGTGTACCTCAAGCCCCATTACAACCCAAAACATCATGGGAAAAACCAGACATTCCATTCAGCACTATACATGTCGACGCTTTGGGCCCTTTGCCAGAATCAAATGGTTACAAGTTTGTATTAGTTTTGATCGATTCGTTCACAAAATTTTGTCTGCTTTACCCCATGAGTCGACAAGACGCAGAGGAATTAAAGCGCGTGTTTAATAACGCGATCTCGCTGTTTGGGGTTCCAAAATTAGTAGTTTGCGACCGTGGTCGTATGTTTGAGGCATCTAGTTTTGTGAGTCTAGTCACCGAAATGGGCTGCAACATCCACTATATCACACCCGAGATGCATCACGCAAATGGCCAGGCGGAGCGTTACATATGCACTGTTTTGAACATGATTCGCATCGAGGCGAGTAACAAAAATACTCGTTGGTCCGATTTGTTATGGAAAATTCAATTAATTTTAAATATAACAAAACATAAAACCACTAAATCATCCGTTTTAAACCTGTTAATTGGTACTGAGGCGACTACACCTATAATTCGTGCGTTGGTGCGAGATTTGGCGGTGGAAGACGCTAACCCAAATCGTGAGGCTTGGCGTGAGATATGCAGAAGCCGCGCGAGTGAGCTCCTTAAAAGGAATCAGGACGAACAAGATTCTCGTGTTAATCGACACCGTGGATCTCCTAAGGGATTTAAATTAAATGATTTAGTGTTTATAATCAAGTATTCACAGAGCACTGGAAAGTTGGACTCCGGGATGAGAGGCCCGTACAAGGTCACAAAGATCTTACCAAGTGACCGATATGAGCTCAAATTACTGACCTGTGCTCGAGGCAAGACAACACAGGCTGCGGCGCAATATATGGTGCCGTGGAAAGGAGAATGGTGTCCTGACACCTGTTCAGCTTTTTTTGAATGTGAGTAATTTTTGGTTGGTTTTGTCATTCAGATTGGTTCGTGTACGTGATGCTTTTCATCGGCTGCCCTAGCGGGGCTGCGATGAAACGGCACGAGTGCAAAGCTGGCCAACTACTGGCTTGATGCGCGCTGCGGTGCGACTATTCAGCCTCGCCGCCATTTGTGGTGACCGACACTGCGGTGCTGATTGAGAAGACAGATATGCGCTGCGGTGCTTCTGTTTTATGTGCTGATGATGGATTAGTGCTGCGGTACTCTTCCACTAACTTTTGGACATGCGCTTCGGTGCCTCTGTCTTGCAGACACGGCTCTTGTACGTGTGTTATCGGACATGTGCTGCGAGTAGGATATTATTGGGCATTCTACCCCACCTGCCGTTCCTACGGCTCACTCCGTTCGCCTTCGTCACTCTCGGTGTGGTATAATGCCCAATAACATCCTAATAACTAGCTCTTCATATCAACCACTTACCTCGATTAACAAAAGCAGATCTACGGTTTAAACTTTGTTTCACTACACTACTTTACTGTCATTCTTTCATAGTTTCACTACACATTTCACCACTACTGAATTTATTCCTAATTTAAATCTACATGAAACGTGGTAAGCTAAACTTCAGGACAGATTGCCTCATGCCTCTCCGCAAAGTTAGAGATAGCGCATTACCACAAAGGTTCAACGCATACTCAGTTTATGCGACCAGATTGGTACCGAGGGCATCTGAAATTTAGAATATCGTATATATTAAACTAAAACTTGGGACAGATTGTCACTATGCCTGTCCACAGAAGAAAGAAATAGCGCATACCCATAGGTGCACACACATTCTATTTCCTGCGGCTAGACATCCGAAATTTTAATTTAATTTCGTTTCATATAGATGAAAATTTACACGTTTATTAAACAAGTAAATGCGTCGGCTGTCTGAACCGATGACCTAAACTTCAGGACAGATTGTCACTAGTCTCTCCACAAAGTTAGAGATAGCGCCTTACCACAGAGGTTCAACGCGCACTCAGATTATGCGACCAGATTGGTACCGAGGACATCTGAATTTTAGGCTACCGTATACATTAAACTAAAATTCAGGACAGATTGTCTCATGTCTCTTCACAGAGCAAGAAATAACATGCACAGGCACACGCTTATTCCAAGTCCATGATCCCAGATTGGGCACCAAGATACATCCAAATTTTAATTTAATTCGTTCATACAGCTAACACTACCAAGTTACACGCTAACAATCAACGACTGGCTACTCTGCTGTTACTCCACATTGTGCTGGATTAATTAAGATGCTTTCACACTCATACATTCGCCTTCGAAACGGTTCATGCGCCGTCCCATGATTATTTATTGTGCTATACTCTTTGTAAACCTGACGACGGGGCGTCGGAAACGATCGTATTAATTTTTCATAGTATAAGTGTAAGTGAGTCTTTAAAATCTCAAAGACTGCAAAATTGCATTATGTAAATTTGCTGAATTCGAACTTTATCGTGATTACGTGAGGTGTATGTGTGAGTAACTTCCATGTATTCAACGATCACATTGTAAGATGATCGTCGCGCATGTTGCAGTCTTTGTTTAAAATTAGATTTTTATAGGATTTCCTATGTCTCTCTCTTTTGTTTATTATTTAATGTTTTATAATAAGGTGTTAGTTCTATCAATCTAGGATTGCTTGAAAGATGATTCTTAATATCAGTACTTACCGAACACCTTTGTACGAAATGATTTTATAAAAGTTGGTTTTAACCGTTGGTTTTTTTTTAACTTTGCCTGCAATAGGAATTTCTCCTGTATTGTGGGTGCGTTTACAAACATTTAAATTCACATACACAAACAGCCAGACCCGGAACAACTACTTGCAGATCATACAAATATTTGTTCCGTGCGGGAATCGAACCCGCGACACGCAGCGCAGCGGTCAACCGCTTAACCACTGCGCCAACCGTGTCAAGATTATGGATGATTGTATAACAATTTAAAGTATACTGCAACATACCGGTGCACATACTTTATGACACGGGTTCGTTTACATGTATTTATATGTTTTATAATAAGGTGTTAGTTCTATCAATCTAGGATTGTTTGAAAGATAATTCTTAATTATCAATTTAAAGTTTACTACAACATACCTATGAACATACTTTATGACACGGGTTCGTTTACATGTATTTATATGTTTTATAATAAATCTGAAATTAAAAAAAAAAAAAAAAAAATTGCAAGTTAAGATGAGTCGAAAGTAAAATATCGTAGAAGCATTTTTTTTTTTTTTTTTTTTTTTTTCTGTACAATACATGTATACGAATCCGTGTCAAAAAGTAAGTTCACAGATATGTTGCAGTAAACTTTAAATTGATAATTAAGAATCATCTTTCAAACAATCCTAGATTGATAGAACTAACACCTTATTATAATAGCTGTCACTGCTGCGACACAGTTTTTTACTTTAACTGAGAAGGGAACAATTTCTCTTTGATAATCCTGGGATATCGGTCGTAGTTTGTTGATGTCTTGTAATATTCTTGATATTATTACATCGGAATTTCCGAATTGCAGCTGCAGTGTAGCCATTACGACGGCAGGAGAGGTAGCGCCGATCAGCAGCGCCATAACTGCTTCTTTAGCACGTCCATGCAGGCTGTTTCGATTCCGCCACAGGTTTTCCCTGTCACTAAATTTACAGACTTCAGACGATTCTTCATATGCCTTCTTGTAGTGTAGCCACTCCAACGGGTCACCATTGAACACTGGTAATTCTTTAGGCATACACAGACGGTTAAACATGTTTGCGTTGGTTCCATTGGTACCGTTAGTGGCAGCAGCGGTTAGGTTCTGGAGTGCACTCGCCAGCATGTGCATGGTGCTATTAGTACCGTCGAGCGCGGGCGCGGCGGTCATGCGTTTTGGCCGGAGTACGGGTTCAGTAGCAAAAGATATTGGGCCGGCGGCGGCCTTCATCAGTTCTTGCTGACTGGATTCTAACCGTTCTTCCACATCACGGTGAGGAAACTCACTGGGTTCCTTTTCAGACCTTAAGATTTCGAGCTCCGCCAGGTCCACTGCGAGCTTTTTATCAATCGGGTCCATTTGTAGTTGCGCTTTTTCTTGCTCGATTTTCTTGATATTTTCGAGGTCTGACTATTATTAGTGTGTATTTTACGTCTTCTTTTGTAACTTGAGTAGCTTCACTTTTGGTCGCGTTATTTTTGTTGTTTTTCGAACATTTGTTCTCGAACCAATTCTTCCTATTCTGTTCTAGTTCTCTGAATCCGGCTCGTAGGACCATCGGATGTAAACAACTGGGGACTGTATCGGTAAATAAAACTAGTGAATGACGGAGAAAATGGCCGAGCGTGCGGGAGTAGTGTGCGTGCATTCGGCGCTGTTGCTACCCTGTACTGACTCGCCGCCCGGCCCGCCGGTGGCGCTCGCGTCCCCGCGAACCTTCTTTCCGCGCGCGACCCCTCCCCTTCTTCGCACTCTGCTGCCGCTGCGCTCTTAGGTTTATTTATTGGAATAAAATAATATATATTCTTAGGGACCAGGAGTGGTATTTAAATTACAAAAACAACTGTCAAGTCGGCCGAACTTATATTTAAATAACGAACTAAATAATGAACCCAAATATCACGCACGATTTTAATAGGAAACATTCAACTTCAACAAAACACAATAAACAAAGGCAATATTTGCACATATAAAGAAAATGGCCACCAAACAGAGACTTAGCTGTGATCTGAGACGAAATCCAACAACCTCTCTGCGCGAGCGCTGACCGGAAAAAAGGGGTGCGGCTTTTTTTTATTTTTTTTATGAATGGCATCTCGCAGATCAACCTAGAGAGGTTTTGTCTGCTTAACCGGACTAACCTGTGGCTACTTTTAAGGTTTTTAAATCTAAAAGCCTCCAGCCAGGGCGCAATAAATTGCTACTAAACTAAGATGCGACGCTCGCTAAGGGCACCCCCTGCGGGGTACGGGCCTCGGCTTAGGGCGTCGCAATCGGGAGGACAGCAAGTTCAGGGACAGGCTGGATCAGAATATCATTATTATTAGTCGGGGAATTTAAAGCTAATTGCTCAGCATCATCGGCGCGGGCTGGCATCCCATCGAGACCGGGGAGCAAGGGTCGGGGGGGGGGGGGTATTACATCGGGGTCGCGGGCGCGGAGGACCTCTGCGGCGAGGTCGGAATGACGGCGATCGTCTGTATCTGTATTTGTTAACTGTGCTGGTCTCCCTATTGCTCTCCTGTAGGAGGGTTATGAGATCGTCAGGGTCGGTGAGAATATGCCGTTGGCGGCCTCCACAACCAGAGGGTTGCGGTGTTTGGCGGCGGAATCGAAATAGCGCTTGGCGGCGCGTTTTATGAATTGGGCAATAGTGGGGATTCTCAGATCGAGGTGAAGGTTTTTGTTACGTAAAGACGTAACTTGCATCTGAGTGACATTTTACTTTTGGGGTTCATAAGACAGAAGAGTCTACTTAGAGCGAAAGCGGCGCGCGAACGCACCTGCTTTATGTGCTCTGAGAAGGATAGATGTTGATCGAGGATCACGCCTAGATATTTAGCTTGCTTCTCCCAAGGGATAGGCTTGCCAAACATGGTGATCGGTCGATATTGAGAGAGGGGAGTTTTTGAGCAGTGGCGTCTGCGTCTCAAAAAGAGAACGGCCTGGCTCTTGTCGGGGTTTACTTCGATACGCCACTTCCTAAACCAGGCGGCAAGTTTGTCGACTGCTTTTTGGAGGTGGCGGGAGATCGCGTCTATGGAATGCCCTTTGGAATAGATTGCCGTGTCGTCTGCGAACAGAGCTAACTCGGTAAACCTGCTCCTCGGAATGTCTCCGGTGACCAAGGTGAAAATGAGGGGGGCGAGCACTGAGCCTTGAGGAACACCAGCGCGTATGGGTCGGGGTGAGGATAGAGCCCCTTCTATGCGATAGCGGAATGTGCCATTCGACAAAAAGTCTCGTAAGATGAGCACGAGACGGTCGGGCACACCGATTTTGTAAAGCTTATATAATAAGCCGTTGTGCCAGACTTTGTCGAACGCTTTCGCAATATCGAAAAACACCGCACCGGTCATAGTGCCGCGCTGGAAACCAGCGCCTATGCACTCGACGATGCGAAGTACCTGATGCACGCTAGAGTGCTGAGTCCGAAAGCCGAACTGTTCGTTTGGGATGAGGCCCTTGGTCTCGGCGTAGTGTCTGAGACGCTTATAAATAAGCCTCTCATAGATTTTGCTGAGTACCTTGAACAAACTGATGGGACGGTAACTAGTGGGCTCGCTCTTAGGCTTGCCGGGCTTAGGAATACCGATAATGGTGGCCTCTTTCCATGCTTGAGGGAAGATATTATTGCTTAGGGCTCCATTGAAGATGGTAGTCAAAAGCATGATCAATTGAGCGGGTAATAGCTGGATCACCCTATTGGTGATACCATCTGAACCGGGGGCTTTGCGGGCTTTTAGACCTTTGACGATATCGTGCACTTCGTCTGGAAAGACGGGAGGCAGAGGATTGTTAGGGTCTTCTACGGGAGGGAGATTGACTCTACGTTCGACTTCCGTATCGACCTCAGAGAGGTGATCCGCGTCTACAGGTAGGGTGCTGGGTGAGCATTGAGCCTCTAGGCTGTCGGCAAGGCATTCGGCCTTGTCGACGTCGTCGAATGCTATCATCTTGTCAGGACGGACTAGGGGGGGCATGGAGGCGGACTGTTGGGACCTAAGCTTCCTCTGAAGCTCCCAGAAAGCCTGATGGTTGGGCTCGAGCTCGCTCAGCATCTTATCCCAGCCCGCGTCCCGCAGCTCTTGCACACGGTTCCTCACAGATCTCTGTAAGTAGCGCATGAAGGCTGTGTTAGCGGAGCAGGGAAAGTTACTGTACGCACGGACAGCCGCATTCTTCTCGGTCAACAGATCACTTACATCGTCAGGCAACTTGAAGCGTCGGTCTTCCGACGCTGGAAGTTCCCTTGAACAATCGTTCACGACGGATTGTACGTGATCAGTGAGCGAGTCGATCGCGGCTGTCGTGTCAGCTATAGAGTCAAACTGGTCAGGGATAGAGTCTAAAAGAGTGTTGGAGGTGTCGGATTTCAGCTTATCGCTTACTTTCTTCCAGTCCGTTACTCTGACGGTGGGCGGGGGATTATCGGGATCGGGGAGACCTATGCGTGGTGCGAGTCTGATAACAACCGGGCGGTGGTCAGAGTTAAGCTCGTCTACCGCTTCTATTGAGTCTAATCGTAAGTGGACGTTCTTAAGGATCGCCACGTCTAGTACGTCGGGAGTATGATTAGGGTCATGGGGAAAGTGAGTGGGGCGATGACGTCAAAGGTCATGGAGGTTGAGAGGTCATACAGGAGCCGGCCCCTGCTAGACATTCTGGTACTATTCCAGTAGAGATGTTTCGCGTTGAGATCACCCGCGATAATGACGGAGTCGCTCAGTCCGAGAAGGACAGTGAGGTCGTTAGTGAGGACCAGAGGGTCCTCGGGAGAGGTCTGGGGAGGGAGGTAAACCGACACAATAGTGATCGGTTGGTGACCGGTCATACCTAGTCGACATATAGAGACCTCTAGACGCGAGAGTGGAGGGGGGTCTATGGGGATACAATTGAGGTCTTTTTTATAATAGATGAGAGTGCCACCTGTGACAACGGGTCCTATCGTTACGGACTATGCGGTAATTAGCAATCCCCGGGTTGCGTTTAAGGAATGTTTCCTGAATTAGGAAGACGTCTATGTTATGGTCACGCAGGAAGATCGAAATCTCATCACGTTGACCATTAATGCCATTGGCATTGAAGTAACCTAACTTTAGGGATCGGGGTTTGTTCCTAGCTAAAATTGCATTATTCATAATGAGTGTGAGAGGGATTGGAGGGATCGGGTGATCTCGGGATACGCAGTAAAGATCTGCTTAATCCTAGGGATATCGTTTGATTGCCTAGCTACCGCGAGTTCGCGGGCCATTTGGTCAGCGCGGGGTGAGCAATAGGCGAGATAACACGCGTTTATGTCGTTTAGGGAGGCGGAGGGAGCCGCCGGGGTGGCAGAGGGGCGCGGGGCTTTATGAGCCGGCGCTTGTTTCGCGCGAGGCGCGGGGGGGGCGGGGTGCGCGGAGGGCGCAAAGTCCGAGGGATACGCGGAGTGCGCGGGGTATGCGAGGGGCGCGGGGGGGGGACACGATTGCGCGGGTCCATGAGCAAGTAGAGAGGAGTTTGAGAGGCTGGGGGTTTAGTGGAGACCAGGGCCGGGAAGGACTGCTGGTGTTTGAGATAATTCCAGGGACTGGGCCTCTGGGGACTGAGCCTCGCGGGAGATTGGGAGGAGGGAATTCTACCCGAAAGAGGATGTTCCCTCTGCTGACGGGCGTCGAAATGCTTAGTCAGTTTGAGAGAAGAGTTTTTAGGAGCTTTAGGGCAGCCACGGTAATTGGCTGGATGTCCCGATTCGCCGCATAGCACGCAGCTAGGGGGTTCGGGACATTGAGACCTATCTTTGGGACGGGGGCAATCAGAAGTGCCATGGTCGCCCAGGCACTTGACGCACCTGGGTGTCGCGTGGCAATTCTTTTGCGAATGACCGTATAATTGACAGCGATGGCATTGACCGACGATGCCATTTTTCATGGGTTTTTCGATTATGAAGCCTACCAGGCTACATATCGACTTAACATTGAATATCGGGTTGTGACCCTCTGAGGGAGGGCACACAACGAGGACCATGTCGAACGTTCGACCGCCTCTAGCGCGGTGCATGCGGTGGACTTCATCCACGGGAATGTTTTGCGACCTAAGGTCGGCTAAGATTTCGGACGCGGGGATTTCACGCGGGATGTGTTTAATGACCACGCGGGTCTGACGTTCCTCGGGAACGGTGAAAGTATAATAATCGACCTTACGGTCGTCTAAGAGCTTAGTGAGACTTCTATAGTCTACTTGGGTAGGGACGGCAACTTTGATTCCCGTTTGGGTGTTGCGGGCTGATGTAAAATTAATTTTATGGTCTAAACACCATTTTGAAATGTCGGTCCACTGACCCTTGTTCCTAATGAACAGAGGAGGAGGAGGATGATAGGCCTTCTTAGGGCCAGAAATTGACGATGCAGCGGGCATGTCATCGTCCTGTGCGGAGGACGCGGCGGTCTGGGACGGGGGAGGGGAGGGGATAGCCGCGCGCGCGCTAGAGAGGGCGGCTACTACTACTGAGGGGCAGGTAGAGGGGGAAGTTACGGGCGCTGAGGGCGCGTTTGAGGTAGAGGGAACGCTCTCCTCGAATGCAACGACCTTGTTGGCCTGCGAGGAGGTCTGTTTCTTCTTCTTCCTCTTATTCCCTTTTCCTACGACAGGTGTAAACCCGCCATCGGAGAGGGACGAAGAGGAGGAAGAAGCAGCAGATGAGAAGCGTGCCGCCTCTGAATCTGAGCTAAATACGCCACCGTATGGGGAGACCGGTCGCTTTGAAGAAGCGACTGGTTCGTCCGTGTCCATAGCCGGACACGGACTGAGAGGGCCTCCGAGCTCAATAGTCGGGAGTGAGAGTGCCTGAGACGGCTCTAGTACGTCACTGAAATCAGTGACGTTCGCGTCGGGAGGAGTGCTAAAAGACTGCTTTATAGCAGAGAACTCTCTGCCATACTTGGCATGAAGGGTGGGTTCCTGTTTTAACAGGACCTCGAAGAACCTAAGGAGGGTCGTGAAGCGAAGGTCCTCCATTATCGAGTTAATTATAAGTTATTTTGAGAAGGAATGGTGGGAAGGGAAACCTATTTCTCCTATCAAATCCTATTCCTAGCTGTGAGTGCTATGCCTAGATGTGTAAACCCTCCCTGTCGGGTCTAGACAGGGAGGTGAGTACCTAAGGTGAGCCCTAAGCTTGCTTTTGCCCGTTGCCTATCTTATTTGTGCAACGGGGTCCTATGTGGGTCTAGAGCGAAGAGGTAGACACACTCAACCGCTCTAGGTGTGTTGCTGGGAAAACAAGCCTGTTACCCAAGCAGCGACTAGGAGATCCCCCAAGGCCGCTACTGGGACCCGTCCAACTGACTGCCTTGCCCTGAAGGGGCTCAGCGGGTGTGATTGGGTCAACACCCCCTCGGCTTCGTTGACACCGTAAGGTTTCAACCGAGGACCACGAAACTGTGGATTTACCCAGAAGGGGCCAACTGAAGACACGACGTAAACGTTTTATTGACAATTTCGTTAAAGAAAATTGCTATTAATTGTGTCTTGAAAAAGACAGCAATTAATAAATCGAAGATATAGTCGGGCGACTATATGAAGATCGTAGCGGGGCGCGACGACAACAGGAAATCAGGATACCACTGCGGGAGCCACAGCAGGAAATCTGTAAATTCTCCTACGTTCGAACAGCACGACCGCACGCGACGGCTGTCGAGCGTAGAAAAAAGGGGGTGCGGCTCGGTTGACAACCGCTTTTATATGCGTTGGAGTGACGTCTCAGATGACAGCTGTACAGAAACTCATTTAACCTAATACGGCTTCTCCTGACTGTGCACCGTCCTCGGGCACGTCTGATGTGGCGGCATCTTGAGCTGGCTCCTCGTCTTGGCTCGCAGGTGGATCAGCAGAGGGTCCCGCCTGCGTGTCGGCTATTATCTTCGCCTGAAATCATGACATGATTAGTGAGGACCCAAAAGCTTATTTTTGCCTACTCTATTTTTGCCCTCTTGCAATGAAACAATCCAGCTAAGATGTCAAATCGCTTTCAGTCAATCACAGTTATATTGCTCTCACATGTAGCAGGCTAAGCCTGTGGCCTTTGGGGATATAGCACAATAAGCGAGATTCTTCACCAGTAGGAGAGAAGCGGTAATATAAAACGTCATGTTGACAGACGTAACGCCGCGGATCCAGATTACCCTCATTTAACTTTTGAATGAGTTCCTGCGTCTCATTATCTGCACATTGTGCAATCTGAGCCCAGTTGCGAGGTCTGTCAACCTGACTTACATGCGCCACCAGTGGATTCCTACTTAAATAGTCAGCATGTGACATTAGTGCGCCTTTTCGATACTCGATAGTGAAATTAAAATCTTGTAGGTAAGGCCACCAGCGTGCCACTCGAGGAAGCAAGTCTTTTTTGCGCTCGGTTGATTTCAGAGCGTTGCAATCAGTTATGATTTTGAACTCTAACCCAATTAAATAATGTCTGAAATGCTGCAATGCTCAGCCAGCGTCTCCAATTCATAGGAGTGGTACCTACTTTCAGCGCCTTGTGTAACTTTACTAAAATAAGCCACCACTCGTTTAGTGCCGTCGATATGGACCAACCACAAATGGTGTTATTTGCTGACAATACTTCTTTAATTTTTAAGATAAATAGACGTGCATCGTGCGGTAAATAACGCCCTACTGCAGGTTCAAAATTGGTTCACTGCTAATAATTTAGTATTAAATGGGAAAAAAACTAAATGCATAAGATTTGCTTTACCGAATGTTAAAAGTAATGATTGTGATATAGTATTGAATAGGGAGAAACTAGAATTCGTGGATAAAACAGTTTTCCTGGGGATCACGCTCGACTCAAGGCTGCAATGGGGTCCTCATTTAACATATCTTGCAGGACGGCTAAGTTCAGCAGCATATGCTGTAAGAAAAATTCGTCAATTCACTGATGTAGATACTGCGAGGCTAGTCTATTTCAGTTACTTTCATAGTATTATGTCTTACGGTATTTTACTATGGGGACGGGCTGCAGATATCGAGTCTATTTTTATTCTGCAGAAAATAGCCATCAGAGCAATATATGGCCTCCGCAGGCGCGATTCTCTAAGGGAACTGTTTAAAAGTATTAACATCATGACGGTACCTTGTCAATATACAATATATGAAAACATCATGTACGTAAGGAAAAATCTTAATCTTTTCAGTAAAAGAGGTGAAAGACACTATAGTACGAGAAATAGGGACCAATTAGTTCAACCTGGTTTCAGACTGGCTAAAGTAGACTCATCCTTCATGGGGTACTGTTTAAAATGTTACAATAAAATACCTCCCCACATACTCCAACTAAATGAAACGAAATTTTAATCTTGTATAAAACGCACACTATGCTGCCAAGCATATTATACGTTGGGTGATTACATCGCTGACAAAAATGCTTGGCTCAATGCTGGTCCAGCTCCACAAGCGCGCATAAACTAGTTGATTAGCATTCGAAAATATTGTTGGAGTTGCTGAAGATTTGGAAAAAACTATCTTTGCGTTGTATAAATTCAATCTGTTAATATTGTATAATTGCAAAGCACATGTGTGAGCACCGTGACCACATACTTTTTATAAAGCTACCATTTACTGGGTACGTCTTTTATTGACTTGAATGTGCCCTGGCGGCTGAAAGTATGTCATGCTCACTCAAATGTCTCGCTGGTGGTGGCGTGTGTGTTGGATCGTTAAGTTCCCTTCAAAATGGTTGAGCTAAATGGTGCTGATCCATGCGTCATGTTCGTGAACGGGCGCCGTCAGTAGGGACTGGTCATCTCTTAGCTGTCACGGCTTATTTTAATTTTGGAATTGTTTCTATATTTTTATTACGGACGCTTTTAACGTGCACGTCTTTTAACATTTGTTCTCACATGTATAATTTCAACATGAATGATGTAACAAATATTTTGTAACATATATTTTGATTTAAAAGAGTGTCCGTGGAGTTTCTTGCCCGTTCTTCTCCATAGGAACCTACTACGCTTTGGAATGGGCAACTAGCTTCATTTTTCTGACTGACCGACCCCTTGACAATTCAAAAGCACCTGTAATTGGTTTATCTATACTTATAATAAATCTGTAGAAGTGAAAATTCTGTACATTGAAAATATCAAAAAAATAAATGGCAGGGGGTGTTACTAGACCGACACCGAACCCAAAAATTTGATTAAAATTTTTTTTGTCTGTCTGTCTGGCTGTCTGTCTGTCTGTTTGTTCAGGCATCACGCAAAAACTACCGGTTCGATTACGATGAAACTTGGTATAATTATTCTTTAATATCCTGGGCACCACACTGGGTACTTTTTATCCCGGAAAAGTACCCTATCCTACGGTTGGGGGGTGTCAAAGTTTGTATGGAAGAATTTTAACGCGCTGTCCGATTAACTCGAAACTCAATATTTATACTTAAACCCAAAAATTAAGAATAACGTGTATCAGGATTTTTCGAAATTCAACCCCTAAGGGGGTAAAATAAGGGATGTAAGTTTGTAGGAAAAATCCTATTCCTTGAGGTAATAAACATGAAACTTCGCACGAATAGTTATCTAAATAAATTATAAAGTTTGTAGTTTTTGTTTTTCTAAATTACCCCCTAAAGGGGGGTTGGGGGGTGTCAGTGTTTGTATGAAAGAATTTTAACGCGCTGTCCGATTAACTCGAAACTCAATATTTATACTTAAAACCCATGGGGATGTATCGGGTAATTTCCGACACTCACGCGGGCGAAGCCGCGGGCAGCAGCTAGTTTGAAATAAATGCTCTGAGTTTGAGTTTGAGTTTCAGTGTTTGTGCTAGTTGTGACAATTATAATATAACCATAATTGATGCGTTTTTAAAATTTGTCATCGGCGGACCAATTCAACATTCTCGAAAAAAATATATTTTGGAGCAACGACTAAAATAATTGCAGATAATGGAACAGTTTTTACCTCGGTTTACAGACTTTGTGCTAGTTAAGTTAAACATGTACTGAAACTAATTTCAACAATGATGGCAAAAGTAAGAAATTACTCGTTTATCGGTTCGTATTTAGTAGCAAAATGTTTAGGTAATGATAGATACGAAATTGTCAATAAGCACGCAAGCAAGCATGCAAGTGTGTGTGCGCATGTGCAAGTTAAAGTTCGCGAGCACATTCGCAAGAAGCTGGCAGTACCATCACAACGGTAATGTTTTCCTAATTGTTTGTCTTATTTATTTTAGTACTAGCTTTCGCCCGCGGCTTCGCCCGTGTGGAGGTCGGAAATTGTCCTACAGGAAAGTACTTCCGGGGAAAAAAGTAGGTACTTTATCCAGGTTATATATCATCAATGTGTCAAATTTCATCCAAATCCGTTAGCCGTTTTTGTATAATTGAGTAACAAACATCCAAACACACAAACATACAAACTGTCACCTTTATAATATCAGTAAGATTAAGTCATTATAAGTTTTAAGTGGGTATATTACTGTAAAGTTTCATCAAAATCCGTTCAGTAGTTTTTGCGTAAAAGAATAACAAACGTCCATCCATCCATCCTCACAAACTTTCGCATTTATAATATTAGTAAGTAGGAGCACTCCCGAGGAGATATTTAGGACACTGGCAGCCTCATGAATGACCAAGGGCATTGAAGTCGGTAGTAGGAGGTTGACAAACCTCCGATTTGCCGACGACATAGTACTTTTTTGCCCCCACAGCTCTGGAACTACAGACTATGCTTCAAGACCTAAGCACGGCAAGCCTCAGGGTTGGACTCACGATGAATCGGTCTAAAACAAAAACCATAACCAACAGCACTAAGTGTAGTTTCGAGGTAGATGGGCAGGAAACACATGTCGATGAGTACATCTACTTGGGCCAGTTAGTTCCTTTCGAAAACCGGTAACAAAAGGAATTCTATCGCTGCATCGAAAATGCCTGGAAAAGGTACTGGTCTCTGAAGACGGTAATGAAAGGCGATCTGCCGATCTCCTTGAAGCGAACACTCATCGATATGTGTATTCTGCCACTTACCGAGTCGCAAAAGTTTCTTCTTGGGGTTTGCCAAAGAGCAATGGAGCGAAGCATTCTAGGCGTAAAACGAACTGACAATTATCGAAACACTACGCTGCGCTCTAAAACGGGGATTCTTGATGTAGGCAAAAAGGCTGCCAAGCTAAAATGGGATTGGGCGGGTCATGTAAGCCGCATGCATAGCGACCGCTGGGCAACAGTCTCCACACGGTGGATGCCTGAGGATGGACGGCGCCGCCGAGGCCGGCCCAGGAAGAGGAGGCGAGACGACCTAGACGCAAATCGCAAGGGTTGGATCGAGGAGGCCCTGGAGAACGATGCTTGGAAGTATTTGGGGAGGCCTTTGCTGAGCAATGGGACAGTGTAGGCTAATCTATAAATATAAAAATGTCGTGTCACGGTGCTTGTGGTCGCACTCCTCCGAAACTTTTATTTGGTAGGTATGACAATAGGTCGTAAAGAGGTAGGTATGCAGGTAGGGTAGGTAGATAAGTAGATAGGTAGGGTAGCGTAGGTGGATAGGTAGGGTACGGTAGGTGGATAGGTAGGTGTACCGTAGATAAGCACTTAGTGCTACCAGTGCGAAACCGGGGCGGGAAGCTAGTATAAAAACAAAAAAATATAAATTGCAGTATTACTGTGAAGTTTCATCAAAATCCGTTCAGTAGTTTTTGCGTGAAAGAGTAACAAACATCCATTCATCCTCACAAACTTTCGCATTTATAATATTAGTAGGATAATATAAGTAATTAAAATAAAAACCAATTGCGTAACACACTATCAATCAAAATCTGAATGATTTTATGGATATTGCTAATCCATTGCTTCATTAATTATTATGTTCGAGAAATCTGTCAACAACGTAAATAACGCAATTAATTTTGTTGAACTGTCAAAATGAAACCCATTGCTATTGTAAGTGTGTTACGCAATTACCCCGTTGATTTAGGACATGTAACACGTTCCTGTGGGATAATTTCCGACATTCACGATTGAATTTTAAAACTAACCGTTATTCTTAAACTAACAAAAAAAGAAAGACTTCTTATATCTAATTAAAATAAAAACTACTATAATATATTTCTACTTAAAATACTACCAAAAAATTGTTATTAGAACATGGCGCGTCATTATCTGGCCCGCCGCTCACCCCCGCTTCATTCTTATCGTTGTAACTTTTAAACTATTCTTTCAAATGTCTTAGTGTAAAAGACAAAGTTTATCTACATTAAATACCGAAAGCGATGAAGTTATTAATTTTGATAAGAATTAACTAAATACTCCAAAATGTGCAATGTAAAAAAAGTCTCCATTTTAAATGTATTTATGGCTCAGTATTTTAGCTATAATGGCTTCCACATAAAAGATAGATATATGCTGTCGCGGACTTTTATTTAGAACTATTTCAGACAAACAATCCCACGATACATTATCTTCGTATAACTCTAACGGTTTAGGCAGCGCACGCCAAGATAGCTCTCAGAGGGCAGAAATTTTTCCGACTTACTTCATACTTATCGTTATATTATGGCAAAATCAAACAAAATCGTTATAAATTGTAGCCTATGTGTTATTCTGATGTATAAGCTATATCACTGTAAAGTTTCATCAAAATCCGTTCAGTAGTTTTTGCGTGAAAGAGTAACAAACATCCATACATCCATCCATCCATCCTCACAAACTTTCGTATTTATAATATTAGTAGGATGTTACGTGTATTTATTTGTGCTTTTATTTATTTATTTATTTATTTGGATCTCCAACAAAGATTACACCTTACATGCTAAAAATAAAACATAAACAGATACAAATCCTTGTGCATCTTCAATTATAGGAGACCACAGCTTGCATCAAGATATCAAACAATCAATTAGATATTAATACGGAAATAAAGTTACAGTTTAAAGTAAAAATAACAAGAATTAAAATTAAAATTATATAAAAAAAATAAAAAAACTATATATATTGAGTTGAACAGTAGGGAGTTGAACAGTAGGGAGGAAGGTCAACACTTACTCAATATTAAGTTTTGCGTGTAACAGCAACTTAAATTTACTTAGGCTGTTGGAGAAGATGTCTATATCGTCGGAAGAACATGACAGTGAGTTGTATTGATTGGTCATCCTAACAATCGGCGAGTGTTTACCTAGATTTGTTCTGTGTTGAGGGGCTTTCAGTAAAGGGCCGGGATAGCGAGGAATACGGGAAGGGACGTTAATGCGTAATTTGCTAAGAAGATCTGGACAGTCAATGCCGTTATTGAATAATTTATACAGGAACAACACGTCGGAGATAGTGCGGCGAGATTTTAAATCTTTGAGTTTGAAGTGATTTAGTCTATGTTCGTAAGATCTACAATTTCTTACTTTAAACCTAAACGCTAGATGACGGACAAGTCTCTTTTGAACCCTTTCAATGCGACTTATGTGGACTTGGTACGAAGGATTCCACACCGTGCTGCAATATTCAAGTTGGCTTCGTACGTAACTGTTGAATAAAAGTAATGTAGTGGATGGTTTTTTAAATTCTTTTGAAGATCTCAAAATAAAGCCAAGAGCTCGGTAAGCTGAATTAAGCATTTGGTCTATATGATTTATAAAATTAAGTTTACTATCCAAGTATACTCCTAAGTCGCGAATAACTGTTACTTCTGTTAGTGTGTTTCCCTGAATATTGTAAACAGATTCGACTTTATTGTGTTTTCTAGTAAATTTTATATGAAAACATTTAGTACAATTCAAGTACATTTTATTGTTGGTATACCATTGACTCAGACTATCCAAATCAATTTGTAATAGCTGTGTATCGACATTATTCAAAATTACACGGGTCAGTTTTAAGTCATCAGCAAAAAGGTATGGTGTGGAGTATTTAAATATGTCTGATATGTCGTTAATAAACACATTAAAAAACAACGGCCCTAGATTGGACCCCTGGGGTACACCGGATGTTGCAATGTAGGGATCTGACTCATTACAATCTACAACCACTGAGGAAGTCCTATTTTCGAGGTAAGTTCTACACCAGCTCAGTGTGATACCGGTTATACCCAACGACTGGAGCTTATTTAGCAGCAATTCATGATTTACTTTGTCGAAGGCCTTCGAAAAGTCTGTGTACACTGCATCAATTTGAAGACCTTTATCTACTGCGGATGTTAGTTCAGTGACATAATTAAGAAGATTTGTGTTTGTAGATTTTTTAACCATGAAACCATGCTGATTAGTGGATATTAATTGTTTAACGTGGTCGTGCAATACTGGGTACACCAGTGTTTCAAAGACCTTAGACAAAGTACATAGAATGGAGATGGGTCGATAATTAGATATCACCTCCCGTTTCCCATTTTTGTGAATAGGTACTATTCTAGCTTTTTTCCATTTATTTGGAAAAACCCCAGTTTTTAGCGAGGTATTATAAATATTTGCCAGTGGAGAAGACAAATACTCTGCACATCTTAACCAGAATATTGGGGGCACATTGTCAGGTCCAGCACCTTTAGATATGTCGAGTCCAGAGAGTTTATTAAATACAGCTTCAGGAAGGATTGAAAGGTCGTCGATGGGTAAAACCGGAACCGAGACGGAAGGTAAGTTATTAAGGAAATTATTGCGATTATCGTAAGGTGGATCATATACGGAGGAGAACTGTTCTGCAAATAAATTTGAAACGGCTTTACTACCGTAGGCTTTGACATTGCCGAGAGTCATTTCTGTAGGGTAAGAAGAATTGCTTTTTCGGAGGTTTTTAATATGTGACCAGAAGATTTTAGGGTGATACTTAATTTTATTTTCAATTTCATTTATGTAGTTGTCATAACATTTTTGGGTAAGAATTTGGCAGTCTTTTCTTATGTAATTAAATTCTAATATGTCCATTGGATTGTTGTAATTTTTTATCTTGATATGAAGTTTCAGTTTCACTTTAAGTAGCTTTTTTAATTGATGGGAATACCATGGTGGATATTTGCCTCGTGTAAATTGTGTTACTGGCACATGTATATGTATGGTTTCGTTGATTATATCATAAAATTTCTCCAATTTATCATTGACGCCATCACATTCACTGAATTCCTTGGTCCAATCGACATGTTTCAGAGATTTATTTATAGCTCCGTAGTCTGCTTTATGAAAGTTGGGTTTACTCGCAGGTTTTAAGTAAGTTTTAGTAAACGTTTGAAAAGTTATTGTTAAATCAAAAGCCGGGTGGTACTTATCTAGTTCCCTTATAGGGTCAAGGCAGCCACTTATTTCAGTTTGTTCAACATCTGAGAGCACTAAGTCTAACGTCTTATTTTGAAAATTTTTAATCCAGTTTAGCTGTTTTAAATCATTAAGCGCTAAGAAGTCGAGCAGTAAATTTTTAAGGCTTCCCGTGCTAGAACTTGATGGTATGTAAGATTCAGTAGTAGCCTCATGTATCCAATCAATACAACTCAAATTAAAATCGCCGACAATTGATGTTGAGGAGTCGCTATTAGTTGTAATGACCGAATTGCAATTATCAATAAAGTATTCAAAAACTTCAAGATTTACAGGTGGTGGCAAGTACACAGCACACATCTTTAAGGATTGGGATGTATTGGAGTTGGTTTTAATCATAATCCATAAATCTTCACAGTTACTTTCCCAGTCTGTCATGCGACATGAAATTAATTTATTAGTTACCGCTACGAGAACTCCACCGCCTGTTTTTTTGTGATTATTCAAGCTTGACGATTCTCGGTCTCTTCTATATACAGAATAAGAATCATCAAAAAGTTCAGAATCAAAAATACTTTCGCAAAGCCAAGTCTCGGTTAAGACGAATACATCATAATCACTGTCATGTATGTGTTGACGAACCTCAGATAAATTGCTACGAAGACCTCTGGTATTTTGATAGTAACATTTTAGGGAATTGAATTTTATAAAGTTTAGGCTATTGAACATTCTTAGAAACAAAATTAAAAGTAAATAATAATGACACAAAAAAAAAGAAACAATAATACAGTACTATAAGATCTATGTTAATGACTTTAGCTTTTCAAAGTCTTCCACAACCACACTTTGCGCAGTTTCATCCTTCTTCAATAGAACTCTCCCATTGCGAACCCATACGAATCTGTATCCTAGCTCCTTGGCACGAACTCTTGTCGCCGCATGAAGAGCCTTGTTCTCAGGAGATAGGTGTTCAACGACGAATATCGGTACCGGCTTTTCGTTAGCTATGCCAAGGTGACTTGAATTTAGTTTATTTTTCGAATTTGCTTTGTTGAATTGAATTGATGCTGCGAGGAACGAATCTCTTAGTCGCGGGCTATTGAACTTGACAAGAATAGACCTCGGTCTTGCGCTGCGCGTGTCTTTTTTGGCGACCCTTGTACATAGTTGAATATCTGTATCCTTAATATCGCATTTAATTACTTTGCCTAACTGAGAAATAGTGCTAGTCAAATTCTCTGATCTGTATTCCGGTACACGGTACTCGAACGAGCGTGTTGTTCCAATAGGTTCATTCGTTTTGTTACGTCCCTGAGAGAATTTTGAAGAACACAATTTTCCTTCTCGAGCATGTGTATTTTAGCGGTCTTATCTTCTAATGTTACCTTAATTTCTTCGTATTTCTCATTAAAAAACGACAAGGACCGCTTGAATTCCGAGATCATGTTGTTAATTACGCTAAATTGTTCATGGATTAATCCTGCGATTGTATCATGTAATGCCTGGTTAATTTCATGCCTTATCATCTCTCTAAGAGAACTTGTTGTAATATCTGCCAGTAGCGTGTCATTAACACGGTCAGGTGAGTGGCATATAGGTGGTTTGTTGCGTAGAGTAACATTCGTACCGTCAACAGGGGATGGTTGAGTCACTGGACTAGATTGCCGGGCGGGTCTAACAGGAGTGTTGGTGTTATCAAGTTTGGGCTGTTTATTTAGACACCCAGGACATTTCCAAGCATTTTTAGTATCGGCATGCATTGATTTAAACCTCTTCTCTGATATATTAGCGCACAGTAAATCATACCAGTGATTGCAAAGAAAGCATCGCAAACCTTTCCCAGCCTTAAAGTCTTTTATACATCCAGCGCAATTTATTGTTGACATTCTTAATGCGTGCGTGGGTACGTTGAAATAATTTTCAAATTTGGCAATATAAAGCGCTTACAGCGATTAAAACAGGATGCGTCTAATAGTGAATAAAAATAGTAGCGCTGTTTAGAGTATTAAACTTCATACAAACTGCGAATGATGTTCTTGGCAAGAAGGTCGTAAGCGCCGTGGAATGCGCGTCGCTTACGCGTTTCGGTCGTTGCGGTTGCGTCACTCAAACACTTTGTTTATGTTGCAAACTTTTTGTTAAAATCCAAATATCACTGATAAACACTGGGTGTAATGGCTTGTTATTTTGACACTGAGTTAATAAACGTTAATTATTTAGTTTTTGCTCAAAATCTGAGTCAAAACAACACTTTAAACCATATTTTCAGAATTATTTTTCGGGAGCAAACGGTTACGGACTGTTTGAATTTTACTTTTATATAATATTATATATAATTAGGTGTATATATTACATTTACAGTTTTTAATAGGTTTTATCTTAATATATAAAACGCTAGGGTGACTGAGATATCAACGCACAGCCTAAACCGCTGGTCCTAGAGACATGAAATTTGGAGAGTGTATTCCTTATGAAGAGTAAGTTTTCACTAAGAAACAATTTTTCGAAATTCCACCCCTAAGAGGGTGAAATGGGGGGTTTAAGTTTGTATGAAAAATCTTATTCCTTGAGTTAATAGACTTGAAACTTGGCACGAATACTTATCTAAGTAAATTATAAAGTTTTTCATTTATAGTTTTTATAAACTAAGTACCCCTTAAACGGGGATTGGGGGCTATCAAAGTTTGTATAAAATAATTTTAACGCGCTGTCCGATTAACTCGAAACTCAGTATTTATACTTAAAACCAAAAATAAAGAATAATGTGTTTTTCAAAAATCTACCCCTAACGGAGTGAAAATGGGTAGTCTACGTCACAGCTCAAACCACTTAAGGGATTGGGCTGAAATTTGGCACACAGATAGTTATTAGGACCTAGGCGTCAACTAAGATCCTCGCGCACATATGGGAGTGGCGCGAGGAGGCGAAACGCCGGTGCGTAACTCCGCTGCCACGAGAAGTCGTGGCACAGCGGACAGAGCTTCGGCGGGATCTTATGGCAACATAGAGAGTGCGATTGTCGCAACCCAGTGCTGGGCACGCCACAATTGCGGCGATAAGTCCCCTCTTTGAGGAGTGGCTAGAGAGGCGCCACGGCGTCCTCACCTTCCGCCTGACGCAGGTCCTCACCGGACACGGTTGCTTCGGGAGGTTCCTGTTCCGGATAAGGCGGGAGAAAGCGCCCGGGTGTCACCATTGTGTGGATCGCCCGGAGGACACGGTAGAGCATACGGTGGAGGTCTGCCCGGCTTGGGCAGAGCACCGCCGTGTCCTCGTGGAGGCCATCGGCGGTGGAGATCTCTCCCGTCCGGCACTGGTCCAGGCCATGGTACGGAGCGAGAGGGAATGGGGAGCCGTCACCTCCTTCTGCGAAGCAGTAATGCTCGCAAAGGAGGAGGCGGAGAGCGTGAGGGAGAGGCAGTTCGCGCCCTCACGCCCCTAGCCGCCGTAGAGACGCCCTGGGCGTCGGGAATCCTTGGATGTATCCCGGCCACCGTAGGCGCGGGCTTGCGGGCGGTGAGCAATGGGTAGCTCGCCCCCGATAAGGACCAGGCCCGGGTCGACGGCGCGTTGTGTTCCACACGCGCCTCAAACAGATGTCAGCATCAATGGACTCAAACTACTTAAGGGATTGGGCTGAAATTTGGCACCCAGATAGTTATTAGGACCTAGGCGTCCACTGAGAAGGGTTTTTTTTAAATTCGACCTTAAAGAGGGTGACAAGGGGGGATTTGGATTAGTATGGAAAATCGTATTCCTTGAGTTGAAAACTTGGCACGAATATTTATCTAAGTAAATTATAGGTAAAGTTTTTCATTTTTAGTTTTACTAAACTACCCCCTGAACGGGGATTGGGGGTGTCAAAGTTTGTATATAAGAATTTTAACGCGCGGTCCGATTAACTCGAAACTCAATATTTGGGGTGAAAAGGGGTGGTCAATTTTGCAGGAGAGGATTTTACTACGTGGTTTGATTAACTTATTTAAATAATCTTTGAGTAACGTTATGGAAACATACCAAACGATTTTTCCATATTCCACCCCTGTGAGCGTAAAAAGTTTATAAGAAAAATCTTATTCATTTGGTTAATAAACTGGAAACTTGCCACGAATACTTAACTAAGTAAATTATAAAGTTTTAATTTTTTTTTTCTAAACTACCCCCTAATGTGGCATTAGGGGTGTCAAAGTTTGTATGGAAGAATTTTAACGCGTGGTTCGAGTAACTCCTAAATAAATTTTTCGAATGTATGTTCCGGATTGGCGCAAAATTGGCCGAACGGATATGCATGAAATTTGGCACACAGATAGTTTATAACTTGCACCCTAATTGCGTAATACAAAATCAGAATCTGAATCGGTTTGAAACAATTTTTTATTCATTGCTTAAATAAGTTCGAAAAAAAAAATCTGCTCAACAACGCAAAAAATGCAATTAATGTTGTTGAACTGTCAAAATGAAATAGATCAGTCTTAAGAGCGTTTACGTCTAGCGCGGGAAGTCAACTTTAGGTAATTCTTCGCAAATTTCACTCACACAGAAGCGGGCGTAGTTGTGTGCGTAGAGTTAGCGCGCTCGCTATCTTTATACTCCGACTACCCACTTCGATCCGTTCGATTTAAAGTAAAAATTGTTATAGTAAATATTTGATTGGAATTTAAATCCAACTTCAATTTATTATTATACTTATGATTTAATAGGTTTATGATAAATAAATAATTTGTATTATATTTAAATGAAACAGTTTATACGTATTATCTCGTGTTTATTTTAACACATGTTTCAAATACACTTTTACCAATTATCACGTATAAAACATTGAATGTACCAACAACAACAATAATTTGAAAATAGGATACCTATCTTAAACAGTTCGATGCATAATCATTTGAAACCATGTAAATATCGAATTTGGTCATTCATATTCGACTCAACTCAAAATAAATGAGGTGATTGAAAGCTAGAGACATAGATTTCCAATATTTTTTGGATCAAATTAAAACTCAATAACCACAATAAAGCAACAGGGTGTACTATTGACAATTAACAGCAATTTAACAGCACTGTAGCAAAGTTAGTCGGGTGCATTTTTTAGTAGGTGGTGCTTCTCAGTGGCATTGATCTGGACTTTCGTGGGTCTACAATTTCTGGTAGCAGACACTTATTATAATAATTAACCAATCTAGTTTCCATTTCATGTTGCCAAAACTCATCGTCTCTCGTGATCTTTTCAACTTTCAAGGGAAATTCTTCACCTGTCCAGACTGCAAACAGACATAAATTCACACTCAGCACTGCAGCAAAGTTAGTCGGGTGCATTTTTTAGTAGGTGGTGCTTCTCAGTGGCATTGATCTGGACTTTCGTGGGTCTACAATTTCTGGTAGCAGACACTTATTATAATAATTAACCAATCTAGTTTCCATTTCATGTTGCCAAAACTCATCGTCTCTAGTGATCTTTTCAACTTTCAAGGGAAATTCTTCACCTGTCCAGACTGCAAACAGACATAAATTCTTCCTTGTGATATGTAACTGTCCTTGAACTTGATAAAACCACTCGTTTCGACGGTTTATAGTTCCATTAGTATTCCAAAATTTAATTTTGTTTTGTTTTATAGCATCTTCAGCATTAATACCGAACGCTGATATTGGACATTTTATTTCTATAATTCCGTCCTCAAAGATGCCATCGGGTGAAGCTCCCAGAAAAAATAAATCTTCATCAATAAACAGGCCACATTTATGTATTCGTATATTTTTTTGTTGTTCAAGTTGCCGGTTTGCAATTGCTTCATTGGTTTTTCCGTGTTTTATACTTGTAATTTATGAAGCGAATAACAGTATAAATGACTTTTTACTAGAGGCGCAGAGCTTATGTTTTTTCTTCTTTTGCACACTTTATCAAATGATGATGCTGTTACGAGACATCTTCGTAATTCAAGCCAAAGTGCGCTTTCTGCCTGAAGTACTGTATCTCTTTCCACCTCTTCTTTATTGTTGACCTATAACACAATAAAATAATTTATTATTTTTTTGTCTGGTTGCAATTATGCATACCACAAATAAACATGAGTTCAGCATAAACTCAAGGGTTCACCTGTTCCTGAAGATTTTGGAGAAAATTGATTTTTGCAATGTCGTAATCATCTTCAGCCATGTCCGGTCTTTGACAATCTTCACCGTAATGTGTTTTATCATTTTCAAAGATTAATCTTCTCCTAGGACGATGACACGTTTTTCCTTTTTCCTTTCTTTTGAGACGAGCCATTTCGATGCGCTTTAGCGAAGTCCCTAGGACAAAATAATAGGTATAATATATTACAATAATAATAGGACAAAACTAAATTATTATTAAAACAAACTAAATAAAAACAATCTTAAGTGTACCTGGACTCCTGTCAAATTTCCATTTGTAAATGCTACAATGCTGTTAAATTGCTCAGCTCTGTTGTTTGTAACATTGTAGAGTAAGCTTTTGGAATGAAAAGCGAGGTGTAAAGTATGACTCATTATTTTTTGCAACAAAACCCTTACTTTTGGAACCAAATTCACTTCAGTTTTCTTACTTTCAGTGCAGTAATAGCTCTCACAGGAGTTGTGGTCACCAAAGATATGCATTGGACTGTTTATGATGTCTTTTTTCAAATTTATAATCTGCTCAGCAGGAGACAAATTTTGTGCTTTTAGAAAACGTATTGCACATTTAATGGCAGTGCAAAACCTTTTCTGGCGATCAGCTGTTAGCAACCTTCTTTCATTCAGAGGAATTGATGTATCTTTGCTAATATTTATGATTTTACCGCAATAATTCCGGAGCAGATGGTTGGTATATTCGATATTCTGTACTTGATAATTTGGGTATGGTCTACTTTCCAGTATCTTTTTAAATGTGCTTGCATCACCATCTGCGATCAATGTGCCGTATATCACGTTTTGCCTCACAACAGAAGTCTTAAAACCTTCGACTATGACGCATTGCTCCATACTTGTTGAAGATCCGATATGGTTTTTAAAACATTCATGTTCTGCAGGTGGTAAATTTTTGACTGCTGCTCGAGCACAAATTATACAATATTTGTTTTTAACATCCATGTATATTACTTTACCAGTTTTATAACCGATAATAGCTGCGACACCCGACGATGCAGAATAGTTGGTTTTGTACGATCTTTTAGACCAACAGCAGTCAGCTATGACAGTGAGGATGGGAATACCATCTTTTATATCACCACACGCAACAGCTTTAGCAGCTTCTTCCTTAGCAGCCTCTTGCATACTGTCTTCTGCAGCAGATTTCCACCATTTTGATATCTCGTCGTGACACTTCGCGTAAATGTTTTGTGAAAATATTGGCAAATCTATGGAAGCTAACAATTCATTTAAATTTGATCTTCCAAACCCAGTCATCATAGCACCATAGTCACAGCGCCACGATTTACGTCCATACTACTTGTAGAACTATTAGAGGTAAACAGCTGAAATTCCATATTGCACATATTACACTTCATTGTAAATGTTGATTGCAAGCCCACTTTATGCTCTTTTAACAGTTGTAAATTGTCAATAGTACACCCTGTTGCTCTATTGTGGTTATTGAGAGTTTTAATTTGATCAAAAAAAAATTGAAAATCTATTATTCTCCGGCCTTCAATCACCTCATTTATTTTGAGCGGAGTTTCGGTCTCGATAACCTAAAAATGAAAAACATAAGAATGTAAACAGCATAATTATTATTGTTTTCGCGAACACATCATCCTACTAATCCTACTTCCTACTAATATTATAAATGCGAAAGTTTGTGAGGATGGATGGATGGATGTATGGATGTTTGTTACTCTTTCACGCAAAAACTACTGAACGGATTTTGATGAAACTTTACAGTGATATAGCTTATACATCAGAATAACACATAGGCTACAATTTATAATGATTTTGTTTGATTTTGCCATAATATAACGATAAGTATGAAGTAAGTCGGAAAAATTTCTGCCCTCTGAGAGCTATCTTCGCGTGCGCTGCCTAAACCGTTAGAGTTATACGAAGATAATGTATCGTGGGATTGTTTGTCTAAAATAGTTCTAAATAAAAGTCCGCGACAGCATATATCTATCTTTTATGTGGAAGCCATTATAGCTAAAATACTGAGCCATAAATACATTTAAAATGGAGACTTTTTTTACATTGCACATTTTGGAGTATTTAGTTAATTCTTATCAAAATTAATAACTTCATCGCTTTCGGTATTTAATGTAGATAAACTTTGTCTTTTACACTAAGACATTTGAAAGAATAGTTTAAAAGTTACAACGATAAGAATGAAGCGGGGGTGAGCGGCGGGCCAGATAATGACGCGCCATGGTCTAATAACAATTTTTTGGTAGTATTTTAAGTAGAAATATATTATAGTAGTTTTTATTTTATAATTAGATATAAGAAGTCTTTCTTTTTTTGTTAGTTTAAGAATAACGGTTAGTTTTAAAATTCAAACGTGAATGTCGGAAATTATCCCACAGGAACGTGTTACATGTCCTAAATCAACGGGGTAATTGCGTAACACACTTACAATAGCAATGGGTTTCATTTTGACAGTTCAACAAAATTAATTGCGTTATTTACGTTGTTGACAGATTTCTCGAACATAATAATTAATGAAGCAATGGATTAGCAATATCCATAAAATCATTCAGATTTTGATTGATAGTGTGTTACGCAATTGGTTTTTATTTTAATTACTTATATTATCCTACTAATATTATAAATGCGAAAGTTTGTGAGGATGAATGGATGTTTGTAACTATTTCACGCAAAAACTACTGAACGGATTTTGATGAAACTTCACAGTAATACTGCAATTTATATTTTTTTGTTTTTATACTAGCTTCCCGCCCCGGTTTCGCACTGGTAGCACTAAGTGCTTATCTACGGTACACCTACCTATCCACCTACCGTACCCTACCTATCCACCTACGCTACCCTACCTATCTACTTATCTACCTACCCTACCTGCATACCTACCTCTTTACGACCTATTGTCATACCTACCAAATAAACATAAAATTTTCGTAAAAATCGGTCGAGCCGTTTCGGAGGAGTGCGACCACAAGCACCGTGACACGACATTTTTATATTTATAGACTAGCTGCTGCCCGCGGCTTCGCCCGCGTGAGTGTCGGAAATTACCCCATACATCCCCATGGGTTTTAAGTATAAATATTGAGTTTCGAGTTAATCGGACAGCGCGTTAAAATTCTTCCATACAAACATTGACACCCCCCAACCTTTTAGGGGGTAGTTTAGAAAAAACAAAAAACTACAAACTTTATAATTTATTTAGATAACTATTCGTGCGAAGTTTCATGTTTATTACCTCAAGGAATAAGATTTTTCATACAAACTTTCATCCCTTATTTTACCCCCTTAGGGGTTGAATTTCGAAAAATCCTGATACACGTTATTCTTAATTTTTGGGTTTAAGTATAAATATTGAGTTTCGAGTTAATCGGACAGCGCGTTAAAATTCTTCCATACAAACTTTGACACCCCCCAACCGTAGGATAGGGTACTTTTCCGGGATAAAAAGTACCCAGTGTGGTGCCCAGGATATTAAAGAATAATTATACCAAGTTTCATCGTAATCGAACCGGTAGTTTTTGCGTGATGCCTGAACAAACAGACAGACAGACAGACAGACAGACAGACAGACAGACAGACAGACAAAAAATTTTTAAATCAAATTTTTGGGTTCGGTGTTGGTCTAGTAACACCATTTGCCATTAATTTTTTTGATATCTTCAATGTACAGAATTTTCACTTCTACAGATTTATTATAAGTATAGATTAGCCTACACTGTCCCATTGCTCAGCAAAGGCCTCCCCAAATACTTCCAAGCATCTTTCTCCAGGGCCTCCTCGATCCAACCCTTGCGGTTTGCGTCTAGGTCGTCTCCTCTTCCTGGGCCGGCCTCGGCGGCGCCGTCCATCCTCAGGCACCCACCGTGTGGAGACTGTTGCCCAGCGGTCGCTATGCATGCGGCTGACATGACCCGCCCAATCCCATTTTAGCTTGGCAGCCTTTTTGCCTACATCATGAATCCCCGTTTTAGAGCGCAGCGTAGTGTTTCGATAATTGTCAGTTCGTTTTACGCCTAGAATGCTTCGCTCCATTGCTCTTTGGCAAACCCCAAGAAGAAACTTTTGCGACTCGGTAACTGACAGAATACACATATCGATGAGTGTTCGCTTCAAGGAGATCGGCAGATCGCCTTTCATTACCGTCTTCAGAGACCAGTACCTTTTCCAGGCATTTTCGATGCAGCGATAGAATTCCTTTTGTTACCTGTTTTCGAAAGCAACTAACTGGCCCAAGTAGATGTACTCATTGACATGTGTTTCCTGCCCATCTACCTCGAAACTACACTTAGTGCTGTTGGTTGTGGTTTTTGTTTTAGACCGATTCATCGTGAGTCCAACCCTGAGGCTTGCCGTGCTTAGGTCTTGAAGCATAGTCTGTAGTTCCAGAGCTGTGGGGGCAAAAAAGTACTATGTCGTCGGCAAATCGGAGGTTTGTCAACTTTCTACTACCGACTTCAATGCCCTTGGTCATTCATGAGGCTGCCAGTGTCCTAAATATCTCCTCGGGAGTGCTCCTACTTACTAATATTATAAATGCGAAAGTTTGTGAGGATGGATGGATGGACGTTTGTTATTCTTTTACGCAAAAACTACGGATTTTGATGAAACTTTACAGTAATATAACTTTATAATGACTTAATCTTATTGATATTATAAAGGTGATAGTTTGTATGTTTGTGTGTTTGGATGTTTGTTACTCAATTATACAAAAACGGCTAACGGATTTGGATGAAATTTGACACATTGATGATTTATAACCTGGATAAAGTACCTACCTACTTTTTTCCCCGGAAGTACTTTCCTGTAGGACAATTTCCGACCTCCACGCGGGCGAAGCCGCGGGCGAAAGCTAGTATTTAAATAAAACTGCATACGGATCTAGCCGCGTTTATTTTATACACCGTGACATTTGAATCACAGTTTTGCTAGAACAAACGTTGTTCAGACCAGGGTCTACTATCATTCTATAGCTACCAATGAAAAAAAAACCGTCATTGGTTTTTGAAAAAACTCAAAAAAGACAAAGTTAAGAGGGTGCATCCTAAAAGTTGGCAACGTCGTAAATAGCTGTCAAATATTTACCTGTTTCGATTAATTTGGAAATAATACTGTATGGAAATAAGAAATGTGGCTAACCAATTGACTAGAATATTAATAATCAATTGCAATTATAACATTGAATTTGATGTTGTACCCGTTTTAGGTGAAAAAAAGGCATTTGGAAAGTTACCAAATACTTTTTTTACATCTAAAACTAACTATTCGGTGTTACGATATTAATTATTGCATTTCATAATCAATATTCTAGTTCGCTAGTTAGCCACATTTTTTATTTCCATACAGAAATATTATCAAATTAATCAAAACAACGAAATATTTGACATCTATTTGCGACGTTGCCAACTTTCAGAATAAACCCTCTTAAAAAAGTCGGGATTAACGTTACTCCCTACAACATTGCGACGCTCGCGTCTCAAAGTAGTTGCAGCGGCGGCGCCGCGCGCCGTGCTTGGTTGTGTCTGTGTGTGAGAGGAGGTGAACACTTCGGGCACCTCTGAAAGTACACGTAGGTAAAGCAACTCTAAGTTTAATTTGAACGTTGCTCTAAAGTATTCTAAACTAGGTTTCAAACTCAAATCTCACACACACAAACAGCAGACCCACAACAATTAAAAAATTATGTAAAAAAAAATCTAATTATGTCTAACTATTGGATATTGTTATTTATTTAATTAAATATTTTATTGTGCCAGTTACGATTTAAAATGAATGTGAATAAAATTTAAAATTAGTAAGTTTTTTATTTTAACATGAAACTGTTATCTGAATTCAATTAAGTACTCGCAATCAGCTGTTTCGCCAAAGTTCACGCGCGGTCATCGCAGTTTAGGTACTTTACTAAACATCTAAAAACGCGCCCGCCGCGCGCCGGCTGCGGCGGCGCCGCACTCAAAGGAACCGAATAACCAATGGGTGTTGGTTGTCGCCCCGTGCTCCGCCATCGTGCGGTCACTACGACAGAAAGCGTATCAGCAGTCAGCCAGCAGGGCATGATACAAGGATTCAACAGACGTGTCATTCAATAGGCATTTTAAAAGTCAAAGTTTTGGTAGTAAATTCATTTGAGATATTATTATTGCATTAAAAAAAACCACACTAAAACGCTTGCTACACGGTCGCCAACCGCGTCCCGACAGAGGTGACCTTGGTGGTTTACAACGGTGTAGATGATGTTTACGACCAAACGCTGAAACAATTTTGCCGGTCGCCAATCAAAGTCACCTCTGTCGGGGACGCGGTTGGCAACCGTGTAGCAAGCGTTTTACATACTTTAGTGCGCTTAACTGACAAAAAAAATGCTGTCTACTGAAAAATAAGTATTTTTTAATATTACAATCATTACATGTACCTACCTAATGTGAAACTTTTATTAAACTTCTTATTTTATTAACTTCTGTTTCGAACAATAAATTCACCATAGATTATCCATTTTCTTCTTCATTATTTTTTAAAACGGTAGCTAATGTGTCTACTTTAAAATCTCACCCGTATTTTCTGTGCGGGAATCGAATTCGCGACACGTAACGCAGCAGCCTATCGTTCAGTCACTGCGCCATCGGTACCGACAATTTATTATTAGGACAACTTATTATTACGTGAGTTTTGCTTTCTGCTATTTCATTAATTTATGCGCCGAAGAGTTTTAAATTTACTTTCTTATGGATGCTAGTGTGCTTCGTGATTTTCTGTCATGATTTTAGTTATTTACGGAACTTTTTAGTTTGTGTGAGTATGTGTCGTCTTAAATGTTTTAAATATAAATAAATAAATAAATAAAACTTTATTCAGTGTAAAAAACATGGTACAATATTAAAAAAAAAAAAACTAGTAACATTCATATGAGCCTTAGGTGCTAGATTTTTTTATTACAAATCCCCTGGACCCCACACTAGGATTCCCTGTGTCGTGGGGTCCAGTCTTTTCCCAAGTAAGGCAAACATTTCCGTATTGTATTAAGTTAAAATTGTTAATTGGAGAAAAATAGTAATAATAATAAAGTAAAATAAAAACAAAAGATAAAGTAATAATTAAAAAATTTAAGTTAAATATAATTAAATATAAAAAAAAAAAAAAAAAAAGTTAACTAACCAAAATGATTAATTCATAGACGGCTTCATTGCAACAGGTTTAGGTGCTTTTGAGTGTGAGTGTGTGTAAAGTGTGGGGTGTGTGTGTTAAACTGCGTCAAGGACCTAAAATTTTAATTTGAGTACTAGTTAGGTGCAGCACAGTCGACACACTTTTTGTGCAATCGAGTCTGTGGCGCACGCATTAAGGCTCGTTCACACCGGCGCGACACCGGCAATTGTTCAATCGTGAAGTTTTATTAGAAATTGTATTGTTCAAGTCGAGTCGCGCGACAAGTCGCGCCGGTGTGAACGAGCCTTTACTGACTAATCACTCTAATCAGTATTATGGATTTATCGCGTGCCTCGCTCACGCTCAGGACAGGACACACAGCATTGTCTACAGAGAAATGTATACGAAATTTTGTAAGTACTTATTTTTGTAGGTCTTACTAGAAAATACCAAAATTAAAAGTTAAGTTCGGTAGGTATTTTATCACTGATAACTATTGATAAGTGGCTACTTTAAAACAGAATTTTATGGCTTGGTATTTGGCTATGGCTATGGTAAACTTTGGTAGGTACCTATTTTATGGCTATGCACGATTGCACGATGCGACGCACCATACCGACGGCGCGGCGAGGTGGCTGACCTCTAATTTTATCATTTCGCGAACTTACGGTAGGTACCGACTATCAGACATGGTAGGTATTAATTCTTTCCTTTAAGGACTAGGTACGGGTACCAATGTTATCTAACGTGCCATTATTAGGTATTATTTATTTATTGCAATATTACAGGAACAAAACAAAACTTACCACAAAACCGGGCTAGTTCCGTGTGCACCAATACAACATTGACTCCAATTTTCCCTTCATACTTATCGGGCTTAGGACCGTCAGAAATTCTAGCTGAAGTTAATTATTAATTTTTGTGAGTAAAGTAGGTACCTACTTAGTTACGTTCTTACATCACAGTTCAGAATGTAGGTACAAAATTGACAGCGAGTGGGTACCTATTTCTGGCGTATTTAAAAAATTGGAATCAGATTATTTACAACGATTAATTTGAATCAACTAGGTATTTACACAATAATTACAGTATTTACACAATAAATTAAGCACAGTATTTACACTTCCTACGTGTATTGAAGCAATTGCTCGAAATGTTGTCCATTGACTTCAATACACAGACGGGCACGTTTTTGCAAGTTGTCTTTTAGTTTTCGCAAAATGTTATCACTCCTCACTGTTTCGAACGCACTTTCAATTTTTTGTTTGAGCTGGTCCCTACTTGTGGCTTCATCGGTGTAGACCAGCCTTTTTAACTCCGACCACAAATAAAAGTCTAGCGGAGTTAAATCGGGGCTTCTGGCTGGCCATGGAACAGGGCCACCTCTCCCGATCCACCTGTGACCGAATTGGTTATTCAAGTATGTGCGTACTTGAGTCGCATAATGTGCGGGGCAGCCATCATGTTGGTAGAAAATTTCGCGACGGTGAGATAAAGGAACATCTTCCAAAAGATTTGGTATCACATTTGTGAGCATGTCCAAGTAGGTGGCACCATTTAAATTTTCGTCAATGAACACTGGCCCAATTAACACGTCATTAAGAATCCCGGCCCACACATTGACACTGAACCGAATTTGGTGAGAGTGTTCTTTAATCGCGTGTGGATTGTTAAACGCCCAATAATGTTCGTTATGTATGTTAAAGATGCCTACGCGGGTGAAGGTAGACTCGTCTGTCCACATAATGTTAGCTTCTGGATTATTCAGCAGCCACGTACACAGAGCTATGCGTGCTTGAGGGTCAGCGTCATAAAGACCTTGCGTGCGACGGAAATGGTATGGATGTTTCCCCAATCGGTTCAGCAGGCTCCATACGTAAAATTGGCTAAATTTAAATCGCCTTGCTGCATCTCTGGTACTATTCCGTGGGTTGCGTGCGAAGTACTCGAGTACTTGCTCTTCGAATGCGGCTGAATACTGAGGACCAATACCACGTCCTTGGGCATGATTCGGCACTGTGAATTGGCCGTGGTCCAGTAGCCGCTGTGAAGCTGCCAGTATTGTAGCAGGTGTGGGAATCTGCGGGTTCAAGATCCCTCGAAAACGCAGCGCCGCTAAATGTTCTGGTTGAGAGTACATTCGCCTAGCTTCCGCCAGATTGTCACCAGCAATTGCGTAAAAGCGGACCATATCCAGCCACTCCACATTTGAATAAGAACTCATTTTCACAAACAATTAAGGTAAGTAAGTACATCGGATGCATACGTCGCTCACTCGAGAAATTTCGGTAGTAGACTGGCTACCGCCGGGGTAGTTTGGGCGGTAGTCACAAAAGAAATGGGCGGAGCGGTACTTCGTGCGATTGCATGTCATTGGCTAATGATTTATTTGCATTTCGGCCTGCATTGGCCGGACATCCTTGTAGTCCACGTGGACTCCTCATAAATCTTTTGAATGCCATATCGCTACCGCGATGAGTACCTACTTTGATGTTACGGTTAATGTTTGAACACGTTTGAGCAACGTAAGACTAATTTGAGAACGCCTAATTTAGTTTTTTTTAATAACATATTTGATGCTATAGAATGGTAGTAGACCACGGTCTGAACAACGTTTGTTCTAGCAAAACTGTGATTCAAATGTCACCGTGTATAATAGTGACCGAGGAACTTGCACAGGGTTTGGTAAGTCAGGATAAAGTAATTATGTAAAATAATCACAAGTAGATCCGTATAAAGCACTTTATTTTAAGAGGGTTTACGTCGTACGGCATTTCATACAAACTTTCAAGCCCTTATTTTTCGAAATGACTGAACCGATTTTAATGAAACTAAACTACATACGCATATGCAGGATACAAAGGTCTAAAAACTTAGTTAAGAACATTTTCGAAAAATAGTGTTCCAGACAAATTAGACCAATTTAAAATTTTCCATAGAAACAGAGATTTTCAGTTATCTGTTTTTAAATAAGACATTTCGAAAATGTTCTTAACTAAGTTTTTAGACCATTGTATCCTGCATATGCGTATGAAGTTTCATTAAAATCGGTTCAGTATAGGCATAAGGGCTTGAAAGTTTGTATGAAATGCCGTTCGGCGTAAACCCTCTTAATGTAAACTTCAATTAGAGACTTGAGGTTTACATTAAAATAAAGTATTATTAGTATCAGATATAAATATAAGGTGCTATAAAAATATCTGCCACGGCTGCAATGGGAGATAGTATTGTGTTTATAGATTACAATAGTAAAGATAAATTATTGATCATGTGTCATATTTTTTTTCATACAAAAAATTGTACGTATAAATTTGCAAGTGTCGAACTAGTCAGCTGATTTCAGTTTTCATTCACAGAACAGATGGAAAGAGATAGCAGTTGTTTTCATTGACGAAGTGCACTTCGCGCGTAATTTGTGAACCACGTTATGCAGAGTAGAGTCAATGTTTATTTAACTACTTTATTTTCTCAAATTGATTTAACTGTGCCGGGGTACGAAATTTCTTCACTATTGTTATCTTTAAACACAATACTACCTCTCATTAAAGCCGTGGCAGATATTTTTATAGCACCTTATATATGTATAAATAATAATATATAAATTACCCAATACGAGGTTTCCATGGTTTCAGAAGATGAGGCTGATGTAGGATTCTGAAAAATAATGACAAATTAAAATAGTTTGTGATGATGATACATCAAGATGTGAAACTAAACAGACGTTAAAAATAACCTTTTCTTCATTTTGGATTTCACGTCTTTCCGTTCTTCTCTACTCAATTGCATTTTCTTTACATTGCCTGAAGGTAAACCATACACCGGTAAGCACACAAACCTTGTTATTTCAAAGCAAGCGTACATAATACATATTATGCAAAAATGATTATAAGATAATAATGTAAACTATCAACGCTTTAGAAATTATTAAAACCGTAAACCTGTTTTTAAAATAGTACCTGTTGCTCAAGTGTACTTTATGAGTAAAAAATGCAACAAACATAACTACAGAAAAATTTCACGCTTTAACGTAAGTATACCGACCTTTTAGCTCTTGCCATAGCCATATTTTCAGAATTTGTGCATTTCCTTTTCTTTGCTAAGAACAGCTTTTTTTTATTTCCCATTATGTCTGAAACATTACTTGTTGTCACTAAAAAAATATTGTCACTAATAAAAAATACTAATAAAATATTTTACTTACCAAAGTACTAAGATTAGGCGATCACAGTGCACTACACGTGCACTATCCTTGTACGCGCGGCATAGGTCAACGGCGGTCAGACAGAGCGCCGAGCGACGTGTCCACTCTCTAGAAGGCCTCACGGCGCGGCGGACTAATTTGAAACGATTTGCGCGTGGAATTTTATAGTAGTTTTAAAATATTTTTAGAAAAATAATAGAACTAATTAAGTTGAAATTTTATATTGCAGGTTTTAAAGGAGATGTTCTAATATTATAGTAAGCTATTTTTATATTAAATTATGGAAGATATATAGGTAAAAAAAATCATTTTACTGACCATAATTTCTTAATAATTTCGCATTGTTTGGATTTTTATTTCTCATATGGGGAACCTAAAATGATTTTTTTTTTTAAGCAAGTTTTTTCCTAAGGATCTTTGTAGTTAGATAAAAATAATATTTTGTTAGGTGGTTCAGTGATTTAGGATATTTTAAGCTTCTAAATTGACGCTCGAACCGAAATTAAGAAAACCTCTGTTCAGTTTTCTTGATATAATGCACAAATACTTTAAGAATCTAAAAATATTCCTAACCGAGTCTTTAGACAACAATATTTCCTAACATGATAAGTAATTAATATGTTTTTTAAATACTGTTTAATGGATACTAGCGGTCTCCCGCGGCTCCGCCCGCGTGGATTTCGGTTACCGCTGCAAAAAGCCTACCCAGGAAAGACATGGTCAGCAAAATGATTCCCAGGTCAATTCACAGACACTAAACTCCCTTGGTGACGCCCACTTCGCAACGGGCCGTGCAGCAGAAATCGTAATATTTTAATTTCGCCATAACTTCAAAACCAAACGTCCAATTTTAATCATTCAAAGACCAAATATTATCTACATAAACTGTACTTAGTGATGAAATAATTTATTTTGATAAGGATTAATAGCATGAGTAAAATAAACGCGTTTAAATGTAGTAAAAAAAAAAATCAAGATTTTTAAATAAAAAAACGGTTGTTGTGCCTCACTCGACATAGATAGGTATAGTGTGTCCCGGACTTTTTTGTAGATATTTATAAGATCTACAATTAATTAGAATATTTTATGGTTCTGTCTTTTATAGTTTAGGCAGCGTACGCAAAATAAGTAACTTTTCTGGTTGATTTTTTACACCTTGAGTCCGAAAAACCCAAATATCTTACGGAACCCTATTTTTTTCCAAAATAAAATATAGCCTATGTTACTCGTGGATAATGTAGCTTTCGAATGGTGAAAGAATTTTTAAAATCGGTCCAGTAGTTTTAGAGCCTATTCATCTACACTAATATAAGTAACTTTTCTGGTTGATTTTTTACACCTTGAGTCCGAAAAACCCAAATATCTTACGGAACCCTATTTTTTTCCAAAATAAAATATAGCCTATGTTACTCGTGGATAATGTAGCTTTCGAATGGTGAAAGAATTTTTAAAATCGGTCCAGTAGTTTTAGAGCCTATTCATTACAACCAAACAAACAAAGTTTTCCTCTTTATAATATTAGTGTAGATGTATGTATGGCTTTTGCTCGCGGCTACGCCCGCGTGGACGTCGGAAAACGGAAAAACGCGGGCGGAGCCGCGGGAGACCGCTAGTTATACATATCGGTCAAAATCATAACCCTCCCTTTTTCTTCGCCGTAGTCGGGTAGATTTGGATGATAGGTAGATAAACGGTTAGGCTTTGACTTGGGTTAGAACATAGGATACTTTTTATCCCAGTAGCACGTCCCCGAAATTACCCCAATTTCCGACATCCACGCGGGCGAAGCCGCGGGCAGAAGCTAGTCTTAATATATAAAAGGCTAGGGTGACTGAGATATCAACGCACAGCCTAAACCGCTGGTCCTAGAGACATGAAATTTGGAGTTTAAAGTTTGTCATTTATAGTTTTTATAAACTACCCCTTAAACGGGGATTGGGGGCTATCAAAATTTGTATAAAAGAATTTTAATGCGCTGTCCGATTAACTCAAAACTCAGTATGTATACTTAAAACCAAAAATAAAGAATAATGTGCATAAGGGTTTTTCAACAATCTACCCCTAACGGGGTGAAAATAGGTAGTCTACGCCACAGCTCAAACCACTAAACGGATTGGGCTGTAATTTGGCACACAGATAGTTATTAGGACCTAGGCGTCCACTAAGAAAGGGTTTTTTGGAAATTCGACCTATAAAGGGGTGAAAAGGGGGGATTTCTTTAGTATGAAAAATCTTATTCCTTAAGTTATTGGACTGGAAACTTGGCACTAATACTTATCTAAGTAAATTAAAAAGTTTGTAATTTTTAGTGTTTATAAACTACCCCTTAAACGGGGATTGAGGGCTATCAAAGTTTGTATAGAAGAATTTTAACGCGCTGTCCGATTAACTCGAAACTCAGTATTTATACTTAAAACAAAGAATAAAGTTTATCAGGGTTTTACAAAAATCTACCCCTAAGGGGTTGCAAAGGGGTAGTCTATATCACAGCTCAAACCACTGAACGGATTGGGCTGAAATGTGGCACACAGATAGTTATTACGACGTAAGCATCCACTGAGAAAGGTTTTTTGGAAATTCAACCTTAAAGAGGGTGACAAGGGGGGATTTCGATTGTATGAAAAATCGTATTCCTTGAGTTGAAAACTTGGCACGAATATTTATCTAAGTAAATTATAAAGCTTTTCATTTTTAGTTTTACTAAACTACCCCCTGTACCCGATTGGGGTTGTCAAAGTTTGTATATAAGAATTTTAACGCGCGGTCCGATTAACTCGAAACTCAATATTTGTACTTAAAACCAAAAATAAAGAACAATGTGTACCAGGGAAATGTGTAAAAATCTACCCCTGACAGGGTGAAAAGGGGTGGTCAATTGTAAGAGAGAGGATTGGATTGGATTTGGATTGGATTGTGGAGGGGTGATTGACGTGGTTTGATTTACTTGAAAAGGAGATGTTTGATTTTGGGCTACCACTATGTACAGTAAGCGGTCATAAGTGCATTATCACGCTTAGGTTTGTATTGCTGTGAACGAGCGACAAGCCGAACCTATATCTGTGTGTGTAAGTGATGTATCAACACAGAATACACCTCAGAACTCCCACACTGGCGTCGAATGAAACAAAAAGCATATCGTCACTTTTTCGCAGAGTACGTAATTACTCGTGACCTTGGTCGGTTCATACTAGTGCTAAAAATTCACATATTGGTATCAAGTTCCGATAGCTGGTAGCGTATCGAAGTGTATGGTGAAACACATAGGTCTGGGTTCAAATCACGAAACGAAACTTTTATTTTTCTTTTAAACAATCATCTTCATCTGTTCTTTTATTATTCAATAAATTAATAAACAAGATTATTAATTAATAACTAATTTTATTATTACTTATATTGTTATTGTAATAAGGGGTTACGAATAAAAATGTTTACTAAGTGATTACAAAATGTTTATTCGTTATCATTTTATGAAGTTTAAATAAATAAACTTCTAGAATTAAAACAGTTTATTTTCCCATAAATAACAATTTATTGAGATAAAGTACCGTGAACCTTGACAATCAGGCTTATTATATTGTATCTTAATAATAAATAATAATGTCCTTTAATTACTTTTACGATTCTGCTCGTTGCTTCGGACCGGTGCGAACGTGTGTTGTGTGATTCTCCTAACTATTTTTAGAATAGAATAGAATAGAATAATTTATTTGTGAAACATAGGTAATTACATATAAAGATCTTAAGAATTAGGTAGTGCGCTATGTTTTGCCAATAGTGACATACAAATGATGTGATTACTATTAAATTATAAAGGTAAATTTATTACAATATTATTATATTATTATTATTTTTATTTTCTATTGGTTAATTAGTGTAATCTCAAATCTCTGTCGCACTTCGAGTGTTCTTATGGCTTAGCCACGCCTTTTGGGAGGGCCTAGAAAGAGACAATATTTTTTGCATCTTTTTGCTCATAATTTGGGACTTCGCGATTGTTCCGGCTGGTGTGTTGCAAGCAGTTGGCGGGGATCGATCCAGCGACCACTGACGCGCGGTGGCGGGTACAGCGCGTTGAGCCACTGACCCACGCTACTACTTGACGTGCGTGACGAAATAGTGAATCACCTACGAGACTCCGGCTACGAGTGCTACTAGTGCTACGAGTGCTACGACTGGTGTCCTCTGCTACGAGATCCTACATCGGCTACGTGCTACGCAAGTATAACTACTTATTGCAATATTCTATCGAATAATTACATGTCGACTATGCAGCGTTCTCCGCCGAATAAATTGCAAAAAAACCCGAACACACCGATGGATCAGACGCAGTCAGTACCGAATATAATTCAGGCGGTTAATGACCCTGACTTTTCCAATGTACACGTACGTCATAAGCGCCCGCGACTTGATTATTCGAGTGATCAGTTGGAGGATTTCAAGCAGGATTTCAAGCAGGAAATTAAAGATATGTTGGCGTCGTGGAAATCTGAGCATGATCAAGCTTTATCAAATTTTATGGCGGAGCAAAAAGCGTTGGTGACAAAATTGGTTTCCGACATGGCTGATATGAAACATCAGAATTTGGAGATCCAAAAAACAAATATAGGAATCGAAAAGTCAATTGCGTCTATAAGTGATCTCTATGACGATATGAAATGTCAAGTAAAGCGGCTCCAGGATGAGTGCGGTGAATATAGGAAACTGTCGGAGTCACTGGAAAAAATGGTAAGAGACCTACAATTTAAGTCTCGGTCATCAAGTATTGAGATCCGCAATGTCCCCAGTCAAGATAAAGAGTCAAGTGCTGACCTCATGAAGATTATGACTACTATTGGGAATACAGTGGACCTGCCGATTGCACCGAGCAACATCCGAGACATATATCGCATCCCAGGGTCCTCAGCCACCAAACCGATCGTCGCTGAATTTGCAAGTGTGCATTTTAAGGCTGATCTCATATCACATGTTCGAGGCTACAACAATAAGCAACCAAATAGGGACAACAAACTGAATACAGAGCTGTTGGGAATAATTGGCCAAAAACGCGCCGTGTATATTGACGAACACTTGACTCATTCCACGAAAAGATTATTTTATTTAGCGAGAGAATACGCAAAAAAGCACGAATTTAAATTTTGCTGGGCCGCAAACGGTAATATCTTTTTACGCAAGCAACCAGGACTCCAACAGATACTCGTCAAATCTGAGGCTACCCTTATGGAGCTAGAAGAGAAGAAATGACTACTCAAAATCTCCGCATTACCAAGTCATTATTCCCGCTGGATGTCACGTAATTTACTTCGATTAATGTGCATGAACCCTAAATTGTTTATTTTTAGCCTTAGTAGTATTATGTTTTTTACTTTTCTTAATTTGCCTTATAAACACATCCTCAATCAACACTTATTAATTCTTAGTCTAAGAACACAAATAACCACACTTACACTTATACATCATATTTCTAAAAAAATACAAAAGTTACATATTATTAATAAAATAATAATAATTATTAATAAATTAATTCGTACAGTAACTAATTTTTATAGTGTCGTATTTACTGAACACCTTCCGGGCTATACTAAACTCTCTCTTTATCCCTGTGGGCTTCCATTTTGTTTGTGTTCTCTGTTACTCAAATGGCCAATTTAGTAGATAATATCGTATCGGATTTGGACGATATTTCAGTTGCAAATTCTCAATACTGTTCTCCGGAAGAGTGTACAAAATTCTTGAAGACATCAAATACCTCCACTACGATTTTACATATTAACATTCGCAGCATAGGGAAGAACTTTGACCAACTCTTAGCATTGCTATCCTTAATCGAGGTTGATTGTGATGTTATTATACTGACTGAGTGTTGGTTGAGTAAAGTCGCAAACCTTCCTGGGTTGGATGGCTACAACTCCCACTTTACATACAACAATAAGAATCAGAATGAAGGAGTAGTGGTGTACATAAAAAGCCATATTCAGTGTACCGTTCAGCCCGTTTTCACTAGTGGTAACTGTCTAACTTGTCAAATCAATAACGAGTTAGCAATCATTGCCGTTTATCGTTCGCCCTCTTTTAACTCTAAAGAAAATTTTGATAATTTCCTAGACAGTCTGGACGGTGTTCTTAGAACACTTAATAAGTGTAATAGTACATACCTCATCGGAGATGCTAATATCGATATTAAGCCGTCTAATACAGATGACCGAAGTGCTATTTACCTGACCCTCAACGCGACCCATGGCCTTTTACCTGGACATTACCTCCCCACTAGAATTAATAATTGTATTGATCACGTCCTCCTAAAATCCGATAAATCTACTAGTATTCTTGTCTTGGAATCCCACATCACGGATCATCTTCCGTTACTAATATGTATGGATGGACCAGGTTCAGTGAAACAGACGACTCCTGCTTACAAGATCCCAAAAATAGATTATACTAATGTTTTAGAAGATATGGAAAGTCAGGATTTCACTCAAGTTACTAACACGGACGACCCTGATATGGGTGCCTCTTGTCTGGTAAACATAATTCAATCAATTCAAAAAAAACACACTCGTATAATTAATGTTCCTAAAAAAGCAAGAAATCTAAAGCCCTGGATTACTCCGGGTTTATTACGTTGCATTCGACACCGGGATAAACTCCATAAAAAAGCCCGTAACTCATCCAATAGTGATATCGTCCAAATCTCATACAAACGATACCGGAATTATTGTAATAATCTTCTCAAGAAGCTTAAAACTGCATATGAAATATCAGAATTAGAAAAAGCTAAACGTAACCCTAGAACACTCTGGAACAAAATAAAAGAGATAACACATACCAAAAAAAGATGTGATCCTCCGTTAGAGCTTTTAAAAACATGTGCGGACCCATATAGTGCAGCCAATCAAGTTTCTAAGTTCTTTGCCAACATAGGTACAGATTTAGCCTCTAAAATTGTAGCCCCCTCACAGACATTTTCTCCATCAAAAACTTCCTCGCCTAATTCTTTTGTCATCCTTGACGTTGACTATTCTGAGGTCGAGTCTACCATCATGAATTTAAGACATGATTGTGCCACTGGATGGGACGGAATATCTTCTATTCTCCTTAAAATGTGTCGCAAACCTCTTGTTCCCGTTATCACACATATAATTAATATATCAATAGCCAAAGGAATTTTCCCAGAACCCTTTAAGAGGGCCTTAGTCCATCCAGTATTTAAGGGCGGGAGTAGGGACTGTGTGAATAATTACAGACCGATCTCGGTTCTTTCAGCAATGTCGAAGGTTATGGAAAGGTTGATAAATGGTCGGCTACTCAACTTTCTATACAAGCATCATGTCATTGCGCGAAATCAATATGGCTTTAAAAAAGGTGTTTCTACTGAAGATGCAATTGCCGACCTAACGGAAACTGTTGCCAAGAATCTAGATGATAATCGTAAATGCCTTTCGATATTCCTGGACCTACAGAAAGCCTTTGACACAGTCTCTATTCCTACTCTTCTGTCAAAGTTGGAAGCCATAGGCATTCGGGGAACAGCGCATGACCTATTCAAGAGCTACCTCCAAAACAGGAAACTCCGTGTCAAGATTGATTCATACTCTAGTGATGAAGAAATCATCACATACGGAGTTCCGCAAGGAAGTGTGATGGGGCCTACGCTCTTCCTAATATATATTAATGACCTTTGCACATTGGCTCTCCCCAACACCAAGATTTTCACTTATGCTGATGATACTGCGATCGTAGTTTGTGGAGATACATGGACTGACGTGAAATATTATGCAGAACAATCCCTACAAACAGTCATGAGGTGGCTGCAATATAACCTTCTATCACTTAATTTGTCAAAAACCAACTACATTCCTTTCTCTATTAGTCACAGGACCAAAGCCCCATCTGATTTGAAGATTTTTGCTCATTCCTGCCTTGGCTCCAACTCATGTTCATGTACGCCCCTATCACGTGTCAGTCAAACCAAATACCTGGGTGTAGTGATTGATGGCGGACTAAAGTGGTATTCTCACGTCGAAAGCCTAGCGTCAAGGGTGAGGAAACTTATTTATATTTTCAAGTCTCTTAGGAACTGCGCTGACCTCAAAACGCTAAAAATGGTATATCTTGCACTTTGCCAGTCTGTCGTCAGTTATTGCATTCCGGTTTGGGGAGGCACCGCGAAGACTAAACTCCTTGGGTTGGAGAGATCCCAGAGGGCTGTGCTTAAGGTGATGCTCAGCAAGCCGTATAGATTTCCCACCAGTGAATTGTATGCGGAGTGCAGAGTACTTACTGTGCGACAGCTCTTTGTGCTTAATGCCACCCTCAGAAAGCATAGTCAGGTTCCTCTGTTAGATTCAACCAGTCGTAAAGCCAAATCTTCATGTCCATCTGTCCCTCATAAAACAGCCTTCGCTAGCCGCCAGCTTTATGTAATAAGCTCGCTCATTTACAGAAAGGTGAATAAGCATATCCAAATGAGCAATTTAAACAAGCACGAAGTCAAAACCAAATTACAGAACTGGCTGTATGATCAAGACTATTCTCGTACAGAAGATCTTATTCATAACATAAAGTAGGCACGTAATAATAATCACTATTCTACTAAGCCGAATACAGAAACCCATGCAACACCACAAGATCAGAACATACCCCCACAAAACACAACCCCAAACCCCCTTTCATACACCACACCACACCACACCACATCACGCCACAACACAACAGAATATACCACAACACAACACACCACACCACAACATAACATACCACACCACACCACACCACAACATAAAATACCACACCACACCACACCACACAACCACATCTCCCTCCTTTAACACACATACCTTCACATTAATAGCCGTAGTTCATTATAGGATCATAATATTATCGCACACACATATATTAAGGATTTTTGTACACGAAGTTACAGTAGAATACTGACTCCTAAGTCACAGGGTCCCCCCTAGTTTAGGAGGCAGGGTTTTCACTATCTAAGCAACCTTTGTTTCCCAAAGTTTAATGTTCCTATGTGTATTGTATGAGCTTTGTTTATTAAGGTTTTTGTGGTAATAAAGTTATTTTTATTTTATTTTTATTTTTTTTACTTTTGTGTGTGGGTAATGTAACAAACCAACTCGCAAATCTACGCAAATCTACCCACGTAAATATAACAAATGCGGAATCGTTGTCACAATACAAATAGATTACTCAGTATTACTACTTTTATTTTACTACGAGTAAGTTTGAGACCTCACGTTCGTGTAACGAATAGTTAACAAATCGTATTTAATAGGACTTATTGAGGTTATAGCTTAAAGTGTTCATTTTCATTACGAAAAGAAGATTGAAACTAAACCTCAAAATAATCCTTATTACGGATATGACACAATATAATTATAATAATAATTATTATTTTATTATAATTATTAGGTATAATATAATTATTATAATATAAATTTTATAGTATAATTATAATTATTTAAGATTTTACTTTATATATTGAAGAATTTATCTGTATCTGTTCCCCTTAAATTTTCCCGTATTTCCATACAATGCAACTTCAACTGCTCATCAGACCGCTCATTCCGTGCTTCCCATCGCTGTATCATCAAACCCCATAGGTTTTCTATAGGGTGGAGGTCAGGAAATCCTGCTGGCCGTGAAATACAAAATGCGCGAGTCACAGACTAAGTAGGTAGGTAGTAAGTACTGCGCGCGAGCCCATTGAACGGAATGTTGCCTTTTTATATTATATTTTGTTTATTTGATTACTGTGTTTATATATCTATTTTAGTTTTTTACAATTCACAACACGATGCACACACTCATGTATACCACAACACTTAATTTAATTTTGTATGAGCTTTTTGTTTTAATATTTTGTAAAGTACCTCTAATTTATTAAAGCGGACACACACTTTCCTGTGATTTTAATTCTAGCGTATGGCACTCGTGGGTTGCAGCTGAAAATCAGCGTCAGGTGGTACACTTTGTGTTGTCATCTGACATTATGCTGAGCTGAGGCCCTTTTGGCATTATAATCACTATTTTCTGTTTTAGTTTTAAGGTATATTTTGCCAATAAACGCATTTTTCTTTCTTTCTTTCTTTCTTTCTTTAAATAACTGTTATCTCCGGGTGTTTAACCACTCACGCACGTAAACATTGCACACAGTGGGTAGCATGTAATGCAAACCTTCTGCGCGGATTGCACGGCGCACGGTTCGTAAAGACGTGTTGAATAATTCTTCAAACGTCTTGTTGGTATGAAACCACTTGTTCCGTATTCGCTGACCATGTGTTGTCGCTGCGTCTCTTTTATCTCTAAAACAAAAAAGTTTAATAAGTAATTATTGTCAATAGAAATTTCACATAAATAATTAAAATGTTATTTTCCTCGTCCAAAAATCTAAGTAAATAAATTTACTTTGAAATTATATATTTCTTCTTCTATTTAGACTTTATCCACAGATGAGTCATTTAAAGATCAGTGGTTGTAACTAGACGAGCATTATTAAAGTTAACAAATGTTTTGAAATAAATAAGTAAGTTATTATAAAGTTAGCTATAGCTACAAAACCAAATCAGATCAGAAACAATTTCATTTACTTAAATTATGCAATAAATAAATAATATTAATAAGGTAAAAATAAAACGTTTCAAAAAACAATTACCAGGATCAGCAGTTATAATTTAATTAGATAAATGTTTGATAAAATAATTAAACATATTACTCACACTCAGTCCGGTTTTATCAGATATTTGTGATAAATATTAAGTCCGCTTTTACTCAGCGCAATAATATTCGCTTTCATTTTCTATATTCTTTGCTTGCATTTCAAAATGAACTTTAGACACCGCTAATATATTGAACACACGTCACTAACCCACAATAACAAACATCGTTCTATTTATTCGCGGTGAATGAGTCGTAAGTGAACTGTGTTTGTCTACCTTAATTATCATTTAACTTTATTTAGGTTTTCGTGGGCATAATCATAAAGTTTTGGCGAGTTTAGTGAACATGACGAACATAACAAGGATATAGTCAATAGCGTGATTATTCGAGTGATTTTTTTGACATTAAAAAACTATTACCGCTCGTGAGATTTGAACCCACGACTCTCTACGCATGAACGCGTCAACCCAAATACGGTAACCACTAAGCTATCATAACATATGCATTATGAGTTGAATTTATGAAATACTATAATTGTTAAACTAATGAGAGTGTGTGTGTGTCTATGACTTATTATAAGAAGGTCGTAAGTTTAACCGAAGCGTCAATCTATTGCTTTGTGAAATTGCTACTCCACTTATGACCGTTACTGTACACTACATAGATAAATAGGAAAAAAATAGGGGATTTTCATAAAAATACAAAAAAAATAATTTGAAGAAGAGTACAGCCGTACAAAAATGATTACTTGGGAAGATTTTTAATAAAATAATAAGGTAACTCTATTTTTAGGGCAGCCATGACAGTTGTGTTTGACATGACGTTTGGCAGTTTGAAGTTTCGTGACATTGACTTTGTCTTTGACTCTTTGGCTGCGTTCCGAGTTACAATGTAATCGATTTGAGCGTGCTAACACCCGTTCCGAATAAGCGTTAGCGCGATAACGCCGACCCATGATTGCCCATGAAACGTCATGACATGCGCCATCTTGCGATAACGCCGACCATGCCTTTTACTAATATCACCGTGATCTCTGTCAAAAATGACAGTTGACTGAACTGTCATTTTTGGCAGCGCTGTAGTTTTGAGTCGCATATATCTATAAACTAACGTGGCTTTTTCTAAATTGTGCTTCTGGCTACCGTCGCCACTTAACCAAAGAAGAAAAAGACATTTCTGATGTTTATACAAAGAATTTAAATGTTATAAGTTTTGACGTTGAGCAAGCACTGTAGGCGCGTTCACGAGCGTTCCGAATTGATGACAGACCTCAGCTGTCATAATCGTAATATCTAAATCGGAACGCAAAATATTGATCTCAGCGCTGTGAGCGATTATGGCCTAACTTGGAACGCGGCCTTTGAGATGTTGTGTTCGCGCGTGTTGGATTGGATGTGTTTCGGATTTTTTAGTGATTGTTTTTATTTTGCGACCCAGTTTACTACTACGGACATTGATTGATTGCTTCTCTGTTAACCCTGGCTTTGTTATATGGTTTCTGTTTCGCCGTATGTCCCCTTTATCCCGTGCATTTACTTGTTGTTTGTTGAAATGCTATTTCTATGTGATTTTTTCCATGATGTTTTCTTCCCATGTTCCACTCTCGTGGGCCGGGCTCTAGGAGGCCGATGTCAAAAAGTGCGCATCTGTCGTGGCGCCTCTTAGAGTCGTGTACGATCTTGTATTTATATTCTAACACATTTTAACTCATTATTATTCCAGTTTATTGACAATGGATTGCCTACAGTGCACCTCTGTAATAGATGAAAATGAACAATATTATGTTGCCGATGATATGGGTCCCGAAATAATTTCGGTCATTGAGCGGTATCTTGGCCATCAGGTAAAACATTTTATTTATTTCTTAATACTGTAACGTCTTATATCTATAAACACTTTATAACCTCTTTTTTGTTTTGTTTAAGGTTGATATAAATGGAGTAATGTGCTCACAATGCTTTGGCATCATAATGCGCGAAATGTCTTCTGATAGAGCTCTGCCACATGATAATCACGAACTCGAGCATTCCCATGATAGCAATGTTTGTGTTAGGTGTAGGACATCTTTGTTTAGGAGGCGTGCTCACTCTATTCCGGAGGGTCCCGAAAGACAAAATATTGCTGAAACAATTGCTCCAAGAGAGGTAAGCACCTCTTTTCTTATCTTTTCTTTTTTATTCATACAAGGCAGGTATAAATATAAAACAAACGCAGATGTTTCTTAATTATGATCCAAGACAGTTAACCGAATAACTACCTATATACTACACTTAGATATAGTAATATAATAATAATATTTCATATTTTTTGTTTTAGATACCGGAAGACGGCTTAGTATGTTTTACTTGTTGGGTACATACTCAGCGTACAATTCAACACCAAGGAGTCATAGCAGCACCTGCTGTAAATATGAATATATGTGTATGGTGCCGTCGGTCTCTTGCCCAAACACGCAGACACTCCACACCTGAAGGACCTGAACGGACTATAATAACAGAATTAATATATCCAAGAGAGGTAACATTAACAACTTACTTAACTATCTATTATTAGAATTAAATGATTGTGTAAATACCCAATACATATCGTATTCTTTTGTTTTATTTAGATTCCATCAGGAGGACTGGTTTGCTATAGTTGTTGGGTAGCAGCACGTAGACATGTGGAGCGTGCTACAAGTATTGAACATAACCAGCAAACTCCAGGCCCGTCTAACCTTTGCCAAGACTCTATGTGTGCTTGGTGTAGGATGTCATTACACCGAAGGCCAACACACATTGCTAGTAGTCCTGTGCGAGCTGAAGTTGCAGCAAGAATTTATCCCAATGAGGTTATATTTTATTTTATTTATTAGACCGCTATATAAATAAAATTAACATCACTGTGCACTTGGTATACTCTAACTAGTGACTATAAGTCAATAGTAAATCTTAGAGCTAAGCCTCACCTATCAGTGTCTTTTCTGTTGCCCCTCAAATTAAATTATTTTCTTGTATTTTTTCAGTTACCAGAACATGCGCTTCTGTGTTCCAACTGCTGGACACGTGCACAGGAAAATATAGAAATGGAACAGGAAGTTGTGCAACAACATCATATCCAGCCACCAAGTGCATCAATAACACTTGATGATTTTACCCATACAACACAGACAAGTGCTCATTGTTTTGTGCCAGCTTGTAACAATGCAGAACGGAATAGAGTGCCGGAATACTTGAGAAAAATTATATTAAAATCAGAAAAAATATTTGTAACAGAAAATGCAAGAGTGTGTAATGAACATCGATCATTATACAACTGGGAGTTTCTGGACCAGCATCAGTTCTCCAATACATTCTCAAAAAATGAGATAGAGTCAATGCTGAGGCTGAGTGTCAAGGACGATGAAATAAATCAATTAGATTTTAATAATATGAGTAGTATTGATGAGGGACTTTTTAAGTTCTGGACTGGAGTCACAAAGGACAATTTTATAAATGTTTTAAATGTAATAAGCCCAGCATTGACTTGCAAAAACCCAAAAACTGCTTTGGGAATCTATTTGGTGAAAGCTCGTACAGGGGACTCCCATGAAAGAATTGCCTCTCTGTTTCATCTGACCAAGTCCTCAATAACACGATTGCTTCATGTAGCTAGAGAGGCATTGCTAAGCTTATTTGTGCCTCTCCACTTGGGAGTCAATCAAACAAGAAATAATTTAATTAATAGGAATTTATTAATACCCGAGGGCTTGTTCGGAAACAGAGAGGCAAGGGTACCTATAGTAATATGTGATGGTACAGTAAGCGGTCATAAGTGCATTATCACGCTTAGGTTTGTATTGCTGTGAACGAGCGACAGGCCGAACCTATATCTGTGTGTGTAAGTGATGTATCAACACAGAATACACCTCAGAACTCCCACACTGGCGTCGAATGAAACAAAAAGCATATCGTCACTTTTTCGCAGAGTACGTAATTACTCGTGACCTTGGTCGGTTCATACTAGTGCTAAAAATTCACATATTGGTAACAAGTTCCGATAGCTGGTAGCGTATCGAAGTGTATGGTGAAACACATAGGTCTGGGTTCAAATCACGAAACGAAACTTTTATTTTTCTTTTAAACAATCATCTTCATCTGTTCTTTTATTATTCAATAAATTAATAAACAAGATTATTAATTAATAACTAATTTTATTATTACTTATATTGTTATTGTAATAAGGGGTTACGAATAAAAATGTTTACTAAGTGATTACAAAATGTTTATTCGTTATCATTTTATGAAGTTTAAATAAATAAACTTCTAGAATTAAAACAGTTTATTTTCCCATAAATAACAATTTATTGAGATAAAGTACCGTGAACCTTGACAATCAGGCTTATTATATTGTATCTTAATAATAAATAATAATGTCCTTTAATTACTTTTGTGTGTGGGTAATGTAACAAACCAACTCGCAAATCTACGCAAATCTACCCACGTAAATATAACAAATGCGGAATCGTTGTCACAATACAAATAGATTACTCAGTATTACTACTTTTATTTTACTACGAGTAAGTTTGAGACCTCACGTTCGTGTAACGAATAGTTAACAAATCGTATTTAATAGGACTTATTGAGGTTATAGCTTAAAGTGTTCATTTTCATTACGAAAAGAAGATTGAAACTAAACCTCAAAATAATCCTTATTACGGATATGACACAATATAATTATAATAATAATTATTATTTTATTATAATTATTAGGTATAATATAATTATTATAATATAAATTTTATAGTATAATTATAATTATTTAAGATTTTACTTTATATAAGGTGCTTTAAAAATATCTGCCACGGCTTTAATGAGAGGTAGTATTGTGTTTAAAGATAACAATAGTGAAGAAATTTCGTACCCCGGCACAGTTAAATCAATTTGAGAAAATAAAGTAGTTAAATAAACATTGACTCTACTCTGCATAACGTGGTTCACAAATTACGCGCGAAGTGCACTTCGTCAATGAAAACAACTGCTATCTCTTTCCATCTGTTCTGTGAATGAAAACTGAAATCGGCTGACTAGTTCGACACTTGCAAATTTATACGTACAATTTTTTGTATGAAAAAATTTTTGACACATGATCAATAATTTATCTTTACTATTGTAATCTATAAACACAATACTATCTCCCATTGCAGCCGTGGCAGATATTTTTATAGCACCTTATATATTGAAGAATTTATCTGTATCTGTTCCCCTTAAATTTTCCCGTATTTCCATACAATGCAACTTCAACTGCTCATCAGACCGCTCATTCCGTGCTTCCCATCGCTGTATCATCAAACCCCATAGGTTTTCTATAGGCTGGAGGTCAGGAGATCCTGCTGGCCGTGAAATAACTGTTATCTCCGGGTGTTTAACCACTCACGCACGTAAACATTGCACACAGTGGGTAACATGTAATGCAAACCTTCTGCGCGGATTGCACGGCGCACGGTTCGTAAAGACGTGTTGAATAATTCTTCAAACGTCTTGTTGGTATGAAACCACTTGTTCCGTATTCGCTGACCATGTGTTGTCGCTGCGTCTCTTTTATCTCTAAAAACAAAAAAGTTTAATAAGTAATTATTGTCAATAGAAATTTCACATAAATAATTAAAATGTTATTTTCCTCGTTCAAAAATCTAAGTAAATAAATTTACTTTGAAATTATATATTTCTTCTTCTATTTAGACTTTATCCACAGATGAGTCATTTAAAGATCAGTGGTTGTAACTAGACGAGCATTATTAAAGTTAACAAATGTTTTGAAATAAATAAGTAAGTTATTATAAAGTTAGCTATTGCTACAAAACCAAATCAGATCAGAAACAATTTCATTTACTTAAATTATGCAATAAATAAATAATATTAATAAGGTAAAAATAAAACGTTTCAAAAAACAATTACCAGGATCAGCAGTTATAATTTAATTAGATAAATGTTTGATAAAATAATTAAACATATTACTCACACTCAGTCCGGTTTTATCAGATATTTGTGATAAATATTAAGTCCGCTTTTACTCAGCGCAATAATATTCGCTTTCATTTTCTATATTCTTTGCTTGCATTTCAAAATGAACTTTAGACACCGCTAATATATTGAACACACGTCACTAACCCACAATAACAAACATCGTTCTATTTATTCGCGGTGAATGAGTCGTAAGAGAACTGTGTTTGTCTACCTTAATTATCATTTAACTTTATTTAGGTTTTCGTGGGTATAATCATAAAGTTTTGGCGAGTTTAGTGAACACGACGAACATAACAAGGATATTCGAGTGATTTTTAAAACATTAAAAAACTATTACCGCTCGTGAGATTTGAACCCACGACTCTCTACGCATGAACGCGTCAACCCAAATACGGTAACCACTAAGCTATCATGACATATGCATTACGAGTTGAATTTATGAAATACTATAATTGTTAAAGTAATGAGAGTGTGTGTGTGTCTATGACTTATTATAAGAAGGTCGTAAGTTTAACCGAAGCGTCAATCTATTGCTTTGTGAAATTGCTACTCCACTTATGACCGTTACTGTACCTATATATACCTTCAAAAATCATCCAACTACATGTAGGTGACTCACATTATATTTACATTAAATACATAATATATTTATACGTCCTACACTAATAAACACAAACACACAATATACACAATATTAATAAACATAAAACACTAAACAATAATTACTAATACTTAACATAATACATTATTACGATTACCGTACGGTCCGTCCGTCATTAATTATAATAGTAGTACACTGGACACACGCGTCGCCTGCCGAGTCCCTTGGTCCAAGGCGCGTGATGTTTCAAGTTACATGCGCCCGCGCATTCCTTTCCTTTACCGCGCAGGCGCGCATTCGGAATTTGCGGGTCGCCAGTCAAGATCTATCTGTGACGTCGGACGTACGCTCGCTCGCGTGATTTATGTGATCCTAAGCTACCCGCGCTAAATCGCTGTATAACTTTTATCGTTCTATTCTGTCTTATGCTTACTGCTTGTGCAAATAAACTTGCTATAAACTGTGCCTTCGTAATTACATTTCAACAGTGTTGTGTAGTGTGTGGAACATTAAAGTGTTGGACTATCTATTGGACTATATTTTCTTCAGACCCAGTAAGTCTACCCCCACACACACATTCGATATAACCAAACTGGTGACCCCGCTCAGAACATTTGAGAATAGTGAGTGCAGTGACAGTATAAGATATTAGCTATCATGAGCAGCGACGGTAGCGATACAGAAGCATCACAGCGCGGCCAACACCCCGACCGCCCGCGAAAACCGAGTAAAGGTGCGCGCGTTTCCACTGACCCAGAACCCGAACATCCGTCAATGGAGTTATTTCGTGTAGGCGTTCGTATGCCACCATTTTGGCCTGAAAAGCCCACTATATGGTTTTGCCAAATCGAAGGCCAATTCAAGCTGGCCAGAATAACAGACGACTACACCAAGTTCCATTACGTCATCGCTCACTTGGACCGGCAGTACTCCGTGGAAGTCGAAGACATCATAACGGCGCCTCCTGCTTCTGGCGCGTACGAGAAGCTGAAGAGTGAGCTGATCAAGCGCCTGTCAGTCTCAAAAGAAAAGAAGGTGAAACAGCTTCTTCAGTCAGAGGAACTAGGTGACCGAAAACCGTCCCAATTCTTGCGGCACCTGCAACACCTAGCGGGACCAACGATCCCAGAGGATTTCCTCCGCACCATATGGACGAGTCGCTTACCAGGTAACCTGCAGACGATCATCGCATCGCAGTTGTCCTTGACCCTCACCGAGCTCGCGGACCTCGCTGATAGAGTTCATGACATGGCGCCTCCTACTCCACAAGTCGCAGCAGCATCCACATCACAAGCTGATCCACAGACGGACATGATGAAGCTTATCATGTAGCTAACGAGGAAGGTCGACGCGCTGACCACTGAAAGGTACGATCGCTCCCGCCCACGCACCAGGCAGACTTCCGGCAATAGAAGTCGCAGCCCATCACAAAGATCGCAGTCCAGCTATAAGAAGTTTCCGCGATGTTGGTACCACCACAAATTCGGTAGCCGCGCGAAGAAATGCATCCGCCCGTGTGATTACAAGTCGGGAAACGAAACGGGCAGTCAATAATGGCGACTGAAGATTGCCCATCCACAACTGGTCGCCTGTTCGTGACAGATCGCAGGTCGAAAGTCCAATTTCTAGTGGACACTGGAAGCGACTTATGCGTCTTCCCTCGATCTGCGCTCCCACAACATCGTCGTGCGAAGACCGATTACCAGCTGTGTGCGGCCAATGGTTCAACAATCGACACCTACGGTTACCTCCAGGTTGTGCTAAATTTAGGCCTTCGCAGGGATTTCCCGTGGCGCTTTATTGTTGCTGACGTCACTAAAGCTATTATTGGAGTAGATTTCTTGTCATTTTTTAATTTAATTGTAGATACTCGCAACAAACGCATAATAGATGGCACCACTACCTTGTCAGCTGTAGCATCTATCGCTTTTCCTGATAGCTTAATCTCCAGTGTAAAGGTCATGACTGGCGAATGCAAATACCAAAAACTCCTATCCGAATTTCAGGAAATAACACGGCCGGCAGGCGCACCATTCACACCTAAACACAACACAGCACACCACATTCGCACCACATCAGGCCCCCCAGTATCTTGTTCCCCACGCAGACTAGCCCCGGATAAAATGAAAATCGCCAAGGCAGAGTTCGAGGCAATGCTGGCAAACGGTACAGCTCGACCGTCAGAGAGCCCGTGGTCGTCGCCTCTCCACCTCGCCCCAAAGAAAGACAACAGCTGGCGTCCTTGCGGTGATTATAGGCTGCTCAACGCAAGGACAGTACCAGATAAGTATCCGATCAGGCACATACATGACTTTGCCCACAGTCTATCTGGTTGTAAGATCTTTTCCACTATCGACCTTGTTAAAGCTTATAACCAGATACCGGTATTTGAGCAGGATATTCCAAAGACCGCCATCACAACACCCTTCGGACTTTTCGAGTTTCCGTTTATGACGTTCGGTCTGAGGAACGCCGGGCAGACTTTCCAAAGGTTTGTTGACGAAATGACTCGTGGCCTGGAGTTCTGTTACCCATATTTAGACGATTTCCTGGTCTACTCTAGGGACGAGGCAGAGCATGAAGAGCACCTTCGTCAACTCTTCAAAAGGATGAAGGAATACGGTATGCTCATCAACACCGCCAAATGCGTATTTGGTGTACCAGAGGTAACGTTCTTAGGCTACCACATTTCGCAACACGGAACGAAGCCTTTGGAAAGCAAGGTGCAAGCAATTAGGGAGTTTCCAGTGCCTAAAACCGCTAGGCAACTAAGAAGGTTTCTGGGCATGATTAACTTTTACCGGAGGTTTCTACCACGGGCTGCCCAGAACCAAGCGCCTTTACATGCCCTACTGACCGGTAACGTGAAAGCCTCTCAGCCTGTCGACATAACCGGAACCTCGTTACAGGCATTCGAGGAGTGTAAGGATAGCCTTTGTAGTGCGGCTTTGTTGGCACATCCTGACTCAAATGCCAAACTGGGCCTAGTCACGGATGCGTCTGATTTTGCCATCGGTGGAGTGCTGCAGCAGTTCAAAGACGGTAATTGGCAACCATTGGCATTTTTTACCCGCAAACTGAGCCCATCACAACAAAAACACTCACCGTACGATAGAGAGCTCCTTGCTATCTACGAGAGCATTAAGTACTTTCAGCATTGGCTAGCCGCTACCACCTTTACCATCTATACTGACCATAAACCGTTATGTTACGCTTTCCATCAGCGGAAAAGTAACTGCTCGCCACGTCAGTATAGACATTTAGACTATATTTCACAATTCTCGACCGACATTCAACACATCGCCGGAAAAGAGAACGTCGTAGCCGACACACTTTCCCGTGTCGAAGAATTGCAAAGCCCCGTAGATTTAGATGTACTAGCCAAAGCACAAAATACCGACTCTGAACTTGCACAATTACTCACAGGAGATTCTTCCCTGCGCATTAAGAAAATGATAATTCCTGGAAGTCGTATTGAATTGTACTGCGATGTCAGCACAGCGACTCCCAGGCCCATCATTCCTAAACCATTGCGCAAACAAATTTTTGACTCGTTGCACTCGCTAAGCCATCCTGGCGCAAACGCAAGTGCTAAACTTGTAGCACAGCGCTACGTTTGGCCACAGATGCGGAAAGACTGTCGCGATTGGTCTAAGGCATGTTTGGCATGCCAGCGCACGAAGGTGAATCGACACGTTTCCACCCCTTTGGGTACCCTCGATCTACCTTCAGCGCGATTCAAATATGTCCACCTAGACCTCATCGGACCGTTGCCGCCATCCAATGAATACCGGTATTGTCTGACACTCGTCGATCGCTTCACGCGATGGGCTGAAGTCGTCCCTATTGCCGATATTACAGCGGAAACTGTGGCCAAAGCGTTTCTGTCGGGATGGGTAGCACGATTTGGTTGCCCAACCGATATTGTCACTGATCGTGGTAGACAATTCGAGTCTGGTATTTTCCAACACCTTGCAAAGACCATTGGGTTTAGGCATCGCAAGACCACCGCATACCACCCTCAGTGCAACGGATTAGTCGAAAGATTCCACCGGCAGCTTAAAGCAGCAATCAAGTGCCATGCCGATAGCAGCTGGACCGAATCGTTGCCATTTGTACTGCTCGGCATAAGAAGTTCCTTCAAAGAAGACCTTCAATCGTCTTCCGCTGAGTTAGTATACGGCGAACCTTTGCGGCTGCCGGGTGAATTCTTTGGCCATAAGGTTGACAAATGTACGACTGATTTAACGGACTTTACAGCCCGTATCAGATCATTTGCCAACAATTTACAGCCAGTTCCCACGTCGCACCACTCAAAACAAGAAAAAGTCTTTGTCCACAAAGATCTGTCGTCTTGTTCCCATGTCTTTCTTCGGGACGATGCGTTGAGGGGTGCACTTCACCCAGCATACACTGGTCCCTATGAGGTGATCGAAAGAGGTCCCAAAGTCTATAAAATTAAAGTTAAGGGTAAATCCGTCACAGTATCGTTAGACCGTTTAAAACCAGCCTACTTACTGTCTGACACCAATGACACCCCTATCCCAAATAAACCGGTTACCGAGCCACCACCTTCCATTCCAGCAGTTAAAACCACTCGTTCCGGCAGAAGAGTTCACTTTCCAGACTACTATCGCCCGTAGCACGGTCTCTGGAGGGGAGTGATGTAGGTGACTCACATTATATTTACATTAAATACATAATATATTTATACGTCCTACACTAATAAACACAAACACACAATATACACAATATTAATAAACATAAAACACTAAACAATAATTACTAATACTTAACATAATACATTATTACAATTACCGTACGGTCCGTCCGTCATTAATTATAATAGTAGTACACTGGACACACGCGTCGCCTGCCGAGTCCCTTGGTCCAAGGCGCGTGATGTTTCAAGTTACATGCGCCCGCGCATTCCTTTCCTTTACCGCGCAGGCGCGCATTCGGAATTTGCGGGTCGCCAGTCAAGATCTATCTGTGACGTCGGACGTACGCTCGCTCGCGTGATTTATGTGATCCTAAGCTACCCGCGCTAAATCGCTGTATAACTTTTATCGTTCTATTCTGTCTTATGCTTACTGCTTGTGCAAATAAACTTGCTATAAACTGTGCCTTCGTAATTACATTTCAACAGTGTTGTGTAGTGTGTGGAACATTAAAGTGTTGGACTATCTATTGGACTATATTTTCTTCAGACCCAGTAAGTCTACCCCCACACACACATTCGATATAACCAAATACATGTTCCAAAAAAAAACTTATAGCTTGCACAAATATCGAAACCTTGTCAAACCTTTTCTCATTGTTGCCACTGATGGTTACATTATTGATATTTTGGGGCCCTATCCAGCAACCAAATCAGATGCTGACATCATGAAAGCTTTGTTCCATAATGATAACGAGGGCCTAATGGCTTTTTTTCAGCCCAATGACGTTTTCATTTTGGATCGAGGCTTTCGAGATTCCATTCCAATGCTAGAGGGGTTGGGCTTCAAAATATATAAACCGGAGTCCTTAGAACAAGGAGAGACACAATTGTCAACCAACAATGCAAACAAGACAAGGTGTGTGACACTATGCAGGTGGGTGGTCGAGGTAGTAAATGGTCGTTTTAAAAGAGACTTTAAGCTACTGAGACATGAATATTTTAATTTGGCTGCCACCCATCTGATGGATGATATTCGTATTTGTGCAGCTATAATTAATGCCTTCCATCCAGTGATTGAAAACAGACCAGATGCTGATGCTATACTTACTCGAGTAATACAGAGAAAAATATGCCAAACCGGTTAGCAGAACTTATAATTACTAACCGGATTAACCGCTACAGAGCCCAATTCATAAGAATTGATGGTCAACTTCCAGAGTTAAGTGTTTTCCCTGAAATGACCATGTCTGACCTGATACTTTTTGGACTATACCTATCAAATAAAACAGGCAAGAAGCTATTTCGGGGAACATATCAGGCAGCATGGTACATTTCAGGTAGAAGTATCAGACCAACTGGAAGTAGTAACAGAAGCAACCCCACCCCAACTTGATCCTCTTTTAATCAGAGGCCGGATAAAATCTCGACACAGCTCAGGACGAACATACTATACATATATATTGCTGGCAAGGGAAGGATCAAGTTGGGATGATAAAATAAGCAGTTATTATTGCAGTTGTATATCGGGAAAACGGACTGTGGGTTGCTGTGCTCACATAATGACTATTGTGTGGTATTTGGGTTGGGCTCGGTACCAAGACAGTATAGAAGTACCGGCGTCATTCCTGGATGGAATATTAATAAGAGATGTGGAAAATGAATAAAATCATAAGTCCCAACAAGTTGTTTTATTTACATACCTGTAATGACTGATTTCTCATCCGCTGAGGCTGCCTGACTACTGGAGCGGAGAAGCCCTGTGGAACGGATATGTGCCATTGTGGATTTGTGTGTGTGTAATATTGGCTCTGTTCACCGCTCCAGTGGACAAGTAGCCTTAATTTCGCTAATACTAGGAACTAAATAACATAGAACCTTGTTTGAAAAATATTTACTGCCTAGTTGGACTAAAATGGTTGGTTGGTTTCTTTAGGACTTTGTAATAGGAATAGTTAACTGCTTTAAAAATAACTTGCAGTTGTCAGGTTCTACACAGCTCACTGCTCTCCTATAAATAATCGAGGTCCAGAGTATATTGATAGGCACTAAAGAATGAAGTAGCAGGACAGTTTGTTATACAAAATAACGTTCATCCATTCGTTTTGGGAAGCACAGAACCGGTCCAAGTGGCGGTGCTTGGAGGAGGCCTATGTCCAGCAGTGGACGACTTTCAGCTGAAATGATGATGATTTGTTTCTTGCTCCTCTTGATACCGATGTACTTAACCAATCTCTAGCTGCTCGAAAAGGTACCTAATATAAGATGTTGCCGCAATCTAGTAAAATATCCTGTGTAGTCCTGTTTTATTATTATTATCTTGAGTATTTTCTGAAATCGTTGTTTTCAGTCAATACCCAGAAAGATTTATCAACAAAATGTCATTGTCAAAATGACATTTCGCATATTCCTGATCCACCATAGTTACGTTGTGTTACTCTCCTTGACCGAGATAATTTAAATGTACAATAAAACGAGGTAATATTATAGAAAATTAACATCAGAAAACAGTTACTATATTGTATAGCCATATTTACATATAGTGTACATAGTGCTAGCCCAGGCTCCATACATTTCTGGAACATCTCCTTTATTTCAATAATTTTTGAGTAACGTTATGGAAACATACCAAACAATTTTTCCATATTCCACCCCTGTGAGCGTAAAAAGTTTATAAGAAAAATCTTATTCATTTGGTTAATAAACTGGAAACTTGCCACGAATACTTATCTAAGTAAATTATAAAGTTTTATATTATTTTTTTCTAAACTACCCCTTAAAAAAATTAGTGGGTGTCGAATTTTGTATGGAAGAATTTTAACGCGTGGTTCGAATAACTCCTCCTAACTAAATTTTTCGAATGTATGTTCCCGATTGGCGCAAAATGGCCGAACGGATATGGATGAAATTCAACACACAGATAGTTTATAACCTCACCCTAATTGCGTAATACAAGATCAATCACAATCTGAATCGGTTTTAAACAAATTTTTAATCCTTCATAAATTCGAAAAAAAATCTGCTCAACAACGTAAAAAACGTAATGAATGTTGTTGAACTTTCAAAATGAAACAGATTAGTCTTAGTCGGTTACGAAAATAAGGTACGCAATTAGATAGCTGGACTGCAGTAGCACGTCCCGTGGGGTAATTTCCGACATTCACGCAGGCGAAGCCGCGGGCTGAAGCTAGTATCCTTATATTTGAATCAATATTTATTCCTTATTTCTCGCTATTGCACCTACCTACCACTGTCTTTGCATCACCCAAAAGTGGTAGAAAGTCTATGGCATGATGTCCGCCTCTGTACATTTGTGTGCTTGAAATATTAAATAAATAAATGTGCCAGAGTTCAATTAAAATGAAATCGCTGGCACACTGGATCCACATCCAAATGTTAAGAATTGAAAATCCCTGGTTCGGAATTTTATGTGTCCCACTTCATTAATTATAATATTTAGAATCTGACAAGTAACAAATTCCTATTCATGTAACTATAAAATAATTGTCAACATTAATTTCAACCCCATTCTTGTCGTGCTCGCGAGCGCGGCTGATGAACGTGGAGTCCTGGGTTCGATTCCCGGATCGGGCGGGGTGTTGTTTGATTATTCCACAGGAATTACTCGGTAGCAGCGTGGTGATCGGAAGTTGGTGTGACAGCCCGTGCCTCTCAAGGCGCGTGAAGCCGGTGGTCCTGCGACAGATCTCTACGCGGGATTGGAAGTTGGAGGTGTGACAGCCCGTGCCTCGGAAGGCGCGTGAATTCGGTGGTCCTGCGACAGATCTCTACGCGGGATTGGAAGTTGGAGGTGTGACAGCCCGTGCCTCGGAAGACGCGTGAAGCCGGTGGTCCTGCGCGGTCATGTCGGGTTGCAGCCCCGTCGGACTGTAGGAGAGCAGTGAGTGCATCTGTTTGCGCACACACCTGTGCGCTACGTATCCTGCGTGCTCGGTTGGTCTCTGTTGAGATTGGCCGGGATTAGGTCGGGAGGATTTATGCAAGTGAAGTGAAGTGCATACTCGTTTTTCTTTACATCAGGTGCTAGGTATGCATTGCCTGTCCGAATTTATAGTGTAATGATACAGTATTTATTTATTTATTTTATTATTTATGTACACACAGTAAAATACATAAAAAAACGACATAATTAAAATATGAGTACAAAAGTACTGCTTATTTCTTAAGAAATTTCTTCCAGCAGACCGGCGAAAGGAGAAATAAGCAAGAAATGTAGACAATAGTGTGTGAGAACAAGAAGAGAAAAACATTATTATGCGAAGTCTTAGCTTAAAAATAAAATATTAAATATACTTACTACATATAAACGCAAGAAAATTAACATATACTTAAATAACTACATAAAGATTAACTATATAAACATAAATACACTACATGAACCTAAATAATAATATACTCATATTTGAGAGGAAAGATAATGCTCTTTTACACGAAATTTGAAAACGGAAATAGATTTCAAATCACGAATGTTAGGCGGAAGTGAGTTCCACAACCTTACAGCATGGACAGAGAAGGAATAAGAATAATAGCTAGTTTTATGAGGATGAGATTTAAGGAGGGATCTAAGGTGTGATCTACACGGTACGTCACTAGGACGAGCGTAAGAAAAACGCTCACGCAGGTAGGACGGATAAGACGGGTTGTGTAAGATGTTGAAGACGAGACATAAAATCCGAGTGTTCCTGCGAAGGCGGATTGGGAGCCACTTGAGTTCCTTGCGAAGGTGAGAAACATGGTCATACTTTCGAAGACCGAAAACAAAGCGAATGCACAAGTTTTGCACGCGCTCAAGCTTGTTTAATAGCTCCTCAGTAGCATCCAGGTAGCAGGCGTCGGCATAATCTATAATCGGCTGGATAAGTGTTTGTGCCAAGGAAATTTTAGTCTTCAAGGGCAGGAGACTTTGAAGGCTTTTCAACGAATGAAAAGAGAAATGTACCTTTCGACTAACCTCATTGACCTGCGCACGCCACGAAAGATTGGAGTCAATTATTACACCCAGGTCTTTGGCGGTTTCGGTATAGTCAATGCGAACACCATCAAGATATAAAGGCATCAGAGATGCAACATCAACCGCATTGCGAACGAATCTGCTGCCTATGATCATGGCCTGTGATTTAGTTGGGTTAATTTGCAAGCCAAATGACTTAGCCCAAGCGCTAATGCAAGCCAGGTCACGATTCATAGCAGCAATTGCAGAACCCGCTTCAGCTACAGTAAAGTGTCGGTAAAGCTGCAAGTCATCTGCGTAGAGATGGAAACTAGAGGAGATTACTCTGGTAACAAAGTTGATGAAAATTGAAAAAAGAAGAGGAGAGAGAACGCTACCCTGAGGAACACCCTCAGTGAGGCTACACCAATCAGAGAAGGACTCCTCCAGGCGAACACACTGAGAGCGCCCCCGAAGATAAGAACTGAACCAAGTTAAAGCGGAAGAACAGAAATTGATAGATTTGAGGATACCAAGTAGGATGTCGAAATCCACTGAGTTGAAGGCGCTACTAAAGTCAAGCAACACAAGAACAGTAAGGGACTTATTCTCCATTGCCCAGCGGATGTCGTCAGTTACTTTCAAAAGCGCGGACACAGTACTGTGACCCGCGCGAAAACCGGATTGAAAAGGCGAAATTATTGAGTTTGACGCCAAGAAAAATGATAATTGTCTATGAACTATGTGCTCAAAAACTTTGGAGAGAAATGGGGGAATAGAAATAGGTCTAAAGTGGGTTAATAAAGTAGGATTGTTAGTTTTAGGCAAAGGTATTATGTGAGCCTGTTTCCAAACTGACGGAAATGAGCAAGAGAAAAATGAGTGGTTGAAGATGTGAGTGAGGACAGGAAGTAACGAGGGAAGGATAAGAGTTATCATTCTAGAACACAACTTGTCATTAACGACTGCTGAAGAAGTAATAGCAAGTAAAGATTTCTTAACGTCATCCTCAGAAACATCGCTAAGCTTAAAGTGAGAACATTGTGGTAATGGCAAACGGGCAAGACTCTCTAGAGTCGCAGCTTTGACAGACGGGTCAAGAGAAAAAGGAAGAAGAGAGAAATGCTTGTTGAGATCATTGAGGTTCACATCCTTACACTGGTTGGTAGGAGATTTGCCTATACCTACAGATTTGAGAAATTTCCATACATCGGAAGAACTGCGGTTATTGAGTTGATCGTGGAAATAGCGTCTCTTAGCATCTTGACACAGATGACTGCAGCGATTACGTAAGGTTTTATAGTAAGACAGATTCAGCTCTGAAGGTCTGCGCTTATATCTGCTCTTAGCTTTATCCCTGCAAGCCATAAGCTCTTTAATTTGTAGCGTTATCCATGGTGCAGGGTTGTGTCGAATTTTGACACGTCGGATAGGGGCATGCTGATCGTATAAGTCGAGAACGGTTGCGTTAAAACACTTCACCTTATCGTCGATGTCTTCAATCTCAACCAAAGGGGTCCAGTCGAGATCGCCGGCATCACGCTGCAAAGCCTCCAAGTCTATGCCCTTGTAGTTTCGGAGATACAAAAATTCGGACTTACGCTTGGGAACACGGATACGGTAGGAAAGATAGATAAGATCGTGGTAAGAAAAGGTAGCCGTGAGTTGACCATGGTAAGAAACATTATTAGGAGAGGAAACAATCATAAGATCTAGAAAAGACGGTGCGCAATTAGGAAAATAGTGAGTTGCGGAGAGAGGCAAGACTTGAAGATTGAAAGAAGACAAAAGAGAAAGGAGTTTAAGGGAGCGAGAGTCATTTTTAATCAAGCACGTGTTGAAATCACCCATTAAAATGACGTGCTCATACATGGGGCATAAATCACTGAGAGTGGAGTCAAGAGAATTAAAGTAGTCAATGTGAAGATTAGGACTGTAGAGCACTGCAAGCAAAACTTTCGTGTGATGAACATTAAGTTCCAGAAACAAGTATTCAGCCGACTCAGAATACCGAGAAGGAGATGAACTAACCACCCTATAGGGTAAATCAGCACGCAGATACATAGCAACACCTCCTCCACCTTTGCCGGTCCTATCATTGCGGATCAAGACGAAGCCGGGGAGCGAGTATTGAGTAGAGAGGAGAGATGGCTTCAAAAAGGATTTCGATATCAGGAGAGCACTGCTAAAGGATGCCAGAAGGTCAGAATAGTGACCAGGAACACTCTGAGCATTAATGTGAGCTATATGCAGATTCTTAGGGTCATTGGAAAAAGAGAAGAGATTTTATCATGTAAAGTAAGTGGTATGGAAGAGTCACTGTCCGCACTAACAAAGCTAGAAGAAGAAGAGCACGAGAAGAAGCTGTTAAGATCAGCTACATCATCCATGAGTATAACTAAATTATAATATAAATATAAAAATAATAATAAAAGAAACTTAAATACAAAATTTAAACAATTTTAAAATACTAAAAACACTAATAATTACGGATTTCCTTCGAATAGAAAAACCTCCCCCACTCGCTGGGCTATTGGCAGAGCTTTTGGAAAGAAACACAGATAAGTTAAAACTAAAATGTAACAGAAACAGAATAAAAACAAAACAAAACGACTACAATATTTTAACTAATAATTCACAATGTCGAACTGTACGAAAAATGGAACGCGACGCAATGATGGATGGGTAGGAGTAGTGACACTGACATCTGTCTACTATATCTGTCACATCATCCAGTCAATACGTCACATTGTCAAAAACATCAAAAGCGTTTACACTTTACATACATACCGGCAGTAATATAAATAAAAAGTAAAATTAATGATTAGCGGTGAGACAAATGAAAATTACTTATTTAACTACCGACCCAAGATGATTGAGAACATGCAAAGCGGCGAAATTGAGAAGCATTGAAGTAGATGGACAGAAAAAAAACAAAAACAACGAATGAGTTACTTGCGCAGACGCGTCTTCCTCCTTCTTTTAGCTGGAGTAGCCAAGATTGCGGCTTTAGGAGATCCAGGTTCTTCAGATTGCGCAGAGTCCTCGTTGTCGACTACACAAGATGGAAATTTGGCTATCAGATCGTGGAGTTCGCCTGCCGTTTCGATCTTCCGGCGGGATTTATCCGGGCAAATAAGAACAATCTTGCCTTCCATGGACCAGCAATTTGGCATACCGAAATGCTTACGAGCAGCTGCAAACACACGATGCCGGACTTGTGTCAAGAACTCTGAGATGGTGATCCCGGTACCCTTGAGAGCTTTCTTGCTATCCCATACAAGTTGCCGGTGCTCCATTTTGAAGAATCGCACCAGTATGGGTCGGGCCTTCTGCTGTGAGAATCCGAGTCTATGACAAACATGGATAGTATTATTGTCCTTACATACCTCTGACAATTTAATTTGGTTGGATATGATGTTGCGGACCACATCAAGAGTCTTTTCATTATCCTTCTCTGGAACACCATGGAACAGCAGGACCTTTCTTCGCATGATGGTTTCATGCCTATCGAACCCAGCAGCAAGCAGCTCAATTTGAGTTTTCATCGTAGAGAGTGCCTGACACACAAACTGCTTAAACTCTGAGAACTCACGTGCGATGGATGCAATGTCTGGAGTAGCTGATGCGGTGTCAATTGTAGCCTGCTGCAATTTCAGCTCATATTCCTGCATGCGGGATCCAAACAATCGCTCGAGGTCCTCCAAACTGGCAGCAAGTTTAGTGTCCATGTTCAGTGTGCAGTGAAAGTGAACCAGGTACAGACTTGATAACAATAGAAAGCGGGTGTGGGGGGGGCTTATATAATATGAACTGACTTATTTCATAAATAAATGATTATAACTATTTTAAAAATTAATTTTATCAAGAGCACACAAAAATATTTGTTAGTGCTATGTCTACCCACAAAGGAAAAAAGTATCTTGATTATTTAAAGTAGTTATTGTTGCTGATTGATGTATTGCCTCAGTGTGCGTGATTATTTTGCGTGCTTCGGAGTTAGCACGCCGTCGGATGGCTGAGTGTCGTGATTTCTTTGTTTTTTTTTTTAAAGGTATTATGTTAATATCGAGTTATAATATCCAGTGTGGCAACACTTTCAAACTACAAATTATTCATATTATAAGGATACTTTTAAATGTATGTTCATTATGGCATTTGAATGTATTGGTTTACTTTGGCAACACTTAGAAATGACATTTTAATTGATTCAGCCAATAACTTGGCTACACAAGTTGACATTAATTTAAATTAGAAATTAAGACAATAGAGAAAACCTCTTGCATAATTAATGGCGATAATTTAAATTTAAATATTAGTAGTAATCATCAAAATGTCAGAATAAGTTCTAACACAGTTAACCTGGTGCACCAAAATATTCAAGGTATGTTGAGAAAAGACCTTGAAATTGAATTATTCATGAACTGTAACAACATTGATATTTTATGTATTACAGAACATTGGTTAAAAAGCCATCAGTTCATGTTTAATTTCAGTAATTACCAGGTTGGTAGTTCATTCAGCAGAGAGAATGCAATACATGGTGGATCATTGATACTATTAACTAAAAAAATTAAATTCAAAGAACGTAAGGATATAGTAAGCCTTTCTGTTGAGCGGACTATAGAAATAGCTTGTGTGGAGTTGGAGCAGCTGGTTGTATTGAGCGTGTACCGGCCTCCATCATCTATTTATGATTGCTTTGAGAGTATCATGGATGATGTGTTACAAAAACTTGGTAAATTGGGAAAAAATATAATTGTATGTGGCGATTTTAATGTTAATTTATTAGAGGACTCATCCATGTGCCTAAAAATTAAAAATTTATTTCAGTCGTATAACCTTAATCATTTATTCTTGGAGCCTACTAGAATAACCGCCACCTCAGGTACATGTTTAGATAATATATTTACTGACATATTACCTATTAATAAACAAATTATCAGTCAACTAGATTCTGACCACTGTGGACAGTTGATTACATTTAGTAAACAAGACGAAAAAGTGGCTAAGAGATATATCACTGTAGTGCCAAAAACTGCAGGTCGCTTGGAGAGCTTCAAAAACAACCTTAATAGTAAATTACCCTACTTGCCTTATAGTGACGATCCTAATGAACTGTACAATTCCTTTTTTGCTATGTATTGTACAGAATTTAACTCAACATTTATACCCAAACAGATCTCAGTTAATGGCTCTGCAATTTTCAGTGAATGGGCAACTAAAGGGATATTTAAAAGTAGAATCAAACTTTTTGAACTTTATGAAGAAAGAAATTATAATAAAAGTAAAGAATTTTTTCAATATGTTAAGAATTATTCCAAATTATTTAAAAAAGTTTGTAGCGAAGCTAAGTGTCGATATTTAAGCTCAAAAATTAAAAATAGTCAAAATAAAATAAAAACGACTTGGGAAATTATAAAAAATGAGACTGGAAGAGATAGAAAGCGTAGTAGTGACTACAGCCTTAATATTAACAATTCAGTAATTAAAAAGGATTTAGAAGTTGCCTCAGTTTTCGAAAATTTCTTTGCAGATATTCCAGTATCAACCACTAAATCTTTAAATTCTTCACCCACTGTTGCCGAGTCCCTATTGAAAGAAAATGTTGATGTTTGTAACCATGAATTTAATTTCGACTATGTTAGTGCTCGAGATATTATTAAAACTTTCAATACACTCAATGTTAAAAAAACTGCTGACCTATGGGGAAATTCCGTAGAGGTTGCAAAATGCATAATTAACACTGTAGCGCCTGAATTGGCAATTATTTTTAATAAATGTATTGACCGTGGTGTAATTCCTGACTTAATGAAGAGTAGTAAAATAATACCTTTGTTTAAATCGGGCAGCACATCAGACCCCACGAACTTTAGACCAATTTCTGTGCTTCCCACCTTTAGTAAAATATTTGAAAAATTGATGCTAGATCAATTGCAAAGACATTTTAATAAGCATAAATTATTAAACAGTAAACAATTCGGTTTCACAAGGGGTCGCTCGACTACCGACGCTGGTGTTGAGCTTCTTGCACATATTTTTGAGGCTTGGGAGAAGTCACATGATGCCCTAGGTATTTTTTGTGACTTGTCTAAGGCTTTCGATTGTGTTTCTCATGATACATTGGTCAGGAAATTGCATCACTATGGTGTTAGAAACACTGCCTTGGATCTTCTTGTTTCTTATTTGAATAATAGGATCCAAAGAGTGGACGTTAACGGCAAGCGATCCCCGGGTTCTATAGTCACTATGGGAGTTCCGCAGGGCTCAATTCTTGGCCCTTTTTTATTTCTCATATATATTAATGACCTACCTTGCCTTATAAAGAACAGTCATGAAATAGTGTTATTTGCAGATGACATATCACTTTTATTTAAGCTTAAGCGACAACAGACAGTTACTGACGATGTAAATAATGCTCTCGCTAAAATAGTGCATTGGTTTAGTGTTAATAATTTACTTTTAAACGAGAAAAAGACTAAATGTATTAGATTTCTGACACCTAACGTTAAACAGGTGAAAACCAATGTACTGATAAATGGGGCGGAATTGGATCTTGTGGACACCACTGTGTTCTTAGGTATTACTTTGGACTCGAATTTACAGTGGGGCGCACATATAACCAAATTGTCGAAACGGCTAAGCTCTGCAGCCTACGCGGTCTATAAAATCCGTCATTTGACTGATGTAGAAACAGCTCGTTTAGTATATTTTAGTTATTTCCATAGTGTAATGTCGTACGGCATTTTGCTGTGGGGAAACGCAGCGGACATTCAGGCTATATTTGTGCTGCAGAAACGAGCCATACGAGCAATTTATAACCTTAGCTGTAGGCATTCACTGAGGGATAAATTTAAGGAAATAAACATAATGACAGTTGCTTCTCAATATATATATGAGAACCTAATTTATGTAAAAAATAATATTAATCTATATTCTAAACACAGCGACATTCATAGCATAAATACTAGAAACAAAGATTTACTTATTGTGCCTACGACTAGGCTCCAAAAAATTAGTAATTCATTTAAGTGCCAAAGTATACGTTTTTACAACAAACTCCCAAGCCATGTTAAAGAACTGAGCCTCAATAAGTTTAAATTATTTATTAAACAGAAACTCTGTCAAAAAGGTTTCTATAAAGTTAAAGATTACTTGGACGACAAAAAGGCTTGGGACTAATAAAGCTGCTCCAATGTACCCCCAGCAACAAACTATTTTAATTAAACTAGGTGTTTTATTATTGACATTTTTATTGATTTACGTGACATATATTATATGTGAGGACTATGTGGATCTACATATTTATTTTTCTTTTTCTCAGCTAGTTTTAGTGAAAATCGCCACAGTTTGAGTACTCTATGAGGCCTACCCAAATGTCCTTTCTTTGGTATTGTTCGTCGACTCGTTGAGCTCCTTGAGTTCTGAGTTGAGCTACACGAGTACTGACAAATGCGTGCACTGACTGGACAGGTCTACTCAAATCTGTATGGTTCTTTCCTCAAAAGACCATTTCAGACACCAATCTACATGGTCCTCAAATGATCTGACCAAGATTATTCCTGGTTTTTTTTTATTACACTTTAACGTTGATAAATTTTACATGTGTATAATAAACGTTAATATTTACATCGTAAAGTATTATATTACTTTAATAATTGTGAATATGAAGACTTTGTGGGTTATCTTTTCTTTTTTCTTTTACTTTTAATCATGGTCTGGCAGTTTGAGTGTTTTTTTTTGCGGCCTACCCAAATGTCCTTTCTTTGGTATTGTTCGTCACATCGTTGAGCTCCTTAACTTTTGAGTTGAGCTGCATGATTACTGACAAATGCGTGCACTGACTGGACAGGTCCACTCAATCTGTGTGGTTCTTTCCTCAAAAGATCATTTCAGACACGAATCTACATCGTCTTCATATGATCTAACCTATAAAATGTCTGGACTTTAAAAGAGACTGTGACCTCTGAGTTTGTTTCGGCCTTTCTTCTCAGAGTAGTCAGATAGGAAACGCCGACCTCATCTAGTACGGTACCTACTTAAAACATATTTTTGACATGTAAAAGTGTTTTTTACAAACCCATTTACAGAAAATATAATCATTTCATTTCATTTCATTTCATTTCATGACGGTTATGATATTATCGTTATTTCTGGGTGGGGCGAAAGTTATTTTAAATTATAAAATGTGGTGCAGAGTCAGTCCTCGTTTGGTTGTGAAATAGTACAGTTGTGCTGGATTAAAAGTATTAGCAAGAAAAGAGTGTTTTCATTATCAGTTTCAGTTCGGTCGTAGCCACCGCGGACGAGCGACGCGCGTGTTAGGAAGGGGTATTATTACTAAGTATAATTTAAGTATGTGAATGTAATGATGTTCCCTTAATTAGCAAGCTCTTAGTGTCAGAATGGTTATTAGTTATTTACTGTGTATGAAAGTACCTATGAATATAGTGTGTAGAGAAAGGATTTTGTAAAGAAAAGCCAGAAAGACAAGACTAGGCATTTATTTCAATAATAGGCTTGTCAGTCAGATACGATGATGAGAAACTAATTGTCCGTTCCAACCCTAGGTCATCATGGAGAAGAAGGACAAGAAACTCCATGGAAGCTTGTTTTACAGTATTGTACCAACACACATTAGAATCGATCATAGATAACACTTTATTCTCACGGACCATTTCTCAAAGTTATAGCAACTTGTCAACCGAAAGAAATATTAACATGAATGATCATTAATTCGATTTAACACATGACATAAACAGAAAAACATAGCTATCAGCAATAATCAGGGAATATAATCAATTAACTTACATGAACATTGTAGTCAGTCGATCTTTCACAAGAAGCCATCTTAATTCAATCCAATTTACAATATAGCAGAACTTCCAATCTTCAAAACTTAGTATTACATACATGGGACACCTTTCCGAGTCTGTCCTCTACAGGTCTTGTACTATCCACATATTAGTCCAAAATCCAAGTCAACTTAAAATTCGCGGTCCACCAGTCAAGTCTTTCGTAGCCCCTTAGTTAGTGTCAAAATCACCCAGTCTTGAAAGCATTCCCGCCTATTCTCCCGCCATTTTAGACGAATCTTAAATGGGCATACATAATTGCTAAATAACTTCTATCATGGGTAATAATTAACTAATCTTACGTAGTGGAATTATCTTAAAACTTAATATGATTATTTAGCAATTTAGTATGTATTTATTTGTAATCTTTAGGTTATTTATTTTATCATAATATAATAACATCAACTGGATGTTCCGAAAATCGTTTGAAACACCATATTACTTTACAATTGCAATATAAAATCGTGATAAATATTATTAGAACCATATTAATTATTACTTATTAATTTATTGTACTGTAAAGTTAAATAACATATTATATATACATAAAGGGATGAGTTACTACGTTCGCCAGAATGATAACACTGTTTTAAATTTTGCTCCGTTAAAATATTGATAAAAGTGGTTAAAAGTGATTACTGCAAGTAGTGTTATATATCCCCGTAAAGCTGTGAGTTTGGACAGTGCAGTGGTATATGAAACTTCCCTGGAATCCTATCGGATCGTGAGTAATAAGCATATTACTTTCAAAAAAATATCTAACGGCTGCGTTTGTCAACGTGTCCCTGACCTAGGGCAACCCGCAGATCGCTCGCTTCTACGCACACACACGCACTGCGTACGTGCACGCGCTATTGCCGCTCTAAGCTTCAACGACATTGAGCTTTATGCTGCAAGTAATAACTGCTAAAATTGCTCGCGCATGAAAATTGAACATCTATTTTCTGTTGTTCCACAAACTAAACTTTGAAAACAAAATTATGCCACCAAACCAAAGAATCTGTGCGGGATGCCTTACAGAGATAAAAGGTATGGAATTCTTAAATTGCTGTGAATGTAAGTCAAGATATGACATTTCCTGTGTAAATATACCAAAAAGCAACTTCTATCTGATGGACCTCGACTACAAATCGACCTGGAAGTGTCCAGAATGTTGCTGCAAACAGCAAAAATCTGACAACCCTAATACGCCTGTGCGCCCGACCACCAGCGCTGCGAGTCTTCGTCACTCTCCTGTCGGGAAACAACCGTCAAGTCCTAAACCTCTTTCCGCAAAAAACACCCCGCCCGATGCGAATGTGACGCAAAGAAAGAAAAGTTGTCAATCTAGACCTGTCGAAGGTAGACAAGAACAATGGTTTAGCGAAGGTACGCTAAGAGAAATTATTAAGGAAGAATTGGCTGCCGCATTGAAGTCATCTTTCAAGGAGCTAGTAACCAACCAATTGAGAAACATACAAGGAGAAATATCCGAGTTTAAAGTTTCGTTTGAATTTTTTAACGAGCATTTTGAAGAATTCAAGAATCGTTTTCATGAAAAGGATACCCTAATTGAGCAACTGCGGCATGATAATGAAAACCTTCTGCAAAGTGTTAGAGAACTTACAACTCGATTAAGTATCGTAGAACAAAACATGCGGGAAAGCAATGTGGAAATCAATGGCATACCTGAGGATAGGTCTGAAAACCTGATAAAGACACTGAAAAAAATAGCTGACGTCACTAGTTGCGACATTGGCGACAATGATATCATGCAAATTACAAGAGTTGCAAAAAACTAAACAAGGAAAGTAGCCGTCCACGCACTGTGATTGCTAAGCTGCGCAGCCCCCGACAACGCGACAACTTGCTGGCTGCTGTAGGAGTCTTCAACAAAAAACAATCCTCGGACAAACTGAACTCAAGTCACTTAAGCATCGCAGGTAACCCAGTGCCTATTTTTGTTAGTGAACATTTATGCCCAGCTAGCAAACAACTACATGCGGCTACACGAAGACTGGCAAAGGAACTGTCCTTCAAATTTGTCTGGATACGTAATGGGAGAATCTTTGTACGAAAAGATATTTATTCAAAGTCCATACACATTCGTGATCAGGACAGTCTGAAACTAATGAAAACATCTGATGCTATAGTTTTGGTTTAGTTTTAAGTTTTGATTTTTACATTATGCAATGTTCCTGGCTTCATATATTTTCGCAATGCTTGATATTTATTATCAAAATGTACGTGGGATGAGAACTAAGACTGAAGATATCTTTAGAAATGTTTTGTTGACTAGTTATGATATAATAGCATTCACAGAAACTTGGCTGAATCCTAACATTTCTAATGGTGAATTTTTGGACCCACGGTACATTGTATATCGAAGAGATAGACTTAGCTCTAAGGTCTCAAAAAAGGATGGAGGCGGGGTCATGTTTGCTGTAAATAATAAAATTAAATCTACAAGAATTAAAAACTGGGAGAGTGATTTAGAAGATTTGTGGCTGTCTGTGGAGTTAAATGTTAATAATTGTAATAAGAAAATTGCACTTTGTCTTATCTATATGTCTCCACCAATTAAACTTGACTCTCTACAGTACTTTTTAAATAATGTCAACAATGTATGGAACTGTGTCGATGATGTTGTGATTCTTGGGGACTTTAATTTAGGCTTTATTGATTGGAACCGGAAAGACGATGAATTGCATCTCTCACCATCAAATTATGGAAATTCACTAGGTTGCTCACTGGTAGACTTCCTATCAGTAAATGAACTCCATCAGTGTAATAACAGTCTAAACTCTGACGGAAAGGTTCTAGATTTGGTTTTAACCAACATAGCAAACTTAACAGTCACTCAGCCCAATGATCTGCTTATTAAACTTGATTCCTATCACCCAAACTTACTAATAACAATTCCATTCTCAAACATAAACCAATTAAAATCAAAACATCGCTCTGGTAACAACTTTTTCAAGGCTGATTATGAAGGAATCCTAAATTATCTTAAAAATATTAACTGGTATGATACATTCCATAAATGTGCTGATGTTAATGTAAGAGTCGATTCCTTCTACGGAGTGCTACAATGTGCTATTGATAAGTTTGTGCCGAAATATACAAGTAAAAAATCTAGATTTCCTTCTTGGTATACTGTTTCACTTATTAGGGCCTTGTCTGAAAAAGAGAAATATAGACAAAAATACCGTAAATATAAAAATCCCCGTGACAGACTTACCTTTGAACTGCTTCGTAGTCGCTGTCATACATTAATAGATAATTGCTACTATAGATATAAATGTAAAATTGAAAATGACATTCCCAAAAATCCTAAGGCATTCTGGCGGTTCATAAAAGATAAACGTCGTGGAGATTCTAGCATGCCTGCCGAAATGTTCATGAATAACCAGGTGGCTAGTAGTGGCACTGAAATTGCAAACCTATTCGCTGATCAATTTGTATCCGTGTTTAGTCAAAACTCTGCACCCTGTCGTAGTCCTCCTTATGGCACCTCGGGTATTGATAGTGTTATAAATACCGTTAGGTTTACGGAAGAAGAAATTTTAAATAAACTCAAACACTTGGACGCTTCGAAGGGTCCAGGACCGGATTCTTTGCCACCCTCATTCATAAAACGCTGCAGTCACGTGCTCGCATTACCATTACAGTACATTTTTAATTCATCTCTGGAGGAAGGGATTTTTCCTAAGTTCTGGAAAAGCGCTAAAATCATTCCGGTCTTTAAAAAAGGTGACCCTTCAAACGTTAAAAACTACCGCCCTATCTCAATTTTATCGTGCTTTGCAAAAATATTTGAGTCTCTTATCTGTCCAGTCATCACTCGTCATATAGATAAAATTATATCGCCTAATCAACATGGTTTTAAAACGGGGCGCAGTGTTGAGACAAACCTTGTCGAATTCGTATCAGACGTGACTCTAGCTCTTGACAAAAGGTTAGAAGTGGACGCCATCTACACGGACTTTAGCAGTGCGTTCGACAAAGTCGACCATTCTCTGCTACTAGCGAAGCTAGAATACAATGGTATACATGGTTCATTGCTTAACTGGTTCTCGTCTTATCTGGCTCGTCGATCGCAGATTCTTGTCGTGAATGGTTATGAATCTTACCCATATTATGCTGAGTCAGGAGTACCCCAGGGTTCTCATCTAGCCCCAATTCTTTTCTCGCTCTTCATCAACGACATAGCAGACGAAATCCTCCACTGTAAATATTTAATGTTTGCTGACGATCTAAAAATTTACAGAACTATCAGTTCAAGTGAAGACGTTATACTGATTCAACACGATTTAGATAGGATTGAGCGATGGTGCAACTCGAACCTTATGAAGCTTAATGTTCAGAAATGTAGTCACATACGATTTTCCAGAAAAAAACAATCCAAGACTGACTCATACAAAATAAATGGAATTCCTGTTGAATCTGTGAAAGAGGTTCGCGATCTTGGAGTTATCATGGACGAAAAACTTAACTTCAGAAGACACATTGATAGCATAGTAAATAAATCAGCACGGCTACTTGGTTTTCTTAAGAGAAGCACTAAAGGTTTTAAGCTTGTAAGAACCAAAATTGTTTTGTATAATGCACTAGTCCGCAGCCATTTAGAATTTGCTAGCGTGGTGTGGAGCCCGTACTATGCAGTACACTCGCAAAGAGTTGAAAGTATCCAGAGGGCTTTCACGAAGCACCTAGCATATACCTCTCTCCCAGATGTCCGTATGAACAACGTGTTCGATTTTTCAATGTCAATTCTCTGCGCGATCGTCGACTAATGCAAGGTCTTCTATTTCTGCACAAATTAGTTAATAATAGACTAGACTGTAGTAAGCTAGTCGAGCGTACTGCACTTAAGGTTCCTTACAATATGCCCAGATTTCCTATCACTAATATATTCCACGTTCAGCCATCTAAGGCGAATATAGGGGTAAATTCCTCGGTTAACAGACTCTGTAGAGAGATGAATTCTTTTGTAAAATCTGTACCAGAAGTTGACATTCACCATGATTCCTTGAAAGTCTTTAAGGCCAAAATACAACAGTACCGAAGAACGCAACTGAATAATTAATTGTTCATTGTTAATTAATAGTAATTCATAGTGTTTATAATTGTGATTTGATTACACAATTATAATTATAGATTCTTGAAATTTTTATGTCATAATTTTCTGATAACTGTTATTATTTTGTCTTGTTTAGTTTCTATTTAAATATTGTTTTAAATTTGATTTTAAATTTTATTTTATTTTAATTTTGTAGTCATTTTGATCTCGTTAGCTCCTACTGTACCCAATATTCGTGCCTTTAATAGTTTTCTTAGTTATGTTTTCTTTTTAACTTTAATTTGATTATTTGTAATTTTATGTCGTAATTAAGTTTTCCTTTATCAAGATTTTAACAGCTAATAACAATTAAGTGTTATTTTACTTACTAAGAATGTTGGTCGACCTATTATTGGCGACTGTATAAGTCTCATGCTTTTTTTTTTTTAACTATTATTCTTATGTAATGCTGTATACAGAAGCTGTTGGTTTGCCTTTAATAAATAAATAAATAAATAAAGATATAATTCTGTTAACCTTAAGTTTTAGATGAAAGTAATATATGTCTTTGTTTTGATTTGGACCAACTCAGATCACTGGTTTCGTTCGGAATTCATTTATTCTTCTAGACATACTACCTCTGACAGTCTCACCGATTAGTACGTACTAATTCCATTCATTTTTTTTTAAAGAAATCAAAATTAATTTTATGTTATTCTACTTATTCCGACACGCGCATGTCCTGCGCGTACGCGAACTAATCATGGCGGAGTCAATAATAATCATTAACGAGTTTTTAACATTTGTCCAAAATAAAATCGACGTGATAGATGAGCTGAGTGTGACTCAATTTTTTTTTTTTTTTTTTTTTTTTAAGTAGGATTACCTATAGTATTACTCATAATACCAAAAAAATATTTTTTACATAAATATGAAGCATCCGACTTGACGGCACGGTTGGCGCAGTGGTTAAGCGATTGACTGCTGCGCTGCGTGTCGCGGGTTCGACTCCCGCACGGGAAAAATATTTAATAATAATAATAATAATCATTTATTTAGGTATAAGGGTTTTGTAGTACATGAGGGACTTACAAAGTATGCATTATTAATATCATGGTGTACGTACAATGGATTGTTGGGTGAATCACTGCTCCCCTAGCTAGATCACTGAGTAACCTGTATTTAGGAGAGACAGTTTCGACTCCCAATTTGGGTATCACAATAATCATGCTTTTATGCTTTTGGACCTACAGTATCAAACCACAAAAGATAAAATCTAACAATTAAAATTAAATTAAATAAAACAAATTAGAATGAGGACTGTTGATGTGGTGAGTCGAGTGAGTGCGTGAGCGTGTATGTGTGTATAAGTGTATGAGAGTGAGTGTGTGTGCATTTGAGTAATGTAATAGAAATGAACGGGGGTTACCTTCATGTAAGTGACAATAAGTACTTTTCAGTCTCATCGTAGGTTTTATTCATGAGGAATGCACAAAGGGCGAGTTTGCATTTGCTGTGTGGTAAATTATAAATATATAAGGACGAATTAACTTTATTATACAAGTAAGGGCCAAGATAGTAAAAAAATAATCGCGAATATCGCGAAATAATAAAAAATATGCGCGAGTAATTTCACAGAAAGTGAAATTGAAGATGGTAAATCAGTGCTGTTTGGTTCACTGTCCTTAAAATGTGTGCAGAGAAAGGGTGAAGATAAAAGCAAGAAAAACATAAGGGATGTGATTAAGGCCTTAAAAGAATCGGATCCATCAAAACAACCAGTATTTGTAGCGAAAGATCTGAATCGCCTACCCCCTGTGACGTTTGATTACGTGGATGTGTCTCGTCTTCTTAAGGATCTTATTGTCTTGAAAAATGAATTGCAAAATGTGCGCGAAAACTCAGTGTCCAAACAAGATATGAGTACTTTTGAAACAAGAATGAATACGGAATTAAGCGACATACGAACGAGCATTATTGAGAATAACAGTGTTCTGAAGAAATCTGTACCTTACAGTGTTAAGAAGAAGGATGATAACCGAGCAGTGTCAAGGACATTGCCGCCGACGACGTCACAACAGCCAGTGGCTAGGGAATGCGTTGATAGTAGTGCACACCTACCTACCTGCACTGAGCGAGAATGTGAAACATTGACGTCGACGGTTGTCGTCACACACCGTCTTACCGTGATATTGTGAACAATATCGCTGAACCGAACGCTAATGAGCGACTTTTTGTTAATAATGACGATGGATTTACTTATGTAGATAACAAAAAGAAACGTTCACGTAACAGGAACATGCGTGGGATGGCGACGGCATCGAGTCGCTTACTGGTAGCTGACATTCCGGATGCGGTGTACTTGTCAAGACTTAAAAACACCACGACCATTGAGGATATTAAAGACCATATAATGTCATTGGGTGAACAATGTATGGATGTTCAAATACTGCCCCAGAGACAAGAAACTAACTTCCGTTCTTTTAAGATTTTTGTACCCAAACATAAGCTCAGTACATTTTTAAGTGCGGGTTTCTGGCCGAGTGGGATTATATTCAGACGATTTCGTGAGCGTATAACTAACGTAAACAAAGCATCATAAACATGGATAGTACAAGTTCTGAGATAGTATTGTTATCATTTAATTGCAAATCTTTGAAAAGATCAGTTCAGCAAATAAGGCACCTATGTAGCAACGCAGATATATTGGCGTTACAGGAAACGTGGCTGCTACCTCACGACCTGGATTTTGTTCACAATATAGACAAAGAATTTGGCTGCACAGCTATATCTTCGGTCGATACCTCGGCCGGTATCCTACGCGGGAGACCCTATGGTGGACTAGCATTGATGTGGAAGAAACAACGGTTTCCAAATGTGACTATTGTTGAGTGTGGTATCGATAGGTTGATTGCGATCCGTGTTAACAGTGCCGTGGGTTCGTTCTTGGATTTTAGTGTTTATCTACCAACGGATAAACCAGACAACTTAACTGAGTACACGGACTGTCTCGCCCGTATGAGTGCAATTATAGAAGAAGCCGATGTATGTGCTGCTTATATGTTGGGTGACTTTAATGCTCACCCAAATGCGCCGTTTGGTCGTGAATTACTGTTGTTTTGTGATGAGCAAAAGCTGATATGTGCGGATGTAGTGATGCTAGGCTTAGAGTCGGACACGCATACTTTTACCAGTGAAGCACATGGCTGCAACCGGTGGCTGGACCACTGCGTAGTTTCTGAGTCTGCCTGGAGTACTGTCAGGTCAGTCAATGTTATTTATGATGTATTCTCCTCGGACCACTTTCCATTGCGCATTGTATGTGATGTGGGAGGAACTGGCAGTTGTCTAGCTGCCAATTGTAGCAAAAATAAATGTAACAAAGTGTTGTGGGAAAACAGATCGTTTAGTCAGGTAATAGAATATACTGCCTATTGTGATTTGCATCTGGAGAAAGTAAATGCAGTTTTAGGTTGTGAAAACTGTGATAGTAATGTACTATGTGATCAAGTTAAAGAGCATTGCAAATTTATTGACAAGCTGTACTGTGATATCGTTGTTGTACTGCAAGGAGGAGCTATAACCAGTTATGGGTTGGACTCCGGTGCACGTAAGCTACGTAAACCAGTAACGGGCTGGAACTATCATGTGCAAGAATGCCATAGCACAGCGAAATATTATTATAATGGGTGGGTGACAGCTGGTAGACCGTCTATGGGTGACTTATATAATAACATGGTAATCAATCGTAAGATATTTAAAAACAAATTAAAGTGGTGTCAACGTAATGAAGAATCAATTAGAATGGATATATTAGCTACACATTGTAAAAGCAAGAACTTCATAAAATTTTGGCAAAGTACAAAAAAGTTGAATTGTAAACAGAATGTACCGTTATCCATAGACGGCCTACTTGAACCATCTCAAATCGCAAATATGTTTGCTAATAAGTTCAAAATGGAGCCCATGCCTGTGGATCCGGCTGGTCAGGCTGCGGGGGGGTCTGGTCGGGGGTTGGGTGTGGATGAGATAGTGGATTGTGAGTTGCAATTTTTACCGCAGGATACTTTTGACCCTGCGGTAAATATACTTATATACTTTTTACTTATTTACTTTTATATACTTTTGACGGGGTGCTTGGACAGGAAACCTCCCCGTGTGCCTGTGGACTGGAGTTCCCTTACGGATCCGTCCGGGGAGAAGATCAGTCTACGGGTCGGTGCACCCTGGGATGCGGACAATGACTCGCCATTAGGTACTTTGTGCCTAATGGGGTCTCGTTGTCCGTATGCTAATATCCTGTCACAGGAACGCTCTAACGTGTACTCGGAGAGAGTACACGTTAAGCAGCGTTCGAGTAGGAACGGGCCCGGCGTTCACTAACCCTGCCTTCGGGCAGGCAGAAGGAAGCCTTTTCTTCTGCCACCGTTGGTCTCGTAGCCCCGAAGATTGTGTAGGTCACGTCTCTGGCATTTGACGGGGGTCGAGGGTCTTGGCTTAACCGCCCGGGCCGCGAGTAAGACAACCTCTATAAAAAATCACCCCAAACCTCCAAGCGGCGGCGCACCGTGAGGGAGGTTGATAGCTTGACTAATGGGTAGCTAAATTAGTCGTTAGTGCGAACCACGATTTTTTGGTTGGTTGGTTGGAACATTTTTATACTCGTGGGAACAGAATGGATAAAACAAAATATAAAAAACAAATTATAAGTCGACGAATGGTGGAGAGTGATGCGGGGTCGGATTGCGACCCTACATCGGGCGCGGAGAGCTCTTGTCCGAGCTCGGAGCGCGAGGAAGGAGTGAAGACTACCGATAGGAGGCAGGAGTTTGTGCGGAAGCGCTCCAAATCGGATGGCCAGGGGTCGTCCGCCGATGAGAGGCAGAGGCGCAAAATCCACTCCAGCCAGCGGGGTGGGGCCCGGAAAAAAGGCGCGGGTAGGGGGCTCACCACGAAGGTCGGTGAGCCGAGCCAGACCAGCTCGGCCGAGCTGGTGAGGCTCGCCACAGGGGAGCACCCTGAAGGGACCAGCACCTGGGCGGTCCTGTCGGGGTCTTCCAGTGGTGAGCCGGACGCCGCAGCGGCTAAGTTTAAGGAGGTCGTGGGAGCCACTGTCAAGGCTGTGGCCTTGAAGAGGGCCCCGGTCCTCAAAGGACAGGGCCATATCCGAGGCCACGGCCGCTATCTTGGCGGCAGGGAAGGCCCTCCTTGGACCTCCGCCAGCGTCGGATGGAATGTCCGAAACGCGAGCGGAACTCGCCCGGTTGACAGCCGCCATGGAGCTTCTCCGGAAGGAGAATGAGGAGCTCCGAGCAGAACTGGCCAAGCTCCGCGGAGCCGCCCCTCGTGAGACTCCGCAGGGGGGAGAGCAGCATGGGCAGGGGCGGCCCTTGCCTGCTGAGGACCGGGTCCTGTCCTTGGTGCGGCGGGAGTTGGATGCCTTTCGGGCGCGGTTTTCCACCCTAGAGGCCATCGTTCTGCGCCCCCCATTAGCGGCGAGCCAGCCGGCCTCGGGCCAGCGAAAGGTAGCATCATATGCCACCACTGCAGCTGCCCCAACCAAACCAGGGTCGTCGGGGCAGACCAAGGGCAGGGCGGCTACAGAGGCGGCGAGGGCACCGGCCCAGGCTGCGAGTGCACCGGCCCAGGCGGCGAGGGCACCGGCCCAGGCTGCTAGGGCACCGGCACAGGCGGCGAGGGCCCTAGCACAACAGCCGCCCCCGCCTCCTAATTCTTCGAGTGCGAGGGCGAGTTCCGCTCGCGTTTCGGACATTCCATCCGACGCTGGCGGAGGTCCAAGGAGGGCCTTCCCTGCCGCCAAGATAGCGGCCGTGGTTTCGGATATGGCCCTGTCCTTTGAGGACCGGGGCCCTCTTCAAGGCCACAGCCTTGACAGTGGCTCCCACGACCTCCTTAAACTTAGCCGCTGCGGCGTCCGGCTCACCACTGGAAGACCCCGACAGGACCGCCCAGGTGCTGGTCCCTTCAGGGTGCTCCCCTGTGGCGAGCCTCACCAGCTCGGCCGAGCTGGTCTGGCTCGGCTCACCGACCTTCGTGGTGAGCCCCCTACCCGCGCCTTTTTTCCGGGCCCCACCCCGCTGGCTGGAGTGGATTTTGCGCCTCTGCCTCTCATCGGCGGACGACCCCTGGCCATCCGATTTGGAGCGCTTCCGCACAAACTCCTGCCTCCTATCGGTAGTCTTCACTCCTTCCTCGCGCTCCGAGCTCTGACAAGAGCTCTCCGCGCCCGATGCAGGGTCGCAATCCGACTCCGCATCACTCTCCACCATTCGTCGACTTATAATTTGTTTTTTATATTTTGTTTTATCCATTCTGTTCCCACGAGTATAAAAATGTTCCAACCAACCAACCAAAAAATCGTGGTTCGCACTAACGACTAATTTAGCTACCCATTAGTCAAGCTATCAACCTCCCTCACGGTGCGCCGCCGCTTGGAGGTTTGGGGTGATTTTTTATAGAGGTTGTCTTCCTCGCGGCCCGGGCGGTTAAGCCAAGACCCTCGACCCCCGTCAAATGCCAGAGACGTGACCTACACAATCTTCGGGGCTACGAGACCAACGGTGGCAGAAGAAAAGGCTTCCTTCTGCCTGCCCGACGGCAGGGTTAGTGAACGCCGGGCCCGTTCCTACTCGAACGCTGCTTAACGTGTACTCTCTCCGAGTACACGTTAGAGCGTTCCTGTGACAGGATATTAGCATACGGACAACGAGACCCCATTAGGCACAAAGTACCTAATGGCGAGTCATTGTCCGCATCCCAGGGTGCACCGACCCGTAGACTGATCTTCTCCCCGGACGGATCCGTAAGGGAACTCCAGTCCACAGGCACACGGGGAGGTTTCCTGTCCAAGCACCCCGTCAAAAGTATATAAAAGTATATAAGTATATTTACCGCAGGGTCAAAAGTATCCTGCGGTAAAAATTGCAACTCACAATCCACTATCTCATCCACACCCAACCCCCGACCAGACCCCCCCGCAGCCTGACCAGCCGGATCCACAGGCATGGGCTCCATTTTGAACTTATTAGCAAACATATTTGCGATTTGAGATGGTTCAAGTAGGCCGTCTATGGATAACGGTACATTCTGTTTACAATTCAACTTTTTTGTACTTTGCCAAAATTTTATGAAGTTCTTGCTTTTACAATGTGTAGCTAATATATCCATTCTAATTGATTCTTCATTACGTTGACACCACTTTAATTTGTTTTTAAATATCTTACGATTGATTACCATCCTACTAATATTATAAATACGAAAGTTTGTGAGGATGGATGGATGGATGTATGGATGTTTGTTACTCTTTCACGAAAAAACTACTGAACGGATTTTGATGAAACTTTACAGTGATATAGCTTATACATCAGAATAACACATAGGCTACAATTTATAACGATTTTGTTTGATTTTGCCATAATATAACGATAAGTATGAAGTAAGTCGGAAAAATTTCTGCCCTCTGAGAGCTATCTTGGCGTGCGCTGCCTAAACCGTTAGAGTTATACGAAGATAATGTATCGTGGGATTGTTTGTCTGAAATAGTTCTAAATAAAAGTCCGCGACAGCATATATCTATCTTTTATGTGGAAGCCATTATAGCTAAAATACTGAGCCATAAATACATTTAAAATGGAGACTTTTTTTACATTGCACATTTTGGAGTATTTAGTTAATTCTTATCAAAATTAATAACTTCATCGCTTTCGGTATTTAATGTAGATAAACTTTGTCTTTTACACTAAGACATTTGAAAGAATAGTTTAAAAGTTACAACGATAAGAATGAAGCGGGGGTGAGCGGCGGGCCAGATAATGACGCGCCATGTTCTAATAACAATTTTTTGGTAGTATTTTAAGTAGAAATATATTATAGTAGTTTTTATTTTAATTAGATATAAGAAGTCTTTCTTTTTTTGTTAGTTTAAGAATAACGGTTAGTTTTAAAATTCAATCGTGAATGTCGGAAATTATCCCACAGGAACGTGTTACATGTCCTAAATCAACGGGGTAATTGCGTAACACTTACAATAGCAATGGGTTTCATTTTGACAGTTCAACAAAATTAATTGCGTTATTTACGTTGTTGACAGATTTCTCGAACATAATAATTAATGAAGCAATGGATTAGCAATATCCATAAAATCATTCAGATTTTGATTGATAGTGTGTTACGCAATTGGTTTTTATTTTAATTACTTATATTATCCTACTAATATTATAAATGCGAAAGTTTGTGAGGATGAATGGATGTTTGTTACTCTTTCACGCAAAAACTACTGAACGGATTTTGATGAAACTTCACAGTAATACTGCAATTTATATTTTTTTGTTTTTATACTAGCTTCCCGCCCCGGTTTCGCACTGGTAGCACTAAGTGCTTATCTACGGTACACCTACCTATCCACCTACCGTACCCTACCTATCCACCTACGCTACCCATCGATGTACTCATCGACATGTGTTTCCTGCCCATCTACCTCGAAACTACACTTAGTGCTGTTGGTTATGGTTTTTGTTTTAGACCGATTCATCGTGAGTCCAACCCTGAGGCTTGCCGTGCTTAGGTCTTGAAGCATAGTCTGTAGTTCCAGAGCTGTGGGGGCAAAAAAGTACTATGTCGTCGGCAAATCGGAGGTTTGTCAACCTCCTACTACCGACTTCAATGCCCTTGGTCATTCATGAGGCTGCCAGTGTCCTAAATATCTCCTCGGGAGTGCTCCTACTTACTAATATTATAAATGCGAAAGTTTGTGAGGATGAATGGATGGACGTTTGTTATTCTTTTACGCAAAAACTACTGAACGGATTTTGATGAAACTTTACAGTAATATACCCACTTAAAACTTATAATGACTTAATCTTACTGATATTATAAAGGTGACAGTTTGTATGTTTGTGTGTTTGGATGTTTGTTACTCAATTATACAAAAACGGCTAACGGATTTGGATGAAATTTGACACATTGATGATATATAACCTGGATAAAGTACCTACTTTTTTCCCCGGAAGTACTTTCCTGTAGGACAATTTCCGACCTCCACGCGGGCGAAGCCGCGGGCGAAAGCTAGTGTTATTATATAAGTCACCCATAGACGGTCTACCAGCTGTCACCCACCCATTATAATAATATTTCGCTGTGCTATGGCATTCTTGCACATGATAGTTGGGGCGCGTCCTACCAAAGCGTGCTCGCCAAGGTGGAGCAGGCTGTGGACCTGGAGGCACTCGGCGCCAAGAATGGCCTCAGGCTGAAGGTAACCGCGACCGGGGCCCGGATGCTGGAAATCCCTGGTGCGGACAGCGGCCCGGCCGCTGACGCTCTGGCCGAAAGGCTCAGAGCATCCATAGACGCGGACGAGGCCCGGGTGTCCAGGCCCACCAGGTGCGCTGACATGCGCATCTCGGGCCTGGACGACTCGGTGACGGAGGCACTGGTCGTGGCCGCTGTCGCTAGGACGGGGGGGTGCTCTGCCGAGCAGGTTAAGGTGGGCACCATCCGTCCTGACTTCACGGGGATGCAAGCCGTGACGGTGAGCTGCCCCGTGTCGGCGGCCAAAAAGGTTGCCGAGGAGGGCCGAAGGCTTTTGGTGGGCTGGGTTTCCGCGCACGTCAAACTGCTGGAACCCAGACCTCTGAGGTGCTTCCGCTGCCATGTGGGTCACCGAGTGGGAGTAAAATGCACCTCGGAGGTGGACCGCAGCGGTAACTGCTACCGCTGTGGTCAGCCCGGTCACGAGGCTGGCTCGTGCACTGCCGCGCCGCACTGCGTCGTATGTGCGGCTGCTGGCAAGCCAGCTGACCACCGGATTGGGGGCAAGGCCTGCGCCAAACCCGCCAAAGCCGGAGGCAGGGGCAAGCCTTCCGCCACCGCCGTCACCGCCGCAGCCGCCGCCACTACTGGCGCCGCCGCTGCCGCTTCCACCGTCGTCGTCGCTGCCGTTGCCGCCGCGGCAGGGTCCTCCCAGGGGGCTCGGGAGGGGGCTGAAATGGACTGCCAATAACAGCTCCATTACGCCTCCTCCAGGCGAACATCAACCACTGCGCTGCAGCTCAGGACCTATTTCTCCAGAGCATGGCGCAGTGGTCGATTAACATCGCCGTGGTCGCTGAGCCGTACTTTGTCCCGCCCAGGGATGACTGGGTGGAGGACCTGAGCGGCTCAGTGATCCTAATTTCGTCGGCCGCCGCCGGTACTCCGTCCCTCGAGGCTGTCAAGAGAGGACGGGGTTGCTCAATGCTGCGACCAACTACCGACCAATCTCCCTTGGGACTGTCTTGGGTAAGGTGTTGGAGCGTCTTGTGCAGCCCTTACTGTTGAGGACTGCTAAGGTAGATGATGCTCAGTTTGGTTTCCGTCCTGGTTTATCGACTGACCTAGCAATACTGTCGTTAAAGTATACGGTAAACTATTACAAAAGTCGGAATACCTCGGTTTATGCCTGTTTCTTGGACCTGAGTCGCGCATTTAATTTGGTGAATTATAATATTCTCTGGGGCAAATTGCGTGACTCGGGAGTACACCCGGACTTAGTGAGTATGCTGCAATACTGGTACTGTTTAGAAATTAAACAAATTAAGTTTTGATTAAACTTGGTATATTACCCCCATATATATGCATTTATAGGTATATTGCCCCCACTTACGGAGAGTCTCCAACCTGAGCTGCTGGAGGAGGTGGTCACAGCCCTCTTCCCGGCGAGAGCGGAGCATACTCCGCCGCCGATGGCTTTGCCCACAGCCGCAGAGTCTCCGGAGGAGAACGCCATCAACGTCCCAGAGGTGACACAGGCAGAGATGAGGGCAGCCGTGATGCGGCTCCGGGCCAAGAACGTGGCTCCGGGGCCCGACGGGATCCACGGCTGCGCGTTAGCCCTCGCTCTGAAGGAGCTTGAGCCCCAACTGAGGGGACTCTACACAGCGTGCCTTGAGCAGGGCCAGTTTCCCACTCTGTGGAAATCAGGTCGTCTGGTCCTGCTCAGGAAGGCGGGGCGCCCTGCGGACTCGCCGTCCGCGTACCGGCCCATAGTGCTGCTTGACGAGGTGGGCAAGCTGTTTGAGCGGATAATCGCAGCCCGCCTCGTCGGCCACTTGTGCAGAGAGGGGCCGGACCTGGACGACAGCCAGTTCGGGTTTCGGCATGGGCGCTCCACGATCCACGCTGTGTCGCGGGTTAGAGTCCTGGCGGAGGAAGCGGTGTCCCGGGGCGGGGTGATGTTGGCGGTGTCCTTGGACATCTCCAATGCTTTCAACACCCTGCCCTGGAGTTGTATTCGGGAGGCACTACGGTATCATGGCGTGCCTCCCTACCTCTGCCACATCGTTGGGGCTTATCTGTCAGAGAGGTGTGTCACCTACATGGGACGTGATGGCGGGAACCAGCGCCGCATGTCGTGCGGTGTTCCACAGGGCTCGGTTCTTGGCCCGCTCCTGTGGAACATCGGGTACGACTGGGTGCTGAGGGGCGAACTCCAACCGGGCGTCGATCTGACGTGCTACGCGGACGACACGCTGGTCACTGCCCGGGGGAGCTCGCACAGGGAGGCAGCGTTGCTGGCGACGGCTGCGGTCTCACAGGTGGTGGGCCGCATACGTCGCCTGGGCCTGGAGGTGGCCCTCAGCAAGTCGGAGGCCATGGTGTTTCATGGCCCCCGGCGGGCGCCACCGCCCGGTTCACACATCGTGGTCGGGGGGGCTCGGATTGCTGTCGAGTCTACCATGAAGTACCTAGGATTGGTGCTCGACAGCCGGTGGAACTTCGAGCCCCACTTCCGGCGGCTGGCGCCCAAGTTGCTGGGCGCTGCTGGGGCGCTGTTCCTAATTTGGGGGGCCCGAGCGCCGCTTGTAGGCGGCTCTACGTGGGGATCGTGCGGTCGATGGCCCTTTACGGGGCCCCGATCTGGGCGGCTGACCTGACGGCCGGTAGCATCGCAGTCCTGCGCAAACCGCAGAGAGCGATGGCCGTCAGAGTCATCAGGGGGTATCGTACGATCTCCTACGAGGCGGCTTGTGCACTGGCCGGATCCCCGCCCTGGGACCTCGAGGCGAAAGTACTCGCGTCATCGTATCGGTGGCGCGAGGAAGCGAGGGCGCGGGGCGAGCAACCGATGCAGCGACACATGGAGCTGCATCGGTCTCAGCTCCGCGAGGTCCTGGTGGCGGAATGGCGGGACAGGCTTTCACGCCCTACCGCCGGCCTCGACATCATCGAGGCGGTCCGGCCGGTGCTCGACCTCTGGCTCGGGAGGAGGCACGGCTCCCTGTCGTTTCGGGTGACGCAGGTGCTCTCGGGGCATGGTTGCTTCGGGAAGTATCTGTGTCGCATAAACAGGGAGCCGGACGCCCGGTGTCACCACTGCGTCGACTGTCGGGAGGACACGGCGCGGCATACGCTGGCAGAGTGTGCCGCTTGGGAGGAGCCGCGCCGTGCCCTCATCTCAGAAGTAGGCAGTGACTTGTCGCTGCCGGCCGTTGTGAATGCGATGGTCGGCGGCGAGGAGTCCTGGGACGCGGTGGTTTCCTACTGCGAAACGGGAAGGAGGCTGCGGAAAGGGAGAGGGAGATCTCATCCACTCACCCGGCCCGCAGCAGGCGCACCGGGCGTCGGAGGAGGGCGGACAACGCCCTCTTCCAGCCCCCCTAAATGGGTCCAGGGGCGACGGACTCGGGGACGTCTGTCGCCCCCCACACATCAGGACCCGAGGTGGCGGCGCGTAGTGTTCCACGCGCGCCCCTCTTAGACGGCGCGGGGGGAGTTTAACACCTCACTCCCCCCTGACCCGAGGAAGAGGCCCGCGTTCGCGGGCCGGCACCAATCGGGGGTTGCGGAAGATTTTTAAGTTCCCGCGACCCCCGGCGTCGGTGTGAGATGGGACACCGGGGTGGTTTTTAGTCAGTAAGAGTCTGACAGACCCCTCCGCCTTCCCCAGGGCGGGGGACATCCATGAGGATTTTCCACCCCGGAACAAAAAAAAAAAAAAAAAAAAAAGGTTAGTCTCTCCTAGAGACGAACCTTCGCAATGACAAAATGAAAGCATCAGTGCTCATATCGCTGACTATCTCTAAATGAATCGCTTTGGACGAGAGGCATACAAACAAACATAGGTAGCATTTCGAAATACGATTGCCTTTACCCTTACGGCTAGAGATCATAAACGGACCAGCAAAATCAACACCACACGAGTAGAAAGGAAACATAGAAAAGCTTCTTTCGGCAGGTAAGTTTCCCATTAAAGGTTGTATTGTCTTCCCGCGTAGGCGAGTACAAACTATACACTGCTTTGTCGTGCTACGTGCTAAGTGTCTGCCACCTATAGGCCAAAATCGTTCTCTTATTGAGGCTAGAAGATGTTGAGGACCAGCGTGAAATAGACGTTCGTGTTCGTACCTTAATATTAATTTAGTTAAATGATGCTTAGCATCTAAGATAATGGGATGTTTTTTATCATAGTCGAAATCAGAGTTTTGAATTCGACCCCCAACTCTTAATATGCCATTTGAGTCAATAAAGGGATTAAGCGGCAATAGTTTAGACTTATGTTTAAGATTTTTGTTATTTCTAATCAATTTAATTTCCTCAGCATAACTTTCTGACTGACTTAACTTAACTAACATTAGCAAAGAATCATCTAATTCCTTACTATCTAATGGTCCACTAATTTTAGCATCTTTATTTTTACAGTAATTTAGGAAACGTTGTACATACACATAAATTCTCTTTATTTTATTTAAATTAGAATGTTTTTCAAATTGAATTATTTTGTTTGTTACACTGACATGACATTCAATAGTGTGCAATTGTTTAAGTTCAGGTAACATGTTAGGGATTTGTGTGTATGTTTGTGTAGGCCAACAAGATGGGTCACTAGCGAGGAACGAAGGCCCTTCCCACCAGAGGCGGCAGGACTGCAAATGCTTAGGAGTCACACCTCTAGACGGAATATCTGCAGGGTTTTGATCTGTGGGAACATAACAGAAGGTGAATCCAATTGCAAGTTGATTGATTTCATTCACTCGGTTACACACAAATATTTTAAGATCCCGGGGTGGAGTATTCACCCACCCTAGCACAACCTTAGAATCAGTCCATATGAATTTACGACTAATATTACAATTTAATGACTCTAATACTTTTGCACATAAACGTGCACCTAACAAGAAGCCACATAACTCCAATCTGGGTATTGTGGTTGGGTTCATAGGTGCCACTCGTGCCTTAGCACACAACAACCTGACTGTAACTTTCTGATTATGATTCACAGAACGCAAGTAAATACAAGCTGCATAGGCTTGTTGAGAGGCATCCACAAAACAATGTAATTCTATATTACTAGGTGTATCACACAGAACTCTTCTTGTAACACGAATATTAGTGAAATTTAAAAATTCCTTTAATAGATAAGCCCAGTTTTTACAAAACTCAGCTGGTACTGGATCATCCCATTCCAGCTTAGAGGACCATAACTGTTGAAGTAAAATCTTAGCTACTATTACACAGGGACACAATAATCCTAAGGGATCAAAAACTTTGGCAGTAGTAGAAATTATTGATCTTTTTGTAATATGAGTAGAAGGCTCTAAATCTGTAGAGAATTGCAGCGTATCAGCCTTGGGACACCAATTGAGGCCTAATACACTTGATTCTTTGTTGAAATCTATAGGTTTTGAAGAATCACATTCATCATCGAATAATTGAGGGCAATTTGTTCGAAATTTCCTTAGGGGAAGGCATGAAGAATTAAGTGTTTTTACAACTCCGTGATAGATGTGTTTTAGCCCTTCTATGGTTTCTGACCCAGTATTTAAGTCATCTGCATAAAAATCGTTTCGAATTACACAAGCAATAGACTCATCCCTACACTCATTTGCCAGTTGTAAGAGACATCGAGTACTTAGAAATGGTGCAGAGGCAGTCCCATAAGTAACTGTATTGAGTTGTAAAACATCTATCGATTGGGACTTATCATCACGCCACAGAATAAGCTGCAGATGGCGCTGCTGTTGCCCGACTTCAATTTGCCGGTACATTTTCTCAATGACTGCTGTGAGAATGAATTTATGCCTGCGAAATCGCAATAAAATAGAGATTAAATCACTCTGTACTACTGGACCAATCAATTGAATTTGATTAAGTGATTTCCCAGAGCTAGTTTTAGAAGAAGCATTGAATACTACGCGGAGCTTTGTGGTTTCGCTCTTTTCACGAATTACTGCGTGATGAGGCATGTAGTATCCAAACTTTGGTTTATTTATTTTAGTTAAATGCCCTAAATTTGCATATTCATCTATAAATGCCTTGTAGTTGTCTTTTAAATCAGGATATTTTATAAATTTTCTTTCCAAACTCTCAAAACATTTTTTAGCGACATAGTATGAGTCCCCGAGAGCCTTTTCAGGCGACTCTTTCATTGGCATTAACACAGAAAATCTGCCATTTGTTAGGCGAGATACGTTTTGTACAAAATGATCCTCACAGAGTTGCTCTTCGTTGGAATATGTTTTTGTGGCAGGTAAGTCATCAATTTTCCAAAAATTTTCTAACGAGTCCTTTATCTCCTGAGTAAAATTACAATAAACCTTTGAAGAGGACTGACTACCTTGTATAGGGCCACTTATTAGCCATCCGAGCATAGACTCCTGTAGAACCGGTTTATTACTGCCCAACTTAATTAAATTAGAGCCAACTATATCCCAATACACATCTGCTCCTAAGAGGATGTCAACCTCAGACGGGGAGAAATAGTTAGGATCAGCTAAAGTGATATTTCTAGGTAATTTCATATGTTCAGTATTAATTGCAGAGTTTGGTAAGATTCCAGTTATTCGAGGTACTACTAGACACTTAACATTTAATTCAAATGGAATACATCTAGATTTAATTGTAATGTAACAAGTTTCAGTGATGTTGCATGTAGCGTTATTAATCCCACAAACATTTACTGAATCATCGGGGTTTATTGTTAGCCCTATCTTCCTCCTTAATTTATCTGTGATGAACGACGATTGACTGCCTGTGTCTAGCAGTGCACGGGCTGTATGTGTCTTATTATTAATTTGAATTTGCACTAGCGCTGTACATAATAGAACTTGGTCACTTGATGCCACAGACAGTGACACAGGTAAAGAGGAAGATGTAGTAGAAGGTTGTTCACTTTCAGAAGATGTAAGATTGCTTTTTGATATGTGTATTAAAGTGTTGTGTTTCCTTTTGCATTCGCGACATACAGCTCTCAGCTGACATTTAAAAGCACTGTGACCACTATGCAAGCAATTTTTACATAACTTTAACTTATTAACTTCACTTAGTCGCTCATCTACATTCATAGTTTTAAATTTTGAACATTCATGCAAACGATGATTTTCATTGCATAAAACACAAAAATTCTTGTTTTCTTTCTTATCAACTGATACAGTTAGACTTTTAGATTGGGTGGTTACCCTAGGTTTATAATCCACCTGCTTGTCAGAACGACTATTATTAAAATAGTCTCAAGTATGTCAGCTCGACTGCGCAGAAAAGAATAAAACTCACTAAGTGAAGGTAAATCTGCAAGATTGCACTTGTATTCTTCCCACTTTCTACTCGTGTGAATATCTAGTTTTGCTGAGACCATAAATATTATAAGCACATCCCACATGTTAGTAGGCTGGCCAAGAGTGTCAAGAGCCCTCAAATGTTTTGACACATGGTCAACGATAAACCGCAATGACTTATAGGACTCTCTTTGAATAGACTCTATGTTCAATAATGCCTTTAAGTGATTATTTATTAATAGGTTCTTATTATCAAATCTCTGACATAGGAGGTCCCATGCAACCTTGTAATTTTTTGAACTAAATTCTATTGATTTAATAACAACAGCTGCACTTCCTTCAAGTGCAGACCGTAGATAATGGAATTTATTAATTGGTGCAATGTTTTCATTGCTATCAATTACTGACTGAAATGTGTCTTTAAATTCTAACCAGTTTAGGTAATTCCCATCAAATGTAGGAAGTTTGATTGTGGGTAATTTTATGCCACTAAATGAATGGCAACTAGCATTTGATACATGGTCACTATTTTCTTTCTCAACCTTTTTTAGGGGAGAATTATATAAGACTAGCTTTCGCCCGCGGCTTCGCCCGCGTGGAGGTCGGAAATTGTCCTACAGGAAAGTACTTCCGGGGAAAAAAGTAGGTACTTTATCCAGGTTATATATCATCAATGTGTCAAATTTCATCCAAATCCGTTAGCCGTTTTTGTATAATTGAGTAACAAACATCCAAACACACAAACATACAAACTGTCACCTTTATAATATCAGTAAGATTAAGTCATTATAAGTTTTAAGTGGGTATATTACTGTAAAGTTTCATCAAAATCCGTTCAGTAGTTTTTGCGTAAAAGAATAACAAACGTCCATCCATCCATCCTCACAAACTTTCGCATTTATAATATTAGTAAGTAGGAGCACTCCCGAGGAGATATTTAGGACACTGGCAGCCTCATGAATGACCAAGGGCATTGAAGTCGGTAGTAGGAGGTTGACAAACCTCCGATTTGCCGACGACATAGTACTTTTTTGCCCCCACAGCTCTGGAACTACAGACTATGCTTCAAGACCTAAGCACGGCAAGCCTCAGGGTTGGACTCACGATGAATCGGTCTAAAACAAAAACCATAACCAACAGCACTAAGTGTAGTTTCGAGGTAGATGGGCAGGAAACACATGTCGATGAGTACATCGATGGGTAGCGTAGGTGGATAGGTAGGGTACGGTAGGTGGATAGGTAGGTGTACCGTAGATAAGCACTTAGTGCTACCAGTGCGAAACCGGGGCGGGAAGCTAGTATAAAAACAAAAAAATATAAATTGCAGTATTACTGTGAAGTTTCATCAAAATCCGTTCAGTAGTTTTTGCGTGAAAGAGTAACAAACATCCATTCATCCTCACAAACTTTCGCATTTATAATATTAGTAGGATAATATAAGTAATTAAAATAAAAACCAATTGCGTAACACACTATCAATCAAAATCTGAATGATTTTATGGATATTGCTAATCCATTGCTTCATTAATTATTATGTTCGAGAAATCTGTCAACAACGTAAATAACGCAATTAATTTTGTTGAACTGTCAAAATGAAACCCATTGCTATTGTAAGTGTTACGCAATTACCCCGTTGATTTAGGACATGTAACACGTTCCTGTGGGATAATTTCCGACATTCACGATTGAATTTTAAAACTAACCGTTATTCTTAAACTAACAAAAAAAGAAAGACTTCTTATATCTAATTAAAATAAAAACTACTATAATATATTTCTACTTAAAATACTACCAAAAAATTGTTATTAGAACATGGCGCGTCATTATCTGGCCCGCCGCTCACCCCCGCTTCATTCTTATCGTTGTAACTTTTAAACTATTCTTTCAAATGTCTTAGTGTAAAAGACAAAGTTTATCTACATTAAATACCGAAAGCGATGAAGTTATTAATTTTGATAAGAATTAACTAAATACTCCAAAATGTGCAATGTAAAAAAAGTCTCCATTTTAAATGTATTTATGGCTCAGTATTTTAGCTATAATGGCTTCCACATAAAAGATAGATATATGCTGTCGCGGACTTTTATTTAGAACTATTTCAGACAAACAATCCCACGATACATTATCTTCGTATAACTCTAACGGTTTAGGCAGCGCACGCCAAGATAGCTCTCAGAGGGCAGAAATTTTTCCGACTTACTTCATACTTATCGTTATATTATGGCAAAATCAAACAAAATCGTTATAAATTGTAGCCTATGTGTTATTCTGATGTATAAGCTATATCACTGTAAAGTTTCATCAAAATCCGTTCAGTAGTTTTTTCGTGAAAGAGTAACAAACATCCATACATCCATCCATCCATCCTCACAAACTTTCGTATTTATAATATTAGTAGGATTAGTAGGATAGTAGGATAGTAGGATATCTTGGCTAGTTGCGATTAAGCTAATAAACTGGTTTTCTAAACTATCTCTTTCTTTAATTTGCTCTGTAATATCAGAATGCAATAAATCTATGTTGTTTTGAATGGCCTCAAACTCTTCCATAAGCGATTGAATTTTATTCAATTTTAATTCTAATTCTTTATATTGAATAGAAGAAATTTCTTTTAAGCCACTTAAATTATCTAAATAATCTGAAAATTTTGTTACCCTTCCCTTGATAATACCGCGCTGTTTGACTAACTTAGTTATTTCTACCTTGAGCTCTGATTCATTCATTTTTATAGATTATAGTCACTAATGACACAGGCGAACAAACAATGAAACAATAAAATGTGCACTCAAACCCGTTTGAAGAGCAGAGAAGCTCAGGTCCAGTCGCTCGCGCTGGTGCTATTTAGCACGACACGATGCTCAGGGCAGCTCGCGTCGAGCAGACAGCTTAGGCCAGCAGCGCGCACGTGACGGAACCGGGCGGCCGAGTCCGATGCACTCCACTTCACGGAGGTATGCTGGAATAGTCGGCGTATGGTATTGAAACAACGGTAGCTAACTTTGTCTTAGTGGTACAGGGGGTAGGTTATAGGCACTCTATGTGCTGAATTAATGAGTGAATTAGTAAAATATAGAACGAGTTAGGTAGGCTAGCCAACTGTTATAACTGGAATAAACTTATAACATAATTCTTTAGCAGAATAGGTGAAATGCGTGCATACAGCGTGGGCGCGTGCTCGTATTTTAAAGCTTGATTAGATAATTAAATCTAACGCTGAGATGCACGTGCTTGTATCTTGTGCCTAAACACAGCAAACACCAGTTAGCTAGCTTAGAAATAAAACCCAACACTCGAGTAGCAAGTCGGCCATTACACACACACAATGCGAGAACACGGATCGTGAAAATTAGTTAGGTAAGATAGGTAGGAAAAGGTTAGGAACAGGGCTTACTCTCCTTGGGCTAGACCTCCGGTTCACGATGTCCCCAAAGGCTCCCGAAGCAGCAACAGCCAATCCTTTTCTTAACTCGACCGGTTCCTCGCTGGCTAGGTAGCGGCAAATGGCGTGAGCCACGTGTGAAGCCCGCAAACTCGACAATTTCTTGATTAAATACGATATGTATGTTCGTCACTGGTCGCCACTTTTGTTTAGAAATTAAACAAATTAAGTTTTGATTAAACTTGGTATATTATGTTATATTAAACTTGGTATTTAGTTGCACTTTTTGCGTTGTTACGCGGTCGACGTTTGCGGAGCAGTGTAGTGGCGTGGCGGCGCGGCGCGGCGGTCGGCTGCGCTCGCGCTCCCCTCGTCCCTCTTCCCCTCGCTCGCCTGCTTGCTTGTGCGGGGCGCGTACAGGTACGGTAACCAAACTAACCGTGTTAGACGAGCGCTCTCGGTAAGGTGCAATATGCTTGCACGCAGATTTTCCCGTTGTAGCACGTGTGTTAAAAAGACTTTGTTCCGTGCCTATTGCCTCTGTTTTTACACATGTCAACTGTCGACAAAATTTAAAAGGTCGACAATTAGTAGCATGCGTGTGCAGTACAGTGATGCCTACCGCATCTTAATGAAATTTCCTCGGTACTGTAGCGCGTCGAGCATGTTCGCTGAAGCGAGAGTGCCGGACTTTTATGCCATTATTCGATCGCGCATAGCATCATTTTCCAGCAGTTTGCGAAAATCGACCAATCAACTGTTGAGGGTTGTTGGTGAGGATTGGAGCAGTCCGATCCACAAGTATTCGATCCACAAGTACTCGAAGTCCATCGGAGTGCCAACCGTCGATGAAGTTTGGGTGATATTTGTTGTTTTTTGTGATTGTAGTGAATTTTAATGTATTTTATAATAATTTTAATGATTGGATGTTTTGTGTTGTATACACGGTGAAATTTTAATCACCGTTTTCCTCTTAAGGGGTCATTGTACTCATCATTATGAACAACTTTTACTATGGGTCCAAACCTGAAATCGTGAAAAAAAAATCAGCTGTTCCCTACATTTATTTTCGCATAACTCGTCAAAATGTAGGGAACAGCTGATTTTTTTTTCACGATTTCAGGTTTAGTCCCATAGTAAAAGTTGTTCATAATGATGAGTACAATGACCCCTTAAGAGGAAAACGGTGATAAAAATTTCACCGTGTATATTAATTGTATTTTAAACTAGCTGCTGCCCGCGGCTTCGCCCGCGTGAGTGTCGGAAATTACCCCATACATCCCCATGGGTTTTAAGTATAAATATCGAGTTAATCGGACCGCGCGTTAAAATTCTTCCATACAAACACTGACACCCCCCAACCCCCGTTTGGGGGGTAATTTAGAAAATAAAAAACTACAAACTTTATAATTTATTTAGATAACTATTCGTGCGAAGTTTCATGTTTATTACCTCAAGGAATAAGGTTTTTCATACAAACTTTCATCCCTTATTTTACCCCCATAGGGGTTGAATTTCGAAAAATCCTGATACACGTTATTCTTAATTTTTGGGTTTAAGTATAAATATTGAGTTTCGAGTTAATCGAACAGCGCGTTAAAATTCTTCCATACAAACTTTGACACCCCCCAACCGTAGGATAGGATACTTTTCCGGGATAAAAAGTACCCAGTGTGGTGCCCAGGATATTAAAGAATAATTATACCAAGTTTCATCGTAATCGAACTGGTAGTTTTTGCGTGATGCCTGAACAAACAGACAGACAGACAGACAGACAGACAGACAAAAAAATTTTTAATCACATTTTTGGGTTCGGTGTCGGTCTAGTAACACACCCTGCCATTTTTTTTGTTGAGATTTTCTATGTACAGAATTTTCACTTCTACAGATTTATTATAAGTATATAGATGATGGAATGAATTGTATTGTATGATTTGTGACGTGTACATTGGGACTTAGTGCCTTAGTAAATAAATAAATTATACAAAGATAGAAAGAAAGAAAAAGAAAGAAAAAGAAAGAAAAAGAAAGAAAAAGAAAGAAAAAGAAAGAAAAAGAAAGAAAAAGAAAGAAAAAGAAAGAAAAAGAAAGAAAAAGAAAGAAAGAAAATACGTTTATTTGCGGCAAACATGACGCAATGAAAAGAAAGTACACAAAAAATAACAAGTTGGGGGAAAATATGCGTCACATCCACGCAAAACGGCCATCGCTCAGCATAATGCTGCGACCCTATGCGAGACAGAGCCCCAGCGCTGGTTTTCAGCGACAGCCGGCGTTAACGTGATGACGCTAACCGGTGCAGCATAGAATGAGATAGCAATAAACAGAAATAAAAAATAAAAAAAACAATTACTATAAGTCCTAAAATAAATATAATATTTGGAATAGCAACATTCCGTTTCGTCGGCGACTCACGCGCCAGACGCCACGAATATTATATTATCTGTGCCACAGGCCCAATGCAAACTGTGCGTTCAGCTGTCATAGAAAGATAAAAAGTACTTGTTTTGGTTTTGACGTATTTGTTACGTAATAATCATGCGCAATAATAGGAATGCTGTTACGTAATAAAAACAAAGGATGTACCTATTGGATGATTTTGGAGCTGTGGGTTTTGTAAACAGTGTTTGTGTTAGAAAGGTGAAGATGACAAAGATGACAAACCCGGTAACATAGACACTTAAAAGATCAACCGGCGCAGACCCAGATGGTAAGTGCAAAATAATTAATTATTATACATAACATAACAACGAGATTTTAATGAATTTTATTGATATTATTAAATATTAAATAGATGAAATTAGATTGGATTGTTATATAAATTAAGATAAGTATATTTGTTATCAAGGAACTGTACGCTTGACAAAGCGTCGTGTGCAGTTGATACATAAACATAATACATATATACACTTAAGGTTTAACCATAAATTACAGAAACGCGAAAGTGGCGTTCCTAAGTATGAGGGATGAAAGCAGTAGCGAGAGACAGACATCAGTACTGCCCCACTGACAGAGCATGGAATTCCAAGGGTCTCTTTGTAAGAGTCCACTGACAGAGAGGGGAATTTCAAGCAGCCCGCGCCCCAGGAGATCCCAAGCCAAAGCCTGCATGCCATGACCCCTGAGGTACAATAGACCAGCACTAAAGTATATGGTTTGAAAGGAAATTTGTTCATTCATGAGCAGCTTTTTATACTGGAATTTAAAAGATTGAATTGTTTTCAGGCATCGCATTGGTGGTGGAAGATCATTCCAACAGCGCGTGGCTGCAAACTTGAAACACCCTCTAAATGCTGTAGTTCTGTGCATTGGCACCATCAGCGGACTTACCATAGAGCGAAGACTATACTTTAGGTGGTTTTGTTTCCAAGTTAGCTTTTCATAGAGATAATGTGGTGTATGAGTTCTAATGACACCGAACAACAAGTTGGCTAAATGAAGCTTCCTCCTGGCAACCATCTTTAATAGTTTTAGTTGATTAATATATGGAGTAACATGACTTCTACGCGAGATGTCAATACAGAAACGGACACAGGCATTCTGGATACGTTGGATTACACGCTCTGTTCTTGAAAGCAGGCATGGTCCATAGACTGTGTCACAGTAATTTAAACTTAGATAGAATGAGACTGTCTACAAGTTGCTTCCGTACTGATGTGCTTAGGTATTTCCGTATTCCATATAAGACCTTTAGCCTGTAAAAACAATTTCGGAGAACATTGGTCACATGGGCCTCAAAGCGCAGCTCTGGATCCATAATTAGCCCTAGATTGCATGTCTGGTCCACTCTCTCAATTTTCTCACCCTTGATAACTATCTCAGGGTTGGCAGACAGTATTGTGCTAACTTGTTTCTTTGAACCCAGCACCATAAATTTAGATTTGAGGGGGTTCAGAACCAGAGAATTCTCCTCCGACCATGAAACCACTCTATGCAAGTCCTCATTTATTTTCTGCACTGCGAAAGATGTTTCATCCCCCTTGAAGGATATGTACAGCTGGATATCGTCAGCATAATATGATATTTGCAGTTGACAAAGGATTTTATAATATCCGCTGATCCGCACTGTACAGGATGTACAACAAAGGCCCCAGAATCGATCCCTGAGGGACACCCCTTGAAACTGGGAGCGGGGGGGATGACACCACAGACCCATCCTCCCTATGCATCTCTACATATTGAGTCCTGTTGGTAAGGTAGCTATTAAACTCTATTAAAAGGAAGCTATTAAAAGATTTAGGAATTATGTTTGACAGTAAATTAATGTTTTCAGATCATATAGACCTTATTAGCACAAAAGCTTATAAGAACCTAGGATTTGTTCTTCGGTCATGCAAGGTGTTTAAAAATATTGGAGCTCTTAAATCTGTATATTTTGCCTATGTGCGCAGCGTTTTAGAATATGCGTGCCAAATCTGGTCCCCCCAATACATAATTTATAAGAACCAAATAGAAAGGATTCAAAAAAAAATTATTAACCATCTTAATTATCGCCTCCGTAAACCTCCGATGTCTTACGAAGATAGTTGTCGAACTTATGGTCTGCTAACACTCGATGAAAGGCGTAAAGTGATGGACATGTGTTTGCTCTATGACACTCTCAATGGATGCCTTGATTGCCCGGAGTTGGTCGAACAGATAACCTTTAATACTCCCCTACGGCGCACTCGTCACACGCCAATGTTGCGAGTTCCTAGGCACTCCACTAACTATGCCAAGAACTGTGTACTGACTCGCATAGCTCGAATTTATAACTCGGAATTCTCTGAAGTTGATTTATTTAACTGTAATAAACCGACATTCAAAAAACGAATAATGAAGATTATAAGCGGAGATAAATGACAGGCAACCAATCTTCTTCTTGTACTATCTTTTAATATCCAACCTCTTTTTTTAAAGAAAAATTCTAAATTGTAATCTAAATCTAAATTTAACTTAAAAGTAATTATATATTGTATTGTAATTTTTTTTTTCTTTTTTAAATATTTTGTTGTGTAATTGGAGATATCTGATATTAGTCCGTTCGCATGTATTTTACATATATCCCAGTTATAAAGGGAAACCTATAATTGGCCATAATATCTGTACACGCATATTTTGTAAATTATTGTTATGTATCGCTGTTGGTTACCTAAATAAATAAATAAATAAATAAACCACTCCACCGCATCCCTGTCAAAACCATAGAAGGCTAACTTTGACAGCAGTAGAGCGGTATTAATTGCGTCAAAAGCCCGGGAAAAGTCCAGCAGAGCCAGGATTGTACCCTCACCCCTGTCACGTGCTTCAAGAATACTGCCCACAACATCACATTACAGAGTCGTAGCAGTGCCTCTACCCTTTCTAAAACCAGACTGAAGGTCAGGAAGAATTTTATTGGTTTCGAGGTATTGGATAACCTGCTAGTATACTACACGTTCCAGGATCTTAGACAGGCAAGGTAGAATGCTAATCGATCTCAAATCCTTCATGTTAACAGGGTTATTATTTTTAGGGATAGGGCGAACAATAGCACAACGCCAGAGCTCGGGGAATGTACGCGTGGCGATGGACCGGTTAATGATGTCTGTAATAGCTTGCAAGGTAGTTGGCAACGTGAGAGATATCATATCAAGGCTTATACCGTCGACACCCTGTGCATTTGAGGCCGGGCCATACCTATGAGACTCAAAGTAGGACAATTGTGAGCTGTTATGGAGACAATTACCTGGTACGTCCAGAAACGCCGCGTTGATATCATCTGGGTTGTTGAAGTGACCAGGCAGCAGTCTTTGCTTATGGTCTGGAAGCACATCCGATTTTAGATTGCGCCATAATAGTTTCGGGTCCTTTATATGGTCATTGATGTTTTTGTTGAAATATGCCGACTTCTCGCTAACCAATGCCGTAACTGCCTGGTGCTTCAGATCCAGATAATATTCTTTATGGCCTGGATATTTAGTTTTATGAAATCTGTCCCTGGCTCTATCTCTCAAAGTCGTCATCAGTCTGACGTTCTCAGTTATCCAGGGAGTAGGGCGTGTTTTAAATATCTTCCTTTTAATAGGAGCGTGGAGATCGAATAATTGGACCATAAATGTGTTAAATGTGTCCACCATAGAATTGACATCACTCATGGCTCCAATAATCGACCATGGAATATTTGCCACGGACAGACATAGGTCGGGGTATGTGCTTGAGCTTGTACCCAGGTACACTAGGTCCTCGGTCCTCCTCACCTTTACGCAACCAAGTTTCATTGATAGCCATGATGTCCACAGCATGGTTGCCCATGGCCATAAAAAATTCATCTTGATTAGTCCCTAGAGAGCCCGGATTCAGTAGACCAAACTTAATACATTTACTAGGAGTCATTTGTCATCTGTGTATTGTATGTATGAAAGTGAAAGTATAAGTGGAGGTGGAGGTAGGATCTATGTTCAACAGTGGGCTGCAATGAGCTTAAGTGATAGAGTGTTGCTGTAATGTATTTGTTATTAGCATAGATTAGAACTATTGTAGAACAATTTATTGTGTAATATAATGTTTGGGTATTATATGGGTATGTTGTAATAAGTGTTTGAAATGTATTAATATGTAGATAAAATATATTATATAGAATATAAAAGAATTAATGGTATCTCACCATGCACACTTGCCGACCCGCAGTGAAGCGCCTGATAGTAACAGGATCGACGCATATCCTCCCAAGCAGAAATAATTAACATAAACTTAACATAAATTAAAATAAAGAAATAAAAAGCTAGACAGTAATCAGACTGTTTCATTGACAGGTCCAAATACCCGAGATATGTCTTCATCGGTGCGGATTCTATGTGTGGGGTCACCTGGCTTCCTCCTTGCAAAAATGCGGCCGCGCCTGGTCCACACAAATCTCCAGTCGAAGTGACTAGCAGCGTCCCGTGCCTTCTGAAACAACTGGCGGTTTGTCTTTGTAAGACGTTCGTTGAGGAAGAATCGCTGGGCCGGGCCGGACATGTCAAGGTCGGCTGTCGTCGCACCACGTCGGACTCGCGCTCGCCAATAAATCGTCACGCAGATCACGACGTGCCAGGCGCACGACAATGGCTCGAGGGCGAGTTTCTGTCACGCCTGCAGAGCTCGTCGCATTGAGCTGCCTCCCGCCGACTCGTTCTGCGCTGACAATGTCGCGTTCCTCAAGGTTGACCCCTAGCTTTAGGCTTACGATCTTGATGATGTGAACCGGGCTATCAACCTTGACCTCGGGTATTTTGATATCTGGATGTCATTTGCCAAGAGATCCTGATCCCTATCGTTGAGGTCGCGCCTTAATTCTTCAACGATCTTGTCCACTGCCCCGGCATTCGCCGGACCCGAAGAAGCCCGCCGCTCCAACGTCCACCCTGGCTTCAAGGCCATCGATGCGCGTGTTGCAGGAATTCATGGAGGTTTTAAGCTCCATCATCTCCATCTCTATTTCCTTCCGAAAGCCTTGGATCTCTGCACGCACCGCCCTCAGTTCCTCCAAGATCAATTTCATGTCAGAGCCGACTTCTCGTACCGTGACATCGCCTATGATAAATGAATGATAAATGATAAATGATTTATTTTCTGTAAGTAGGTTCATACAAACACTTTTACACGTCAATCATAATTATGTTTTAAAACTAGATGAGGTCGGCGTTTCCTATCTGACTACTCTGAGAAGAAAGGCCGAAACAAACTCGGAGGTCACAGTCTCTTTTAAAGTCCAGACATAATCTTGGTCAGATCATGTGAAGAATATGTAGATTCGTGTCTGAAATGGTCTTTTGAGGAAAGAACCACACAGATTGAGTGGACCTGTCCAGTCAGTGCACGCATTTGTCGGTAATCGTGCAGCTCAACTCAGAAGTCAAGGAGCTCAACGATTCGACGAACAATACCAAAGAAAGGACATTTGGGTAGGCCGCATATAGTACTCAAACTGCCAGACCATGGTTAAAACTAACTAAGAAAAGAAAAAGAAAAAATCAATGACCCACATAGTCTTCACATTCACAATAATAAACAAAAAAAAAAAAAAAAAAATACTTTACATAGTAAATATTCATGTCATTGTATATAAAAAAGTTCATGTCAATACGTATATAAAGTCCAGAGATGATCTTGGTCAGATCATTGGAGGACCATGTAGATTTGTGTCTGAAATGGCCTTTTGAAGAAACAACCATACCGATTTGAGAGGACCTGTCCAGTCAGTGCACGCATTTGTCAGTAATCGTGTAGCTCAACTCAGCACTTAAGCAGCTCAACGAATAGACGAACAATACCAAAGAAAGGACATTTGGGTAGGCCGCATAAAGGACTCAAACCGCCAGACTATCATAAAAAGTAACTGAGAAAGAGAGCAAATATATTTGACCCACATAGTCCTCACATTCACAATAATTAAAATAATAATAATATTATACTTCATAAAGTAAATATGGCTGTCATTGTGTTTCTAATAAAATTTAAAAAAAAACAGTAAAAGAACATTAAAATAAATGAATTGGAGCAGCTCACTCCATTCTATAGAGGCATTGTAAGGCGCCTATAGAGGCATTGTAAGGCGGGGGAGTGGCATAGTTTGAGTGGCACGCAGTATGAATAGGCGCAGGTTCTGGACAAATGTCAGAGGTTTTTGGCGTACTGGTTTCCATGCTGGCTTGTTCAGCGGGGGTTACTGAAGGAGATCTTTCCGCGTTGCCTCTGACGGGGGTCTCAGCCCTGTTATCTCTAACGAGGTCCTTTTTGCACTCGGGGCAATGCTAGCTTGCAGTAATTGTCGTTTTTGTAGGCACGCCTACACACACTCGGTGGTATTGAACCTGGCATTTACCGCACCTAGCGCCCTCTACTGTTGAGATGAAGCGACCGCAACCTCCACACTTGACACCTGGCATGATGGTAACTGAGACGAGCTTGTTGCCTAAGTGGTTCTAGGACTGCACGATAGATGGCGCCAGAGATGACTTGATACGGATCGATAGCGACAAGAAAGATAGATGGCTCTGCTAATACGTTAATGCTGCAATTACTTGTTGTAATAAGTGGGTAAGCAGCTAATTACGCCAAGACACTGTGTTGTTATATTGTTGATTTACTTCCCGTATTAGCACTATTTATTATTCACACCAATATATGTCAGGCTATGCTGCACTAAGTTTACTATTATATTAATTTTTTACCCTGAAACTTGTGTTTTGATTTATTTCTGAGAAAAAAGTTAGACAGGTCTACACCGATACAGACGTCAAACGTCAACCTAGATAGCACAATAACATTTGCTGCACTCATTCAGTTCATTCGATTTCGCGCTGACTTGTTAGAAACATAAGAAACAGCACGAAATAGCAAAAATCCCACTCCCGTTAAGCCTAGTTCAAATACTAATAAGATGAAATCTATGGTTGTTTCTAATAATTCCAGCTCTGAATTAAGTAAGTTATGCCCGCACTGTAAAGCTGATCACGTTTTAAGTAGTTGTTCACAATTCCTTGCACTAAGCATAGACGCCCGATTCAAATTAATACCTAAATATAAAGTGTGCTATAACTGTTTTCGTGCAGGTCACTTTGCTAACCGATGCAAAAAGCCGGGATGCAATATATGTAAGCGCCGACATAACACTTTGATTAATTCGTCGGAGAATAAAGGTACGGCAAATTCTTACAATAATGACATGAAATCACACGGAAGCTCGTCCCATTTTGTATCAACGTCATCACCCACTGACGCCGTGGCTAGCACTGATGCGAGTGCAAGTGCAAATAATTTAACTTTGTTCGGGGATCTCAGTTTGTTGAGCAGTGAGCGTAAACAACGCGCTGCGCTGTGTTATTGTCCACCGCTCTTATCAAATTATGTGATTACAATGATCGTGAGCACATAGGGCTAGCAATGCTTGATAGTGGTAGCACATCGTGTTTTATGACGGAACGAGTATGTACACGGCTTAACTTAACTACTAGTCAGATAAATGGTTCGGTCTATGGCATTAATAACTTAAGTTTTCGTGTAGGCAAAACATGTCATGGGAAAATGACGTCATTAGTCTATTGTTATGATGCTAAGTTTTATTGTTTTGTTTTGCCATCATTAGGGCATTTTCACTTTTAAGTGTACCCGCCATTTTTACGCTGTCCCACTTATTCAAAATTTTATAGCAAGATAAATAGTGACCATATTGTCTAATTTTTGGAATAAAACGGTAAAATATATATTCAATTGACGAATCCATCTGCAATCCTGGTAAAATACGTTTGAATTATTAATTTATGAGTATTTTAAATAATCAGGGTAACTGTTTCTGGCATGTCCCACCCCTTACCAACATTGAATTGGCCAAAATTACTAAAATGGTACTACGAATACATTTAAAAGTTTTGGTGCAACCATAGTGTATAGTTTCTCTCGTCACAAAAATTAAATTTGTACAATTTAAACTCCAATAACACAGGCGGAAATTACATTTTCAAAAAACGTTCTAAACTTAAACCGGTTGGACATTTCAGTTTAGTGACGGTTCTAGTTGTTCAAAATAATTACTAAGAAACTGATAGTGCCTAAAATGGCAACATTTTGTGAAAAAGATCACGGCCGGCATAATTAAAACGTCAGTTTTGATACAGTGTCTCGAGTGAAGGGTGGTTTTGTTTGTGTCGGCGGCTGTCTCCACTTTTTTGTCAGGTTAGTGATATTATTTCCTTATTAAGACAGGAGGTTTTATATCCTTCAACTGTTTTAAACGAATAAGATATCACTTGCAAATATTTTCAGATACTTTATTCTTATGGAATATTTAACTGTGATTAGAAAACTTTTCTCTTTTAATCTTGCCCGTGAATGTGACGTCAGTTTGGTGACATTTTTATTCCGTCACATATAGGACTGACTACAAATGTCACAAAACTGACACATAAGGCTGGGATCACAACATCCACAATTTGCAATATTTATTTTCAGGTAGTTTTTGTTTAATACGAGTATAGTTCACTATGCCATTAAGTGGCGCGGAAAGGACGAGACGTTACAGAGAAAAATTAAAATTAGATAACCCTCAGAAACATGAAAACCAAAGAAAGAAAAATTTGGAAAAAATTAAATCAAAGAAGAAAAAAAATTCAGAACTGACGCCAGAAGAAGCCGAAAAAAGAAGGGAAGAGTGGAGAAAGAATAAAAGGACTAGCCGGCAGAAACAAAAGAGAAACAAAGTTCTGGCTATTTCGCAAGATGAAAACATTATACCTGTCTCTAGTAGAGATACACAAGAAAATAACTTTAATGATATTTTAATTCGGAATCTGCGAAAAAAAAATAAAGTTCTTGTAAATAAATGTAAACGGTACACGAGATACAATGACACAATTAAAAGGAACCTGGAAAGTTATCGAAAGCGGTTCCAAAGGTTCAAACAAAAAACGGCAAATGAGATTGAAGTCCTGAATTTAAAGATTGTTAAAATGAAAGCTAGAGAGGAAATTTTAGAAAGCACACTAAAAACAACAATAATAATAATAATAATAATAATATTTATAAATAATAATATAATAATAATATTTAATAATATTTTATTCAAAAATAATACAAGGTATAAAAATTAGTACAATTTTGCTTAAATGTAAATTATATTCCTAAGACTTACGTGCCTGAACTAGGTAAATCCTGTGTCTCAGGCAAAAAGAGCTAAAATAGACTTATAAAAGAAATAAATAATCAAGAGGTTGACAATAGATCACTAATAATATGTTGAGTAGTTTAAATCCTAGTTTCTAAATTTGATAAATACTTAAAGTAATTTAGGTAAAATTTGTACATAATATTCATTTAAATACAGTTAGTAAATTCTCTGTATCTTCGTAAGACATACTTTGGAGAGCATCCTTAAGAGTTCTCTTACAATTTGCGTAGTTCCGGGAATAAATGTTTGCTTTCGAATTTAGTCTATTATAGAGAAGAGGACCTAGGTACAGGTAAAATTTGGATACAAAAGCATGTTTTGTTGTATTTTGTGGACAAACTATATCTTTACGTCTTTTATTAGTATATGCAGTGCTGTAAGGTAGAGCTGTGTGTTGTTTTAATACAATACCCATTATAAATAGCTGCCGAACTGTTAATACTTCACAAGATTTGTACAGGAGGTTAGTAGGAAAAAGGAAAGGGCGGAAAGTAGACACTTTGAGAATCGCCCTTTGAGCTCTCTCGATGGTTAGTAACATGGTTTTACCTGCTCCACCCCATGTGGTAATACAGTAAGTTAATATTGATTGACATAGAGCAAAGTAAACTTGTCTAACGACCTTTGGGTCAGCAATATGGCGTAACTTTTTAAAAACAAATATCAATTTACGAATTCTATTAGTTAAAGCTTGTATATGTTGTTTGAACGACAGTGTTTCATCTATTATAACCCCAAGGTATTTTGTTGTATTTGTCATTTTAATGTTGGGGCAAACACATTGGTTATCTGTAGGAATTGTGCAATAATGAGCATAAAGTGTCAAGGTAGTGCCTGTTGATGTTTGCTTGCGCATTGAAAACTTAATGTAATTTGTCTTGTCAGCATTTAGTGTTAGTGAATTATGTTGAAACCAATTATTAACAATATTGAATCCATGTTGCGCAAACTTGTAGACATTTTTTTCAGAGTCAGCCGAAAATAGAAGGGCCGTATCGTCAGCATAAGAAACAATTTGGCCTTGATCTAGATTTAGGTTACAAAGATCGTTTATGTATACCAAAAATAGTGTAGGCCCTAAAATACATCCTTGGGGAACGCCGAAGCGCTGAGAACATTACCAATCCTTACACATTGGGTACGGTCTTCTAGATAGCTCTTAAATAATTTCAGCTGGGTGCCTCTGATACCTATGGCTTCCAGCTTGCGCAACAGAATTGGAATAGAAACCGTATCAAAAGCTTTGGCGAGATCCAGGAAGATTCCTACTGTGTGGTTACCATTATCGAGTTCTTGTGCTAGATAGTCAGTCAGATGGTGTACGGCATCGTCTGTTGACATTTTAGGCCTAAATCCAAACTGCCGCTTAGATAAAATTGATTTATCCTCCAAGTATTTGTAAAGCCTTTTATTCAGTATTTTTTCTAATATTTTAGACATGCTAGGCAGCAAGGAAATAGGTCTATAATTTGTCACTTGATCTTTACTGCCTGATTTGTAAACAGGGACAACAACAGCTTTTTTTAGGCACTCGGGAAAAACACCTGCAGATAAACATTTTTGGAAGATATTAGTTAGTGGCGGTCCAAAAATGTGCCTGAACTGTTTGATAATTTTATTTGATATGTTATCCCAGCCAACTGCACAGTCGTCCTTCAAACTCATAATTATCGTTTCTACTTCAGTCTCGTCAGTGTCTTGCAACACAAAGGATGATAACATAGTGCTACATGTAATGGGTGTGCTTGTTAGATATTGTGATTGGCTCTGAACTTTTTCAGCCAAACATTTACCTACATTAACAAAGAAATTATTCGCATTGTTGGCAGATGCTAACGGTGATGTGTTTGCTTGTAATAAACCTGATGATGACTGAGTGTTTTTATAGTTATATGTTACACTTTTAATAAAATTCCAGATTTTTTTACTATCTGTACCAGCTTTTTCTAGTGCAATTTTATCGTAGTTGTTTTTTACGTTTTTTAGAAGATTATTACAAAAATTACGATATCGTTTATAGGACTGTTGCAAAATTACATTATCTGGATTAGATTTAGCTTTCATATGCAGTTTATCCCTATTTTTCATGCAGCGAATGAGTCCTGTCGTGATCCATGGTTTAATGTTGTAGTTTCTGTTATTTCGCCGTGACATGACCGTGTTCTTCTGAATTGCATGTTGTACATTTTTGATTAGGTACAACATACAAAACTGCGGATCAGCGGAATCGTAGACTGGGTCAAAGTCGATATTGCGTAAGTCATCTTCAAGTTTATTTACATTTAAACTAAAAATTGTGCGAGTGTCTACTTTAGGTAATTTACAATTTAAAATAAGTAGGGTAGCATTGTGATCGGTTATTGTTGAGTTAATTACAAGGGCAAGTGCAGGGAAATTTGACTTGAGCATAATATGGTCCAAACAGGAGCCACTTTGATGAGTAGGAAGAGTGTGAGCAGGAAGCAAACCATGGAAAGCGCACAGGTTAAGATATTCCTCAGCGGATGCTTCAGCACATTCTGGAAGAATATTGATATTAATATCTCCAGTTATAATAGTATTTTTGAAAGACGACAGGTTCTGTAAGGTATTGTTTAGAGAGTCAGTGAAATTATTTATATTTCTAAAACAGGGGGGTCGATACAGGGCAAGTATCGCTAATTCTGACCCAATTTTAACTAACAATCTGCTACAGTCGTGCATATTTGGTTCCTCGACAGACACATTGAGATGAGTTCTTGCATAAACTATCACCCCATCGTTCTGATTGTAGTTAATGTATACAAACAACATATCAAAGTTGCTCGGATAGGAAAGAAAAGAAAACCTTACGAAAATTGGTAACGAATTCCGGAAACAAGTCGGTTATCTCTAAAATGTTGGGACTGAAGGGTAAAGGAAGAGAAAAGAAAAAGAAATTAAGACGCAGTGGCATCGCAGAAATTACAAAATTCTACACAAGAGACGACATTAGTCGTAATACCGCCGGTAAAAAGGAAGTTCGAACAAAAAATAAAGAAAAAGTCCAAATTCGATATTTATTAGACACATTGCTAGATACTTTCAAAAAATACAAAGCTGAAGGTGGGCGTTATGGTTTCACCACATTTTATTTACACAAACCATTTTTTGTTTTGTCACCTGGCTTATCTTCAAGATCTACATGCTTGTGCGTGAAGCACAGCAACTTTGTATTTCTTCATACCGCTATGGTCAAAAATGGTTTAGTCATTGGCAGTATACGAGATACTTTAAATCAAGTATCATGTGACATAAATTACTATGATTGCATGTGGAATAAATGTCTGAAATGTAAGGACAAACAAGTGCATTATCAACAAATCAGTGCCGAGAAATTAAAGCAAAATGTGGAATGGTCACGTTGGGATAGACAAGATCATACGTATCAGAAAATGGAAGACCAAGAGATGAAGGAAATAACAACTAAGAAAACAGTAAGAATGACAAAAAAAGGAACTCTGAGTGACTTGAAAAAAGATTTTGAAAATGACTTATTAATGTTCAAAAAACATTTCTTTAATATGATACATCAGCAAAACCTATATAAAAAGGCAGTAAATGAGCTAAAAGAAAAAGAAGCCGTGATAGTATGCGATTTCTCTGAAAACTACCAAGCCAAACTTGCTGAGGAGATTCAGTCTATGCATTACGGGGCATCAAACCTTCAAATATGCCTCCATACTGGGATGGTATTTTGGAAAGATCGCACTCAATCTTTCTGCACATTGTCAGACAATACAAGTCATCAACCAGCAGCGATCTGGGCACACCTGACTCCTATTATTGAGATGATAAAGCGGGAAACCCCTGAAACGGCGATAATACACTTCTTCTCGGATGGACCTTCATCACAATATCGCCAGAAAAAAAACTTTTATTTGCTGGTTCACTATACAAAAAAGTATCTGCTGCAATATACCACTTGGTCATTTTATGAGGCAGGCCACGGCAAAAACGTGGCCGATGGAATAGGAGGGAGCATCAAACGCACTCTTGATAGAAAAGTGTGTACTGGTAACGATATTGTTGACGCAAAAGATGCTTATAACTTATTAATACGATGTTTGAACGTGACCAAAGTATTCCTGATTGACAGTTGCGCAATTGAAAATGTGTCAAAAGTTTTACCGGATAAAATACCGGTATTAAAGGGGACCATGCAATTACACCAAATTACTACCAGCCAAAGTGACGAATCGTTTATTATAAAATATAGAGATGTCGGCTGCTTTTGCGGTGACCTAAGAGGTCAATGTGCGTGTTTTTCACCAAAGTCACATTCTGTTGTAATCAGTTCAGGTGGCAAAAATAAGTCATCCGATATTTGCCCCTCAACTTCAGAAATTTCAAGGCCATGTGTTGAAGAAATACCCCAACACGTTAAAGAGAACAACGAAGTAGAAACTGAGCAAAGTCTGGATGATGGACCCAAACAAGTGACAAACAACCCCAAAATGGAAACTGCCCATGAATCTTCTTTAAATTTCTCATCGGATTTATTCGAGGGACTGAATAATATCGATGAACCTTTTGACTTGAATACTATCGATATTGATAATTTAACATTCACTTTTGACGACAAACTTTCTAAGCTAGACACCGAGGACTCATGGCAGCTTATTACCTTTGAAAATGAACAAGTGACCACTTCATCGCATACTGAGAAAGGTTTACTTGGAAGTAATGGTGCAGGTTTGATTGCAACTTCATCCCAGCTTTCTGATGTTAAAAATATGTCTTTAAATTTACCAAAAGGAAAGCGTCCTACAGATGGAAGTCACTGCTTTGTTGATCCCAAAAACGTAATTTTTATTAAAACACCACAAGTCAAGAGACAACCTGAAAAACGATTAACCAGAACTAAAGGAGTACGAATGTTAATTAAAGATACCAAAATGTCTGCTTCTACTTTAGCAAAAAAACAGTTCTCTGAGAAAATTGGTGCAGTAAAAGACCAAGGCAAAACAATCTGCAAAAAACCAAAAATTGTATCAAACATTAATTTTCTGGAATGCCATAAATGCTTTTCTTCTGTTCTTAACCAAAAAGGAAAATGTATTTCTTGCAAAAACTGGTTTTGTTATGAGTGCATGGCAGAACCTGACTGCTCTAATTATGTTTGCGAGTCATGTTTGTTATTGGAAGGTACTGTATTTTCTAGTAGAACTTTATAAGATTAATTCAACCAAAGTTTTTTTTTTTCTATAAATATTTTTATTTTTGTTTCAGATTGATTGACCGGTTACACTTGAGTACATCTGATGCAATTAGGTATATCGCAAAATATGGTGATTTTCCATGACGTGGATAAGGTACTCACAAGGCATGATTTGGAGCAGTTTTATATTGATGACGCTACCTGGCCCTGGCCCATGACTCATTTTATTTTAAGTGATAAGTGTTTTGGATGTCAACAAAAGATAAACAATTCAACAAGACTACAACATTTCACTTTGAAAATGACTAAAACGGATATTTGGAATTTGTTGCAATGTTCAAACTTCTGGTGTTTTTCTTGTAATTATGTTGTTTACGACCATTTTACTCCAGATGAATGTGATGTTTGCAATTTATACGCTTAATTTTTTATTAAGTTTTGAGAACATAATATATTTTTTTAGTTTTTTATATTTAATAAGATACCAAAGAAATATGTTCGGGTATATTATATATCGTTGATATAACATTCCTAGGTTGATTAATAACAATTGAGACTTTTAATCATAATAATAAAGTAAGTTCTACTATAAGACTGATTAGATAAATAAATAAAGTGCCAAGATTAGTTTTCTTAAGAAGAAGAACAGTTAGCTAGGTTAGTTACTATTAAAATTATAATCTACATAGTGATATCAAAGACTATTTAACTTGAGACTGATTAAATTCCTTTTAACGGTAATTAAAAAACCTACTGTAGGTACTTTCGTAGTTATATTATAATAATATCTTTTGGGGAGGTTGTCCCTTTTGCATATTGATTAATATTCAAATTATGTTCCTTGGTTGTCGATAGATAACACATAAGATTAAATTTAATAATGTAAGTTCAAATACTTTTAATAAAAAATGTGAAACAATAAAGACTTTTAATTACCAAAGCTATGTTTTATTTTATATCATGTAACCTCAGCTTAAGGTTTTTCAATGTGTCAGTTTGGTGACTGTCCCAATTTGCATGTGGACAAAATATTTTTTTTATAACTTTAGTTTTGTTGTTTTACTAAATAACTGTTTGGATATTGTTTTAGCCAGATAAAATATTAAAAACTGAAAAATATATTCATAAACTAACCACACTATCAAAGGAATATAATAAAAAAATCAATCTTCGTAGCGTCACTTGTCACAAAACCGAAGTTGAAACCTCATTTTAGAAAAATATGATTTCAATTCAAGATAATTATTTGTTTTTTTCGATGGATTGTAATATTCAGTAGCGAAGGAAATTAAAACATAAGTCAAATTACTTAAAACATAAAAACAGGACGATTTTTAAATCGTCACCAAACTGACCACTATTTCACTACAATGTCCATTCATTTTCCATTTTTAATAAGGAAAATATGCTATTTATTTAAAATAAAATACAATTTTCAGACCTTCAGACTATTTAGTACAGCCTAGGACCTTTAAATATCTTAAAAACATAACTTTAAAAAAATACTCGTATTTTTATCAGGGTACACTTAAAAGTGAAAATGCCCATTAACGACTGTTGTGCCCCTGTCGTGATGCCCACATTTCAGACCTGAATATTCCAGATTATATCTGTTTAGCTGACCCCACCTTTTACAAGCCTTCAGAAGTAGATGTCTTAATAGGAGCGGACCTTTTCTGGGACTTGGTTGGTTCACAGAGACTTAGACTAGAAGTAGGTAAGCCAGTGTTGTGTGAAACGTTGTTAGGCTGGATTGTTTCTGGCCCTGTTTCCTATAATAATGGTAACATTTCATGCAATTTAACTCAAACTGATTCCCCTAGTAATGGTGATTTAAATAATATTCGTACCGATTTAGAAAAAGTCTGGAATCTTAAAGAGATTGAGATTCACAATCCTCACATTATTTACCCGAGGAGAAATTGTGTGAGGAGCATTTTGTCAAGAATACGACACGTTTAGAGAACGGTCATTTTTGTGTTCGTATTCCTGTTAAGCAAAATCCTTCTATTTTCCAAGTGTCTATATTTCCTAGAATGCAGACTGAAGTCCAAGCCAGAGTTCGGTAAGCTGTATCGTGACTTCATGTCTGAATATGAGACTTTAGGACATATGACTGACTGGGACTGTCATTAAAGGATAATGACAGTCCCAGTGGATATTTCATACCACACCACGGGGTACTGCGTGCGTGAATGTTGCACAACTACCAAACTCCGTGTAGTTTTTAATGCAAGCTGTGCTACTACTTCAGGTGTATCCTTCAATGACGTGCAGATGGTGGGTCCTATGTGACGTTGCAAAATGACATCTTAGGCGACATCTAGCGGTAGAACCTTGTAGCTCAAGAGGAACCACAATACTGAAGACAAAACGCTGTTGTTGGGATTTGATAATTATTTTGATGTTAATTATGTATTTCAAATTAATTAACATACAGATTTAATCTCCCAAATTTTATACTCATGCAATGTCTGATAAACTAAATTGTATTACAGAAGTGGACTATCACTTGTGTCAAACAATTCTGTTTAGTCTGTGGTTAGATCTTTCTCGAAGATCGATGAGAGGAATCAAGTCTTTGGTCCTGCGTGCGTGACGAGAAGGGTGGAATCCTTTCCGATCCTGGTGACGCTGCGCGATGATGGAGTTCTAACAGGTATGCTATTGGAGAGGAACTAGATCTGTGATGATCAGACTGTGTCCGACCAATAATCTTATAGGAAATATATCGGCGATGTTGTTTCAGTTGAATTTGGGTTGAATTTGGGGTGCCGCAAGGTAGTATATTGGGTCCCACTCTTTTTCTCTGCTACATAAATGAGCTCTGTGAACTTAATATAAAAAACTGCCACATCTCCGCATACGCCGATGACACTGCCTTAATCTTTTTCGCAGATTCGTGGAATGAACTCTTTAATCTTGCGCAGGATGGATTTAACACGGTGTGTCACTGGCTATCATCAAATTCCCTCACTTTAAATGAAGACAAAACCATATACATTGTATTCTCAATTCATAATACAATGGAAGTTGCTAACCTTACCAATTATAATCTCTCAGCCCATAAATGTAACTTTCCTCCAGCTCCATACTGTAACTGTCCTAATATTAGTCCCACCAAATGTCTTAAATATCTTGGAATCGAAATTGATGCTAATTTAACTTTTGAATACCACATTCAATCACTATCTAAAAGAATACGTAAGCTCGCTTACATCTTTAAAGAGCTTCGTGATCTAGCAGAGAAACAGATAATAAGGATGGTTTATGAAGCTTTGGTGCAATCAATAATTAGTTATTGCATCACAACATGGGGAGGAGCATGCAAAAGTAAAATGATAACGGTTGAAAGAGCTCAAAGGATGATATTAAAAGTTAGTTTATCCAAACCTCGTCTTTTCTCCACCTCAAAACTTTACGAGGAAACTCAAGTGCTAACTGTGCGTCAGCTGTACATAATGTTAACCGTACTTCTTCAACACTCGGACTTACCTGTAGAAAGGAGAAAACACATAGCCCTCTCTAGAAGAAACTACGCGATATGCGGGTCAACTGCTGTCAAAACTTCCTTTGCGCAAAGATTTTTTCCATTCCGAGGAGGCGAATTATTCAATAAAACAAATAAAATAATCAATATAGCCAATTGTCGTAAAGTGGAATGTAAAACCAAAATAACCAAATGGTTACTAAATCAAAGTTACACTGAAACAGAAAAATTCCTTGAAATAATAAAGTAACAAGGTATATAATTTTTATTTTATTTTATTTTATTTTATTAAATAGGAACAACAAACAGCTACATTATGCAATATTCCACACAGAAAAACATAAATAATTTAAGTAATAATGCAGCCCACAGCGCTGTTCACAGATTACTATGAATGAATAAAACCTTAAGACACTAGGAGGTGAACTGTTCATGCATGACAGTTACACAAATATTATAAAAACAGAAAAAAAAAAAAGTTTTTTAAAAACAACAACAAACAATTAATTTGAGAGTTCAAGTGACTCATACAAAAGGCTACGAAACCTTTTCAAAGAGCATGTAAATATGTCTATGTGTTCGAATGCTTCATTGTAGGTTGCTGCCATTCGCCGAACTGGTGAACGTAGACCAGTGTTAGATCGGCAGGTACCTACTGCAAAGAGTTGTCCTGCACGCACCTGCCGTCTATGGACAGTTCTGGGGACTGCATAGCACAATACATTATTTAAATCTATACAGTCAAAATTGCCATTAACAATGTTATACAATGTCATTGCTTCTAATTGTTTACGTCTAGAGCTGAGCGTCAAAAGCCTGTATTTACTGAGCAACTGGTTATACTGCAGATAAGTGTTGTGACACCTGTAGTGCATTGCACGAAGAAATCTACGTTGGACATTTTCTATCATATCAATGTATTTGCCATAGTACGGGTTCCAAATGGACACGGCGTATTCGAGCTGGGATCGGACTAGGGTTTTATACAGGCAGAGGTACGAAGAGGTCCGCTTAAAGTCATGAGTGGATCTCATTATAAATCCATACATCTTATAAGCTTTATTTACAATCTGTTCGATATGCAAATCCAAGCAGAGTTTTGAGTCAAGTAATATGCCAAGATCACGAACCGAGTTTACTTTATTCAATAAAACGTTACATAATGAGTAAGAAAACCTTATGATGTTTTTGTTTTTAGTGAAATTTAGATAGTTGCACTTTGGAATGCTCAGATGGAGCTTACTACTGTAACAATAGTCCGTCAGTCGATCCAAGTCCTCTTGGAGAAGGTAACAATCCTGAATGCTACGAATAGGTCTGTATACTTTGAGGTCATCAGCATATAACAAAAATTTTGAATGATGAAAACAGATACCAATATTATTTATAAAGATAATGAATAAAAGAGGACCGAGAATAGAGCCTTGTGGGACACCAGATGTAACCCGAGTAGCAAGAGAGTGGTATCCGTTAATAACAACCCGTTGACAACGGTTAGTGATATATGAAATGAACCATCGCAACAAGTTACCACGAATACCATTGAAAGCTATTCGGTTCAGCAACAATTCATGATCCACCTTGTCAAAAGCTTTCTGAAAGTCCGTGTACACTGCATCAATCTGTATACGATTGTCAATGTTATCAAATAGGTCACTAGAAAATACCAATAAATTTGTTGTCGTGGATCGCTTTTTCACAAAACCGTGCTGTTGCTGTATAATAGTGTTATGTAGGACAGGGTACACTTCGTTATGTACCAGTCTCTCAAAAAGCTTCGACAAAGTAGATAAAATAGAAATAGGTCGGTACTGCTCAACACTGCGCTTAGATCCACTCTTGTGTACAGGTGTGATATTAGCCTGCTTCCACACCGTTGGCATAACACCTTCTGTGATACATTTGTTGTAGATTATAGCTAGGGGTCTACAAATATAAGCAGCAGTATTTCTCAGAAAAAATGCAGACAGCCCATCAGGCCCTGGTCCCTTAGATGGATCAAGGGATTTCAGTTCAGCCAAAACCAATTCCTCCTTAAAGTGTAGGTCAGAAATAACAATGTCGTTAGAAGAAGACTCTGTGTCTGAAGGTATCTCCCATTGAGGGAGTGCAGACGAAGCAAGCTCATACACGGAAGAAAAGAAATCAGAGAACATGTTACAAATCGATTGAGGGTCGTTGGACACATTGTTTTTATATTGAACTTTTGCCGGTATACCGGGTTTGTCTTTGCGGTTGGAAATGTATATCCAGAAATCCTTAATGTTTTTATGTATACTATCCTCAATCGACTGAATGTATTTAGAGAAGCATTTATTACAATTTTCCTTAAAAAAGGCTCTATGCTGCGAAAATATTTCATAGTCTGTAATGTTGCCGTATTTCTTCCATTTCACCCATGCCTTTTGTTTTTTATTTAGTGTGCTAATTATTTTTTTAGAAAACCAGACCGGATAACCAGCGGCCTTAGATGCTGATAGTGGGGTGTGCTGTTTAATAATATCATCAATCTTATTGTAAAATGTGCTAAGTGCCTCTTTGGATCCCAAAGAGGCAAGAAGGTCCGTCCAGTCAATATTCTGAATTTTGCGGTTAATGTGCTCGTAATCAGATTTGTAAAAGTTGTATTTTTGTATTGGTCGCTTTTTCATAGGTTGAACATTTACATTTAGACTTATGTCACAGATAAAAGGTGGGTGATACGTGTCGATCGGAAGCAGAGGAAACAACGCAGCCGATACATTACAGGGTTGGTTGGATATAAGTAGGTCAAGAATTTTGCCGTTAGTATTTGCTACTACATTATATTGTAAAGCATCAAGTAACGACATTAAGTTATTTAACTGAACACAAGTCACGGAAGCACCTGTACCCAGTCCGCTGCCGATAAGAGGTCCAGCTGGGCCCAGTGTGATCCAACTTATTTCCGGGAGATTATAGTCGCCTATTATGTAGAAGCAGTCAACACTAGGGTCACCCAGTACCTGCTGTAAGACTTCAAAATGTTCCTCATATACAGAGGTGGCCATTCTGGGAGGTATATAAGCGGCACTAATCACATGCCGCTTGGACGGCAGTGCACTTGGAACTTCTATGAGGATATGTTCAATAAGATATCGAGATTGTGAATTAGTAATAAACACAGAAATATCAAGTTCAGATGATTTCAGTGTTCGCAGGAACGCAACCAGCACTCCGCCGCCATCAAGTTTTTTAGTGGTGATACGATCACGATCACACCTGTACACAACATAGCGCTGATCAATAAACTCATTATTGCTAATTTCTGGAACTAACCAAGTTTTCGTGAGTACAATTATATCGTGGTTACCGTTCAGGATGTTCATGTAAAGCGTGTGTAATTTTGTACGGATACCTCTACAGTTTTGGTAGTATATGGATAGATGCTTATTACTCAGCATTAGATAATAGGTGTACTATCATAAAAATTACCAGCGATAAAAGTTCAAACAACAGGTATTTGCGCGTGCAATGCTCGACATAAAAAATAACACATAAGTAAAAATAATGTTTCTCAATTATAAAAATAAAAATAACACCAGGCATACAGCAACACTGAACTCTGACGATACAGCAAAAGACACATTTTAGATATAACCCGATAAGAAGGATACTAGCAGGTTTAATAGGTAGCTTAATATGCGGCAGAAATAGTTTCAAACACATAATAACACCCACACTAAGACGATACGTTAACAAGTACAAAGCACACATAGAATCAAGTATATCAAACCTCAAATGTTTGTGACATTTACTATTACCAGAAACAACACAAACAGACAATCGGGCTAGTCCAGATAAACACAGATAATTTGAAACACAGCATCTACACACAACAGAGTAAGTTATCGAAGCAAATACAATACAAATTAATACATGCAGACACAGCATATAGGCCAAAATAATATGGAAATAAAGAGAAAAATGCAGGTATAAAAACACATTATAATTATAGCTTGTTGGAGTTGGAACCACTAGCAATGTTGGTATTTGGCGGACTGCTTTTAATCTTATGAATATCGTCGGCTGTATGTATTGCAAAAGCAGTATCGCCATCCCGCTCGCGCACGAGAATAGTGGCGTTACGAATCCAGACGTACTTAAACTGGTGCAATACGGCGACATCTTTAACCTTCCGAAATAAATGTTTTTTCTTGAGTGTCAGATGCTCATTCATGTAAATCGTCACCGGTGCGCATGTGAAACCCAGTTGGTCAGACTTTATGTTTTTGGCCTTGCGAAAGGCAGCGAGTAAGTTGTCCCGCAGGATACGTGACGATAACTTTACAACCACGTTCTTTGGCCTATTTGTTTGCTGGTGAGCATGTGGAACTCTGTGAATCGATATGATATCTCTTTGAGAAACGGGAAAGTTAATAGCAGTACCAATCGACTCCATTATATGAATTAGGTTTTCACTGCGCGTTTCAGGCATGTTTAAAATTTCCACATTGCACTGTCTTGCTTGCTGTTCGAGATTATCAAGTTTAGTTTCGAGTAATCTAATAGATAGGTTGGACTGCTCAGAACTTTGTCGACTTATTTCATCCACACGTTTCTTAAGCTCAACATGTTCCCCGGAATGGAATTCCACAGAAGTTTGCAAATGTGTCACTTCAAGGGATAATTCAGATACATTCTGTTTCAAAGTACTGTGCTCAGTACGAAGATTGCTCATCTCATCTTTTATTTCACCCAGCGAAGATCTTAATTCGCTATTCAATTTATTTAATCTTGCGTCCATTTCGTCACGCCAGCCGTTTAATGTACTCTTTATATCGTCCTTGAAACTTGCAAGCGTATTATTTATGTCGCTTCTCCATCCTTGCAACGTAATGTGTAGCTCATTTGTAAATGCTTGAAAAGTATCAGCTGTATCCTGAACGACGGATCCATTAGCTAGGATCGTCGAGGTACTAGAGTTGCACGGAGAGGCAGGACAATGTCCTATGATATCGCACGACATATTCATGCTATCTTCATGTGTAGGAACTAGTGCGGCCCGTACAGGTGTGTGCAAGTTAGACCGCGTACGGCGCGTAACATTATGGCATGACGGGCATATCCAGGCTGCCTTAAATTCACCTGTGAGAGCTTCAAATTGACGAGGCGTTATATTTAGGCATTCAAAATGATAACTGCCTCCGCAGGTTTTACATTTAAGAAGCCGAGCCCCGGCTACTAAAAGTGTATTACAGCCAGCACAGTTCATGTCGAATATGGTGTTAAATTAGTCGGCGTTTGTTTACAACAAATTGTTTGTCAGACGACACGCAGCGCCACCTACACACGTAAGGCGTCAACAGTTCAATACTCGATCGATGTACCGCTTGTACGTAAATTAGCAGATTAGCAGTATGGAGTTAAGGAGTACGCTAATAGGGATTATTGGCAGTTCAAATGATAAGTAACAGATGGCGTTGGTTTGTATGGGTGATGTAGTATGACAATGCGAAATCGAAGTTTTGCAAATCACTGAATAAAGTCACAAAACTTTTAGGAGATAATGATTTTGGAGTTTTTATAAGGCACACACTGATTTCAGTATCTTTATAACGATTTATGGCGCTTGACAGGATCAATAATATTTAATTAACGGCGTAAACAGCACTGTTTATATCACGTTCTCGAACACAGTTCACACACAATAAACTTAATTCACTTCAACTCTGGACTTGTTCGAAGACTTGTTTCAACCAATTATGGTGAATAAATACAATAATAACAGCTTTTACTATTTTTATAAATTAAACTTTACAGAGAGCAAAATACGTAGGTCAACACACACACAGCGCCACCTAGCGATGATGATGATGATAATGTATTATTAATTATTTATTTATAACATTCTTGGTGCTTATCTCACAGGGTCTGAGTGGCTTGTACAAACGGGAAGCAACTCCCAGATAGTGAGACAGATACTACGTATAACGTAATAATTATTCATAAAAAAATGTCGGCACACACACACGCACACACCCCGACACACACACGCACACACCCCCACACACACACGCACACACCCCCACACACAGCCCCACCCACACCCCCACCCACACCTCCACGCACTACACCCCCACATGCACCCCCATACACACCATAAATCACTCGCAATTATACCACGTTGACAATCTTTACTATGTATTACAATGGGGGGCCTGGAGTTCTAAAATACAGGCCTAGGCTTAGTTTAGACTTCAGATCTCCCACAAATTATATTTTTTTATCATTATACCCGTCAACTAGAATAATTTTAAGCTATAACTAGAATAAGAATGTACTTTGTGGAGATAAATAAACAGATTTTTATTTTTATTATTTTATTAGTTGTGGCCGAGCCTGTCTGGCGTGCTAGCCTGAACTAATGCGAACGTGACGTCCCGTGGTCTGGTGAAATAAAGAAAAGAAAGAAAAAGTGAGAGATCCAACGAGTGCTGGCAGTGTGGCCATCTCTTTGTATACGAATGCCTTACCTATCCGGTATCTCGTGCGAGAAGGTGTCGCCGCTTCAGGTAACGATAAGCGTCATCGTTTTTCTTACAATCATCCCGTAGGCTGCGTGTTCATGGGAACATAGAGGTTACTTTGTGTTCCATGCCAAGGGACTGGATTCCGTCAATTGAGGGAGAGTTACCATCTGCAAGTTATCCTAACTAATGTTTAATTTATTGTAGCAGATCCTTTGAGAGAGTGATACCCATGTGACCATTTTGATAAGGTAATTTAGGCCTTTATGTAGTGAACTTGGTAACAACTGGTCTGATTAGACCAGTTCGTAGCGTAGTAAAACTATATCAGTAAATATTAACATCATTTTGATGGAAAACATAGAAGATTTATGACACCTGATTGGTTACTTAGAAGAAACTTTAACTATTAACATAATAAGGATTCCCAAATGGTAATTTGAATTGTATTACGGTCACAGGAATATAACACAACAACATTCGATCTCATTCATTGTGAATTAACCTACAAATCACATTGACATTGTCATGGTGACATTTTGACGTTTTGACGTTTGTGTCTTGGTACGTTAGGAAACGTGAATATTAACATTTAGTGAGCATTGCCTTACATATTTTATTAGAGTAAATTCATTATCAGGAAATAAAAAACATAACATTAATTAATAATGGGTTTAAAAAAAGTATATTTTCATTTCCTTCTGCGGGAAAGTATTCGTTCATTTAGGGGAGACTAGGTATAAAAGTAACACGGGATGAACGTAACAAAATAATAAGTTTCTGAATGAATTATGTTGGCTGCACTGGTGGCTGTATGCACCGATATGCTCCATTTTGAACCCCCCGTCACCTCAGTTGCGCTCACCGCGCTGTGCTGTCAGGTTGTGGACGTAGCGAGATGGTGCCACAAAAATACCTCCAAAGTAAGTCTTGACCGGTTTTTTCAACTGTGTTTGTTTGTATTATGGTAGGTTTAAGCTCGCGTGTCACGTGTCAGTAAAGTAGCATAACTATTCGTTGTTCTATTTTGGCGTTCGAAACGGTTTCTTTCTAACAGTTTTTTAAGTTATAGCCATGTGTTTGTCATATTCGGTAAAATTTTAAGATAGGGATGAACGTAACAACTTGTTACTTTCATCCCGATTATGATGATGTTGCAGATGTTGCAGTTCCACTATCAGACCCGATTCGGCTAACAAGTCGTCAGATTGATGCAATTCCCTCTTCATCATCGGCACGCAATTTCGACTGATGATATTGCCCCTACAGCGGGAGTTACGCTCACCGACACCATTAGTAATACCACCGTTGGTAGCTTCACCAGTACTATCAAGATCCATGCCCTTGCCAATCAACAACTATTTCGGAAGTAGATGAGTTTATTCCATCAACATCGTTTGATAATTTGCACATACCATCTACCTCTTCAGCTAGCGTTCAGGACGTCACGATATGACATCGTTTAGCCCCTATGAAGTTAAACCCCTGCCAAAGGTAGAGGAAGAATAATGGAAAGGGACGGAAAGGCTGAAAAACAGCAATAATGACTGATACTCCAAACAAGCTTGAAATTCAAGAACAAAAAGAAAGAAAGCTTAGAACCAACGAAGATAAGAAACCCATTTTGCAGAATACTAAAGAGACAAAAAAAACCAAGGGTTATTAGATTTTTTTTTTTAAATAATGTTCATTATTTCATGTGATTGTTATCTTTGCTAGAAATGTTGAATTTTTTGCCGTATTGTAAAACAAATGGAAAACCTAAAAGACTGATTATACATAAATAATATGTTGATTAAGAAAGTAACTTTGTTTTTATTTACAATGTTACAACTATCCCCTTACACTGTTACAACCAACCCTAGGGGTGGGGATGGTTGTAACAAATTTCACTTTTGCTATTTGGTATTTTTTCTCAAAATCTGTAATATCTGTTGCATTTAAGTTGATGTTAAAAGGTAGCTGGTCTCCCGTACTTGCAGTAGCTTGTTTTTCAAAATACACGTTACTGTTTCCACTACGCCGTGCAATTAGTGCTTTAGTAGCTAAAAACTTTAAGAACTATGTCCTTCTCGCTCACGGGATTCCTGAAACCGTAATTACCGATAATGGGGTTCAATTCACAGAATCAGAATTAGCCTATTAAAGAAGTACAACATAACTTGACTGCATTATGGGCCTAGGTACGCTCCACAGGTTAACATGGTGGAAAGGTACAATAAAACGGTAATGACAGCTGTTTCAGCTAATGTCAAAGAAGACCATAGGACATGGGATCTAAATTTGACGAAAATTCAGTTTGCTTTAAATAGTGCAGTGAATGAAACTACGGGATTTACTCCATTCTTTTTCGTTCATGCCCGTGAACCCATTATAAATGACACGTTTTATAAGGAGACAGACGACTGCGATTATGAAGTAGCTATGCCTCGCGAAGAGTACGCAGGCCAATTAGGAGTCCTCAGGGATATATTCGAAAAGGTGCGTTCTAATATAGTTAAGGCTCATACCACAAACGCGAAATATTACAACTTGCATAGGCGCCACGTCACTTTACGCGAAGGTCAGCTGGTTTGGCGTAAAACTTACATACAAAGTGACGCGGATAAGTATAAGGCATCTAAGTTGGCTCCTAATTATCAGCAGTGCATACTAGGAAAATTGCTTTCGCCCTTAGTTAACGAGCTTGTAGGGTTAAATGGTAAACCATTAGGCAGTTGGCACATAAAGGATATTAAAATCTACTAAAATAATCCAATGTTGTCCAATTTCATTATTTAATATTACACAGTCGTCTTTATAAAGTGTCAATTAGCGTACAATTTTTTTTTTTGATAGATTATTATATAGCTCTGTCTATATGTTTTTATGGAGAGGGTAGTAACTCCTAAAATAGGCATTGACAGGTGAAAACCAATGTACTGGTAAATGGGGCGGAATTGGATCTTGTGGACACCACTGTGTTCTTAGGTATAACTTTGGACTCGAAGCTACAGTGGGGCGCACATATAACCAAATTGTCGAAGCGGCTAAGCTCTGCAGCCTACGCGGTTTATAACATCCGTCATTTGACTGATGTAGAAACAGCTCGATTAGTATATTTTAGTTATTTCCATAGTGTAATGTCGCACGGCATTTTGCTGTGGGGAAACGCAGCGGACATTCAGGCTATATTTGTGCTGCAGAAACGAGCCATTCGAGCAATTTATAACCTTAGCTGTAGGCATTCACTGAGGGATAAATTTAAGGAAATAAACATAATGACAGTTGCATCAATATATATATATATGAGAACCTAATTTATGTAAAAAAGAATATTAATCTTTATTCTAAACACAGCGACATTCATAGCATAAATACTAGAAACAAAGATTTACTTATTGTGCCCACGACCAGGCCACAAAAAATTAGTCATTCATTTAAGTGCCAAAGTATACGTTTTTACAACAAACTCCCAAGCCATGTTAAAGAACTGAGCCTCAATAAGTTTAAATTATTTATTAAACAGAAACTCTGTCAAAAAGGTTTCTATAAAGGTAAAGATTACTTGGACGACAAAAAGACTTGGGACTAATTAAGCTGCTCCAATGTACCCCAAGCAACAAACTCTTTTAAACCAAGTGTTTTATTATTGACATTTTTATTGATTTATTGATTTACGTGACATATATTATATGTGTTATCGCATCGAATATCTTGATTGAATTAAGTATATAAGTAGAAGTTTGTTTAGGGTCACACTGACCAACTTATTTGTTGTTGCCATTTCATTATTTGTTTTACCTGTGTTTAAATAGTAAATGATTATAGTTTGTAAGTTCCATTAAATTATTGTGTTAAGAATATCTAAGAGATTAATTTACGCAATAAATAAATAATAAATTAAAAATTAAAAAAAATCTTTATTGACATAAGTAAGTACATACAACATATTTGTGAACCCTGACTCCTGTGCTAGTATTAACTGTATTACAGGAGCCAGTGTCTTCACCTTTTACAGGATGACACTGATTTTTATGTCGTCGTGAGAGGGAATAATAGCGATTTTAGCCAATTAAGCAGGTTAAATAAAATAGAAAAATTATACAATAATAAAATGAGTAAAAATCGAGAGACAAAGTGTCCAGCCATTTGCTGTTTATAAGTGTGCAGTATGTCGGTTGAATGAGGGTGTGTGTGTGAGTGTGTATGTAAAAGAGGGTGAGTAGTTTGTGTGTAGGGTGTAGTGTGGTGTCGTGTATGATGGTGTAATGTTATTTTAATAGATCCTCTGTGTATCGGTAGTTGCAGGTGAGTAGCCATGATTTAGTTAGATGTTTGCATCGACTAGATGAAAGTAAGTGGATTTGCTTAGTTTTGTTAACTTTATTATAAAGCCGAGAGCCAGCAATATAAAACTGTCGTCTTGCTAAGGAGGTGCGGTGAGGGTAAACGTCGCAAAATCCCGCTCTCCGACCTTGAGACATTTGATTAGGTGACAGAGAGGAGTGCTTTGTTAGTATGGCCCGGAGGATAAAGAGTTGTCTAACGGTCAGCAGCTTACATTCGTTATACAATGTAGCTGTAGGATATCTCCTCGGCCTCCGGAACATCACTTTCAAGACCGCTCTATGTGCACGTTCTAAGCGGAGCATGGATGTGGCGTCAGTTCCTCCCCATGAGGTTATACAATACTGTAATAATGATTGTGCGAGCGCTGTGTATACAGTAGTTAATGTTTTAGCATCTGAACAACTTCTCAGTTTTTTAAAGATAGGCAATAACTTTCTGATTCTTCCCACTAGGCTATTAATATGATGACGCCACGTGAGGGTACTATCAATTATGATGCCCAAATATTTGATTTCTTTGGTTCGAGTAAGTGATAGACAATTGCAGTTATTCATTTGGGTGTTGCAGACATGTGCCACAATGTTAAATGTATCAGGGGATGGCTGAGTGTGGGTTCTGGGGGAAAAGGTCATAAACTTAGTTTTGTCGATGTTTAGGGTTAGCAAATTATGTTTTAGCCATGTCATCACCTTTGCAAGTGCATATTCTGCTGTTTGTCGAGCCTGGTCCCAGTTCGTACCATGTGCTATTAGCACAGTGTCATCTGCATAAGTTATTAAGCTGCAATTACGTATTTCTGATTGGCATAGTGTATTAATATATATAAGGAAAAGGGTGGGACCGAGCACACTACCCTGAGGCACACCGAAAGTTGGGGTTGCTTTGTTACTTGAGGCATTACCTATTTTCACCACTTGAGTACGGTTAGTCAGATAACAACGGAAGATATCCAGCACTATGCCCCGGATCCCCAAACGCTCCATCTTAGCCACCAGTATGGAAATAGACACGGTGTCGAAAGCCTTGGCGAGGTCGAGGAAAACGCCTATTACTTTATCCCCACTGTCAAGTTGTTTGGCTTTCAGTGAGTTCAAGCACAGCGTTTTCTGTCGACAGTGTTCTTCTGAATCCATATTGATTTTTGGCAATGATTTTATTCTTTTCAAGGTAGTTAACAAGTCTTGTATTTAGGAGTTTCTCAAGTATTTTCGACAACGCTGTAAGAATTGAAATAGGGCGATAGTTATTTACACTATATCTATCCCCGCCCTTAAATATGGGCTTAACCAGAGCAGTTTTAAATATATCCGGGAAAACACCTGTGGCCAGACACAAATTACATAAGGAAGTTATAGCAGGTACCAAGATATGTCGCGCGGATTTTAATACCTCAGATGGTATATTATCAGCTCCTGTAGCGCACTTACTTCTTAGATTATAAACAATGCTATCTACCTCAGTCTCATCTGTGTCTAATGGGCTCATTGATGATGGTGACATAATTGGGGTAACTACAGGTGGGGTACCATCCGAGCCGTCTTGAGAGATTTTGGAAGCAAGACGAGAACCAACATTGGCAAAGAAGTCATTTACCTGGTCAAGGGATCTTATTTCATCGTCGGATAGCTTAAGCAGCTCCACAGGAGGCGTGGGTACTTTATTTAGGTTTACTATGTTTTTTATGGCTTCCCACAAACCCTTCGTGTTACTTTTATTTTTACTTATCTCGTTCTTACCATACTCTGACTTTAGTGTCTTTAGTAAATTATTGCAATAGTTACCGTATCTGGAATAGATCACCTGTGCTACGGTATCTTTTGGAGATGAAAGAGCTTTTTTATGTAAATTATCTCGATGTTTAACGCATCGCAGGAGCCCTGGTGTCATCCAGGGCTTAATACATCTTTTCCTATTAGGAATTTTTGTTACTTTAGAGATATTTGTAATGGTATTTGTAATTATGGAAACAAGTTCACTAGCAGCAGTGTTGGCATCAGTAGCTTCAAAGACCGTAGAGAAGTTAGTTTCAGATAGTTCGGATACAACAGAGGAGATGTCAATTCTAGACATGAAGCCTGATCTTTTGCAATAGTAAGTTGTAGCTTCAGAGCACAAGAGTGTGGGGGCATGATCAGTTATTAGAGAATCCAAGATTATAGAGGTTGAGCTTTTATTTGATCTCAGCATTATGTGATCTAGGCAAGCACTTTCGTGGGTGGGTAAAATATGAGCCGCTAATAAACCATAAGACGCCAGGGTATTTAAGTAGGTGTCAGCGTTTGGGTCACTTGTGTTGGTACCTATATTAATATTCAGATCACCAATTAGGGTTACAGTTTTAAAGGATGACAGTGATTCTAGGATTTGTTCTAAGCCATCAATGAAATTTTCAATATTTTTCGAGGATGGCGAACGATATGCGGCAACGGTTGCCAACTCTGTTTTTGACTTCATTATGAGGCAATTGGCATCTTGGAGAGTGGGTTCTATCATTAAGTGTTCTATATCCGATTTTACATACATTATAACTCCGTCATTCTGGTTTGTATGTTTAGACTTATATGAGAAGTAACCTTCAAGTGCTGTGATTTTACTGAGCCAACATTCCGATAAAATAATTACATCACATTGCGTATTAATTCGAGCTAGGAGAGTAAGAAGGTGATTGAAGTTGCAGTTAACACTGCGAATGTTAGTGTGAAGCACATTAAAAGTTTTCCCGGAAATACTTTGTTGGATATTTTCTGGGGAGCAAACAAGTGACCTAGACACTGAACTGCCATCAATTTCACTGATTAAATTTGTAAGATTCTGAGCCATTGATGATTTTTATAAAATAAATCAAGAGTACAAGACAGATGTGTGGTAGCACTAAAGCAGATTGTCAAGTGTGCAATGTACATAATATAAATGTTATTAGTAATGACATGAGTAAGCACAGAGGGTAGAATTAAGGTTTTGTGGGAGGTGGGTAGAAGTGATTTTTTTCCAGTTTTTGTTGAGTAGTGTGGTATTTGAGTTGTATAGTTCATGTTATAAGTGAATAGCGATTTATGCGAAAACGGAAGAAGCAGAGCATATCATGGTCCGAAACATGGACACTTTAGACAGGCTTTCTTAGTTGTTCATTTATTACTCATGTATATCGCAGCATTGGTATTTCTTTTTTGTTAAAATTCACTGATATTAATATTTATTACCAAAATACAAGAGGTCTACGCACGAAGACCCATACCTTTTGTCGTCAATTATCGTTGGAAAGTTATGACATTGTAATATTGACTGAAACATGGTTGAATAGTAGTGTCTTAAGTTCGGAGCTTTTCGACGATAGATATATTGTATATAGAAGGGATAGAGACGGTACGAAAAAGGACGGAGGGGGCGTATTGATCGCTGTGTCAAAGAAGATTGGATCAAAACGCATTATTCAATGGGAAAGTCAATGTGAGGATCTTTGGGTTGTTATCGAGGTTCCGCTTATCAGAACTATTCATCAAATAGCTCTGTGTGCGGTATATTTGCCACCTCCTGTTACGCGTAGTACCTTGGACCACTTTTTGGATTGTTGTAATTTAATGCTTGAACGGACGGGTTTGCACACCTGTATTGTCGGTGATTTTAATTTGAGTAACATCAAGTGGAACCTGTTAAATGACTCGGTAAATAGCTATGCTCCTTCTGGCTTCAGTAATATACTTATAGATTTTATTCACATGCACCAATTAGCGCAACTGAATGACATTGTGAATGTGTCTGGACGAATATTGGATCTTGTTTTAACGAACTTACCTTCTAGCAGCGTAACTGCAGCTCCAAACCCCCTTAGTGTTATTGACGTCCTACACCCCCCCATCGAAATCCTGGTACGAGCGAGTAAGGAAACCTGGCTTCCATATAACTCGCAAAATATAAGGCCAAATTTCTTTAAACTAGATTACGCGAAAGTTTGCGACGACCTTGATGGGGTGGACTGGGATATTGCGTTTAAGGAAACTACTGATGTCAATGATAGGCTCCAAGTCTTTTACGATAAAATTCATAGTATCATACAGTTGCATGCCCAACCTACCACAGCCACTCCCAAGTATAAAAAATACCCTCCTTGGTTTGATAAACACTTGATTGGAGCCTTAAAGGAGAAAGAGAAGATAAGGTCCCGTTACAAAATTTATAAAAACCCTATGGATGAAGTTGAACTCAAATTATTGGGCAAAAGGTGTTCCAAATTAGCAACGAAGGCTTATAATGACTATATTCATAATGTTGAGGATGAAATCTCGGAGAACCCAAATCGCTTCTGGTCATACATCAAGGCTAAAAGAGGTGGCTCTAGTTCTTTCCCCGCCGCAATGACTAATGGAACCATGGTTACATCAGATGGTCTCCAAATATGTGAAATGTTTGCTTCACATTTTTCCTCGGCTTTTAGCAATGCAAAACCTTCGACCTGAAGCGAACCTGTCTCTGACTTCCTTCATGACATAGAGAATGGCAGCCTGCCACTAACGGCACCAGTGATCAGTCATGAGAGTGTTCTCAAGCAACTCAAGGGATTAGATATTCGCAAAGGTGCTGGGCCTGATGGTATTCCGCCAATTTTTATTGCTAAGTGCGCCACCTTCTTGGTGTCTCCTTTAGTCACTATTTTTAATAAGTCTCTCAGCTCAGGTGTATTTCCAGACACCTGGAAAAAAGCCAAAGTTGTACCGATCTATAAAAGTGATGAGAAAGACAACATTAACAACTACAGACCCATCTCTATCTTATCAACTTTTGCTAAGGTTTCTGAGTCCCTAATTTGTCACTACATCCAATCGCACTTTAAACTCTATTTGAGTGACTCCCAACATGGTTTCGTGGCTTCCAGGTCAACTGGTACTAACCTCGCGACCTTTTTGGAGATGTTAACGGATGCCATCGACTGCGGCAAGCAGGTCGACGTAATTTACACGGACTTCAGTAAAGCTTTTGACCGAGTTCCCCACCATTTACTGCTGTCAAAGCTTTCTGCATACGGGATTACTGGCACACTTCATTCCTGGCTAAAATCCTATCTTGAAAATAGATTCTTCTATGTAGCAGTCAATGGATTCCAATCTGGAACCTATAGGACCACCTCAGGGGTACCTCAAGGCTCGCATGTCGGTCCGATTCTCTTTAACGTGTTCGCTAACGACATTCCACAGTGCCTCAAATTCTCAGAATGTTACATGTACGCAGACGATCTCAAATTCTCCAGAATAATTGAGTCTAGCGACGATACTGAACTACTTCAGAGCGATGTGGACTCGTTACTTCAATGGTGTAACGATAACGAAATGTTATTAAATGTCAAAAAATGTTACCACGTGAAGTACACCCGGAAAAAGAAATTAACAGCTAGTGTATATCGTGTGGGCTCTAATATTATCCAAGAGGTGAATGAAATAAGGGACTTGGGTGTTATTTTTGATAATGCGCTGACTTTCGTACCTCATGTAGAAAATATTATCAAAAAGGCTTCTAGAATGCTTGGGTTCATTGTTAGGAATGTTGCCGGTTTCAGGCGTTGCGGTACCAAGATTTTGCTGTACAACAGCATTGTACGAAGTATCTTGGAGCACAAGAGTGTGGGGGCATGATCAGTTATTAGAGAATCCAAGATTATAGAGGTTGAGCTTTTATTTGATCTCAGCATTATGTGATCTAGGCAAGCACTTTCGTGGGTGGGTAAAATATGAGCCGCTAATAAACCATAAGACGCCAGGGTATTTAAGTAGGTGTCAGCGTTTGGGTCACTTGTGTTGGTACCTATATTAATATTCAGATCACCAATTAGGGTTACAGTTTTAAAGGATGACAGTGATTCTAGGATTTGTTCTAAGCCATCAATGAAATTTTCAATATTTTTCGAGGATGGCGAACGATATGCGGCAACGGTTGCCAACTCTGTTTTTGACTTCATTATGAGGCAATTGGCATCTTGGAGAGTGGGTTCTATCATTAAGTGTTCTATATCCGATTTTACATACATTATAACTCCGTCATTCTGGTTTGTATGTTTAGACTTATATGAGAAGTAACCTTCAAGTGCTGTGATTTTACTGAGCCAACATTCCGATAAAATAATTACATCACATTGCGTATTAATTCGAGCTAGGAGAGTAAGAAGGTGATTGAAGTTGCAGTTAACACTGCGAATGTTAGTGTGAAGCACATTAAAAGTTTTCCCGGAAATACTTTGTTGGATATTTTCTGGGGAGCAAACAAGTGACCTAGACACTGAACTGCCATCAATTTCACTGATTAAATTTGTAAGATTCTGAGCCATTGATGATTTTTATAAAATAAATCAAGAGTACAAGACAGATGTGTGGTAGCACTAAAGCAGATTGTCAAGTGTGCAATGTACATAATATAAATGTTATTAGTAATGACATGAGTAAGCACAGAGGGTAGAATTAAGGTTTTGTGGGAGGTGGGTAGAAGTGATTTTTTTCCAGTTTTTGTTGAGTAGTGTGGTATTTGAGTTGTATAGTTCATGTTATAAGTGAATAGCGATTTATGCGAAAACATTGCAGACAGAGTGAATGGGTGTGTATATGTTGTGTGTAGAATCAAAAGATAAAGGCTAGGACATAGAAAAACTTTTGACAAAATAATGGGGCCTTGCAGTCAGTTCGATTTCGCCAAGGTGTTCAGCTGGGCTTCATCTTTAACCAAAATATGAGGTATACCTTCCTTTTCACGCAAGAGTACCCTTCCATTCGATGTCCAGCAGTATTCAAACTTCGAGGTCGCCGCGAAATCTCGTGCCAAGAAAAAGAGTCGTCTGGCTCTTGCTGTCAAGCTTTCCGAAAGAAATATAGGGTTAGCACCTCCCACAATTCCAAGGTGAGTAGTATTTAATTTCTTGGAGGCATTGTTTCTATTAAATTTTCTTGCCGAGCTTAATATATCTTGTTTGAGCAAAGTATTCGATAATTCAATGAACAAGGTTCCAAAGTTTTTATCTTTCTTATTTGGAATACGGTAAACATCCCGGATATCTCCGGAAGCCAGGTTGATATTAAGAGTGTCTGTTAGACTTTTCGCCATTTGAAAAAAGTTTTGCTTACTGCCAGTTTTAGAGTTAGGGATATTTCTTATTTCGATTGTAGTCTTCAACGAGTTGAGCTCAATTTCTTCGCACTTTTCTTTCATGGAAGCCAAATCGTAGGCTATGGTTTTGCGGTCATCTTCTAGCTTAGCTTAGATTTTACTTTCAACTCCTTTAATTTGATCGGATACATATTGAATATTTTTATCGATTTCCATATTTTTGTCCGATATAGAATCAGTAGATACTTTGAGGTCGTTGATGAGTTTTCTTATGGAGCTCATTTCCTCTTTCTGTTCATTGGAGAATTTCTCAAATAGTTCCTTTATTTCCAGTCTAAATGCCGTCAAATTGTCGTGGCAATAATAATATTTTTGTTAAGGCATTGTTACTATTTGTAATTTAAAAGTATTAGTAACAGATTACGGAAACTGATTTACGTGTTTAAAACGCTGAGACTTGTAGTCGATAAAAATATTATGAAATCAGTGTACTATACCCTTGCTCAATCTATAATATGCTACTGCATCACCTCTTGGGGTGGAGCTCCAAAAACTACCCTAATAGAAGTAGAAAGAACCCAAAGAGCTATACTGAAAGTGTCGTCTTTTCGACCGTATCGCTACCCCACTGAGCAGTTATACAAAGAAAATAAAGTCCTGACAGTGCGTCAACTGTTTATATTGCACATTCTACTGAAACAACATACTCTCTTGGTTTATAACCCAACGCTGTCCAAGGGGAAAAGACGATATGACCCAGTGGAGCGCCATCATCTACGTCACAAAACAAATTTTGCAAGGCGTTTCTTTTGCTATCTAGGTGGCTATTTATACAACAAAACACATAAGGGATTACAGATCTTTAGTCTCACAAGGAATAAATGCAAAAAGAGGCTAACTGACTGGTTACTAAAATTAAACTATACAGATACTGAAAACATCCTTATAATGACCTAAACACACAATCACACGCTCTCACACACACACACACACACTATCACCCATACTACACATCTACTAACATTCGTCTCGCATACTTAACCTAGATTTTAATCTCGCTATAATACATTCTGTCAGCGCGCTTAGTACATAATTTATAAAATGAAAATGTAAAGGGGTGGGATCCTGGTGTCCTGAAACACAGGCCACGAGCCTAGCTTAGGCACCAGTCTCCCACAATATATACTTACCTGAATTGTGTATCATTGTCGAATCTGACTAATGTAAAATATCATATGTATATTGTGGAGAGAAAATAAAGTTGATTGATTGATTGATTAGTTTTGTATTAATAGTTCAGTTCATTCTATCTGTTGCAATATTCATGTTAGTTAAGTAGTAAGGGTAGACATCTGTCATTTGAAATGTTATAAAAGATCGTGTAACTTTATGTTTGGTCTCTTTTCTGTACGTGTCGCTGGACTGGTAACAATACACAAAGTTGTAAGTAATTGACTATCATTTATCATCAACCTCCTACTCAACACCTGCATCATCTCAGAAGTGGGATAAGGGCCTACTTATCGCTTCACAAGGTAACACGGTAATAATGGCGGGTTTGGGACCCTACATCGGCGGACTAGGAAAGAAAAGAAAAATGGAGAATGCAGATACTACTAGTGCCGAGGTAACAGAAAATATTCTTAATTTTTTTTCTACCAATTACTGTCCAAATGCTGCGAGGAAAAGAAAAACTACCCACACAGATGCAGAGTTAATCTCCAAATTTAACCCGGGGCCCAAATCTTAAAGCGCTAAGGGTTGGCTTAATAAAATAGATCAATTGAGCCATATTTACGATTGGAGTGATGCTGATAAGTCCTATATTATGCACATGAGGTTACGTGGCTCTGCAAGGGAGTGGTATGAAAATTTAGATAATTATGATCTCTCTTGGGATGAATGGAAATACGCACTCGAAAGGGCTTTCCCTATGGCCGTGGATTTCGTTGATAAAAGCTTTCAGAGCAAAAGCTTTCAGATGTGACACTGCTGAAGAACTGTACTATGGGTATTTGTCTTCGTTGGGAAATTACAAGAGGCTGGACAGCAGCGCTGCGAAGACCAAAGAAGCTAGCCAGCCTGCCAAGACTACGTCAACCACGTGGCGTCGAGGATCTGCGCAGCCGTCGGTGAAGCTGTGCTACGTCTGCCAGAGACCTGGCCACGAGGTGAAGGACTGCCGGAGCCAACGATGGGGCCACGAAGCCACAACCTGCTGGAGTACAGCAGCCAAGGTGATGTACACTTTTGAGCTCAGTAATGCTTCTAATGACTGTTTTAAAAAAAATGTTTTCATTGATAACATTGTATAAGTGCATACATAGACACCGGTAGTAAAGTTAATATTTTACGAATGAACGTGGTTAAAAGATTAAATCTTCCGTTATTGCCATCTACGATAGTTCTGAGGGGGTTTGAGGGTAGTTGTATAAATTCTTTGGGAACAGTTCAGTTCACGGTAAACATTGATAAATTACGGATACCCAGCTTTGCAGAAGTAACATACACTTGTATAGGTGATATTGACATGATTAAAGGTCAACCTATTATCTGCCAAAATAATATTAGTTTGTTAACTACTTCGGCTAGTGCTACTTTAATAAAATGTGATCCCTGTGATAGTATTTTAACGCAATATAATCTGAATAGCGATGACCTAGAACATAAATATTTTATACGATTATTGAAAGATGCGACTATACCTCCACGTTCCGAAACGCTTGTTCATATTTTTATAAATAGTGATTGTACGGATACAACGTTTACTACGCTACCAGTATACAATTCAGAAGCTATGTATTTTATACCGGGCACTGTTTTATCAGCTAAGACTAAAGTATTTAAAATAATTAATGTAGGGAATGAATCTATAACGTGGCGGGCTGGACATTTACTAACTAGGGCCAAAGTCTGTAATGAGAAACGTATTATGAATATTAATTATACAACATATAATCAAAATTTAAATAGTACTCAGGCAGAAAATGAAATTACTTCCGAAAACTTAGACTTAGGCGAAATAAGTGATAGTGAACAAGAGTCGTTGGTTAAATTATTGCGATAATATTCTGAATCATTTGCTAACGATACGGCTAGTTTAGGTTGCACGGATCTAATAGAAATGTCAATAGACACTTTATTGACAAACCGGTATTTTGTAAGCCGTATAGGTTAGCGCATAAGGAAAGGGAAGTAGTAGATGAGAAAGTACAAGAGCTATTAGATTCTGGAATAGCTAGGGTATCAAATTCACCATACGCGAGCCCTGTGGTATTAGTAAAGAAAAAAAATGGAGATTATAGGCTATGTATAGACTATCGAGCTTTAAATTCATGCACGGTACCACATATAGATGACCTTGTAAGCTTGCTATCGGGTAAATTTTATTTCACTACGCTTGATCTTGCACAATGTTACTACCAAGTACCGATTTCCGCCACGTCTATTCCTAAAACTGCGTTCGTTACACCATCCGGGCAATATGAGTTTGTTAGGATGCCGTTTGGTCTGGCTAATGCACCCGTTGTATTCTCTAGAGCTCTTAAACTAGCTTTAGGTACACTAGCTAATAATAGTAGTAAATTAAATCACAATGATGTTAACGATACCGGTGAAAATGAAGTAGTCGCTTTAGATGATATGATCCTGCCTACAGTCACCGTTCAACAGGGCTTAATATTATTAGAAACAGTTCTAGAACGGCTGAAACGTGCGAATTTAAGACTCCACTTAAAGAAATGTTCATTTCTCAAAACCACCACTGATTACTTGGGCCATGAAATTACAGCGGGGACAATAAGACCAGGTCAACATAAAATTGATTGTGTACTCAGATTTAAAACGCCAAGCAATTTTCACGAAATCCGCCAATTCATTGGATTGGCATCATATTTTCGAAAGTTTATTAGAGATTTTGCATCCATAGCTCGTCCTCTAACTGAATTAACGAAGAAAGACGCTCCTTGGTATTGGGGCGATGAACAAAACAGAGCTTTTATTACTCTAAAAAAATTATTAACTGAAAGACCTGTACTTGCTATTTATAATCGTAACGCGGTAACTGAGTTGCATACGGATGCAAGCAAAATAGGTTTAGGCGGCATTTTAATGCAGTTTCAATCTGATAATACACTAAAACCTGTAGCGTACTTCAATAGAGTCACCAGTAAAGAGGAGCTATTCTACCACAGCTACGAGTTAGAAACACTCGCTGTGGTGGAGTCCCTAAAAAGATTTTGCATCTATCTTGTAGGAATACCGGTAAAAGTTGTCACAGACTGTGCAGCCATTCGTACTACTTTAACAAAAAAGGACCTAATACCACGCATTGCACGAGGGTGGTTAACTGTTCAGGACTTTGAATTAGAGATAGGCCTGGTGATAAAATGCGACATGCGGATGCGCTAAGTCGTAATCCAGTAGGCGTCGACACAGTAGACATTGCCATGATTGACGAAACTGATTGGGCGCTGTCGGTTCAACTTCAGGATGACGGTATCCGACAAATTATTAGACAGTTACAGGGGGGTAAGGAAAATCGAGATATCACTTATAATTATACCGTAACTAACGGCAGGTTATACAGAAAAACTTTAACAGGTGAATGTTTTGTTATTCCAAAACTGGCCAAATATAGTATATTGCAAAAGTTCCATGACCAGATTGGACATCCAGGTTTTGAGAGGACTGAAAAACTAATAAAATCTTCTTACTGGTTTCCAAATATGACTAGATTCATTCGAAAATATATTAAAAGTTGCATCCAATGTGCGTATGGTAAATCAGGTTACGGTCGATGTGATGTTATACCACTTTTTAAATCTGGAGACAGTAAAAACACAAACAATTATAGACCAGTATCCGTGCTGCCGGTATTCAGCAAGGTATTCGAAAAGGTAATGCTCAATCAAATGCTTAATCATTTTAACACCAACCAAATCTTACACGATCAGCAATATGGTTTCACCAAAGGACGTTGTACGACTGACGCCGGTGTCACCTTATTAAAACACATATTTGCAGCGTGGGAGGAAGCTCAAGATGCCATAGGAATCTTTTGTGACCTCTCCAAGGCATTTGATTGCGTAAATCATGAAACCTTACTCTTGAAACTTCAGCATTACGGATTAGGTGAACTTGCGCTCAGTTTAGTAAAATCTTATTTAAATGATAGACAACAGCAAGTTCAAATAAATGGTATCAATTCATTGGGTCTAAAAGTAAAAATGGGTGTTCCACAAGGCTCGACATTGGGTCCTTTCCTCTTTTTAGTATATATTAATGATCTCCCCCATTTATTAAAAAACCAACCACAAATGGTGTTATTTGCTGACGATACTTCTTTAATTTTTAAGATAAATAGACGTGCATCAAATCTTGACGACGTAAATAACGCCCTACTGCAGGTTCAAAATTGGTTCACTGTTAATAATTTAGTATTAAATGGGAAAAAAACTAAATGCATAAGATTTGCTTTACCGAATGTTAAAAGTAATGATTGTGATATAGTATTGAATAGGGAGAAACTAGAATTCGTGGATAAAACAGTTTTTCTGGGGATCACGCTCGACTCAAGGCTGCAATGGGGTCCTCATTTAACATCTCTTGCAGGACGGTTAAGTTCAGCAGCATATGCTGTAAGAAAAATCCGTCAATTTACTGATGTAGATACTGCGAGGCTAGTCTATTTCAGTTACTTTCATAGTATTATGTCTTACGGTATTTTACTATGGGGACGGGCTGCAGATATCGAGTCTATTTTTATTCTGCAGAAAAGAGCCATCAGAGCAATATATGGCCTCCGCAGGCGCGATTCTCTAAGGGAACTGTTTAAAAGTATTAACATCATGACGGTACCTTGTCAATATATATATGAAAACATCATGTACGTAAGGAAAAATCTTAATCTTTTCAGTAAAAGAGGTGAAAGACATAATTATAGTACGAGAAATAGGGACCAATTAGTTCAACCTGGTTTCAGACTGGCTAAAGTAGACTCATCCTTCATGGGGTACTGTTTAAAATGTTACAATAAAATACCTCCCCACATACTCCAACTAAATGAAACGAAATTTAAATCTTGTATAAAACGCACACTATGCTGCCAAGCATATTATACGTTGGGTGATTACATCGCTGACAAAAATGCTTGGCTCAATGCTGGTCCAGCTCCACAAGCGCGCATAAACTAGTTGATTAGCATTCGAAAATATTGTTGGAGCTGCTGAAGATTGGGAAAAAACTATCTTTGCATTGTATAAATTCAATCTGTTAATATTGTATAATTGCAAAGCACATGTGTGAGCACTGTGACTACATACTTTTTATAAAGCTACCATTTACTGGGTACGTCTTTCATTGACTTGAATGTGCCCTGGCGGCTGAGAGTATGTCATGCTCACTCAAATGTCTCGCTGGTGGTGGCGTGTGTGTTGGATCGTTAAGTTCCCTTCAAAATGGTTGAGCTAAATGGTGCTGATCCATGCGTCATGTTCGTGAACGGGCGCCGTCAGTAGGGACTGGTCATCTCTTAGCTGCCACGGTTTATTTTAATTTTTGAATTGTTTCTATATTTTTATTACGGACGCTTTCAACGTGCACGTCTTTTTACATTGTTCTCACATGTTTTTGAAATTATTTCAACATGAATGATGTAACAAATATTTTGTAACATATATTTTGATTTAAAAGAGTGTCCGTGGAGTTTCTTGCCCGTTCTTCTCCATAGGAACCTACTACGCTTTGGAATGGGCAACTAGCTTCATTTTTTCTGACTGACCGACGCCTTGACAATTCAAAAGTACCTGTAATTGGTTTATTTGAAATAAATGCTTTGAGTTTGAGTTTGAGTTTGAGTTTGAGTTTGAGTTTGATGTGATGGAATGGGGATTGTGTAAAATTTTTAACCATTGGATATTATTTTATTTTTTGAAAATTTAGAGCATTTTGAGAAACTAATTTGAATATTTTGATGTTTGGCTCAATAGTTATTTTTTTTAAATATTTTTAAATATTTAAGGTAGGTGACGTGGCAGTGGCACAAAAGATTGTGTCGTTGCCTCACTAGTAAAATCTAATCTGTCAACACAACGTCATCCATCTCACATCTGTCATTGGAAAAATAGACGTCAATTACGTAGGCTACTGCCGGAGGACTCAAAAACAACCGAATTAATTATCAACTAATTTATTTTAATATAAAAATTACAATTATATGGAATTCAAAAAGAATCTAATTGACCCGATCGATGTTGGATACGAAGTGCGCGGGCTCGGTCACGTAGACGGTGTCTTCGGGCCTCGTGTCCTGTGTCAGCAGTTTCGCCCTTAGCAGCAACTAGGTCGACCGATGACCGATGATGACGCACGCGGCGTGCCTCGTGCCTTTGTGTCAGCGCTTTCCTAAATAGTGATGCGCGTTACAGCTCCCCCCTCAGATCGACGACTATTTCAAATTTTGAGATGAAATATCGTCGAGAGTTTAGATTGATCTTGAGATGCTGGCTGATTCTGGCGGGTTTCAGATGTTTCAGGCTCGGCGTAAGTGGGTTCATCTGGAGTTGTCATCTGCTTCTTCTTATGTGCCATGCGGATGTGGATTCTGTATAATAGTATTGCTCCCAGTATGAATGAAGCAATTAGTGTGCCATAAAATGGGATTGTCGTATGGTAAATAGTTGAGGTTGGTTCAATGTGGATATTCTTCTGTGAGTCTATTCTGTCTTGAATATCGTGCAGCTTCTTTAAGTTAACAGCACTGATTCGAAGGGGTGGCATGGTTCATTCTTCGATGTCATCTGGCACGTTGCTTATCTTCATGGGTTGTCCTCTGATTTGGTCGTTAAGGTTGACGATGGTGAATTCGTCAGTTCGCAGCTTGCAATTATGGGGAATAGTGGCTAGGAAGCTTCCGGGCAAGGTTATGGATTCTTCTTGTTCGCAGATTAACTGAACTTGTGTTGGTTTCGGGAACACGCGAACGGCGCGGCGGTCGTCTAGCTTTTCCATTGCGGGCTTCGTCAGGTTAATAGTAATCGTGTTGCATGTTTTGTGCGGTGTTTGACCTCCAATGATGTCACAAATGCAGTCTGGATGGGTTCTCATTTGGTGGTTGAGTTTTTCTTCGCAGAGATACTCTGAAGTTAGCTTCGGGCATTCTGCCTCTATGTACGCATGAATGTTTCCAGTGATTGCTAGGAACGGATAGGATGGGATGATGGCTTGCTTATTTTTATTTGGTACAATTACTAGTTTATACAACAAGAATTTTAGTGGAGAAGTTATGGGAAATTTAAATGCAAAAACTATTTGAGTTCCACGATAATAAGCTAAGGGTTTAATGATGTCAAAATATTCCCTAATTTCTAATTCCAGTAATTGGTCTTTGTTATAAAGTGCGCTTAGTTTGCGTATCATGTCGCTTAGTATTTCTGTCCCTAACATGGAATTATGAGTATGCAGTTGACCGGAAAATGCTATCGCGTTCTCTAACCTACTTAATTCGCTTAATAAACTATCTACGTTATTGCTAATTATTTGTAGTACTTGCGAAAACTTTGCAAACTTTATAAGATTGTGTTGTTTATACTTATCGGCGTCAAGTCAAATATGCAGACTGTCATTTAACTGTACTTGATTCTCTATTAGTTTCGTAATAATTTTTGTATGTTCGCTCATCAAACCTTTGCTCAGACTTATATGATGATTTTGCTCAATAGCTATTTGTTGCTGGTTATCATTGAGGGCTTTAAGCGGCGTTATCATATTTAATGGCATCTGTGTGGTCCAGGTTTCCTGTAATGCTCTTAATTACGGATCCGAGACTATCTACTAAACCTCTCTTGAATCGATTGGGCTTTAGGCTTTGGAGATGGGATGAGGCTTTATTTAATTTCGCGTTCAAACTATCTATTTGAAGCTCATATAAAGTGCTAGTGTAATTGTCTAGTCTGTTTGTGGCTTTAATAAGTTGAATTTGTATCTCGTTAATGTTGCTGTCTATGTCTGTTAGTTCTATGGTTTGAAGGAATGTATGATAATGAGTGATGAGTTTCATGGGCCCTAGTTTGAAGGGCAGTAGTCCAGGTCCATAATCAAGTCGTTCTAAATTAATCTGGATTTGGAGTTCAGTCGTAACATTGGTGGTGATCGGACGCGTGTTGCTGGCCCTAGTGATCTTTTTTCTGATTGGCTCTCACGCTAACAGTTTGATTCCTTGTTACTCCTATAGACTTTATACCTGTTGTTCCCTCCCAGTGGGCGGTCCTAGACAGAGATAGTGCAAATTTCGTCAGTTTTAACCCAATTAATTGAAAAAACACGAACTTTGATTCGACGTGATTTGAACCGGGCGGTGTCTGCGTGGGAGACCGCGCTCTGAACCACTGCGCCACGGAACGAGTGACGTATCTCGTCAAAAACAAAAACCACTACGAACAAGGACGCCAGCGGATCGGCTACGAGCTACGCGCCTACGGCATCTGCTACGAGCTGTGCACTGACATCTGCTACGAGCTACGCACCGAATATATCTGCTACGAACAACAACTCCGCACTCAAGCTACGTCACAACCTACACTTATTGTTCCTGCGCCTTCGCTACGTTTGAGTAAGGAATTACTTATATCTAATTTTCGTAGCACGGTAAAGTTTACCCTCTTTTAAATATTCTTCCTCGATATGTCGTTGCAACGCACTCCGCCAAATCCTGCTTCCTCTACTATTGAGCACACGCAATCGGATACCGATTTAAATCTACTTAGTGAGGTTTCCTACGTAAATACGACTAGACATAAACGCCTCCGATCTGATTTGTCACCAAGAACGCATAATCTAGATCTCAAAGAAGAAATTATGGGCATGCTGAATAATTTTAAAATCGAGTTAGATGCGAAGCTAAACGAAATATGTGATAAACAAAACTCGCTTATCACAAAAATTTCTACAGATATCCGTGAATTAAAGTCACAAACGAGTAAAATTCAGACCTCGAATGACGAAATCGTTCAATCTATGGCTTACATAAACAATCAATATGAAGAAATTCGGATGGGACTAGAAAACTTACAAAAGGAGCGTTTAGAACAACGCAAATGCATTGAAAATCTGGAAAAGAAAGTACAGGATCTGCAACTCAAGTCAAGATCTTCATGCATTGAAATAAGAAACATTCCGCTCATCGAAAAGGAGACCAGTGCGGACCTCACAAACACAATCTGTGCCATCGGCCAGGTTGTTGGTTCAGGAATCACACCAGCTCAACTTCGGGACATTTACCGCATACCCGGCAAACCAGGACTGACACGACCCATTGTCGCAGAGTTTCAATCGGTCCAAATGAAGCAAAAAATCATATCAGCCGTGCGGGACTATAATAACAGCAAAAAAAACTGTCGAGGAAAATCTGAACACGGAACAACTAAACATCGCCGGTAAGAGACAGGCAGTTTATATAGCCGATCATCTCCCGGCAAGTTTGAAAAAATTGTTCTACCAGTCTCGTGAATTTGCTAAGCAGCATGGCTACCAGTTCTGCTGGACCTCTAACGGCAACATCTTCGTTCGAAAATCTCATGGTGAAAAGCAAATACTAATTTCCTCTGAACAATCTCTGTTGGCCCTGAAACCAAAACAGTGACTAGTTTTAGAATCTTCACCAATCACTAGTATACGCTTTTATTTGTCTAAACTTATATACTGTTTCCATATAATAATGCATGGATTTTATATTACTAATGCACACAAATACCTCACAAATGTAATTACAATTAAATCTCTACACTTACATTCATCACACACACACTATGTACAGAAAAACACACAATACCTTTTATACTCTTATGCTATCCACATTTGCAGTCGGCTTTTCATATACTCCATCATGTTTCCACTTTCTTCTACAAAGAGATCACTTTGTAGGTCGCTAAGATTTTGGGTTTCTCTAACTTATAAATGGCTAACATAAATAACGTTAATACTGACCCGGATTCGTTGGAGGTAACGACGTCTTACAACTGTCTCCCGAAAGACTGTAAACTGTTTATTAATACTAGAGGAGGCATTACACTACTTCATTTAAATATCAGAAGTATAACTAAAAATTTTGACCAACTCTGCATCTTAATATCCGACATGAACATTAATTTAGACATAATAATACTTACGGAATGCTGGCTTAAAAAATCTAATAACTTACCTATCCTTGCAGGATATACGGGTCATTATACCAGACTAAATCAAAACCAGAATGACGGCATCATCATCTATACCAAATTAGATCTAACGTGTAAAGTAAACGAACCAATATTCAAGGAAGGAAACTGTCTCGTCTGTCAAATAGATCGCAGTATCAGTGTGGTAGCCATATACCGATCCCCTTCTTCATCAACCAAAGAAAAATTTAATAACTTTATTAACAGCCTAAATGACGTATACGCCAATATAAAAACTCAAAACATTATTTTGGTAGGGGACCTTAATATCGACATAAGCATAACCTCAACTGATCCATTTCGTGAAGAATACCTAACGCTTAATGCCTCACATGGCTTGTTTCCCTCGCATTTTCAGCCTACTAGAGCTAATTCGTGCCTCGACCACTTTTTCATTAAATCAGAATTTCCTTCTACAACACTCATTTTGGAATCCCACATAACCGACCATCAGCCCATTACTTTATGTCTTAATAAGAACATTTCTCACAATCGACACCATAACACTAGAACATGTACGTGCTATGATAGTATCAAAACGGATTTAGAAAACACCAACTTCTCTGAAATTCTAGCAGTTACCGACGCAAACGTTGCATCTAATATGCTTGTCACACTCCTCTCAGACACAATTGCGAAACACACTAGGACATTAACAGTCTCCAGAAGCAAACGAGTTCTAAAACCTTGGATGTCACCGGGTCTCCTAAAATGCATTAGAAACCGTGATAGACTCCACTCAAAGTCCAAAAAAGCACCTGATAATATGATCCTAAAACTAACATATACGCGATACCGTAACTTCTGCAATAACCTCCTTTGTAAATTAAAGCTTGATTTAAAAAAATCCCAAATTCAAAATGCCGGTAACGACCCAAAAGCCCTGTGGAAAGCCATTAGGGATATAACAAATACTCAGAAGACCAAAAATAGTGCAAAAGAATTATTGAAATTACATGACAACCCGAAAACGTCTACTAACCATGTCTGTACCTACTTTAAAGAGATCGGTAAGAATTTAGCTGAGAAAATTTGTAACACCGCCAACATTCATATAAAAACTACCTCTCCACAAGAACTCGAACAAAACAGCCCATCCGATTCATTGGTCATCCTGGAAGTCACAAACGCCGATATAGAAGCATTAATCTTGGAACTTCGTTCTGACAGCGCTACAGGGTGGGACAATATTCCCTCTCAAGTCCTCCGACAAAATTACCAGGTACTAACACCTATAATAACTCACATTTGTAATCTTGCCATAAGTAGCGGCGTTTTCCCAGAGGTCTTTAAGAAATCGCTTATACATCCTATTTTTAAAAATGGTGAAAGGGATTGCCTTAACAATTATCGCCCTATTTCAGTACTTTCAGCCTTATCTAAGATCTTAGAGAAAATACTGAATCGAGCGCTGAAAACGTTTCTAAAAAAATTTAGTATTTTAGCGCCAAATCAATATGGCTTTCGCCCTGGTTTATCCACAGAAGACGCTGTAACGGATTTGACAAATACTGTTGTTGACAACTTAGATGCAAAAAATAGATGCTTATGCATCTTTCTAGACCTCTCAAAGGCATTCGACACGGTATTTGTCCCTACCCTACTGGAGAAACTACAAAAGCTAGGAGTAAGGGGTTTATCCCATAAAATGTTTAAAGACTACCTCACAAATAGGAGACAACGAGTAAAAATTGAGAGCTATATTAGTGATGAAGAAACAGTGAGTTACGGTGTGCCCCAGGGTAGTGTTCTAGGCCCCACACTATTCCTCCTATACATAAACGATCTCTGCTTACTCCAATTACCGTATACTAACATCTTTACCTACGCAGATGATACTGCTATCCTTGTTTGGGGTCCAAATTGGCAAACTGTTAAGGAGCGCGCCGAATACTCACTATCCAGAGTTATGAACTGGCTAAAAAATAACCTACTAACACTAAATCTAACAAAGACCAACTATATCGCATTCTCCCTCAGCAAAATTACCGACCCTGGCGAAAACTTCTATATTAAAGCTCACACTTGTTCTAATTGCAACGAATGTGACTGTCTTGAACTTACGCGGGTCGAAGAGGTAAAATACTTGGGCGTACAGATTGACCACAGACTGAAATGGAATAAACAGATAGATTTAGTCACAACAAGAGTGAGGCGATTGATACACGTCTTTAAATCCCTACGAGATGCCCTAACACATGATAAGCTAAAACTAGTCTATCTGTCTCTATGCCAGTCTGTAATACAATACTGCATCACAGTCTGGGGTGGAGCTGCTAAAACGCATCTTATTAAATTGGAAAGGGCTCAATGAGCCGTCCTAAAGGTAATGACCAGGAAACCTTACAGATACCCGACTGTGAGCCTTTATTCAAACTGCAAGGTCCTCACAGTTCGTCAGCTATTCATCTTGAATGCTGTTCTCAAAAAGCATCGAGATGTGCCCATCCCAAACTCAAATAAACGCAGTTTATCATCTGTATGCCCTCGTGTGGTTTGTAGAACCTCTTTCGCAAAAAGGCAAACACGTAGCACAAGCGCTAAACTATACAACGATTTAAACAAGAAACTAAACATCATTACATTATGTAGACGCAAAGTTAAATTAAAAATTACTGAATGGCTTCAACTACTTGACTATCAAACAACCGAAGACCTTCTTAGCTATCTAATATAAAATACAAAGAATAATAACTACTAACTAAACCAACAACAATACCTTATTTCTAATTAAATTTATCCACTCATACACATAAACACATACACTCTCTCACACACACAGACACAAACACATACCACGATACACTATCAATCACATACTCACATATACTAACGCAAATTTAAAATTTATAGCGTAATTTACTTAATAATCAGCAACCTTATGTACAAACAGTTTTGTGTACCTCTTGCTGCGACTGAACACTGTCTCCCAAGATACAGGCTCCTGGCCTAGTTTGGGATTCAGTATCAGTACACATATATTGTTACAAACATCCTAAGGCTGTTCATACTTAAGTACAATTGTTGTAATTTTTGTGTCAATAAACAATTTTTATTATTTTTTATTTATTTATCTCATGCGCCCATGTTAGGCTAAACGTCAGCATCAGGGGTATCCTGCAACAATTTCGCAGTTTTAGGGACACGCTTTAATCTAGATTTAGCTATAGGTCCCTTTTTCTTGGAAGTGTAAATATGGATGGGTAAGTTAGCTAGGACTGTGTCCTGGTTATATCTGGGTGCGAGTTTAGATCTACTTGCGGAGGGATTACTAATGAATATTTGCTGGTCGGGCTCATAGTCGACCTCATCCTCACGGGTTTTATTACGACTCTCTATAAGCGCTGTTCGATTAGCGAGAGACGTCTCATTGATTAGTTCGTATACTTTTTGCATGCGTTCTCTATGTGTTTCGGTATATTGTTGTAGTAAGTGTCCGGTCAGATCTATGTCAATTGGGTCTCGTGGGTCAGTGTGTCCTAGTATAAGGTCGTATGGTTTACATCGTGTGAAGGAATGGATCGAACTATTGTACGCTATGATAGCATATGGCATCAGGTGTACGACTGGCTCATCCTTGTATTTTAGTTTCAAAATACGAAGATGTTCCAATATAGTGGAATGGAAGCGTTCGATGTTACCGTTAGCGTTTGGTGAGTATGCCAATGTTTGGTGATAAATTATTTTATGCACCTTGCAGAACTCGGAGAACATCTGGTTGGTGAATTCGGTCCCTTGATCTGTAATAATGATTAGTGGTAGGCCATGATGCGTGCTGAAAGTTAGTAAAGCCTGTATGACACTGACTGCAGTCCCATCTCGAAGGAGGTAAGCTTGACCATACTTTGAGAAGGCGTCTATGAATGTTACATATTTTTCGTTCTGTGCTGAGAAGCTATCCATGTGTACTATTTCGAACGGCCTGGTGGCAGGCGGTGCTTTTGCTTTATGGGGCTCCTATCGTACTTTGCTTGCCCACATACTGTGCAGTCATTTATGAATTTGGTTATGTGTTCTCGCACCTTAGGCCAATAATATTTAACCGATAAAGCTAGGAAGCACTCGTTAATGCCACGGTGGTTAGTTTTGCCTTCGTGGTAGTGACGAATAATTTCCTGTTGCCTCAGGTATTCTTTTACGTTTTCAAGTTCCTTTTTTGCCAATACCAATTTCATAGATGACCTTTTAAAATATTTTTGTAATAAAGGGATTATGTTGTACATTGCAAGGGGTGGATTTATCAACAGGGCAGTTTTGATTTTAGGGTTGACGTATTCCTTAATAGCGTTAATCAGATCCTCTTCTAGGTTAGATTCAGATAGCTGAACGGATCATCGGGTGTGGGTGTCAAATGGCTTCGTTGCCGTAGGTCGTTTTTTAAAGTCACCTACAACGGTCAAGCACAGCTGTCGGTGGAATTTGTTTAGTGGTTCGTCGGTGATGGGTATTTCGAGTATAGGGTTTTCTTCACAGGTATGTGCTGTCAAGGTGTTGGAGTTAGCAAGGGATGGTGGTCTGTCAGTTGCGTTTGCAATCATCGAACTAGCCTCTTCGTTATAAATCTCAACACGAGAGAGGGCATCGGCATTGGTGTTATGTTTGCCTTTTTTGTAAATGACGGTAAAATCGTATTCACTTAACTTTAACCGCCACCTGGTTAACCGTGAATTTGGTTCCTTGAGGCTCATGACCCACTGTAATGGTTTGTGGTCCGTTACTATTTTGAACTTGCGTCCAAAAAGGTAAGGCCGAAAATATTTTGTCGCCCATACAATCGCTAGTAGTTCCTTCTCTATTGTGCTGTAATTCACTTCACTGTCATTAAGTGTCCGTGAAGCCAAAGCTACGGGTTTGTCCGAGCCAATAGCTCCTTGTGAGAGTACCGCACCGATTGCAAAATTGGAAGCGTCTGTGGTTAAGATGAACTCTTTGTCAAAGTCGGGATACTTAAGGATAGGATCGTTGGTCAGTAGAGTCTTACACTTCTCGAAACAGTTAATATAGTCTGAATCTAAGGTTACTTTCTTTCCTTTCTTTAAGCATTGTGTCAGGGGTTTGTTAATACGGGAAAAGTCTGGAATGAATTTTCGGTAGTAACCGAGGAGTCCGAGAAACTGTTTAATTTCTTTAGGTGTTCTAGGTACAGGATAATTTTGAATAGCTTTGATTTTATCAGGGTTGGGCTTTATTCCTTCGGTACTGATGACATGACCTAGGTATGCGGTCTCGAGTTTTAGGAACTCTGATTTATCTAGCTGAATTTTGATGTTAGATTCTCTTAACCTTTGGAACACCTTCTCTAAGTTGTTCATATGTGTTTCTGGAGAGAGGTGCTGAATATAATTATGTCATCCAAATAAACCAGACATATGACGTTTTGGAGTCCTCTGAGTACATTATCCATTACTCGTTGGAACGTGGAAGGGGAATTTTTAAGTCCCATGGGCATTCTCAAAAATTCGAAGTGCCCATGTTCAACATTGAAAGCGGTCTTGGGAATGTCGCTAGGGTTCATGCCAGGTCGAGGGTGCTGAAATATTGGCATTTGCCTAGTTTGTCTAGTACGTCTGTAATATTCGGGATAGGGTATTTGTCATCAATCGTTTTTTTCATTTAGCTTCTGAAAGTCAACGACTAGACGCCATTTTTGTTTTCCAGAGGCGTCAACCTTCTTTGGGACGACCCAAATTGGTGAGCTCCATGCGGATTCAGACGGCCTAATTATTCCTTGGTCTAACATTTTCCCTATTTGATCACTAACTTCTTGACGGTGTATAAATGGATACCTATAACTTTTAGTGTATGTCGGAATCTCGTCTGTAGTTTTTATACTGTGCTTTATTTTGTTGGTGAAGGTTAATGCCTCGCCTTCAATGTAGAAGACGTCGGCGTACTTTGAACATAGTGCCAATAAGTTTGCCTTTTCCTCCTCATTTAAGTGCTCGGTGCGTATCCGGGATGTAACATCTTTAGCGCGTGGTGACATTTGTTCAGTGGCTTCAACGTTAAATATCGTTGCCTGAGTAGCCTGGTCCAGTGAAAACATTATATCGTTGTTGGTTGGATTAGTCACTTCAACCATACCGCGGCTTTTAGAAACGGTGGTCAGGCATTCGGTTATAATGCAATTTCAAATAATCTGTTCCTCTACAAAAACCTCAACATCCGGTGAATTAATGGGTAACCGTATTAATTTAGAACTTTCCGCTGGTACGATTTCCTCGTAGAGATTTAAGTTTCGAGAGTTATAAAGGATATATGGCCGATAACAGCCTTCGAATACGGGGACATGTGCGGGGTTACCGTTTTTAAACTAAGATTCAAAAATAAAGATCTAATTTATCATGGTTATATTATCCCGATTAAAGCCCAGTTTAAAATATTTGAAAAAACAGTATGTTAATTGCTTCCGCTTTTCTCTCAGATGCACTTCCACATTTTGACGTTCCATTGTATCCACAATCTTTCGATAATAATCTACACATAGTATGGGAACAATAAATTAAAGACTAGCTATTTTCGATCAAATCAATTTTAATGACAAGGAATATATACCTAGGTTTTGTTTATAACTAATTTTACTTATTGATACGCCTACAAGTTAGATTAGGTTTTTATTGACAGGCGTGTGTAAGACCGAACACCATTTTTTTTAAAATAATCACTGCTTAAATAGGAGTGTTATTTCTTTGACAATGCATCTGACATTAGTGGCAGATAGCAGACACCTGTGTAGGGAGGGACCAAAGCGGCAGCAATCGTTTTTTCATAAAATTGTGAATTCAATCGATTCAAGTCAAAGCATGAAAAATCGATTCACAAAAATTCGAGATTCAAATACATTTTTGAATTCAATTTCTATTTTACCATTTTGAACTGTGTCTAAAAATAATGTATTTAAAGTCAAGTAAATGTGAAGACTTATTTTGAAATAAACAGTCGTCATTTTATCATTTTTGTCATAAAAGAAGTGATGGATTTACGCAAATAAACTGTCCAATCTAATTCTTTACTGAAGCAAGATAATTGAGTGAAAAATATGGTTCTACGGTTGAGATTGTTATTTAATAAAAACAACACATCGATTTTAGTGTTTTAAGTTCGAGAAAACATCAATCGATTATTGATCTCAAATCACCATTCACCATTCCTACTTGCACATCCGATCTTGGCGTCACGTTAGGTTTCATTGCAGTTCCCGACCCACGTTTTGTTTACGCGTTCGTTGTGTACTGTGCGATTATTGTGCTCTATTTCTAACGACCATTGCTATTCTTTACGGAGTGACATCTTCGAAACACGATTACCATAAGTATTAATAAAGGATTCATCTGTCTTTTTCCACGATTCGTTTATATATGATGACGTGCCTAAGCTGTGGCATATCAGTAAAGCAGGTTCAAAGGCATATCAACGCTAACCCCTGCAAGTAAACTTGCCCGATGGTTCAATCAGGTATGTACCTATACTACATTGAAATAATATTATTTAGTAACAAGATAGATATTAAGTCTGACAGCGGTTCGATCACATATGAGCCAGCAATACTTAACAAAGCAGGGTTTATTTAGTGGTTTACAAGACTCAAGTCTATGAATACTCAATCTATTCATAGAATCTATTATGTTTATTGCTACACATAGGTGGATAGGATAGTGACTATAAGTCAAATACACGCACAAGTCTGTAGTTTCATAAAATTCCATCGAATAGGTATTTTCACAGTTAAATATACAAAATAAAATGATATTTATATTTTTCAGCTGCCATTAGATGCATATATTTGTCACCCCTGTTTCAAGATATGTGATTACAATCAGTCTGTAGGTGGATGACCAATGATCAACATTATAATAGTATTTTAAAATATATATTAAAGTCATTCTATTTTCAGGATGTGGCAACAATCTATGCGTGTCGGGCCTGTTGGACTCTAGCGAATCGTCCGTTACTTCAGGATTCATCAAGGTGCTTACAAGAGAATGTGGCGCCAGCCATGCCGTCTAATTGTTCTTTGTGTAAATTGCCCTTCTTTCCTACATATTTTTTTATATTTATAAATATTAAAATAATTCAGTCTTTCAAATAATGTAATCCTTTTATTTTCCGAGCCACGTAGAGCCTAGGTGTAGTCAATAGCTAACTGTAGCTCGTAATTGGGTTGACTCTACCAACGCGAAGTACCAACAATATGTTGCTGCGCTTCGAATGGTGAGTGAAAGAACTGGAAGCCCAGGGTCTGGAGTGAGAAAAGGGTGGCAACGCATTCGCAATAACCCTGGTGTTATGGATATCACCGGACGGTGGTGATTGCTTAACATCAGGTGACTCGTATGCTCATTTGCCACCTTGATGGTATAAAAAAAAACCTAGCGCCTCGAGGGCCTGTCGAATAGTAGAAAATCATTCCTCGATAAACACAACGCCTAGCGCCATCTCATATCGAAAAGCAGAGTTATTTTTTCAAAACTTATCTTTATTTTTCTGTTTCCTGACCTTTTAGAGTTTTGAAACTTTTTTATCTGTAAAATATAGAATACAAAAATTCTAGAAATAAAACAATATTTGTAACCTAGCGCCTCGATGGCGTATCGAATAGTAGAAAATTATTCTTAAACTCGATAAACACAACGCCTAGCGCCATCTCATATCGAAAAGCAGAGTTATTTTTTCAAAACTTATTATTATTTTTCTCAGTTTCCTGACCTTTTAGAGTTGTAAAACTTTTTTATCTGTAAAATATAGAATACAACAATTCTAGAAATAAAACAATATTTGCTGCACATTGATTTTGAAACCTAGGCAGGCGCCCCTAGCCCCACTGGTCATGTCCTTTGAATGGGATTAATTGCAAACTTAGTTGTTAATGTAAGATCTTTCAAATCTAATTTAGCCTCCCATTTGGTAAGTAAATCCATTCCAATCAGACCATCAAAACGATCGTGGAATCTGTATATGAATAACTTAATTGGTTCTGTGTCACCGAATTCGGGAAAGCAGGGTAAGCTGATAGAGTAGTCGTTCCTGCTTGTGGCATGAACGTTAGTAACCTCGAATGGATCGTAGTTAAGAGGTATGTTCGGGAAATAACTCTGGACTGCTTCTGGGCTGATGAACGATTGGTTTGCACCGGTATCTATTAGAAAGTTAAGTGCGGGGTTATGGATATGGACGTATGGTAGTTGCCTTTGGGTTTGCAGATTTAGTTCTATGCTAAGCTGTTTGATTTCGGAGCTTTCTGAAAATCCTTACTGGTTGAGGGTTGCTGTTGGTCCGCAGTACCTAACTTGTCCTTGTCGTTAGTCCCGACAGTCTGTTGCGGTGTGACGTGGTCGTATGTACAGTCGTTGAAATAAAAGTCATCATTGCTGTAGTCGCCATAGTTATAGGGGTCAATGTAATAGTAGTCAGATAAGTCGGGGTAATAATAATCCTGCCCATAGTCTGAATATTCGTTCACATTAACATCGCGGGTTTTAATATAGTTGGAAGGTGGTGGATTGCCTTGCAGTGCCCAATTCCATCTGCTAGTGGACGGCATGGGCCTAGACACAAAGTGGCTAACGCCGCTCATCGGCCTGGGGCCGTTATTCGGCGGATAGGAATTCCCTGGGGGCATTCTGAATCCAGAACCATCAAGATTACTATTATGGGGTGGCGCGCCAAATACTTGTTGCGTACGGGTCGGGCCACGTGATTGCATGTTGGATGGATTAAACGGCATTCTAAATTGGTTCTGAGACGGCGAGGGACGTAGCATAAATTGCGGTCCTTGCGGTCTGAACGGACCGGGCATGTTAAAAGGATTGGGTCTGAATGGAACAAGCATATTATTTGGATGGGCTGGCATTTTATGATTGATTTCGCTGTATTGATTAGGTGGCATTCGAGCCGAGGGTTTTTTATCCAAGGCAAGTTGTCATTTCTGCTCTGCAAATACATGGTGTTAGACTCCTCATGCACAAACTCTAGAGCCTTCTCAATAGTTTCTGGTCTCATACACCTAATACGTGCACCTAAAGGATCTTTCAGACCGCGAAGATAGGCCTGCAAAGTCAGTTTACGATATAAGTCGCGTTTGGCCGCTATAGTTGATTCTAGGGTATCGTGCAATGAAACGTATGTCATGACGGTGCTGAAAAGGTTTTGGCAACGCTCGTAAAATTCCTGCGGCGTGCCGTGACCTTGTGTAAGTAAAGCCAAATCGTTATAGAGAGCAGTCTCATCTCGCTGGTCGGCAAAGTTATTAATAAGAGCACTACGTATGCCTACCCAATCATTAGGTACACCGTTAGCATTAATCAGACGGGCGGCGGGCCCCGTAACTTTATTCAATATACCGTTTAAAAGCGCTAATTGATTTATATCCGGCTGCCTCTCTTGAATGAACTGAAGTGCTAACTGGTCACACAATTTGATGAACCTGGCAAGTACATTCGGGTTCCCATCAAAATCGGGAACTAAGCGGAGGGCTTTATGTATAGTGTCAAAATCAGCCATCTCGGGTTCAATTTCGGGATTAATATTACGTCTGGAATCTACACTACTATTCCTACTACTAACTGGCCTAGGTGTACTCAATCTACGTGGATAAAAAATGTTGGACAGGGTATATAGGACCTACACACAAAAAGGAAGCAAGCAACCACTAAGAAAATTCAGCGGACTTACATGAACATTCTGGTCTTCGTTGAGCGGTATCGATAGCTGGATCTCCGGCGTAGTCTCGTTGTTCAGGATCTCATGGTGCGACGTTGAAAGTCTATCGTACGTAGCGAACGCGGTGCGATATACCGATAATCGCAAGAACGACCCGGGAATCCTACCGACTGCGCCAATTACGTAGGCTACTGCCGGAGGACTAAAAAAAAACCGAATTAATTATCAACTAATTTATTTTAATATAAAAATTACAATTATATGGAATTCAAAAAGAATCTAATTGACCCGATGGATGTTGGATACGAAGTGCGCGGGCTCGGTCACGTAGACGGTGTCTTCGGGCCTCGTGTCCTGTGTCAGCAGTTTCGCCCTTAGCAGCAACTAGGTCGACCGATGACGATGATGACGCACGCGGCGTGCCTCGTGCCTTTGTGTCAGCGCTTTCCTAAATAGTGATCCGCGTAACACGTCATACTTAATCGAATCCTAGCTTATTTGTATACATTTAATTATTTACAAATACAAAGTTATTTTTCGAAATTTCGACTGAATCAGTGGCAAATTTTAAACGGAAAGTAGTTTTTGAAGGTTTAAGACTACGTTACTACGGCAAGTCGCAGGAATAATAATTGTAAAAATTCTAACCTGTTTATGTTTATATTTTTGACATATTTAATTTGACACTTGACAGATTGTAGACAATACTTGCCACTTACTTTTTATTTTCAGAGGCAACGATATAAAACTGTACGGCCAAAGCTGACGCAATTTGAAGGGCAAAGAAGGTCAATCATATTTTATCAAAAATATCAATAAAATATGAATATTTTTGATGATTAATTAGTCCGTAATGATCAGTAACGCTATTCCTCGAAATGGTTTTTGAATTGCAACATTTAAAAAAATATGAACAATGCCCATTGCATCCTTTAGAAAAGCTAGATATACCTATGCACACCTTGCACGTAGACCATTTGGGACCATTCCCTAAAAGTCGCCAGGGAAACAACTATATTTTAATGGTTATAGACTCGTTTACTAAATATATATTTGCTCATCCTGTAAAAACTGTACGTTCAACAGAAACGGTTAAAGAACTCACCGACATAATTTCGGTTTTTGGAAAACCCAGTAGAGTAATAACTGATAGAGGTAAGGCTTTTACGAGCCGCTATTTCAAAACTTTTGTCGCTAATTACCAAATTAAACATGTTTTGAATCCCCCGTTCAAATGGTCAGATCGAACGTGTGAATAGAACAATTCTAGATGGGTTAATCGACGACGACGTACATCCGTTATAGAGGAATGTAGCTGGGATTCCAAATAAATAAATATCGTTTGGGGTATTAATAATACAATACACTCTGTGACATAAAAACTTTTTACAAAAAAAACCAACCGACTTCCAAAAAAACCCTAGAAAGTGAAAAATAACTTTAATTTCGGAAGTAGGTGTCTTTGGTTTTGAATTTTCGTTTTAAGCCACCGACTTCCGAAATTAAAGTTATTTTTCACTTTCTAGGGTTTTTTTGGAAGTCGGTTGGTTTTTTTTGTAAAAAGTTTTTATTTTTCACTTTTTAGTTGTGGTACCTACCCCCTACTAGTGTTAGCATTTTTGGTATAATAAGGACTACTTGTATTTTTATAGTAATATTTATCATCATTATTTTGTTATTGTAACTGTTTACATTATAATTCAATGTTCGTGTTCGCGTGATATGGATGGTGTATTGACTAACCTGTCAACACTTCACTCTGACATGGATCCGGTTGATCCATTCATTCGTTCACTGGGTTACCGATTCACTTTGGCACACGCGAACACGGGCATTCAAGTTTTGGATTTAATCAAGGAAGGTGGATTTAAAGTTTGAACTGATAAGTGAATAAACGTGCTACTGTGAAAACTGTGTCTCATTTCCTGACCTTTAAAAGGTCAGAAGTGGGATAACACCAGAACGCGCAACGGTTTTGGTGAAACCAAACGCCCATTTTAAAAGGTATTTGAATTTTTCGTTACCTATTCTTTTTTTTCTAAAATTCTATCAGCTATTATTACCTAAGTGAAAATTATGTTTCAAATGAGTGAGAATTTTAGGTTACATTTATAAACCTTCTTTGTCTTTTCTGAGCTTTATAAAAACACTTATAGGGTAATAAATAATTATGGTCGTTGGAAATTACACTTATTGGTATGTTGGCCGTTGATACAATTTCATTATTACGTTTGTTTTTACTACGAATAGAATTTAAATATTAAGACAGCTCATAAACAACATTTTATTAAGAATGCGCATGACGATATTTTATTTTGCACTACCCTTTAATTATTAAATCTTGTAAAATTTCAAACCTAATGAAATTGAATTTAATTCTTTTGCATATTAGTATTTTTTTTATCTACCTCCATGTTTGTGGTTACCTTTTTTTCTTTATTTCAATAATTTTAATTCTGGCTAATAGTTAAAGGTTACATATTTGCTGGTTTATAAATTAAGGAAAGAGCCACTTTTACTTGTTTTTATTTTTTATAGTTTGTTCTTTTAAGGAACGTTTACTTGTTTTTTTTTTACAATTGGTTTCAGCTGCGTAAGAACCATGCCAAGTCATCAGTCGCGAAAACGCGCAAGAGACTCTAAGGACTCCAGCAGTGAGTCACAATCATCCCCAGAGAGTCGCCGTCGTCGCAGATCACGGCGCAAGCATTCACGACGCAAGCGCTCGAGGCAGGAAAAGAGCTCAAAACGGCGTTCCAGGACACCTGAATTACCTGAAGACCCGGCAGAACAAAGTCAACCAAGTGCATCAGCTGCTCCTGATTACACCGCATCACCATTGACAAGTAACCAATTTACCGTTTTAGACTCTAGTTGCACGGATGTATTTAGAGAGCTAATTCAATCTATTCGCAAGGATGGCAGTTCAGAACGGTTTCCAAACATGAACGTTGTGCCCGAATTCGACCCAACCAAGCGAAACCAGAGTATTGATGTTTGGATTACTAAAGTCAATGAATGCGCGAAAATTTATAATTGGACAGAAAGACAAATTATTCACTATGCGTTACCGAAATTGGTTGGATTAGCTCAAAAGTGGTACCAAGGCTTACCTAGTTTATTATTTACGTGGACAGAGTGGCAACAAAAATTGCGTTTAGCATTCCCTTGTGATGATAACTATGGTCGATTGCTGACGGAAATGCTCGCCTGTAAAGCACGTTTTGGGGATAATTTAGAGGAGTATTATTACGAAAAGATGGTTCTAATAAATAGGTGCAAAATTTTCGGTAAAAACGCCATTGATTGTTTATTATTCGGTATTGATGACAGATCGGTTAGAACTAGTGCAGAGGCTGTACAGTTTAATGAGCCGGATAAATTGTAAGTTTATCTTCGCAATGTAAGAACCACTAAAAGAAATGATAAGATTGACGTGACTCCGCAGCCGGGCCCTTCTGACAGCAAACGATCGAAATCACTTAAAGATAATACATATAGGGACAATAAGGATAAGATACCAAAATGTTTTAATTGCGGGGCTGAAGGTCACCCCTACTATAAATGTAAACACCCAATTAAAAGATGTGAACACTGTCATAAAGTAGGTCACTTGGTAGCTGATTGTCCCACTAAAAACATGTCCCAAGATAATAAAACTGTCTTAAATATTTCAAAGGAACAAGATAATTATACTAAGTATTTTAAAGTTGCAATAGTTAACGGGCAGACTTTGAAGTGTTTCGTTGATTTTGGCAGTCAAATTACAATGCTTAGAGAATCGGATGCGATAAGGTTAAATGTAACGTTGTCTTACAGTGATTTACCGATTTTGAGAGGATTCGGAAATTCTCTAGTTCATTGTATAGGAAAATGTGATGTCGAAATTGAGATAGATTTGGTAAAAGCACGCGTAGAAGTATTGATAGTCCCTAATCATTTTTTGAAAGTATCTTTGTTGATAGGTCAAACGTTTACTGAACAAAATCATGTCGTGGTATACAAAACGAAAGACGAATTAATTATCAAAGACAAACCGATAAATGAGCCTACATGCGTAAAACTTTATGTGTATGAGACGGCCACCATAGCAGGCCGCACTGAAGTTGCTGTATACTCAAATCCGCCATATCATGGCGAAGTTTTGGTCAAGCCTAGTCTACGCTCTCAGCCTCAAAATACGTACGATATTATGCCTTGTATTTTAGAACTAAATCATGGTAGGGCAACTCTTCAGTTGGATGGTTTAATGGGAACTGAATTCATTTTAAACAAAGGTATGCTCTTGTCTCGGGCTCTCCCGTTAACTCAGGGTAATTGCCATACCGTCAATAAAATTGAGAGATATGTTGGTAGTGACTCTTCGGATAGTATTATTGACACTAATATGTTATCCGTTAGCGATCAAATTAATCAGAATGATCTACTCCAATTAACTTTTCTTTTAAATGAATTCAGAGACTGTTTTGCTTTTTCCACTAAAGAATTAGGGTGTATTACTAACACTGAGATGGATATAAAGTTGAGTGATGCTACGCCGGTGGTCTACAGACCGTATCGCATGCCTTTTACGGAACGACAAGTTGTTCGTGATATGGTACAGGAACTTGAGGACTCTGGCATAGTAAGACCGTCAACTTCAAGCTATGCATCTCCTGTTCTCCTTGTGAAGAAAAAGTCCGGGGAGTACAGATTATGCATTGACTTAGGGCTCTCAATAAGAAAACTATTAAGGAGCATTATCCCATCCCTAGAATTGATGATCAGCTGGACAATTTATCCGGTTATAAATATTATACAACTTTAGACTTTATGTCAGGTTATTACCAGCTAAGTATGTCCGAAGCATCAAAACACTTGACAGCTTTCATAACACCCGATGGGCACTATGAGTTTAACAGGATGCCTTTTGGACTTGTTAATGCGCCGTCTAATTTTCAAAGGGCAATTAACAATATACTGGGCAATGCACGATTTACAGAGGCATTCGCTTATATGGACGATGTTATAATACCGTCCAAAAGCATAGAGGAAGGCTTCCATAAACTAAAATCAACTCTAGTATTATTTCGTACCGCTGGCATTACGCTAAAGTTGTCTAAATGTAATTTCTTAAAGGAATCCATAGACTATCTTGGATTTTTGAGAGGGTTCTCATCAATAGCTCGGCCACTCACTCAACTTTTGAAGAAAGATGCAAAATGGCAGTGGTCGGACTGTGAGGAGAATGCTTTTATAGCTTTAAAAGGGGAATTAGTTAAACGTCCGATTTTAGCATTCTACAACCCCGCGTCTGAAACTCAACTCCATACAGACGCTTCAAAAGTGGGCATTGCTGGTATTTTATTGCAAAGGGCCGGTAAGGATGCTCCTTTTAACGCTGTAGCATATTATAGCAGACAAACCTCACCGGAAGAGTCTCGTTTTACTTCATACGATTTGGAAACCTTAGCGGTCGCAAGTTCGTTACAACGATTTAGAACTTACCTATTAGGCATACCGTTCACCATTGTTACGGACTGTAATTCTCTAAGGGCCACGTTTGAGAAAAGAGATATCTTACCCAGGGTGGCGAGATGGTGGAACGTTATGCAAGAGTATGATTTTAAAATAATTTACAAGTCTGGTTCCACTATGTCCCACGTAGATGCGCTTAGTCGAAACCCAGTTGAGCTCGAGTTTATTGAGGTACGGTGCATTGAAACTAAATGGATAACGACGGTACATCAGAGCGACCCGGAACTTCAACGTATCATATCTATTTTAAAAGATGAAGATACAAACGGTATATTAGAAATTAAAAATAATTTTGTGATCAAAAGAGGGTTATTGTATAGAAAAACAAAGGCAGGAGATCGCTGGGTTGTACCGAAGGGGGTTAGATGGCAGATATTAAAGGCTCATCATGATGATATTGGTCACTACTGTTTCGATAAAACATACGATAAAATTAAGAGTAATTTCTGGTTCGCTAAAATGAGACGGTTTATTAAAAAGTATGTCGAGTCCTGTCTGCAATGTATTCATGCAAAAATACCATCCGGTAAAAAGGCGGGTGAACTTCATCCGATTCCTAAAGTTGATCGTCCCTTTCATACCCTGCACATAGATCATTTGGGTCCCTTTGTGCGAAGCAAAAAGAAGAACGCTTATTTGCTTTTAATTGTCGATGCATTCACGAAATATATCATGTTAGTCCCGGTCAAGAATACAAAATCGGTAAACTCCATATCTGCTTTGAAAAATTATTTTCACACTTTTGGCGTTCCCACACGAATAATTTCGGACAGAGGTAGTTCGTTTACGTCGAAGCGTTTTGAAGAGTATTTAAGTATATTAGGTATTAAGCACGTCCTAAATGCGGTAGCGACACCACGTGCTAATGGGCAAGTGGAACGCTACAATCGCACCGTCCTAGCGGCCCTAACTGCAGCTAGTCATAATAAACCAGAGAATTTATGGGATGAATGTGTATCGGAAATACAGTGGGGTTTAAATAATACCCTAAATAAAGGAATCGGAAAGACACCGTCTCAAGCATTATTCGGTATCGATTTAGTTGGCACACCTAATTCATTATTAAATCTAAACGTAATGGATTCTGTGGAAGAAGGGAATAACGTAGAAAGAATAAGAGATGAAATATCGCGACATGTGGAAAAGAATCAATTAGAACAAAAGAAACGGTTTGATAAGGGTAGAAAGAAAGTTGCCTTCAAAATCGGTGATTTAGTTCGCATAGAAAGAGAAATCCCATCGACTGGGAAAAGTAGGAAGTTAGTCCCGAAGCTTCGTGGTCCTTATCGCATTGTAGAGGTCTTTGATAACGACAGATATAAAATAGAGGATACACCACTTTCCCGTAAAGGTAATAGAAACTTCACTGGAGTGTTTTCTGTTGACAAAATTCATCCGTGGTTAGTCTTTAATAGAAACAACGAGAGTGACAGTGATTCAGTCTCGGATAATGACGAGGATAAGTGAGTTGCTCTTTTAATTGGGTGATGTTAAGAAAAATGAATGATGTTAAAGAATAGTTCGAAAATGATTATAAAGTATGTATATTAATTAAGAATAAAGATTATAATTTCATACGAGAATGGTACTAATTGTTCGATTTAAGATAAGGTTAATTAAGAATTAATAATTTTGTTGTGGTTATGGATATGAAGAGGCCATAATGGCTTATTTAATTATTGATTTATTTACTTGATGTGTTATGGACATGAAGGGGCCACTACACATGTAAATTATGCTTGCAGCCATGGTATTGTTGCCTAGCGTGTTGTGGACATGAAGGGGCCACAGCATACTTGAGTTGCGGTGGATATGTAGAGGCCACCGTAATTCTTTCAATGCTGGTGCTGCAAGTGTAATTATGGCAATAAGTAGATTATGCGTGCAACTATGGTATTGTCGCTGGCGTGTTGTGGACATGAAGGGGCCACAGCATGCTTGAGTTGCGGTGGATATGTAGAGGCCACCGTAATTCCTTCAATGCTTGTGTGGCAAGTGTAATTATATCAGTGGGTGGATTATGCTTGCAACTATGGTATTGTCGCTGGCGTGTTGTGGACATGAAGGGGCCACAGCATGCTTGAGCTGCTGTGGATATGTAGAGGCCACAGTGGTTCCTTTAATGCTGGTGGTGCAAGTGTAATTAATACCTAATGCATGATGAAATCTAGCGAAGTTTATCTAGCGAATAAGTATAGTTAGTGATGAAGGCCAATAATCTTTTCGAGACTTCCAGACAAAGTACTGTGGAATATTCAATGACCTATTATAAACATGACCTATTATACCGTTTAATAACATTAAGCTAATTTAGTTAATTAAAATCATTCTTTCCACGGGACGTGTAAGTGTCAGGAAAGGCCGACTGTTAGCATTTTTGGTATAATAAGGACTACTTGTATTTTTATAGTAATATTTATCATCATTATTTTGTTATTGTAACTGTTTACATTATAATTCAATGTTCGTGTTCGCGTGATATGGATGGTGTATTGACTAACCTGTCAACACTTCACTCTGACATGGATCCGGTTGATCCATTCATTCGTTCACTGGGTTACCGATTCACTTTGGCACACGCGAACACGGGCATTCAAGTTTTGGATTTAATCAAGGAAGGTGGATTTAAAGTTTGAACTGATAAGTGAATAAACGTGCTACTGTGAAAACTGTGTCTCATTTCCTGACCTTTAAAACTAGTTCGAATATCACGACCTGCTATGTAAATAACAGTGAGAGGAAAATATTAAAATATCGTCCATATAGGCTCAGTGGGAAAAATACGTATTAATGAAGCTAACTCAAAAAGTACTCAAGCTAAGCCGTCCACAATTGACGAAAATATCGACGGACATACACAAAAAAAAAACATACATACGCTACGAACATATAACCTCCTCCTTTTTGGAAGTCGGTTAAAAAGTGGCACCATTTAGTTTATTATTTGCTCATCAGAATAATCTTTTGCCTGTGCCACAATCTTCACCACAGATAAGCAATGAAGAACAGAGACAACATTTAATTTCTAGGTGTAGGCAGGCTAAAGTTAACATTGACTTAAACATGACTAGAATGAAAAAGCAGTTTGACAGTAGGCGCAAAAAGTGTACTAAATATAATATAGGTCAATCAGTCTTATGGAAGGGAGGTGTCACTGAGCAAGCTGTAGGGGTAAGCAAAAAGTTAGGAAACAGATACTCGGGACCATACAAAATCACCAAAACAAATCACGCCATAGATCATTATACTATTTCTTCAATTAAAGGCATGAGAGGGTACCGAAAATTTAGTGCGGTTGTGGCTGGCGATACGTTACGTCCATACAAATCGGTAGTATCAGATGATCACGACTCTACAGGCAGTGAGGGTCATGACATTGATAGGGATGATTTAATTGATTTATTAGAAAGTTAAGTAGGTTCGTTAGTATTGAATGTACGCACGTAATATGTCATTTAAAATATTGTAACGTGTCATTAACCAAACATGTTGATTATAGAAAGAAAATATACCTACCTTTTATTTAAATTATTACCCGGCACGATTAGACTACATAATTATATACCTTCCTACTGAAGTGAAACACGATCTTGCTAGATAATGACTGTTTTATTTATCTGTCGGTACGGTGTATGACAAAACATTATTATGAGGCTACCCTCAATGTTTATAATATACAACATCTTCCCCTTTTATAAAACAATAAACTAATTATAAATTCCGCCACCAATTACACAATATAGGAAGATATAAAGCTATATCCGATCCGTTCAGGCACAACATCTTCCTTATACAAACAAATTATAAGACAGCTAGTTCTTAATAATAAACCTACCATTACATATAATAAATTGATCAAGATTTCTGTTCTTAATTACTTTTTAAAAAACATTGCAAGTTTTTCACGTGCCCTTCTAGAAGCAGCTCGGGTTTGGTGCACTACAACAGAATCAGGAGAAGAACTAGTCGACCTAGTCACTGCCCTATTATTGTCGCTCAGCCCTTCATCGATGTCTTCCGCATCGCTGTACGTGCTCGTGCGCTCATTTTCTTCACTGTCACTATCCTCCTTCTCCTGCAAGGAAGCAGAATGTGCCGTGGTATCTCCTGAGCTCGTACCCTTCATGATGTGCCGTCTGTTGCGGCGGTATCTCCGGCCGCTATTATCAGTGAGGAAGTACGATCGCGGTTGCGGCGCTGGTGCCTGCACTTGCATATGTCGCCGACGCTTATTATCATCAGTTACAATAACATTCTCTCCTGGTTTTAATACTGGCAACTCTCGTGAATGCATATCATAATATTTTTTTGTTACTTGACGTTTTGAGAGTATGTTTTTATAGTCGTCATTGTTGTTACGTTCTGGTCGCAATCTTTCTGTATGTACTGGTAACCGTGTATTTAGTCGACGACCCATCAATAATTGCTAAGGTGCACTAATTCCATCCCTCGGTGTTGTCCTAAAATTTAACAACCCTAGATAAAAATCTGTACCAGTACTCAGTGATTTTTTAATTATAGTCTTTACTGTTCTGACAGCTCTCTCGCTTAGTCCGTTAGACTGTGCGTAATTGGGCGATGATGTTTTATGTTCGAAACACCAATCTTCAGTGAAGTTCCTGAATTCCCTGGAATTGAATGCTGGGCCATTGTCAGTTATTAGTTCCGTTGGAATCCCATGTCTCGCAAACTGTTCTTTCATCGCATTTATTACAGCTCTGGATCCTATATTTGTTAAGGCACTTATCTCGATGTAATTTGAAAAATAATCTACTATTATTAAGAAGTTCTTTCGGTCGCATTAGAATAAATCAGCACCAACCTTTCTCCATGGTAAATCTGGAATCGAATGCGGTATCATAGGCTCCTTGGTGTTACGCGCTGCGTGCTCCGCGCATGTGGCGCAGGCGCGCACTGCCTGCTCCACATCACGTGACATTCCGCTCCAAAACATGACATCACGAGCTCGACGCTTGCATCGGTCAATTCCTAGATGCCCCTCATGAACGCGGGATATCATTTCACCTCTCAGATCTCGTGGTATAAACACTAAGTGATTTTTGAAAATCACACCATCGACCAGCTGAAATTGTTCTTTGTATGCCCAATGTATTTTTATTATTTCATTTAAATCCTTTTTATACCTTGGCCAACCATTTTGAATATAATACTCTAGTATTTTGCATTCTTTATCACTTCGTGTGACCTCTCTAACCATACTGAGTTTACTGTCGCTGAACGGTACGTTTGCTATGAGGAAACAGGTTTGATCCTCCACCTCAGATGTTACTCTGTCATGCATTAGTTCCGGTAAGGCTGCTCTCGATAATGTATCAGCCACGTACATAAATTTTCCTGGTTTGTATACCACCTTGAACTCATAGCGTTGCACGCGCAGCATCATTCTTTGCAAGCGAACCGGCACTGCATCCAAAGCTTTTTTAAATAAAGCTTCCAGAGGCTTGAGATCTGTTTCCACATCCACATCCTTCTTCCCATAGACGTATTGATGATACTTTTCCAAGGCAAATACGATCGCCAGCATTTCCTTTTCAATCTGCGCGTATCGCTTTTGTGTGTCAGTCATCGTGAGGGAAGAAAACTCAACCGGGCGGCCATCCTGTAATAGCGCTGCACCCAAAGCCGTGGAGCTAGCATCCACCGTAACCAAGACCGGGCGGTCGCACGAATACAGAGCCAACACCGGTGCGCTGCTCACCGCCTGCTTCAACTTATGAACCGCAGACTCATGTATACTGTCCCACACCCATTCATTGCCTTTCTTCAGCAAGTTTCTTAGGGGGCCTGCCAGTTGCGAATAATTTGGAATAAACTTTGATAAGTAGTTTATCATGCCAAGAAATCGCTCTAAAGATGGCCTATCCTTTGGTTCTGGCATATCCATAATTGCTTTTATTTAATTTGTGTCAATCTGCATACCTGACTTACTAAAAATATGCCCCAGATACGTAACTTGTTCTACACAAAACTCACACTTCTCCCTATTAAATTTAATTCCTACTTCCCGAGCCCTATCTAGCAATTTCATCAATCTATCGTCGTGTTCCTCCTTAGTCCTACCCCAAATTATTATGTCATCTATAAATGAATCTACCCCATCGAGATCTTCTAACAGCTGTCGTATTTTTCCGTGAAATACCTCACTCGCACAGTTGACGCCGTAAGGTAATCGCAAAAATTGATACCTCCCGAATGGAGTTCCAAATTTACAGAGATCCGCACTATCGTCGTCTAATTCTATCATCCAAAATCCGGATCGGGCATCCAGCTTACTGAAAAACTTTGCATTCGTTAATTTTGCGGCAATCTCAGTAAGTGTAGGTAACGGGTAGTGTGCGCGGCGCACCGCTCGGTTAAGCGGCCGCGGGTCGAGGCACACGCGCAAACTACCATCTTTCTTGGCCGGCAACACGATAGCATTTACCCACGCTGTCGGATGAGATACTTTACGAATAATCCCCATGTGCTCCATACTATCGAGTTCCGACTTTAATTTATCGCGAATACCTAAGGGTATTTTCCTGACTGGACAAACTGAAGGACTTGCATTGTTTTCTAAAATGATTCTGTATTTACCTGGTAATTTGCCAATTCCATGAAATAAATCATTATATTTATCTAATTTGACTGTATAAATTCTCTTGACCAATCCAAATTCTTCACAAGTATTTTTTCCCAGTACACTTTGACAACGATCACTTGATATGACAAAATCTATTAAACATATTTTATCTTTATATGACCACAACATCTGACATGATCCTTGTATTGGAATAAAATTCCCACAAAATGATTGTGCTCTTATGCAACATGGTTTAATATCATCTACGGAGCATCCTAATTTTTTAAAACTAAATAATGATAAAACATTCAGATCCGAACCTGTGTCAAGTTTAAACAATTCACTCTTTCCATTGTTTACCAAATATAATCGCTCAAACCACTTACTGTCTTTATGTTGTGAAGTTTTGTCCAAGGTCGACACATAGTATAACTCATCATCACCATCACCGCTCTCCTGTATTTCATATACACGCTTATTACCTCTAGCCATACACATATTTTTAAAATGACCTTTATTGTAGCACAAGAAACACTTTGCATATCGCGCAGGACATCGTGCGTTATCATCGTGAACGCCCCCACAAGCACTACAACACTTTGAAACCGTTTCACGATTTGAAACAGAATCGAATCCGCGACCCGACGACGCCGCGGTACTCCCGACCGCTGAACCATGTGGATGCGCGCGCCCGCCGTATCGAGGCGTCGTCGCAGGCGCACCGCGAGCTCGGCCCCGCGCATCTCGCGCCGCCGCCGCTGAAGTCCCCGTAGCTCCGCTATGCCTAGGCGCTCGCGTACTCAATAACGCGTCAACCGCCCCATTTTGCTCCTTAGATTTAGTTTTTTCTATATGACGGTTCTCTTCGTTCGATACCTCGCTCGCTTGACATATCTTTACAGCTTTTTCTAAACATAACTCGTCAGTTCTGAGTAACCTATCACGCACACCTGTGTCGATCACTCCACAGACAATACGATCACGTATTAACCCGTCTTCTAAATGTTCAAACTCGCAATGTTGGCATAATAATCTTAGTGCTGTTACGTAAGCGTCTATGTTTTCGCCTTCCATCTGATTTCGAGTAAAAAATCGGAATCTCGCCATCGTTGTATTAGTTTTTGTACCGAAGTGTTCATCGAATTGTTGGATTAATACATCGATATCATCGTCTTTTCCTTCCACTTTTATTTTAAAAGTAGAATATATGTCGTATCCATCAGCTCCTATTAAGTTAATAAGCAAACTGGCTTGAACATCTTTGTCTTCTTTGTATACTCCCGAAGCCTTAAGAAAAACCTTAAATTGTTTGAGCCACTTTCGCCACGCGTCAGCCCGGTTAACCGGGCCACCTTCTAAAACTAATTCGGCCGGAGGTCTTGCGTGTTCCATATTAACACGTTCTGCCTATCACCAAAACACACTAACACCACTTTGATTTCGTCTAGTTATTACTTCCGAAAGCGTAATTCGTATTTAACGCTGTCACCATGAAGTGAAACACGATCTTGCTAGATAATGACTGTTTTATTTATCTGTCGGTACGGTGTATGACAAAACATTATTATGAGGCTACCCTCAATGTTAATAATATACAACACCTACCTAGGATGTTGTTACATTCGTCGGTATTAAAACATCATGCACTTTTAATAATTCGAGCGTACATTATGTACCCACTACTTACAATGAGTCCCCCTTTAAATATCTATGGTTAAATATAATTGGCTGTGTGCTATCTGTTCAACAAGCTATGGGTTATCTAAATATTCAGCTATGTACTACCTATATATCAAGCTATGTGCTATCAAAATATTTAGCTATGTGCCTACCTACTTAGTGAGCTATGTGCTAGGAATCTCAATGTGCTACCGACTTACTGAGCTATGTGCTATGTATTTACTAAGCTATGTGCTATCTATTTACTAAGCTATGTTCTATCTATTTACTAAGTTATGTGCTATCTATTTACTGAGCTATGTGCTATCTATTTACCAGTTATGTGATATCCATTTTCTCATCTATGTTATCCGCTCAACAAGCTATGTGTAATCTTTATTTACCTACTAGCGGTCGCCCGCGGCTCCGCCCGCGTGGATGTCGGTTACCGCTGCAAAAAGCCTACCCAGGAAAGACACCCTCAGCAAAATGATTCCCAGGTCAATTCACAGACACCGACAGTAACATCGACGACGCAGTCATTATCCGCAGGCTGCACAGATTGTCTTTCTGTGTATGTTAAAGTTGTTAATGATGAAAATATTTAAATGTAATTAATACTAAGTTTTCACTTCTGCCGGCAGTCCCGGAGCGCAACCCGTTGTTTTAGGATAGATAACTAAAGCGATTATTGTAGAGCCGCGCGGGTACCATAGATCTAAACTCCCCTCCCGCACGCGCACCCCCGCCTTGGTGACGCCCACTTCGCAACGGGCCGTGCAGTAGAAATCGTAATATTTTAATTTCGCCATAACTTCAAAACCAAACGTCCAATTTTAATCATTCAAAGACCAAATATTATCTACATAAACTGTACTTAGTGATGAAATAATTTATTTTGATAAGGATTAATAGCATGAGTAAAATAAACGCGTTTAAATGTAGTCCAAAAAAAATTCAAGATTTTTAAATAAAAAAACGGTTGTTGTGCCTCACTCGACATAGATAGGTATAGTGTGTCGCGGATTTTTTTGTATATATTTATAAGATCTACAATTAATTAGAATATTTTATGGTTCTGTCTTTTATAGTTTAGGCAGCGTACGCAAAATAAGTAACTTTTCTGGTTGATTTTTTACACCTTGTGTCCGAAAAACCCAAATATCTTACGGAACCCTATTTTTTTTCCAAAATAAAATATAGCCTATGTTACTCGTGGATAATGTAGCTTTCGAATGGTGAAAGAATTTTTAAAATCGGTCCAGTAGTTTTTGAGCCTATTCATTACAACCAAACAAACAAAGTTTTCCTCTTTATAATATTAGTGTAGATAGTGTAGATTAGTGTAGATAAGTTATCATATTCACCGAGCTCTGTGATATTCTTTCACTTGGCTATGTGCTTTCCATTTACCTATCTACGAGATCCATTTAACCAGCTATAGGTATGATATCCATTTAGCTGCTGTGTGCAATCCTCATACATAATATTTACTTAGGAATGTGCAATCTGTCTGTATACAATGATACATGGACACGTTGGTTTGTAGACTAAATTCACGTTACAGATGGAGAAAGCTGTACCGCCCGCTGCTGCTGCTGCTGCGCAGTACGGCAGAGCAACGCCGAGGGCTACTTCGTGGTCGTCCAACGCGACAGACGGTGTTTTATCTTCCCCCGTGACATCTTCGACAACAGCCGATGCCAGTAAACAAGATCGCCGTGGGACACGGCTTTAGTCAGGACGGCCGAATGTTATCGCATCGAATATTTTGATTGAATTAAGTATATAAATAGAAGTTTGTTTAGGGTCACACTGACCAACTTATTTGTTGTTGCCATTTTATTTATTTGTTTTACCTGTGTTTAAATAGTAAATGATTATAGTTTGTAAGTTCCATTAAATTATTGTGTTAAGAATATCTAAGAGATTAATTTACGCAATAATAATATTTTTGTTAAGGCATTGTTACTATTTGTAATTTAAAAGTATTAGTTTTGTATTAATAGTTCAGTTCATTCTATCTGTTGCAATATTCATGTTAGTTAAGTAGTAAGGGTAGACATCTGTCATTTGAAATGTTATAAAAGATCGTGTAACTTTATGTTTGGTCTCTTGTCTGTACGTGTCGCTGGACTGGTAACAATACACAAAGTTGTAAGTAAATGACTATCATTTATCATCAATCTCCTACTCAACACCTGCATCATATGTGAGGACTATGTGGATCTACATATTTATTTTTATTTTTCTCAACTAGTTTTAATGATAATCGCCACAGTGTGAGTACTCTATGCGACCTACCCAAATGTCCTTTCTTTGGTATTATTCGTCGAGTCGTTGAGCTCCTTGAGTTCTGAGTTGAGCTACACGAGTACTGACAAATGCGTGCACTGACTGGACAGGTCCACTCAAATCTGTATGGTTCTTTCCTCAAAAAACATTTCACACACCAATCTACATGGTCCTTAAATGATCTGACCAAGATTATTCGTTTTTTTTTTTTAACACATTAACGTTGATAAATTTTAAATGTGTATAATGACGTTAATATTTACATCGTAAAGTATTATATTACTTTAATAATTGTGAATATGAAGATTGTGTGGGTTATCTTTTCTTTTTTTTCTTTTCGCAGTTACTTTTAATCATGGTCTGGCAGTTTGAGTGTTTTTTTGCGGCCTACCCAAATGTCCTTTCTTTGGTATTGTTCGTCACATCGTTGAGCTCATTAAGTTTTGAGTTGAGCTGCACGATTACTGACTAATGCGTGCACTGACTGGACAGGTCCACTCAATCTGTGTGGTTCTTTCCTCAAAAGGCCATTCCAGACACGAATCTACATCGTCTTCATATGATCTAACCAATACATTGTCTGGACTTTAAAAGAGACTGTGACCTCTGAGTTTGTTGCGGCCTTTCTTCTCAGAGTAGTCAGATAGGAAACGCCGACCTCATCTAGTACGGTACCTACTTAAAAAATATTATTGACATGTAAAAGTGTTTTGTACAAACCTATTTACAGAAAATATAATCATTTCATTTCATTTCAGGCCTTTACTTAGTTTTGTCTTTACCGAGATAGCATTGTTGCATCGGTAAGATATTTATTATGGAGCGGATGTAAGCGTCAGGACCCCTGAGGAGGACCAAGAGAGATATTTGATGTTTAGAAAATACCAAAATTTACTACCTTTTTGCTACTATTTGATACCTAACTTCAATATTTAGTACCTCGACTGACAGCGAAAAAACACGTAAAGAAAGTGGTCAGCCATTCTGACATCAGGACGTCTGGACCATTTTTTTTTCATAGTTCGAGACAACATAACTAATTTATCTCTTTGTAAATATTTACTACCATTTTAGTACCTCAACATATATTTTTTTCAAATATTTTTGGCATTCCAGAAAAATGCCACGCAAGAAACTTTGTTAGTTATGTATATTCTCCCTCACACACCCACACACACACACAACACACACCAACACAGACACAGAAACAAACATTACAGAATAAGCAATAATATTATTAATTACTAGCTGCTGCCCGCGGCTTCGCCCGCGTGAGTGTCGGAAATTACCCATACATCCCCATGGGTTTTAAGTATAAATATTGAGTTTCGAGTTAATCGGACAGCGCGTTAAAATTCTTCCATACAAACACTGACACCCCCCAACCGTAGGATAGGATACTTTTCCGGGATAAAAAGTACCCAGTGTGGTGCCCAGGATATTAAAGAATAATTATACCAAGTTTCATCGTAATCGAACCGGTAGTTTTTGCGTGATGCCTGAACAAACAGACAGACAGACAGAAAGACACACAGACAAAAAAAATTGTAATCAAATTTTTGGGTTCGGTGTCGGTCTAGTAACACCCCCTGCCATTTATTTTTTTGATATTTTCAATGTACAGAATTTTCACTTCTACAGATTTATTATAAGTATATATAGATTATTAAAAAAAATATATGTAAAATCCTAAACCTGTCCTGTAAACCTACACTGTGAAGTGAGGCCCCCTCCTAAAATTTGTATGCTTGTTTTGTTTCTCTAAATCTTGTTACATTCTGTAATCTTCTTGTTATTTTTTAAAGTTTTTTATCACCTCCCTCCATATACCGTAAGTACAGTCTGCGTCAGAGAAAAGGAACCCCCCCAAGACTTAAAGATTATCGCCCGAGTGACGGCGGGTGCGTCACGTGACTCTGGCCCCGAGCATCCATCCATCTCACTCAAATATTATTTGCGTGTTTTTAATAATATGGTATTTTTTCGGCTTCTGATCGAACCGTATATCCAGGATAACTTACAAAAAGACATTTTACGTGCGGTTGAGGATACGAACCCGCATCATCAGGCGCCAGCCGATAATCTAAACCGTGCCATACACCACTAGGCCATAGGCTCAGTTATCAATCACAACGAAAATTCGAATAGCATTACTCCATTCATCGAACAAGGTTGATTTCAGTCTTATCTTCTAAACATTAAGGTTTATATTTCAACTTCCACCACGTGTGATACTAACTCCTCAATTAACTAAAAGATAAGGTTGAAATTAGCATAGATTGTATGTTTGGTTGTTGAATGTGAATGATTCCGATTGTTGCACTACCGTCATTTTACTTCAGAAACTTAACTGCTGTATGAACGATGACTTAAGGTTGAATTTAGAATACTTCTTCACCTTATTTATTAAACTGTGATTGAAGGTATAATTACTTTTCAAATCGTTTCGTTTTCGTGTCGATCCGCTTGTGTGTAATATCTTCGACGTAATATTATCCAATTTATTAAGTTTTTGAACAGTTGAATCTATTAACCGGTATTATGGTTCGTTTAACAACTTTTTTGAAGGCCAAAATTGTTGTTCTCTGGGAACAAAGCATAAAGAAAATAGCACGGGATATGGGCATAACATTAAGATTTACGTTATACACATAATATATTTATTGTTGTAATCATGTTGCACTATTGAAATGAAATGAAATGAAATGAAATGATTTTGAAATGATTTTATTTTCTGTAAATAGGTTTGTAGAAACACTTTTACACGTCAATAATATTTTAAGTACTAGATGAGGTCGGCGTTTCCTATCTGACTACTCTGAGAAGAAAGGCCGAAACAAACTCAGAGGTCACAGTCTCTTTTAAAGTCCAGACATATTGTTTGGATCATATGAAGACCATGTAGATTAGTGTCTGAGATGGTCTTTTGAGGAAAGAACCACACAGATTGAGTGGACCTGTCCAGTCAGTGCACACATTTGTCAGTAATCGTGCAGCTCAACTCAGAACTTAAGGAGCTCAACGATTCGACGAACAATACCAAAGAAAGGACATTTGGGTAGGCCGAATAAAGCACTCAAACTGTCAGACCATGATTAAAAGTAACTGCAAAAAGGCAAATTACCCACACAGTCTTCACATTCACAATAATTAAAGTAATATAATACTTTACGAAGTAAATATTCACGTCGTTATACACATATAATTTGATCAACGTTAATGTCTTAAAAATCCAGAAATAATCTTGGTCCGATCATTTGAGGACCATGCACATTGGTGCCTGAAATGGTCTTTTGAGGAAAGAACCATACAGATTTGAGTGGACCTGTCCAGTCAGTGCACGTATTTGTCAGTACTCGTGTAGCTCAGAGAACTTAAGGAGCTCAACGACTCGACGAACAATACCAAAGAAAGGACATTTGGGTAGGCCGCATAGAGTACTCAAACTGTGGCGATTGTCATTAAAACTAGCTGAGAAAAGAAAAAATAAATAATGTAGATCCACATAGTCCTCAAATATATTAAATGTCACGTAAATCAATAAAAATAAAAATGTCACTAATAAAACAATTAGTATAACATTGTTTGTTGCTTGGGGTACATTGGAGTAGCTTAATTAGTCCCAAGCCTTTTTGTCGTCCAAGTAATCTGTAACTTTATAGAAACCTTTTTGACAGAGTTTCTGTTTAATAAATAATTTAAATTTATTGAGGCTCAGTTCTTTAATATGGCTTGGGAGTTTGTTATAAAAACGTATACTTTGGCACTTAAATGAATTACTAATTTTTTGGAGCCTAGTCGTGGGCACAATAAGTAGATCTTTGTTTCTAGTATTTATGCTATGAATGTCGCTGTGTTTAGAATATAGTTTAATATTCGTTTTTTACATAAATCAGGTTCTCATATATATATTGAGATGCGACTGTCATTATGTTTATTTCTTTAAATTTATCCCTCAGTGAATACCTACAACTAAGGTTATAAATTGCTCGAATGGCTCGTTTCTGCAGCACAAATATAGCCTGAATGTCGGCTGCATTTCCCCACAGCAAAATGCCGTACGACATTACACTATGGAAATAACTAAAGTATACTAATCGAGCTGTTTCTACATCAGTCAAATGACGGATTTTATAGACCGCGTAGGCTGCAGAGCTTAGCCGCTTCAACAATTTGGTTATATGTGGGCCCCACTGTAGCTTCGAGTCCAAAGTAATACCTAAGAACACAGTGGTATCCACAAGGTCCAATTCCGCCCCATTTACTAGTACATTGGTTTTCACCTGCTTAACGTTAGGTGTCAGAAATCTAATACATTTAGTCTTTTTCTCGTTTAAAAGTAAATTATTAACACTAAACCAATGCACTATTTTGGAGAGAGCATTATTTACATCGTCAGTAACTGTCTGTTGTCGCTTAAGCTTAAATAAAAGTGATGTGTCATCTGCGAATAACACTATTTCATGACTGTTCTTTATAAGGCAAGGTAGGTCATTAATATATACGAGAAATAAAAAAGGGCCAAGAATTGAGCCCTGCGGAACTCCCATAGTGACTATAGAACCCGGGGATCGCTTGCCATTAACGTCCACTCTTTGGATCCTATTATTCAAATAAGAAACAAGAAGATCCAAGGCAGTGTTTCTAACACCATAGTGATGCAATTTCCTGACCAATGTATCATGAGAAACACAATCGAAAGCCTTAGATAAGTCACAAAAAATACCTAGGGCATCATGCGACTTCTCCCAAGCCTCAAAAATATGTGCAAGAAGCTCAACACCAGCGTCGGTAGTCGAGCGACCCCTTGTGAAACCGAATTGTTTATTGTTTAATAATTTATGTTTATTAAAATGTCTTTGCAATTGATCTAGCATCAATTTTTCAAATATTTTACTAAAGGTGGGAAGCACGGAAATTGGTCTAAAGTTCGTGGGGTCTGATGTGCTGCCCGATTTAAATAAAGGTATTATTTTACTACTCTTCATTAAGTCAGGAATTACACCACAGTCAATGCATTTATTAAAAATAATTGCCAATTCAGGCGCTACAGTGTTGATTATGCATTTTGCAACCTCTACGGAATTTCCCCATAGGTCAGCAGTTTTTTTAACATTGAGTGTATTGAAAGTTTTAATAATATCTCTAGCACTAACATAGTCAAAATTAAATTCATGGTTACAAATATCCACATTTTCATTCAATAGGGACTCGGCGACAGTGGGTGAAGAATTTAAAGATTTAGTGGTTGATACTGGAATATCTGCAAAGAAGTTTTCGAAAACTGAGGCAACTTCTAAATCATTTTTAATTTCTGTATTGTTAATATTAAGGCTGTAGTCACTACTACGCTTTCTATCTCTTCCAGTCTCATTGTTTATAATTTCCCAAGTCGTTTTTATTTTATTTTGACTATTTTTAATTTTTGAACTTAAATATCGACACTTAGCTTCGCTACAAACTTTTTTAAATAATTTGGAATAATTCTTAACATATCGACAAAATTCTATACTTTTATTATAATTTCTTTCTTCATAAAGTTCAAAAAGTTTGATTCTACTTTTAAATATCCCTTTAGTTGCCCATTCACTGAAAATTGCAGAACCATTAACTGAGATCTGCTTGGGTATAAATGTTGAGTTAAATTCTGTACAATACATAGCAAAAAAAGAATTGTACAGTTCATTAGGATCGTCACTATAAGGCAAATAGGGTAATTTACTGTTAAGCTTGTTTTTAAAGCTCTCCAAGCGACCTGCAGTTTTTGGCACTACAGTGATATATCTCTTAGCCTCTTTTTTGTCTTGTTTACTAAATGTAATCAACTGTCCACAGTGGTCAGAATCCAGTTGACTTATAATTTTTGTATTAATAGGTATTAAGTCAGTTAATATATTATCTAAACAAGTGGTTGAGGTGGCGGTTATTCTAGTAGGCTCCAAAAATAAATGATTAAGAATATATGACTGAAATAAATTTTTAAGTTTTAGGCACATTGGTGAGTCCTCTAATAAATTAACATTGAAATCACCACATACAATTATATTTTTTCCTAATTTGCCAAGTTTTTGTAACACATCATCCATGATACTCTCAAAGCAATCATAAATAGATGATGGAGGCCGGTACACGCTCAATACAACAAGCTGCTCCAACTCCACACAAGCTATTTCTATAGTCCGCTCAACAGAGAGGCTTACAATATCCTTTCGTTCTTTGAATTTAATTTTATTAGTTAATAGTATCAATGAGCCACCATGTATTGCATTCTCTCTGCTGAATGAACTACCAACCTGGTGATTACTGAAATTAAACATGAACTGATGGCTTTTTAACCAATGTTCTGTAATACATAAAATATCAATGTTGTTACAGTTCATGAATAATTCAATTTCAAGGTCTTTTCTCAACATACCTTGAATATTCTGGTGCACCAGGTTAACTGTGTTAGAACTTATTCTGACATTTTGATGATTAGTACTAACATTTAAATTTAAAAGATTCCCATTAACTATGCAAGAGGTTTTCTCTATTGTCTCAATTTCTAATTTAAATTAATGTCAGCTTGTGTAGCCAAGTTATTGGCTGAATCAATTAAAATGTCAGATAATTGCTCAATAGAAGCAACAGTTTTATTAGCCAATTTCTTGGCTGATATATCAATAAAAAAAAAGTATAGCGATAAAGCTATTTCGACGCCCCCCGCGAATAATCCGGTAATCGTAAAAGTGTAAATGTTCAGGAAAAATAAAAAACCATTTTTACTTAATAACTCCATTAAACAACAAGTATCAGAGACTTTTTATATCGCATATCGAAGCTAATTTTTTCAGCTATCTGGTCATTTCAACAAAATTTAAGTAGTCCCAAGGGCTTCGTTATAATTTAGCTGGGTGCATTTTACTATATTAGTGTAGGTCAAGCTCTGGTCAGTAATGTCACTTACGATATTGTTCGTGTAAATTTATATTTTCGACGACAACAGTAAAATCTTGTTGCGATATTATTCGTGTAAATTTATATTTTCGACGACAACAGTAAAATCTTGTTGCGATATTATTCGTGTAAATTTATATTTTCGACGGCAACGGTAAAATCGTGTTGCGCTATTATTCGTGTAATTTGTTTTGTATACTGAACATTTGTAAAAAGCAATCCCATCCTCGTCGCCACTGATAAGTATGCGGACACAAGTGAAACAACGGGTAGCTGGTAGCACACTGAGTTTATTTGGCAAGCGACACTATTTATATAGGAGTGGATGCAACCACCCTCATATTTATTAATATTAATATACAACAATCCTCCCCATAGCTTGACAACATAAACATGATTGATTGATTGATGACTTCCTAGTAGAATTGTTTATAATCTACCCTAGGTACAGCTCGAAGTTTTCTCCCGTCACTCATTTGCCTTTCAGACCCCACAGGGGTCTGGCATGACCTTGCCTCCACGAGAGTGTCATCATGAGTCTCGTCTGTTGCCTCATGGAATTCTTCATCTTTTTCTTTTGATTTGTCAGTCGGTGTTTCTGTATCCACTGATTCATTGTTCCCCATACTCTCTCCCCACCTGTGTCTGTCTCTTTGTCGTCCTCTGGAAGTATTTGGTTAGGTGGTGAGGTTCCTTGTGGTGTGATGTCTTCGAATTCAATAGGGCAATCCCCTGTTCCGTGGGAAACTCTTGCTGTACCTTTGTATGCGATTAATTGATTTTTATGTTTTTTAACATTACATGACGTTATACAATCTTTAACAATATATACTACTTTTCCGAGCCTTTTAATTACTACACCTTTATTCCATGACCCTTGCTTTTTTATATTGTTTTTTTATACAATACATAGTCTCCAATTTTGAAACATTTGCTTGGCTTGTTGCTATTTGACACCTCAGACTGCAAACACTGTTTGTTTTCGACGTTTCGAGCGAGAGTGACAGAAGGAGTAGAGTCGATTAAATCTAATCGCGATCGTAGCTTATGACCGAACACCAACTGGGCAGACGAACAGCCCGTTGCCGAATGAATGGAATTCCGGTAATCAAATAAATACTTACATAATTTGTTATTTAATACCTTGGTATTGTTATTATTTAATATACAAGATTTAATTCCCTTCTTCACTACCTTTACGTAGCTTTCTGCCTGCCCGTTACTGGCCGGGTGAATAGCTGGTGAAGTCACATGCGATATTCCGTTCGATGTACAAAACATTTTCTCGGAAATCGCTGTGACTGCTGATCCGGTATCGACTTCAAACTTTAGTTTTATATTTTGTATCGAAACTATTATGGTCATAGGTTCGCCGCTATGTGAACATATTTTAGTCCTCCTACCGTCATCGTCAGTCTCGCTCGACCCGCCAGTTCCTACGAAATTTATTTTTTTGCACATTCTTCGTAGATGGCTATTGTATGGATGGGATGTATAGTTAGCAAACCGACACTGAGACGTTTTATGATTTTTATAACCGCACACGGAACACTTTTCTTTGTTAGCACTGGGTTTGGGTTCGTTTGTGGTCGCGATCTTGAACAGCGCCTCGGTTGACGGCGGCGCCTGCGCCGACGTCGATGCTGATGCTGCTCCCTTACGTGCACTGTGCACGCTCTCCGCCAAATCCACTGCTTTTGCCAGTGTCAACTCTTGAAGGTCACGCGTGAAAAGTTTGTCCTTCTCCGGTCCCGGCAGCATGCCCATAACAAAGCGGTCACGCAGCGCCTCTTCTACATTCAGGAATCCGCAATGTGTAGTGAGGCCACGAAGCCTCGCCGCCCATTGAGAAAATGTTTCTTCCAGACCTTGAGTAGCAGCATAGAAATTATACCGCTCACCAAACCCGCATTTTTTTGGTGTAAAATGCTTGTCAAGAAGCGTAAGAATGTCTTCGTATGGTGTCTGCGTCAGCTCTTTCGGTAAAGCCAAATCCGCCGCCAGTTTGTAAGTGCTGTCCGTGAGTGCACTCAGCAATATCGCCCGTCTTTTCACTGCCTTTGGATCCTTTACGTTGTCCACATCGTTCGCAATGAACCATTGTTCCATTCGTTGCTTATAGTTTTGCCATGTATGGATGTTATGGTCAAAACTCGACAAAATTCTAAAGTGAGACATTTTTTCAATCACTTTTCTAAGTCGCGGGTATGAAACTCGTCGCCACTGATCATCAATATAGAAAACGGTTGTGTAAGGAGCACTCGATATGAATGTAGCTGGAAATCGTTTTCATAATAAAACCCCGAATAAGCCTGTACTAGCACTTACTTAAATAAGGAAGAAAACTATATACCCGAATAATATCGTAACAATGTTTACTGTCAAATCATATTGATATTTTTTTTCGTAAAGATCTAAAACCATATTATTCGTTTAAAATACATTTTAATGAATTTTTATGGAATATACGCGTAGTTTTTCATATCTTCGTAAATAAAGATAGAAAAATTCTGAAAAAAAATTACATGGTGTAATTTAACTTCTAGATGCCGAAAAACGCATAACATGAAAAACCCCGTAATAGGTCATTACCGGATTATTCGCGGGGGACGTCGATTTGTCTTTTTAAACATTTAGGTAAATACAATTTGTATTTTGTCACATATATTACTTACAAGTTGGATTTTTTTATGTATCTGTAATACTTATTATATTTTCATTATAGAGAAAAACAGTGCGTAGATGGATACAAAGGTATCAAGCAACGGGTGATGTGAAATGTGATCGCCAAGGTTCTCGCCCAATTGCTTACACTGATGAATCGGAGCGACACCGTAACATTGTGGAAGTTCACTCGGTGGCACCCTTTAAAACTACCCGTTCAAGTGCTGAAACTTTTGGAGTGTCGCTTAGCACTGTTCGGCGACATCTACACGCTGCGAACATCCATAATTATAAACCAGCCAGAAAAATTAAGCTTACTGACGATCACCGCACTAACAGAGTAAATTTTGCTACTCGTTATTTAAATTTCGACTGGGAAAACGAAATTGTTATATTTACTGACGACAAGTGCTTTAAGTGAGATAAGGATGGAAGAAAAATTTTATGGAGAAGACATGGGCAGAGGTTTAACCCTAAAAACGTATTAGACTTGAGAACAAGTGGGCGGTTAACACTAGGTAAATAACATTGTTATTGAAATTATGTTTATTTCTAATTATTTTTGTTGTCATTTACTTGGACTACATGTTGCAACAGATTTTAAAAGGTTGACTGTTTTAGGTTACTGGGGATGGATGTCTTCAATGGGTCCAGGCGAGCGTGTGGAAATAAGTGGCCGCATGAACAGTGAGCGATACCTTGAAGTGTTGAAGGAGGTGATGCTGCCGTCAGTGCGGGTCGCATATCCAGAGGGTCAAATATACCTGGTGCAGGATAATTCTTCGGTGCATCGGTCCCGTATTGTGCAAGACTGGCTGAAGGCCCAAGAAGACATAACGGTGTTTGAGTGGCCGGCTAAAAGTCCGGATCTAAATCCTATAGAAAACTTGTGGGGTCAGATGGTTTTGAACTGGGACTCTAGTGAAATAAAGTCAAAAAAAAAATTGGATGAAGAGGTAAATAAAACTTGGGAATTAATGCGAAATAGTGCTGCATGCTTCAATATGGTTTCGGGCATGAAACGTCGACTTCAAGAAGTGATAGACAGTGACGGTCATCATCTCCGTTATTAATAGGAATTTTACTCAGCAGATTGATATTATGTAACTTATCTGATAAACTTGCATTGGAACGTATGAGCAAGTGTTAATAATTCCCAATATTTGTGGGATCATTATCTCGTAGTTAATCAGAAATAAACAACCTTTAGGTATTATTATCAATCCAGTTACTCCTGTTTACAAGTAGTCTCGTAATGTGTTAACGATGCACCATCTGACCTCACATATTTTTCTAATGTTGTGTTAAAAGGGTTATCAGAAAATGTGATAAAAGAGAAAGATGTATATTGCTATACTGTTATAGTAAAGCATGTTGGTTCTTCCTCTGTAATTCACAGGCACAAATGACAACATTTTTTTTTTTTACCAGGCTTTATTTTTCGATAAGATCATACAGAGTAGGTATAAAAAAATTACGTTTTCACGACATTAAATAAATAAATATTGTAGTTATGTTTCTAGAAATATCTATAAACGAACCGTTATCTAATGTTAAACGTTCTAAACTTCACCCAGGGTTTATATTATATTTATTTTGTGTTAAGTTAATAAGTAAATAAGCTAGCTAAGTAAATAACCCCAATTTAACACAGATAGAAAACTGTATACTCAACCAAGGAGTGGATTTCAACCATGAAATCCTAGAAATGTAATTAGAGAAATAAATGAATATTATTTATGCAACATGCCTAGCTTTTCTTACAAACCTCATGCCTAATTTAACATTTGATTTCTTAAATAATAATAAAAATTTAATAAATAAATAAAATGTAAGAAACTAAAAAAAGGAACAAAAAAACCTACACATCCGCGGATTTGAACTCGTGAACGTAGCACTGGTGAGCCGCGTTCTTTAGCACTAGACCAACGCACCATTTACGTTATGTTACGAAAAACTTAAACGGTTTGATCGTGCCCGTGATCATGTCTTGGGGGGGTTCCTTTTCTCTGACGCTGAACCTGTCCTGTAAACCTACACTGTGAAGTGAGGCCCCCTCCTAAAATTTGTATGCTTGTTTTGTTTCTCTAAATCTTGTTACATTCTGTAATCTTCTTGTTATTTTTTAAAGTTTTTTATCACCTCCCTCCATATACCGTAAGTACAAAGAGACCTTCACAGTATCCCGCGAAATTCAAATTTTCGTACGTTTTTTGCAATTTGCAAGATGTCATGAAATCCTGACATTTGATAGCAATACTAACATAGGGATTTGTATTACTGATTGTAATGATTATAATTATGTAAGTACATATGTACAGTCGCGAATCATACTTTAATCAACGCACACCCAGACACTGAACTGCACATTGCAAAAAACGTACGAAAATTTTAATTTCACGGGCTAACGTGAAGGTTCCCCCTTAATACTTATGCCATGTAAATAGATAAATTGTCACTTTATGAATAGAAATATCATCATACATCAATTAATCTATACTTATAATAAATCTGTAGAAGTGAAAATTCTGTACATTGAAAATATCAAAAAAATAAATGGTAGGGGGTGTTACTAGACCGACACCGAACCCAAAAATTTGATTAAATTTTTTTTTGTCTGTCTGTCTGTCTGTCTGTTTGTTCAGGCATCACGCAAAAACTACCGGTTCGATTACGATGAAACTTGGCATAATTATTCTTTATTATCCTGGGCACCACACTGGGTACTTTTTATCCCGGAAAAGTATCCTATCCTACTATCTATATCTATACCTATTAATAAAAAGACAAGTCCTGACTGACTGACTCATCAACGCCCAGCCCAAACCCTTGGACCTAGAAAGCTGAAAATTTGCACAGAGGTTCCCTTTATAATGTAGGCACGGAATGAGGAAGCATTTTTCGAAATTCAACCCCTAAGGGGGTCAAATAGGGGATGAAAGTTTGTATGAAAAATCTTATTCCTTGAGGTAATAAACATGAAACTCCGCACGAATAATTATCAAAATAAATGAAAAAGTTTGTAATTTGTTGTTTTTCTAAATTACCCCCTAAAGGGGGGTTGGGGGGTGTCAAAGTTTGTATGGAAGAATTTTAACGCGCTGTCCGATTAACTCGAAACTCAATATTTATACTTAAAACCCATGGGGATGTATGGGGTAATTTCCGACACTCACGCGGGCGAAGCCGCGGGCAGCAGCTAGTCATAAATAAGCTTGACTTCCGCAAATCTTGTTATCACTATAGTTAGTTGGTCTCTCATACTACAACAAAGTTTTTGCCCGTAACATAAACATTCAGAACACTAATCTGACGACGGTATACTTTTTATTTCCAACAATATTCGTGGGTACCGTATAAATTATTTCTTAAAAACTACCTACCCTCATATTGGTTAATAAAGTTCGTCACGTCGCGTCTTGTCGTTCGCGTCACACAGTTCCACCAATAATTATTTCTAATAATATTAATTCGCCAGTGGTTATACTTAAGCAGTGATTACGTATATTTTCTATAATAAACTATGAAAAGAGGTCGGAAAACTGCAGTTCCATTAGAAGAACAAAAGTGTGTTTTGAGTGAGTTCAAGAAATACTTTTCACGTAAAAATGATTTACCTTCACCCTGTGACCTAATATACCAAGACATTACCGAAAGATTGTCTTACAAAATGTCAACAAAAGCTCTATACCTATCAATAAAAAAAAATTACGATTTGTTTTTTGGTCACGACGAGTCCGATACTTGTTCTGATGAATTTGCAGAAGCAAGTATGGCAACTAACAAAACATCTGAGTGTGAAACTTATAATTTTTTTATTGATATTTATCAGTGGAATAAAATTAAGCCCATTGATCGTTGCGTGAAACGTACAAGAACCTTATCTGATTTTCGCAGTAAGACTTTGCTACCAAGTCACCAATGGGCGAACCTTCTAAGAGAAGAAATATGGAAACGTGTACGTTCGCCGTGCAGTTGGATATTCCAAAATTATTCAATTAAAAAGGAAGCCAACATTAGGTGTTATGGTTCCTGTAAGCAGTGCAAGGCAAAGGTAGAAGTAGTGATTAATTGGCCAACAGAAAAAATTGCGCGTTATATTTGTACCATAAGTAATTATGATGAAACATTCAAACATGACTACACAAAAAAAAAAAAACTTTCCCCTGTAAAACGCTGTAAGCTTAGTGGTGATTTAAAGTTTGAACATGCTGTGACGGTTAGAAACAAACTGAGTGATTCTATAATGAATAAAAATGATGATTTTGAACCGGCTCACTTACCTACAGTCGGCTGCTTAAGACAAATAAAGTATGAACAGCGGAAAAGCACATATTACGATCCGAATCCAATAATGGCTTTGTGGATTATGACACGTATATCTCCTTATGATACAATGATTAGATCCATTTAAGTATTTCCTATTTCCATTTATTATTGGTCTATTGCACAGGAACAATTATACAGGGATTATAGAAAATCTGAGAGAACTGTATTAAGTCTTGACGCAACAGGAAGTATCTTCAAGCCATGTGGACCAAATAAAGATTTAGTACTGAGTAAACCGATATTTCTATATTCATGCGTGCTATTATCAGTTTATAGTGAAAGTGTACCAATAATACAAATGTTATCAGACAATCATACTTCAGAAACAATATATAAATGGCTCGACACATGGTGTAAAACTCAAAATAATGCAACTCCGAGTGAAGTAGTCGTTGATGACTGTGCAGCCTTGATCGGAGCTGTTGTAAGAGCTTTTACAAAATTTGAATCGACAAAAGAGTATGTTAATGCCTGTTACATAAAATTAGAAACAAAAGAGCAAACACCAGATGAATGCTTCATTCGAATCGACACCAGTCATTTTGTTAATTTTTTTTTTAATCTGGCATGCTTTTACCATGTAGATGAAAGAGTAAAAAATTTTTATTTTAAATGTCTGCAAGAAGTCAAGCGATGTGAAGATTATGATAAATTGAAGGAGATGGTAATTAATCTGATCATAGTGTGTCTGAACAAATATGATGGGCAAGATAAACAACGAACCTTAACAAGATGTGAAAATGTTAAAATCAGGTTAAAACGACTGACTTCTTTCCAAAACACCTCTGATTCTGAAATCGTTATAGAGGAAAGCAGTAAAATTTCGCAAACGTCATCAAACAAATCTCTATTTTCAGACACTGAATCAAAAGGCATTGATGATAAGCAATTTACTGGAAAAAATCCTAAATGGTTTTTTGAAGTTGTTGATTCTGAAAAATTATTGCTTACTCTCACTGATGGTGATTATTGTGCAATACACGACAATTTGTATTATTTCCCACAATTTCTAACAACTTTAACACGACTAATGGGACAACTCCCGTTATGGTCCAATGTTATGAAAAGAACTTTCCAATCAGAAATATCAGCCCCAACTTCATCTAATGTCGAAGTTTACTTTAAAATGTTGAAAAGATATTTATGCCAAATAAACACGAAATCGGAGAGATATCGTATAGATGAATTTATTGCTAAACACTCCGAGTCTATTTCGGGACAACTGAAAACGGCAAATAGTTCATTAAATCAAGGTAATAAAAAGAAAAAAAAAACGAATGAAAAGAAAAAGAAAACTAATTTTATAAAAGGTATAAACAATGAGTCCGTTTTTTCTGATACGCCTTCAATGTTAGGTATTGGAAAAAAGGAAAAGAAAATAAAATTCATTAAAAAAAAGATAATTTTATTGAGAAATGGCTCCTTAACTTTGGCTGATAAAAATTATATTATTTTAAATACTTGCGCTTTTGACGCAGTTGCACAAGCGATTGCCATTGGAGTTGCTGATGACTATGCATTGGGTAGGATCATACATACCAATACAGATAATGAATATTGTAAATTCATTAAAATGATTGTAGCCAACGATACACAAAATGTTTACAAAGTCCGTACAGAGATACTGAAAAAGTATTTTCAAATCAAATCCATTGGCGATAAAATGTACATTAATTGTGAATGCAACGTTGCATACATATTTGAAAAGATATAATATATAGTGCAGATATAAGAGAATCTTGCACAAATTCTAACTGTCTTGTAAACAAGGTTCATAGGAAATGTGCTTTTTTGCCACTTGACTTCAACAAAGACACATTAAGTGAATCTGTAAATTCAATGATTAACAGCGACAGCAATATGTCAAATGTAGACATTCTAGCTGCGACGGTATAAGAACCATAGATTATAATTTGAAGAATATTGTTGCCTTTGAGCCCAACCCTGAAGTACAAATTTGCATCAATGATTTACCAGAAAATATATCTTTAAAAGGTATAGAATACAATCTATTGTCTGTTATTGAATTTGTGCCATCTGCGACTCCCGAAGGTGTAGGACATTATAAATCGCATTGCCGACGAGAGTCGAAATGGCAATGTTACGACGATATGTCTAGTAGAGTTACTATAAGTTGTAAGAACATGACTGACAGCAACAGCATGCTGCAGTCTGTCTGTGACGAACAATACCAAAGAAAGGAAATTTGGGTAGGCCGCAAAAAAACACTCAAACTGCCAGACCATGATTAAAAGTAACTGCGAAAAGAAAAAAAAGAAAAGATAACCCACACAATCTTCATATTCACAATTATTAAAGTAATATAATACTTTACGATGTAAATATTAACGTCATTATACACATTTAAAATTTAACAACGTTAATGTGCTAAAAAAAAAAAAAAAATGACGGCAGTTCTGTCTGTGCCGTCTGCAGCACAGACAGAATTCGGGAGTAATGTAAGGGGTGACTTCCTGCGATATGGATGCAGGTTGCTACTGATTGAAAGAGAGGTAAGATTAAGGTTGTATGAAAGATTGGGGGGGGGGGGGGGGTTATGCCCGGTTTATAGGAAGTTCGTAGGTGTAGAACATGTTTCCTGGCAGTTTGGTTTTATTTTGGTTCGATTTTGCTTATGATTAGACATAGAATTATTATCAATTTCTTTATCCCCTCTTGCTTCTAACCATACAGTTTAGAAGTAGGTTATTACTCTTCCACTCTAGATTATTTTGTGTATTGGTAGTTTTTTTTTTTGTGTTTTAACACCGAGGGCGGTGCGCGGCGTTGTGACGTTGCAAAATGATATCTTAGGCGACATCAGTAGGAGAGTATTGGGGGGTCTGGATCATACTCTAGATCCATACCCCCAATACTCTCTATTCAAAATGATATTTCTATTCGAAAATCTCTATTTAACCCTTAATTCACTTCCTGAGTCCCAGGGACTCACATCAAAAGTTTAAGCGTGCATATTTCGTACGTTTTATCGCCTAGTTTTACCCCCCGTCTCAGTACCTTCCTGTAGTGTCACGTAAAACGCGTAGCCGAGCGGACTTGCGCGTGCATCTCGTATATGGTGAGTAACGAAAGCGAGTGAGTCCCAGGGACTCATACTAGTTATTTGTGCTATGATTTTTATTATTTATTTGGACGTCAGTAGTCTAATAAATATCGTTTACGGAATTTTAAAATGGCGCATCACCTTGTATCGCTAAATGTTAAAGACAAATGTGCAAACTCGGTTCTGGATTCCTGGCTCCAACAAGAACTCGACGATAAAAATGGGAGTCATCATGAATAAGAGGTCGGCCAGTCTAGCAGTGCTATACCATCAAACATATTTTATTTGAACTTAGATAGTCATAGTATCTTAATACATTCTCAGTCATCATACTAATTCTGAGTGCTCTGAGTCCTCATCACGTGAGAGTGACATCCCGCTGTAAGAGCTATCGCTGCTTATAAGATAGCGGTCGGACCCCCTGCAGGTTTTTTATTTTGGATAAAATTTCCATTGTGGTCCATCGATTTGGAAGTTCATATTTTTTATGTAGATCGTACTCATAAATAGAAAGCTTTTTACAAATTTTCAAGTTACGGAAATTCACGGTTTACGAGATATAATTTTTTAAAGTTTCCATTCAAATGGGAAAATAGCACGCCATTTTCACAGCATAAAACATCGTTCGCCCGACACCAGTACCACACACTTAGTGCATATATTTACAAAAAAGCTCACGAAGACCTCAACATCCGCGACCTCAACAGATATCAAGTAAAGTCTAAGGTGACAGAATGGCTACTACAACAAGACTATTTACAAACAGAATCCCTACTTACATACATTGCTTAATAATAATAACTATTTCTCATTGCACACTCATAATTTACACTCACTCACACTCTCCATATACACGTGGGTGAGCAGTTACATACTTTCACACACACTCTCCCACATTTTGAGTTGCACTTCCTTCTCCTCCTTTTTACCATAAATTTATGTTTATAAAAAATACATTCTATATATAAGCAAGATAATTACAGAAGTATAAACACAAACACACAAACATGGCAAACTGACACACTTCACAAGTTTTGTCTATTTTTTATGATACCTTATAGCTGATCACTGTCTCTTAAGATACAGGTCACCCTAGTTTAAGAGGCAGGGCTCACCCAATTCATGTACAGACCTTGTGGTTACAGCATAATTATGTATTTAGTTCCTGTCTTTATTCTTATGCCAACCAGTTGTAATCCATTTTTTACCTATTTTTAACCATAACAACTATATAAGGTGCTATAAAAATATCTGCCACGGCTTTAATGAGAGGTAGTATTGTGTTTAAAGATAACAATAGTAAAGATAAATTATTGATCATGTGTCATATTTTTTTTCATACAAAAAATTGTACGTAGACGGCAGATTTATAGCACCTTATATAATGTATTTTCTCGTCTGTAACTTATTTGAAATAAATAAATTTATTATTTATTATTTTATTTATTTTCATATTTTTAGGTTGGATAAATTGTCATAGTAGACGTCAAAGTTGACATTTCACGTTCCGTTGACCGTAGAGGTGTATTTTATTCAATTTTATGTCATATTTTTTACTTAATAAAATATTATTTTCACTTATTCACATATTAAATTTGGTGTGTAATTAAGGTGCACAATAACCGTGCTGTATTAAGCAATTACATTGACTTTTTTACACAAAAAATTACGAATTTTTGTTTACAATGTGGAACGGAACGTGAAGCGACGCCATTTTGCGTCTTGTTTTTATTTATTAGCCGTCAGTGTCAGTCATTCTCGTGTTTTATTTATTCTCACTCTATGAATATCCGAAAAATACCCAAAACCGAATCAGAGCACCCCACTTTCCACGTGTTCTTGTCTGCCCAACCCCTAGAGTGTATTTAAAAAACCGGAGGCGCGGAGGGAGAGCACCCCTCGCCCGCTGTGACGAAGCGCGGGAACCATGTGAGGTGGAGCGGCTGAGGCTGGTCGCCGAAGGCGACAAACTAGCCGAAGCTGCGGAGCCGAGCATGAGTGACCGTGCTTCGGCACGCAAGGGCGGAAGGGCTGCTCTTCCCGCAGCGCCGGAGATAAGGCGGAGTCAAACTGGGGGGAATTTTTGTTCTATCCTAAAACACTTTAACCTTGGTTATCTCCATAACCATAGGGTTCCACGGAGTGGGGATGGTACAGGGGTTATCCCCTTTCACCCCTCTTCCCCTCCCCACGCCATAAATCGATGTAACCTAACCTAACCTAAAAAACTTTAACTTTGGATATCTCCATAACCATGGGGTTCCGGCGGGTGGGAATGGTACAGTGGGGTAGCCTACCTCCCCCCTTCCCCTTCCCCCCCCGCCCCCTAAATCGATGGTCCATAATGGAAATTTTAACCCCGGAGCTATTCGCACAGTTAATCAAGGTGTTGAAATAGTGCAGCTCAATGTAGTTATGAGATTTTTAAATTAACTATTGGCGGTTAAATATGATTCATGCTTGGTGGTGTATAAGTTGAAGCGGCGTTCGAAGGACCATATGCGGGAATATAATTTACGTGGGTGGAATATTGGACGACACGCAGAATTGAGCAAAGAAAAAAGGATATGAGGTTTATGAGGTGTGGATGGACTTACTTGGAATCTTCTGGACGAACGAAACACGATGATACAAGGACAGCCTTTTCAGACATCCCACGTGTTCACTGATTTTTCTTTTCTCACACTATGATCTTCACTTTAGTTTTTAAATGTCACATTTATGTCGGCCAACATTTACAATTATAGCGTTTAAGAGTTTTTTGATATATTAGCGGATTATTTTTGCGGAGCGGCGCGATGCGGGCGAGTACTTTTTTCAACTGTTTTCGAGATTTGAGAATTTCTCTCAAATCTCAGTGGATGTGTTGCGATTGGCTTTCGCTGCGGCGGAAGCCTGTGATTCGACGCGTGCGATGTGTGTCCCTCTCGTTCTGTTATATGGGAATTGGGAGGGAAGGAAACATAGCTCAAAACTGCGGTCGGAAATCTTGTGATGAAAACTTATTACTAAAGCTTGCGCGAGCATCCTGCCCGGCTTTGAGGATATGTAATATTCTCAAAGGAAAGAAATTGTATAAAGCGGACTAAATAAAATAAATTAATTTAAGCATAACTATAGATAAATTTGGGTTTGATTACGCGGTGATGTTATTGAGAAGGTAAAGGACATAATTTGACAACGGGTCTCTTGAAAGAGCCACTGCATGTCTTCACCATAGCAACGCGGATTGTCCCATCCTTGCCGGGAAAAACTTCGGTGATTACGCCCAATGGCCAACGCAAAGGCGGGACATCATCCTGATGTATGAGAACCACTGTACCAATCTTAATATTGTCTGCGGCATTCAACCATTTTTGTCTAACTTGAAGATTATGTAAATATTCTATACGCCACCTCCTCCAGAAACTACAAACCATCTGGTCAAGCAATTTTTTGCGGCAAGTCAGAGACTTCGTCGTTTCGGGAACGTTCACGACAGGCAACGTAGTCAAAGGAGAAGCCATTATAAAATGAGCGGGAGTAAGCGGTTCTGGGTACGGATCCTCATTCAGGACACAGAGCGGTCTAGAATTTAGAACTGCCTCAATTTCAGTGAGAACAGTCGAAAGCTCCTCATAGGTAAGAAGTTGTGAGCCGATGACACGGTATAAATGCGTTTTAGTAGATTTAATATTTGATTCCCACAACCCTCCAAAGTGGGGAGCGCGGGGTGGAATCATTTTCCACTCTATGCGGTAGCGGTTAACAAGTAGTTCTTGTAGTTGAGCCTTGGCTCCAATGAAATTTGTTCCGTTATCGGAATATAAATAAGAGACGGGTCCTCTGCGGGAAATGAATCTTTTAAAAGCGGAAATAAAAGTGTCCGATGACACGTCGGTAACCAATTCAATATGAACTGCCTTGGTAACGAAACAAATGAATAAGCATATGTAAGCCTTCTGACTTCTCTGACCTCGGCGTCTACATAACGTTACCTTGATGGGACCAGCATAGTCCACACCTGTATGAACGAAAGCTTTAGTCTCCTGTACGCGACAAGCGGGTAAATCAGCCATCTTTGGGCTGGGGTGAGAAGGAGAAACTTTAAAACAAAAGTTACAAGCATGTAATCTTTGTCTTATAACACCTCTAGAAGAGAGGATCCAATATTTTTGGCGTAACAGAGAACTAAGAAGGCTTACACCGGCATGGCAATAAATGCGGTGATAATAGTTAATTAGAACATGTGTAAAATTATCATGTTTAGGTAAAAGAGCGGGATGCCGAGCTTCATACGGAAGGTTCGCATTTGACAATCTGCCACCGATTCTAATTATATTATGCTCGTCTATGAAGAGATCGAGTTTTTTAAATTGTGAGCGAAGTTTTTTACTTTTAATTTCGTCATAAACATCTTTAAAATGAAATTGTTGAATACAATGAATTAAATAAATTTCAGCAGTAGTTAATTCACGGACAGTAATTGTTTTGTGTGACTCATCATAAGGAATAATACGTAGAAATCTTAGAATGTATACAATTATGCGCAATATTTTATTTAATGATGTAAATTTTTGTGACAGATTATATATTAAATTGAGTTCTGATACGGTAGATACCAATGTTAGAGTTTTATTATTAAATTCAGGCAATTGTTCGTTGTATGAAGAAATAAAAGGAGTGATAGGCCACTCAGCAGTTGGGCGTAGGAGCCACTCAGGGCCATGCCACCATAAATCGTGGGTTAGTAACTGTTCAGGTAGAAGACCTCGAGATAGACAGTCACTAGGATTCTCTTTTCCGTTAATATGATAAAAATGCTTAGGATCAAGATTTTCTTGACATTTAGCGACGCGGTTACTAACAAAAATATTCCATTTATGCGGTGAAGAATGAATCCATGAAAGCGTAATTGTAGAATCGGAAAAGGCAAATATATTATTAATAGCGGTACGAGAGCGGTAAGTGTCATAAACTAATTTAATTAATTTAGACAAAAGAACAGCGGCACAGAGCTCTAAACGAGCTAGAGATATGACCTTAACAGGTGCAACTTTGGATTTAGCACACACCAAATTTACGTGTGTGTTACCATTTGCATCAGTGACATGTAAGTATATGACGCAGCCATATGCATTCAAGCTAGCATCAGCAAACCCCACTATATTTGTCTCGCAACCCATAGTAACGGCTACATGGCGAGGTAATTTTAAAGAAGAAAGTAAAGGTAATTGCTCTTTAAATTTTTTAAAGAGAAGTACAATAGAATCTGGTGGAGTTTCATCCCAATCTGTATTTAATTTCCATAATTCCTTTATGAGTAATTTTGCGAATAAAACTACAGGAGCCACAAGACCGAGAACATCCCATAGACGGGCTATAGTGGAAAGTATAGAGCGTTTAGTACAACTATTATCCAAATTAGATGTAGTAAAGGTGAAACAGTCCTCAGAAGGAATCCATTTGAGTCCAAGAATCTTTAAATTATCCCCATCAGAAAAATTAATAGAAGAGCGGTTGGAATGTGGGATGGCCTCTAGTAGTTCCAAGGAATTACTTGCCCACTTAGTAAGGTCAAAGCCCCCAGCCTTAAATAAGGCGATAAGTTCAGCGGAAAGAATCTTGGCTTCCTCCAGAGACGGGGTCGAATTAGCCAAGTCATCCATATATAGCTCATGAGAAGCAACAATGGATGCGCGCGGGAAGCGGTGTTTTTCATCCGCTGATAGCTGGCGCACAGTGCGCATGGCTAGAAAGGGACTGGGCTTGAGACCAAACGCAACTCGATTAAATTGAAATTCGCGAATAGGTTCAGCGGTATTAAAACGAAACAATATTTTTTGGTATTTTCGATGCTCATCAACAACAGCAATTCGAAGATACATCTGTTTTATATCAGCTGTAACTGCAATAGGGAACAAGCGGAAATTTAAAAGTAATAAAAATATATCAGCCTGTAAATTCCGCCCCGTATGTAACAAGTCATTCAATGACACGCCATTATGAGACTTAGCGCTTGCGTCAAGAACGATGCGAACTTTAGTGGTTTGTTTATCATTCCTAATGACAGGGTGATGCGGTATGTAATAACCTATAGTCTGATCAACAGAACTAGGTGTAGTTTCAGTTAAATAATTTTGATCGATATACTCTTGGATAATTTCATTATAACTAGCGCGCAAAACAGGGTCGCGAAGCTTAGTTTTTTCCAAATTAATTAGACGTCGATAAGCGACAGCATAAGAATTTCCAAGTGAATCTGGATTTTTACAGAATGGTAACGCGATACAATACCTACCACTGGAGTCACGTGACACAGTAGAAGTGTACAGCTGTTCACACTCCAGTTCAGCAGGGCTCATATAAGGTTTTGAAGGTATTTCTTCGATGTTCCAAAATCTATGTAAAGATTCGTCTAAGGACAGAAAACAATGAGAATTATCTATATTTAGCGCGGTAGAAAAATATGAAGCGGTATTTACTTCAGCGGGACTATAATTTTTATTAAATAAACTAGCGGGTACCTCACCCATAAGAATGTAACCAAACACGGTTTCAATAGCGGACGGAGCGGTAGGTGAGATAATTTTATCGTGAAGTAATAAATACGGGAACAGTTTTGCCCCTAGAAGCAATTCAACCTCACCAGGTACGTACCACAGTGGGTCTGCGAGCGGTAAATCAAACAAATGTTGCACTGCAGAAGTGTCAACAAAGTGAGATGGTAAGTTATCCGTGATACAATCGACAACAAGAGCGGTAATTTTAAAAGAATTAGTTTTATTTTTAGTAGTAATTGTTATCTCAACGTAACCTATGATAGGCCGCGAAGAGGTTCCGACACCCTTTATAACTGAGTTTGAAAGCGGTATAATGTTTAATTGTAGTTTTCTACAACAAGCGGAAGTAATTATGTTATTTTGCGAAGCGTTATCTATTAAACATCTCACAGAAACGTATTTGTTATATTTGTTATCAACATAGACTTGAGCAGTTGACAGAAGTACAGTAGTACGCGGTGTGTTTGTACCGACGCGAGAGCATGCACACAGCGCCACCTGTTGTGAATTTGCTGAGCTAGTGACAGCGTCAGTCGAGACAGATCTAGGCGGCTGTGAACTGTGTTCTAGATGTAAAAGAGAATGATGTCTTTTGCTACACGTCCTACAAGTATGTATAGATTTACACTGTGAAGCAGTATGCGTTACACTAAGACAGTTTACACATCCACGTTTGTTTTTAATAAAATCCAAACGCGAATTGGCTGTGAGTGATTGAAAGGTTGGACAAGTGTAAAGTTTACAATGATCAATTTTATTGCAATACAAACAAGTTTGATTGTTATCAAAAGCAACAAAAGTATGTACTGTACTATCACGTGACTGATTACGAGAGGAATTATTTTTATTAGGGCTGTTACTAACTAACGCGGTTCGAGATGAAATAGTGCGATCCAATATTTTAACTTGCGATTTTATAAATTCAACGAAATCCGTATAAGTAGGAATTTCCTCATCTCTCTTATGCATTTCGAATAAATGTACGGTTGCGGGGTCTAACTTTTTCAAAGCTAAATTTAGCAAAATGAAATCCTTTAAATCGTTAATTTTTAATTGTTCTAAAGCAGAAACGGACGCGTGAAAACTTTCAATGAAGCTATTTAAAGATGCGGAATTATTAATTGCGGGTTTAATATTTAATATGTTAGACATGTAATGTGAGCCTAGTGCTCGTTTATCTTGATACTTTTGAACTAAACTGTTCCAGATAGCGGTATAATTATCACCCGAGGGAATAATTCCGGCGGTAATTTGCAATGCGTTTCCTTTTAAATTACCTATCAAATACTGCACACGTTGTGAATCTGTAAGGTTTAAATTACTATGGATATTTGACTTAAATGATTCATAGAAGACAGGCCAGTTGTCAATCCTGCCATCAAAGGACGGAATTTGAATCGGTGGCAGTTTGACCGCACCTTTATATTGTTTTGCGTTATCCTGAGACGCTGAGGCATCCAATGACCTTGAATAGTTCGCGGCGATAAGTGATCGCACTCGTTCTACGCGAGTATACACTCCGTCGTAAGACGTTTGACTATTATAATCGATTTTATGATCAGGATTTAATTGTAAAGAATATGTATTTATTTTATCTAAATTGGTACTAAATTCTTGACGAGTGACCGAGAGTATCTCCGTGTCCGCCATGAATGTTTCCACAGAGCGAAGCTCAATACTAGTCGTATTTATTTTCTTAGAAGTTTCATATAATGACGATAAACGTTCAAAGTTTGCTTGATTTTTAGCTTGAAGTAATTTAACTTTCATTATAAGTTCTTCCATTTTGGAATAGTTCTAGAAAATAATTATAGCTTACAAAATATTAGGTATAGCGGGTAGACTTAGAATAATAATTTTATTCTAAGCGGGTATAACAAAGGAATGCGGTTGAATATAAGTTGTAGGTAAGTTAGTCGAACTAACTCACGATAATTAGCGGTTAGAATATTTACCTATGCTATTTCAATGCAATAGGCGTAATAATAATTTGGTACAGTAATTCTCAATGAACAATGTATCTAGCGGGAATGTACGAACGTGAGTAGGTACGCGTTCAATATGGCGGTTTTATGACTTTGTATTTTAGGTATTTTTGACCTAAATCCTAGGTAGGTACGAGACCTATATATTATCGTTGATTCTTTGAATCCAGCTCGATTGGACCAAAAAACTTATGGTGTATAAGTTGAAGCGGCGTTCGAAGGACCATATGCGGGAATATAATTTACGTGGGTGGAATATTGGACGACACGCAGAATTGAGCAAAGAAAAAAGGATATGAGGTTTATGAGGTGTGGATGGACTTACTTGGAATCTTCTGGACGAACGAAACACGATGATACAAGGACAGCCTTTTCAGACATCCCACGTGTTCACTGATTTTTCTTTTCTCACACTATGATCTTCACTTTAGTTTTTAAATGTCACATTTATGTCGGCCAACATTTACAATTATAGCGTTTAAGAGTTTTTTGATATATTAGCGGATTATTTTTGCGGAGCGGCGCGATGCGGGCGAGTACTTTTTTCAACTGTTTTCGAGATTTGAGAATTTCTCTCAAATCTCAGTGGATGTGTTGCGATTGGCTTTCGCTGCGGCGGAAGCCTGTGATTCGACGCGTGCGATGTGTGTCCCTCTCGTTCTGTTATATGGGAATTGGGAGGGAAGGAAACATAGCTCAAAACTGCGGTCGGAAATCTTGTGATGAAAACTTATTACTAAAGCTTGCGCGAGCACTTGGATTTTTTTTGCACAGTTTCTTTGTTCACTTGTTTTTAGAAAATAACACTTGTTTACTTTTGGGATTGTTCTTCCACTTTTAAATGTTGATTAGCGAATTGTTATTGTTCATTCGTATCGTTTTTTTCTTTAATTTTCACTGTATTCACATTTGTTGTTATCGTTTGTCACTCTCTTCATGTCACTGTTTTTAGTTTTATACTTCGCCCCTTTTTTGCTTAGACAATATGCTCAGTTATAGTTTATAGTATATAGTAGTATAGTTATAGTTTTTTTTTTTGAGTGGCAACACTGCCCGAGTGTCATGTCAAATTTTTGTTCCGTATTTTAAAATTAATTTTAATTAGTAATTAAGTTAAATTAAGGTGTAATTTCATGTGTAAACGTAATATAAGTACATAAATACTCAGGATTATTGATTTCCTGTAAATATATCAAGAAAATATAGTGCTAGGTTACACACCGGTAACCTAAAAGAAACAGCTGACGTTCAAACTACGGATTTTAACGGGGAGTATTGCTTCACTTTTACTTTATAATAACACACAATTGTCACTCTAACCCTGTTACACGTCCTCGTTAAGTCTTAATATAAATAGTTCGCGGATTTAGCACTCTTCATTGGGTCTAAATCGCATTATTTACATAGTAGGAAACTAAATTTTTAGCGAAGATTTCGTTATTCTTTGTCTGATCGTTATTATCATTACAACAATAAAAACGTTCAAGATCGTATTTTTTCTTGGAATATACTACTAATACTTACTTTAATATCAAATAAAAAACTAAGCAACCTACCCACTTAAGGAAAAGTAAAATCCTAAGGCATCAAAATTTTACATTCAATTTGATAATATAGCTTTGATAATAGCTCTTCAAGCCAATTCAGTAGCCTACCTTATTTCACCACTGAACAACGATAACTTCTCCCATTTTCCTTTTCATTTCCACCCTTATTTTATTTGTCTGTCCTACTTCTTCTCACCGTTTCTTTATTCTAATTTCAGTAACAAATCCTGAAACCATGCCTGTGATGACCCGTAAGGCTACTGCTCAGGATATGGAGCTTAAATTGAGAACGGCCCTCCAAAAACTTGAAGCATCGCAACTCCAATGTCAACAATTGTTACAAGAGAATGATGAAAGTGAGGAGGAAGTAAAGAAAATAGTCAACAAAAACTCAAGCCTTAAACGGGAGCTAGTAGACCTACATCAGCAATATCTGAATGTTGTTGATGAACGCGATCAACTGAAGGTGGTCACGGATGGTTTCAGTAACTGTAGTAGCTTGTTTGAGGAGGCTTTAAGCAAAGTTAGGGACCTTGAAGACGAATTAATTGTTGCTAACAGTCGTATTATCCTGTTAGAGAAAGAAAAAGAATGTACTCAGGTTCAAGAAACTAACCACTTATATAATGAATTATTAAATACTAATTGTAACCCTCATTCCATAACAACTATCGACCTTACAGAGGATTCCTTGCTGAAACACAATTATAGTTATAAAGTTAGTCATAACAAAATTAAAAAATATGCAAGACTGAATAGAATAATTAAAAAATGTAATAGAATTAGGAAACTACAAAAACACTTTTCCAAAAATATTCCACAGAGGAAAGAACGTGTTGCTTTAATCAATAAATTAAAAAATTATGAAATTAAATTAGAAGACAAAAAAAAATCTATGAAATTGATACACAGCGCTTACAGCATGACATACAGGTACTTGAGGACAGACTTAGTTCTCTTTACATTAAATATGTAGGTTCAAAGAACCAAATTAAAGAGCATATTCTTGCTGCAAATGAGCTAGTTATGTGTCAGTGTACTTGTCAGAAGGTTTCAAACCCTTTTTTTTTCTTTTTTTTTTTTTTTTTGGGTGGGAAATCATCCAATGACTTCTCCCGCTCTGGGTGGAGCGGGAGGGCGTGTCAGACTCTTACTGACTAAAACCCACCCGTGTTCCTTCCCTTGCCATGCCAGGGGCCACGGTTTCCCCTTAGGACTACCCGCAACCCCGGCGGGCAACGGTCCTAGCGGACCCCGTCCGTTTTGCTGACATCTCTTTGAGGCGCGCGTGGAACACGACGCGCCGTCGACCCGGGCCTGGTCCTTATCGGGGGCGAGCTACCCATTGCTCACCGCCCGCAAGCCCGCGCCTACGGTGGCCGGGAATCCTCCAAGGAGTCCCGACGCCCAGGGCGTCTCCTACGGCGGCTAGGCGCGTGAGGGCGCGAACTTTGCCTCTCCCTAAGGTTTCAAACCCTGACACTGTCCAGTCTGAGGTAACGGAGGACCCGTCCCAGACTGAGAGTTTGTCTCAAGACTGCTTAAACAGCCAAGATTCGTCTGGTTTAGTACAAGAACTATCTCAAGTGCTTCAGCCTGAGATTGGTAATAGTCCATCTTTCATTAGTCATGATTGTTATCATTCAGTTATGTTCTCAGATAGTTTAGGAAGAGGTTTAGGTAAATTAATAAGTAACAACCTGAGTTATTCTACTCAAAATTATTGTATGCCAGGGTCAACCTACAAACAAATAATGGCATCAGTCACTGGAAATGTATATAATTCTAAAACTAACATTACTGTATTTGTAGGTAATAGTTCTAAGGTAACAAAAGAAGAAATCACTGACTGTAACTGAGTTGTTGAAGTTAAATTGCAGTAAAATAATATTGTGTGCTTTCCCATATTTTGAAAGATTGACAAATAGACAGAACAATTATATTCATAGGCTTAATAAGCATATGCAATTCCTAATTAGTCATTATAGTGACAAGTTTGTATTTCTTGACACCAACATTTTTGTGGAACATTTAAAATCGACTAGGGATACTGTGTATCTGCCTGTTAGCTTTAGACACTTAACCCATCAAGCGTGTAACGTGACGTTGTCAGATGGGCGGATAATAGCAAGGCTATTAGCATTTTATATAAACTCAGACATAAGTAGTATGTCGAAGTCTTGTGTTATTAACACCACAATGGTTAGTAATATTACTAATAATATGGTGGTGAACCTGAATAAATGTAGCTCAAATGCTATAAGTATTTATACAGATTGTACGAAGGAGGTTCCATTTCCCTCACTCACTATGAGTTCACTGCCTGGTGATGACATTGAGGTCTTGGGGTCAACTCCGGATGATCATTTAAACTAGTTTGTAAGACAACAGAAGGTACCAGTAAGAATATTCTTATACCTAACTTCAACAAGGTGTCTTCTGGCTCTAAAATAAGTAATTACCAAAAAGGAGATCAGCAGAATGCCTTGCAATTATTTCATCAAAATATTCAAGGTATTTCTTCCAAATTATTAGAAATTGAAATGTTTTTAGAAAAAACAAAGTATGTCATTGTTTGTTTTACGGAACATTGGTTAAAGGATTACCAAATGCTAATTAATTTTGAGAACTATAGTATAGGCAGTTGCTTTAACCGTAAATCTATGCTACGTGGAGGTTCTCTAATATTGATAAAAAATTGTTTAAAAACTAAGCAACGTAATGACATAGTTGGTTTATCAGTTGAACATTACATCGAACTATCTTGTGTTGAGCTGGATAAGCATGTGGTAGTGTGCGTGTACAGACCCCCTAATTGTCAGAACTTTTCTTTATTTGAGTCAATAATGGAAGATGTCCTAGCAAAACTCGCATCCAGTAACAAAGCCGCAATTATTTGTGGTGATTTTAATATTAATATTCTGGAAAATAATTTAAATACCAGTCGATTATTAAGCCTTTTTAAATCGTTCAATTTATCAAATATTTTTACAGAACCGACTAGAGTAACTCCAACTTCTGCTACTTGTATCGATAATGTCTTATACTGTCGTACATTGGCAACAAGATTAAATCATCAGAAAATAAAATAAAAACAGTTTGGAAAGTCAAATAATGAAACTAATAGGAAAAAAATACGAAACACTGATTACACATTGGAGACTTCACGTGGTGCCATCAGCTCTAACTTAGAAGTAGCTCAAGAATTTGTAAATGTTTTCACTAATATTCCATCTAAAACGACGGAAGCTCTAAATTCTTCACCCGATGTCTCAATTGATTTATTAAGAGCGAACGTTCCAGGCTGTCCGATTGAATTTCAATTTAAACATATAAACCCTATGATAGTTATAAAAGCTTTCCGGCAAATCAAAATAAAATTGACCGAAGATCTATGGGGATTATCTATCAAAGTTTGTACATCAATAATCGAGACCATAGCACCATACTTAGCTTTAATATTTAATTTGTGTGTGGATCAAGGGTCTTCCCGGATTTAATGAAATACAGTAAAGTTATCCCACTCTTTAAATCTGGGGACAGTAAAGACACCAACAATTATAGACCAGTATCCGTGCTGCCAGTATTCAGCAAGGTATTCGAAAAGGTAATGCTCAATCAAATGCTTAATCATTTTAACACCAACCAAATCTTACACGATTAGCAATATGGTTTCACCAAAGGACGTTGTACGACTGACGCCGGTGTCACCTTATTAAAACACATAAATTTACAGCGTGGGAGGAGGCCCAAGATGCCATAGGAATCTTTTGTGACCTCTCCAAAGCATTTGATTGCGTAAATCATGAAACCTTACTATTGAAACTTCAGCATTACGGACTAGGTGAACTTGCACTCAGTTTAGTAAAATCTTATTTAAATGATAGACAGCAGCAAGTTCAAATAAATGGTATAAATTCACTCGGTCTAAAAGTAAAAATGGGTGTTCCACAAGGCTCGATATTAGGTCCTTTCCTCTTTTTAGTATATGTCGCCGCGAAAGCTTTTACCTATAAAGATCATAACATAATCTTATGTGTAACTATTTATTATAATTGTTATTCTCAATGAAATTGCTGAACTATTAATACTGCTACAACCATTTGCAAGGATCTGTGACTTCGATTGAGTTCATCTATGTTCAAGCGCCATCTATTGCCGTTTGTGAAATCGAAGTCACAGTATATTCCTAGAAATAAACTATTAAACCAATTTCGATGTTGGAGTTAAAAGTAAAGTTAAAATTAAAAGGAAACATTTAGTTTATGATTTTTGGGTTTTGTCATAATAACAATAATTGCTCATTTGATATAGTAAGTTTGTTTATGACACAGCGCTACCTCTGCCCAAAAATGGCGCCGGCTGTGAATTTTAAGATCAATAACAGAATGTTATAATTTAATGCAAGGACTAAATAAGTTTCAATAATAGAATACAAACTATAAAGTAATAAGATTATTTTACACAGGAATTTACTAATGAATACCTGCTTGATTACCATCTTACATTTCTTGTATTGCCGGAAATTGACGAATGGTAATATTGAAGCTTCTAATTAAACTTTAATTCTGAAAACGCCTTTGTATGGTGAATTGACATTGTTTAATTATAAAAGAATTAACCGATAAGCATTTTAGCATTGTTTTTAAGTTGTGTTGAACTAACTAGTAAATAAGACTCTGTATTCGATGACGCGTACTTCTGACGACTAGAGAGACACGCACGCGCGCAATGGCGCCGGTGTGTGCATTTGAGATGAAATGTAATCTGTAACAGAATGTGTTGATTTAAAAGAGTGACCATGGAGTTTCTTGCCCGTTCTTCTCCATAAGGAACCTACTACGTTTTGGAATGGGCGACTAGCTTCACCAAATAACTCAAACGAAAAGTGATGACTGTAAAGTGATAATTTAAAAGTGCCTGTAAATGTTTTGATTGAAATAAACGCTTTGAGTTTGAGTTAACTATTGTGTGTGATTGAAAACCAACCCTCAACGAAGAATAAACCGGAGACTGGTCAGAAACGGCACAGGATAGGATACCCGTCGTGTCATATACAGGGTGTTAGGGTAAACACCGTTTTCCTCTTAAGGGGTCATTCTACTCATCATTATGAACAACTTTTACTATGGGACCAAACCTGAAATCGGGAAAAAAAAATCAGCTGTTCCCTACATTTATGTTCGCATAACTCGTCAAAATGTAGGGAACAGCTGATTTTTTTTCCCGATTTTAGGTTTGGTCCCATAGTAAAAGTTGTTCATAATGATGAGTAGAATGACCCCTTAAGAGGAAAACGGTGTTTACCCTAACACCCTGTATATTAATGATCTACCACATTTATTAAAAAAACAACTACAAATGGTGTTATTTGCTGACGATACTTCTCTAATTTTTAAGATAAATAGACGTGCATCAAATCTTGACGACGTAAATAACGCCCTACTGCAGGTCCAAAATTGGTTCACTGCCAATAATTTAGTATTAAATGGCAAAAAAACGAAATGCATAAGATTTGCTTTACCAAATGTGAAAAGTAATGATTGTGATATAGTATTGAATAAGGAGAAACTAGAATTCGTAGATAAAACAGTTTTCCTGGGGATCACGCTCGACTCAAGGCTACAATGGGGTCCTCATTTAACATCTCTTGCGGGACGGCTAAGTTCAGCAGCTTATGCTGTAAGAAAAATCCGTCAATTTACTGATTTAGGTACCGCGAGGCTGGTCTATTTCAGTTACTTTCATAGTATCATGTCTTACGGTATTTTACTATGGGGACGGGCTGCAGATATCGAGTCTATTTTTATTCTGCAGAAAAGAGCCATCAGAGCTTTATATGGCCTCCGCAGGCGCCATTCTCTAAGGGAACTGTTTAAAAGTATAAACATCATGACGGTACCCTGTCAATATATATATGAAAACATCATGTACGTAAGGAAAAATCTTAATCTTTTCAGTAAAAGAGGTGAAAGACACAATTATAGTACGAGAAATAGGGACCAATTAGTTCAACCTGGTTTCAGACTGGCTAAAGTAGACTCATCCTTCATGGGGTACTGTTTAAAATGTTACAATAAAATACCTCCCCACATACTCCAACTAAATGAAACGAAATTTAAATCTTGTATAAAACGCACACTATGCTGCCAAGCATATTATAAGTTGGGGGATTACATCGCTGACAAAAATGCTTGGCTCAACGCTGGTCCAGCTCCACAAGGGCGCATAAACTAGTTAATTAGCATTCGAAAATATTGTTGGAGCTGCTAAAGATTGGAAAAACTATCTTTGCATTGTATAAATTCAACCTGTTAATATTGTATAATTGCAAAGCACATGTGTGAGCACTGTGACCACATACCTTCTATAAAGCTACCATTTTACTGGGTACGTCTTTCATTGACTTGAATGTGCCCTGGCTGCTGAGAGTATGTCACGCTCACTCAAATGTCTCGCTGGTGGTGGCGTGTGTGTTGGATCGTTAAGTTCCCTGCAAAATGGTTGAGCTAAATGGTGCTGATCCATGCGTCATGTTCGTGAACGGGCGCCGTCAGTAGGGACTGGTCATCTCTTAGCTGCCACGGCTTATTTTAATTTTTGAATTGTTATTTTTATACGGAAGCTTTTAACGTGCACGTCTTTCTACATTGTTCTCACATGTATAATTTCAACATGAATGATGTAACAAATATTTTGTAACATATATTTTTGATTTAAAAGTGTGTCCGTGGAGTTTCTTGCCCGTTCTTCTCCATAGGTACCTACTACGCTTTGGAATGGGCAACTAGCTTCATCTTTCTGACTGACCGACCCTGCCTGTAATTGGTTTATTTGAAATAAATGCTTTGAGTTTGAGTTTACACTTATTTTTACACTATAGTACTCAGAAAAACATTACACCAACTATTTTAATATTTTTTTTAAACAGAACTTCGCAGGGATCGAACTCACGACTTGACGGTCGGTTACTACCCCTTTCCTCATGAACGCGTAGAGGTATTAAATTGATATTCTTAACAAATACTCAAGTCTATAATATGTTTAAGCTGTAATAAAATCAAACTTCTATGTCAACGCAATCAAAAGAAACAGCAATTTATGCCGCAAATTTCCGCAAACGAAACTCGCAAGGGAATCAAAACCTACAGGGTACTTCCCGTGAACTCAGAATCTTGAAATTTGGTACGAAGCAACATCTTATAGCACAGATACAGGAAAAAAGGCATAGACTTTAATGAGACCTTTTCACCAGTTTTAAGATATTCTACTTTTAGATTATTGTTAGCTTTAAGTGTTGAACTAGCTCTGAAAATGAACCACCTTGAAAAATTAATAAATAAAAAACCCACTGCATTCCTTAATGGATTTCTTCATGAAACAGTGTACATGGAAATACCAGAATGTTCAGATTTTGAAAATTGTGACAACAAAGTTCTAAAATTAAAGAGAGTTGTCCTCAAGCAGTCTCTTTGTGAAAAATGATCATAATATAAAGATTTATGTAGCATTATTCAGGTCAGATCAAACAGTGTCTGGGAATGCATGTAAATGTTTTTAAAGATAGTATTACTGTTGACCAAAAGCAATTTATAGAGACTATTCTATAGTTTAATATGTTAGATTGTTCTCATTCAGATACACCAATAGAAATTAAGTTGAAATTAGAAAAAGATGTAAACAATAAATTTGTTAAAAAATATCCATATGTACTTGGAGGGGGATATCCATATGTACTTGGGAGCTTGATGTACTTGTCTGTACTCGCCAGACCGGATATTACCTATAGTGTAAGTTTTCTGAGTCAGTATAATAATAGTTTTAATGAAACTCATTGGAAACACTTAAAATGTTTGTTAAAATACTTAAAGAAATCTATTAATTATGGTTTAGTATACAGAAAGGTTGGATGTGATCTGTATGGGTTTGTTGATGCTGATTGGGCATCTTGTATAAGGTCCAATTTAAAATACTATTAGAAAAGTTACATGGGATAGGAATACGAGGAAAAGCTCATGAATGGTTTACTTCGTACCTAAAGGATAGGGTACAACTAGTAGAACTTGAATATTTCGATAACAACTCAAATGAAATAATCAAAATGAGATCTGACAGTAGGGCAGTTAACGCGTCAATTCCCCAAGGGAGTGTAGTTGGCTGCCTCTTGTTTCTCATCTACATTAATGACCTTCCCAAAATTTTAAACGAACATTGTGTACTATTTGCGGATGATATCTCCCTGCTCACTTCATGCCAAAAAGCTGACAATATAAACACCAAATTAAACTCCCTTCTTACTACAGTTGTAAACTGAATGGATAACCATAATCTAGAAATTAACTTTACCAAAACAAAACTAATTACTTTACATCCCCATCAAAAATCCCCATTAAAACTAAATTTCTTGCTCCATTTTTGCATTATTATAAATGATTATAATAATGCAAAAATGGAACAAGTAAATGATTTTACTCTCCTCGGGTTGTCTATAGATACCCACATAAATTGGAAATCCCATATACAGAAAATAAGAGCAAAACTGTCAAAATTTTCATATGCCCTACGCGAAATTAAAAAAACTACCAACCTGCAAACTGCACTTGTTACTTACTATGCTTATGCCCAGGCATGGCTCAAAACTATGGGGTCATGCTGTGGGGTAACAGTACAGATTCACAAACCATATTTATTTTACAAAAGAAGTTAATTCGAATAATAACCAACATAGAACAAACAGATAGCTGCAAACCACACTTCCGAAAACACAAAATACTCACACTTCCCTGTATCTTAGAATTATGTAAATTTGTCAAAAAACACCCAGATTTTTACACCACTTGCGAAGAAACACAAACAAGATACACCTTTCGACACAACAAAAACAAAATAAACATACCTCAATCACGACTCAAAATGCACTCAACCAGCCCTATAGTAATGCCCATAAAAATCTATAATAAATTACCAAATAACATTAGAGAAATAAACAAAACAAATATATTTATTAATAAATTGAAACAATTTCTGGAATCCAAGTCATACTACCCAGTAAAGGAGTTTTTAGATGACAAATGGACAGCAAAATAAAAGTAAAATTATTCATAATAAATTAATTACCAAACATTATAAAATATATTAAAATATGGTTTTTCTTTTTTATAAAAATATATAAATATGAATAAATCATTATAACATAATTTAATATAATAATGTAAAATATTCCAAAGATTTTTATAATAATTACCTGCTTACATTATTCATGCAATACATAAAAATAAAACAACGAATATACTGTACCTACAAATCTAAACACAACTAATAATTTATAATAATATTGAATTGATTGAATTGCTGCTTAGCCCTCTTCCTCTCTCCTAATTGCTGTGCCCGACAGGGTCCATATTTGATCTTGTATTGTGTTATACCACCTATGTATACATATGGAATGCAATAAACAATTGAGTATTGAGTATTGTACATTAGATAGACGGTCATATACTGGGTTTTGTTTCATAATATCAGGATCAGTAATTTCTTATGAGTCTAAAAAGCAGAAAACTGTAGCACTCTCCAGTACAGAGGCAGAATACATGGCCCTATCTGAATCCTGTAAAGAGGCAATTTATCTTAGAGTCCTTGGTCTCCAAATACAAATTATTCAACAAGAACAGGTGCGAGAATAAGCTAGCACCACTGAACTCACAGCTCATTAATCTACCCGGCGCACCTTGTACTATATACATATCAGAGTACCTAACTTCCAAAGCTAGGCATCTTTTCTACGTTGCCCGCCTAAATGTTAAAAATAAAAAGCTCCACGCAGCGTGGACCTCATATGGGAAGATTTATATCAAGAAAGATGAAAATTCAACACCAGTCTGTATTGACCAAGAAGCTGATTTTCATGAGATGATAAACTGACTAGTCTTTAACTATTATTGCTCCTATTGTCACATTATCTTAGTTTGCGTATTTGTATTTATATTGTTAATTTTAAGTTCCTTTTTGGGCATGTTTGATTATATGTTTTTAATTTATCATTTCCTCAAAAGGCCATTTCAGACAGTAATCTACATGGTCCTCATATAGCCTGACCAAGATAATGTCTGGACTTTAAAAGAGACTGTGACCTCTGAGTTTGTTTCGGCCTTTCTTCTCAGAGTAGTCAGATAGGAAACGCCGACCTCGTCTAGCTTAGCTCTAATATTTTTTTTAATATGACGTGTAAAAGTGATTCTGATATCCTATTTACAGAATAAACAATTTCATTTCGAATAGCAGAATTACACATGTAAACACTTCAATCTTTCACAACACTTACTACTTGTCGCCATCGCATCGCATCATTTACGAGCGATATGCAAAAAACATAGAGAACAGGTATACACTTTATCCTAAAGTATTTGGTTTCCCTTGTCGTAGGATTGTTAAAGCTTTTTATGTTCCAGATCTGAGTTTATGTAAAACATTTTTATTCTTGCTCCGTCACGTACTACACGTGACATAGCTTTTCATTTAAAATCAATTAATTGTTAATATCATGCAAAATATCGAAATAAACTTAGATCTGGACAGAATTCACGTAGCTAAAACAATCACATGCGACATAGAGAATGCAAAAAGTTACATTACTGGTAATAGGAATACACTTAATTTACTATCCCAAAACATACGTAGCATCAACCGTAATTTGCCAAATTTTGTCACACTTCTCCAAAGATCTAAACTTCCCTGGGATGTATTGGTCCTCTCAGAATGCTGGCTTCCGTCCGCTAAGTACATTCCTTCCCTCGGAAACTATAACCATGTAGAGACAACTTCAAACAAAACCCAAAACGATGGGGTGGTAATTTACTTCAACAGACACTTACAAGTAACAGTCGAAGAACCTGCTATAATCGACGCTAACTGTCTAGTCTTAAAATTTAGCCGAGATATTTGTATTATAGGACTTTATCGTCCTCCTAGTCAATTGAACATCACCAACTTTATCGATTCATTGAACACACTTCTCACTAACTTGAAAACCTACAAAAACATTATCCTTTGTGGCGATATTAATATTGACATAGTACTGATAAAAGATCTTACGACTATCTCAACTTACTAGCTAGTCATGGGATGCTCCCAGGACACACTTTGCCAACGCATGGACTTACTTGTCTAGACCACATGATTTTAAGGACCGATATGGAAGTCTCCTGTTTTGTCTTTCCAACCTCCATTACTGATCACGAAAGTGTGGGTATTAGCTGTAATCCTAAATCGCGGCTCAATTACATTAACGAAACATGTAGCGTGATAAATTACGAAAATCTTGATAAAGATATGCTTAGCTTAAATTTCCAGCCTATTTTTGACACACAGGACGCTAACACATCTACCGTACTTTTCGTGACATACGTAACAACGGCGATCAAAAACAACACGAGAATAGTGAAAACCCGCAAAAGAAAGTTAGTAACCAAACCATGGATCACTAAAGGGTTATTGCGATGTATGAGAAACCGTGACAATTTGCATAAAAAGCTAAAACGAAATCCTGCTGACGAGACTATCAAAACCACCTACAAACGCTACCGAAACTTTTGCAGTAATTTTCTTAAGAAAGCTAAAAAGAATCACGAAAAACAAGAAATAGAGAACGCTAGGGGGAACAAAAAACAATTATGGGATGCAGTCAAAAGAATAAGCGGCTCTAATAAGAGGGTTGATTACTCATCATCATTTTTAGTTCTAGCAACCCCGATAGGGAAATTAACAATATCAATAGGTTTTTTGCCAGCATAGCGCCGTCCCCAGAGAATAAAATGATAACTACAAAAACGCAACTTTTCAGGAAAAATAAAAAACATGTTTTCGTCGATTGCTCCTTAAATACTGGATGTAGACAGATGATTGTCAGCTTTTAAAAAAGCTTATTTTTTGTTTGTTCCAAATGTTTTTGTGAAATACGCCTAAGTATCAAAATACAGATATTATTTAAAAAATAAGAAGTTAGCCTAAATTAATTATCGTCTAAATTGTATAATGTCGATTATCATTTTATTCTCCGTACAGCCTGACCAGAATCAAATATTGCACTCTTCACTTATCATTTTATTCTACGGGTCGGGACGGGACGACTGGATGGTTTTGAAAGAGAATAAAATGATAATTGCATTTATCATTATCTAGTCGAATATTTTTTCACGCGAACATAATTCTATAACTGTTTGTCATACTAACAAGTGGGGACACATTTTGATAATATTATAATAACAGTTTATTCTCGTAATTTATGACCTGTTTTAAATCTTTGAATACTATTGTAATATATTGTAACTTCGTAAATAACTGTATAAAAATAACGAAAAAAATTGAGAACATGTATTAGCACCCACAGATCCCAAAAATGACATAACACTAAAACTAAGATAATGGCAGTTATCATTTTATTCTTCGGGGACGGCGATAGGTGCAAACCTAGCAAATAAGATCTCCGCGCAAATACGAGTTCCTTCTTCCTATTGCTATACTCGACCATCTGTCACCCCATTAAATTCACTCGTCTTTCTCCCCGCTGACGAAGAAGAGGTTTAAAAGATAAATGCGCAGTGGGAATCGATATGATTAGTGGAAAAATAGTCAAGAGATACGCTAACCTCCTAACTTACATTTGTAACCAGGCAATCTGCACAGGGGTGTTTCCAGATGTATTTAAAAAAGCTCTTATCAAGCCTGTCCATAAGGCTGGGGGAGGGACTGTGTAAACAACTACCGGCCCATCTCCATCCTCCCAACGCTTTCCAAGGTCTTGGAACGCTTAATAAATAAACGTCTAACCAATTTTTTTGAAGCTAATAATCTACTTTCCTCTTCGCAATTTGGCTTCAGAGTGGGCAAGAGTACTGATGATCCTGTACACGAGCTGGTTGACTCTATTGTTGCCAACCTTGACAGTAGAAAGAAATGCCTAACGCTCTTCCTTGATATTGTGAAAGCGTTTGACACAGTCTCTATCCCACACCTTCTTAATAAATTGGGTCGACTTGGAATAAGAGGAACCCCTCTTGAATTAATGGAAAGTTACCTCACTGGAAGAAAACAGAGAGTCAAAATAAATGATAGATTAAGTGATGAATTGCCTGTCAATTTTGGTGTACCACAGGGTAGTATTATCGGCCCAACGCTCTTCTTGGTGTACATAAATGACCTCTGCCAGCTTTCACTCCAAAACGGAAAAATAGTCACTTTTGCTGACGATACCGCCTTGTTTTTAGTGGTGATAGCTGGGATGAGGTTTTTGATGTTGCCCAACAGGGCATAAACATTGTCAGCGAGTGGTTACAGCAAAATTTACTGACTCTAAACGCCTCGAAAACGAAATTTATAACGTTCGCACATAGATCTAACCTTCTTCCACCATCGTCTCTCACTATTACTGCACACACGTGAAACAGTGGAATCTCTGACTGTTCCTGTCCCACCCTTGAAAAAACTGAATGCATAAAATACCTCGGGATTATAATTGACTCCCATCTTACTTTTAAACCTCATATTAATGCACTTGCACCGAGGCTCCGTAAACTCATCTACATTTTTAAAATCTTAAGAGATAATGTCGATCGTAAGACTTTAAAAATGATCTATTTTGCGCTATGTCAGTCTGGTGCACTTCTACAAGGTGGAGACGACAATACAACAATAAATTAAACTGCGTATATATAATGACGTTCCCGGTCTGCATACGAAAATTGAATCAAATATCTCCAATAGGTTAGTCACTATAGCTAGTCAAAGATTGGCAAAACCCATAGTCGGCGCATCACTACTATTTAGTTTGTTAGAAAAAATCACTTTTTTAATTTCAATGTTAGGATTTATTTGATAGTTTCGTGTTTTCATTTATTGTTGTATTGTCGTCTCCACATTGTAGAAGTGGAGAGGGCGCAGCGCGCTATACTTAAGGTTGGTGCAGGTCTCCCTTTTCGTTTCCCGGCGGTCGACCTTTACAAAGAATGGGACATTCCTACGGTCAGACAATCATTTATCCTGCTTACTGTAGTTAAAAAACACTTCCAGTTACAGTTCGACCCCAAGCGCATCCTGCATAAACGGCGTAAGGGGAGGATATGCCCCTCTACAAACTTCAAATCTGCTCTTCCTCAGCAGTTCTTTTGTTTCCTTGGTAAATTTTTATACAACAAACTTAATGTCACCCTGAATATATATCCCAAAACAAAAGCTAATTGCAAGAAATCTGTAATGACTTTCCTCAAAACACTTAATTATGAAAATACTGAGAATCTTTTAAAAATTGTAAAATAGCCCTCGTTCCTCACCGCCCATCCTCTCACCGGTCCTCTCTCCAAATTCGCTCTCGTACATTCTCTCACTCATATTTAGGTATCACTTGTCATACTCGCTCTTGCTATTTTGTTCCTGTTTTTATTTTAGTTTTTATATACCTTATATTTCTTGTTTATGTTCTGATCACGATGCATGTTCTTACTTGCCTCATGCAAGACTATAAGTGTTTAATTTTTTCCAAGGAGAGGTCCTGGTGACCTGTATCACAGGTTTATCTACAAAAACCTATTTCAGGCACCAGTCTCTTACATTGGTGGATTACGGTAATACTTTTGTCTCACTTGATATTAATTTTAAGGCAACCAATGTGAAGAGAAAAATAAATGTTTTTGAATTTGAATTTGAATATACTAGGTGAATTGATTGTGTTAAATGAAAGTATTCCACTTTGTTTGTATAGTGATAACCAAAGTTCCATTAAGTTAGCAATTAATCCATTGTTTCACAATAAGTGCACTAAACATATTGACATCAGGCATCACTTTGTAAGAGAGCGTGTTTCAGTAAAGAAATTATAAATTAAATATGTGTCAACCTTACAAATGCTAGCAGACATATTTACTAAAAGTTTAAGTGCTAAGAAACATTACAAGTTTTTAAATTTGATTGGCTTGTCTGAAATTTAATTGAAATAAAACACTTTATTGTTAAAATTGTTGTTGGATTATAATTTTAATTGGAAGTTAGATTATTTTGTTACGTCAGGATGTTATGATTATATTCTTATAAATAAAACATTAAAACATTAAAAAAATAAATTGAAAATGAGACACAAAAATAGGCAGAGCAACGATGTTGATAGGTCTATGACCAACGACAAAATGGACGAGGAGGAGTGGATGTCGCGACGCCCCCGTCAGGGGGCGTGGCGAGCGGGGTCAGGGCTTCGCCCCTCGCCCGCGGAGGCAATACAGTGGCCCGCCACTGCGGACCCTTCGCTCGGTCGGCCTTTGCGGCCTAACAGAATTGAGACGCTTTTCAGCGTCCGTGTGAATGGTTGCTATGAATTTTTCTGTAGGCGCATCACGACGTTATATCCTACTAGCTTTCGCCCGCGGCTTCGCCCGCGTGGAGGTCGGAAATTGTCCTACAGGAAAGTACTTCCGGGGAAAAAAGTAGGTACTTTATCCAGGTTATATATCATCAATGTGTCAAATTTCATCCAAATCCGTTAGCCGTTTTTGTATAATTGAGTAACAAACATCCAAACACACAAACATACAAACTGTCACCTTTATAATATCAGTAAGATTAAGTCATTATAAGTTTTAAGTGGGTATATTACTGTAAAGTTTCATCAAAATCCGTTCAGTAGTTTTTGCGTAAAAGAATAACAAACGTCCATCCATCCATCCTCACAAACTTTCGCATTTATAATATTAGTAAGTAGGAGCACTCCCGAGGAGATATTTAGGACACTGGCAGCCTCATGAATGACCAAGGGCATTGAAGTCGGTAGTAGGAGGTTGACAAACCTCCGATTTGCCGACGACATAGTACTTTTTTGCCCCCACAGCTCTGGAACTACAGACTATGCTTCAAGACCTAAGCACGGCAAGCCTCAGGGTTGGACTCACGATGAATCGGTCTAAAACAAAAACCATAACCAACAGCACTAAGTGTAGTTTCGAGGTAGATGGGCAGGAAACACATGTCGATGAGTACATCGATGGGTAGCGTAGGTGGATAGGTAGGGTACGGTAGGTGGATAGGTAGGTGTACCGTAGATAAGCACTTAGTGCTACCAGTGCGAAACCGGGGCGGGAAGCTAGTATAAAAACAAAAAAATATAAATTGCAGTATTACTGTGAAGTTTCATCAAAATCCGTTCAGTAGTTTTTGCGTGAAAGAGTAACAAACATCCATTCATCCTCACAAACTTTCGCATTTATAATATTAGTAGGATAATATAAGTAATTAAAATAAAAACCAATTGCGTAACACACTATCAATCAAAATCTGAATGATTTTATGGATATTGCTAATCCATTGCTTCATTAATTATTATGTTCGAGAAATCTGTCAACAACGTAAATAACGCAATTAATTTTGTTGAACTGTCAAAATGAAACCCATTGCTATTGTAAGTGTTACGCAATTACCCCGTTGATTTAGGACATGTAACACGTTCCTGTGGGATAATTTCCGACATTCACGATTGAATTTTAAAACTAACCGTTATTCTTAAACTAACAAAAAAAGAAAGACTTCTTATATCTAATTAAAATAAAAACTACTATAATATATTTCTACTTAAAATACTACCAAAAAATTGTTATTAGAACATGGCGCGTCATTATCTGGCCCGCCGCTCACCCCCGCTTCATTCTTATCGTTGTAACTTTTAAACTATTCTTTCAAATGTCTTAGTGTAAAAGACAAAGTTTATCTACATTAAATACCGAAAGCGATGAAGTTATTAATTTTGATAAGAATTAACTAAATACTCCAAAATGTGCAATGTAAAAAAAGTCTCCATTTTAAATGTATTTATGGCTCAGTATTTTAGCTATAATGGCTTCCACATAAAAGATAGATATATGCTGTCGCGGACTTTTATTTAGAACTATTTCAGACAAACAATCCCACGATACATTATCTTCGTATAACTCTAACGGTTTAGGCAGCGCACGCCAAGATAGCTCTCAGAGGGCAGAAATTTTTCCGACTTACTTCATACTTATCGTTATATTATGGCAAAATCAAACAAAATCGTTATAAATTGTAGCCTATGTGTTATTCTGATGTATAAGCTATATCACTGTAAAGTTTCATCAAAATCCGTTCAGTAGTTTTTTCGTGAAAGAGTAACAAACATCCATACATCCATCCATCCATCCTCACAAACTTTCGTATTTATAATATTAGTAGGATAGTAGGAAGGATAACGTCGCTTTCTTCACGACATCTAGGCGGTCTGTCCCCGCCAGGTGAGACCCCCAGTTACCTGGGGGAGGCCCGGCGAGAACGACCAGCGACTTAGATGTCGGCTCGACGCACCTACAGGACGAAATGTAGCCACCCCTCGCCCTGCTCACAGATCTAGCCGTTTACAGATTGAGGGATGAACTGTCGTGTGTGTGTGAACAGTTTGTACTGTAGAATTACACCGTTCAATGTTTACGTGCAACGCGGCCCGCACCGCGCTTGCACGTGTTGAATAGGTGTCGTTTAGTAAAGGTTGTCTGTGTTTAGTTGCGTGGCATGCCTATATTAACCTAGAACACGCCGCGCAACAGATGTGTGTGTACATCTGTAGAGTCATATTATATCGAGTGAGCTGCGTGTAACCTGGATGCAGCTTACTCGAGGCGTCAATCAGGGGGGGGGGGGGGGGCTCACAGTCCGCTACCAGGTCGCGGGGCAGGGGTCGTGCGTCAGGGGGGCGCGCATGCAATGGCGCTATCTGCCTGACATGGGGCCGGGCAGAGGCGTCGGCACGCGCGAACATCCCCTTCGCGAGGAAAATGGACGAGTCTACGCAGGCTTCTTCCTTATAGGCGCGTGGCCGCGGTGGAGGGGAGTGTCCAGTGTTGTCATCTAACACGGAGTGTTGTCATCTAACACGGCCTCTCCTGACATGGCAGCGTCCTCGCAGCCTTCGTCAGCTCTCGATGATGGACCAGCACCATTGTCCTCATGGTTGAATGCTTGATTTTCGTCACAACCTGTAACCACAATGCACGATACGTTAAGATCACATAAATAAGTTATTACACAAGATAGCAAACGACTTGCAATTCAAATAGCAGGGACTTTATGTACCGAACAACACAAAACACTTTGCATTAAAACACAGTCATACACAACGACTTTTCATATCGCAAGTAGGATTTACTCAGGTCATATTCCCACACCAAATACCATGCGCACATCAGGGTTTACATCGGTTACAGCAGGTCAACCATAAGACCTACTTCAGGATTTACACTCGGTCTATAGTCAGCATGGGCCCCACCAACATCAACCTCGATACCTTCACCATGAGCTGCACTCTCAATAGTACAGTTCACAGTCTGTGCCACTCAAGACCATATGCACTAAGGATTTACATGAGCCTCGGCACCCAACAACAAAACAAATGCAACCAGTGATTGTTTGCTACATACAGTCTACAAAGTGTAAGCAAAAGCTGGGTGCATACAACAAATAAAACCAATGAAAGTTCTCAACTAACTTTCAAAGAAACCAGCACATGTGTCGGGTGTCCACTCACCACGCCACAACACCATGAACCCAGCAGCCGCTTGACTGGTTTTGCCGTATGAACCAGCTAACAATTTTAGTTCATACCTATCGTTAGGTAGAACACTCACAACCCTATAAGGGCCTCGCATGCCACAATCTAACTTGCCAGTACTTTGTGACCTCTTAATGACAAACACTCGGTCATTAACATTAAACTTTTTAGGAGGGATTCTATTTTTATTGACATACGCGTCTTGTTTAGATTTGTTTTTGGTTATTAATTCATCTGCGCGTTGCCTACGAAGCTCGCGGATCGCTTCACGGTTAGGATTTGTGCCCTCAAATGTAACATCCCTAATTAAAGAGTTAATTACTGGCGTAGTGGATTCCGTGCCGACTAACAGATTTAACGCGGAATATTGTGTAGTCTTATGTTTGGTAATGTTTAATACGAGCTGTAATTTCCACAAAACGTTCGACCATTCGTTTTCGTTATTATTAACTTCTATCCTGACCATATTCAGCACAGTACGGCAATATCGTTCAACTTGTCCATTTTCCTGATGCATCTCAGGCGTAATGAAGTGTACTTCAGTACCAGAATCAGTTAACCAATGTACGAAATTGTGATTATCAAACATCCGACTGCGGTCGCACACAAATCGTTTAAAAGTACCAAACAAAGATATAGTTTGAGTTATCACTCGCTTTAACTCGTCACAATCCTGTCTGTACAGGCTATACAACAAACAATATTTTGTATACGCATCAACTATGATCAGTACGTACTTAAATCCGTTACATTCTCTAAGTGGACCGAGTACATCAGCATGTACTATATCAAACGGTATTGGGTCCTTTTGCCAAGAGGATATCGGCTGTAAGGGGGCACGGGGTATTTGTTTATGCGATATACATACGACGCAATGTGTTATGTACTTAGTAACAAATCGTCTCAAACCCGGGAACCAAAAGTGTTTGAGAATCAAATCAATAGTTTTGTCTATACCCAAGTGTTCATGTTCGTCGTGGAATACACGTAACAAGCTTAAACGAAACGCTTTAGGGACATAACATAAGTAACGCTCTTGCTCGCCCTCAACACAGTGCTTATAATATAAAAGATCGTTTCGTTTTACATAGCGACTTGAATCTAACACACCGTTATTTAATTTATCTAATAGTGACAAAGTTTCTTCATCACCCGCCTGAGCTATCTGTGCCCAATTAAGAGGTTTCTGAACGGCATTGATGACATTAACCGGATTTCGACTCAAATAATCAACGTGACATTAAACAACCCTTGCGGTATTCTAAGGCAAAGTCAAAGTCTTGCATATAGATCCACCAACGCGCTACTCTTGGCAGTAGATCTTTCTTGCGTTTGGTCATTTTTAACGCGTTACAGTCGGTTATTATCGTAAAATGTTGACCAACAAGGTATTGACGAAAATGCTGCAATGATTTTACAACGGCTAGGGTCTCAAGTTCATAACTATGGTACTTCGATTCTGCACCTACCGTTAGCTTACTAAAATACGCGACGACGCGTTTACGACCGTCTTTGTCTATTTGCAGCAAAATACCACCGTAACCTATCGCGCTCGCGTCAGTATGTAATTGCGTAGGTAAATCGGGATCGAATATCGCTAATAGAGGCTCACTAGTTAAATACGAAATAATTTCCTGCCTAGCTTTTTCTTGTACATCACTCCAATTAAAAACAACACCCTTTCGAGTTAAAGCAGCCATGCACGCAGTCTTAATTGCGTAACTAGGAATATACCGCCTAAAATAGCCAGCCAGGCCCAGAAATTGGCGAACTTGCTTAATGTTACTCGGTCTTGGCGACATAGTCAAGGCTTCAACTTTATGTTTGCTCGGTCTAACCTGACCCTGACTGATTATTCTACCTAAGTACTCTATTTCGCTAGTTAGGAAACTACACTTCTTTAAGTTTATAGAAAAACCGGCTTCGGTTAAAGTTTGTAGGACTGCGTCTAGCAAAATAAGGTTCTCACTGATTGAATCAGACAGTAACAACACATCGTCCACGTAGACTAGTACTTTACCCGATTCAATAAAAGATTTCAAGGTTTTACTGATGGTTTTCTGATAAATAACGGGTGCATTGGCAAGACCATAAGGCATTTTACAGTATTCGTAATGTCCTTCGGGGGTGATAAAGGCAGTCTTGTTTATGGAATCCTCACTGACTCTCAATTGGTGGAAGCCTGAGACCATATCAAGGGCACTGAACCATTTAGCTTTACCTAGCATGTCTACATGATCATTAATCAACGGAAGCGGGTGCCTAACTTTAACTGTAATCTGATTTAGGGGAAAAATCAACTTCTAACGTGATATTATTTAATTGTATCGGTAATGTAATCATAGACTTTGCTGTAACTTCCATTCCACCTAAGCCCCGTAATAACTGGTGAGCCGGTTTTATTCGACATGAAAAGTGCTTAACTAAGTCCGAAATTATTAAAGAAACGCCTGAACCGCTGTCAATAAGTACATCGACCGGTATATTTGATATAACGGCCGCGATGACATCGGAGTTTTTACGTTCACCCTCATTTTCGCGACAAAAATTAACAGAATTATTATTTCTGACACGTTCCTTAGTAAAACACCGACTTTCAGTGTGACCAATTTTTTTGCAAAAACCGCACTTGTCTGGACTAGGTTTTGTTGAAGAACTATTTGTGTTATTTTCAGAATTACTGCTTTGTGAATCTGATTTAGGTCGCTTGGGACAACATTCGCGTTTATGACCTACTTCGTTACACTGAAAACAACGTACCTTATAAGTATCGAAAGGTTTACGTTTGAACTGGCTATTACCGTTACGATAGGAAGTACTATGAATACTGGGTTTCTTATTAGAATTAGGCACACTACATTTTACAAAGCTCATTCCTCGCGGACGCACGGACCTGTGGGTCGGTAATACCGCGTATAATAATTGCCGTTAGTAACTCACTGCTTAATCCTTTAACGATACGTAATTTCAATAAAGATTTACGCGCATATTCAGCATAAGTAGAATACTTGTCCGACTCAGTACACATAACATTGTACAGAATGTTCGCGATATCGACAGACCGGGGGCACAACGATTTTAGTTCTAATTTGAAATTAGACCATGTACGCGTGGTGCTAGTCCACTCACTAAGCCAGCTACGGGCTTCCCCCTTAAGGCAACGACCTATGCGAGCAAGACATTCACTATCTTCCCAATGATTAAGCGATCGAGCTTTATCAACTTCATCGCACCACGTGTCGACATCATGAACACTCGGATCAAAATCAGAGACAAAATATTGGTTTGATCTCACCGGGAGGGTCATCATGGCGTCGAGAAAGCGTTCAGCTATGGTTTTGGCGTCGCTGTCCGTCGGCAACGGCGTGGCAGGAAACTCCTGCGTCGGAGTGGTAGACGCTGGCGGTGCGCAGGCAGGTGTTGTGGCGGGCTCCACGTCTGGCAGCGGCGTGCTCGGCATGGCCAGAGCGTGGCAGGACCCCGAGCTCGCCAACGATGGTCGCGACTCGTTCCCACGCGTCCGCTCCTCCAGATCTTGAAGTCTCTTCAAAATCTCGTCTAACTTTTCAGGAGGCGAGGGAGTTTCCCTTTCCTCTTATTATCAGAAGGCATTGTGTCTCTGCCCAAGTTAACCTCAAAATTACTACTACAGAACACGTTAAGCAAAACTACTTCAAATTTATAGAATCAGAGATGGTTTTCAAGCGGATAAGGCCTTCATATCCCACTTCTGATCTTATAAATAAAACATTAAAACATTAAAAAAATAATTTTAATAGCAAGCTGCAAAAATTACATGGAACTTTAAATAAGAAATTGAAAATGAGACACAAAAATAGGCAGAGCAACGATGTTGATAGGTCTATGACCAACGACAAAATGGACGAGTCTACGCAGGCTTCTTCCTTATAGGCGCGTGGCCGCGGTGGAGGGGAGTGTCCAGTGTTGTCATCTAACAATATTATAAGTAACTTAAATAATCTGTGGTAAGAGCAATAGATCTGTCACTATCTGTGTAATAAACGTCAGTTGATTCCAAACCACCTTTGTGTTTTAATAGTCTGTTTGGAAAGTTATCCTGTTATTAAATATTTAGGACTCTGGCTAGATTCATCTTTGAGGTGGCGTAAACAGATCAATGAAGCCTGTGAAAGAAGTATGAAATTTTTAATTTTTTTTAAGGTGCTAGCAGGTTCGTCATGGGGAGTCCATCCATTGCATTTAAGACGACTATATATTGCAATAATTCGCAGTCGGTTAGATTATGCAAGTTTTTTGTTCGATAATAGCGCTAAGACCAATATTTCGAGATTAGACAAAATTCAAAACCAAGCCATGGGAGTAGTTGGCGGTTTTTTAAATAGTTGCCATATCCACGCGATGGAGTCGGAGTTATGCTTGCCACCATTGTTTGTTCGCCGAAAGTATTTAGCTGCAAAATTTTGCTTAAAAGCTAAGTCTGTTGATGGTGACACCATTTCAATGATATCAAAATTAACATCGATATGCGAACAGGAATCATATTGGCGCAATAAGAAAAAACCGTTGTTAACTATCGTATACAGTGAGATGTCCAATCAAACTCTACACCGTTCTAAAGTTCTAGAGATGTTCTCACTGTCGACATGGATGGCAAATATTGATATTAAGTCACGCATTAACCTGAATATTAATGATGTGACAGGCCCTAAAAAACCTCATACTTCTGTAGCACTTTTAAGCAGATCTGTGGAAACTATTGCACGAAATTATGACGGATTCTATCATATTTACAGTGATGGGTCCAAGGACGATAATGGAATAGGAGCAGCTTTTTTTGATCCTCAATCTAACACCGGAGCTAGTTTCATATTGAACTGCAAAGTATCCAGATTGAGGGAAAGTGGCAAAACTGTTGGATTCCAGTGGGTTCCATCACATATTGGTCTTATGGGAAACGAACAAGTAGATATTATGTTGGCAAAAACAGGAACCTATGAAGGAATATCTGTCAGTTATCTACCCTTCTTCACAGATATATTAAGAGATGTTAAAATCATTTGCAATAACATGTGGAAAGTGTACTTTGACAAAAGATTCGAAGACAAGAATTCCTTAGTTTTCTGATGTACAGATGAATAGACGATTGTTAGTAACAAGCATGCGTCTCCGGTCCGGGCACATTCCATTGAATGCGTTTGGGCATCTAATGAGGGTGGTTGATACTCCAAATTGTCTAATTTGCAATATGAGGGAGGACACCTACCACGCTTTGGTGGAGTGTGCGGGAGTTGAGGCAGAACGGAGACTTTTGGAATCAGAAGCGGGACTTAGATTAAGGGATGTTGGCATGTGTAATTTGATCTTGTCTAAACCTACATCCAAACTAGCTATTAAGTTATATTACTTGGTTGTTAAATTACTTAAGTTGAGATCTTAGTTTTTACCTAATTTCTATTTATTTTGTAAAACTACGAGGCTGGCATAATCGCTGTGCGATTAAAGCCTTTTTTTTCCAAATAAAGATTTAAAAAAAAAACAAATAAGGTTATAATTGCTAATGTAACACAAGACTTATTATTTGTTGTATTTGTTGTTACTGTGTAATACATATTATCATTAATCAGACATTTTTGGGCACATGATTAACAGTGGAGTTGCTAAATACATACCTGGAGAATTTATTTTAATACTAGCTGCTGCCCGCGGCTTCACCCGCGTGAGTGTCGGAAATTACCCCATACATCCCCATGGGTTTTAAGTATAAATATTGAGTTTCGAGTTAATAGTACAGCGCGTTAAAATTCTTCCATACAAACATTGACACCCCCCAACCTTTTAGGGGGTAATTTAGAAAAACAAAAAACTACAAACTTTATAATTTATTTAGATAACTATTCGTGCGAAGTTTCATGTTTATTACCTCAAGGAATAAGATTTTTCATGCAAACTTTCATCCCTTATTTTACCCCCTTAGGGGTTGAATTTCGAAAAATCCTGATACACGCTATTCTTAATTTTTGGGTTTAAGTATAAATTTTGAGTTTCGTGTTAATCGGACAGCGCGTTAAAATTCTTCCATACAAACTTTGACACCCCCCAACCGTAGGATAGAATACTTTTCCGGGATAAAAAGTACCCAGTGTGGTGCCCAGGATATTAAAGAATAATTATACCAAGTTTCATCGTAATCGAACCGGTAGTTTTTGCGTGATGCCTGAACAAACAGACAGACAGACAAAAAAAAATTTAATCAAATTTTTGGGTTCGGTGTCGGTCTAGTAACACTGCCATTTATTTTTTTGATATCTTCAATGTACAGAATTTTCACTTCTACAGATTTATTATAAGTAATATAATGGATGAGTGCAGTCCACAGCTCCCACAACTCTTGGAAATCCTGCTATTGCAAAGAACTCATTTGCCACAACTGGAAATTCTTCTTGTGCCACAACTGAAAATTTATGAATCTTGACTTTAGGCTGGCTATCTTAGCTGTTACTTTATGCACTATTCGATGCACCGTGGGTTGTTCAACCTCAAAAATATCCCCTATTACGCGTTGGTAGCTGCCTGTCGCATAGTAGAGTAGGAGAGAGGGCGCTACTGTGCGCAAGCAAACATTAGCTCCGTGTATCTTAATTCGTTAAAAATAGTTAAAACGCTTAAATTGTGAAAAAAAGTGCTTTATGTTAAAGTTCTAGAAAAACTAGTGTGACGGACATTGCAGTACTGAAGAAATTCGAAAGAAAACTTAACAAAAATAAGTGCAACACTTTTTAACGACCAACCGTTTCAAATTTTAATTTCTTCAGTTTGAATTGCTAAACAAGAACAAAGCCTTAGCAGTGAAAAGCAAAAAACTACTGGTAACTGCGACCCCCTAAAAAGGTAGGAAAGACAAATATAATACCTTACGCAACTAACACCTATCGAAGAAATTATTCAAAATAAGCAACTCACCCTTGCCAATAAATGAGAACAACGCCATCTGTTGCTGACAGTAGAAACTAACTTGAACCAGACCAAATACTCTTCGATCGACATAATTACTTCCACAATTCCACCCACAGGGCGCCACGAATTGCTATACCACTTAATATTTTACATCTTTATTTAATAAAAATGGATTCCCTATGCGCAGGATGTAATCAAACACTACAAAGAAACCTTACCTGTATACTCTGTAAAAATACATACGATTTAGAGTGTGCTAATGTGTCAATTGATCGATTTAATAGCAAAATGACACTGCAGCTTAAAAAAACGTGAAATTGTCAAGCTTGCTTATGCAAAAAACCCAAAAAAGACAACACGAACATCCCTATACGGCTGGAGGATCGTGTATTATCCCAGCAGATGCGAACACCTTCAGAAGATAATGTCACTATTAGGAAAAGGACCACAAATTCTCACGATTTCACAGCTGATTCAGAAGACCTGAGTCTACTAGGTGATACGCTCCATGAACAAGAAACAAACATCCAAGCGGAACTAACGCTACAAAATTTGAGCAAAATTATATCACTGCGCCTGAAAGAAAATAATAAGTCAATCATAACAGAACTTAAACATACAATACAGAGCGAAATCAACAAAGCAATAACTAAACTAAAAACGGATATAGAACAAAAAACTGAAGCCTTACTGAAACAAAACGACCAAAGAATTGAAGATATAGGAAAAATTAGCAGAAAAATAGAAAACCTGGAAAAAGAAAATGAAAAACTAAAAAACGAAATTAAAGACCTACTAACCAGAAAAAATATTCCTAAAATCACTTGCAATGAAACAAACTCTAAAAGAATAGTCCTCTATGGATTCGCCGAATACCATAAAGAACCAGAACACAACCTCCACATCAGACTAATTGAACTATTTCGCGACTCGATGAATGTAGACCTGATGGGTTACGTAGAAGACACATACAGAATAGGCAGAAGCAATAACAAAAATCGGCCACTGGTTATCGAGTTAATAAGTAAAAGGATGACGAAGTATGTTATAGACAACAGTCAATGTCTCCAAGGAACCCGCTTATTTGTTTCAGAATTTTTAGATGATAATGCACGAAAGGAAAGACATTTAATGCGTGAAGAAATGCTTAAGGCACGAGGAAACGGTTTATTTGCAATAATCAGGAATAACCAATTATATGTTGAGGGACAAAGAATTAATTTAAAACATGAAACTAACAAACCCCAGCAAAACAACAACACAAACGAATTAGAGAGAATAACACAAGATAATTACAACTACAACCAGAATTACAACCTGCCAAACATGAATGCAGACATTGAAACATACACAACGGCACAAAACAATGGCTCAAAGGGGACCACTAAGAATCACTCCTTTCGAAAGCATAGACCCACCTTGTAAAATTCTCTTTCAAAACATGCAAAGCATAAACAACAAGCAACACATTATAGAAGCATTTTTAACAGAAAACCCTATCTACCAAGCTTTATGCATATATGAGTCCTGGCTATCTCAAGACAAAATTTCACTTATCCAAATTAGTGGCTATAATATTGCATCGTCATACTGCTGGAAAACTCGAGGAGGAGGCGGCGTATGCATCCTCTTACAAGAACAAATAGAGTATACAGAGAAAAATGATATTTCAAACATGTCTACAGAATATGTACTGGAAGTGTGCGCTACTGAGTTACCTAAACAAAACCTTTTATTAATTACTATGTACTGGAATAGAAGAGAGGAAGATATATTTATTGATAAATTAAAACAAATTCTAAACTATATAAATATTAAGTATAATAAATTTAACATTGTTATAGGTGGAGATTTTAACATTAATATTGTAGACAAAACCTTAAAAACTAACCAGTTCCTAGATCTCATGCTAGAATACAAAGGAGAATGGGCAAAAATGTATGAAGCCTGGTACTCGGCCCAATAGCCATAATATATATGTAGGATTAATTCTAGACTTAACTTTATAGGCTGTATAGTTAAGCATTTCTAAACGAATAAAAATATGTTTTTGAACGAGTGAACGGAACGAGTGAAAGTGGAAGGGAAAAAGGAAGATGGCGAGAGAGAGAATTAAGGATAGACGTGGTAAAGGTGTAATAAGGTGAAAAATAAAATAAACGTTGTTTTGAAGAGATAAAAGCGTTTTCCTGGAGATCCCAACACTACATTTTGGGGGCTCGTCCGGGATCCCCGGGAAAAAGTGAAGAAGACGTGTGTGTTTCGCGACAGCGAGAACCGCGACGCGACCCACGCGGCCATTACCGTTACGAGTTTACGACACGAAGAAAGAAAATTGGAATTTTCTATTCAAAGGAGCTAACTAACATGCCTGACGATAAAAATCCGACGACATCGTCATTAAATTTTGCCGACATTATACCTAAGTTCGATGGCACTGACAACACATATTCGTCAGCAAAGTGGACGCAGACAACGCCGAAATATTCAGCTGGTCGGCGCAACAGAAACTCATTTTGGCGCGTCGGTCACTAACCGGCACAGCGGAGTTGTGGTTAAAATCGGAAAAAGCCTTCAGGTCGTACGAGGAGCTACGGTCGGCGCTGTTTAAAGAATTTCCTGAGTCAATCAACAGTAAAGAGATGCACGAATTCATGGCGGCTCGTAAGAAACGGAGTAACGAAACATATTACGAGTACTTGCTAACGATGAAGGAGTTAGGTAAACGTGCTAAATTTCCGGACTACGTGGCCATACAGTACATCATTGATGGCATACACGATTACAAATCGAACAAGGTAATCCTGTACGGCGCGACTACGTACCCTGCGCTGAAGGAGAAAATAGCGTTGTACGAGAAAATGAAGAATAAAAGTAAGAAACGCAGCGATGATACGAATGCAACGAAGCAGTCCGAGCTGAAAACAAAAAGTCATCCAGAAAAATCAGCACGTCGATGTTACAAGTGTGGTGAAGCTGATCATATCGCCAGCACGTGCACGAAAGATGTAAAATGCTTCCGGTGCAACTCATTTGGTCACATCGGAACGGAGTGTAAAGCGCCAAATTCAAACTCAAGCTCAAAGCCGCATGAAAAACAAAAAGATGGCGGCGAAAGTTCTCGAAAATCGATGTGCGCGAAGATTTCGCCGGAAGAGGGCGCCTCTGAGCCGGAGCGGGGAAAACACGGCGGATACGATGAAGATGAACGACAACGAAGCATGCGAATGACAGGAATGGAAGAGCGTCGGTCAACGTCAAACTCGAATACGTCAACGTCAGACTCTTGTCAATCGTGTCAACGTGAAAAGTGTCAAACGAAAAAGGTGTTCAATGTACACAAAGACATCGTGAGCAATAAATCAATTAAGAACATTAAGATTGGTGATAAAGAAGTTAATAGTTTAATAGATTCCGGTAGTGACTTAAATTTAATCTCTTCGGATTTGTTTTTAGAGTTAGATGTAACAACTCACGAAAAGGTAAAGGTGATATTATCTGGTATTGGTGCGACAAACGTTTGCTCATTTGGAAAGTTTGATAAAACAATTAAGATCGACGGAAATTGCTTCGACGTGTGCTTTTTCATAGTCCCAAAAGAGGTGATGCCATATAATGTCATCTTAGGCCAACCATTTTTAGCCAACGTTACAGCTGTAATTAATAAACGTTCAGTCAGTATTGTGCCTCATCATAATGATTTTTTACTGCAGTGTATGCTTGTTGAGGTTCCGGAACCCGTGTGTTTTGTTTCTGATCCACAGATACGAGAAGCAGCTCAGAGATTAGTAGATGGTTATCAACCCAGACAAACTAAAGAGGCACCAATTACAATGAAAATCATATTAAAAGATGAAATCCCCGTAGCGCAACGGCCAAGAAGGTTGTCCCTGACGGAGCAAAAGGAAGTGGAGAGGCAGGTGGGTGAGTGGTTAAGAGATGGAATTATACGAATTAGTTTTGCAGAATACGCAAGCCCACTCGTGCTCGTTAAAAAAAAGGATGGTTCAACGAGGGTATGTGTGGATTACAGATTAATTAACCGAAAGATGGTCAAGGATGAATTTCAAATTATCAGAGGCCAAGGTTTTCAGTAAATTGGATCTGAAAGATGCATTCTTTCATTTAAGAATAGATGAAGATTCTGTAAAATATACCTCTTTTGTCACACATCATGGTCAATTTGAATTTCTTAGAGCACCATTTGGATTGTCAATTTGTCCTAAATACTTTACAAGATTTATAACGATTATCTTTAGAGACCTCATTGCTAAAGGTCACATTCTTATATTTATTGATGATGCCATAATTCCAGCAAATGACTATCAGGAAGCAGTCGAAAGGTTACATGAAGCACTGGAGGTAGCATCTGACTATGGACTCGAGATTAATTGGAAGAAGAGTGAAATATTGACAACCAAGGTGGAGTATTTGGGTCACATAGTTGAACGTGGTGAAGTGAGACCCGCAGCAGAAAAAACAGAAGCAGTTATGAAGTTCCCGGAGCCCAAAACAGTGAAGCAATTACAAAGCTTCATAGGACTAGCATCATACTTCAGGAAGTACATACCAAATTTTGCCCAAATAGCCAGTCCATTGACGAACCTGCTAAAGAAGGATCAAAGTTTTATATTTAAAGAGGAACAGAGGTATGCCTTTAACATATTAAAAGAGAAGTTAGGAAGTGGTCCAGTACTTATTATTTTCAACCCAAAACGGCCTACAGAACTACACACAGATGCATCCAGTTTGGCCTTTGCAGCAGTATTAATGCAGCGATGTGAAGACAGTGGATTACATCCAGTGTATTATATGAGCCGGAAGACAAGTGAGGCAGAAAGGAAATATTCTAGCTATGAACTCGAGGCTCTTGCTATAATAGGAGGTGTTAAGAAGTTTCGCCATTATTTGTATGGTATTCCATTTAAAATTGTAACAGACTGCCAGGCATTTCAGATGACATTACAAAAAAAGGATTTGTCGACCAGAGTAGCCAGATGGGCATTATTATTACAAGAATTTGATTTTCAGGTGGAACACAGGTCTGGTACGAGAATGAAACATGTTGATGCACTGAGTCGCAGCCCGTACATAGGCGTGACCACCAATAGCCTACATGATCAAATAAAGAAGGCACAGGAGCAAGATGAAGGATTAAAGGCTATTATGATAGTACTTGATGACAAACCTTACCTCGATTACTACTTGGAAGGTGGTCTACTGTATAAGGGATTGGAGAGAAGACTGGTAGTACCGAAGGGCATGGAGATGGAAGTTATAAAGAGAGTACACTCAAATGGACATTTTTCCAAGAAGAAAATGACTGAAATGATCAGTAAAGATTATTACATTAAAGGATGTATCTAAGAAACTTGAAGATTTTATGATTACATGCATTCCATGTATACTAGGCAGCCGTAAAGAAGGTAAGCAGGAAGGATTTCTGCACTTATTGGAGAAAGAAGACACACCTCTGCACACTATACACATTGATCACCTAGGACCGATGACGGAGACGAAAAAACTGTACAATCATCTGCTTACAATGGTAGATGCATTCACCAAGTTTGTGTGAATATTTCCCACCAAGAGCAAGCAAGGAGACTATTGAGAAGATAAGAATCCATCAGCAACACTTTGGAAACCCTACTAGATTAATAAGTGACCGGGGAACAGCATTTACCAGTCAAGAATTTCAACAATATTGTGAAGAAGAAGGAATAAAACATGTTAAAATAACAACAGGCGTGCCTAGGGGAAATGGGCAAGTAGAAAGAATTCACCGGACCATAATTTCAGTCCTTACAAAGCTGTGCATAGAAGACCCTACACAGTGGTATAAACACATTAGTCGTGTACAGAGAGCATTGAATAGTACTTGGCAAAGGAGTATCAAATGCACCCCATATGAACTACTGATTGGAACAACAATGAAAACTAAAGAAGAAATCGAAATTAATGACTTACTTGTACAGGAAGGGAGAGACATTTTCACACAAGATAGAGAAGAAAGACGACAGAAGGCAAAAGAGCATATTTTAGAAATACAAAAGGAAAACATAAGAACATTTAACAAAAAGCGCAAGCAAAGTTCAAATTATAAGGAAGGGGATCTAGTCGCGATTAAGCGCACCCAATTTGGCTCAGGCATGAAGCTAAAACCTAAATACCTTGGGCCATACACCATTACGAAGGTCAGAGGTAATGACCGTTATGATGTCCAGAAGGTGGACCTCACTTCAGAAGGACCAGGTAAGACATCCACTGTGGCTGACTTTATGAAGAAGTGGCCTGAAATTAACTGAATCTTTCTGGGTTTGTTTGTGAACCTAAATTGTAAGTCTGTATTTTGTCTGATACCTTAAGTAGGTAAAATTAAGTAGTAAAAAGTCTGTATTCTAGTATTTTTCTAATGTTTGTGTACTAAACGCATAAGTTTGTATTCTAATGTTTGCATATTTAAGGTATAACTGATAAGTCTGTACTCTATTATTTCTAAAGTTTAAATTTAAGTTGTAAGTTAATTTTATCATTTCTGAGGCCAGAAATATGTGTAGAATGGCCGAGCCTGTAGGATTAATTCTAGACTTAACTTTATAGGCTGTATAGTTAAGCATTTCTAAACTAATAAAACTATGTTTTTGAACGAGTGAACGGAACGAGTGAAAGTGGAAGGGAAAAAGGAAGATGGCGAGAGAGAGAATTAAGGATAGACGTGGTATAGGTGTAATAAGGTGAAAAATAAAATAAACGTTGTTTTGAAGAGATAAAAGCGTTTTCCTGGAGATCCCAACACTACATATATATCATTGGAAAGGTCTTTTTACAAGGATTAATGATAACCAAGTCGCTTGTCTCCATTTGCTGCCGGAACGGAGTTATTTTGTGTTAAGTATTTAATTTTTTTTTTAGATTTTTTTGTTTTTGTTTGATTTTGATAAGAAAATGGTGATATTATATCGTTGTCTTGTATAGAATCATGTGTGTGTTGATTACTAGGTACTAAATGAATAAACACTCAGGAATAAAAAAAGAAAAAGAAAAGAAAAGTAAGAAACGTTATTTATTTTTTTAAACATTATTATCAATAATGATATCGTTGAGGAACGCTGCAGGAGCAGTGAAGCCTTCATGTCTGGCATATCCTAGATACCACACGATTGAAACTATATGAGCACAAGTGCCGACTGTTCGTCGTCCGGTCAAACAATTTGGAACACAAAACAAGGAATTAAGTGGCAACACTGCCCAAGTGAAGTTTTTAACGCGTGGGAAGAGGCCCAAGACGCCATAGGAATCTTTTGTGACCTCTCCAAGGCATTTGATTGCGTCGATCACGAAACCTTACTCTTGAAACTAGAGCATTACGGACTTGGAAAACTTGCGCTCAGTTTAGTAAAATCTTATTTAAATGATAGACAACAGCAAGTTCAAATAAACGGTATAAATTCACTAGGTTTAAAAGTAAAAATGGGTGTACCACAAGGCTCGATATTGGGTCCTTTCCTCTTTTTAATGTATATTAATGATCTACTCCATTTATTAAAAAATCAACCACAAATGGTGTTATTTGCTGACGATACTTCATTAATATTTAAGGTAGATAGACGTGCTACAAATTTTGACGACGTGAATAACGCCCTACTGCAGGTCCAAAATTGGTTCACTGCTAATAATTTAGTATTAAATGGGAAAAAAACTAAGTGCATAAAATTTTCTTTACCAAATGTAAAAAGTAATGATTGTGAGATAGTATTGAATCAAGAGAAACTAGAATTCGTCGATAAAACCGTTTTCCTGGGGATCACGCTCGACTCAAGGCTACAATGGGGTCCTCATTTAACATCTCTTGCAGGACGGCTAAGTTCAGCAGCATATGCTGTCAGAAAAATCCGTCAATTTACTGATGTAGATACCGCGAGACTGGTATATTTTAGTTACTTTCATAGTATCATGTCTTACGGTATTTTACTGTGGGGACGGGCTGCAGACATCGAGTCTATTTTTATTCTGCAGAAAAAAGCCATCAGAGCAATATATGGCCTCCGCAGGCGTGATTCTCTAAGGGAACTGTTTAAAGATATTAACATCATGACGGTACCTTGTCAATATATCTATGAAAACATCATGTATGTAAGAAAAAATTTACATCTTTTTAGTAAAAGAGGTGATAGACATAATTATAGTACAAGAAATAGGGACCTATTAGTTCAACCAGGTTTCAGACTGGCTAAAGTAGACTCATCTTTCATGGGGTACTGTTTAAAATGTTATAATAAAATTCCTCCCCACATACTTCAACTGAATGAGACGAGATTCAAAACATGTATAAAACGCACACTATGCAGGCAGGCATATTATAAGTTAGGGGATTATATCACTGATAAAAATGCTTGGGCCAATGCTAGTCCTGCTCCACAACCACAACTAATTGATTAACATTCGAAAAGTCTGTTGGAGCTGCTGAAGATTGTAAGAACATCTTTGCATTGTATAGACTCAATTTCTTTTGCATTATATAATTGCATAGCACATATGTGAGTACTATGTACTATTGAGCTACCATTTACCGGGTAATAGTAGTGTATTATTGGGCATTCTATACCACTATCGGCAAGTAGCTCGGCGAGTGCGCCTCGCTGCCGACAGTGGTATAGAATGCCCAATAATCGACACTCGACTCGACTCTCCACTCGACCAATAAACTCGAACGAGACAGTTTGTTGCACCGTGTACTTGATGCTGGTAACACAGGATTAGATAATGAAATTATATCTATCATTGAAGAATTGCGTGAAAGTAAAGTTATAAATTAATAAATATTTTAAAATGTGTTTATTTTATTATTAGCCTCTCGATACAATACACCTTAAACATGAACGTAGACAAATTCGGACACTACATTCACAAAAGAATGCGTTTTGCTGAGTTATTTGAGTTTAATGAGAATGCTCTGTTAAAATTAGAAAACGGAGATTTTGATTTAAAAACTTCAAGACTGAGAGGAATTAGATCTCCAGTAGAAGCAGACGATGCTGTGAACAAGGATTATGTAGATCGATTGAATGCTAACACATTAAAAGAATTAAATAATTTGACTGTGGACAAGGATTATGTAGATCGTTTGAATGCTAATATGTTAAAAGAATTTAATAATATGATTGGATCATTCCGTTCTCAAATCATAAAAGACACAAAGGGTACAGTACAGGCTACTTTAAAAGCAAAGATACCTGAGGTTTTAACTCATTTGCAAGATAAGTTTTATACTAAAGCAGAGGTAGATAAATTACTTCAAAATAAATCTCCATAATGGCAAAACAGCAAATTGTTAATGAACTACACAAAGCAGCAAGAAGAAATTTCCTTCGACGTTCCGTCATTCTAAAAGGGGTCGATGACTTGTGGCAAGCTGATCTATTGGACATGCAAAACCTGAGAAAATATAATAAAGGTCATAATTACATTCTAGTGGTGATTGACTGCTGATTGCTTGGGCAGAGTCATTAAAATCAAAAAATAAACTCGATGTTACTCATGCACTTAAACGAATACTGATTAACAGCAATCGCAAACCTGTTAATTTACAAACTGATAAGGGAACAGAATTTTATAACAACTCATTTCAAACGCTTATGAAGACGTATAATATTAACCATTACTCAACGTTTTCTAGCAAAAAAGCTTCGATCGTGGAGCGACTGATTAAAACACTTAAAAATAAATTATATAAACATTTTAGTTTGAATGGAAACTATAAATGGTTAGGTATACCATTAGAAGTTACGTTAAAGACTTATAACAACACAAAACATCGTACTATTAAATTTAAGCCAATTGAAGTTAATAAATCTAGTGAGTCAGTTATAAAAGAAAATATTAAAAAAACCTTAAATCATGTAACCATTCGTAGAAAACCTAAGTTCAAAGTAGGTGACTTTGTTCGTATCAGTAAATACAAACACAATTTTGAGAAAGGTTACACACCTAATTGGTCAACTGAAATATTTACTATAAAAAAAAAAAATCATACCATACCAGTAACATATCATATACAAGATCAGCGAAAGCAAGCCATATTGGGAACTTTTTACGAGCAAGAACTTCAAAAATCTTACTATCCGGGTATTTATTTGGTAGAAAAGGTTTTAAAAAGGAAAGGAACAAAAATGTTTGTGAAATGGTTGGGTCTAAACAACGAAGAAAACAGTTGGATCAACAAAACTGCAATAGTGGAATAAAACAATTATATAACAGTTAATTTTGCATTATTTCTTTCATTACACTTTAGACAATGCAAGGAGGTGAACTTGTTAATACCCTAATTAATAATCTGCCGTTCGAACTTCATTTACCAGGCTACAATTATTGCGGCCCGGGAACAAAACTCCAGAAACGTTTACTACGAGGTGACCGAGGTGTAAATAAGCTAGACGAAGCTTGCATGCATCACGACATTGCATATGCAAACCATACAGACTTACCCAATCGTCACAAAGCTGATTTACAACTACTGAATATGGCTAAACAAAGACTTAAATCGAACGATGCAGGGAAAGGTGAAAAACTTAGTTCGTGGTTAGTGAGCAAAGTTATGAAAGCCAAACTGAAATCTGGTGCCGGCGTTAAAACGTTTAAAAGTTTCGTATCAAAAATAAGAGCGAAGATAAAGAAACTGAAACCAAAGGACAGTAAAACTTTAATTAACGCTGCTTACTCAGCAGCAGTAAAAATATTTCCTAACATTCAGAAAATTCGAGTACCACGAGTGATACCCTTACCAAAGACTGGAGGTATTCTACCCTTAATCCCGATTTTTGCAGGCTTATCAGCATTAGGAACTTTAGCTGGTGGTGCGGCTGGTATTGCAAAAACTGTTAACGATTACAAAGCTGGTCAGCAAAATTTACTAGAAACACAACGACATAATAGGGCTATGGAGTCTTTAAAGTTAGGGCAGGGTTTATACATTAAGCCACATAAAAATGGAAAAGGTTTATTCGTGAAATCTTCAAAAAACTGAAAAATAAGCTACCTAATCGTCCTCTAACTAATGTAGACATCCAAAGGTATGCACGCGACATCCCTCACTTTCGGGGAGTGTACATGAGGGATCAATTACCAAGAACGCCAAATCCGATTGAATGTGGTATCGTTAACTTGGACGATTATAAGAACGTAGGGACGCATTGGGTAGCTTATGTTAAAGTAGGCAATTATTGTGAATATTTTGATAGCTTTGGAAATTTGAAGCCTCCAATGGAATTAATACGATATTTTAAGAATTGTAATGTTTTTTATAATTATACAAGATATCAGAAATTCAACACTGTAAATTGTGGACACTTATGTTTAGAATATCTGTGGACTTTTTGGAATAAAAACATATAAAATCTATGATTTTCTTTTATTTCAATCATTTGCAAGATGTCACTCACATTATCGATAACTGGAAACTCGTCAACTTTATCTACTTACTATCCCAACACGTTGCAACTATATGAACAGTATGAGTGTGCCTTATTGCATTTCGCAACATTTAATTCGATTCCAAACATTGACAAAACGAATAATAAATTCTATTATGGTTCTAACGAAGTTATTGAAATACCAGAGGGCACCTATGAATTGCAAGATATTAATGATTATTTAAAATCTGAAATGAAAGATGCCTCAATCAAACTACAGTGCAATAACAATACTTTAAAAGCTGCTGTATATTGTACAAAGGACATAAATTTTAATAAAGAAGGTACTTTCAGGAATTTATTAGGGTTTAATAAACAAATCTTGAAAGCAAATAAATGGCATGAGTCACAGTTGCCGGTCAACATTTTACCTACAACTGTGATCAGGATCGAATGTGATATTGTAAGCGGCTCGTACACAAACGGAGAACCGAGTCACATTATCCACGAATTTGCACTCAACGTTCCTCCCGGATATAGGATTATAGAAATTCCGAAAAACGCGATATACTTTCCAATCAACCAAAACAACATTAGCTGCATACATATCAGGCTGTTAGATATAAATAACCGCTTAATAAACTTGCGCGGTGAAGAATTGCAGCTGTATTTGCATCTCAGAAGAAAAAAATGATCGACTACAATAAATATGTGCATCAGCAAATCAAAAATATCAGTTCCACTCAAGCTCCCAACCATATAAGAGCTCGCCCTAAGAAGAAAATAAAATTAACTAAAGACAACAAGGCATTTCTCAAAGCGATCGGTTTACTAAAATGAATATCTTAGACGTTTTATCCGCTCCGACTTACGACAACACGGTTGAAGGAATCGAATTTCACTCTTACAAGCCCTACGTAACTAGTTTCAATAGGAACGATGAAATTCGTATACCCATTAACCAGCAAGACTTGTATATACTTCCGTCAGCTAGTACCTTGTATTTGGAAGGGACTGTTATCGTAAGCAAAAAGGATATGAAAGAGAAAGCCACTAGTGTTAATTTTACGAATAATGCTCTACTTTACCTGTTCCAAGATATAAGATACGAGCTAAATGGAGTGGAAATTGATAGAATAAAAAATGCTGGCATAACTACCACCATGAAATCGTTAATATCAATGAGTGAAAGTGAGTCAAAGATATCTAATGCATGGGGCTGGAATATCGAAAGCATAAAAAATATAAATGGGGGTAGTTTTTCCGCGTCTATACCACTCAGTAACATCATCGGTTTCGCTGAAGATTTCAAGAAAGTCGTGATAAATTGTAGGCACGAACTGATATTGCTACGAAGTAATACTAACCTGAATGCGGTCAAACTTAACACCGGTGAATTTGTAGAAGACGTTCAAATAAATAAAATCATCTGGCGTGTACCGCATGTTAAAGTGTCCGACAAAGAGAAAATAAGTTTACTCAAACTGTTAGAAAAAGATCGTCCACTCCAGATGATATTCAGAAATTGGGATCTCTACGAATATCCAGCTTTACCTAAAACTACAAAACATACCTGGTCCATCAAAACTTCCTCGCAAATAGAGAAACCTAGATACATAATTATGGGCCTACAAACAAATAGAAAAAACAATTCAAGTTCTGATATGTCTCAGTTCGATCACTGCCATGTTCGTGACGTTAGAGTATACCTAAATTCAACTTACTTCCCCTATGAAAACCTAAATATCAGTTTCGCGAATAACAGAATCGCTTTATTATACGAGCAATACATTCGATTTCAACAGTCTTATTACGGACGTCGCCCGGAACCCTTATTAAGTGAAAAACAATTTAAAGATTTGGCGCCGCTCTTTATCATAGATTGCTCTAGACAAGCCGATAATGTAAAGACAGGTCCTATTGTGGATGTACGAGTGGAAATAGAGAGTGATTCGGACATACCAGATCAAACTTCTGCATATTGTCTTTTATTGAACGACTGCATAATTGAGTATAAGCCTCTAAGTAATACTGTGAGAAAAATATCATGAATCCGAATACTATCATATTAGATGTTCAAGGGTTTAAAGACCTGTACAATAATTTTATAATAAAAGAATTAGCTTTTGCTAGTCGTGATTATACTCAAACATTTTTAATAAAACCACCATACTTGTTTAAATACTTAACAAGTGATGAAAAGAAGCAGGTTAAATGGTTGGAAAGAAATAGGGGAATTTTTTGGAATGAAGGTTATATTGACTACAGAGAATTTCGACGTATAATCGTTCCATATCTAGAAAATAAGGAAATCGTTGTAAATGGTTTGGAGAAGGTGAATTGGATAAAGGATCTTTGTATGAATTGTAAAGTATTAGACCTTGGTAAAGAACAATGTCCTAATTTCTCTGTTTTGCATAAAACATACTGTGAAGGAAGATCTAATTTTAATTGTAATAAACATCTGAAGCATTGTGCGCTTAAAAATGTGCTTTGTTTAAGGAAGTATTTAGAATGGGCATAAAATGTATGCACTAATGTGTGTAATGTAGATTATTAGTTTTTAGGTTTGTTAAATAAAAATCAAAATAAGTTATACAAATGCTTTTATTTTGCTAAACACTCCCCACACTTCTCCAAATAACTTAACACTACACGCAATTGAATAGAAATATCTTAATAAAATTATAAACATTAATTTACACAAACGATTATTAAAAGTCAGTATCTATTAAAGATTTCGATATTTTCTTAACTAAAGACTCAGTTTCGTCCATAACACTGTCGATAGCATCTTGAACAATATATTGTGCGTTTATAATAACGTTCTCACTGTCACTATCACTGTCTATGGTTTGAGGATTGTTATTACATAGATCTATGACTGAAATTTTTATTAATTTAATCCCTCTTCGCTGTAGTCGACTCATCACGTAGGATTTGGTTGGTTTTAGTTTTTTCGACTTTTCCCTGCATCGTTGTTTTGGTTTTTTATCTTTTGTGACTGGTTTGCTGTGCTCGGGTTCGCTGCGAAACATCTCAGAGAATCCTTCGTAAGGATCCTGGGCATACTGGCTGAACATGATCTCGGATTCAGACATCTGAAACAAAATATAAAACAATTATACCACTATTCCTTTAGTATAGCGCTCTAAAGCGTTATAATTAGGTTTTCCATGGAGTTCACTATATTCCTTTATTATATTGATTATTAACACTACCGCGATCACAATTGTTAGTTACAAAAAAAAAAATTATACTCACCGACATGATTACTTTTGCTGAAGGTTAAAAAAATATTTGAAACAGGTGTTCGCGATGAATAATATTTCGTTAATGATTGTAAAATAATTAAATACCGTGTAATAATTAATTACATGTCATCTAAGCATTTGTGTCTCCATGCTAAGGCCAATGAACTGCAACGTAGACAATAATTATACAATGAAGAATAGTGCCTTGTAAGCGTGTTACTTAATCGTAAACGTTAGTTATTCAAAAATCAACCTTACGATGCAAGGTATCTAGGTGCATAGTGCAACTGAAATCATTGCAATCGGTATTTACTTAATTTACCGATTGAAAAAAAAAGAGTGTAATTATATTTTAAAGTAAATAGAATTTCATAAATGAAACAAGTCAATGGTTACAATAGTTGTAGTTGTTTAGCTTGTTTCTTTCCTCAAAAGACCATTTCAGACACTAATCTACATGGTCCTCATATGGCCTGACCAAGATTATGTCTGGACTTTAAAAGAGACTGTGACCTCTGAGTTTGTTTCGGCCTTTCTTCTCAGAGTAGTCAGATAGGAAACGCCGACCTCATCTAGCTTAGCTCTAATATTTTTTATATGACGTGTAAAAGTGATTCTGATATCCTATTTACAGAATAAACAATTTCATTTCATTTCATTTCATTTCATTTCATTTCAATAATTCCAATTTTATTTAATTTTTGTATAATAGTTATTAACATTTATTATTTTCTAAAACTAAACTTATTACATGAGTAGCCTTAGATAATTACGTAACACTAAACTTAAATTATGATCAGAGTAATTCATTCTTAAAAATAAACGCATGACCCCAGGCTCGAGTTGAAATTTGATCTACAGATATTGATCGTTTGTCATCATTTCTAGATAAAGCAACTTTGTTGACAGTACGAGTAAATATTTCGTGTTTTATCGATTTAAACATATAATTTTTTCTCCGGATTACTCCGCCATGAAATAAAATGGTTTCATAGTCTGATAAGTTTAAATCCCTGACCACGCTTGCTTTCACCCCTTTTGCTTTTTTAATAATATTATTAGGGGTTTTTATAGAGTAAAGTTTCGATCTCAAGCCAACAAAATCAGATATATATTTTCCTCCCATTTCATCTTTAAAGAGACCGGGTACCTTTTTATTTTTTAGCGGTATCTGTAAATCATTTGCGGCTTCATAGTTACTGCTGTCAAAATATTGTAAAAAATTATATTTCAAATCATGGTAAAAATCGTTAGTGTCTATTTTATAAACAAAGGAATCGGTATCTGTGTAACATAGCTGCACTCGATCTTTATAAAAAGGCTTTACAATATCGTAATGAAAGTAATACATGTGTGCTTTTGACAGTTCCAACACAGTGAAACCTATGTAGATAGGCTTATCTAAAATAATTTGATTAGGTTTCATTTGTATCGCAACTAAGTTTTCAGATAAAATAGATGCACTGTGGAAATAGGGGTTGGCTATAAGTTTCTCAGCGGATATAAATTTCTTAGTTCGATTGGACTGATCGCACCATTGATTAACTAAATGCACGGTTACTCTATTTTCAGTATTTTCTAATGTCTTTCCAAAAACACTGTTATTTAATAACTTAAAAAAGTCTTGTTCGAAGGAACTTTTTGCTTTTTGTCTTAATTGAGTATTTAACTCTATGTATTGTTTTAAATATGGAGCCTGTCTAAAAGTAATAGCTCTATGAATTTTACGTAAAATTAAACCATGTTCCAAACATTTTTTTAAATGAACGTAATGAATCACATAGTTGTACTTATTATACAAATTTGCTATGAGTTTCTTGGTTTTACCCCCCGGGGGTACACATTTTTCAGGACAAAATGGTAAGTCATTATGATGATTATGTAAATTTTCGGGATACAATAGATCGACTTCTAATATGAAGCCCCATTTTGCGTTATCTTCTATAGCGGTAACATCAAAATTAGCTAATTCGTTATCACCTAAAAATCTGAAACTAGAGTATGGTAAATACTGACACATGCTGAAACCGTAAAGATTATTACAATCTAAGTATACTATGAAACTCTCCGGTTGTGATGGATTATATTCAGGCATGTACTTGTGATTAGCTCTAGCATGCCGATGGGAACACATGCACAAACCACCGCGTATACCGCTTTGTATCATTCTGATGATAGCTAAGTCCGACACTAGCTCTAACTGAACGCCTGTTTTTAGCAACATCGCATCGAAAGATAAACTGGGTGCAGTAATGTAAAACGCGGGGTCAAGACTGTAATATTGTTTACAGGTTTTCCGAAAATTTTGGAATATGTCTGTTAACAAAAGCACATCCGTTTTTAAGTATAGATCCGTATACTCGCCTAGGTTATTAATATTAAATTCAATCCAAACAGCCTGCGCGTGATTATAATCTTCATCACTAATGACTTCGTTAGTCAAAGAATTATAAAAATGATCCTTAGACGGCAAAAATGTTTGATCGTAACATCCCCAAGTGGTCATGTAATCATATGGATAAACACCTTTTCTTCTCAATAAATTAAACTGTCTTTCTTTGGAAAAATGAGACCGTAGATTAACGAAATCTTCCACCTGCAATGTTTTAGCGAGCTTGTCTAAACTTGTTCCCAAAAAGTTGAAGGAATCTAGAAACCTTATACAAATGTACTCGTTATCGGCAATAGGAATAAATTTGGTAAATGCTACATATTTTTCTTTAGTCTTAGGGATTATTTTAATTGAACCTGGAATTTCACCTAACTTTTTTATAAATAAATGACAATCGTATCCGGATAAATTGTGAAAAAATATTGGAATAAATTTTGGTACTTTATGCTGTAAATTACAGTGTCGATGTGCTGCACCTCGATATAGACCTGTAATATGACAATGATCTCTTACTTTATCGGTTAAGAGTAAATTGTCGCAAATATGACACTGAACGGCACGTTTAAAATCACGAGAATTTTCATCAGTGAATATCATAGGCTCGCTTTTGGATATAATTTTATGTATTAATTTGTTTTACGTCCTCAGTAAGAAAATGTATAAATTTCGAAACACAATCATTACCCCGATAACTTCTATAGCCCTCAACGGTGGCATTTTTATTTGATGACACGATATTGTAAGCGAACGCCGCTGGCACGTGGCGTTTTAAGTATGACGTGTTAGCGGTGTTGAATTCAGCGCCGGAAATTGGTTCAAGTAACGTTTCAAAGTCGGCATATATGACGAATGGAATATTTTGTTTTCTATCATAATTTTTAAATTTTAAAAATGACCCTTTTTCCGGTAAAACAGTGACAATCCCCCCACACAAGTGGGATTCAATTTGACTAAGCGTTGGAAAAAACAATAAACATGTTTCACAGAAATATAGTTTACCATGATGTTTGGTCATCTGATTTCTAACTAAACGAGATAAATCTTTGATGAGACAGTAATGAGAATTATTATTATTTTCTAAAAACAGTAGATGGATACTTTTATTAGACTTGTCATTCAGCGTTGTATACAATGGCCCAATAATTGTTTTCTCATTTTTTAAACCATATACAAATATATTGAGAGAAGGATTATTTCTCTCAAAGATAGCTATGTCCGAGAATGTAATTGGAAATGTTAAATTATTAACATTCAAAACTTCCTGAAAGTATGGATAAGACGAAATCCTATCGGGATGTTTGTGGGGTACAATGCCGCCACAACACACCACAAAAAGCAATACTCATCATTGTTTCGAATATTCAAACAAGCTCTTTTAGCCTTTATGGATTTCGGCAAAGTTAAAAATTTAGATCCGCTGAGTGGTTGATATTTATTAATATTTAATTCTAAATGCGAATTACTTAAAAATGTCCAACCACTATCTCTTCCTCAAATTCCTCAATTTTTTTTAGTAGTACATTAACAGCTGATTTGTAAGTAGAATCAAAATCGTAATTAATTAGTGTAATAAAATTTTTTGTTCGGAATGATTTTATTTCTTGTTGATCATTTTTAAACATAAGAAAGGAAGCAAACAGTTCGAAGTTTATTTTGACAGAGGTGTGTTTCTGTATTGAACCTTCTATTAAATGCTTAATTTGTGGACTAATACTATTGAGGAACATTTCAGGAAAACTATGTATTTGTTCGCCTGTCGCTGTGATTTTATAACTTTTGATTCGTTCTTTAAAAGAAGAATTAATAATTGCCACATTATCATAAATAGGAGTTGAACTATTGTTTTTATGTACATTGCTACGTAAATGACCAGACCATCGGCGATTATCTACAAATACTTTGCAATCAGAACAGTGAGGCATTATGTTATTGTTGAAATCACTAACAAAAAGGAACACTAACAATTTCAATAAAATTAGATTAGATAATACTTACAACTATTATTCATGATCTTAGGTATACCAGTAACAAAATATTTTATATAGGTAATTAGTACAACTTGATCAGGACTATGTTATGTTCGTTCCAAGATCCCTTGTGTAATTTCTTCTCAGGTAAGTCGGTAATTATGTTTAGGCAGAATGTTTCTGAAATAATAAAAAATTGGGTGCATTAGACACATAATCTAATTACATAGATAATAGTATAATCTGGAGAGAAAAATATAGATAATAATTACCTGCAAAATGTAAAATGATTTATACATAGGAATGTGTATCTACGTGATCCAAATATGGAGATATATTTCAGGTAATTAAATAATTCTTCACAGACCAGTCGGTAATTAATATTTTGTTTAGGCAGAATGTATCTGAAATAAAAAAATGTTTATTAGGTACCGATAAAGAATCAGACATATAATTGTAAATTCTGGGTTGAAAAAGTCATACTATTATGTTAATTGAAATTAAAAAATGATATTTGATAATTACCTGTACAATATGAAATGATCTGCTTTATCCAAACAGGTGTATTTCAGCCCCCCCCCCCCCCCCCCCACGATATACCGAACAGCGTTACTCCCGATGAAATCGTTCGTATGTACTTTCTGGTGTGTGATCAATTAAATATTTATTTTTAATAATTGACTTAATTTTTCGGTGACAGTTTAGAAACGTGCTCACTCCGAGAGACCTTTGAAATAATAAATAATATTTTAAATTATATTTTTTGCCTAAAAATATTTCATCATAAAATTTGTTTTTGCGCAATTGTTACACGTGTGCTTACCTAATTATTTATTTCACATCCACAATAATCAGCTATTTTAGTTAGGGTTGACAATAACTTAGTATCATTCTATGTATCAGCAAAATACAAAATTTACACAATGCATTATTACGATTAAAATATATCATAGCGTATCGACAGATATGGATTTCCATGGTTTGACTCATGGCTGTTAGTGTAGTTATGAGAACTATATTATGTATTTATTTCAGGAAGTCTAGAAAAGTACTAGGTTGACGGCAATAAGTTCATATTTTCTACACAAGACCTAAACGTAGATGATAAAATAAGTACCTACCTTAGAAATATTTATTTACTTCTATAAAATAATTACATCAATGTAGTGTAACGATTCCGTGCTCGCTATCATTTAGCCAGCCCTGGCTAATTTCGCTGCATCGACATTCGATGCAGCTTAAAATTTTCCTTCGTCTTCATTTTACGTACATGTATAATCCGACTAACGAAAAAGTTACTTCAACACAACAATGCTAAATTGATTGAAGTGTTTTTAACATGCTTTATTTATAATTTGATTTTAACTTATAAGCTACAAGTATTCGGTACAAAGTATTCGCAGTCTGCAAGTGCAACGAAGTGCTCTGTTATCATCGGTATACAAACAGTCTGTGTTGTCTACAATATCAGCGACGACATTGTCGATAGCCTCCCGCTGCCGCCATCCCAACCAAGTCATCAAACCGAGTGGAACTTCTGATTGAAAAAAATGTAAGTCTTATAAAATATTCTGTTCGTTGTCATGGCTCACACTTGTGATCCGCTTGTAATTTACAGTTATGTTTGTGTGTGGGCGCGTTACTTCTCAGATCACACGAGTATGTCGAGGTCGATCCCTCGAAGGAGTCATTATTTTTCATCCAGTCTTCTGTGCTTTGAACAGCATGTAAAGCCATCGATCCTGCACCCAATCTCTCTATGGGTTTGCTATCCCATGGGCATGTGGGAGAACCAATGTTTGCGCACACACTTGTGTTGTATAGTATGCCCTGCGCAATGGACACTACTCCATTGAGATAATTAATAATAATTGTGTGACTAAATTTTCCCTATCTTTATTTCAGGTCAGACTCTGAGTGTGATTACTCGCAAGCATCGGTCACCGGGCAAAAAGTGAAGTGCAGCCGCAAACCGTCTGCAGACAGCAATGGGAAACGCAAGATGCAGTCACAATCAACAACCGTAGCTCGTGCCAGGTAAATTAATTATCTACTTACTCTAGTCACATATCTACTGACTAAATTAAAATCATGCAATTACTATTACATATTATTTTAAAACAAGTGCAGGTTCACTTGGTTATTGTTTGAATCGATGGATTGATTTGATCGATTACAGTATTGATCAAAGCCGAGTCATTTGTTATATTTTTTTTACAGCAGAAGGTTTTTTCTTGGCGTATGCATCTCTCGTTCTAAACATTAACTAATTACAGTTTTCTGTTATTGTTTCAGTAAAAAAGTGAATACTGGCATCGACATATTCGGCATCAGTAAAAACCGCGACATCCCACACAAAGAAGATGCATCGGACCACCTAACTTCATTCTTTGTGAACCGGGTAGCCAGCGGCTGCGAGCGCCGAGCAACGAGCACCGACGGAGAGTACTACATCGACTGTAAGGTGTACAAGGCTGACGACGCTCGCCTTACCGACTCCGCCGAGCTGTGGAAGAAGGCGCTCGTCCGAATCAAGTTCCAGACTGACGCGGATTCTCCTCAGTGGCGAAAATTACAAGAGCTCGTGCGTGCGGCTGATATCTTGTTTCCAGGCAAACCAACATTTTATGATAATTAAACCAAATACCGTACCTTACAGTTGTTTTTTATTTACAATAATAACCCGTTAACGCTTTTTTCACTAGGTACTTGTAATTTCGTTGGTTTGTTACAATCATCAACTCGTTCACCATTCTATGTTAACAGTAAATGCAACTCGAGTGACCGGTTAAGTGCAGTGGTAAGTAAATGGTTGATTGTTCATCGTGCTCCGAAACGCGGCATACTGACCAGCCGTATGGAAGATAGTGGTAAGGAGCAAGTTACTAGTCATTGGTCGAGTAAATCGTTCCTAATCAAGTACACGGTACAACAAACTGTCTCGTTCGAGTTTATCGGTCGAGTGGAGAGTCGAGTCGAGTGTCGATTATTGGGCATTCTATACCACTGTCGGCAGCGAGGCGCACTCGCCGAGCTACTTGCCGATAGTGGTATAGAATGCCCAATAATACACTACTGGTAATATTATGTCTTTCATTGACTTGAATGTGCCCTGGCGGCTGTGAGTATGTCATGCTCACTCAGATGTCTCGCTGATGGTGGCGTGTGTGTTGGATCATTTAGCTCCCTTCAAAATGGTTGAGCTGAATGGTGCTAATCCATGCGTCATGTTCGTGAACGGGCGCCGTCAGTTGGGGCTGGTCATCTCTTAGCTGCCATGGCTTATTTGTAATTTTTGAATTGTTTTTATTTTTATGTACGGACGCTTTTTTTATGCAAGTCTTTCTACATTGTTCTCACATGTATAAGTAATTTCAACATGAATGATGTAACCAATTTTTGTAACAATCTATTTGATTTAAAAGAGTGTCCGTGGAGTTTCTTGCCCGTTCTTCTCCATAGGTACCTACTACGCTTTGGAATGGGCATCTAGCTTCATATTTTCTGACTGACTGACTCCTTGACAATTCAAAAGTGCCTGTAATTGGTTTAATTGAAATAAATGCTTTGAGTTTGAGTTTGAGTTTGAGTTTGACATGTCAAATTTTTGTTCCGTATTTTAAAATTCATTTTAATTAGTAATTAAGTTAAATTAAGTTCTAATTTTACGTGTAAACGTAATATAACTACATAAATACTCAGGATTATTGTTTTCCTGTAAATCTGTCAAGATAAAATAGTGTTTGGTTACACACCGGTAACCTAAAAGCAACAGCTGACGTTCGAACTACGGATTTTTAACGGGGAGTATTGCTTTACTTTTACTTTATAATAACACACAATAGTCACTTTAACTCTGTTACTCGTCCTCGTTAAGTCTTAACATAAATAGTTCTGTGATTTAGCACTCTGTATTGGGTCTAAATCGCATTATTTACATAGTAGGAAACGATACTTAGCAAAGATTCCGTTAGTCTTATTCTAATCTTTATTATAATATTATAACTCTTAAAACGTTCAAGATCGTTATTTTTTTATTGCAATATCGTTATAAGTACTTAATAACTTTAATCAAATAAATAAAAAACTAAGCAACCTACCCACATAAGGAAAAGTAAAAGCCAAAGGCATCAAAATTTTACATTCAATTTGATAATATAGCTTTGATAATAGCTCTTCAAGCCAATTCAGTAGCCTACCTTATTTCACCACTGAACAACGCTAACTTCTCCCATTTTCCCTTTCATTTCCACCTTTATTTTATTTGTCTGTCCTACTTCTTCTCACCGTTTCTTTATTCTAATTTCAGTAACAAATCCTGAAACCATGCCCGTGATGACCCGTAAGGCTACTGCTCAGGATATGGAGCTTAAATTGAGAACGGCCCTCCAAAAACTTGAAGCATCGCAACTCCAATGTAATCAATTATTACAAGAGAATGATGAAAGTGAGGAGGAAGTTAAGAAGATAGTCAACAAAAACTCAAGCCTTAAACGGGAGCTAGTAGACCTACATCAGCAATATCTAAATGTTGTTGATGAACGCGATCAACTGAAGGTGCTCACGGATGGTTTCAGTAACTGTAGTAACTTGTTTGAGGAGGCTTTAAGCAAAGTTAGGGACCTTGAAGACGAATTAACTCATGCTAATAGTCGTACTATCCTCTTAGAGAAAGAAATAGAATGTACTCAGGTTCAAGAAACTAACCACTTGTATAATGAATTATTAAATACTAATTGTAACCCTCATTCCATAGTAACTATTTACCTTACTGAAGATTCCTTGCTGAAACAGAATTACAGTTATAAAGTTAGTCATAAGAAAATTAAAAAATATGCAAGACTAAATAGAATTATTAAAAAATGTAATAGAATTAGGAAACAACAAAAACACTTTTCCAAAAATATTCCACAGAGGAAAGAACGTGTTGCTTTAATCAATAAATTTAAAAATTATGAAATCAAATTAGAAGACAGCAGAAAAATTTATGAAATTGATACACAGCGCTTGCAGCATGACATACAGGTACTGGAGGACAGACTTAGTTCCGTTTACATTAAATATGTGGGTTCAAAGAACCAAATTAAAGAACATATTCTTGCTGCAAATGAGCTAGTTATGTGTCAGTGTATTTGTCAGAAGGTTCCAAACCCTGATGCTGTCCAGCCTGAGGTAACGGAGAACCCGTCCCAGACTGAGAGTTTGTCTCAAGACTGTATCCTCAGCCAAGATTCGTTGAAGCTTGAGATTGGTAGTTCTCCATCTTTCAGTAGTCATGACTGTTATCATTCAGTTATGTTCTCAGATAGTATAGGAAGAGGTTTAGGTAAATTAATTAGTAACAACCTGTGTTATTCTACTCAAAATTATTGTGTGCCAGGGTCAACCTACAAACAAATAATGGCATCAGTCACAGGAAATGTATATAATCCTAAAACTAACATTACTGTATTCATAGGTAATAGTTCTAAAGTAAAAAAAGATGAAATCACTGACTGTGTAGCGGAGTTGTTGAAGTTAAATTGTAGTAAAATAATATTGTGTGCTTTCCCATATTTTGAAAGATTGACAAATAGACAAAACAATTATATTCATATGCTTAATAAGCATATGCATTTCTTAGTTAGTCATTATAGTGACAAGTTTATATTTCTTGACACCAACATTTTTGTTGAACATTTAAAATCGACTAGGGATACTGTGTATCTGCCTGTTAGTTTTAGACACATAATAGTAAGGCTATTATCATTTTATATAAACTCAGACATAAGTAGTATGTCGAAGTCTTGTGTTATTAACACCACAATGGTTAGTAATATTACTAATAATAAGGTGGTGAACCAGAATAAATGTAGCTCAAATGCTATAAGTATGTATACAGATTGTACGAAGGAGGTTCCATTACCCTCACTCACTATGAGCTCACTGCCTGGTGAGGACATTGAGGTCTTGGGGTCAACTCCGGATAGTCATTTAAATTTAAACTAGTTTGTAAGACAACAGAAGTTACCAGTAAGAATATTCTTATACCTAACTTTAACAAGGTTTCTTCTGGCTCTAAAATAAGTAATTACCAAAAAGGAGATCAGCAGAATGCCTTGAAATTATTTCATCAAAATATTCAAGGTATTTCTTCCAAATTATTAGAAATTGAAATGTTTTTAGAAAAAACAAAGTTTGACATTGTTTGTTTTACTGAACATTGGTTACAGGATTACCAAATGCTAATTAACTTTGAGAACTATAGTATGGGCAGTTGTTTTAACCGTAAATCTATGCTACGTGGAGGTTCTCTAATCTTGATAAAAAATTGTTTAAAAACTAAGCAACGTAACGAAATAGTTGGTTTATCAGTTGAACATTGCATCGAACTGTCCTGTGTTGAGCTGGATAAGCATGTGGTAGTGTGCGTGTACAGACCCCCTAATTATCAGAACTTTTCTTTATTTGAGTCAATAATGGAAGATGTCCTAGCGAAACTTGCATCCAGTAACAAAGCCGCAATTATTTGTGGTGATTTTAATACTAATATTCTGGAAGATAATTTAAATACCAGTAGATTATTAAGCCTTTTTAAATCGTTCAATTTATCTAATATTTTTACAGAACCGACTAGAGTAACTCCAACTTCTGCTACTTGTATCGATAATGTCTTCTGCGATTGTGATTCTTTTTCTAAAGCTATCGTAAATTATTTGCCGTCTGATCATAGCGGACAAACGGTAACTTTTAAGTATAAAATACCTTTGCAAAAAGTGCAAATACAATTTAGACCAATAACAACTGGCAAATTAAATAGATTCAATAGAACCCTAAATAATAAGTTAAATGTTGTGGACCATAATATGCACGATGCAAATAAATTGTATGAGGATTTCTTTTCAGTAGTGCACACTGAATTCAATAAAACTTTTGAAAAGAAAACAAAAAATATTTGCCCTAATTTTATATTTAGTGATTGGGCAACTAGAGGTATTAGGATAAGTAGGGAAAGACTGTTCGAGCTGTATGGCCTTAAGCCTTACATTAACACAGAAACTTTCAACAAGTATGTTACTACATATTCCAAAATTTTTAGAAATACCTGCAAGATAGCTAAAGCCCTGTACATTAGCAACAAGATTAAATCAGCAGAAAATAAAATAAAAACAGTTTGGAAAGTTATTAATAGTGAAACTAATAGGAAAAAAATACGAAACAGAGATTACGCATTGGAGACTTCACGTGGTGCCATCACCTCTAACTTAGAAGTAGCTCAAGAATTTGTACATTTCTTTATTAATATACCATCTAAAACGACGGAAGCTTTAAATTCTTCACCCAATGTCTCAATTGATTTATTAAAAGCGAACGTTCCAGGCTGCCCGGTTGAATTTCAATTTAAGCATATAAACCCTATGATAGTTATGAAAGCTTTCCGGCAAATCAAAATAAAATTCACCGAAGATCTATGGGGATTATCTATCAAAGTTTGTACATCCATAATCGAGACTATAGCACCATACTTAGCTTTAATATTTAATTTATGTGTGGATCAAGGGGTCTTCCCGGATTTAATGAAATACAGTAAAGTTATACCACTTTTTAAATCTGGAGACAGTAAAAACACAAACAATTATAGACCAGTATCCGTGCTCCATATTCAGCAAGGTATTCGAAAAGGTAATGCTCAATCAAATGCTTAATCATTTTAACACCAACCAAATCTTACACGATCAGCAATATGGTTTCACCAAAGGACGTTGTACGACTGACGGCGGTGTCACCTTATTAAAACACATATTTGCAGCGTGGGAGGAAGCTCAAGATGCCATAGGAATCTTTTGTGACCTCTCCAAGGCATTTGATTGCGTAAATCATGAAACCTTACTCTTGAAACTTCAGCATTACGGATTAGGTGAACTTGCGCTCAGTTTAGTAAAATCTTATTTAAATGATAGACAACAGCAAGTTCAAATAAATGGTATCAATTCATTGGGTCTAAAAGTAAAAATGGGTGTTCCACAAGGCTCGATATTGGGTCCTTTCCTCTTTTTAGTATATATTAATGATCTCCCCCATTTATTAAAAAACCAACCACAAATGGTGTTATTTGCTGACGATACTTCTTTAATTTTTAAGATAAACAGACGTGCATCAAATCTTGACGACGTAAATAACGCCCTACTGCAGGTTCAAAATTGGTTCACTGCTAATAATTTAGTATTAAATGGGAAAAAAACTAAATGCATAAGATTTGCTTTACCGAATGTTAAAAGAAATGATTGTTATATAGTATTGAATAGGGAGAAACTAGAATTCGTGGATAAAACAGTTTTCCTGGGGATCACGCTCGACTCAAGGCTGCAATGGGGTCCTCATTTAACATCTCTTGCAGGACGGCTAAGTTCAGCAGCATATGCTGTAAGAAAAATCCGTCAATTTACTGATGTAGATACTGCGAGGCTAGTCTATTTCAGTTACTTTCATAGTATTATGTCTTACGGTATTTTACTATGGGGACGGGCTGCAGATGTCGAGTCTATTTTTATTCTGCAGAAAAGAGCCATCAGAGCAATATATGGCCTCCGCAGGCGCGATTCTCTAAGGGAACTGTTTAAAAGTATTAACATCATGACGGTACCTTGTCAATATATATATGAAAACATCATGTACGTAAGGAAAAATCTTAATCTTTTCAGTAAAAGAGGTGAAAGACACAATTATAGTACGAGAAATAGGGACCAATTAGTTCAACCTGGTTTCAGACTGGCTAAAGTAGACTCATCCTTCATGGGGTACTGTTTAAAATGTTACAATAAAATACCTCCCCACATACTCCAACTAAATGAAACAAAATTTAAATCTTGTATAAAACGCACACTATGCTGCCAAGCATATTATACGTTGGGTGATTACATCGCTGACAAAAATGCTTGGCTCAATGCTGGTCCAGCTCCACAAGCGCGCATAAACTAGTTGATTAGCATTCGAAAATATTGTTGGAGCTGCTGAAGATTGGGAAAAAACTATCTTTGCATTGTATAAATTCAATCTGTTAATATTGTATAATTGCAAAGCACATGTGTGAGCACTGTGACTACATACTTTTTATAAAGCTACCATTTACTGGGTACGTCTTTCATTGACTTGAATGTGGCCTGGCGGCTGAGAGTATGTCATGCTCACTCAAATGTCTCGCTGGTGGTGGCGTGTGTGTTGGATCGTTAAGTTCCCTTCAAAATGGTTGAGCTAAATGGTGCTGATCCATGCGTCATGTTCGTGAACGGGCGCCGTCAGTAGGGACTGGTCATCTCTTAGCTGCCACGGCCTATTTTAATTTTTGAATTGTTTCTATATTTTTATTACGGACGCTTTTAACGTGCACGTCTTTTTACATTGTTCTCACATGTATAATTTCAACATGAATGATGTAACAAATATTTTGTAACCTATATTTTGATTTAAAAGAGTGTCCGTGGAGTTTCTTGCCCGTTCTTCTCCATAGGAACCTACTACGCTTTGGAATGGGCAACTAGCTTCATTTTTTTTTTCTGACTGACCGACCCCTTGACAATTCAAAAGTACCTGTAATTGGTTTATTTGAAATAAATGCTTTGAGTTTGAGTTTGAGTTTGAAAAACACGTGCAGTAATAATTGCATAAAATGTTATGGATATTGGTTTCGTTTTCATTAACATTATTTTTTACCAATACATAACAATAATAAGTTTTTGACCGTACGTGACGTGACTGTATGCGTCCGCCTAAAAGCCAAGTATCTTCGTTTATGCCACATTCAATTAAATCTTGAAGTGCACTTTCTCTATATATTTCTAAAATGTATAGTCCATTTGACAAATGCTCGTTGCAGTAGGATCGGGCTAGCTTTAGTTGACAGGTGCCCAAAGAAAGTAAAATAATCTGTTCTTCCGTCAGTAGTGGGAAGTTCTGTATTTCTTGACTTTCTATTCTTTGAAAATCTGCTCTTCGGCTATTCAAACGTTTTCTTTCTACATAATCATAAAGTAGATTCGGGGAATCTATTCTCTCCCTAATTATGTTTAGGAAGGCCTCTGCATGAATGTTATTTTGGGGGTATGAGGAACAGGGTGTAAAGTTCTCTCATCCCCCATAGAAAAGGGAGGATCCTCCAACCAGACGGTTATTGTGTCTGGCGGGCAATTGCCCAAGGACTGATGTCGGATAGTCTTATATATATGAATCGCGCGGTAAACTTAAATAGCGCGATGCAGGATCTGTGACGTCAGGTCTTTGATGCATAGTTCGCATGTGGCAATGTAGATGCCGCCACATCACTCCCCTCCGGAGACCGGAGGTCGATAGTGGGCTGAGTCTTGTATCTTGCGATGCTTCACAGTGCCAGTTGAGGTTCCAGTGAGTCGGAACCGGGTGCCGCATAGTTCACAGTGGGTCGGAACTGTCTGCGGTGATTCCCCAGTGAGTCGGGGTGGCGCTGCGTTGTGATCCAGTGAGTCGGATGTAGTACAGCGCCGGGTTGGGGCTGACTGCTGGCGTCGACCAGGAGAGGGTTGAAGAGCTCTGCTTGTGGACCGGCCGAAGGTGCAGTGTGCTGTGCCAAGGTTGCTGATGAGGCTGAGGGTGATGACCAGGAATGCGCGTTCGCTGCATGCTGGTGGTCAGGATACCCGTTGAAGCCGTAGGTGCTGGCTGGCTGTGTGACTCGCCTCACGAAAGCTTGCGGGAGTGATGTTGATGACGTCACGCTGAAGTAGTTGCACGAAGGCTGCGCTGACGTTCATACTCGGGGTCACCAGTTTGGGGGTATGAGGAACAGGGTGTAAAGTTCTCTCATCCCCCATAGAAAAGGGAGGATCCTCTTACCAGACGGGTGTTGTGTCTGGCGGGCAATTGCCCAAGGACTGATGTCGGATAGTCTTATATATATGAATCGCGCGGTAAACTTAAATAGCGCGATGCAGGATCTGTGACGTCAGGTCTTTGATGCATAGTTCGCATGTGGCAATGTAGATGCCGCCACATTATCATCGATGGGTATGTGGAAGTTATTTAACATAGCTGCGGCGATTTTAACATCAATGAACATTTTTGGTAGTGTTTTATTAAAATATTTATGCCGCAAAAGCTTGAAATCTCGTTTGAACCTCCCGTTCACCACTTCCACTACCCACCGGCATATTGTAACTGATCGAGCTTCATTACCTTGCTCTGTAGTTAACTGTGTCTCCCATCTGTCTTTAGATGGTGGAACGTAGAATTCATATCCACATGCTTCGATAGCCTCTAAACTGTCCCGGAAGCCGCGATCTAATATGAAGACATCGTTCGGTTGAAGAAAGCAATGTAATGGGTTTTCTCCATCATTCATTATGTCGCTCATGATGTTCGCATCGGTCTTAGTGGCAGCGTATGGTCCCAAAACATCGATTATATAGCCATTGGAACACACAAGTAAAAACGGCTTTAGCAAATTCTGGAACTTATGCAGGCTATAAGATAGACGCTGGAACAAGAAGTTCGAGCTTTTATTGATATACATATAAGTCCCATCGCATATCACGATAGCTTTATTGTTTTCTTCATTGCCAAATAATCCTCTTGGTATAGTAAGGTTCTTTTCTAAAACGTCGTTTCTGTTCATATGGTCCACTCCCAGGTGTAATATTACATATTCATTTATGAGGCATTCGCGCACAATAGTTAATAAACGTTCCAGTTTTCTTCGTGACATATTAAATAACGTCGCTAGTCTTTCATCTGAGTCTCCGGTACGTAGTTTCGTAAGATATATGCCTAACGGAGTTCGAGGCTCCTTGCACCTCTCACTTAGTGACGGTGTTTGTTGTAGTATGGAATCAAACTGTTCGCAGTTGCGTCCTGTCCAAAAGTGCTTATCCTCGTTGCTTAAAGCACCTCTCGTGTTGAAATCTAGCCTAGGTCCACGATTTAAAGCCATTCTCAACATGTCACAAACGTCACTAAACTGTTGTGCATTGAAGTTATGTGTGACATTGCAGAATTGAGGCAGCTCTTCCCAAGAATTGCTCTCAAGGTGTTGTCCACATACTCTAGCACCGTCAGGAATATATAACTTATATTCACAGAAAATGTGAATCTTGATCGTCTCTGGTATTCGATGGCGGGTTGTGTTTTGGCAGGTGTTAAAGATACAATGCCCTGGAGTGTTTGGAGCTCGAGTGTAGTCTGGAACCTGAAGTTCTCGTACATTCTGTTCTACTTCTGCAGGTGGTCTTCCTACAACGTTGTCAATTCTCTGCCAACATCGGTAACACACACGTCGTGTGTTGTTGAACTCCACCTGAAAATAGTAAAATACGATCTTGTTGATGTAATGTTGTATTTTTATGAAAATATTTAAAACAATGCGGGTTGTAGGTATTCAGGGCTAAAGTCATAGCATACTTGTATTGTTTTCACATTTTAAGTAATGCAAGTAAAAAAATATCTTATGTATAGCCGAAGCGACGGCTTAGTGAATAGATAACAATAGCAAACGCACAATAAGTGGTCAGAAAAGTGTTTCAATAATAAGAACTATAAACGTGCGAACTAAGTCATAAAAGGATTGTGAAAAAGCTGCACAAGTCATTATTGATATAAAGGAATGCCACTCAGACGCAGGTATCTGGGATTACACGTGTTTTTTTTTTCTATGAAGCGCGAACACTATTCTATTCTACAAAAACACCCACAGCTAAAATAAATACGTGCAGTTGGTAGTCTACAGCTCGCTTCGGAAACGCATTTTTACACACAACACTAGGACAGTTCAATAAGACCTGTAAGTGCGAGTAAAAGGTCCACTTAAAATGATTTATGACTCAGTTCGCACGTTTCTAATGGCTCAAGTATAAAAATATAACAGACAATAATAATATAAACAAACCTCTTCTAAAAAGAAAAACTGAAGCTGGTGAAGAGCGATATAGTTTAATGAAGTACTAACCTCCAGAACGGCGTGTTCTCGTATATATGCCACAAACTCGGGGCGCATTCTTGGAAGATCATCAGTCAACACGTGCTGTTGGTATCTAGCACGATGTAGGCCTCGCCGACACATCACACAGTTGCGATGTTCCTCCATAACGATGTTCCAAATCGAAAAGCACAACAATAGTCCACAACACTAGCCAAGATAAACGTTTATAGCGGGTAACAATGTCCAAAAGGGGTAGCCGGGGTCAGTGATGAAAACGGTATAAGAAAGTACTAGATATATAATAAACAGCAGCGGAACGTCGTCTCACGCACAGAACGATACGACGACTAATGAAGGATGCGGCACAAAAGGTTGTCCACTGGCACCGCGCACCGCCCACCCCACTCCTCGGCTGGTTCCCTATCCCCGAGTCACCGTAGTATCAAAAAACAGAAATCTTAAATGTAATACTACTTTTTTATGTAAAAATACATATTTTCAAAAGTCATCACCATTATCATATCATATCACGATATACTAAGCATGAATAGTTACACAATATATTTCTCGTTTTAAATAATGTTATTTTACATTGTTATTTTTCGTATTTTCAACCATGATAGGTATGTAATATTATTGTATTTGCAATTATGATATTAACTAACTTTGGGGGCTTCCCGAGGTTTTCGGACAAGGATTTGGGACAAGTCGCCATAGTAAATATTTTTCCTGATTAAAAGATCTATCCAATGACGCCACAATATATAAAAAAACTCAACATATAAAAAAACCTACGCGTATTACAGAAACATCCTCAACATGTCTTGATCTAATATTTACGAATTTCAGCGACAAAAATATGTTTACAACCGTAGAAAATTTCGGACTTTCGGACCACAGTGGAACAATTTTAAATCTAAGCATACCTCAACCAGCGAAAAAAATTACCTGGTACACAAATAAAAGGTTATTTAACAGAGCGAATATTAAAAATTTTAAATCTATACTAAATACACAAAACTGGCATGACAAACAAGCAATAATATAAATGAAAATTATAATTCTTTCAACAACCTGTTAATAATAGTACATTATGATACAAGTGTGCGGTGTAATGATCAACGCACTCGCGTTTCATACGACGTTTTTCAACACACTTGCGAGGAAATAAACAGACTTGTAAGAATGTATCCTACAATAACGTAATTATAAAGTTCAACTGACCATTGTTGCCATGTACTGATTATCCGGAGCTTCTTTTAAAAACTTTTCAACGTAGGTTGGTGTTACTTTAGATTTCGTATTGATAATATTATTTTAAATATGTATTAGTCTATGAAAATAACCACACAGCGAAACCGGGAACAAATATGTATGGAAAATGGCGCGACGGTTTTGTTTTTCCGCAGTTGTAAATAAAGGCACTGGCAACTGGCAAACCCGCTAAACAGCCTACACCTATTAAAAAATGTATAAAAACAAAATAATATTTTGAAAGACTGAAAAATGCGTGTATTGGATTTTCAGCAGAAAAATAAACCTTATATTACTATAAGTACAGTAATCAAATTGTAAATGGTTAAATAAAATACACCGTGGCATTTTGATCGTCTTACAACCGCAGCCCACTTCATGTATCCAATGACTACTAAACATTCATAAAAAAAAAAAAAAAAATTATGAATATTTGAGTAATTAAAAAATGAAAATTTAATTCAATAATATGACGCATGACGTAGTTTGAAACACCCTGTTACGAGCGCGGTCCGAGCATTGCGTTCAAAGGGCGGCGCGGTATGGAGCGGCGGCATCTTTAAAAGAGTTCATTCACCTTATTGCAAAAATGAGTATCTTACTATTGCAATCCTAATGTTCTCATTACGTAGCAGTTTGTAAATAAAAGCCACTTAATTCCAATTCTTCCTTCATACTTTAAACGGGCTTACGACCGTCAGAAACATAATTAATTCTTAATAAAAACCCAAACTTAAGTTGTTTTTGATACGTAGGTAACGTAGGCGTAGGTACCTACATAGTAAGTGCAGATTAATAAAAAAGAAAGTTACAAACATACGGCCTATTTCAATAACTGATCAATTGTCTTCGTTCGATCCTATTGAAGATAGAAATTTCACTCATGTTCCTTAGGTAGGTCCTACCTACCTACATAAAATACAGAATTTTTATCTCTAACCAGGCAAATACCAAACAAAAGATATGTAGTTATTGAAATTGGCAGTATGTATTTGTTGCTTCCGGCGTATTTAAAAAATTGGAATCAACTGAATTATTTACACTAATTACTAATTACGTATTTACAAATGATCACTTTTTATTTACATAGGCAAGTAGGTAAGCTTTACCTGTATTGCAGCAACTGTTCGAATTGCCTACCACTTTGTTCAATACACAAATGGGCACGTTTTTGAATAATTATTGTCATTTATTTTATTTAAAGTCACTGTGTCTTGTTTCACGATATCAAAAGCAGCAATTATTTGTTGTTTTAATTGTTCTACACTGCGCGCTTCTTCGGTGTAAACTAGTCTCTTTACTTCAGACCACAAAAAAAAGTCCAATGGTGTCAGGTCCGGGCTACGAGGTGGCCAAGCCACGGGACCACCGCGCCCGATCCACCTGTCACCAAACTCGCGGTTTAGGTACTCTCGCACTGATCGAGAATAATGAGCGGGACAGCCATCGTGTTGGTAGTACAGACTGTTTAGATAGGGGGCAGGTACATCTTAGTTACACGTAACTTGGGAATTACGTTCTGTACCATTTCTAGGTACGTTCCACCGTTGAGGTTACCCTGAATAAAAATAGGGCCAATTATTCTGTCCCGTATTATCCCAGCCCACACATTCACACTGAATCGGATTTGGTGGGAATGTTCTCGAATTAGATGTGGGTTGTTAATTGACCACCAGTGCTCATTATGGATATTGAACATCCCCACTCGGGTGAACGTAGACTCATCGGTCCAGAGAATGTTGGTGTTTGGATGGTCAATAAGCCAGCGACATAATGCCATGCGGGATTCAGGGTCAGCTCCGTATAAGGCCTGTGCTCGCCGGTAGTGGTACGGGTGTAATCCTTCCGCTTGTAAAACTTTCCAGACGTAGTAGTGGCTGACTCCGAAATGGTCTCTGTCAGCCACTCTGGTACTCCGTCGCGGGTGTTCCTCAAAATACTGTAGTATGTTCTCTTTAAGAACCGGTGTGTGTCGTGGGCGACCCCGACCTTGCGCATGCGGTGGACTGCGAAACTGGCCGTGATCAATAAGTCGCTGTGTGGCTGCTAAAATGACTTGCAGTCCTGGCACTTGCGGGTTGATCACACCTCGGTTGCGTAACATTTCCAGATTATTTGGCGCAGCGTACAATCTCCTTGCTCCCCGTAAATTGTCACCACTCATTGCGTACAGGCGCACCATTTGTAGGTACTCGATATTCGAGTATCGATAGTTCCTATTACTCATTGTGAAGTAGGTAGGACCTATTCACTCCTTGCACTTAGTAACGATCGCGAACAACGTTTGATTATCCGGTAGCGCGCGCGCACTTCCACTTCCGGTGTTCGGCCGCAACTGAGACGCTGCGAGATTGACCTTCACTTATTTTTCAAGTGAAAGGGGCGGGGCGTGACACGCGCGGCTCTACTCAAAGGATAGCATTAGAGCACCTCATTGGATGACAGTCCACGTGGACTATGCTAGATTGGCTTTCGGTATTTTGTCTCATAGAAAATGGCGATGGAATGATCTACTCGACCCGTGCGCTGGGTAGGTATGGTCTATCGTTTGATACGTAAACATTAACAACAGGGTGTTTCAGAATTCTAATACATTATTTATTTTTCTTTGTACCTATTATATTAATTATTGGTAAAAAAAAAAAACATGCCTGGAGGTACTTTATGTCGGATACATTGAGTGGACCACCTTTGTAAGACGACTAAAATGCCACGGTGTATAATAAATAATGGCAACATTCCGTTCAGTCGGCATGGACATGGCATGGAGTCGCGCGCCGCCTCCGAAAAACTATACGACCGCATTCCGAGATATGCCCTAATCGCCCACACTTCTCACATCAATATTTTGCGTTCCAATTTAGTTATGATATGATTATGAAAGCTGAGGGCTGTCATCAATTTGGAACGCTAGTGAATGTGCTAATGCTGGGGCCATATTGTTGCGATAAAGCGAACTTAACTCCACGGGCTCTCTTTTATTCAGCGAGACGTCGAGCTGTGTGCGAGAGAGAGCGCGCGCAGTATAGTTTGTCTTATCGCGACAATGTGGCCCCAGCATATCAGTGCTCGCCCAACGTCAAAACTTAAAACATTACTTATTTCTTTGTGTATAGCCACAAATTTCTTCCTCTTTTTTGGTTAGGTGGCGACGGTAGCCAGAATCACAATTTCGAAAAAATGCCTATAACAACACAGCCAAATAACGGTTCACGAAACAAACATAAGTTATCCCGCTCAAGCTTATTCGGAACGGGTGTAAGCACGCTCAAATCGATTGGATTTCATTACATTTACATCGTAATTCGGAACGCAGTCTACGACTAACGTTTTGACACCGGAAAAAAAAAAAAAAGTACTCTGTGATCAGTAAATGTAATGAGTGCTAAGATGGAATTTTGTTTACAATGTTATTTTTGGTCATAACAGTGCTTTTTAACATGGAATAGATACACCAAAGCGAGCTGGGCTTGTATTTATTTGCAAGTTCATTGAAGTATGCCAAAAAAACGTTTTCCGAAAATGACTTGGCATTTTTGTTGTTTTTCCACTGTATAAAAGTTTCGTAGGCCGCTACGTATTTCTCCTTAGATTTTGGTGGCAACAGGCTATCACTCGCGTTTTGTGCCTCGATGAGTATTTCCGGCGGAGTCAAACCTACGTATTGCTCTTCTTCCCGTGAAGTCGACATTTTTGTTATTAATCACAACGAAACTGATAGCAAGTAAGTATTGGAAAATGACGAGCTGGTTTGTATTTTCGCGCGCCGCGCCAGCGATTCGCGCGCAGGTTTAAATAAATGCGCTGGAAAAACTGCTAGACAATATAGCCTATAAAAAAAACACAAAATAATAGGTATTTTTGTTTTATTTTTGTTCTGAATACGTACCTATTAAAAACATTATAAGGTTAATATGTAAGTAGCGAAAAATATGAAATAATATAAAATAATAAATATGAAATAATAAATATTATGCATAATATAAAGGCATGAAAGTCTCTTTGATGAGATTAAAAAAGCGCACATCCTCTGCTCGGGTGAAATAGTAGATAGTTCATACTAATGCCATGTAGGCACATAGTCCAGCTTCAATAAATAAGTACACAAAAGTTTTATTAAGATTACCTACATTAGGTACTTCGTAAAAAATAAAAGCATTTTCATTTGTAACAGAATATGGCCAGACTAATTTTTTTTACGTTAACTAGACAGTTAACGCCCCGGTTTGCGTATGGTATTATGTTTTACAAAAATAAAAAGCTTCACCAAAGTCAATTTCTACAACATAAATTCCATGCGGCCATGATAGTACTTACTAACTCCATACTGCCATGTCATAGGACTGGTATAGGTACTAGGTACTCCGACTAGTAAATAGTTATCTGTGGCATTACAGCACTAGTTCGTTATGGTAAAGTAAAAAGCACGCGTTTTTAATACACTGTATTATGAATCTAAAAGCGGTTCAATAAGAGCCACTTTACGAGCAAGTGTGTTGAAAAAAATTTAAACCAATGTATTCCTTATACGTAAAATGAAACTTAAAACTAACTATAAAAAATACTGGCTAACTACGGGCATTAGAGTTTCCTGCAAAAACAAAAGATTGTTAAAATCATTTTCCACTAAAACCAAAAACCAAATAATTACACAACATTATAAAAAATATGAAAAAACATTAAAAAGCTTAGTTACCACTGCAAAAAAATTACAATTTATAAACAAAATAAAGAAATCGGACAATAAAGTAAAAACTATGTGGAGCATTATTAATGAGAGAACAAATAAAAAACCAAAAAAGGAAAAATGTAGCATACAATTACAACAAAATAATACTCTTGTATCCGAACCCAAACAAATTGCGAATATTTTTAATGACTTTTTTGCGTCTATAGGAGAAAACAGCAACAATCCATATGGCAGTGCACTGGGCGGCATGTCAACACTAAATCCCACGGAGAACACCATGTTCCTTAGCCCAGTAGAAGCTTGGGAAGTTAACAAATAAATCAAAAACCTAAAAAATAAACAAAGTTACGGTGTAGATGAAATTCCTCCTACGTTATTGAAAGAATGCGCAGATGAACTTACCTTACCATTTTATTTATTATTGAATCAGTCTTTTACAGAAGGCACTTTCCCCGAATTGTTAAAGAAATCATTAATTAAACCAATCCATAAAAAGAACACAAAAACTGATCCCAATAATTATCGCCCAATAGCTCTCTTGCCCTCAGCCTCTAAGATTTTCGAAAAAGCTATGTGTGATCGAATTTATACCTTTTGCGAAAAATTTAACATATTGAGCGATTGTCAGAACGGTTTTCGAAAAAATCGCTCCACCACATTAGCCGTTTATAAATATATTCAAGAAGCCCTTAACATTATAAATAACAAGGAATACGCCGTAGGGATATTACTGGACATGACCAAAGCATATGACAAGGTACAATTTAAAATACTGCTTAATAAACAGTATGGAATAGGAATCCGCGTGAAAGCCCATGAATGGCTTACGTCATATTTAAAAAATAGAGAACAAATAGTTGAAATCGAATGCTTTAACCACAATAGTAGAGAAATACAAAAAATCCGATCTAAAAGCAAAATAATAAACTCTTCCATCCCCCAAGGGAGTGTCATAGGCTGCCTATTATTCCTCATTTACATCAACGACTTACCGAAAACCATAGAAGGGCCATGTGTTTTATTCGCGGATGACATATCTTTATTAGTCTCATGTCAAAACAACACAAACATAGTAGAAAAACTCAGTTCCACACTCACAAAAACATGTAACTGGATGACCTCACATAATTTAGAAATTAACTACACTAAAACTAAATTAATGACTTTTCACCCTTATCAAAAAGCTCCTATACACTTAAATTTCAACTTTAACGGCTCAAAATTGGAAACTGTTGATGAATTTACATTACTTGGACTTACAATAGATAAACACATAAATTGGAAAACACAAATACAAAAAACCCGTTCAAAAATTTCAAAATTTACATATGCTCTCCGCGAAATAAAAAAGACAACCAATCTACAAACTGCCCTCACCACCTACTACGCGTATGTCAATGCATGGCTAAGCTACGGCGTAATTCTCTGGGGAAATAGTACAGATGCACTGACACTATTTACCCTACAAAAGAAACTAATTAGAATCTAGGTAAACATTGATCAAACTGACAGCTGCAAACCCTATTTTATAAAACATAATATTCTAACCCTCCCCAGTATCTTCATTCTAGAAATAAGTAAATTTGTCCGTAAGCAAGAGTTCTACACAAAACGCGAAGACATCCAATCACAGTACACACTAAGGCACCGATCTAGGCTAAACATACCAACATCGAAGCTGAAAATGCATTCTGCAAGTCCCTACGTAATGTCTATAAAAATATATAAAAAACTACCTGACATAATAAAGAAAGAAGAAAAGTTAAATATATTTATAAACAAACTTAAAAAATTACTAATAAACAAATGCTACTACTCCTTAGATGAATATGTCGGAAACACGTCAGTGAATTTAACTAATCGGGGTGCCAGCGCCGCCTAGCGGCGTTCGACAGAGTCTAGCCTGACGTCAGTGCGAGTCGACGAGAGGGCTACAGCAGCGTGGAGCAGTCTCTCTTTGCCATCGGACATCGTACGGACAACAAGTGCCTAGAAACTGTCTCGCGCTCCGTAGTTGTTTTGTGTACCTACAGTGTGTGAATTGCTAGTGTGATTAATGTGATCTGAAATTATAATTCGATTTGAACTGCAAACGGTTTTTCTATTGCGCAATAACCAACACTACCCATAGTACGCCCACAGTAGTTAAAATATGGCTGATAATAACGAACACACACCTACCCTTCTCCGACAAATATTTAAATGATAACCATAAATAATAGGGAAAAATAAAAAATTTAATTTACATAATATATTAATTTTAGGAAATCTATACTTATAATAAATCTGTAGAAGTGAAAATTCTGTACATTGAAAATATCAAAAAAATAAATGGCAGGGGGTGTTACTAGACCGACACCGACTGTCTGTCTATCTGTGTGTGTCTGTCTGTCTGTCTATCTGTTTGTTCAGGCATCACGCAAAAACTACCGGTTCGATTACGATGAAACTTGGTATAATTATTCTTTAATATCCTGGGCACCACACTGGGTACTTTTTATCCCGGAAAAGTATCCTATCCTACTATCTATATCTATGCCTAAGACAAGTCCTGACTGACTGACTCTTCAACGCCCAGCCCAAACCCTTTATAATGTAGGCAAGGAATAAGGAAGCATTTTTCGAAATTCAACCCCTAAGGGGGTCAAATAGGGGATGAAAGTTTGTATGAAAAATCTTATTCCTTGAGGTAATAAACATGAAACTCCGCACGAATAATTATCAAAATAAATGAAAAAGTTTGTGATTTTTTGTTTTTCTAAATTACCCCCTAAAGGGGGGTTGGGGGGTGTCAAAGTTTGTATGGAAGAATTTTAACGCGCTGTCCGATTAACTCGAAACTCAATATTTATACTTAAACCCAAAAATTAAGAATAACGTGTATCAGGATTTTTCGAAATTCAACCCCTAAGGGGGTAAAATAAGGGATGAAAGTTTGTATGAAAAATCTTATTCCTTGAGGTAATAAACATGAAACTTCGCACGAATAGTTATCTAAATAAATTATAAAGTCTGTAGTTTTTTGTTTTTCTAAATTACCCCCTAAAGGGGGGTTGGGGGGTGTCAGTGTTTGTATGGAAGAATTTTAACGCGCTGTCCGATTAACTCGAAACTCAATATTTATACTTAAAACCCATGGGGTAATTTCCGACACTCACGCGGGCGAAGCCGCGGGCAGCAGCTAGTTTCTAATATAATAATAAATAATCTATACTTATAATAAATCTGTAGAGAGGTCAATTCTGTACATGATATATATTTTCAAAATAACTATCAGGGGGTAATTAGTGATCGATACTGATGCCAAAAATGCAATTAGTAAAATTTTTGTCTGTCTGTCTGTCTGTCTGTCTGTATGTTCCTTATAGAAACAAAAACTACTCGACGGATTTTAACGAAACTTGGTACAATTGTAGGCTATAGCTTAGCTATACCTACCGTATACCTACAGCCCGGCCGCTCTGCCAACATAAGATCTCCGAACAAAACCGAGGTTTGCCGAACCGCGCGGCGCGCGGCTAGCGGCTCGACTCGCCGGCTCGCCGCCTCCACCCCGCGCTCTTGATGCGCCCCTCGGTCGCCCTCGGCAGTCCGCGCTAAACGTCCTATCGAGCCGGCAGGACTTTTGACTCGCTCGCGCCTCGCATACGCATTGTGTTAAACTCGTAATTATTATTGTTTGTATTAAGTACGTAAATAAACTTAATGTATAACGTTAGAGCTGTGTTTACTATGAAAAGTTCCCTGTAACCACCAAGTACACAACACAGACTCTACAGTGGTGACCCCGACAAGTTAACATGTGCTACGAGTGATACCTACCTAATTTAGTGCCTAATACACGGACTCATAAACTATTATTGTGAAAATTAACTTTAGTGATAGGTAAACAAAATGAGTGATACCGAGCAAGTGGAAAAAGATGTCAAAAATACTGAGTCTCAAGATGTGTTTAGAGTTGGCGTGCGCGTTCCACCATTTTGGCCGGAGAAGCCGGCGATTTGGTTCGCACAAATAGAAGGCCAGTTCGCGATATCCAATATTACGGCGGACACGACCAAATTCTATTACGTTGTCAGTCATCTCGACCCGCGGTACGCTACAGAAGTCGAAGATATCATTGTGAATCCACCAGCGACCGATAAATATGAAAAATTGAAGACGGAGCTCATAAAGCGACTCTCGGAATCCCGCGAGAAAAAAGTGCACCAACTGCTGACACATGAAGAACTTGGCGACAGGAAGCCGTCGCAGTTCCTCCGACACCTGCAGCACCTCGCTGGTCCGAAGGTACCTGAGGAATTTTTAAGAACAATATGGTCGAGTCGCCTGCCTAGTAACATACAGTCCATAATCGCGTCTCAGGCATCTGCGCGTCTCGATGCGTTAGCTGATCTCGCCGACAGAATACATGATGTCGTGCCGAGAGGTCATCAAGTAGCAGCTACATCAACACATGGGGTGAGTGAAATGGATTCTATGTGTAAACAAATGACCGAGTTAACGAAGCAAGTCCAGGCTCTAACTAAAAAGGTTGATGACCTTTCCCGCCCAGGCCGATCAAGTAGACGCGACGACCGCTCAAAATCCCGCCAAAACCGATCACAGTCACGCAATAAAAATTACCCAACGTGTTGGTACCATTCCAAGTTTGGTGCAAAGGCCACCAAATGTGTTCAACCGTGTGACTTCACGCCGGAAAACTGCAAAAGCAGTCAGTAATGGCGGCTGACGACTGCTCTACCTGTAAAGGCCGCTTATTTATCACAGATAAACGTACATTAATTTTTAATTAATATACAGTATTTAATATACGTAATTAATATACAGTTTCTCGTAGACACGGGTTCAGATGTGTGTGCCTACCCTAAATCGTACTTACGTAATCAGCTACAATATAATAATAAATGTAACTACGAACTTGTCGCTGCAAATGGCACGCCGATACCTACTTATGGTACATTCCAACTAAATCTTAACCTCGGGTTGCGTCGAGAGTTTTCTTGGAAATTCATTATCGCTGATGTAGCCAGGCCAATAATAGGCGTTGATTTTTTAAGTTTTTATAACTTATTGGTCGACTGTAGGCAACAAAAATTAATCGACTCTATAACCAACATGACCGTCGGCGCGCCTACAACTCACGAAATAACACACGAAATGTGTGTCATTAAAAATGTTTATTGGAAACTCAAAATATCTAGATTTATTACGATGTTACCCGGATATTACAAGACCTGCTGGCTCACAAATTAAACTTATTCACAATACAAAGCACTACATAAGAACGACGTCTGGCCCACCAATAACATCACGACCGCGTCGATTGGCACCGGACCGTATGAAGATCGCAAAAAAAGAGTTTGAGGAAATGTTACAAAACGGAATAGCTCGTCGGTCTGAGAGTCCCTGGTCGTCCCCATTACACCTCGTGCCTAAAAAAGACGACGGCTGGAGGCCATGCGGCGACTATAGGCAATTAAATGCACGAACAATACCTGATCGGTATCCAGTGAGGCACATCCACGACTTCGCATACCAGCTGTCAGGATCAACCATATTTTCAAAAATTGACCTAATTAAAGCATTTAATCAAATAGCAGTATTTGAAGACGACATTAAGAAAACAGCGATCACAACTCCATTCGGACTTTTTGAATTTACTGCCATGACCTTCGGTTTGAGGAACGCTGCCCAGACGTTTCAACGATTTTTAGATGAAATCCTTCAAGGATTAGACTTCGCGTTTGGATATTTAGATGATATCCTCGTATTTTCAAAAGGGGAGACAGAGCACATTGGACACCTAACAAAAATATTTGACCAATTAAAAAAATATGGAGTAGTAATTAACACCAACAAATGCGTCTTAGGTGTTAGTGAAGTTACGTTCTTGGGTTATCACGTATCTGCAGCTGGTATACGTCCCCTCCCAGAAAAAGTTAAGGCGATCCAGGAATATCCCCTCCCTAAAAATGCAAAGGAGTTACGAAGATTTCTAGGGATGATTAATTTTTACAGAAAATTTCTCCCTGGCGCCGCTCAAATCCAAGGCCCACTCAATCAAGCTTTAAGTGGCCCAAAAATCAAAGGAACGACGCCCATCACCATAACACCTGAAATACAAAAAGCATTCGACGCATGCAAAAATAACTTATTAGAAGCTACTCTCATCTCGCATCCTGATCCACAAGCTGAGTTAGCACTTTTCACCGACGCTTCAGATGTGGCAATCGGAGCTGTCTTACAACAAAGAAAAAATGACAGCTGGCAGCCACTAGGATTCTTTTCTCGTAAGCTATCGCCCGCTCAGACGAAACATAGCACTTACGACCGTGAATTACTCGCAATACATGAAGGAATAAAATACTTTAGGTTTATGGTCGAAGCGAGAACATTTAAAGTGTTCACCGATCATAAACCCATCACATTCGCCTTCACAACAAGAAGAGACAACTGCTCACCTCGTCAACACCGCTACCTCGATTATATCTCACAATTTACGACTGACATCAACCACATATCAGGAAATGACAACGTAGTCGCCGACGCATTTTCACGACTGGAAAGCATCGACACTACCATCAACTACAAAGAACTGGAAAACGAACAGGAAAACGATCAAGAGTTACAGAGTTTGCTACAAAACAAAACGGCGTTACAGTTAGAGAATGTGAAAACTATGGATGCCTACATATACTGTGACCAGTCTACTTCACGTTCTAGGCCATTCATCACACCAACTTTCCGAAAAGCAATCTTCAACAACCTACACAATCTCAGTCATCCAGGCCCCAACGCTACAGCTAAATTAGTGTCAGAACGATTTGTGTGACCTAAGATTCGTCGTGACTGCAGAACATGGGCTCAACAATGCACTGATTGCCAACGCAACAAAGTTACCCGCCATACCCACTCTCCTCTTTCCACATTCCCTGTTCCTTCCAACCGTTTTTCCCACGTCCACCTTGACTTAATAGGCCCTATGCCACTTTCTTCTGGTTTCAGGTACTGCCTTACAGCTGTAGATAGGTATACTCGATGGCCAGAAGCCTACCCTCTAGCAGACATCACAGCGGAGACCTGCGCTAGTGCTTTCATTTCTGGCTGGGTCGCTCGATTCGGATGTCCGGAGAAAATAACCACTGATCGAGGAAAACAATTTGACTCGCATCTGTTCCAGAGCATCTCGTCTATCATAGGCGCCTACCATTGTCCCACGACAGCTTATCATCCTCAGTGCAACGGCCTAGTGGAGAGAATGCACAGACAGCTGAAAGCCGCCATAATGTGCCATAACAACGCGCAATGCAAATGCAATGCGCAGGCAAATAAGGAATGTGCTCTTTCTTTAAATTGTTTAAGGTGTTTATTGTAAAAAAGTGTCCCTTTTTATAAATAAAAGTTTTTATTATTATTTTTTTTTTATTAATGGTCGGAGGTACTTCCTCTTGTTCTCTTTGGTATGAGGAGCGCCTGGAAGAGTGACCTACAAGCCTCTTCAGCTGAACTGGTGTACGGCGAGCCACTCCGGTTACCTGGTGAGTTCATGAAACCAGTAGCACACAACATCATAGATGAAGCAGACTTCGCAGCACGGTTGAGAAAACATATTTCGAGACTATCACCTGCATCAACATCCGGCCATGGTGAGAAAATGTTTTACGTACCTAAAGACCTTAATTCAGCCAGCCATGTCTTCCTGCGGAAAGGACCTCTAAAGAAGTCATTAGAATCACCTTATTCCGGTCCACATCAAGTTATTGAAAGAGGATCAAAAACCTTTACAATAGACATCCAAGGGAAACATACAACCGTAACCATTGATAGGCTAAAACCAGCCTACATGGCTAGCAACAATGATGGTTCGGAAACACCACTTTTACCACAACCACCATCACCAACACCATCAGCTTCATCACCAGTATCGCCACTGCCGCAGCCGGGAACCACCACAAGAAGCGGGAGAACCGTTAGATTCCCGAGACACCTTTCTCACTTTCGACCGTGAACCGGTCTCAGCGGGGGAGTGATGTAGGCTATAGCTTAGCTATACCTACCGTATACCTACAGCCCGGCCGCTCTGCCAACATAAGATCTCCGAACAAAACCGAGGTTTGCCGAACCGCGCGGCGCGCGGCTAGCGGCTCGACTCGCCGGCTCGCCGCCTCCACCCCGCGCTCTTGATGCGCCCCTCGGTCGCCCTCGGCAGCCCGCGCTAAACGTCCTATCGAGCCGGCAGGACTTTTGACTCGCTCGCGCCTCGCATACGCATTGTGTTAAACTCGTAATTATTATTGTTTGTATTAAGTACGTAAATAAACTTAATGTATAACGTTAGAGCTGTGTTTACTATGAAAAGTTCCCTGTAACCACCAAGTACACAACACAGACTCTACACAATTATTCTTCATACTCCTGGGGAGGTTATAGTATACTTTTCATCACGCTACAATCAATAGGAGCAGAGCAGTGAAGGGAAATGTTGGGAAAACGGGAGAAGTTGCTCCATTTTTTAAGCTTCCGTCGCGTGTGAAGCCTTAATGGTTTAAGCTACATAGAAATCATTTATGACGGAAATGTTCTACATAAAATTATCTAAAAAATATCCCACAACAGCATATGTCTATCTTTTATGGTTAACTCACAATAACACTCGTGTAACTCCCGATAGCTTAGCAGTTCGGAGCTTTCTGATTATATTTGTTAACTCTTTCGTTTATAATACTCTCACTCATCCCTAATTAAAAGAAGTTAATATTATTACCTATTCAATAAAAAAAGAATCATAGTCATCGGTATAGAAACACCAAACTTATACATGAAATAAGCTAATAAGCCATCGCGCCGTCGCGCGTGAATACTGAATCTGGAATCATGCCATAAGGATTATTTTTGTGTAACGGTTGCCGCGCTCGACGCGGGTCGTGGCGGTAGGGTATAAAAAGGCTGAGGTCCGAGCGCGAGCGTTCCTCCCGATTGCGACGCCCTAAGCCGAGGCCCGTACCCCACAGGGGGTGCCCTTAGCGAGCGTCGCATCTTAGTTTAGTAGCATATTTTTGCGCCCTGGCTGGAGGCTTTTAGATTTAAAAACCCTAAAAATAGCCACAGGATAGTCCGGTTAAGCAGACAAAACCTCTCTAGGTTGATCTGCGAGATGCCATTTCCAAAAAAAAAAAAAAAGCGCGAGCGTCATTCAATATTTGGCTGTTGATGCGTTCAGAGCGTTCGACCTTATTGACAGACATTATTGATATTAACAAACCGTGCTTATCAGCGCGACTTTTAGTCTTTAAATAGTTTATTTGAATTTCTTTTGTTGTTATTTTATAAAATATAAGTATTAGTTGTTTTGGTAGTGTTTAAATATTCGTTCAAATTACAAATTATTAATAGTTTGCATTTTATTAATGGTTATGCAATGACAATTAATAAGGCTCAAGGGCAGACTTTTCGTGTTGCTGGAGTAGATCTCGGTGTCAGTTGTTTCTCGCATGGTCAGTTATATGTCGCTTTTTCCCGGGTTAGCAGTTCTAGAAATCTTTATGTTCACGTGCCGGACGGGTCAACTTTCAACATAGTTTACCCGGAAGCTTTGCGCTGAAGTATTTTATGTTCTATAGGTACTTAAGCCTCATGTGAAAGTGATCTAAACAATATTACCAATACATTAACTTAATAACATACAAGGAGTTACACGCTGACGGAGTCACGGGCACAGCTATTAATAATAATATTCTGCGGTTCCTTATTGCGATATTTTTCAACAGTATTGTGGATTGACATATTATATTTCCCTACTAAAATACGAAAGTTAATCTGTCTGTTACATCAAAACCACTGAACCGTGAGGAAGGACATATGGTACTTTTTTACGAAAAACGACGGAAACGCGGACGAAGTCGCGGGCAAAAGCTAGTATAATAATAATAATTGATACCAATAATTAATGATAGTCACGTAATTTATAACCATAATTATTTAAAATATAATGATACGGTAATTATGAATAAATAATCTAGTAATAATAATTAATTAATAATAGAACAAAAATATTAATTCAATAATATAGCAATAATAAATACATAGAGATATAATAATAACGTAAATAACAGATAAGCGAAATGTTAGTATCCTATAAAAACTTAATGATCTCCTAAAACAAGGCTTCCTCTCTCCTACCCCTTTGCTGTGCCCTACAGGGTCCATAATGATCTAAATTATAAAGTTACCACCTAAGTACACATTATGGTAAAGCAATAAAGATATTGAGTATTGAGTATAGTACCGGAGGGGTACTTAGTCTGAACGGCCCAAATCGAATGGCACGCGGGCCATTCGACCGTAAACAAAAATTGTCTACGTTCGAATGGCCCGGTGGTCAAATGAATTTAAAAATAATTCAAAAGTACAGTCGCAAACATTCTATTAATCACATAGTTTATGAATTTTAACTAAATAAATATTTAATTATTTGAAATCGTCTAAATAAACGGAATACATCTTCATAACCGGTCGGCACGATTTCAGGTAGCTAGATAAACAATGACCCTTCTTGTCATCCAATCACAAGTAGGATGCTTATCTGTGACGTCAGAGGACTATGGAGAAATATGTTTAATAGTATGCAACTTAGTAACACCACTGTTAATTTTGCAATTGTCCATTAATGTTGTGCATTGAACTTTTACTTTCGAGAGTTTTGTGTTTTGTTTACTGTTGGATCCTGGTAAGTTTTTTTTTATATATTATAAAGCCAATTGCATATACTGCAATATTTTTCCTACTTGTGATTGGATGACAAGAAGGGTCATTGTTTATCTAGCTACCTGAAATCGTGCCGACCGGTTATGAAGATGTATTCCGTTTATTTAGACGATTTCAAATAATTAAATATTTATTTAGTTAAAATTCATAAACTATGTGATTAATAGAATGTTTGCGACTGTACTTTTGAATTATTTTTAAATTCATTTGACCACCGGGCCATTCGAACGTAGACAATTTTTGTTTACGGTCGAATGGCCCGCGTGCCATTCGATTTGGGCCGTTCAGACTAAGTACCCACCGGAGACCTATAAGAATTTGGTCCACTGGCTGTATGGCTCAGTTTCTTTTGGTCAGTCACCCTAGCCTTTTATACAGTGTGAGTCTTCATAATGTGCACATATCGAAATGAGGGATTCTATGCTTAATTTGACAAACGGAAAAAATATTTAAAAAAATCTATTTTTATTTTTTTATTTATTTTGTATTTTTTACCCCAATGTAAAAAAACGGTGTAACTTTTAAATGATCTATCGCGATGAAACAAACTCAACTCCATAATGATTGGTAGTAATTAAGTGTTCTTATAAAATGAAAATTGTGGGAAAAACCCCTCCCAATTAAACCCAAAAAACCCTCAATTGAAAATAAACAGGTATTTCGTCCAAAAATCTGTTTTTTTAATAAATTTTTACAATAATCGTAAAAAAAAATCAATAAGACGAATTTTTTTTAAATAAAAAAAAATGGAAAAAAAAATGTATTTAGATTTTATTTTTTCCGTCGATAAAATTAAGCATAGATTCCCCCATTTCGATATGTGCACATTATGAAGACTCACACTGTATATTAAGACTAACGACTCGATATTATAATTAACATTACGATCAAAACGAGAATAAAACTTCAACTTTGCAGAACCCTGAATAATTTTGCTCGAACCACCTATTCCCTTTACTACCGAACAAGTTGGTTTAGTATTTACGTTTAAACCTAAACGTTGACAACAATCGCTAGTAATAAAGTTACTTTGAGAAGCACTATCTAATAAGGCACGCACACTATGCTCACAACCACGGCTGTCTCTAATAATAACAAGCGCAGTTGCAATTAGTACGGTGGTAGACGTGCTATCTGATAACGCGCAAAGGGATACGTCGGCAGTGCGAGCGGGAAGAGGGGGCGCGGTAGTTGCGACACTATGTCCCGCAGAAGGCGGGGCGGCCTCGGCCGCGGCAACCAGCGTGCACGGCGCATGCGAGCCATTCACAACGGGTTCACTACGAAAACACAACATAGTATGGTGTTTAGAATACCTCCTACATAAAGAATTAGACTTACATTCCGAAACACGATGACCACTGCTTAAACAATTAATGCACAAATGGTTAGCCTTTACAAGTTTAGTTTGGGTTATAATTTTGAAAAACTGAACATTTATAAATCTGATCGTGTTGAGTATTGCAAAGTTGACTCTGAACTAGATGTGGCATTCACATAGGCACACGTAGTTGACGACTTAGAGGTTGTTTCTATTTTTCGAGGATTAATTTTTGTAGCTTCATACTTTACTGACGAAGTACGCTGTAATATTTTAATGTGATCGCGCACAAACGAGACTAGATCTTCGAAAGAAGGTATTTTACTGCTACGTCTATTGGACGCAAACGAGCGTGCAGTATCGGAGTCTAACTTCTTAAACGCAATATACAAGAAAACAAAATCCGAAAGGTCATCGACCTTTAAATGTTTCAAAGCGGCGGCGACAGATGATGCGAACTTATCTAAGAAAGCTTCTAGATTGTTAGGGATTGCGGACGAGATGGGTTTAAAATCAAATAATTGATCCAAATATGAAGTGGCCGAAAGCCGTTTGTCTTCATATTTAGTTATAAGCAAATCAAATATCAACGAATAATTTTCTAAACAAGGAGTAATTCCGGCGCATATTGAACGTGCCTTACCAATCAGTTTACCAATTAAATAATACAATTTCTCAATACGTTATTGTGAACGGCATTCTGAAAGCTAGAGAAAAACAAAGGCCAATTTTTTATATCACCGTTAAACTCGGGAATCTCGATAGGATGTAGTCTAGGAGACCTATGTTGGTTTGATGACTTGAAGTCAGTGTCAGTACGCGGCTTCGATTCTAATTTATTGGCAGCTCGTTTCACGCAACCTAATGGGTCTTCAAAAGACGAGAGCGACTGGTAATTAACTTCGTAATCGGGATTTAATTTTAATTCAATAGTTGCTATTTTATCCAGCACATTTTCGAAATCCTCACGTAATGAGTCAACGGTTTCAATTTCACATAAAAACGTTTCCATGTTAGACGGTTTTAAATCGATATCCTAAGAGCGATTACAAATACTTTGCATGCGAGAAAATATCCTATCTCTCTTAGCGTATAACAATTTCAAATTTGCAGATGGCTCTGTAGGCGCCATTTTGGTGAAATGATATTGACCAGGTACCTACAATTACCAAACTAAAATAGAACAACGAATCAACCTATCTGGTTGTTATGAGGTGGAGAACAGAATACCTAAAATGTAGGTAGGTATTCAACAAGTACCTACCTACCCAATTCTAACTCATTGTTGCGTAGGTTACGTCTGTTTCCTTTACGAAAATCTACAATTATGCTTCATAATCTCGTCCTCATTGTACACTATGTAGTTTGCACTCGTTGCACTACTACGCTATCACATTATTTAAAGATGAAATACTTCATCCTAAAACAAAAAATGTTATCTGTGGTCCACTCGCTGGCGGGCCCGCATGACGTCTGTCAAATCATTGTACTTTTTTGTGCCGCGCGCTAATCATGTTTCCGTTTAAAAACTCCGAAATTTCTTAACGAAATGGGAAACCATCGAAGAAAACGTGGCAAAAAGAAATGGAGGACCTTAACGAACGTCTGCGAGAACTGGAAAATTGAGTGAAGACGCGAAAGCGGAGTCTTCATCGACATTCGGGTAAGTTTCTCGATATACCTACCAATTTGTCGTTAGTTGAAATAATTTTTCGAAAATTACCTTGCGATCCATACGCACATCAGTCTCTAGAGTTTTCATTAGAGGCTAACCATGAGAACAATAACTGTGCCGTATACTTACAAAAGAACGACACCACACGAGCTTTCACGAGAGGCTAGCCGATGGTACCTATATCGTTGAGTGTTAAAAACATACGCCTGCTGAATCCCTAGCAGTCTCTAAGAGTTTTCACGAGAGGTTAACCATGAGAACATTAACTGTGCTATATAACTACAAAGAACGACACCACACGAGCTTTCACGAGAGGCTAGCCGGTGGTATATCGTTCAGTGTTAAGAAAAACACATCCCTGTTGAATCCCAAGCAGTCTCCAAGAGTTTTCACGAGAGGTTAACCATGAGAACATTAACTGTGCCGTATAACTTACAAGAGAACGACACCACACGAGCTTTCACGAGAGGTTAGCCGATGGTCTATAATAAAATTATGTTCAGTGTTATAAACACGTCCCTGCTGCATCCTTAGGGCTATCACGAGAGGTTAGCCGTGCATTTGGACCAATGTATCACGAGAGGTTAGCCGTGAATTTGGGCCAATGGTTTATTTGTGAAAACACGAAACACGTCCCCGCTGCATCCCTAGAGCTATCAGCCGCGGATTTTAGCAGTCTGGGACCTTACTCTCATATTCTTTGTAGAGGAGTACGAAGTTCGTCTCTGTGGAAGACACTACAGTCAAGCACGTTCGAGAGGCTGTGTGTCACGTGACTGAAGCTGATGCAGCCAGACTGAATAGCCGTACTCAATGCTGCCAGTTATATGTTTATTTACATATCGGAAAACATTATGTTCTCTTAAAAAATTCCAAAATACTAACAATAATAAATTCTAGATATACGATTACATTCGTTACAGATATTCGTCATTCGATACAGACAGTATACGATTTAAGTTAAATATGTTGTGTTAGTACTTGCTTCATTTCCACTACAATGCAGCCGGAAGGAGACTGAGAGTAAAATGGTATCTATACCCCAACCTCAGGCCTTGCCTTCAAGTGTTAAGAATCTGCTCGGAGGGTGCAGTGGTTAGTTCACCTATGGAACTGCATTGCAGTCTGGCCATACAATGGTTAAAAGTTATGATTAATAGACTAAGCTGACTGAAGCACCCATAATCTGTGGCCTATTGAACCCACCAAAGTTTGAAAGGGGGGGGGGACACCAGTGAATGAAGATGGAATCAAATGGGAACAAAGGATCAGGGGGGCAGAATACAGGGGCTGCCATTATGTCCATTGACAAGGTCCTGAACAGTTTAATAGCCTCCCGAGGGAGTGACTACTGTGTGTCATTTATCATGATTGCATCACATGAAGATCCTTAACCCTACCCAACTTTATAAGGATATGAAAGAATTGATGGAGTGGACACCGATACCTAACAGGTATTTTTAAGTTTCAAGATAAATTCAATGCCACCAAACATTGTCAGATCTAGGATTGTCACTGGCTCAGATACGGAGTGGTGGATTGCAGTATTTCTCTAAATTTATGCATGGTTCACATTTGTGAATCAAGGGTTATAAACTACCCTTTACTGAGTTTCCAGTTCAAACTTCTAAATAACAACTTCAGTATATTTTTACTAAAATCAGATGGCACTTTAAATAACTATGGTGCCACATACCACTTTAAACTGGTGGACTTAAGGACAGCTATTATGGTTTTTTGCCTATATTTGTTACCCATAAGAAAATATGCTAGAAGATATCTCCAGTTTCTGTTTTAAGATACATTGTAAGAGCCTACATGCCTCGCATTCGGGCTTAGCACAGCACCATGTGTGTTCGCTGGGATCATCGGTTGTCTTTTATAATTATATCCTGACAATATTCTGTGCCTTGCTGATTCATAGGCAAACTGCATAGAAAATGTGTCTACTACTCAAAATGTGTTAAGAAATCTAGGACTTATTATTAATATTGGAAACTGGAAAGGGTGCCCTAGAACTCAGCCAGTGTCTAGGTTTCTTGTTGAATCAGTCCAGTTTGCCATTTCACTTAGACACTCCATCCAAAAGGAGATGCAAATAATAGAGTTTGCCTAATTACTAGGTATCTTTGTTGCTACATGCCCAGCTGTAGAGGGCTTTACACCAAGATCATGAAAGGTCACACACAACAGTTAGTAGCCTTAAAGAATAACAATGAAAATAACAAGGCCAGAACTGGTTTATAATTCAAATTTATAATAACATATCGCCTGTATTCCTCAGAGGGCTGGGCAGAGGTGTTCTTATTAAAAAATCCAAATTCAATTATTATCAAATACAATAGAACTAGATTAAAATTCAAAATAAATTATTTGCAAATACAATAGAACTAGAATCAAATCCAAAATCATTTATTTGCAAAGGTTGTCTCACATTTCAACGAACCACAATATAATTAAACAATTTGACTTTTTTCTTGAAATATTCTCTGTTGCTTCTCAAACTGACTGGGCCTGGTATGTTATGATAAAAAGTTCCATATAAATTACCTTGAACTTTTAACAGCAGGTAAGGATCAAAACAATTGCAAGCAAACTCAGATACTATGATGTATTACCTAGAACAGATATCACAACAGTCATAGCCTATATCAATAAGATGGGTGGTACTTGCTATACTCACCTAAAGCTTAGCTAGACAGTTATGGCAATGGTGCAAGGAAAGACAAATATGAGCTCTTGCATCTTATATTAGTTCCAAAGAAAACACTATGGTAAATCTAGAATCTAGACATCCTAACATAGAAATTGAATGGAAGACCTGCAGGTCTTTTCTAGTCAATTGTTATTAAACTGGGTCAGCCCCAGTTAAACCTGTTTGCAAAAAGTCCAATACTAAGTGTCAGAATGACATCATGGCTCCCTGATCCAGGTGCATGCTCAGTAGATGCATTCACTATAAAATGGGACATCCACACCCATTGCGCAGGAGTCTCTGACACTGATTGGCCGCAATATTATCAGGGACGATTCCCTGAGAAGAGGAAAACCAATCCCTTAACTTTCTTGTCTAGCAAAGCAAGAAAGCTATATGAATCTGTTAGATCAGTGGATTCACTTCTGACAGAGTCAAGATATTGGCAGGCTCATTCACCGTGGTGATATTATTATTAGATTTTTATTTATTTATTTATTAACCACTAGGTTTAATCAAGGATTGTCTTATGGCTCACTCCCTAATGGTATTGAATGAGTTATAATTATATAACTGAAACTGGAGAAATTACCGACTATTACTATTAGTTGACACAGATGAGTAGAGTATCAAGGTTTCTTAGGGTAGGTAATTATATTTGAAATAAGAGCAAATAACCCCAAACATGATATAATTTTGGGACTCCAGTAACATACGGGTTTATCTAATATCTTTCATAATTAAACCTTTGGTTTAGAATATTACAAACCAAAAAAATTGTAACCATAATAGCTCTTGTAATTGTACATTGAATTCAACCTTATCACTCATTAATATAGATAACATTTCTTATAATAAGGATAATTATGATCTTATAGATACCAGAAATATTTGAAACTTCTGCACCTGGAAGATCTCAACCGAACTTGATATTTTTTAATTCTTTTAAGAGAATTTATCTATCTGGCCTGCCACAACCCTTTTTGTTCTATCCAGATTTTACTAAGAGTATAAGACAAGATTTTAAATCATTAATTATATCCATAAGAAAATCTTTTCATGCCGCCTCTAATCTAACCATTAGTGGATGGATAAAACAAAATTTTTGTGCCCAGTAGTAGAATAGATGTTTCTAAATTCACATAGACAGACATACCTCTACCTTAAAGGCCTCTAAGGGAGGTATCGATGTTGAGGTCATAAGAAGAGCTGCTGATTGGATCACAAATTTTTGATTGTGGTCCTAATGCTTTTGCCCAGGCTGTGTGCTCTATAGAGAGTGGCTGCTCATAAAAAATTATTACATTTTTATGTCAATGTTAATTGTCTGTTTATATATAATTGATGTTTGTAAGTATAGGATTATTAATGACATGGTTGATTCAAGACTGAATAAGAATTCCAGGACTCATAGTACCTAATTAGAGAATTTTAAAGTTAGGTAACTAAGTATGTCTTTAACTTAATGGAAGACTGATTTTTAAATAGAAATACATTTATAATGAGACTTGGAATAACATGGTAAGTTATAATGTTCAGTTGGTAAATAATGCTGAACTGATTACCAACACAACTTTATTCTTTGAACATCTACATAGTGTACAATGAGGACGAGATTATGAAGTATAATTATACAGATCGGACTAACTTACCTAGTGACGTCCGATCCTTAATTATGTGAAGTAATCTCGTCCTCATTGTATCCCAACCCCTCCCAGATAATCAACCTACATATATACCTATGTGTATTGGATTGCCTTATCTAAACCCCTTCTAAAAGTTGTGTTGTGCTGTATGGACTATACGATGCCCGCACCGGTCATCGTGAAGTCCCGTTAATATGCTTTGAAAGAATGATTTGACAGACGTCATGCGGGCCCGCCAGCGAGTGGACCACAGATAACATTTTTTGTTTTAGGATGAAGTATTTCATCTTTAAATAATGTGATAGCGTAGTAGTGCAACGAGTGCAAACTACATAGTGTACAATGAGGACGAGATTACTTCACATAATTAAGGATCGGACGTCACTAGGTAAGTTAGTCCGATCTGTATAATTATATTTTATGAATGTACCTAATTATACGCGGGTCGATCGAGATAATGTAATAATTAAATACTATGCGGGGTTTTACGAATGAAGAAACGATACCGAGAGTAAAATTATAAGTACCTAAGTACTAACTTATTTACTTGACGCTGGTTAAACTACAAGAAATAATTACAAGTAAATAAGTTTAGACAATGCGGGTTATTCGAACGAGAATGATATTTTCCAATTACTTTCTAATTATGTTGGAAATACGAAGCGGTTGAAAAGACGATTTATGTACCTACCTACCGGAATGGCGACCGACGCGCACGTACGCGGCTAGGTACTTACGAACTATTTGGAATCTGACAATATTGCACTGATTCGACAACAATATTACAATATGTATAAATCCGGCCGAAGGACCATTAAATGTTTACGCGAACAAGCGATACAGCGAACGAACAAGAAATTTTGATTGTTGGGTTGCGACGATAGAATAGAATAGAATTATTTTATACCAGAACGGAGTCCATAGGGTTAGTAACAATTTTACTTAAGTACTAGTGTTAGGTTACATACACAAATAAAAATATACAATTAGATTTCAGTGTGGAGCCGCATCCACCTCTGCAACATCGGGGAATCCCACCGATCTGCGAATACTCTGAGAATACTGTTGGTGCTGCCGCGAACACGCGCCATCAGGGATGCACATCTGTTCCTAATAATGGCGGCAAAACCATTAATATTATTTTCTGCAAACATCCCCGACGCACTACTACGCCCCGGCAGCCGCAGCAGCACTCTCAGTGCATTATTATATTGAACGCGTAGGTCGCTGTATGTCCGCTGAGTGAGGTTGACCCACAGGCTGCACGTGTAGAAGGACTGACAGTAAGCTTTAAAAAGCGTTACTTTAACTGGCTTCGTACAACGTGCAAACCTGCGGGCCAGCATGTTACAACGGACAGCCAGCGACCTACGTTCCCTTTCAATGTCACAATTATCCTTCAGATTTTCAGCGACCCAGTGGCCTAGATATTTAAACTTGTCCACCCTTCGCAGTGGTTCTCCACAAAGTGCCACAGTTGGGATACACGAATATCGTCAGCATAACTAATATTGTTAATGCACACCCCATCAATATGACATCCGACATTGGTGTTTCTGAGCTCAAGGATCAGCTGGTTCATGTACAGGTTGAAGAGCCGGGGTGAGCTGAGCCTCCCTTGCCTCACCCCGCACTCCAAACGATACACGTCCCAGTACGAACCATTCCATTTCACGCTAATGCTTTGACTACTATACCAGTACTTAAATATTGTCACTATTTCAGATGGTAACGTAGTGTCACACTCTAGTTTACGCCACAAAACATCGTAACTCACAAGATCGAATGCCCTTGACAGATCCAGAAAACAAGCAAAAATAGGAGTCTTCCTCTCTGTGTAGTATTCTCTATATAGAGGCACAAGATTGCACTCTCAGTTGACAGCCCAGGCTTAAAACCGAACTGGGCGTCATGTAGTTCGAGGTGTTTAGCCAGTTGCTTATCAAGACTTTTGCTATGACAGTGGCCAGAGAAATAGGCCTGTAATTGGAAATGTCAGAGACATCCCCTGTTTTATTTTTTACAATAGGAACTACCATTGTATACATTATGTCATCCGGTAAGTAACCGTGACTAACGCACAGATTAAAACACAAAGCTAGCACACGCGGCAAGTGTCCCCCCGCATACTTCAGGGGCTCAATGCTGAGGCCATCAGATCACAATGGATGGAAATACAAACTTTGGAGAAATTAGGCAAAAAACGATAGTTTGTATTAGGGAAGGGTGCACAATACCTGGTTTGATGCGAATCGAGGCTTGGAGCGGGATTTTCACTTGTTTCTTAAAATTTTGGAGCACAAGTTGCACGAACGACGCGGTTGCAACACACACACTAAAACGCCATCTTCCTTTTTCTCTCGTTCAAATGTTGCGCCGAAATTGCGCGGGTTGGCGCTACTTAATGTCGCTGTCTTGCTCCCACGCGAATGAAAGGTAATGTGCGGGAATGGGATACAGGGTAGGAACTTGCAAACCAACTTTGTTTTGTGAATTAATTCGTATGCCAACATACCGAAAATTTCAGGAAGTGACAATATTACAAACTATAATTTTGGTCGAATCAGCGCAACCAACAAGTAACATCTTTAAAGTAACTAAACATAATTATAACAAAAATGTAGCGTACCTAATGTCTAGGATGTGGGCCGAGGCCTCAACACAAGCTAAGAGCAACAAAACGTTACGATACGTTTTTCTTTGTATCAAAGTCACGTCGTTTGGACTGGTGCTTCTGATGCCATTGAGGATACGACCTTATTTATAGGTAAACAACTTAAGGAAAGCACGTCTTAAATGTAGTTGTGACCTATTAGAATAGACATTACATGTTTAACCCTAGATAGATAACCATATTTCACTGTACACTAAAGATAACCATACGTCGACTCGACGTGCGAATGTTTAAGTGAGCATATTTTGGATTATGTATATACTAGGTTTATGAATGTGATATTATGTCTTTTAGTATGTCATTTTATTGTGAGTAAATGAAAAACATTTGAGTTTATTTATATTTTTATAAGAAAAAAAAATTGAGAACAAAACAAGGTACTTCTTACTTTACAAAACTTAAACAATTCGGAAACTCTCCGTCAGTCTTATAATTTACTATTAAAACTTTTCAAAATCAACTTTATGTAAACTCTATAATATAAAAAACCTAAGTAAATAATAATTTGTATTAATTTTGGTCACTAAGGCACTTAGGACAGGCGCTGGACTTGTGCTCTCCACAAATGGGATTTTTGCAGCTGTCGCACATTGACTTTGTCATCCTTCTAATTTTTGATGGACAAAAGGCACAATATTTTCTCTTCTTTGGCTCAGGTACACCTTCACGTTGTGTGGGAGGTTCGGCTTGTCTTTTTGGCAATATACCACTAATTTTTTCTTTTATATTAGTCGGCAAAGTCAGCATTTGCTGCCTTGTCTCCAGCCATGGGGTCATCATGCTACTGCTGAGTTTCTTCATGAAATCTCTACGTCCCAGCGATTTTTCTTTCTTGCATAGGACATTGTCACAGTAAATAATGTATGCGTTTATAAATGCCATATTCAAGATCCCATAAAACATGTTTGTTTTGCGGCTGCACGACATCGTCGAGCACATTTGGTCGAAAGTGTCGACTCCCCCTTTTGTTTCATTATAAAAATGAATCATATTTGGCTTGCTGGTCGTAGGATGAACAGTGCCCTCTTCATCACACGATGATAGAACAAACACCATTTTGCTTGGTTTTGGTTTGTACGACACTAACGTCAATGGCCCATCGTAACAGAACATCGATGTTCCTACTCGCCTGCATTGCATTTTTTTCAGCTCGTCAGGTATTTTCCGTTTGTTTGACCTAATAGTGCCGACCAAGGTCAAGTTGTATGGCTGCCTTAGCAAGTTTTTTGCTAACGGAACTGATGTGAACCAATTATCACATGTGATATTTCTATTAGTGCCATGAACTGCTTTTGTAAGTTCTTTTACATAAAATTCACCGAGTGGCAAGCCATTGGTTTGAGTGCATTTGCCTAGATATGGCATAGCATCAATCATGTATCGTGTAGCACTGTCACATGTCATCACAATTTTTATTCCGTATTTATTAGGTTTGTTGGGAATGTACATCCGAAAAGGACACCGACCCCGGAAACCCAAAAGCTGTTCGTCAATGGTTACATAAGGTCCGGGGATGTAATTAGATCGGCAGTGGTTTATGAAGATCTCCCATATTTTTCTAATTGGTACAAATGTATCAGTAGCCCTTAGTTCTGGCCGCAAAGATTTGTCGTCCATTCTCAAACACCTTATCAGAAAATCGAATCTATCTCTACTCATGGCAGCAACATATCTGTTTCCTGAATACGAACAATCAAATAGCTCATCCGTGGTCAAATGATTGTCCTTCATAGCAGCTGTTAGTGTCAGTATGCCGAAAAGAGCCCGAATTTCTTCACAAGTTGTAGTTTTAAAGGTGGCTTTTACATCAGGCCTTTGAATCTTCAGCTGCATTTCAGCGTTGGTCCACTTTGTTACCTCCTCCACAATGTCATCAGTAATAAATATATTGAAACATTCTAAAGGCTCATAAAGGCATTTATTCATCCGAGTGGTCCCCTAGAGGTCCGTATAATATTAGCAGATGATACTCTGCCACTTGTTCTGCCTTTAGTGGCCGACCAACGATGATCGTTTTTGCCTCTAAGAATTTGACGCTGTGGCATGACAATACAACTCGGCATACTTGGCGAAGCACTTTCAGGAGTTTCAGGGTCATTTTCAGACACATCTTCAGTTACCACTGGTGAAGCACTCACCTCATAGTCTCCGGCATCACTCTGTACTTCATTTTCTAATAAATTGTCTTCAGTTTCACTGTCCGACCCCTGAATCTCTTCATCGCTCGTTTCATGCAACAACCGACTGATTTCTGCATCGTCTGCACGATTTCGTGACGTCATTATATTATTTTTATCGTGGCCTATAACAAGTAAAAAAACTAATAAAAAACATGTACATTTATTCTCAAACAAGAAAGTAACACATTTTCCCAAAAATCTAAAAACTGACTCTAAAGATAACCATACGTCACTTCGACGTACGGTAGGTAAATATTGACGAAAGTATTGCACTTACCAGAGCGATACGGATGTGTCCTGCAAGCTCCGACGGCCGACTGAGTTGGCGGGAACGGGCAGTTTAGTGACGCGAAAAACAAACGAGTTATATCGATTTTTCAAAATCGAGTACGTCGTTTCGACGTAGGTTATCTATCTAGGGTTAAAATCTGTAACAAAAACTGAAAACAAATGCTTATTCGAACAAGTCGCAACAGCTATACAATAATGAGAACGGTTTTGCTTCCCTACATACATAATTAATTATTATGTACCTACCTACATTGAGATCAATTAATAATTAACGTGTGTATACTGGATAACTTTTTACCGTCTCGAAAAAAAGTGGGTATAATAGGTGAACGGAGTAGAAGCAAATGGCGTACTTAGTTTTCGTAAAAAAAAAAACGTAAAAACGTAATTTAAATCACAATCAATTTAAAATATTTTTTTCAAAATTTGTCTTTCTTTGTTCTAATGAAAAGTTTATAGCGTTTTTTGATGATAGATATTTTTTTTTCAAAGCTGCAAAAAAAGAAAAAAAAAAGTAGGTATGCCTTATGCTTCTAATCCATTTTCAATCAAAAGTCATCCGGTGCATGTGTGGGGGTCCGTGTGTGTGTGTGCGGGGGTGTGTGGGGGGGTGCGTGGGGTGTGTATATGTGTGTGAGGATGCGTGAGCGTACGTGTGAATGTATATCATGGTATATATATGTCGGCGCGCGAGACGATGGTGTCAACTCACACTTCGTCTAGTTCTTATCAGCGTGAGACGAAGGTGTCAGTCACACCTCGGCTAACTCTCAAGATTTCGATGGTCTTTGTTAGCGCGCTGAGCTTGTTGATATTAAATAATGAATAATAATGTTTCGGATAAGAAAGGCGACGACGTAAATCTTATTGCGTCGAACGTGGCCAGGAGTCGGCTTGGTTTTCTCGTGGGAACGTTTTAAGACGATAAGAGTTTAGCATCAGTGATTCGGTGGAGCCTGGATCAGGCAGTCACATTCAGACCACGAGATCGACTGAGCGCGACTCGTGGACTCGTTACGCCCTTCTAATTCATTTAGGAAACGCGTAGATTTATAAGTTTTAAGTAGACTTCTAATTAGTGGGCAATATTGTTAAATAAGTTTGAGTTACTGGTGATTATGGTGATTATAGTTACGTCGCGCGTGTCCTTTGCCCACGAACTAGACAGACAGTTACACAATGAACAATTTAATTGATAATATCCATTCTGACAATGATTGTGAGCCCCTCGCTCCGACATCAGAAGTGGGATACGAGCGGGTTGAGAAATCTCCTGATAGTAAAAAAAAGTGCGAATACACAATGGCGTGGACTGTTCGAAAAACGTCTGCGTCAGGATGACTGGACCAAGGAAGATTTTGGAAGTTTAGGCAATACCAAGTTTTAGTACCTATTTGGTACTATTTGGTACCATACATCAAATAATTGGTACCTCGCTAAAGGGGGAAAACTATTACGAGGAAAGTGGCCAGCCATTCTGACTTCAGAATGGCTGGACCAAGCAGGTTTCACCTAGTTGTAGGCGTTATAAGAAGTTGATCTTTTCGTTAAAATTTAGTACCTCATTGGTACCTCAACATATGTTTTTCCTAGATTTTTTCGATAAGCCAAAAAAAAGTTACACCTAGAAGAAATTTTGCATGTAATCTGGAGCAAGTTGATTTCACCTAGTTGTAGGAGTTATAATTAGTTTATCTTTTCATTAAAATGTAGTACCTCGTTGGAACCTCCACATATGTTTTTCTTGGATTTTTTCGATAAGCCAAAAATAAGTTATTAAGTTTAGTTTCGTTATAAAATGCCTACTGGCTTAAAAAAAAACCGGGCAAGTGCGAGTTGGACTCGCCCACGAAAAGTTCCGTACCACCGTACAATATTAATTAACACTAGGTATTAAAAAAAAAACTTGAGTTTAAAAAAACACGATTTTTGTATGGGGCATACTTTAATTCTTTTTTTTTTTTGATACAACGGCAACAGAAATACACAATCTGTGAAAATTTCAACTGTTTACTTATTACGGTTCATGAGATACAGCCCGCTGACAGATAGACGGATTAACAGCGGAGGTTTAGTAATAGGGTTCCGTTTAGTATCCTTCGGTTACGGAACCCTAATAATATCACTTTTTCAAATGCCATTATTTATCATTCAATAACGATGGATTTATATGTAATATTAAAACGTATAATTATGTGTATGAAAATATTTTACAAAGATTCAAAGATTAATATGTATTTATCATTAAATAAATATGGATGTATAATGTAATATTAAAACTTATTTGTGTATAAAAAAATATTTTCGGAAATGTACAAAAACAAACATTCTTATATACTTATACAAAGCTTCTTGTAGGTGTAACTTATTTTTGGCTTATCGAAAAAATCCAAGAAAAACATATGTGTAGGTTCCAACAAGGTACTATTTGGTACCAGACATCAAATAATTGGTACCTCGCTAAAGGGGAAAACTATTACGAGCAAAGTCATTCTGACTTCAGAATGGCTGGACCAAGCAGGTTTCACCTAGTTTTAGGCGTTATAAGAAGTTGATCTTTTCGTAAAATTTTGTACCTCATTGGTACCTCAACATATGTTTTTCCTAGATTTTTTCGATAAGCCAAAAAAAAGTTACACCTAGAAGAAATTTTGCATGTAATCTGGAGCACGTTGATTTCACCTAGTTGTAGGAGTTATAATTAGTTTATCTTTACATTAAAATTTAGTACCTCGTTAGAACCTCCACATATGTGTTTCTCGGATTTTTTCGATAAGCCAAAAATAAGTTACACCTACAAGAAGCTTTGTATAAGTATATAAGAATGTTTGTTTTTGTACATTTCCGAAAATATTTTTTTATACACAAATAAGTTTTAATATTACATTATACATCCATATTTATTTAATGATAAATACATATTAATCTTTGAATCTTTGTAAAATATTTTCATACACATAATTATACGTTTTAATATTACATATAAATCCATCGTTATTGAATGATAAATAATGGCATTTGAAAAAGTGATATTATTAGGGTTCCGTAACCGAAGGATACTAAACGGAACCCTATTACTAAACCTCCGCTGTTAATTCGTCTATCTGTCAGCGGGCTGTATCTCATGAACCGTAATAAGTAAACAGTTGAAATTTTCACAGATTGTGTATTTCTGTTGCCGTTGTATCAAAAAAAAAAAAGAATTAAAGTATGCCCCATACAAAAATCGTGTTTTTTTAAACTCAAGTTTTTTTTTTTAATACCTAGTGTTAATTAATATTGTACGGTGGTACGGAACTTTTCGTGGGCGAGTCCAACTCGCACTTGCCCGGTTTTTTTTAAGCCAGTAGGTACTTTATAACGAAACTAAACTTAATAACTTATTTTTGGCTTACCGAAAAAATCCAAGAAAAACATATGTGGAGGTTCCAACGAGGTACTACATTTTAATGAAAAGATAAACTAATTATAACTCCTACAACTAGGTGAAATCAACGTGCTCCAGATTACATTCAAAATTTCTTCTAGGTGTAACTTTTTTTTGGCTTATCGAAAAAATCTAGGAAAAACATATGTTGAGGTACCAATGAGGTACTACATTTTAATGAAAAGATAAACTAATTATAACTCCTACAACTAGGTGAAATCAACGTGCTCCAGATTACATGCAAAATTTCTTCTAGGTGTAACTTTTTTTTGGCTTATCGAAAAAATCTAGGAAAAACATATGTTGAGGTACCAATGAGGTACTAAATTTTAACGAAAAGATCAACTTCTTATAACGCCTACAACTAGGTGAAACCTACTTGGTCCAGCCATTCTGAAGTCAGAATGGCTGGCCACTTTCCTCGTAATAGTTTTCCCCCTTTAGCGAGGTACCAATTATTTGATGTCTGGTACCAAATAGTACCAAATAGGTACTAAAACTTGGTGTTGCCCAAACTTCCAAAATCTTCCTTGGTCCAGTCATCCTGACGCAGACCGAAAAACAGGGCTGCAACATGGTTGCGCTGATACGTATTCGTGCGTCGAAGAACTGGCCCGAGCCACTGGGCATTTTACTTGAATTCGATTCCCATCAGACAGAGTTGCACGATGCGCAATTATGATGAGGGTCTGTGGTACTATTAATGCTGCCCGTTTGACAAAAATATGAAACAGTGTTTGAGTCGGAACGAGTAAAGGTGTTACATCCGGTGAGTCGTTACCGTGATTACCGTGTCGTTTCGTGATTTTGTATTTTGAAATCTTGCTAAGTACCTACTTGAATTTATTGTTTAGATGATGTTTTATTGCGATGTGTCTGTTGCTCGATTTTATCGAATTAATTTATGTCGGTTGAGGCAGAAACGACAGGTATCCATATAGAATGGTTCACTTTTAATGTTGTCGGGGTTCAATAAGGTTGCATTATCCAAATTGAAAGAAATTTTAATACAGAGCCGGTTAATGTAAACAGAAACATACTTGGATAGGAATTGAAAATCTCTCTACTGTAATAATCACTTGGTTATTACTGTAGTAACGCGCCTATTTGGATACTAAGTTTATGCTTCTTGCACTTGCTGGGACTTACTAGTTTTGGCAAAGAATGGTTGTTGAGACGTGGTCATGACAACTGACCTATGACCTGCTCAGTATTTCCCTTTAAGTTCAGAGTATTAATTCGTACAGAAGTGTTAGTAATTGACTCTGTAACAATTAACTGTGTAGGAGTTAAGAAGTTATTTCTCTCGCTTACCCGTTTCGCAATTCTGCGCCTACGACTGTAAATCTGACACTATGTATGTCTCTAGGAGTACGTCTGATCACGATCCCATGTGCTTGGGATTCCACATTATAGGGACGGCTAAAGATTGACCCATGTAGACTTTTTGTCTAGAAATCTATTACCATCCGATACCAAAAGTGTTTGTACCTTTTCACGCAATACATATTGACGTTACTGGAAAGTTAAGCGATGCAAACCAAATAAAAGAATACATTATTGTTTTAATTGATGCGTTTACTATTTATGTTCTGATACATAATTGTACTAAAATTGAGATGTTGTATGCTATCAAAGTTTTGAAAATAGCAGTCGGTTTATTTGGTGCTCCAACTAGAATAATTATGGTAGATCAAGGTAGATGCTTTTCAAATAATAACTTTCGTAACTACTGTGAGTCCAACAATATACAACTGCATCTAATTGCAACAGGTACATGTCGGTCTAATGGCCAATTCGAACGCGTAATGAGTGCTTTAAAAAAATATGTTTACTGCTGTTGAAATAAAGAAAGAAAAAAAACCTGGCAAGACTCTATTTTGATTGATAACTTTTAAAATCTTTGGATAGCAATAGATCTTACAAGTACGCTCACAAACATTTATGAGCGATCCCGGAATGTTACGTCCCCACAGAATTTGAGATAAGTTCAGATTATGAGAATGATAACGAGGAACAGTCAGGTTTAGCCCTATGTAGTTGGCGTAAGTGGAATAAATGATGAATATGAGTAACGTGATTTATTTTGTTCACGACCTATTCCTATTTTCCGATCGTAGGTTATGTTCCTAACCCAGTTTAGCTGGTCGGAGACTGGGCGGCGGTAATGGGTTGAGGGTGCGTGATGGTGTGCTCCGTGGTGAGCTTGGCTTTGTGCAGATTAAGTCTGTTGGAGCTGTGACTTATGGATTGTGTTCCTAGTCATGGTGCAGTTTAATGCTGTTGATGCTGTGACTGATGGATTGTGTTCCTAGTCATTGTGCAGATGCACTCTGTTGATGCTGTGACTGATGGATTGTGTGCCTAGTCATGCTGCAGATGTATTCTGTAGGTGCTGTGACTTATGGATTGTGTTCCTAGTCATTGTCACTGTGGTGTTGTCGTGACTTATGGTAGCGTAAGACTTGAAAGTCATGATGATGCTTGTTGAAAAATGTATCACGTTATTATTATTGTTTGGAATCTAAAATTTTTAACATGACTAAACTGTTCTTTGTTGAGTTTGTTCATAAGTTACCTATGCTCTGTACTGTGGAGACGCGACATTCCGAACGGTTCCTACATGAAAGGTTGGCGTTTTTGCAAGGAAAAGCAAAATGCTGCACACGAGGACATGTGAGAGTCAGGATCGCCGTGTCGGCGCGCGAGACGATGGTGTCAACTCACACTTCGTCTAGTTCTTATCAGCGTGAGACGAAGGTGTCAGTCACACCTCGGCTAACTCTGAAGATTTCTATGGTCTTTGTTAGCGCGCTGAGCTTGTTGATATTAAATAATGAATAATTGTTTCGGATAAGAAAGGCGACGACGTAAATCTTATTGCGTCGAACGTGGCCAGGAGTCAGCTTGGTTTTCTCGTGGGAACGTTTTAAGACGATAAGAGTTTAGCATGATTGATTCGATGGAGCCTGGATCAGGCAGTCCCATTCAGACCACGAGATCGACTGAGCACGACTCGTGGACTCGTTACGCCCTTCTAATTCATTTAGGAAACGCGTAGATTTATAAGTTTTAAGTAGACTTCGAGAATTAGTGGGCAATATTGTTAAATAAAGTTTGAGTTACTAGTGATTATGGTGATTATAGTTACGTCGCGCGTGTCCTTTGCCCACGAACTAGACAGACAGTTACACAATGAACAATTTAATTGATAATATCCATTCTGACAATGATTGTGAGCCCCTCGCTCCGACATATATAATTATTTATTTATCTTGCATTTTTATTATGGGACCTGGCAATTGCAGGGTTTGGGGTTTAATATTATCAATTTTTCAGTCTGTATGTAATTTAGTGTTTGTAGCCAGGTGTTTATTTTCTTTTTCATTTCATTTTTAGAGAATGGGTTGATCAGTATGGTTTGTTTAATTTATTATAGATATGCCTAGCAAGAAAATGACGTTGCCGTCTAGCTGAGGCAGTCTTACATTGTACGTGTTTACAAACATTAGTGATTATAATAATATTAAGTAATAATAAGTTTATTGATTCAAAATATACATAGACACGGGTTGTATACTAGTTACATGAAAAAAAATGGAAATGGAAAAAAATAAAATAAAATAATTGTCTATAAAAACAAATCTATAAAGACAGTGATTCGACCAAGCTGAAGTGCAAATGATGGATCTTAGGTGTCGATGCTAATTCTACCATGAAACAAAAATGTGAGTTAGCTGAGTAAGTAATTCTTTTTAGATTTATTTGAGCATGAAAGGATGAATGCAGGTGTGGAGAAAAAAATTGGGGGTGTGAATGGGAAAGTGGTGTGTGTGTGTGTTCGTGTTCGTGAGTGTAATGTTAGTTGTGTTGTATATTGGTGTGTGTGTTGTGTGTTATGAGGTGTTTGTTTGTGTGTAGTGTTTTGTGTTCCTATTTAATAGTGATTTGTTAAACGATGTATGCCAGAAGAGATTCGGTGTTATTGTAGTCCTGTTGTAAGAGCCAGTCTGTAATTTTACATTTGATATTAAATTTATTTATATTTATTATATTTAATTTCTTTTGTATAATTTTATATACGTAAATACCTAACACGTAGTATTGGTGTTTCGCAAACGAGGTTTTGTGCTGTACACCAGAGGGGAGGTATGTTCGCTTCCTTGGGTTAGGTAGGGGTAGGCAGCCATGTACCCTGAGGACAGATCGAAGGACAAACAACTGACGTACCGTCACTACTTTGCAGTCAGAATAGAGTTGTGAATAGATTGTGCGTTTACTTTTGTAACTGTTGTCTATAGGTGTTATTAGGTGTGGCTTTAATGTGATATTGAGAAGATATAGCTGACTCACTGTGAGCACTTTACAATTTTGGTACAAAGTTGTGGTCGAGAACCGATACGGTTTGAACGTCAGGACTTTGAGCAATTATCTTTGAGCTCTTTCGAGGTGGATCATAATTGTTTTACAGGCTCCTCCCCACACCGTGATACAGTAACCAATTATCGATTGGGCTAGAGAAAAATATAAAGTGCGAAGAAGATTGAAATCAGCCACATGTCGAAGTTTTTTAAAGGCCCAAATAAGTATCCTAACTCGAGAGGCAGTTAGTTCGATTTGGGGCCGCCAACTTAGTTTTTCGTCCATTAATACACCTAAGTATTTTATTTTTTTTAATTGCGATATTGGAAGACATTAGCACTGGAGCCTGTTTCCAGGGAAATTGCAAGAGTGTACCTTAAGAGTTATTGCAATAGGTTTGGTTTTGGCGAAACTGAATTGCAAGTATGAAGTTTTAGCAATGTTAAGGGTAAGTAAGTTTTCTTCCAACCAGTTACTGACTTTGCAGAGTCCCAGCTTAGCCATTTGCTGCGCCTCCTCCCAAGTCTCTGCATGAAATATGAGCGCGGTGTCATCGGCGTAGCTAAATATTCTGCCCTTAATAAGTTGTTGCTGACACAAATCATTTACATATATCAGGAAGAGACTCGGGGAGAGGGCCCTACCTTGCGGCACACCACAGGTGACGTTGGCTTCGCTAACTAACGATTCCACCTATCTTTACCGTTTTGTGTCCGATCACTCAGAAACTCTGTAAATATACTGAGAGCTTCTCCCCGAATTTCTATGTGGTCTAGTTTGTTCACAAGAGTGGAAATAGACACGGTGTCAAAGGCCTTCGCAAGGTCGAGAAAAACCCCTATGCATTTCTGTTTAGCATCGACCTTCTGGGCAACGTGATCAACTGCCTCTTCTGTGCTTTTCCCAGACCTAAAACCGAATTGACCGTCAGATAGGAGTTTATTTTTTTCTAAAAAACTAATGAGAAAAAAAAAAAAAAAAAGCTTTTCTAGTATTTTTGACAATGCCGGTAAAACTGATATAGTTCTGTAGTTTTTAACTTCATCACCATTCCCGCTCTTATGAACTAGCGTGATAAGAGATTTTTTTTAAACTTCGGGGAAAACTCCCTGCTCAAAACAAATCCCAATAAGTTTTGTGATTGGGGTAATAAAAATTGCCTTGCCAGTTTTAAGTAGTTTTGCTGAGATGTTGATGATTAATATCTCGAAAAATATGCATTACCTTGTAATAAGAGTGGTAGCGTTATAATCGTGGACCCAACCCCTACCAACTTTGACCTCTTTTATCCAACCCCACCGACTAATTGAGATTACAAACTAATTTTTTTTCCGTGTGGCCGTGATAAACAAGTCTTTCCGACCACGGAATATCGCAAAATCAAATCCACAAACTCCTGTGGAGGATAGCTGGGACATCACCTAACTCGGATGCGAAAAAATCACCGAAATTGGAAAATAATCTCAAGAGATCAGTTAGTATCTCAAATAAAGTCGTTAATTAATTAATATCCATTTATTTAGTGCAGAGCTACACATAGTGCATCTGACATGGTAGATGATCGCAAGAGAGAGAGAGAGAGAGAGAGCAAATCTAAGTGTAAGAGAGCAGGGTAATAAGACTGCGTTCCATATCTCACACTCTCCCGCACTTATTTTTAACAATATTTGTTAGAAAATAACATAGGCTCCACTACCACACTAATTAAACAACTAAATTAACTTAACTAGTATCTACAGACTCTGCGCAAGTTACAATTTGGTTAACATGACGTTTCCATCTTTGACCTTCTACATCAACTATGTATGCAACACCTGGTACGGAGTTTTCTAGAATTATTCCTAAAACCCATGGCTTTCTGCCTTTCCTGTAGTCCCTGACCATAACCTTTTGACCTATTTTACATTTAATTTCCCTTTTACCTTGATCTCATTTTTCTACTACTTCCTGAACAGTATAAGACAATGGAGGTGGACGTAATAAACTGAACCTATTCCTGATTTCTCTCCCTAACACGAGACGGGCTGGAGATACCCCAGTAGTACGTTGTGGTGTACTTCTATAATCAAACAGAAACAAGTTGATAGCTGAAATAAGACTACTACCACTTTCTTTTATTTTAGTTACAGCTGATTTAAACGTTTCCACAAACCTCTCTGCCGCACCATTGGTTGCAGGGTGGTAAGGTGGACTGAAGGTATGTTTAATTTGGAATGTCTTACAAAATTCATCAAATTCGGAACTTACGAATGTTCGACCGTTATCAGTCACTAAATGGGCTGGGTAACCAAATCTAGTAAATAAACTTTTTAAAACCTCTATTGTACGAGTACGGGTAATGTTCGACATTTCAAAAGCTTCTGGCCATTTTGAATAACTATCAACAATTACTAAATACATTAAATTTTATTGTAAAATGGTCCAAGAAAATCTGCATGAATTCTATACCAAGAAGACGCAGGTATTGGCCATGGTTTCTGAATTTTAGCAGGAGTCTTACTATTTTGCAAACACACTTTACACCTTTTTGTAATATTATCAATGTCTGAGTCTATAAGGCCACCAGAAATATGAACGTGCTATTTCTTTCATACGAACTATTCCAAAATGACTTTTATGTAATTCAGACTGTAGATTTTATGAACTAGACCGACACCGAACCCAAAAATCTATACTTATAATAAATCTGTAGAAGTGAAAATATCAAAAAAATTAATGGCAGGGGCTGTTACTAGACCGACACCGAACCCAAAAATTTGATTATTTTTTTTTTTGTTGTTGTTTGTCTGTCTGTCTGTTTGTTCAGGCACCACGCAAAAACCAACCGGTTCGATTACGATGAAACTTGGTATAATTATTTTTTAATATCCTGGGCACCACACTGGTACTGGTATTTTTTATCCCGGAAAAGTATCCTATCCTACTATCTATATACCTATTAATAAAAGACAAGCCCTGACTGACTGACTCATCAACGCCCAGCCCAAACCCTTGGACCTAGAAAGCTGAAATTTTGCACAAAAGTTCCCTTTATAATGTAGGCAAGGAATAAGGAAGCTTTTTCGAAATTCAACCCCTAAGGGGGTCAAATAGGGGATGAAAGTTTGTATGAAAAATCTTATTCCTTCCGCTAGTATTTATTTGGGGGGGGTGTCAGTGTTTGTATGGAAGAATATTAACGCGCTGTCCGATTAACTCGAAACTCAATATTTATACTTAAAACCCATGGGGATGTATGGGGTAATTTCCGACACTCACGCGGGCGAAGCCGCGGGCAGCAGCTAGTCTGTAATAAACCTTAAAACTTTTGATAATATTAAATCTATTTTCGATTCCTTTTTTATAATACTCCAATTTATTGTTTCTAATTTAGATTCATTAATATAACTATCAAAGCTGAATAAATCTATTTTAGGTACAGAAGAATTTGGCTTTAAGGTGGATCCCTAGACTAGCCTCGCCATACATTTTTCAGGGGTTGTAATCTCCGTAAATAAACGGTGTCTGCAGAATAAAAGCAAGTATAATGAGACTTTATAATGTATTATGTTCGCGTAACGCCAAAATTTTATAAAAAAAACAGTATTTCTAGGAGAATTAGACCCAATAAAAAACGAAAAATCTTTACATGTGTGAGTGACCTGAATCGCGCCATCTAACAGAAATTTAAAGAACCACCAAGAAAGAGTTATTTGCTGTTGTGTTACGAGTTAACGTTCGGTAAACATTTATAATAGATGGCGCTGTTCGAAAATTCGAACAAGTCTCAAGGTTACACGTCGAGTGACGCGGCGATGCAACGTTGCCATTCAAGACGCACTGAGGACGCACTGTTGCCAAACTTCTCTAGTCAATCCATGCGTGATTGTCTTGACAACTTGCGAATCGTTTCCAAAATTGTGTTTCTAGAAAGTTAGCGCCGGCGCGCGGGTTTGCCCGCGGGTTTTACATTTTATGATTGATAAAATGTTTTTTATTAGGGAATGAGAAAGAATGCTAGAAAGTGAAAAAAAATATCTGCGATCTGCATTTGGTTCACACAGATACAATACTAATGTAATTATTGTAATATCTACTTTAAAAATATAAAGTACCTACAGATTTAAAAATCTTTCTACTGTATGTAAGTAGGTACTAATTCATTGGTTTGGGTTGAATAAAATCAGAGAATAGAAGTTCATGTAAACTTAGGGTATACCTAAATCAGGCGATCAGCGTAGGCAAATTTACCTACTTATTTTTTTTTTAATAACCTACCTACGCAATGGTGACACGTAGGTACTACTTACATCTATTGATTGAATCATATTTAATTTATGTGAAACCATCAAGATAAGTGAATATACAGACAAACCACATTGATTTTTCATAACAATTGCACATTTTAGTATTATTAGCACACGTCAAAGTGCTTCGAGATAAATTGGTCTTGCCATCTAAGAAGTTTACCAAGAAAAAGGGGAAATAAAACATAGGGCAGTATTTTAGTAGTAAGTTGTAGGATGTTCTGATATTTAAAACGATGAATGATATAGGTACAGCAGTGCTGTACATCATTCATTTATGGTTTCGGGGTTTTTAACTGTCAGCGAAATGACGTTCTCAAAATGGTAGCTGTAGTTCCAATTTCGCTCGTCTGAACAGCTAAGTAAGTAGTAAGCACCATTCAGGTTTAGAATTGGTGACTGGGGCTACTACTGAGAACCATTCATACGAGTGCCATCCGTGAAAGAGTTTTTATTTAAAAGTGAAGTGTTTTTGTGTTTTATTGACGGTAAGTGTTATTTTTATGTACAAAGGATTCTTTTCTGCTTGAAGGTGATACAGAGTTATATTATAATAGTAATTACCCTTAAAACTTAAAAAAGTGTAAGATTTAGACAAAATCAAACGTTAGCAACACTCGTTGATTGTCATCACATCACATACCTACCTACTCTAAATTTCAAATATTTCCCCCTAATAGGGACGTCAATTCTCTATAAAAACTCACTTTGCCTACCCCAGAGGGACGAAAGGAACCAAAAAAAACTCTCTGAAAAAGATCCGTTACTGAATTGATTCGAAAGGAAATATGAAAAATCGATTCACAAATAAAGAAATGATTTTCCAAAAATCAATCATTCGTTTTCGATGAAATTCGCAATGTAGGGGTTTACGGGGTGTACGTTACCCTAGCAAGAAATGAATCGATTCAGTACTGACTCGATTCAGTACTAGATATCGATTTGAAAAAACGTTTTTATTTGTTCCAAAAAATCGATTCTTTGCTCAATCGATCTCAGATTGACATCTCTATTTGGTCTGTTCTCATGTTCTGTCAGTTATTTTGCAAATTTTCACACACTGCTTGATTGATGGTGACAAATGGTGGTGTTATTTCTGACTGATACAAATTTCTTGAAGCATTTCATAATTACGATACTTTTGCTGTTGTGTTTAATTATTCTTTTTGATTACAGATTGAATTGCAACTCTGCCTAAGATGAATCCGACTAATAAACTTGCCTATATACGACATATGTATTCAGGGCCGCGAAAATCACGGAAAAAAGTGCAAGCAACATTGAAAAGACATTATGGAAATTCTTCTAATGATTTTTAGTGAGTAAATAAGATTCCCATAAGAATCAGATTTACGTGAATGTACCTATGAGTGTATTTGATACTCGTTGGCCCGTGATGTAATGTCTTCGTTTGCCGTTGGTTTGCCGCCATTTCTTCTGTAGACCCTTGTCTGTTACGATACCTCCAGGAGATTTATGACAATTGTTTATCTATTGTGTCTCGTCGATAACAGTAGGAAAAAAAGAAACGGCTAGCTCGATAAGGTTAGTTTCAAGTAGTGTATTGAGCAAGTTTTATCAAATTGCAGTCGGCTGGAAGCATGGCGTAACAAGAAAAAAAAAGTAGTGGAAGAAACCGCGGACTGCCCTGTTGTGTTTAGGTAGGTACAGACATATCAATATTTTTCTGTCTCTCAACATTGTTTTTAATAACTGTACTTATTTCATTTATTTGTTTTTTATTTCAGTCCAAATACAACTCAAGATCATGATCAGCTATCCAACCCTTCCACAGCACAAGATACGCCCAAAACGTATTCACGTGGTATACCACAAATTCGTCACGAAGCCATAGCCTGCAGCTCTAGCTCTAATAGAGTTGAATCTGTTACAGAGCAAGTAGAGACTGTTGATTTTGATTGGCCGCAACCCGATCCACAGACTGAAGCTTATCAACTAACTGTGCAAAGAACATCAAGTGACAACTTATCAGGTTTGGTAGGGTACCGTATTGTTGACTTGAAACATGTGATCCAATGGGCATTTCAAATGGAAAAACATCGTCAGTCTTGTGAGTCATCTCAAATTGAGTATATTAGTGAACACCGGAAAGGATTTCACAGTTTGTTAACATTTAAATGTAGCATGTGTAATAAAATATGGCAGCAAAGCACAGAGAAGAAGCAGAAAGTTAACACTGCATTTGTATGGGCAACTGTGACTGCTGGAAGTTACTACACGCAAGCAGCACACATCACTAGTCTAATAGATATACCAACAATGACCGGACAAACGTTCCGTTCAATTGAAAAACAATTGGGCAATGTATGGCATGAACATTTGACCGAAGAAATAAAGAAAGCTGGTGAGCAAGAAAGGTCTATTGCTATTGATAAAGGAAATGTTTCTACAGATGGTATTCCATACATTACTGTATATGTAGATGGCCGATGGTTGAAAAGGTCATATGGTCACAACTTTGATTCTTCATCTGGAATGGTAAGTCCCAATTTGATACCATATTTTTGTGTTCATTTCATTAGTACTCTTTTGCTTGTCAACATATTTTACACAATGTTCAATGTTTTGATTTATGATTTCTTACAATATTTGAACTAAGAACTTTTATTTTAGGCCTGCATTATTGGAAAGGAAACCAAGAAATGTCTTTTTCTTGGTGTCAGGAACAAATATTGTTATACATGCCAGTATTATGAGCGAACAGGTTCAGACACTAAAAGTCATGGTTGCTGCAAAAACTTTACAGGGCCATCTACTGCGATGGAATCTGATATAATTGTTGAAGGATTTCAACAGAGTGAGAATATGCATAATCTTCGGTACCTAAGTTTTGTAGGAGATGGGGATTCTTCAGTGTTTGCTAATTTGAAAGAAAAGGTGTCTTATGGAAACCAAATAAAGAAAATTGAATGCAAGAATCATGTTATAAAAAACTACACGAGTGCACTTTACAAGGTATACAACCACTTCTTAGTGTTATAATAATTATTTTACACTAGCTTTTACTTGCGGCTCTGCCCGCGTTAAAATGTTTACCTGGATAAAAAGTATAGTAAGTCCTATGTCGCGGTTATAAAATATCTGTGTGACTAATTTCATCCATCTCAGTTCAGTAATTTTTCAGTGCTTGGTATACATTTAATATAAAAAAAAAAAAAACATAAAGTAGGATTTAGCTACTATAAAATAAATGTTCCTGTCTTTTTCAACCGACTTCCAAAAAGTATTAGGTTATCAATTCGACTGTTTGTCCACCGATTTCTCAGCCAATTGTCGACTGATTTTCAAAATTCTTTTTCAACGTTTTTTTGTCACAAATGAGGACCTGGATCCCAGGGAAATTGAGGGTAAACCTCAAATTTTATTGGCATTTTCAATGTTTTTTGTTGTTTTTAGAAGTCGGTTGTATTTTTTTCAAAAAAGATTTTTTCTCTTCCTGTGTTTTAATATTTATATTTTATTTAAGATTTTAGGTAATACGAAACTCCCTCTGTATGGACGAAATATTTTGAAGCCTAAATTGATGAAATTGACACTAGTAGCGCGAAAGATTATTGTTCACAATAGCAGTCAGCCAGGTTCAATGGCTGATGATTTAAGGAATAGTCTACTTCATGTATTTGGACAGCATGAAAAATGTAAGGAATATTACTGTTCAGTGAATTAATTACCACCTGACGAGAATAAACAGCAAGACAACCAAGTAGAAATCCTAAGAAATACAGCACCAGAGGTCTGGGCTCTTATTTATGCTGCAAATGAAAGAATTGCTTTGAAAGCTGGACGGTTGTCTAACGAGACAACAAACGTTGCAGAGAATTTTATGAGTGTCATTAATAAATTTAACTGTGGAAAACGACTCAGTCTTGGAAAAGTAGGCTCTTATCAGCGGCGTGTTCATGTAGCAGGTAAATAAGTTTTTTTATAGATATTTTAAAACAATATATGAAATCTCTAGCAACCCCCATGATCTAGGACTTCTTCTCTTCATAATATAAGAGGTTTTTCTCAACTTATAGAACTTTCAATGGTCATCAATGAAAGCTTAGGTTGCAAACAGACATGTATGTGACTATGATTTGGTTTTTCAGGATTGTCTCATTCTGTAGGACATAAATGGCATCAAACTGCATGGAAAAAGAAGACAACACAGAGCCCTGGACAATATTTTAAAAAATATGTCCATCAAAAACAGAGAAGTAGATTGCGCCAACAGAAAATGACTCGAAAACGGGTTTTTACTGAAAAGACTAAAACTCAACCTGATAAGGACTATGGCCCAGAAGCAAGTGACCCTGTCGACATTAATGAGGTAGAATTAAAACGGCTCTGTGAATTGAGATTGCTTAAATTCCAAGAAGATACACAAAAAATAGTACTAATTGAAAACCAGACTATGGGTCAACATGATAATGAAAAGTATCTCTCATACAGATCTGACCGTCTCACAGAAAGTCAGTTTGGAATGGTAAGATATCAGCCATCCTCTTATTGTTTCTTACTTTCTAAGAAGCCACAGCTCAAGCCAGTACAAGAATTATGATTGTCACTTTGTTCATTTTAGGTTTGCAAACGTCGTAATGCCACACCATGTCACAATCATGTGAAATGCATTCTCTACAAAAATAATATTTGTACTAAAGATATGATGTATGGACAACAAAATGAACATTTTGCAAAGAGCATGTTTATGCAACAATATGGCAAAATTGTCAGGCCATCAGGTCTATTTATTGATGAAGAATTTGGATTCTTAGCAGCTAGCCCTGATGGTAAGATTATTCAATAATAAAAATATACAAATAACTAGCTTTTGCCTGTGGTTCCGCCCCCATGGATCTTGTGTCGCATGGATTTTTTAATTTGGTTCAGTGGCGTAGGCCTAAAAACTGTTCTTTTTTACAGGTATTATAGAAGCAGAAAATACTATTGTAGAAATAAAATGTTTTCCCTCCTTGGAAAGGAAATCTCAAAATATTAGAGAAGCATCAGAAAATAGAAATTTTCCTATTCATTTGGAAAATGATGTTTTAGTTATGAACAAAAAGCATAATTATTATTATCAAGTAAGTAACAAAGATCATTATTTCTTGGTTCATGTATGTATAAATATAATGTATTTCTTGGATTGTTTCTCAGCTATTATTATTTTGATTCTAGGTCCAGGGTCAATTGCGAATTACCAAAATGAGTAAATGTTACTTCATTTGCTTTATATCTCTCACCAAACCATTGACTGTCATAGAAGTTAACCGGGATGAGGAATTTATCAACGCTATGATGCCGAAGTTGGTAACATTTTTCAAAACATGTGTACTGCCGGAAATTATTTTGAGACGAGTTGAGAAAAATGCTAAATGTCTAGACATCAAGGAATTAAAAGGTATGAAAAATATAAGTCTTACTCATTTCCTAACTTATTCCTCAGGTTTCTGAGGTGTGGGTTCAGTAAGAATAGTCTAACAAAACTGTGTAAATTCATTTGTTGCAGCGAAAACTGTGTCTCCCAGCAATTGATTCAGATCGCACGGAAATGATATAAATGGAAGTAAAAAGTGACAAGCAGAAGATTTCTACACGCCGCCGTCGGAGAACATATTTTATTACTAGCTGCTGCCCGCGGCTTCGCCCGCGTGAGTGTCGGAAATTACCCCATACATCCCCATGGGTTTTAAGTATAAATATTGAGTTTCGAGTTAATCGGACAGCGCGTTAAAATTCTTCCATACAAACACTGACACCCCCCAATCCCCCTTTAGGGGGTAATTTAGACGAAGGAGGAGGCGGAGCGCGTGATGGAGAGGCAAAGTTCGCGCCCTCACGCGCCTAGCCGCTGTAGAAGACGCCCTGGGCGTTGGGACTCCTTGGAGGATTCCCGGCCACCGTAGGCGCGGGCTTGCGGGCGGTGAGCAATGGGTAGCTCGCCCCCGATAAGGACCAGGCCCGGGTCGACGGCGCGTCGTGTTCCACGCGCGCCTCAAAGAGATGTCAGCAAAACTGACGGGGTCCGCTAGGACCGTTGCCCGTCGGGGTTGCGGGTAGTCCTAAGGGGAAACCGTGGCCCCTGGCATGGCAAGGGAAGGAACACGGGTGGGTTTTAGTCAGTAAAAGTCTGACACGCCCTCCCGCTCCGCCCAGAGCGGGAGACGTCATTGGATGATTTCACACCCAAAAAAAAAAAAAAAGATAAAAAAAAAAGATAAAAAAAAGGGGGTAATTTAGAAAAACAAAAAACTACAAACTTTATAATTTATTTAGATAACTATTCGTGCGAAGTTTCGTGTTTATTACCTCAAGGAATAAGATTTTTCATACAAACTTTCATCCCTTATTTTACCCCCTTAGGGGTTGAATTTCGAAAAATCCTGATACACGTTATTCTTAATTTTTGGGTTTAAGTATAAATATTGAGTTTCGAGTTAATCGGACAGCGCGTTAAAATTCTTCCATACAAACTTTGACACCCCCCAACCGTAGGATAGGGTACTTTTCCGGGATAAAAAGTACCCAGTGTGGTGCCCAGGATATTAAAGAATAATTATACCAAGTTTCATCGTAATCGAACCGGTAGTTTTTGCGTGATACTTGAACAAACAGACAGACAGACAGACAGACAGACAGACAGACAGACAGACAGACAAAAAAAAAATTAATCACACTTTTGGGTTCGGTGTCGGTCTAGTAACACCCCCTGCCATTAATTTTTTTGATATTTTCAATGTACAGAATTTTGACTTCTACAGATTTATTATAAGTATAGATAGTATTTTTTATGTATCTTTGTATGGTGGAACGAGTCGATGGTTCGAATCCAAGCCGACACTTTGCTTTGTGTAAATTATTTCATCACCACTGTTCAGAGGAGGCCTGAGTCTCAGCAGTGGGAACATTATAGACTAATTATTATGCTATTTTTGTACGTAGCGATGTATAGTTTATGTTATTTGTTAGTTTTATAAGATTTTTCTGTGTACATATGTTTCACTCATGTATTTAGGTACCAGCCAAACAATTCAATTGTAAAAGAATATTTATTGTTCAAAGTTGTATAATAAGTGGGTATTCTTGAAATATAAATGTTATGGTTAGCTACTCATTATAATGTTTTTTCATGAGTTGTATTGCAATATGTAGTTAGCTAGCGACCTCGACAATAATTGATCATATTGTAATTAACTTCTTATTTATTTTACTTCGATGGTCCTAGTTTATCATTTATGACTTCCATTTACTGCGATATGTGGGCGGGCACGCCCTTTATGCCTGGAGGCTTTTATCTAGATATTAAGTTCGGTTTACCTTTAGTTTTTTTATTTCTGCTTGAGTATTAGTTCTCGATGTTTTGGTTGGTATATTGGCGTGTGCTAGCTGACATATGGCTGTTCATTAAATGTATGTTTTGCGAAACTATTGTATAGAATCAATTTTCTAACTGAACAGACAGCTGTGCTGCTGGGGAGTTTGTTGCGCCACTTCTTCTTCCCAGCTAAAGCACTAGGAAGTGGGGTGGGCGTTTTGGGGGACTGTCTTATGTAATTTTGACGTTTACGTGTACGACGACACTTACGCGTGATGTTACATAAATTGTAATCTACGTACATAATTCTTTCTAATACCAAATTCGATATTTGTATGAAAATATTAACCATAGATAAATATTATTAATTTATAGTAAGATACAATAAAACGCTTTACAATTGAATACATAATCTTTTATTTATTTAGTACTAGATTAAGAAATAGATTGGAACAAAACAATCCTCTAGTAATTTAAAGTATGCTTAATTAGTAAATTAATATTTGTTTTCAGTTTTTGCTATAATGTAAGGATATTCATCTTATAAATAATTTGGTCCTCTTTCTTTAAATTAACGCCATCTGGACATTTTAATTTCCAACCATGTTTGAATAAAACGACATCTAGTGGAGTCGGAAGTTACTCCTATTTACTTTGCATGTGTGTGTAAAGAGTAAATTCATGCGGCTAAATCATTATTATGTTCTAATCTTTGTATGATACCAGTTAACAAGCACAGTGATGATCTAAAAAAATCAAGTTAATGCCCTAGGTTTCGCTAAGAATAAAGTTGTTTATTAAAAATTTCTATGTTAGGTGTAAAAATTGAAAATGTTCGAAATTGTGGATGTGTCGCCATCTAGCGACAAAATGGCAGTGAGATCATCAAGCATCCACCTTAATGTAACTTCCTTATTATTATTATAATCCTCCACTGTTCTGGACAAAAAATCTGCTGGATTTGAAGCAGTTTTAATGTGTCTTACTTTGTAATTAAAAGCTGTCAAAAATATAGCATAATGTTGTAATCTCTTAGCAGCCATTTTTGGAATACTTTTAGTAGGGCCAAAAATACGTACCAAAGCTGCATTATCAGTCTCTAATTAGAAAAATCGCCCATAGATATTATAATTATAAAATTTTGTTATTCCAAAAATTATTGCCATGGCCTCTTTATCAATTGTGGAATATTTCTGTTCCACTTCACTCAGATTTTTGCTAGCATGACAGATGAGTTTAACAACACCATTTTTATCTCTATTTGATAAAACTGTTCCCAGACCAGTTTCAGATGCATCACATGTCAAAATCAGTGGAAGTAGTGGATCATAATATTTTAAATTCTTTGCTGAAGCCCAAGTTTTTCTTTATTATTTGAAAAGCTTTTTCACATTCTGGTGACCAGTTAAATCTATCTTTCTTTGTACAATCATATAAAGACGTTAAAACTGTTGCTATATTTTCTAAGAAACGAGAATAATAATTAATTTTACCCAAAAATGATTTCAGTAATGTCAAATTAGTTGGTGCTTTTGCCTTTAATAATGGATCAATATTTGACTGTTTAACACTGATACCATTTTTGTTTACATGGTAACAAAATACATCTAAACTAGTAGTAAACAACTTACATTTCTCTAGTTTTAACTTAAATTCACTTTCTTGAAGTCTACTTAAAACCTTAATTAAAATATCTAAAGTTTCTTGCAAAGTTATTTCCTTTAATATAGATATTATCTATGAATACAATAGTGTTTGGAATCTTTTTGGTCATTAATCGTTGAAATGAACCAGGTCCTGTACTCACTCCAAATGGAAGGTATATCTGAAAGTACCAACTTCTGTTACAATAGTAGTGCAATCTTTACTTTCATCACTAATAGCAGCTTGTAAATATGCTTCCTTTAAGTCCAGTTCGCAGTAATATACGCCATGTTTGAGTTTGTTCAAAATGTCCTTAACATGAGGAAGTGGAAAGTGATCAGACTGTAAAGATGAATTAACTTTTAGTTTATAATCACGACAAAGACGAACTGAGCCGTCTGGTTTCAAAATCGGAACTACTGGTGTGCCCCATTCACTTTGTTCTACTATGCTAATTCGACCATTTTTAAGCAATCGTTGTACTTCATTATTCTCGGGCCGGTCTCAACTGAGCACGGACGCGTATTGCTTGCCGAAGTGACAAGTGACTCATCGCGAGAATAATGTCGTCAAAAACTGTAAAGTGTGTAAATTGCAATGTTGTGATTAACGAACTTCTAGCGTTTCTAAGAAATGTGTTGGAATTTATGGGCGAAGTGAGCATTCATCAGTTGTGTACATCGTCTTTCGCAGCTGATGATATTATAAACGCGAAAACACTGCTATTTGAATCGCTTCCCACCTCGAAGAAGATGCCAGTTCGTCGAAAAGACGGCAAGAAGAAAATGTCCAGAGATTTAGATGACATAATATGTCTAATGAAAGCAACGGATCCGGACTTATTCCCTATATTTGTGGCCAAGGAGTTACATAAACTTCCACCTGTAACCTTTGATCATGTGGATGCAACCCGACTTTTAAAGGACATCTTGATATTACAAAACAAGTGCAGGGTTTTGGAAGACAAAATGGTAACCAAAGAACAGTTTGATGTGCTTAAATTTGAGGTACAAAATGTGAAGTGTGCATCGTTAATAGACAATTACGGCACGCCTTATATTAACATAAATAAAAGGCGAGGTGCTTGTCTGGAGAATAGTGTCATATTAGATAATAGTGGCCCTATAGGTTTGCAGTATGTGCCGATATCGGCCACGCAATTAACAGCTGATACAAGAGCGAATGACTCAGCGATGGGGAATTTGCCAAAAATAAGTGCAATAGATCGCGTTAATGACGGTGACTCGAAAAAATGAAAACAAATACACGCAGCGACGATAGTGAAGGATGTGAGCGAGAGCGAAACATCAAAAAGAAGCACACGCAAGAGCATGACGTTTGCAGAGACAGAAACAAGTAACGCGGCTGGTGTGACCTTGAACGAACCAATCACGGCGCTGACAAGGTTTGCGCCTGGGCCGATCGAGTCCCCTACCATCGTTACGTATGCTACTGCGATGTTGACTGGAACAAAATCGAGTGAACTACAAACAGTGAACAGTTCGAGTTTGTGTAAATCTAATGTGAATAGTGAGCAAATGGTAGTGGATCGTAATAAGGATTGGAAGTTAGTACAAAACAAATCATCAAAACAAAAGCGGTTAGTTAGTCAGAGGGGGCGTGCTTCCACTGAGCCTAATGTTAATTTTCGGGCAGCCGATGTTAAAGTGCCATTGTTAATCTCAAACGTTAGTACTGAAACACAAGAAAATTATATTATTAGTTACATAAAGACTAAAACAAATGAGAGTGTGTCTTTAAAAAAGATTAACATTAAGTCTTTTAAAAAGTATAATGCTTATAAAGTATTTGTTTCAAAACATAAAGTTGATATATTTCTAAATGACCAGCTGTGGCCGGAAGGCATCACTTTTAGGCGGTTTGTACATTTCATGTATCGAACCAAGCCAGAGTCTAGAGTTAAAGTTGATTAAATGTTTTTACAATGTTAAGTAACACCAACAAGTACTCAACGTTTACTAGTTTTAATTGTCAGTCAGCAAAACGCTCTATTGATAACATTCGAGCAATCTGTGCTTGGTCAGATGTTGTAGCCCTCCAAGAGACATGGCTTCTTCCCCATGACATATTGATGTTAGGAACCATAAGTCGAGACTTTGAATTTACTGGTAAGTCAGCGGTTGATACAACCGTCTGACCGTTAAGAGGAAGGCCGTATGGGGGAGTGGCCATTCTCTGGAGGAAAGGCATGTTTGAGTCGGTCTCTGTTTTGGACTGTGGTAGTAAACGGATTGTGGCTATAAAGGCAGCCATTGGTGAGCGCTCCATTCTGATTTTTTCTGTCTACATGCCTACGGACTCGCCAGAGAATTTGACTATGTTTACGGATATATTGAGTGAGATAAATGCTATTGTAGCAAGTTATGATATTGAAAATGTTTTCATATTGGGAGATTTTAACGCGCACCCCAAACAAAACTTTTATAATGAATTGACTAGCTTCTGTACAGACCAGTCATGGGTTTGTGCCGATATTGTGTTCCTAGGTGCTGAGCAAAATCACTACACATTTGTTAGTGATGCGCGTGGGTGTAGGAGATGGCTCGATCACTGTGTGGTATCTTTATCAGCCTGGCACACTGTTGTAGATGTAGGTATTAAAGAAGATGTGTGTTAAGGGTGTGGTTCAATGGTAAAACAACGAGAGTGAGCAAAAGGTTTGTATTTTAAAACTGTAGGGTTGGATGACAAAATTTTTAGGTTAGGAAGCGCGCGCTGTCTCTAGCGTAAGATATGGCACTGCGTCATCTATTACTTATAATAAATCTGTAGAAGTGAAAATTCTGTACATTGAAAATATCAAAAAAATAAATGGCAGGGGGTGTTACTAGACCGACACCGAACCCAAAAATGTGATTAAATTTTTTTTTGTCTGTCTGTCTGTCTGTCTGTCTGTCTGTCTGTCTGTTTGTTCAGGTATCACGCAAAAACTACCGGTTCGATTGCGATGAAACTTGGTATAATTATTCTTTAGTATCCTGGGCACCACACTGGGTACTTTTTATCCCGGAAAAGTATCCTATCCTACGGTTGGGGGGTGTCAAAGTTTGTATGGAAGAATTTTAACGCGCTGTCCGATTAACTCGAAACTCAATATTTATACTTAAACCCAAAAATTAAGAATAACGTGTATCAGGATTTTTCGAAATTCAACCCCTAAGGGGGTAAAATAAGGGATGAAAGTTTGTATGAAAAATCTTATTCCTTTAGGTAATAAACATGAAACTTCGCACGAATAGTTATCTAAATAAATTATAAAGTTTGTAGTTTTTTGTTTTTCTAAATTACCCCCGAAAGGGGGATTGGGGGGTGTCAGTGTTTGTATGGAAGAATTTTAACGCGCTGTCCGATTAACTCGAAACTCAATATTTATACTTAAAACCCATGGGGATGTATGGGGTAATTTCCGACACTCACGCGGGCGAAGCCGCGGGCAGCAGCTAGTCGCAAATAAAAATGGCGGTTCGGGACTCGCCCTTTCACCCGCTGTGACCTCGCGCACTCCCTTCTACAATTGTATAAAAATGCATGACTTTATTGCGTCGCTAACATCCCCACCCCAGTGCTGCCTTAGCAGCACTAATCATCAACTGGTATCCGAGCGATACGCATGACCGGTCTAGTCAGCATGCCTGATTTGGTCTTTAACCGAACCATGCTGACTCGGTCGTCTTTGCCAGGAATCACTTCCTGAACTATTCCTTTGGGCCAAGAGTTGCGGGGACTGTCAGGGTCCACTATAAGTACGAAGTCACCCACTTGTAAATTTTTATGTTCCTCTTGCCATTTCTTGCGGGGTAGCAAGTCTGGCAGTACTTCCTTGACCCATCTACGCCAGTACATGTCAGCTAATCTTTGTGAAATTCGCCAGTGTTTCGCAGATAACTGTCTGAATCGTCAAATCTTCCGATGTGGGGTAAGGCAGACGACGAGCCCAGCAAGAAATGATTAGGAGTTAACGTTTCAGGATCATTTGGGTTCACAGATACGTGAGTTAATGGCCGGCTGTTCACCATATTCTCTACTTCTGACAGCAGCGTGTTTAGAGTTTCATCTCTGGGAGCACGTTCTTTTAGAATTATTTTCAGGCTGGTCTTTACGCTTCTAATGAGCCTCTCCCACGCCCCACCCCAGTGGGGACTCGCGGGCGGTATGAAAGTCCATTTGGTACCGCGATTTAAGGCCTCATCTTTCAGCACTTCTTCGTCTAGTTCTTTTAAAGCCTTTTTCAGCTCCGTATCTGCTCCTCGTAAATTTGTTCCGTTGTCGGAGTATAAATATTGGGGCCATCCCCGTCTAGCGGCCATCCTTCGTAATGCCATAATAAATGAGTCGGTTGTAAGGTTTGTGACTACTTCCAGATGGATTGCTCGTACTGTCAAGCACGTGAATAAGACGCCGTACCTTTTCTCGCGGCGCCTTCCCACCGTGACTTCCATGGGACCAAATAAATCAACACCGCAGTAAGTAAAAGGCCGTTCATGATGGGCCATTCGAGCACCAGGTAAGTCTCCCATTCTCGGTACTTCTGGTTTGGATTTTCTTATTCTGCAAGTTGAACATTTAGATGTTACATGTTTAACGGTAGGTCTAAGTCTGGTGATCCAGTATCTTTGCTTGACTTCATTTACTACTGTTTCTTGATTTCCGTGTGCGTAGTAGTAATGATAATACTTTACGATCAGTCTCGCAATATAACTTCTTCCATCTAATATTACAGGGTTTTTTGTTTCAGGTAGAATGTCAGGAGCAGCTCCGATGCGGCCACCGACGTGCATGACTCCGTGTTCGTCCAGGTAAGGAGACAAGGTAAGTATGTTACTTGTTTTTGGTACACATCTGTTGTTTTTTATTTCAGCTAACTCCTTGCTAAACGATTCAGCTTGTGATTTCTTTAGTAATAGTATTTCAGCTTTCTTCATAGTGTCGTCGATCTCACAAGTAAGCTTCTTGCATTTATTTATAAATTTGAGTACCAAAGAAGCCGATCGACGTAAGCGAAGCCAGGAACTAAATCGAGTTGCATCAGGCACGGGTAAGTTAATTTCTTGTACATCTATTCTTATTAAATTAATACACTCCAATAGTGTTTCTTTTCTTTCAACAGATATGACATCATGCGGCCATTCGTATTCTTTACAGCGTAAGAATGGAGGTCCATACATCCATTCATCTTGCAGGACGGGGCGAATGTAGTTTTCCCTAGTAGCAATATCAGCTACGTTTAGTTTCGTGGGCACGTATCGCCATTCATTGATCTGCGTTAACTCATCAATTTCGCCTAAACGGTTTGCTACGTATACTTTATAGTCGCGAGCATCATTTCTTATCCAGTGTAGCACTGTTGTCGAGTCACTCCAGAATATCCGTTGCTAAGGTTTTATAGTATGTTCTCTAGCAACTGAGTCTGCTAGTCTACTCGCTAGGACAGCAGCTTGAAGTTCCAAGCGTGGAATAGTTATTGGTTTGTTTCCTACAACCAGACATTTACTCGCGATGAATGCTACGCGTGTATTATTCTTCTCGTCAATCCATCGCCAGTACGCGACGGCGCAGTACGCCTTGCTAGACGCATCACAAAATACATGCATCTGTAGATGTTTATAACTATTTTGAGTAATAATATTTCGGTCATTGCCATCGCAACAGCTGTGCGTCGTAGCCCTCGTAGCCGATGTCGCGTCAGCTACGCTCGTAGCAAAATTCGTAGCACTCGTAGCCGTGGCGCTTGATGTGGATGGTGGGGAGATTTTATTTTTCTTCTCGCTCTCTCCTGTAGTAGCAGCCGGATAGTGCCTTGGCAAGCTAATATCTTCTAATGATTTCAATAAACAAATCCATTTTGACCATTTCTCAAACACTGAATCAGATATATAATCATCCCAATTTATCTTTAATTTCCATGTTTCTTGTAATATAATTTTGCCACTAATGGTGTACGGTGCTAGAATCCCATATACGTCAAAAATGAACATTATCACACGTAACATTTCTCTCTTGGTGGGCTTTTGTGTCCCATTTATAATAGTTTCGGGTATCCGCTTGAAAGATACGTCGAATCTCAAAGTATCATCACTTGGATGCCAAATCAATCCAAGCGTGCGTTCGCCTTCATACTGCTGACCTATTTTGAATTTGACGGCTGCATCGCCTAGTAAATTTCTAGGTAGGCTCGCAAGTACTTGTTTACTATTACTCGTCCAATTCCGCATCTCGAACCCGCCTTTCTGGTGGATGGACATGACGTCATGAATCAGTTGTATCGCGGTCTCTTCGTTAGGTAGACTGTCTATATAATCATCCATATAATGACTTTTATATATAGCAGCAGCCGCAGCGGGCATTGATGACTCATACTGCTTTGCGTTTTTGTTTTTAACAAATTGGGCTAAAAGGCGAGCAATTAGCACCAAAAATTAGAGATGTCATCACGTAGGTGTTTATAGACCCTTCTGGTTCTTCTCTATATAGAAATCGGAAGGCATCCTGGTCTTCTGGTCGAATTTTGACTCGAAGGAACATGTCTCTAATGTCTCCAGATACGGCCACTTGATTTTCTCTGAATCGCAACATAATGCCGAATAACGACATAAGTAGGTCAGGACCTTTTAATAAGCAGTCATTGAGTGACAACCCATTTGTCTTAGCCGCTGCGTCAAACACGAGACGCAGTTTCCCCTTGTTAGGATTATCGACTCCGAAGTGAGGTAAGTACCAAGTTCTCGGCGGTGTAAAATTTAAGTTGTTACATCTTTTTGCGTAGTTGTTATCAAGTAGATGTCATATGCGTTCTTCGTATCTTTTCGCATATTCTTTGTTTTTTTTTAATTTTAATTCTACTCCTTTCAGTCTACACAGAGCCGTCGGGTACGAGTCCGGCATCACACATTTCTCGTCTCGCCAAGGTAAGCCGACATGCCATTGACCATTGATCAGTACAGAGGTTCGTTCTAGACTTTCTTCAGCACGTAAGTCTTCCGAGTTCTGTCTTGCCTCGCCAGACACGCCCATGGAATCGATTGAGAACGATCTTCGTACCTCCTCCTGGATCTCTCGCAGTATACATTCGTTTTCTATCACGTCACTAGTGAGAAACAATGAGCAGTGACGTATAGCAGAATCAGGTAAGTAAACATTAGGCACCCTTCCATGCAGGCACCAACCCAGTGGCGTCCGGGTGGCACAGGGTTCATCAGGTCTACCCACCCTCATTTCCAGAGGTAAGAGAAGGTGACAATTATCTTGTCCGATTAAGATTTGTGGTTGTAGTTGTCTATTTGTGCATAAATTATGACTGATATCACATAGGTGCGTGTAGTTTTTGATATTAACTGTAGACAAACTTGGTGGTAAGTTTAATTCTTTAACGATTCGCGCGTCGATTGTAAACATCTTGTTATCAACACCACACAAAGTCATCTTTGTGCGCTGTGCGTTGCACACTAGTTCGGTGTCGTTCCACGCGCCACACACACGAAGGCATTCTCGGCGGCTGCGCAGCCCCACTTTCTCCGCCAGCGAAGCGCTAACCAACGACACAGTGGAGCCGTCGTCTAGCAGCGCGGTCGTGCTCACACTTCCGTTCGGTCCGTGAATGCTTATAGGTATAATTTTCAACATTACGGAACAGCTGACATTAATATTTGTTATTGTTTCGGATGGAACCTCAGTATCGGGTGGAGCTTCGGGTTGTACCGCTGGCACGGATTCACTGTTTTCTTGACGCGGCACATAATGTAATAATCGGTGATGAGATTGTCCACAATTGTTTACGTCACAGCTGGGAGCTGTGCACGTGTCCTTACGATGATGCGCTAGTAAACACTTATTACAAATACCGTTACGCTTTACGTGCAGCCGTCTGTCCTTTCGTAGTGATTGTTTAAACTTTTTACACTCAGTTAATTTGTGACTAGCAGTACGACAATAACGACACTTTTCTTCACTTTGTCCATCTTGCACTAGAACAGTTTGAATATTGTTCACTTTATCACTATGTTTACGTCTGGAATTGTCCGATCTAGGTTGTAATAAAGTAGCACTACAGGTTGATATTTTCACAGCTTCTTCGGTGAGGAAATCTGACAGCACATCTAGTCTAGGTTTTGGTGATTCGGCAGTAATAAACGGGTAACTATAGTCTGTCCACTTCGCGAGCAGGGTAGTGGGTAGCTTGAATAGGATTATGTTAGCTACTTCCATGCCTTGTAGATATTCATGGCGGCCAAGGGCTCGTACAGCTGCGACGTAGTTCTTTATTTTGACAGAAAAGGGTACTATTTCTCGATGGTAATGTGTAGTCATGTTGTTCATTTTTTTAATGTCTGACACGATGCGGGAAAGAATGACGTCAACGTTTCCGAATTGCAGTTTTAACGTGGAAATTACGTCTGCAGCTGAAGCACCACTGATAAGCAGGCCGGTTACGGCTTCTTGAGCGGCGCCGCGTAGACATCTACGTAACCGCCAAAGGTTTTCTTTATTCGTAAAATTACAGATTTCTGTGGATTCCATATAAGCTTGCTCGAAATGGATCCACTCTTTTGGGTCGCCACTGAAACTAGGGAGTTCTTTCGGTATGCTGAGACGACTTAATAGTTTGGTATTTTGCTGGATGTCGGAGGACGAGACGAGTTCTTTGATTGCGCTCGCAAGCTGTTGAACTGCTCCTTCTGTGTCGGCCGGGTTCATGTGCGACTTGCGTTTATCAAGCTGCTGTAGTTCTTGTTGACTATGCTCCAACCACTTTTCAATATCACCCGCGCCGTTATTTTGCTCCGATGTTTCTGATGGTGGACTGTATTCTTCTTCGAGTTCTGCTAGGTCCGCCGCTAGTTTTCTATCGATGAGTTCCATTTCAATACGCGCTTTCGCCTGGGCTGCTTCTAGTTCCAATTTATTTTTCTGTGCTTGAATCGATTGTGACGATGACGGTTTCTTGGACTTGACCGACTGACGTGATGTATGTGAAGGCGGATTTTGTTTTCCAGTTCGTTCCGATTTCACTACACTCGCGGCACAAGAACTTTTTACTTTAAGTTCATCATCCTTCTTCTTCACTGGTGTAGGCGGTGGCATTTCATGTGCTCCGGTTACCGATTGTAACTTTGCCTCCAACTCCTCCTTTTCTCTGAGTTTGCTAGTGGTACTGCGGGTGTTAACCATCTTTTTCCTCGGCGGCGGAGTATTGAACATTCGCGATCTGGCTCGAAGACCACTGTTAAGGGTGTGGTTCAATGGTAAAACAACGAGAGTGAGCAAAAGGTTTGTATTTTAAAACTGTAGGGTTGGATGACAAAATTTTTAGGTTAGGAAGCGCGCGCTGTCTCTAGCGTAAGATATGGCACTGCGTCATCGCAAATAAAAATGGCGGTTCGGGACTCGCCCTTTCACCCGCTGTGACCCCGCGCACTCCCTTCTACAATTGTATAAAAATGCATGACTTTATTGCGTCGCTAACAATGTGTATAACTCCGATCATTTAACCATCTATATTGTATGTGATTTGAGTATAGTAAGGTCAAAACTGGTGACTCAGACAGTGCCTCGTAGTGCGATTATATGGGGTGAAAGAAACTGTTCTGAAATTGACAGATACCGGTTTTTATGTAATAGTAAATTGCGAGATATCGATTTCCCTCAAGAATTTACGGAGTGCAGTCATGGGTCATGCAGCTTGACTGAACATAGAATAATTTTAGATAAGTTTTATGATGGGATTGTGAACGTGCTTAGTGAGGCAGCTGAGCAATCTAAAGAGAGAAGTGACTTTGGGCCTCACAGAAAACATCGATCTCTGTGTGGCTGGAATAAACGTGTAAGTGATGCTCACAGTGAGGCTAGGCTTAAATTTCAAACCTGTATAGAACATAAACGACCAACTTATGGTTATGTTTATGAACAAATGCGAGAGGCTTGCAAAGTTTTCAAAAGTCGCTTGAAATGGTGCCAGAATAACCAAGAACATATAAAAATGGACATAATAGCAGAACAACGAGCTACCAAGAACTTTGGCAAATTCTGGAAATCCACAGGTAAGTTGGACGTTAAGCCTGGCCTTGCGGTGAGTGTGGAGGGGAAGAGTGATCACGGGGATATTGCAAACCTGTTTATGAAACATTTCCAGGTGCAATCTCCCCTTGGTCCCTCAGTTCCTTCTGAAGATGCCGAGTATTTTTGTCAGGCAAAGGAGACTTTTATGCACTTCTCTGCCAAGCAAGTCAATAGAGTCATACAGGGAATGAGCAGAGGCAAGTCTCCAGGTCATGATGGACTCAGCATTGAGCACTTGAAATATGCAGGAGTCCACATGCCGAGGGTCTTGTTATTGTTCTATGCGATGTGTCTACGGCATTCGTACTTGCCGGAAAACTTCATGAAAACACTTGTGGTTCCCATCGTTAAGAACAGGGTAGGGGACATATCTAGTAAGGGGAATTATCGTCCGATTTCCTTGGCTACGATCATGGCTAAGGTGTTGGACAGTATGCTTGACTCATGTTTGAAAACTGTTTTAAATCTTCATGAAGCACAGTTTGGGTTCCAGCCTGGACTATCAACTGAAACTGCTATCTTGAGTCTCAAGCATACTGTTCAATATTATACTCTCAAAGGCCTTCGATCTCGTCTCCTATGATGTGCTTTGGGACAAGTTGAGGAACAGTGGTACCCCTGCTGAAATATTGAAAATCTTCCAGTTCTGGTATATGTGACGTGGCAATGCCCCGAGTCCAGCCCGGCCGTGCTTCGCGCCAGGTGTACTGGTGGTCGCAAGAGCTGACGACTCTGCGCGCCGCGTGCGTTGCTGCGCGACGCCGGTACGCCAGGCACCGCAGGCTCCGTATCCGCCCTCCGGATACGGAAGCCATTCAGGCGGAGTTGTACGAGGGGTACAGAGCGGCGAAGACCGCCCTCCAAGCGGAGATCCTGCGGGCCAGGGGACTGGCCCGCGAGGAGTCGCTGGCGACTCTGAACAGGGACCCGTGGGGACGCCCATACAAGTTGGTGCGGGAGAAAATCCGCCCATGGGCTCCCCCGCTGACTCAGAGTCTCCGGCCCCAGCTTATGGAGGACGTGGTGAGCGCTCTGTTCCCCTCGAGAGGGGAACACACCGCTCCGCCCATGGCCCCGCCTACTGCGGTGCCCGCTGCGGACCACACCGCCGACGACGATGACGATGCTCCGGAGGTGACCGAGGTAGAGATGAGAGTGGCGGTACGTAGGCTGAATGCCAAGAATACCGCCCCAGGACCCGACGGCTTACCTGGGAAAGCATGGGTCCTGGCCTTGGAGGCTCTCGGGTCTCGTCTAAGAGGGCTACTAAGTGCATGCTTGGAGAGGGGCCAGTTCCCACTTCGATGGAAGACGGGGAAACTGGTCCTCATTAAGAAGCCGGGGCGCCCTGCGGACTCTCCATCTGCCTACCGGCCCATCGTGCTGCTCGACGAGGTGGGCAAGCTCTTTGAAAGAGTAATTGCAGACCGCCTTGTCGGGCATCTGGTGCGGGTGGGGCCGGATTTGACGGAGAGCCAGTTTGGCTTCCGCAGAGGGCGCTCCACGGTGGACGCCATCATGCGCGTGCGGGCCCTCACGACGGGGGATGCTGTTGCCCTGGAGTTGCATTAGAGAGGCACTCCGGTATCACGGGGTGCCGATCTACCTCCGACGTGTGGTCGAGGCCTACCTGACGGACAGGGCCGTCATCTACCCCGGTCACCTGGGAGAATGGAACCGGCGAGGGATGTCGTGCGGTGTCCCACAGGGATCGGTCCTGGGGCCGTATCTGTGGGATATCGGATACGACTGGGTGCTGCGCGCCGATCTCCCCGACGGCGTCAGCGTGGTTTGCTACGCTGACGACACGTTGGTCCTGGCGCAGGGGAGGTCGCACCAGGCGGCGGCCGAAATGGCGACACGCGTGGTTGCGACAATCGTCGACAGGATCCGGCAATTGGGACTCGAGGTGGCCCTACACAAGTCCGAGGCCATGTGTTTTCATGGTCCTCGGAACGCGCCACCTTTGGGTTCCCAAATAATGGTAGGAGGGGTTCACATCGGCGTCGAGTCGACGATGAAGTACCTGGGACTTGTCCTCGACAGCCGGTGGAACTTCGTGGAGCATTTCCGACGTTTGGCTCGCAGACTGGAGAAGGCTGGGGCTGCTTTGAAGCGGCTCCTGCCTAATCTGGGGGGTCCAAACGCCTCCTGCCGGAGGCTCTACGCGGGGGTCGTGCGGTCCATGGCCCTTTACGGGGCTCCTGTGTGGGCGCGTTCTTTGAGACTGCGGCCAGCCCGCCGGTTGAACGCGTCCCAAAGGGTCATGGCCATTCGGCTTGTCCGGGGATACCGCACGGTCTCTGGTGAGGCGGCGAGCCTCCTTGCCGGATTGCCGCCGTGGGATCTAGAGGCGAAAGTCCTCGCGCACATATGGGAGTGGCGCGAGGAGGCGAAACACCGGGGCGTAACTCCGCTGCCGCGAGAAGTCGTGGCACAGCGGACAGAGCTTCGGCGGGATCTCATGGCGACATGGAGAGTGCGATTGTCGCAACCCAGTGCTGGGCACGCCACAATTGCGACGATAAGTCCCCTCTTTGAGGAGTGGCTAGAGAGGCGCCACGGCGTCCTCACCTTCCGCCTGACACAGGTCCAGGTCCCAGGTTTCGGGAGGTTCCTGTTCCGGATAAGGCGGGAGGAAGCGCCCGGGTGTCACCATTGTGTGGATCGCCCGAAGGACACGGTGGAGCATACGGTGGAGGTCTGCCCGGCTTGGGCAGAGCACCGCCGTGTCCTCGTGGAGGCCATCGGCGGTGGAGATCTCTCGCGTCCGGCCCTGGTCCAGGCCATGGTACGGAGCGAGAGGGAATGGGGAGCCGTCACCTCCTTCTGCGAAGCAGTAATGCTCGCAAAGGAGGAGGCGGAGCGCGTGAGGGAGAGGCAAAGTTCGCGCCCTCACGCGCCTAGCTGCCGTAGGAGACGCCCTGGGCGTCGGGACTCCCTGGAGGATTCCCGGCCACCGTAGGCGCGGGCTTGCGGGCGGTGAGCAATGGGTAGCTCGCCCCCGATAAGGACCAGGCCCGGGTCGACGGCGCGTTGTGTTCCCCGCGCTTCCAAATTACGCGTCGGGGATTTGATTTTTGAACAGGGAATTTAATTTTAAGTTTAAAAGTATGTTTTTTTTTTCCTGCAATTGAGCCGTTTTCGACTATTCTCCAGCGTCACGTTTAGACGGCAGCGCAGAGCGGCTGGCCGTCGACTTTTCGACGTCGACGTCTAAATTACAATAGTATAAAAGCTCGTGGTAAACAGCAGAAATACATACGGTAACTACTTAATTACATATAATAAATTACGCACCAGTATAATTTAATACCGTTATCATTTAAAAAGGTAGTTAAATATTTAATAATTTTGGGAGAGAAGTGGGATAAAAGGGAATGGAAGTTAGTTGGGAGAGGAATGTTACATTTGGAAATTTTTCGATAGAGGTCGAAGGATTTGGTATTCAAGGAGCAGGAGAAAAATATATGGTCCAAAGTACCTTCCGCAAGACTGCATTCGCACAGGGAATTGTCCCGAACATGGATCTTATTCAGAAACACTGGGCTACAACAATGTCCGAGTCTCAGTCTGCAAAGCGACGAAACAGTAATTTTGGGTATTTAAAAAACCAAGGTTTCCGCTGAATGTCGGGCTGTATAGCCGCATAGTAAGCACCCTTGGCTTTTGAGGTTTCATTCCACACTTTTGTCTACGAGTCGAACAATTTGGGCCTGGAACCATTCCGCAAATCGTAGTTATGAGCTACATAGTGCTTTCGATCAGCCAGGTTTGACGTGGCATACTTTGCTAACGAATCAGCGCACTCATTGCCAACAATACCGGAGTCACCGGGGATCCAAGCTATCTCGATGTCCAAGCCGTTTTGGGAACAGTCAAATAACAAGCTCTTGATTTCTACAACGATTTTGCTATGAATTTTACTATGAAGTTGATTTTGTTTTAAGGCCTGAATACTACTAAGGGAATCTGAAAAAATGATATGACTGTTTTTATTATTTGATGTGATTTAATATAGTGTATGGCTTCTAAAATGCCAATACACTCTCCTGTAAAGACGGATGTTTCCGGTGAACATTGAAAAAGTAAGGAAATTTATGAGTTTTTAAAATATACTGCTACTCCAGTACATTCTGATTGGGATAATTTTGAAGCATCAGTAAAGAAAAAATTCCATCCTTTCCAGTAACGTTTGACGGCTGACTCGAAGTCGCGACTTGCGTTTTGGGAATTCTAATTCAAATTGCAGCCAATGACCCCGTGCCTGCTGCTTCTACCTAGTCAGCCGTTGCATCTACATCGCCTGTAACAGCAACCCCCAAACAGAAGATTGTGAGGAAGGCTCGTCGCCAAGTTTAATATAGATATCACCTTGCATGTTTTACACTGACCGTTTTGTGATAAATTGTGTTAAGTCGGTAGGTCATTCATTCTGCCTAGCCTTTTCCCAATCATGTTGGGGTCGGCTTCCAGTCTAACCGGATGCAGCTGAATACCAGTATTTTACATGGAGCGATTGCCTATCGTCGGTGCGCCGCGCGCCGACCGAAAGTGATATGTGCATTTCGTTAACTTTTCAGGGGGCTCAAAAAACATCATTACTCAAACTGAGTCTTACTTAAGAAAAATCTATGAATAAGAAAAGTTGTACAAAAAATATAAAGTTTAGGAGATTTAAAGAAAAAGCTGTTGTTCTGGCTAGTTTAAGGCTCAAAATTTTTTTTTCTCTTTTCGTGCACATATCGGTTTTGGTTTGAGACTTCCAAATTAAGGATGTGCAAGTTATACACATATCAGTTTTTATTATTCAATTAATGAACATAAAATGGGCTTCGTTATGTGCAAAATTTTGAGAACTATAGTAATTATTATTGGTTATTTTTATAAATAATAATACCAAAGTACATTAATTTTATGCCTTTATTTAAAAAAAGAAAGATCTTCAAATTACTAATCATTACAAAAAGAAATAATCGACCGTAGTTCTTACAATATATTAATTATCTTAGACCCAATAAAAACTTCAAAAAAATGTACTAAACACTTTTTTGTTATTTTTTTTATATTGTTAATTACAAAGTTATTCTAAGAGATCAAACGTTTTAATACAATCATATTGTACTAATTTTGAGGTACATTTATAATAAAAAAAGTTCTACAAATGACTAAGCATTACAAAAAGAAATAATCTAGGTACCGTAATTTTAACGAGAAATATTATTTATTTTAGACCTATTAAAAACATCAAAAAAATATATTTTAAATTTGTTATTTTTTTTGTTATTTTTAATTACAATTCGAAGAGATCAAACATTTAATACAATCATATTGAACTTATTATGAGGTGCTCATTCTAAAAAAAATATTACTCAAAAATAGGTACTCTTTCTATATTAATTCTATAAAAATAAAAAAAATACTATTGTATTTTTTGGTCCCTAACAGTCTTGTTGAAAAAATCTGTTTTTATTTAGTTAAATTTAAGATTGTCGTAAAAAAATGATTATCGCGGTGCATGTATTTTTTCAAAGACTGCAAGCTATCGTACTTGGACTTTTCAATTTTTCTTGGTTCAACGTATAGATCTACTAGATCTTTGTCATTGTTGTGTAGTCGTTGTGGCAGTAGCTGCCATTCATCTGTTTGACGAAGTTTGTAGAAAATTTCTCCACCTTTGTATAATGCTGCTCTTAAGTCAGTTACAACTGGATCTCCGGCTTTCTTTCCAGGCCTAATGGAATCCAACTGGCATACGTCTTCATAATTCTTAAAAAAAGTGTAGTCTACATTATGAATAATGTATGGCTTACTATGACGAGCTTGCGCCATTAAGGAGACATAGTGGCTAGGGCTGTAAATTGGAGGCTTAAACAAACCTTCTAGCGTTGAATGCACACTATCAACTTGCATCATAGTATGCCCTTTTTCCAAAATCAGTTGCTCAATGTCCAACTCTTTTTCTCTGGAAAGGTTTAGAAGAGCTGAAGACAACGTTTTATTCCGATTTTGATAGCAGCAACCGTCAGATATTATTATCATTTTTTTAAAGCCTTCCGTAGCTTTTTGTCTCAAAAAGTCTATAAGACAGGTAGTGAACTCATTTGCTGTAACGCCTCCGTCACCCTCATGCCATACATACAAATGTACTTCACCGTCATTGTTGCAGTAAATGGTGTAATTGTGCATTTGAAGTTTCTGCTTGTAGTACTGGACAGATACTTGCAGTTTGGGACAAAGCAGTACGCTTTGAACATCGACTGTAACCACCAGAACTTCAGAAGAACATAAAGCAGTGGCCTGCTCTTTCGCGAGGTAGGCTTCTTGTTTCATGTTTATATGCTTGTTGTATTCATCTTCAGCCAAATTACCTTCTTTAAACGCAGTGCAGGTGTCACACTGGTCTTTTCTGGGTTTGAAAATTGATATTTTCTTTTCTTTTAAAATCTTACAGAAAAGTTTTCTTTGTGAAAATGGTTTATTTTTGGATAAACACCATTTTTTGAAGACTCTATACATGTGTGTTTTATTCCTGAAAGAATCTTCTACGTAGGTTCTAGTAGAACTCGATCTGCAATAATGACTCGGTACCTTAGGTAACAAATTCAGCCATTCCTCGATTGTGGATGCTTTTCGAAGTTCACTTCTGTTGTTTGATGTTGCATCATTTTTAGTTTTACTACTCCTTTTGTGGGATGTAGAGGAACCAGGCCTGTTAATCTGTTCGTCTTCAAACATAGTATTTATCCAATCCCATAGGGTGTCATTATTTATGTCAATTGTACTCAACATAAAGTTTTTACAAACTTTCACCATCTCATTGTTTTCATTGGGCAGAAACCAGTCAAATCCTTGTTGTTTCTTCGAAGATGCTGCGCGAGATGTTTTGCGCCTTCTTATCACAGGACGCATACGCACTAGATTTTTTATGTAAGCTTTTTTAGCTTCCCACGTCTCAAGATCCCAAAAGTATTGGAAAATTAATTTTCTCAGTTCTTCATTTATCATGCCACACTGGAAACTCCGGCTTGTTTTTATGGTACATGAGTCATGGTTGCAAGTCTTGCTCTTAATACGCCTTTTCTTTTTTAAAACAAAGCTCTCTTTTTCATTCTTGTCCTCTTCTTTCTTGTCCTCTTCTGTCTTATCCTTTTCTTTCTGGTCATTTTCTGTCTTGTCCTTCTTGTGTACTTTTTTTCTGCCTACATACTGCTCACCTTTAAGTCTTTTCATCATGTTATACTTCCTGTCTCTTCTTTTATCATACATTTCTGCAAAGTTTTCAGAATCTGACTCCTGTATGTCTTCTTCCTGGCAACATTTATCAAACTCGCCTGTTTGATCATTCAATATCCATGTTTGTCCATATGTAATAGTTTTAGGCTCCATTAGCCCTGTCACGTCGTTAAGAATAAATTCATTTTCATTTGAATGTTTTGGTACGGCTGCATCATCATGTTCGCAACTTTTAGAAGCATGATTGGTATCACAATCATTTTCAACCAGCATAGGTTCTGGACGCTCAATATGTTGCACGCCTGTTTGATCATTCAAAATCCATGTTTGTCTATCTGTAACCTTTATAGGCTCCAGGAGCCCCGTAACGTCGTTAGGAATGCAATCAGATTTATTTGAATGTGTTGGTACGGTTTCAACATCATGTTCGCAGCTTTCAAAAGCATGATTGGCCTCATAATTATTCTCAATCAACATAGGTTCCGGAGGCTCAATATTATTATGCATAATGATGCTTTTATGTTGTACAATGGACCTTGGAGATTGTTCTTGATATTCCTCATTGTTTGAAGTCAGATGAAGTCATTTGTATTGTTAATAATTTGCTGCGGGTTTTTGTAGTCTACAGTAGGGTCATAGGCATTTGATACAAACTCGTCTGCATTTTTTTCAATTGATACATTTCCTGTACTTAGATCAACAAGCAATTTTCCCCTCCAATTATTTCTACCAGCCATTTTTAAAGCATTGTCTTTGCAAGTTGGCAAAAATCTGAAGCAAAATAAAAGAAGAAAGCTTAAAATGCGAAAAGAAAACAAGTGCAAGTAACATGACTTTTACATAAATGGAAATAGAATGATGCTTTATAGAAGAAAATGCAAAAAAAAAACTCATACCAAACAATAGCTCAAGGACTTAACTTATGTACGGTTCTTTTTCTTCCGTTCTATGTTATTTTGTAGTAACATTCGATTAACAATGCAATTAAAAGCACTTACCAGATCTTCAATTGTTTTCCAAACGATAAAATGTTCACATAACCTCAAAATCATACAACACGTGTTCACGGAAAAATCAGATATGTGCAGGGCTACTACGAGTGTAAGCCAAATTCCGTATGTGCATTTGTACACATAGTTTTCTTGTCGACTTTAGAAATGCACATATCTGGATTGGTTTTTTGAAAACTAAGCCTTATATTCACATACGGGTTTTTGTAACGGATAGAGATTCTCAAACTAACGCCATCTAGCGAAAAAAAAAAAAACGAAAATATGCACATATCGCTTTCGGTCGGCGCACCGACGCTATGTGACCTCCACAACCCAGTAACTGGGTAATACGATACCCCTTGGTAAGACTGGTTGTCAGACTTTCGGGCTTCTGACGACTCGTAACGACTGTCAAAGATCCACGAATGACAGCCGGGACCAACGGCTTAACGTGCCTTCCGAAGCACGGAGGAGTCTCGGTATGTAAAGATGGTCACCCATCCACGGACCAACCCCGGCAAGCGCAGCTTAACCTGATGGATCGACCCGTGCGGCTGTTATTACTTAGCCACGAGCTCCTCGGTAGGTACACCTCAAAATTATATTTTCCCTTTTATATAACTACCCATAGCATTTACTGTTCATTTAGTATCTTTTTCTCACAACTTCGCTTGCCAGTAGTTAGTATAATTTTTCTGATATTATAACGTGACGGCTGGCTGTCAGTTCAGTTCATTGACGTTACGTTTCGTTTCATGCGTTTGTTCTTGTTGCTGTGACTCATAGTCTTTTTCGTTTATTTTTAAATTGTTGAAATGTTTTTTCTATTTTTCCTTATTTCCTCTGTTATTGACTTATTTCCCCCACTCTTTTGTGTACCTACCTAGTATCAATTTTGTTTGTGTTAAAATCCCTACCAACACCAGCGAATAGGTGACTTTATTGGTTATGCGTATTTTAATATTTTATTGTTTTGTTTTTATGCACTTAAGTAGTCTTTACTTAAGTTGTTTTTATATTTTCTTATTTTTTGTTATTAGTTTTTACTCATATACATTGTATTACTTATGCAAACTATGATCGATGCGGACCTTGACGACGATTTTTTCTCCTGTTCTTCCTCTTCTAGCAGTTTCCTTAGTGCGGCGACTGGGTCTTCCTGTCCTCTCACTCTTGGCGATCAAATTTCCTCTTTGCTTTCCCGCCTCCCCAACAATCTCAACATAGCCCACATCAACGCCCAGAGTATTCCATGCCATTACTCTGATCTTCTGGCTTCCATTAACAGTGCGCATATAGATGCTTTGCTTATCTCTGAGTCCTTTCTCAAACCCTCTCTCTTATCTGTCCACTATGCCCTTCCCGGATTTGTTCTTATCCGTAATAACAGAACTGGGAAGGGTGGTGGTGGTGTTGCCATTTATTTGCGTACTGATATTCCCTACAAGGTTATCAGCACATCTCCATCTTCCTATTCGGGATCAGCGGAGCATCTATTTCTAGAAATTTCCGGTTCACATTTTCAACAACGCAATACTCAACTTATACGATCGTCATGCCCCTGTCCGTCGAGTCAAAGTCAAGTATGTTCCGGCTCCTTGGCTTACTCCTACCATTAAGGATGCGATGGCAAGAAAGGACAGAGCCAAAAGGAGGTTTAAACGCTGTCCTTCCGAACGCAACTTGAATGCGTTTAAGGTAGGGCTACGTAATCGCTGCAGCCGTATGTGTAGAGATGCAAAGAGACGCTACTTCCAAAATTCTCTAGACAACCCCAACTCTGCAGAAGTTTGGAAGTTTCTAAAAACTGTCGGCATTGGTAAGTCTCCAAGTGTTTCCAGTAACGACACTGACATGTGTGCTCTTAACAAGCATTTCTCACATCCCCCTGTTACGTTGGATCTGCACGTCAAATCAGCAACTTTAAATAAACTTTCCGGTTTGCCAGTACCGCAGTGTCCTTCTTTCGTGCTAAGTCCTGTAAGTGAAAGTGAGGTAAAAAAATCTATTTGCGCTATCTCCTCCTCTGCAGTCGGTAATGATAAGCTTTGCTTAAGAATGATTTCTCCTATTCTCTCTATATTACTTCCCATCCTGACCCACATTTTTAATTTCTCCTTGTTTTCTTGTACTGTTCCTGAGGCCTGGAAACAAGCCCATATTATCCCCTTTGCTAAAATTCCTAACCCGGTCTCACCGTCCGATTACCGACCCATTTCTATTCTCCCCTATCCCTCTAAAGTTCTTGAGCACATTGTTCACCAGCAACTCTCTGCCTTTCTTTCTTCCAATGACCTTCTTAGTCCTTTTCAATCAGGTTTTCGACCTGGCCATAGCACAGTAACGGCTCTTTTAAAGGTTACTGATGATATCCGCTGGGCCCTGGACCACAAATCTCTCACTTTACTTGTACTTCTGGACTTTAGCAGTGCCTTTACCTCGGTCGATTTCGACATTCTTCTAGAGATCCTTAAATCTTTCAATTTCTCTACTTCTACTATTCGCTGGTTCGACTCCTATCTCATAGGCCGCTCGAAGCGGGTTCGTCTCGAAGAGTCTTCTTCTGACTGGTGCTCTCTTGCCGCGGGTGTGCCTCAGGGTGGCGTTCTCTCTCCTCTTCTCTTTTCTATTTTCATTAACTCTGTCACCAGAGTCATCTCTTCCCACTTCCACCTCTATGCTGACGATTTGCAGCTTTACAATAGCTTCTTGAGGCAAGATGCGGAAGCCGCCATTTCTGCTATGAACAGAGACCTGGATTTTATTAGCGAGTGGTCGCGGTCCTTTGGATTGCAAATCAACCCTAAGAAATCCCAGGCCATAATTATTGGCAGCAGGTATATGCGGACTAGGCTCGACGTTGCGTCGCTGTTTCCACTCTGTTCGAATGGTGTTCAGATTGAATACGCAAATACGGTTAAAAACCTGGGGGTGACCATGGACTCTCACTTATTGTGGACTGCCCATGTTGCTGAAGTCAGTCGCAAAGTCCACTACGCGTTCCATTCGTTGAAATGCCTCTCATGCCAGACCTTCTTGCCCTGGAACACCAAAATCTCCCTTGCTCAAACTCTCATACAGCCCATCATAGACTACGCTGATGCCTGTTATTTGGATACCACCGAGGAGCTTTTAAATAAACTTGAGCGTTTGCAAAATATCTGTATTTGTTTTGTTTTTAATCTTAAAAAGTATGATCACGTTTCTAACTTTCGCAAGATACTCAAGTGGCTCCCTATTCGACTTCGCAGGAACTCTCGGATATTGTGTTTGCTATTTAACATCCTTCACAACCCTAAAACCCCATTGTATCTGCGGGAACGCTTTTCCTACGCCCGTCCTTTTGATGCACCTTGCAGGTCGCATCTTAGAAACCTACTTAAATCCCCTCCGCACTCAACCGACTTCTATTCCTACTCCTTCACAGTGCACGCGGTTTGGTTGTGGAGTTCACTTCCGCCTGACATTAGGGACTGCCAAACTGTTGCAGTATTTAAAAGAAGAGTGAAAGAACACTATCTTTCCGTTTCGTCATAGTTGCATAGTTATTTTAAATAAGTATATATTTATGTATTTATTATAGTGATATTTATTTTAGAAGTATTTATGTAAGTATATTCTCATAATGTAGGTATGTTTATTAATAAATTAGTGAATTGTTTTTTTCTATTCTACTGTTACACACGTTGTCTACATCTCTTTTTTGTACTTTCCTATCGCAGGTATGCTGGAAGAGATTTCTTTAGAAATAAGCATTGCCTTTGTACGTATTTTTCTGTTCCTTTCTTCTTGTCTGTTTGTATGTGTGTGCATAAATGGTTAAATAATTAAAATAAATTCTTTGATATACCTAATCCCAAAACGGCTTTTGGTTCGAAATTAATCGTTTCATATGCAGCGGAAAAGACGGGGAGAATTGGATATTGTCAAACAGGCGAGGAGAGGTGTTTAAGCTCTCCGTACCTATTTATCAATAGTGGAACTGCTTTATTGTTCCAATAAGGAGAGTTATTGAAGGAAAGGTCGATTTGCTCTTAAATTTGGAGTAAAGGATGGGATGAAAGGGAGAACACTTTAGACAGGAAACGATCTGCCAAATACTGTCTTCTTAGGTTTAAGGGCGGTTCTGCACATTCGACTTGAAGTATATTTATGGGAGAGGATTTCCTGGCTCTAATAACAATTCTCAGGCACTTGGCCTGGATGCTGTCTAATTTGTTGAGCGCTTCTTTGTTGCAAGGCTCAACAAGGAAGCAACAGTAGTCCATAGCGCTCCTGGTCAACGCATTGTAGACCAGTTTGAGGGTGTATGGGTGAGCTCCCCACCACACTCCGGCCAAAGCCTTAAGGACCGACACGGAGCGTTCACATTTTTTGACCGAGTTGTTGATATGGTCAACCCCAGACAATCTTGAATTCAATGTTACTCCCAGAAACCTGGCCTTATCCTTAACTGGAATAATTTGTCCATCAATATTTATGTCAACTTGGGGAACAGAACACTTGCGGGTAAAAATGACTGCTGAACTCTTTGGCGCACTTAGAGATAGCCCGTGATCAAGAAGCCATTGGTTAAGCGAGGATAAACACGCACCCCCACCGAGGGTGTCTCCACGTTGTCGTCGTGGTGGGGCTTGCGTGTCTCAATGATCTTGGGGCTCTGCCGGTAGAGTTACTCATGCCGGAAAGGTCCAAGTGAGAGACCAGACTAAGAGAGATACCGGGACGGGGTCGCTCCTGATCGATCGACGAAAGTCGATTGACAGATGACGTGACCATTGCCGCTGCGGTGCAGGCGCACCAAAGCGGCACGTGTTTCTCTCGTTGAGGAGTATTCTTCAACGAGAGAACTTTCGGTGGGTTCGCTGAGTCGGCTTGGCTGGACAGCGAACGGAGGCATGTCTAATGCCGCCGCCGGGGGCTTGGCTTAATTGCCTGGCCCAGAAGAAGGCTACCTCTAAGATAAAAAAAAACCCAATCCTAAGCTTCGAAGCGCGGTGATGGGATGAATGGCTGGAGGGAGTCCAGTCGTGAGCGCTTCCCCTACAGAGCACCTGCCGCACTTTGTAGTATGTAGGCTTACCGGGTAACTAGGCTCTGCCCAGCGGACGTTAAATCCTATAACTACTCGTGGGAATCATATGGATAAATCAACTGAAAACAAAAATGAAAATAATAACAGCAACAAGGTGCCGATCGTGTTGGTCGAGCAGATGGGTGTGGGTGCGGTATCAGATTCTGACACCGCATCTGATAGGATGAGTGTGGCGAGCGTAAGCTCAAAGCGCTCGCGGATGAAAGGGAAGGAGGCTGAGCGAGCTCCTAAGTTTTGGAGCAAGCACAGGGAGGATGAATCTTCCAGCGAGGAGAACCTGCCCGCTGCGAAAGTGCCGAAGGGCAAGAGAGGGCGAGGTCAAGCAATTAGTGGGGCGTCAACTCAATCTACGACGCGCGACTCTCAAACTCAAACTCAAACTCAAAGCATTTATTTCAATTAAACCATTTACAGGCACTTTTGAATTGTCAAGGAGTCGGTCAGTCAGAAAATATGAAGCTAGTTGCCCATTCCAAAGCGTAGTAGGTACCTATGGAGAAGAACGGGCAAGAAACTCCACGGACACTCTTTTAAATCAAAAAATTGTTACAAAAATTGGTTACATCATTCATGTTGAAATTACTTATACATGTGAGAACAATGTAGAAAGACGTGCATGATAAAAGCGTCCGTTGATATAAATTATAAAAATAAAAAAAACAATTCAAAAATTAAAAATAAGCCATGGCAGCTAAGAGATGACCAGCCCCAACTGACGGCGCCCGTTCACGAACATGACGCATGGATTAGCACCATTCAGCTCAACCATTTTGAAGGGAGCTAAATGATCCAGCACACACGCCACCATCAACGAGACATCTGAGTGAGCATGACATACTTACAGCCGCCAGGGCACATTCAAGTCAATGAAAGACATAATATTACCCGTTAAATGGTATAGTATATGGTATAATATAGTACATAGTACTCACACATGTGCTATGCAGTTATATAATGCAAAGGAAATTGAGTTTATACAATGCAAAGATGTTCTTATAATCTTCAGTAGTTCCAACAGACTTTTCAAATGTTAATCAATTAGTTGTGGTTGTGGAGCAGGACTAGCATTGGCCCAAGCATTTTTATCAGTGATGTAATCCCCCAACTTATAATATGCCTGCCTGCATAGTGTGCGTTTTATACATGTTTTGAATTTCGTCTCATTCAGTTGAAGTATGTGGGGAGGAATTTTATTATAACATTTTAAACAGTACCCCATGAAAGATGAGTCTACTTTAGCCAGTCTGAAACCTGGTTGAACTAATAGGTCCCTATTTCTTGTACTATAATTATGTCTATCACCTCTTTTACTAAAAAGATGTAAATTTTTTCTTACATACATGATGTTTTCATAGATATATTGGCAAGGTACCGTCATGATGTTAATATCTTTAAACAGTTCCCTTAGAGAATCGCGCCTGCGGAGATGATATATGGCTCTGATAGCTCTTTTCTGCAGAATAAAAATAGACTCGATGTCTGCAGCCCGTCCCCACAGTAAAATACCGTAAGACATGATACTATGAAAGTAACTAAAATAGACCAGTCTCGCGGTATCTAAATCAGTAAATTGACGGATTTTTCTGACAGCATATGCTGCTGAACTTAGCCGTCCTGCAAGAGATGTTAAATGAGGACCCCATTGTAGCCTAGGGTCGAGCGTGATCCCCAGGAAAACGGTTTTATCGACGAAATCTAGTTTCTCTTGATTCAATACTATCTCGCAATCATTACTTTTTACATTTGGTAAAGAAATTTTTATGCACTTAGTTTTTTTTCCATTTAATACTAAATTATTAGCAGTGAACCAATTTTGGACCTGCAGTAAGGCATTATTTACGTCGTCAAAATTTGTCGCACGTCTATCGACCTTAAAAATTAAGGAAGTATCGTCAGCAAATAACACCATTTGTGGTTGATTTTTTAGTAAATGGAGTAGATCATTAATGTATACTAAGAAGAGGAAAGGACCCAAAATCGAGCCTTGTGGAACTCCCATTTTAACTTTTAAACCTAGTGAATTGATACCGTTTATTTGAACTTGCTGTTGTCTATCATTTAAATAAGATTTTACTAAACTGAGCGCAAGTTTTCCAAGTCCGTAATGCTCTAGTTTCAAAAGTAAGGTTTCGTGATCGACGCAATCAAATGCCTTGGAGAGGTCACAAAAGATTCCTATGGCGTCTTGCGTCTCTTCCCACGCGTTAAAAATATGTCTTAATAAGGTAACACCGGCGTCGGTCGTACAACGTTCTTTGGTGAAACCATACTGTTGATCGTGAAGGATTTTATTTGTGTTAAAATGATTGAGCATTTGATTAAGCATTACCTTTTCAAACACCTTACTGAAAGCTGGCAACACGGATACGGGTCTATAATTATTGGTGTCTTTACTGTCCCCGGATTTGAAAAGTGGTATAACCTTACTGTATTTCATTAAATCCGGGAAGACTCCTTGATCCACACATAAATTAAATATTAAGGCTAAGTAAGGCCCTATGGTCTCAATTATGGAGGTACAGACTTTAATGGACATTCCCCAAAGATCTTCGGTAAATTTTATCTTGATTTGCTTAAAAGCTTTTATTACTGTTACGGGGGTAATATGTTTAAAGTTAAATTCAATCGGGCAGGCTGAAACGTTCGCCTTTACTAAATCAAAAGAAAGCGAGGGCGAGGAATTTAAGGTTTCAGTAGTTTTAAATGAGATACTAGTAAATAAATTTACAAATTCTTGTGCAACTTTTTTGTTATCGCTAATAAGACCACCACATGACGTCTATAGTATGTAATCAGAATTATGCTTTTTGGTCCTGTTCGTTTCATTATTGATAATTTTCCAAACCGTCTGTATTTTATTGTCTGCTGATTTAACCTTGTTGCTAATGTGTAAGGCTTTAGCTGCCTTACAAGTGTTCTTAAAAATTCTAGAATAAGTAGCAACATATTTATTAAAAGTTTCCGCGTTAATAAATCTCTGGGGCGCTTTTTAAAGCGCCCCGATACGCCGGCACCCAGTGGAGGAAGCGACGTCCACAGTGGTGGACCTTGGGGGGGGCTCCGCTATCCCCCTGCTGGGAACCAATCGGGCGGAGGAAAATGCTGCAAAGAGGGCGCAGCAAAAGACTGTCGCGGCTGACGAAGTCAGCGAGTTGGCCCGAGAGCGGCGCTCTGCACGCATGGCCGACAGCGCGAGCGTAACGGCGGCGGCGCTTAGTCGCCAAGTTTTGGACGGCATGAGTAGTATACTATTGGGCATTCTGTCCCACCTGTCGCGCAGTCGAACCAGTTCGACTACGCGCCGTTGGGACAGAATGCCCAATAGTATATGGATTCGGATAAATTAGACATTCTGAATTCCATCGATCGCTCAACGAAGTAAAATTCGTTTGAAAACCTACCTGTTGAAAGGTGTTAAGATTTTTGTGTACGTTCGACGGCGAGTGCGCCTTCACTACGGACAGATAGAATGCGCAATAATGAACGATCGACTCGACTCTCTAGTGTCATACTGTACTCGACCAATGATCAGACGAGTTCGCTATCGCTCTGAAGGGTGGTACAGAATGCTCAATCGACGCGAAAGAGGTTGCGGTAAGTTTATAAATGTTAACGTACTATATACATTCACTCATTGTCAATCGGTTCATTTCCGACAGTAATCATGAAATTCGTAAAACAACCGCAATCACTGCATGTTAATACAGTTTGCGATGATTTTAGTAAGATTAGTTTACGTCATGGAGAATTATTACCTAACTCAGTACGATGTATCATTTGCGGTCCATCCAATTGTGGAAAAACCAATTTATTAATTGGTGTTCTTTTACACGAAAATGGATTAAGATTTGAAAATGTTTATGTTTATTCAAAAACTCTGCACCAACCCAAGTACATTTTTTTAGAAAGAGTTTTGCAACGGGTACCCGGTATTTCCTTCCAGAAATATCATGGAAATGAGGAAGTACTAAGCGTTCAGGACGCAAAACCCAACTCCGTGATTATTTTTGATGATGTTGCTTGTGAAAACCAAAGTGCCATGCGTGATTATTTTGCAATGGGAAGACACAAATGCATTGATTGTTTTTATCTAAACCAAACATAGTAAAATCCCTAAGCAGTTAGTAAGAGACAATGCAAACTTAATCATACTTTTTAAACAAGATGAAATTAATTTACGACATATTTATGAAGAGCATGTCAACACTGATATGACATGGATTGAATTTCGTGAAATGTGCTCAAAAATATGGACTGAACCCTTCAATTACGTAGTAATTAATAAAGATTGCTCCAAAAATAAAGGATGTTACAGAAATAAATTTGACACTTTTGTTGTCTTTGATTAAAAATACTAATATTTAAGACTGTTACCCTCGCGATATTATTATTCTTCATACAACGCTTAATCAATCACGAACTGTTTTTTTTGGGTTTGTTGGCTAAACAAAGGCTTAAATCTAACGATGCTGGAAAAAGTGAAAAACTTAGTTCATGGTTAGTGAGCAAAGTTATGAAAGCCAAACTGAAATCTGGTTCCGGCGTTAAAACGTTTAAAAGTTTCGTGTCAAAAATAAGAGCAAAAATAAAGAAACTGAAACCAAAAGACAGTAAAACTTTAATTAACGCTGCTTACTCAGCAGCAAAAAAAATATTTCCACACATTCAGAAAATTCGAGTACCTCGAGTAAGGGTATCCCTTACCAAAAACTGGAGGTATTCTACCTTTAATCCCAATTTTTGCGGGCTTATCAGCTTTAGGAACTTTAGCTGGTGGTGCGGCTGGTATTGCAAAAACTGTTAACGACTACAAAGCAGGTCAGCAAAATTTGCGAGAATCACAACGACATAATAAAGCTATGGAGTCTTTAAAGTTAGGCCAGGGTTTATACATTAAGTCACATAAAAATGGACAAGGTTTATTCGTAAAATATTCAAAAAACTGAAAAATAAGCTACCCAATCGTGCTCTAACTAATGTAGACATCCAAAAACATGCACGCGACATCCCTCACTTTCGAGGAGTCTACATGAAGGATCAGTTACCAAGGAAGCCAAAACGGATTGAATGTGGTATTGTTAACTTGGACGATTATAAGAACGAAGGGACGCATTGGGTAGCTTATGTAAAAGTATGCAGTTATTGTGAATATTTTGATAGCTTTGGAGATTTGAAACCTCCAATAGAATTAATGCGATATTTTAAGAATTGTAATGTTTTTTATAATTATACGAGATATCAGAAATTCAACACAGTAAGTTGTGGACACTTATGTTTAGAATATTTATGGACTTTTTGGAATAAAACCGTATAAAATTTATGCTTTTCTTTTATTTCAATCATTTGCAAGATGTCACTCACATTATCGATAACTGGAAACTCGTCCACTTTATCTACTTACTATCCTAACACGTTGCCACTATATGGACAGTATGAGTGTGCCTTATTGCATTTCTCAACATTTAATTCCATTCCAAACATTGACAAAACGAATAATAAGTTATATTATGGTTCCAACGAAGTTATTGAAATACCAGACGTACCGTCTGGTATTTCATGAATTGCAAGATATTAATGATTATTTAAAATCTGAAATGAAAGATGCATCAGTCAAAGTACAGTGCAATAACAACACTTTCAAAACTACTGTATATTGTACAAAAGACATAAATTTTAATAAAGAAAACACTATCAGGAATCTGTTAGGGTTTAATAAGCAGATCTTGAAAGCAAATAAATGGCATGTGTCACAGTTTCCAGTCAACATTTTACCTACAACAGTGATCAGGATCGAATGTGATATTGTAAGCGGCTCGTACATAAACGAATTTGCACTCAACGTGCCTCCCGGCTATAGGATTATTGAAATCCCGAAAAACGCAATATACTTTCCAATCAACCAAAACAACATTAGCTGCATACATATCAGGCTGTTAGATATAAATAACCGCTTAATAAATTTGCGCGGTGAAGAAGTGCAGCTGTATTTGCATCTCAGAAGAAAAAATGATTGACTACAATAAATATGTGCACCAACAAATCAAAAATATCAGTTTCGCTCAAGCTTCCACCCAAATAAGAGCTCGCCGTAAGAAGAAAATAAAATTAACTAAAGACAACAAGGCATTCCTCAAAGCGATCGGTTTGCTAAAATGAATATCTTAGACGTTTTATCCGCTCCGACTTACGACAGCACTGTTGAAGGAATCGAATTTCATTCTTACAAGCCCTTTTTTTTTTTTTTTTTTTTTTTTTTTTGGGTGGGAAATCATCCAATGACTTCTCCCGCTCTGGGCGGAGCGGGAGGGCGTGTCAGACTTTTACTGACTAAAACCCACCCGTGTTCCTTCCCTTGCCATGCCAGGGGCCACGGTTTCCCCTTAGGACTACCCGCAACCCCGGCGGGCAACGGTCCTAGCGGACCCCGTCCGTTTTGCTGACATCTCTTTGAGGCGCGCGTGGAACACGACGCGCCGTCGACCCGGGCCTGGTCCTTATCGGGGGCGAGCTACCCATTGCTCACCGCCCGCAAGCCCGCGCCTACGGTGGCCGGGAATCCTCCAAGGAGTCCCGACGCCCAGGGCGTCTCCTACGGCGGCTAGGCGCGTGAGGGCGCGAACTTTGCCTCTCCCTCACGCGCTCCGCCTCCTCCTTCGCGAGCATTACTGCTTCGCAGAAGGAGGTGACGGCCTGCCATGCCCTCTCGCTCCGCACCATGGCCTGTACCAGGGCCGGACGCGAGAGGTCACTGCCGCCGATCGCCTCCACGAGGACACGGCGGTGCTCTGCCCAAGCCGGGCAGACCTCCACCGTATGCTCCACCGTGTCCTCCGGACGATCCACACAATGGTGACACCCGGGCGTTTCCTCCCGCCTTATGCGAAACAGGTACCTCCCGAAACAACCGTGTCCGGTGAGGACCTGCGTCAGGCGGAAGGTGAGGACGCCGTGGCGCCTCTCTAGCCACTCCTCAAAGAGGGGACTTATCGCCGCGATTGTGGCGTGCCCATATCTGGGTTGCGACAATCGCACACTCCAAGCCGCCATGAGATCCTGCCGGAGCTCTGTCCGCTGAACCGTGATTTCTCGCGGCAGCGGAGTTACACCCCGGCGCTTCATCTCCTCGCGCCACTCCCAGATGTGGGCGAGGACCTTCGCCTCCAGATCCCATGGCGGCGTTCCGGCAAGGAGGCTCGCCGCCTCGCCGGAGACCGTACGGTATCCCCGGACCATCCGGATAGCCATGACCCTTTGGGCTGCATGCAACCGGCGGGCTGGCCGCAACCTTAAGGTTCGCGCCCACACCGGTGCCCCGTAAAGGGCCATGGACCGCACGACCCCCGCGTAGAGCCTCCGGCAGGAGGCGTTTGGACCCCCCAGATTAGGCAGGAGCCGCTTCAAAGCAGCCCCAGCCTTCTCCAGTCTGGGAGCCAAACGTCGGAAATGCTCCACGAAGTTCCACCGGCTGTCGAGGACAAGTCCCAGGTACTTCATCGTCGACTCGACGCCGATGTGAACCCCTCCTACCGTTATTTGGGAATCCAAAGGTGGCGCGTTCCGAGGACCATGAAAACACATGGCCTCGGACTTGTGTAGGGCCACCTCGAGTCCCAATCGCCGGATCCTGTCGACGATTGTCGCAACCCCGCGTGTCGCAATTTCGGCCGCCGCCTGGTGCGACCTCCCCTGCGCCAGGACCAACGTGTCGTCAGCGTAGCAAACCACGCTGACGCCGTCGGGGAGGTCGGCGCGCAGCACCCAGTCGTATCCGATATCCCACAGATACGGCCCCAGGACCGATCCCTGTGGGACACCGCACGACATCCCTCGCCGGTTCCATTCTCCCAGGTGACCGGGGTAGATGACGGCCCTGTCCGTCAGGTAGGCCTCGACCACAAGTCGGAGGTAGATCGGCACCCCGTGATACCGGAGTGCCTCTCCAATGCAACTCCAGGGCAGGGTATTGAAGGCATTGGCGATGTCTAAAGACACCGCCAAGACGACCCCACCCCGGGCAACAGCATCCCCCGTCGTGAGGGCCCGCACGCGCATGATGGCGTCCACCGTGGAGCGCCCTCTGCGGAAGCCAAACTGGCTCTCCGTCAAATCCGGCCCCACCCGCACCAGATGCCCGACAAGGCGGTCTGCAATTACTCTTTCAAAGAGCTTGCCCACCTCGTCGAGCAGCACGATGGGCCGGTAGGCAGACGGAGAGTCCGCAGGGCGCCCCGGCTTCTTAATGAGGACCAGTTTCCCCGTCTTCCATCGAAGTGGGAACTGGCCCCTCTCCAAGCATGCGCTTAGTAGCCCTCTTAGTCGAGGCCCGAGAGCCTCCAAGGCCAGGACCCATGCTTTCCCAGGTAAGCCGTCGGGTCCTGGGGCGGTATTCTTGGCATTCAGCCTACGTACCGCCACTCTCATCTCTACCTCGGTCACCTCCGGAGCATCGTCGTCGTCGTCGGCGATGTGGTCCGCAGCGGGCACCGCAGTAGGCGGGGCCATGGGCGGAGCGGTGTGTTCCCCTCTCGAGGGGAACAGAGCGCTCACCACGTCCTCCACAAGCTGAGGCCGGAGACTCTGAGTCAGCGGGGGAGCCCATGGGCGGATTTTCTCCCGCACCAACTTGTATGGGCGTCCCCACGGGTCCCTGTCCAGAGTCGCCAGCGACTCCTCGCGGGCCAGTCCCCTGGCCCGCAGGATCTCCGCTTGGAGGGCGGTCTTCGCCGCTCTGTACCCCTCGTACAACCCCGCCTGAATGGCTTCCGTATCCGGAGGGCGGATACGGAGCCTGCGGTGCCTGGCGTACCGGCGTCGCGCAGCAACGCGCGCAGAGTCGTCAGCTCTTGCGACCACCAGTACACCTGGCGCGAAGCACGGCCGGGCTGGACCCGGGGCATTGCCACGTCACATATGTCGGACATGGCCTCCCGGAACCACTCCGCCTCGTCGTTGATGTCAGCAGGCCTGTCCGGTGATGACACCCAGGCCTGCACGATCGAGGCTTCCAGGATTAGCTCCCGGTCCAGCTGCTTCAGCGCCCATCGCGGACCACTCGGGGCCTGTCGGACCGGCGCGCTCGAGGGCTGGGCGGAGACGTCCAACCGGATGTACCGATGGTCGGAATAGGTCTCCACCCCCTCCATGACGCGCCAGTCGGCAACACGCGGCGACAGAGCGGGGCTGGCGAACGAAAGGTCCACCACTGATTCACCCCGCATCCGCACACACGTGGGGACAGAACCCCGATTAAGGACGACCAGGCCTGTCTCCAGTGCCCAGTCCTCCACCATCCTGCCCCGTGTGTCTGTATACCGGGAACCCCAAGCCACATTCTTGGCATTGAAGTCCCCGAGAACGAGCACCGGGAGGGAACCGAACCCGACGACGACGACTCTCAACTCCGCAAGGGAGTTGTGGAACTCGGCGAGAGTTCGGTTCGGGGAGAAGTACACCCCTACCACGACAATCTCCCCGAACCGTGCTGCCACGCAACCCCGTCCTCTCTTGACAGCCTCGAGGGACGGAGTACCGGCGGCGGCCGACGAAATTAGGGTCACTGAGCCGCTCAGGTCCTCCACCCAGTCATCCCTGGGCGGGACAAAGTACGGCTCAGCGACCACGGCGATGTTAATCGACCACTGCGCCATGCTCTGGAGCAATAGGTCCTGAGCTGCAGCGCAGTGGTTGATGTTCGCCTGGAGGAGGCGTAATGGAGCCGTTATTGGCAGTCCATTTCAGCCCCCTCCCGAGCCCCCTGTGAGGACCCTGCCGCGGCGGCAACGGCAGCGACGCCGACGGTGGAAGCGGCAGCGGCGGCGCTAGTAGTGGCGGCGGCTGCGGCGGTGACGGCGGTGGCGGAGGGCTTGCCCCTGCCTCCGGCTTTGACGGGTTTGGCGCAGGCCTTGCCCCCAATCCGGTGGTCAGCTGGCTTGCCAGCAGCCGCACATACGACGCAGTGCGGCGCGGCAGTGCACGAGCCAGCCTTGTGACCGGGCTGACCACAGCGGTAGCAGTTACCGCTGCGGTCCACCTCCGAGGTGCATTTTACTCCCACGTGGTGACCCACATGGCAGCGGTAGCACCTCAGAGGTCTGGGTTCCAGCAGTTTGACCTGCGCGGAAACCCAGCCCACCAAAAGCCTTCGGCCCTCCTCGGCAACCTTTTTGGCCGCCGACACGGGGCAGCTCACCGTCACGGCTTGCATCCCCGCGAAGTCAGGACGGATGGTGCCCACCTTAACCTGCTCGGCAGAGCACCCCCCCGTCCTAGCGACAGCGGCCACGACCAGTGCCTCCGTCACCGAGTCGTCCAGGCCCGAGATGCGCATGTCAGCGCACCTGGTGGGCCTGGACACCCGGGCCTCGTCCGCGTCTATGGATGCTCTGAGCCTTTCGGCCAGAGCGTCAGCGGCCGGGCCGCTGTCCGCACCAGGGACTTCCAGCATCCGGGCCCCGGTCGCGGTTACCTTCAGCCTGAGGCCATTCTTGGCGCCGAGTGCCTCCAGGTCCACAGCCTGCCCCACCTTGGCGAGCACGCTTTGGTAGGACGCGCCCTTCTTCTCCGCTCCCGGCTGTAGTGTAATCACTACAGCCGCTGACTTCGGGGCGCGGAGCCTAGCCGCGACACTTCGCTCCTTGCGCCGCTGCCGCCTCGCCTTCCTTTTGGCCGCCCTTGCATTCTTACAAGCCCTACGTAACTAGTTTCAATAGAAACGATGAAATCCGCATACCTATTAACCAACAAGACTTGTATATACTTCCGTCTGCTAGCCCCTTGTATTTGGAAGGAACTGTTATCGTCAGTAAAAAGGATATGAAAGAGAAAGCCACTAGTGTTCATTTTACGAATAATGCTCTGCTCTACTTGTTCCAAGATATAAGATACGAGCTGAATGGAGTGGAAATTGATAGAATAAAAAATGCCGGTATAACTACCACCATGAAATCATTAATATCAATGAATGAAAGTGAATCAAAGATATCTAATGCATGGGGCTGGAATATCGATGGTACAAAAAATATTAATGGGGGTAGGTTTTCCGCTTCTACACTCTGTAACATCATCGGTTTCGCAGAAGATTTCAAGAAAGTTGTGATAAATAGTAGGCACGAACTGATATTGCTACGAAGTAACACTAACCTGAATGCTGTGAAACTTAACACCGGTGAATTTGTAGACGACGTTCAGATAAATAAAATCATCTGGCGTGTACCGCATGTTAAAGTGTCCGACAAAGAGAAAATAAGTTTGCTAAAACTGTTAGAAAAAGATCGTCCCCTCCAGATGATATTCAGAAATAGGGACCTGTACGAATATCCAGCTTTACCTAAAACTACAAAACATACGTGGTCTATCAAAACTTCCTCACAAATAGAGAAACCAAGATACATAATTATGGGCCTACAAACAAATAGAAAAAACAATTCAAGTGCTGATATGTCCCAGTTCGATCACAGCCATGTTCGTGATGTTAGAGTATACCTAAATTCAACTTACTTCCCGTATGAAAACCTAAATGTAAGTTTCGCGAATAATAGAATCGCTTTATTATACGAGCAATACATCCGATTTCAACAGTCTTATTATGGACGTCGCTCGGAGCCCTTATTAAGTGAGAAACAATTTAAAGATTTGGCGCCGCTTTTTGTCATCGATTGCTCTAGACAAGCTGATAATGTAGATGTAAGACAGGTCCTATTGTGGATGTAAGAGTGGAAATTGAGAGTGATTCGGATATACCAGATCAAACTTCTGCATTCTGTCTTATATTGAACGATTGTATAATTGAGTATAAGCAGCTGAGTAATACTGTGAGAAAAATATCATGAATACGAATACTATCATATTAGATGTTCAAGGGTTTAAAGACCTGTACAATAATTTTATAATAAAAGAATTAGCTTTTGCTAGTCGTGATTATACGCAAACATTTTTAATAAAATCACCATACTTGTTTAAATACTTAACAAGTGACGAAAAGAGACAGGTTAAATGGTTGGAAAGGAATAGAGGTATTTATTGGAATGAAGGATACATTGACTATAGAGAATTTCGACGTATAATCGTTCCATATCTCGAAAATAAGGAAATCATTGTAAATGGAATGGAGAAGGTGAAGTGGTTAAAGGAACTTTGTGTGAATTGTAAAGTATCAGACCTTGGTAGAGAACAATGTCCTAATTTCTCTACTTTGCATAAAAAATACTGTGAGGGAAGATCTAATTTTAATTGTAATAAACATCTAAAGCATTGTGCGCTTAAAAATGTGCTTTGTTTAAGGAAGTATTTAGAATGGGCATAAAATGTGTACCTACTTAGGTTATTGGTTTTTAGGTTTTTAAATAAAAATATTTTTTAAGGTAAATAAATGCTTTTATTTTGTTACATACCCCACACTTCTCCAAATGACACAACCTAATACGAAAATAAATAAAACATTAATACAAATATTAATACTAAGTACAGAATATTTACACTGAACTGTGTATATATTCTGTACTTACTGTACATTCAAACGGTTAATAAAAATCAGTATCTATTAAAGATTTTGATATTTTCTTAACTAAAGACTCAGTTTCGTCCATAACACTTTGATTGAGCATTTATAATAACGTTCTCACTGTCACTATCACTGTCTATGGTACAGAGATCTACGACTGACATTTTTATTAATTTAATACCACGTCGCTGTAGGCGACTCATAACAAAGGATTTGGTTGGATTTTGCTTCTTCGACTTTTCCCTGCATCGTTGTTTCGATTTTTTATCTTTCGTCACTTGTTTGCTATGCTCGGGTTCGCTGCGAAGCATCTCAGAGAATCCCTCGTAAGGATCCTGAGCATACTGGCTGAACACAATCTCGGATTCAGAAATCTGGAACAAAATATAAACACAATATAAAACACTATCCCGTTAGTATAGCGGTGAAAACGCTGTAATAGGGTTTTCCATCAAGGTATTTCTCAAAAGCAGCCTGGAGTCTGGATTTAGTTTAGATTAGTGGCAATAGGCTCTGGCAAAATGTAAGTGCGCTATACACCTCTGTCAAACGTAATGTTATGTTTATGATTAGTAACACACGCGAACGCAATCGTCAAAGTTAAAAAATCGAGTTAAAAATATTTTACTTACTGACATGATTACGATGCACTCTAAAATTGAACAAGTACTCCTGGAGAGTAATATTTCGTAAAAGACCAAAAATAACAATTATTTACTCTATCACGAGTACGTCATTATACAATTTACATGGTTGACAGTAATAGGTGCATGATGAAACTTGAGTGTCGGTTTAATTACATTTTATTTAACCGACTCTAAAAAGGAGAATGTTTTAGAATAAAACAAGTAGGATAGTATTCACATTTTATTTCTATTTTTACAAAATAGTAGAATTATTAAAACTAAACCTAAATTATATTTATCATACATTAATTAGATATATTTTCTAAAACTAAAGTAAGATTATTACATAAATAAATAGATATAGGTACAAAATTAATAGACTATAAACTATAATATTTGTTATAATACATTCTGAGTCTTAAAAATCGAAGAGTGACCCCAGGCTCGCGTTGATATTCGATCTACAGATATCGATCGTTTATCGTCATTTCTAGATAAGACAATTTTGTTGACGCTCCGAGTAAATATTTCGTGCTTTAATGATTTAAACATAAAAAAATTTTCTACGGATAATTCCACCATTAAATAAAATATTTTTAAATTTTCTGTTATGTTCAAGTCCCTTACTACGCATGATTTTACTCCCTTTGATTTTTTAATGATTTTATTGGGAGTTTTAATAGAGTAAAGTTTTGATCTCAAACCAATAAAATCAGATATATATTTTCCTTCCATTTCATCTTTGAATAGACCTGGAACTTTTTTGTTCATTAATGGTATCCGCTGAGAGGGTGATATTTATTGATATTTATTTCTAAATGCGAATTGATAATGTTTTTTGTAGCGAATGATTTCATTTCCTGTTGATCATTTTTATACAGTAGAAAAAAAGAAAAAAGTTCAAAGTTAATTTTGACAGATGTATGTTTCTGTAGTGAACGATCTATTAGATTTTTAACTTGTTCACTTATATTATGGAGAAACACCTCAGGGAAATTATTTATTTGTTCGCTAGTTGCAATAATCTTGTAACTTACGATTCGTGCTTTAAACAAAGAATTAATCATTACAACGTTATCATAAACAGGGGTCGCGCTTTTGTTTTTATGAACATTACTAGCTTTCGCCCGCGGCTTCGCCCGCGTGGAGGTCGGAAATTGTCCTACAGGAAAGTACTTCCGGGGAAAAAAGTAGGTACTTTATCCAGGTTATATATCATCAATGTGTCAAATTTCATCCAAATCCGTTAGCCGTTTTTGTATAATTGAGTAACAAACATCCAAACACACAAACATACAAACTGTCACCTTTATAATATCAGTAAGATTAAGTCATTATAAGTTTTAAGTGGGTATATTACTGTAAAGTTTCATCAAAATCCGTTCAGTAGTTTTTGCGTAAAAGAATAACAAACGTCCATCCATCCATCCTCACAAACTTTCGCATTTATAATATTAGTAAGTAGGAGCACTCCCGAGGAGATATTTAGGACACTGGCAGCCTCATGAATGACCAAGGGCATTGAAGTCGGTAGTAGGAGGTTGACAAACCTCCGATTTGCCGACGACATAGTACTTTTTTGCCCCCACAGCTCTGGAACTACAGACTATGCTTCAAGACCTAAGCACGGCAAGCCTCAGGGTTGGACTCACGATGAATCGGTCTAAAACAAAAACCATAACCAACAGCACTAAGTGTAGTTTCGAGGTAGATGGGCAGGAAACACATGTCGATGAGTACATCTACTTGGGCCAGTTAGTTCCTTTCGAAAACCGGTAACAAAAGGAATTCTATCGCTGCATCGAAAATGCCTGGAAAAGGTACTGGTCTCTGAAGACGGTAATGAAAGGCGATCTGCCGATCTCCTTGAAGCGAACACTCATCGATATGTGTATTCTGCCACTTACCGAGTCGCAAAAGTTTCTTCTTGGGGTTTGCCAAAGAGCAATGGAGCGAAGCATTCTAGGCGTAAAACGAACTGACAATTATCGAAACACTACGCTGCGCTCTAAAACGGGGATTCTTGATGTAGGCAAAAAGGCTGCCAAGCTAAAATGGGATTGGGCGGGTCATGTAAGCCGCATGCATAGCGACCGCTGGGCAACAGTCTCCACACGGTGGATGCCTGAGGATGGACGGCGCCGCCGAGGCCGGCCCAGGAAGAGGAGGCGAGACGACCTAGACGCAAATCGCAAGGGTTGGATCGAGGAGGCCCTGGAGAACGATGCTTGGAAGTATTTGGGGAGGCCTTTGCTGAGCAATGGGACAGTGTAGGCTAATCTATAAATATAAAAATGTCGTGTCACGGTGCTTGTGGTCGCACTCCTCCGAAACTTTTATTTGGTAGGTATGACAATAGGTCGTAAAGAGGTAGGTATGCAGGTAGGGTAGGTAGATAAGTAGATAGGTAGGGTAGCGTAGGTGGATAGGTAGGGTACGGTAGGTGGATAGGTAGGTGTACCGTAGATAAGCACTTAGTGCTACCAGTGCGAAACCGGGGCGGGAAGCTAGTATAAAAACAAAAAAATATAAATTGCAGTATTACTGTGAAGTTTCATCAAAATCCGTTCAGTAGTTTTTGCGTGAAAGAGTAACAAACATCCATTCATCCTCACAAACTTTCGCATTTATAATATTAGTAGGATAATATAAGTAATTAAAATAAAAACCAATTGCGTAACACACTATCAATCAAAATCTGAATGATTTTATGGATATTGCTAATCCATTGCTTCATTAATTATTATGTTCGAGAAATCTGTCAACAACGTAAATAACGCAATTAATTTTGTTGAACTGTCAAAATGAAACCCATTGCTATTGTAAGTGTGTTACGCAATTACCCCGTTGATTTAGGACATGTAACACGTTCCTGTGGGATAATTTCCGACATTCACGATTGAATTTTAAAACTAACCGTTATTCTTAAACTAACAAAAAAAGAAAGACTTCTTATATCTAATTAAAATAAAAACTACTATAATATATTTCTACTTAAAATACTACCAAAAAATTGTTATTAGAACATGGCGCGTCATTATCTGGCCCGCCGCTCACCCCCGCTTCATTCTTATCGTTGTAACTTTTAAACTATTCTTTCAAATGTCTTAGTGTAAAAGACAAAGTTTATCTACATTAAATACCGAAAGCGATGAAGTTATTAATTTTGATAAGAATTAACTAAATACTCCAAAATGTGCAATGTAAAAAAAGTCTCCATTTTAAATGTATTTATGGCTCAGTATTTTAGCTATAATGGCTTCCACATAAAAGATAGATATATGCTGTCGCGGACTTTTATTTAGAACTATTTCAGACAAACAATCCCACGATACATTATCTTCGTATAACTCTAACGGTTTAGGCAGCGCACGCCAAGATAGCTCTCAGAGGGCAGAAATTTTTCCGACTTACTTCATACTTATCGTTATATTATGGCAAAATCAAACAAAATCGTTATAAATTGTAGCCTATGTGTTATTCTGATGTATAAGCTATATCACTGTAAAGTTTCATCAAAATCCGTTCAGTAGTTTTTGCGTGAAAGAGTAACAAACATCCATACATCCATCCATCCATCCTCACAAACTTTCGTATTTATAATATTAGTAGGATTAGTAGGACTACGTAAATGACCAGAACATCGACGATTATCTACAAATACTTTGCAAACCGAACAGTGAGGCATATTAATGTTACTAATTAAAATTAATTAACAAATAATATAGTCACTAAATTCAACATGAACAGATTATTACTTACAACTATCTTACCTAGTACTTATAGATAAACAATCGAAGTAAATAGCGTAGCAGAATTAGTGAATACAGAACAGTTTTGCTCACGTTCTCTCGTTTGATGATCACTTTTTCATGATTGAATCCAAATGTTCATAAAATATTTCTGAAAAATTAAAAAAGGTAGGTCTTTTTTTTAATTTATTTTTTTATTCTTATATTTTATTAGAGGCTTTTATCCACAGTGGCATGTCAGCCTCATCATAACTTAAACTATTCTAAACTACCTCTATGATTTAAAAAAAATATAAAATACAAAATATTATACATGTCTAAATAAATCTGTAAGTAGGTTTGTTATCTCAGGTGAAGGCTGCGTTTAAACTGTAACATGAGAACCAATATCATATTTGTTTACTTTTATTCTACTTATCAGTGTCTCTCTTTCTTTCTTTGTCTTAGTACACTCCATTAGTAGATGGTGAACATCTTCAACTGTTCCGCATGTTTCACAATTGGGAGAGTTCACTTTATTCATCAAATAACCAAACTTGCGGGATGGATAGTGTCCAGATCGTAATCTATGAAACAGAACGATATGATACCTACTCATTTCCTTGATAGCAAACCACGGTATTCGAGGAGGCTGATATTGTATAGTTTTATACCAGATACCCTTTTCCCTACTTCGTTCGTCAAAGTACTCCTTAAACTTATCATAACAAATTGATTTGCAATAACATAATTGTTCTAAATAATCAGGTATGATACAAAATTCTCGACCTTGTATAACTGCTAATTTTGCTAGTGTATCAGCCTCTTCATTACCTCTCAAACCTATATGAGATGGAACCCATTGCAATCTGAGCACTATGCCATTGTTTGTAAGATCTATAACCTTACTTAATATGGAGTAAGCTATCGAAATACCTCTGAAGCCAGAGGCACAACGAGCTAAATGCTGCAGACCACTCTTACTATCTGTTAAAATCACAAAATATCGATCTCCAGAGTTATAAGCAGAGTTAATGGCTTCATAGATTGCAATGAGTTCCATCGTCATAATAGACACATTAGTGTTTACTTTGTACATAGCCGAATTGTTTCTGTCAGCGTCATAAAACGCTGCTCCCACACCATGCTTACACTTAGAACCATCAGTGAAATATTTATTATATATATATATATATATATATATATATATATATATATATATATATATTCTTTATTTCGGACTTCACACAATCCATATAGTGTTAGTAACAATGACTTAAAAACTATGTTAGTAAACTTATACAAACTAAAACAAAATTAAAATTGACGTGACCCAACACACGTTGGCACGTGCCTCCGTACCCAGTGCCTTATAAAGGGACTGTCTAATTTGTCTAATAATGTACTTAGGATGCTGTTGGAGCTTCCGCGCAACCTACCCATTATTGACGTTGTTCTCTTCCTCAGAATAGCATGAAAATCGTCAACACGGGCTTCCGCGAACATCTGCGAAGCGCTGCAGAAGCGCGGAAGCCCCATCAACATCCTAAATCCATTATTATATTGTACGCGAAGGACGTTGTAGGCTCTCTGAGTATACTTCACCCACAAGCTGCACGTGTAGAAGGTTTGGCAGTATGCCTTGAAAAGTGACACTTTTACGCCCTTACTACACCGCGCAAATCTGCGGGCTACCATATTACATCGAACCGCCAACGCCCTCCGCTCCCTCTCTATATCAGCATCGTCCGATAAGTCCTCCGTGACTACATGCCCTAAGTATCTAAACTGTGTGACTCTCTTTAGTGGCTTTCCGCTTAAAGTCACTGGAGGAACATTATCCAACGAGCTGGACTTCGTTTTAAAAATCACTAGCTCACTTTTCTTGACATTGTATGTGAGTCCATGTGACGCAGCATAGGACTCACAAACAGCCAGCAACTTCCTGAGTGCGCTGATTGATGGACTCAGCAAGACCATGTCATCTGCGTAGCTGAGATTATTTACCATAATGCCATCGATAGAGCAACCGACGTTGGTCTCGCTGAGCTCAACAATCAACTGGTTCATGTAAACATTAAACAAGGTCGGGGACGTCAGTCCACCCTGTCTAACACCACACTCCAAGACGTACTTATCTGAGTAAGCACCTGCCCATCTAACACTGTTAGTCTGCGAGTTATACCAAAACTTCAGTACACTAATAAGCTCGTCGGGTACCTCCAGAAGTTTAAGCTTCGACCAAAGCTTGTCGTAACAAACTAAGTCAAAAGCCTTGGAGAGGTCGAGAAAAGCAGCATATACTGGCGTTTCCCTATCCGTGTAATACTTGACCGTCTGCTTAAGCGCCAGGATAGTGGTCTCAGTTGATAGCGCCTTCCTAAAACCAAACTGAGCATCACTCAACTTTAAATACTCACCAAGCCGGCGCTCAAGCAGACCATCAAAAACCTTACCAATTATAGCGGCCAAAGAGATGGGCCTGTAGTTGGTTTTGTCCGCTATGTCGCCTGTTTTATTTTTAACCACAGGCACCACCACGCTTTCCATAAGCTCCGGTGGTAGGTAGGTATGACGGATACAAAACACATACAACATTGCTAGAACCCGGTAAATATGAGTTCCCACATGTAACAGATGCTCAACACCAAGCCCATCATGACCAGGCGACTTCCCTCTCGACAAACTTCCTACCACTTTCTTCACCTCCTTAGCAGTAAACCCAAGAGGAAACACCGCCGGCACTCTAGCTTCATCCGTACACTGGGCATCTGTCAATGAGGAAGATACCACAAAGTGTTCTTTAAAAATGCTGGCTATGCGTCCCGCATCGGTCTCACCATCAACTCTCACGGGTAGACCAGTTCTAGGATTCATCCTACCAGTTTGTTTCCAGAAACTCTTAAAATCCTTTTGTTCGTGACTCTTGACTATCAAATCGATACGCATTTGCGATTTATGATTTTGACAGTATTTTAACTTTTTCTTGAACTGATTCCTACTCTGTTTCATTGCAATACAAATGGGGCCATCTGAAGGCATTCCACAGGATTTCCATACTTGAAATTTCACACGGGCCTCAGTGTGAGCGCTTTTAACGTACTTATTCCACCCTATTACATGCTTGCCCCTCCCAACCCCTCCAGACTCATAACTTTGCACGGCTGCTTCCTGTAGTGTTCTGACAGTTTTTTGGTATAGCTCGTCGATAACCAACCTATGTCTGACATCGGTACACATTCTATCACAGCATTCACTAAGTTCGGAGGGAAAGTCTATACTTCTTAAAACTGTATTACATAAGTGTTGGTAGGTATTAATTTGTTTAACATTTCGCTCTCCCCAGTGTATCTTGGTATTATTGGAGGCTGTATAACTCAAAACAGACTTCACCCTAGTTACCTTTAGGTTACACTTTATTTTTAAAGGAAAGTGGTCGGACCAGTACACATCGTGACAAATCGTGACATCACTAACCGACTGCCATGCAGCTTCAGTAACCAAGCAATGGTCCAGCCAGCGCCTTGAACCATGTGCATCGCTTATAAATGTATATATTATAATCTAGGTATTTATCGTAAATTTCTTTAACAATTTCAAATTTAAGAGAAGCAAAATCTAAAGACTTTTTAGGGCCTGTTACACTTTCTAAATTACATTTTATAATTTCATCTGTTTTAATACTGGTCACCCAAACATCTAATAAAAACATCTCCAAGGATCAGAGGAATGTACACAAAAAGATTCACATTCGTCGGATACCAACACAAGTAAAGGTTTCTTTTTTTTTTGCCAAAATCTCATCTGCATAAGATCATTTAGTTCTGCAAGAAGTCTCATAATTATACTGTTTGACCAGGACATACTTTTCAGGCAATATTTGTATGAAAGAAATAATCTTCTATTATGCAAAGGTGGAACATGAATGGGACTGCTTTTGATAAATCCTCCGATTATTCTCGCAGCCTGATTCTGTATTTTATCTAATTTATTTAAATGAACATTGGCACTATTTCCGAACAAAAAACATCCATAATCCAATCTACTTCTGATCACCGATATGTATAACGTACGTAAATACTTTGGATGCATTCCCCATTTAGAACCCGCTAAGACTTTTAAAAGTTTCAAAAATTTTAAGACCTTCTCAGCTACTTCATTAATATGTTTACCCCACAATAAGGATCGATCAATCCACATACCTAAATATTTAAAATTTTCAACTGTACTCATTATATGCTCATTCATTTTAAGATCTATTTTGTTTCTTTTTCGACCTCTGGTAAAAATACATATCTTAGATTTATTAGGGGAAAGTTCTAAACCTACTTCATCAAGCTTAGCTGTCATGTCATTAAGTGCTGATTGTAATATGATTTCACAAAAATGTATGTCTCTGTGTTTTAAATAAAATACATAATCATCAGCATATTGCAATATAGAAACGCCTTCAATCTCACGACAAATTTTATACGTGACTAAGTTGAAAAGTAATGGGGAAAGTGGGTCCCCCTGAGCCAAACCCCTATTTGTCCATCTACTTATTACTGTCTCCCCAGAATATATTTTCATCATTAAACATCTTGCATTTAAAAACTCCCAAATATATTTGCAAATATTGGAACCAACATTCAATTTGTCTAACGTAGCCACTAAACTCTCAATTAAAACATTGTTGTATGCATTATCTATGTACAGGAAGCAAGCTACAGTAGGTATGTTATTCGAAAGTCCTATCTGAATATCAGTGACAAGTCTCGCAAGACAATCCAAACATAACTGTCCCCTCCTAAAACCAGACGTACCGGCAGATAAAAACTTATTTTTCTCTGTATACCATTCCAATCTTTTAACTAACATTGTGTGAAATATTTGAGCATGAGATTAGAGATATCGGCCGAAGCTTTGGTTCTACGTCAGCACTGCTGACAGTTTTTGGAATGGGAACAATGCTTATTTCCCTCCATTGACGTGGAATATGCCCAGATATAAATATGCTATTATACAAATTTAATAAAAACACTTTGCCTACAGAAGGTAGGTTGTAAATCATGGAGTAAGTTATCCCATCCTTGCCCGGAGCAGTATCTTTTTTCTTAAAACAATGTTTCATTTCTTGTATACTAAATGGTGATTCCAATAAACTATTACGAGATGTGAAAGAAGGTTGTTTGTTTATTACCGAGTCTGGCGCTAAAGAACATAACAAATCCTTTTGTTTATTTTCTGAAGGAAACGATTTTGACTGTCTATAGCCTTTGAACCATCGCATCTTTTGCCACATTTCAGACACAGAAGTAGTCTCATTTATGCTGCTGCAAAATGATTTCCAATTATTTGATCTAGCTTTGTTTACCAAAGTGTGCGCTTCTACTGTTCTATCCTCTAAAATTTTGAGATTATCAGGCGTAGGATTACGTCTAAATGTACTCAACGCCAGTCTTCGTTTAGCTACTGCTCTGGACAATGATGGGTGCCAATACTCCTTAGGTTTAAAATTAGCTGCTGGATTAGTACAAATCTTTGTCTCAGGTATATTCTTACTGGCTGACCGATTAATGTGATCCTCAAAGTAGTCATATAAGACTTGTATATCTTCAACATTATCAATATCGGAAAATGGTTGTTGAAGACTATCTCTATACGCTTTCCAGTCTGCTTTTTTATAATTGCGTTTCTTTATATACTCTCTTGATTCTAAATAGTTAAGTGTTATTTTAATTATAAGGTGATCACTCCCTAGGTTTTCGTTGAATATTTTCCAAACACAATTTACCGATATATCTGACGATGCAAACGTAATATCAGGTGAAGTCCTTTTAACCAATCCATTCACCAATTTCACCCTAGTAGCATCGCCATCATTTAAAGAAATCCAGCCATTTTCCAGTGAAGATTCTAGCAGTTGCGTTCCTCTTTGATCTATTTTATACGACCAATTTGTATGGTGTCCGTTAAAATCCCCTGCAATCAAAGTATTGCTGAGCTCTAAACTAAACAGTCTATCCCAGTCGGTAGAACGCGTGACTACAGAAGAAGGGCAGTAAACCGATATTATATTTTTTAAACTTTTACAATTTAGAATTTTGACGTGAATAATTTCTATGCCTGGGTTTGATAGATTAACAGGACTTATTTGCGAGTGCAATGATTTACGGAATAGCAACTCCTCCATACGAATCCGGTCTATCCTGTCTAAAAATATTGTACCCACTCAAATTAAAGTTAATATTTGTATCACTCAAAATTGTAATATGAATTTTTTCCTGATTTAAAAATACTTCAAAACTACCTAGTTTGGGTCTTAAACTTTGTGAATTCCACTGACATATATTTAACGAGATCTCTGTGTGTGTACTATCCATCATACTTAGATAAAAAACTGTTTAAAACTTCTCTGTCCATAAAACTACTAAATAAAAATAATTTAATTTCCTCACATATAACTTTCAACATCGATACCACTTTTTCCATTAGAACCTGTTCTTCAGAAAATACAATTTCCATAATAGTTCGCCAAATTCTCTTCCATTGAAATTTTTTATCTTTCGTACTTATATTTCCTTCTTCTTGATTTTGGTTCACTTTTAGACTTTCTGAAGATACCGACATATTACTATTACCGAGATTTTTTTTGGTATTCTTCTTTTTTGAATGTTCGATCCTTTTTTTCCGTTTTTCTCGGTTTTTTTACTTGTTGCTGTTACATGCTCTTCCTGTTTTTCTTCTAAAAATACCGGTTCATCATCCATAACCTGTTCCATACAGTGTTCTGCCTGTTCAACAGTCAACTTTTATCTGAGAACATATTTCTGAGCTCGAGCAGACGATAAAGGATCTAGATCTCTCTAGTTCTGCGGGAAATGTTTCTTTTGCCGATATGGTGAAAAAGGGATCGAATGATTTCATTCGACCCCATAACCTAAGCTCTGTTGCCATTTATCCCAATGATAAATTTAAATCAAGTGACGAAACGAAAGAACTCGTGCAAAAAATCATACGGCCTGAGCAAATGAAGCTGCACGTTCGTGGTGTCCGAAAAACAAAAAATGGAGGCGTAATTATCAGTACCGAGACAAGACATGACGCAGATAAACTGAAGAACGCAGTCCAGCTCTCTACATCTGGACTTACTGCCGATGAGCCCAGCAAGCGTAAACCTCGGATCGTGATTGTAGGAGTGCCGACTTCCTTGGCTGAAAATGAGGTGTTCAGGTGCATTTTCGAACAAAACGTAGCCGACAAGTTACCAGCGATGTCCTTGGAATCCTTCTTGACCTTGATAAAATTAAGCCACAAATCGGGGAAAAGAGATGCTATGACTTGTAACTACGTTGTTGAAGTTTCAGCCGATATACGTAAAGCCCTAATCCCTCAATCAAGGCTATTTATAAATTGGACGTCTTGTCCTGTCAGGGATTTTACATTGGTAACAAGATGTTATAAATGCCAACAATATGGTCATGCAGCCAAAACTTGCCGAGAGACCGTTACTACGTGTGGTCATTGTGGTGACGCAGGCCATTCGATGTCCGACTGCGCGAAGAAAGCCGACATTCCGAAATGTGCAACATGCTTACGCTTTAAAAAACCCAGTGATCACAAAACGGGAGACGCTGAATGCCCTGCTAGGAAAATACAGATATATCAATTCCATCGATTATGAAGGCACCTAGTGCGTCATAATGAAGGCCAGACTTCCGTATCGCTTGTTGCTGACTCAACACTATACCTGACCACTGCGCTGTCCTACTTACCATCGATTTGTCGCTGTCTAAGCATAGTAACCGACCGCCACAAAAATCTAATTTGTCCAATTTTTATATCAACCTAATTAATAATACTGCAGACGTAAGCGTATTCTTGTAACTAAGTGCTAGCAAATATTTTCTGTAAATAATATATGTAGGAAAATTATGTACCTATTAATTATTAGTCTTTAAGTAAATTTATCTATACTTATAATAAATCTGTAGAGAGGTCAATTATATATATATTTTCAAAATAACTATCAGGGGGTAATTAGTGATCGATACTGATGCCAAAAATGCAATTAGTAAAATTTTTGTCTGTCTGTCTGTCTGTCTGTCTGTATGTTCCTTATAGAAACAAAAACTACTCGACGGATTTTAACGAAACTTGGTACAATTATTCTTCATACTCCTGGGGAGGTTATAGTATACTTTTCATCACGCTACAATCAATAGGAGCAGAGCAGTGAAGGGAAATGTTGGGAAAACGGGCGAAGTTGCTCCATTTTTTAAGCTTCCGTCGCGTGTGAAGCCTTAATGGTTTAAGCTACATAGAAATCATTTATGACGGAAATGTTCTACATAAAATTATCTAAAAAATATCCCACAACAGCATATGTATATCTTTTATGGTTAACTCACAATAACACGTGTAACTCCCGATAGCTTAGCAGTTCGGAGCTTTCTGATTATATTTGTTAACTCTTTCGTTTATAATACTCTCACTCATCCCTAATTAAAAGAAGTTAATATTATTACCTATTCAATAAAAAAAGAATCATAGTCATCGGTATAGAAACACCAAACTTATACATGAAATAAGCTAATAAGCCATCGCGCCGTCGCGCGTGAATACTGAATCTGGAATCATGCCATAAGGATTATTTTTGTGTAACGGTTGCCGCGCTCGACGCGGGTCGTGGCGGTAGGGTATAAAAAGGCTGAGGTCCGAGCGCGAGCGTTCCTCCCGATTGCGACGCCCTAAGCCGAGGCCCGTACCCCACAGGGGGTGCCCTTAGCGAGCGTCGCATCTTAGTTTAGTAGCATATTTTTGCGCCCTGGCTGGAGGCTTTTAGATTTAAAAACCCTAAAAGTAGCCACAGGATAGTCCGGTTAAGCAGACAAAACCTCTCTAGGTTGATCTGCGAGATGCCATTTCCAAAAAAAAAAAAAAAAGCGCGAGCGTCATTCAATATTTGGCTGTTGATGCGTTCAGAGCGTTCGACCTTATTGACAGACATTATTGATATTAACAAACCGTGCTTATCAGCGCGACTTTTAGTCTTTAAATAGTTTATTTGAATTTCTTTTGTTGTTATTTTATAAAATACTAGCTGCTGCCCGCGGCTTCGCCCGCGTGAGTGTCGGAAATTACCCCATACATCCCCATGGGTTTTAAGTATAAATATTGAGTTTCGAGTTAATCGGACAGCGCGTTAAAATTCTTCCATACAAACACTGACACCCCCCAACCCCCCTTTAGGGGGTAATTTAGAAAAAAAAAACTACAAACTTTATAATTTATTTTGATAACTATTCGTGCGAAGTTTCATGTTTATTACCTCAAGGAATAAGATTTTTCCTACAAACTTTCATCCCCTATAGTGGTTGAATTTCAAAAAATGCTTCCTTATTCCTTGCCTACATTATAAAGGGAACCTCTGTGCAAAATTTCAGCTTTCTAGGTCCAAGGGTTTGGGCTGGGCGTTGATGAGTCAGTCAGTCAGGACTTGTCTTTTTATTAATAGGTATAAATATAGATAGTAGGATAGGATACTTTTCCGGGATAAAAAGTATCCAGTGTGGTGCCCAGGATATTAAAGAATAATTATACCAAGTTTCATCATAATCGAACCGGTAGTTTTTGCGTGTCGGTCTATTAACATCCCCTGCCATTTATTTTTTTGATATTTTCAATGTACAGAATTTTCACTTCTACAGATTTATTATAAGTATAGAAGATATAGATATTGCCCACTAATTAGAAGTCTACTTAAAACTTATAAATCTACGCTTTTCCTAAATGAGTTAGAAGGGCGTAACGAGTCCACGAGTCGCGCTCAGTCGATCTCGTGGTCTGAATGTGACTGCCTGATCCAGGCTCCAGCGAATCACTGATGCTAAACTCTTATCGTCTTAAAACGTTCCCACGAGAAAACCAAGCCGACTCCTGGCCACGTTCGACGCAATAAGATTTACGTCGTCGCCTTTCTTATCGGAAACAATTATTCATTATTTAATATCAATAAGCTCAGCGCGCTAACAAAGACCATCGAAATCTTGAGAGTCAGCCGAGGTGTGACTGACATCTTCGTCTCACGCTGATAAGAACTAGACGAGGTGTGAGTTGACACCATCGTCTCGTGCGCCGACATATATGTATATAGATTTTAACTTTAAAAATAAAGAACTTTAATTAAAAATAAAATTTCATCCCCCTTTTCACCCCCTTAAGGGTTGAAATTCTAACAACACCGGTGCGTTAGCTTGCAACCATAAGTCTAGATAATACATTTAGTGATTTTTCTTCGAAAATTAAGGTCTTTTCAACTTCATCCCCTTTTTTAACCCTTCGGGCGTGGAATTATCAAAAACGCTGAGACACGTATATATTAATTTTCAATTGTCAGCCTTTTTTTTTTTTGGTGGGAAATCATCAAATAACTTCTCCCGCTCTGGACGGAGCGGGAGGGCGTGTCAGACTCTTACTGACTAAAACCCACCCGTGTTCCTTCAGTTGCCTATGTTGCTAGGGGCCACGGTATCCCTTTCGAACTTTCCCGCAACCCCAGCAGGCATCGGCCCTAGCGGGCCCCGCTATTGGTGCTTACATCTCCTTGAGGCGCACGTGGAATACAACGTGCCATCGACCCGGGCTTGGTCCTTATCGGGGGCGAGCTACCCATTGCTCACCACCCGCAAGCTCGCGCCTACGGTGGCCGGGAATCAGCGATCGATTCCCGACGCCCGGGGCGGGCGTCTCCTACGGCGGCTGGAGGCGTGAGGGCGCGAAATTTGCCTCTCCCTCACGCGCTCCGCCTCCTCCTTTGCGAGCATTACTGCTTCGCAGAAGGAGGTGACGGCTTTCCATGCCCTCTCGCTCCGTACCATGGCCTGGACCAGGGCCGGACGCGAGAGATCTCCACCGCCAATCGCCTCCACGAGGACACGGCGATGCTCTGCCCAAGCCGGGCAGACCTCCACCGTATGCTCCACCGTGTCCTCCGGGCGATCCACACAGCGGTGACACCCGGGCGTTTCCTCCCGCCTTATCCAGAACAGGAACCTCCCGAAGCAACCGTGTCCGGTGAGGACCTGCGTCAGGCGGAAGGTGAGGACGCCTTGGCACCTCTCTAGCCACTCCTCAAAGAGGGGACTTATCGCCGCAATTGTGGCGTGCCCAGCACTGGATTGCGACAATCGCACTCTCCATGTCGCCAAAATACAAAATTTGAAGATCCTAACTTCAAAAATGATGGACTTTAATATAAACTTCCATTCCCTATATTACCCCTTTAGGGGTGTAATTCCCAAAAATCCTTTCTTAGTGGATACTTACTCTTCACAAAGAACACACTCTCCAAGTTTCATGTCTCTAGGACCAGCGGTTTGGGCTGTGTGTTGATATATCACCCAGTCAGTCAGTCAGTTTACCATTTTATATATATAGATAAGTATTAGTTGTTTTGGTAGTGTTTAAATATTCGTTCAAATTACAAATTATTAATAGTTTGCATTTTATTAATGGTTATGCAATGACAATTAATAAGGCTCAAGGGCAGACTTTTCGTGTTGCTGGAGTAGATCTCGGTGTCAGTTGTTTCTCGCATGGTCAGTTATATGTCGCTTTTTCCCGGGTTAGCAGTTCTAGAAATCTTTATGTTCACGTGCCGGACGGGTCAACTTTCAACATAGTTTACCCGGAAGCTTTGCGCTGAAGTATTTTATGTTCTATAGGTACTTAAGCCTCATGTGAAAGTGATCTAAACAATATTACCAATACATTAACTTAATAACATACAAGGAGTTACACGCTGACGGAGTCGCGGGCACAGCTATTAATAATAATATTCTGCGGTTCCTTATTGCGATATTTTTCAACAGTATTGTGGATTGACATATTATATTTCCCTACTAAAATACGAAAGTTAATCTGTCTGTTACATCAAAACCACTGAACCGTGAGGAAGGACATATGGTACTTTTTTACGAAAAACGACGGAAACGCGGACGAAGTCGCGGGCAAAAGCTAGTAACATAATAAAATTAACTAACTATGTCACTATTCTTAAAACTTATGTTAAATATTGTTAAGAAACAATTGTCCTAATAGTAAATCGATACATACATAGGCATTCAAAGCATACAGACGTGCTCATCAATGCATATAAAAATAAATAAAATAAGTTAACGTTTGCACAAATTGTGACCTAGTTCTAGTGTATTAGCGTGTTATAGAGAGACATTTCAAGTGACAAGTTAATATAATGAACTGACAGGATTATTTCGTATATATGGAAAGCAGCCCCTTTAATCGGAGCGCGATGATGCGACGCAGCCCTCCACCGACACCGACCCCGGCACAGACATGTCCGACATCGCCCCAACAACCAAGACAGGACCTAGATGAGAAAGTTGAAGTCGTGTCCACTCCGGAGATCCAGAACTGGATGAAATCTATTGAGCAGTGCCTGAATGAGGTTTGTGCTATTATTGCTGATGGAAAGTTAAACACTGAACAGAAGCTAAAAATAAGCAATCTTTGCCGAAAAGTTGGACATGGAGTTTCGCAAATGGCTGTACAATACCAGTCGCTTAAGCAAAAAGCCATACAAACCCATACTTCCCTTCAATCTATGACCGAAGCTCGTGACCTATCGGAGTGTCTAACAGAAATTAACCGGACGATCCAGGAGTCCTGTACGAAGCAAGGTACTACATCTTTTGCAGATATGGTGAAGAAGGGGTCCAACAGCTTTGTTCGTCCTAATACTTTTAGTTCTGTTGCAATTTATCCCTGTGATAACTCGAAGACAAGTGACGAAACCAAGAACATGGTCCAAAAAATCATATGCCCTGGAGCAATGAAGCTAAAAGTACGAGGCGTACGCAAAATAGGAAAAGGCGGACTCATTATTAGCACTGAGACCAAAGATGACCTAGACAAGCTCAAACAAACTGTCCAACTCGCTTCGTCAGCGCTTACCGTCAACGAACCTCAAAAGCGCAAACCCCGCATTATTGTTATAGGAGTTCCCACATCAATGGCCGAAAGTGAGGTTTATAAATGTATTTATGAACAAAACCTGACTGAAAAACTGCCGACTATGTCCCAAGATACATTTTTAACCTCCATAAAACTTAGCCACAAATCTGGCAGGAAAGATGCTGAGAACTGCAATTATATAATAGAAGTTCCAGCCGTCATTCATAAGGCCCTCATCTCACAGGACAGATTATTTATTAACTGGACATCCTGCCCGGTACGAGACTTCACATTGGTAACTAGATGTTACAAGTGCCAGCAGTACGGTCATGCAGCCAAGACTTGCAAAATTGCTGCTCCCACATGTGGACATTGCGCTGAAGAAGGGCACTCAATCCAAGACTGCGCAAAGAAAGCCAATCCGCCTAAATGTGCTACATGTTCGCGTTTTAAAAAACCAGCCAACCACAAGACGGGAGATACAGATTGCCGGGCTAAAAAAGCTGCCGAATACAGGTATATTAATTCAATAGATTATGAAGGCGCCTAAGAGCGCCACATACTTGTTTATATTTTAGACTTAATTTATTATTGTAATTTTTCATTTTTAGTTTTAGTATGGATGATAATTTAATTACCGATATAGATAACACATTTTTAACAGTGACAAAGACATGTGACGTTGAGGACTGCAGAAAATATCTTTCCGACTATCAAAATTCACTAACCATACTGACCCAAAACATTCGTAGTATTTATAAGAACATAGATAGCTTTAACATTTTTCTTCATAGACTTAAATTTGATTGTGATATAATGGTACTTACCGAGTGCTGGCTATCAAATCGCTACGATAACCTCCCAGCAATACCTGGTTACCACTTATTGCATACCACAATGAACCACAATCAAAATGATGGTGTGGTAGTCTTTGCTAAGGAATCATTAAAGGTCACAGTCGAGGAACATACTCTACAAGACTGTATGAGTAATTGCTTAGTCATCAAAATTGGTACAACTACAGCGATAATCGGAATTTATAGATCCCCTTCCGCTAGAAACATAGATCCTTTTAACAATTCCTTAAACCAAATTTTTCAAACACTAAGTCCATTTAAGAATGTTATACTAACAGGTGATTTAAATATAAATATTGGCTCCGAAATCTGCGATGCAGGAACCCAAGATTACCTTAATATCTGCTCATACCATGGTTTCCTCCCCGCTCACACATTGCCTACTCATCAGAGCAGATCCTGCCTCGATCATATGATGGTCAAAACTAGCCTACCATATATTACGCTTGTTACTAACTCAACAATAACTGACCATCACGCTGTCCTACTTACCATAAACTTAACGCTGTCTAAGCTAAATCGTCCCCAGACTATGAGGAAATTAAACACAAACAAACTCGAATATGATTTAAGCAACCTTGATTTTAGCCTAGTTTACAATACCGCTGACGCTAATTTGGCTTTATCGTACCTAATCAAATATGTCCAACAAGCAATATTACGTCACACGACAGTTTCTGCAGTAAATAACAAACTTTATAATATTAAACCTTGGATTACTCCTGGACTAATTCGGTGTATAAGACATAGAGATAAACTTCATCAAAGAACAAAGAGATACCCTGATAATCTAATAATTCAGACCACCTATAAAAGATACAGGAATTTCTGTAACAATCTCCTAAAGAAATTAAAGAACAGTTACGATAAAAATGAATTAACTAGAGCAGGTAACAATAGCAAACAACTTTGGAAACATATAAAAAATGTCACCAATATGTCTAAACAGCGTGAATCAAATTCGAGTTTACTGCTTACTAATCCTTTACCACTCCTGTCAGCTAACAATGTGAATAACTTTTTTGTAAATGTTGGAAAAACTCTTGCCGAACAGATTCCGAATCATTATGAACAACCCCAAAAATCAAATAATAACTGTAACTCAAAATCTTTTGCTATGCTGGACACCGATGAAGATGAAATAACTCGAATAATTTCTGGGCTAAAAGATGACTGTGCTGTTGGCTGGGATAATATTAGCAATAAGATCCTTAAACTCTTTAAGCGTATTTTGGTACCTCCATTAACGCATATTTTTCGAATATGTCTTTCCGAAGGAATTTTCCCTAGTTGTCTCAAAAAGGCAGTTGTAATCCCTATCTTCAAATCGGGAAACAAAGACTTAGTTAATAATTATAGACCAATATCCTTACTCCCTTCAATATCAAAAATACTAGAGAAAATTATAAACAGTAGACTAGTTAACTACCTAGAAAAAAACAACTTCTTATCCCCTGCGCAATTTGGTTTTAGAGCTAAATTATCGACTGCCGATGCGGTGCATAGCGTGACTGATTATATTTCAGAAGAACTTGGCAAAGGAAACCAGACCTTGGGAATCTTCCTTGATTTAGCCAAGGCCTTCGACACGGTGTCTCTTTCTGTTTTGCTAAACAAACTAGAGAACATAGGAATAAGTGACTCATTGGCTTCAAAGCAATTTACTAACATTAAATGCTGACAAGACAAAATATATTCACTTCTCCATGCGCAAGACTAACCTCAACAATACTAACCCTCATCTATATGCCCATCAATGTCAAATCCGTACAGGCAACAAGTGTAATTGTCGTTTTATCCTTAAGGCGACCAACGTAAAATACCTCGGGGTAATAATGGACGAAACACTCTCTTTTAGGAAACATATTGAAAGTCTAGTTAAAAGAGTGTGCAAACTCATATATGTTTTCAAAAAATTACGATCATTTGCAGATTCAAAATTAATCACACAAGTTTATTTAGCCCTATGTCAATCTATTATTCAATACTGTATCACTTCATGGGGAGGCGCACCAAAAACTAATTTACTTCCTCTTGAAAGAGCTCAGAGAGCAGTTTTAAAGGTAGCAAACTTCCATCCCTTTTTCTTTCCCACAGATCTGTTATATAAATCTTGTAACGTACTGACAGTTCGCCAGCTTTTCATTATGCACTTAGTATTAAAACAACACACCATGCTTACCTACAACGCTGACAATACTAACAAGAGACGGAATGATATAGTATGCACATCTAATGCAACCTCAAAACATGTCTTTGTAGAAAGATTTTTTACATTCTTAGGGCCATTTCTGTACAATAGATTAAATAGAAATCTTAGTATCTATAATTTAAATTACTTTAGTTGTAAAAAAATAATACTTAAATATTTACTAACCATAGATTACGCACAGACAGAAGATCTACTTGTTGTCTGCAAATAGAACCGCTAACATTTTATTCTGCTTTTATCTACCTAAGTTTATATAAGTTTTTACTTTATACTGTTAACTTATTAGAATTATTAGTATTAAAATTTATTTATGCACTTTCTAGCCTGAAACACAGGTTCAACCTAGTTCAGGCAAATAAGGAATGTGCTCTATTTTTTAATTGTTTAAGGTGTTTATTGTAAAAAAAAGTGTCCCTTTTTCTAAATAAAAGTTTTTAAAAAAGTTTTTATTATTATTATTATTTTTATAATTGTAAGAACTCATGCCGCCTGTGATACAGGTTTAACCTAGTACAGGCATCATACTTTTTAATACCTTAATTATTTCTAAGATTTATACTTACTGTATTTTACCAATATTATTTTTGAATAAATTTTATTATTATTATTATTAACTTTTCATCGAAGTAAATATTTGTGTGACTACCCACATCCGTATTTATAGATCTATGTTCCTTTTTCGAGGACTCATTCTCGAATTGAAGTGAAACCTGCTTGGTATTTTCCCTTTTTTCTTGAATATACATTTCCAACGCGTTTTTGTAAGTTGTATTTTCTAAACTCATTAGAACACGAATCCTCTTCTCTTTTATAAAAAATGGACATGTTTTATTAATAGCCATATGTGGGCCTTTGCAATTTAAGCATCTAAATGTTTCTGTCTCACAATTGATGTGTTCTTTTCCGCATTTTGGACAAAGATTCTTATTAATTGGACAAAACTTTTTATGGTGTCCAAACTTCCAACATCCTGAGCACTGGGTTACAGGAAAAACATATTTCTCAACCCATATGCATATACATACTCTGGCACAATCTGACTTTTGAAGCCTAACCTAATAGTCTCACTATCAATCCATTTACCTTCTTCATTCATCCGTCTTAGTCTTCTGACAGACACAATTTCAAATGAGGTACTGAATGAGTCTAACATTTCCTTATCTGTCATTTCTAATTCAACCCCTTTGATTAATCCGTAAGATAGATCTAACTCATCAGTAAATTGAGCTCGAATGTCTAGTTCCTTATTTTTAGAGAAATTTAATAATTTTTCAGCTTGTTTTCTATCATCAAACTGCACGAATACCTTATAAGGGCTTTTATATTTAATTCTAATTATATTTTGTATATACCCGCTTCTTAACCACTTAGCCAAGGCCATCTGTTTTGGTAAAACTTGTAATGAGGTCAAACATATTTCAAACGTTTTATTTATTACTTCATCATTCTCTGCAGTCGCATCATTATGAAGTTCATACCGTTTATTTAATTCGAATGTGTGTGTACTCAAATTTCCATTTGATTTACTCCGAATGAGTTTTTTTGGTCTTCTCCTGCTAACTGTAGTAAAACCTTCTTCACTACTATCTTCAATCTTTTCCCTAGATCTTTTCTCCGCTAGTCTTGCATCAATTTGTTGGTCCACATCCACTGTACCCGTCATTGTCATCATCTCACGTTCACACTCATTAATAATCTCAGTGTCGCTTTTGGCCGTGTTCCGAGTTACAATGTAATCGATTTGAGCGTGCTAACACCCGTCCCGAATAAGCGTTAGTGCGATAACGCCGACCCATGAAAAGTCGTAGATGACGTCATGACATGCGCCATCTTGCGATAACGCCGACCATGCCTTTTACTAATATCACCGTGAGTTCTGTCAAAAATGACAGTTGACTGAACTGTCATTTTTGGCAGCGCTGTAGTTTTGAGTCGCATATATCTATAAACTAACGTGGCTTTTTCTAAATTGTGCTTCTGGCTACCGTCGCCACTTAACCAAAGAAGAAAAAGACATTTCAGATGTTTATACAAAGACTTTAAGTAATGTTATAAGTTTTGACATTGAGCAAGCACTGTAGGCGCGTTCACGAGCGTTCCGAATTGATGACAGACCTCAGCTGTCATAATCGTAATATCTAAATCGGAACGCAAAATATTGATGTCAGCGCTGTGAGCGATTATGGCCTAACTCGGAACGCGGCCTTTATCGGTCAACGCTGCCTCATCCGTACTACCTCCCTCCATTCTCACTATTAGCGAGTTCACCCGCACCGAAAGTGATTAGTACACAAGCCGGAATGTTTTGCGATAAGCACGTGCGTACAAAACACCGCCTCACGCGCAACTGAGGTAAGTCTTAGTATAGTGAAAAATTAACAATATAAAAAAAGAATGATTTATTAATTACCTGCAAAATAATTATGTAATGACATAGGTATGTTCCAATTTTATACAGTCCAAATGTGTAGATATTCTTCAGATCTCAATACTAATCTTCAGTTACTGATCATAGCTGTTTCAGGAGATGATAAGATCGTAGGTATACTTTGAATGCACCTATACCTCGCTATTTGTTATCAATAAAAACTATTTATGTATTAATTATTCATAAAATGTATTTACACTCCGTCGTAGCTTTGAGATAATGTTATAACATTTGTCAGTCTTCGACTTTTAAGTAACAGGATGTTTATAAAGGTCATACGACGTTTTTCCAATAAAGCATAAAATATTTCGTCATAATGTTTGTTATTCCACAAAATATTACACGTGCTCAATTAAATTATTTTTTCCAGTCAGCTAAGTCACACTCGCAACAATCAGCTTTTTTAGGTAAGGTTGACACGCGTTCACATTAATAAGTGTATTCTGAAAAAAAAAAAAAAAAAAACGTTATATCACCTCTTTAAACCTAAGGCAAACTAATTAACTTATGTCCTATGCTTTACTCATAAAAAAATGAATGCAATTAAAAGTAAAACTTAGATATTGTATAAGATATGAAAAATAGGTAATTACCTACTAGACTCCAATGCAATGTTAATTATTTTATTAATTACTTGCAAGCATAATTATTGGCGTTGTTTGTTATTTACGCGTTATCATTGAGCCAGCCCTAAGCCGTTTCGCTGCATCGACATTCGATGCTACCTGAATAATCCTTAGTCTTTATTTTTAGCATGGGTATTATACGTCCATGGAAAAAGTTGTTTCATGCAACAGTAACTGATCGGTTGCAGTAATTTTTAATATAGTGAATTATCGTTCATTTGTGACTTATAAGCAACATGTTTTCCGAGTACTCGATACATACTAATTGTAGTCTGCAAGTGTGGAAGTAATCTTCAAGAAGTGCTCTGCGATCAGTCTTACTGTACGAGTTACTGTCTATATCAGTGTATCAGTGTTGACAGCCATCCGAGCTGTCATCGTCAGTTGCTGCCGTCAGTCCCTGCGCCTGCCCTCACGAACCCATCAAACCGATTGGGTATAATTGGAAAAATGTAAGTCAAAACATTCCAACCGTTTCATGGTTCGGAGTCGTATTTGTATTGTATAATTATGTTTAACAAAATATTTTTCTTGTCTTTTATTTCAGGTCTGACTCTGAGTGTGAATATTTTCGACAAGCTCCGATCACCGAACAGAAAACTAAATCCAACCGCAAACCGTCTGCAGACAACAATGGGAAACGCAAGCCTTCAACGAATTTTACTCGTCCGAGGTAACTATACAAAATATTAAATTATTTAGTGTTAAAAAAGTTTTACTCGATTCATTATTTCAGTATTAATTAATTATTTACATTTCTTATCTTGAAAACTGTGTTTTAGTTTACAACCGTTGAATCATGCACCATTAAAAAGTCTGCTGACAGTTTCTATATATATAACCATTATATTTTTATTTGTGTGTCTCTCATGATGTATAGGTTTCTTGATAATAATTATGTTTTTTTTCCGATACAGATAAACGATAAATAAATCATGATAGTGTGTGATAAACTAACAGTAGTTTTCTTTGTTGTTTCAGTAAAAAAATCAATGCTGGTAACGATATATTCGGTATCAGTAACAACCACGGAACTGACACCGAGCTCAAAGAAGGTTCATCGAACATAGCATGTCTACCATCATTCTTCGTGAACCGAGTGGCCAACGGCTGCGAGCGGCGAGCAGCGAGCACCGACGGAGAGTACTACATCGACTGCAAGGTGTATAAGGCTGACGACGCGCACCACACTGACTCCCTGGAGCTGTGGAAGAAGGCGCTCATCCGACTCAAGTTCCAGACCGATACGGATTCTCCTCAGTGGCGAAAACTACAAGAGTTCGTACGTTCGGCTGATATGTTGTTCCTTGAAAAACCAATGTTTTATGACCAAAAAACCAAATAACTGGAAAGACGTGTATGATTTAGGTACTATTGCCAAAACGCAATATTTTTCCTCCTAAATAAAATCTTATAAACAAACTTGCTGTTGTTCAATCATAAATTCACATAACTGCTCATTAACCAAGTCGATCGTACATCATTGAACATTACATAGGTAGCCTGCACTGCTATCCGGAGCGATAGCGCACTCGCATGATCATTGGTCGAGTACAGTAATACACTAGCGAGTCGAGCCGATCGTTCATAATCAGACATTCTATACCACTGTCCATAGCGAAGGCGAACTTGCCTAGCTACTGGAGGACAGTACAGTAATTCACTAGAGAGTCGAGTCGAACGTACACAGGCACACAAAAAACTTAACACCTTTCAACAGGTAACTAGGTTTTTAGGTATTCGGAAATACCGTCCAGAGCGACCACGAATTTTACTTCGTTGAGCGATAGATGGAATTCAGAATGTCTAATTTATCCGAATCCGTATACTATTGGGCATTCTGTCCCAACGGAGCGTAGTCGAACTGGTTCGACTGCGCGACAGGTGGGACAGAATGGCGTGGATGTCGTCCTGAAGGTTGCCACCAAGTCGGGCAATCTGAAGGGCACATTCACGCGTGCTCTTAAAGAGGCGGCGGACGGCATTAGGGAGGCGGTTGAGGTCCTCCTTAATCGGACTAGCACGGAGGAGACGGCGAAGCTATGGGAGGAGAATGGCCGTCTCCGATCCGAGTTGGAGGACCTCAAGCGGGAGCTTGCCGCGCAGAGGGCTGATTGGCAGCGGAGTCGTCCTGCGGCCACTGGTTCTGCTCCCGTCACTGCCCCGACACCGTCAGCCCCGTCGTCGTCGGTCCCTGCCCCTACGCCTGCTGCTGATGCGGAGATCGAGAAGATCGTCCGCATCTGCATGCTGCAGTGTGGGGGCATGGTGAATGCCCGTCTGCAGGGCCTGGAGTCGAGGCTCCTCCCGGCAGAGACTCTCCGGCCGCCACTCGCTGAGGATAGAAGGAAGGAGGAGCCCGCTAAGCCGGGTCCGACAACTAAGGCCAAAAAGCCCGCGGAGGGCACGCCCGCGTCCACTTCCCGGACAGCCGCGCCCCCGGCGACCGCACCCTCGCCGAACGCACCCTCGGCGACCACACCCGGATCCACCAAGGAGAGCTGGACGACGGTCGTCAAGAGGGGCCGCCCCAAAAAGACGAAGACGGCGCAGCCACCACCACCGGCACCTAAAAAGACTCAAGGGCCACCTAGGGTCAGAGCCCCACGCTCCGCGGCTGTAGTGATTACGCTGCAGCCCGGAGCCGTCGAAAGGGGCATCTCGTACAAGGCGGTCCTCACGGAGGCCAAAGCCAAAGACGCATTCCCCGACCCCGGCACACCGTCCGGCTTCAAAATGAGGCCGGCGATTACGGGGGCGCGGCTACTCGAGGTGTCGGGTGCCTCTAGCGCCGAAAAGGCGGACATCCTGGCCGCCAAACTGAGGGAAGTCCTCAACCCGGAGGACGTCCGGGTGTCCAGGCCAATGAAGACCGTTGAGTTGCGTGTCGATGGCCTGGACGACTCGACGACCCCGGCTGAGGTCGTGGCGGCCATTGCCAAAGTCGGTGGATGTCCGCCCGAAGACGTTCGGACGGGCGAGGTGCGCGCCGACGCTTCCGGGCTTGGCACGATTTGGGTTCGGTGCCCGGTGGCGGCGGCGAATAAGGTCGCTGACGGTGGGCGTCTGTTGGTGGGGTGGGTTGCGGCGAGAGTCAAACTGCTGCAGGGCCTTGCGGTGCTACCGTTGCCTCGACATTGGGCATGTCAGGGCACGGTGCACCGCCGAAATAGACCGCAGCGATCGCTGTGGTCAGGCCGGCCACAAGGCGGCCCAGTGCTCCGCGGCGCCAAACTGCAGCCTCTGTGCAGCTGCAGGGAGGCCCGCTGGGCATAGAGCGGGCGGAAAAGCCTGTGGCGCGCCCGCCAAAAACAAAAAGAAGAAGAAGGGAGGGGCTGCCACGGCTGCCGGGGACTCTTTACCCCCCTCGCAGCCTGGTTGCACTCCGGCCGACTCCCGGCCTACGAATGGTGCGGAGGGAATGGATTGCACATAACGGCGCTCTACCATTTCCTCCAGGGCAATATCAACCACTGTGCCAGAGCTCAGGATCTTTTGCTCCAGAGCATGGCAGAGTGGTCGATTCACGTGGCTGTGATCGCCGACCGTATTTTGTCCCCCCCAGGGATAACTGGGTGGGAGACTTGGACGGTTTGGTGGCCATCATTGGCGGGGCTCTTGTCAACCCGTCCCGAGGACACGGCTGGGTAGCCGCCCTCGCGGACGGCATTGGCACAATTGGGGCGTATTTTTCGCCCAACAAGAGTCTCGCCGACTTCGAGAGGTTCCTTGTCGAGCTGGGTGCCGTCGTGGGCCGACTTCACCCTTGTTGCTGGGGGATCTCAACGCCAAGTCTGCGGCGTGGAGATCCCCTGTGACCGATGCTAGGGGCGAGGTGCTGGAGGAGTGGGCGGTCACGACTGGCTTAACCGTCCTTAATCGGGGCTCGGTCCACACGTGCGTGCGGCAGCGGGGCGGGTCTATAGTGGACGTCTCGTTCGCCAGCCCTGCTGTTGCAAGCCGTGTCCGTGACTGGCGTGTCGCCGCGGAGGTGGAGACGTTATCGGATCACCGATACATCCGTTTCGACGTCTCCGCCCAGACGTTCCGCGGGGCGATGACGCAAATTTGCGACGCGTCCATGCCCCGGGTCCACGCACAATCTGCAAGGCGCCAGGTGTACTGGTGGACCGCCGAGATTGCGCAATTGCGCGTCGCGTGCGTGGCGGTTAGACGCCAGTACACCCGATACCGGAGGAGACGTCGTCGGGTCCCTGACGAAGAAGCCGCGCTGTATGAGGTGTACCGCGCGGCTAAGGAGGCTCTGTGGCTGGCCATCGGCGAGTCGAGGACGCGAGCCAGGGAGGAAATGTTGGAGACTCTAGACGGGGATCCGTGGGGGCGTCCTTATCGCGCGGTCCGAGGGAAACTTCGACCCGCTGCGCCCCCACTTACGGAGAGTCTCCAACCCGAGCTGCTGGAGGAGGTGGTCACAGCCCTCTTCCCGGCGAGAGCGGAGCATACTCCGCCGCCGATGGCTTTGCCTACAGCCGCAGAGTCTCCGGAGGAGAACGCCATCAACGACCCAGAGGTGACACAGGCAGAGATGAGGGCAGCCGTGATGCGGCTCCGGGCCAAGAACGTGGCTCCGGGGCCCGACGGGATCCACGGCTGCGTGTTAGCCCTCGCTCTGAAGGAGCTTGAGCCCCAACTGAGAGGACTCTACACGGCGTGCCTTGAGCAGGGCCAGTTTCCCACTCTGTGGAAATCAGGTCGTCTGGTCCTGCTCAGGAAGGCGGGGCGCCCTGCGGACTCGCCGTCCGCGTACCGGCCCATAGTGCTGCTAGACGAGGTGGGCAAGCTGTTTGAGCGGATAATCGCAGCCCGCCTCGTCGGCCACTTGTGCAGAGAGGGGCCGGACCTGGACGACAGTCAATTCGGGTTTCGGCATGGGCGCTCCACGATCCACGCGTATCAGCTCATAATGTCAACTTCGCAAAATGACAACCGATCGCAAAATGTCCACTTCTCAAAACGTCAACTTCTTAAAATGTCAAATTCGCACTATGACTATTTCTCAAAATGTCCATTTCTTAAAATGACAAACTCTCATAACGTCAACTTCTCACAATGTCATCTTCTTAAAATGACAAATTCGCATAATGACAACCCCACGTAGTTTCTACTTTAACAAGGTAATTTGAATCTGGCAATGTAGGTAGGTAGGTGTAGGTGAGTAGGTTAAACTTTTAAAATAAAATACCAAAATTTATCATCAATCAACTGTAATAGTAATATAATAGGTATGTCATTTTAAAAAAAATACAACAAAATCATCAAAATGACGAAAAACAACAATTTAAACTAAAAAAAACATTGATTCTCGACAGGAATAAAAAAATCATTTAGATTGTAAGTTCCAATTTACTTCTTGAACAAAGACAGTCGCAAAAATATAATCTTTTTTAAAAAAGATGCGATAGTCAAACTTTTATTTTGCAGTGCAATCAAATATTTCTTATATTTAATATCAAAAGTTATATCGCGGTCTCTTATTTCTTAAAACTTTAAAAAGACTGTCCCTTATTCTCTGATCCCAATGTTTTGCTTCTTTTTTTAATTTAAATAAAAAGTAATAAAAATTTGGATTTTTTGGAATGCGGCCATTTATACGCCGGTGCCAACCTTCTAAAGAATTTGTTGTCCGGTGGCGCTGACCCGCACAACTTAAAATATTTGGTGAAAACTTAGGGTACCATTGTCTTTCAAAATACCGACGGAAGCGCTTCATTTCGTCATTACGAGGAGATTTATCTAATATATGACTCCATGCAGCAGGTATTAAATTTGCTGATAACAAGGGAATCATTGCTGCCATTCTAGTGACGTTACGCCCTTCCGAAGTTCTGTTCAGTTTAATTTTCTTTGAATATTTCCACACAGCGTCATTGAAATGATGGTAACACCCACTTATATCAGCGTTAGGGAAAACCGTCGAAACTGCATTAATTTGAGCGATTTCGTAGTCGCATTTAAACGCTTTGATTTGAATGTTAAATCGTTGTTTTATAAATGTATAAATAATCTAGTATAGATCTGTTCCGTCTTATTGGGTAACAATGCATAGACAACCGGGACGATGTTTGTAGAATTCTCATCGGATTTAATGTCCAAATGCAAAACATATAATTGATAATAGGGTTTCGGGGTTGACTTAAATGTACCGTCAGCAAAGTAATATTCTCCTGTTTTCATAATCCGCCGGGCTGTATTTGTTGAAAATACTAAAATTTTATCCTGACCACCATCTTCAATAACTAAAAATTTTTTTGATAATGCTTCTGGAATCAGAATAGTATCTAAATTACTGTGCATAAGTAAGTTTGTATTTAAAAACTTCTTTCTAGCCCTATAAAGGGAATCTTTTATCGAACGAAAAGTAGGTATTAAATCACGGTCATTTTCATGATCTCTTCCCATAGCACTAAAAGATTCTTCTATAATTTTGGGCACTGGACCAAGATCTTTACATACTGCAACTTTTAGATTCTCTTTTCTCTTCAATATCTCATTTTGTAATACGCTTGGTACGCAAACATGGTCAATACGCTTCTCTCGTACATTTCTTTGACCGATAAAATTGACCGAAGATCTTTGGGGAATGTCCATTAAAGTCTGTACCTCCATAATTGAGACCATAGCGCCTTACTTAGCCTTAATATTTAATTTATGTGTGGATCAAGGAGTCTTCCCGGATTTAATGAAATACAGTAAGGTTATACCACTTTTCAAATCCGGGGACAGTAAAGACACCAATAATTATAGACCCGTATCCGTGTTGCCAGCTTTCAGTAAGGTGTTTGAAAAGGTAATGCTAAATCAAATGCTCAATCATTTTAACACAAATAAAATACTGCACGATCAACAGTATGGTTTCACCAAAGGACGTTGTACTACCGACGCTGGTGTTACCTTATTAAGACACATTTTTAACGCGTGGGAAGAGGCCCAAGACGCCATAGGAATCTTTTGTGACCTCTCCAAGGCATTTGATTGCGTCGATCACGAAACCTTACTCTTGAAACTAGAGCATTACGGACTTGGAAAACTTGCGCTCAGTTTAGTAAAATCTTATTTAAATGATAGATAACAGCAAGTTCAAATAAACGGTATAAATTCACTAGGTTTAAAAGTAAAAATGGGTGTACCACAAGTCTCGATATTGGGTCCTTTCCTCTTTTTAGTGTATATTAATGATCTACTCCATTTATTAAAAAATCAACCACAAATGGTGTTATTTGCTGACGATACTTCATTAATATTTAAGGTAGATAGACGTGCTACAAATTTTGACGATGTGAATAACGCCCTATTGCAGGTCCAAAATTGGTTCACTGCTAATAATTTTGTATTAAATGGGAAAAAAACTAAGTGCATAAAATTTTCTTTACCAAATGTAAAAAGTAATGATTGTGAGATAGTATTGAATCAAGAGAAACTAGAATTCGTCGATAAAACCGTTTTCCTGGGGATCACGCTCGACTCAAGGCTACAATGGGGTCCTCATTTAACATCTCTTGCAGGACGGCTAAGTTCAGCAGCATATGCTGTCAGAATAATCCGTCAATTTACTGATGTAGATACCGCGAGACTGGTATATTTTAGTTACTTTCATAGTATCATGTCTTACGGTATTTTACTGTGGGGACGGGCTGCAGACATCGAGTCTATTTTTATTCTGCAGAAAAGAGCGATCAGAGCCATATATCATCTCCGCAGGCGTGATTCTCTAAGGGAACTGTTTAAAGATATTAACATCATGACGGTACCTTGTCAATATATCTATGAAAACATCATGTATGTAAGAAAAAATTTACATCTTTTTAGTAAAAGAGGTGATAGACATAATTATAGTACAAGAAATAGGGACCTATTAGTTCAACCAGGTTTCAGACTGGCTAAAGTAGACTCATCTTTCATGGGGTACTGTTTAAAATGTTATAATAAAATTCCTCCCCACATACTTCAACTGAATGAGACGAAATTCAAAACATGTATAAAACGCACACTATGCAGGCAGGCATATTATAAGTTAGGGGATTATATCACTGATAAAAATGCTTGGGCCAATGCTGGTCCTGCTCCACAACCACAACTAATTGATTAACATTCGAAAAGTCTGTTGGAGCTGTTGAAGATTGTAAGAACATCTTTGCATTGTATAGACTCAATTTCTTTTGCATTATATAATTGCATAGCACATATGTGAGTACTATGTACTATAGAGCTACCATTTACCGGGTAATATTATGTCTTTCATTGACTTGAATGTGCCCTGGCGGCTGTGAGTATGTCATGCTCACTCAGATGTCTCGCTGATGGTGGCGTGTGTGTTGGATCATTTAGCTCCCTTCAAAATGGTTGAGCTGAATGGTGCTAATCCATGCGTCATGTTCGTGAACGGGCGCCGTCAGTTGGGGCTGGTCATCTCTTAGCTGCCATGGCTTATTTGTAATTTTTGAATTGTTTTTATTTTTATGTACGGACGCTTTTTTTATGCACGTCTTTCTACATTGTTCTCACATGTATAAGTAATTTCAACATGAATGATGTAACCAATTTTTGTAACAATTTATTTGATTTAAAAGAGTGTCCGTGGAGTTTCTTGCCTGTTCTTCTCCATAGGTACCTACTACGCTTTGGAATGGGCATCTAGCTTCATATTTTCTGACTGACTGACTCCTTGACAATTCAAAAGTGCCTGTAATTGGTTTAATTGAAATAAATGCTTTGAGTTTGAGTATTGAGTTTGAGTTTGAGTTTGCTTATTTTTGTCAAGTGTTATGGAAGAACTGCATATATTACGAGAAACACACCGCCACAGAGTAGTTCCGTTTGCATTTAATTTATTCCGTGTGTATCGATGTCCATCTTTACGAAGTAACACCAGACCACCTTTTTGACTATTAATAATCTCGAACTCACGATTCATTGTTCACTTTTAATTAAAAGATAATATCAATTATATTCAGTACACTAAAGTCTTCCTGTTTCGCTAATAATAACACTATTTTTCCCTATCTTAGTGTCATAGAAACTGTGACATGGCATTATTATCAAAGTACCCTCATGGTATACGATTTTTATGCACCGACGAACTAACCATAACTTGAAACGTTATGATTTATATTAATAAATTTTAATTGCGTTAATCTTTTTATTTGAAATTTTATATTATTACAACAAAATAATAAAATGGTTAAAAGATATACAGGTAGGTACCTAGTATTTGTGATAATTCTCTCTATAGGCAATAACAGTTATTAAAAAATATTGTTTTATATTGGAACGTTTCACCGTGTTGCAGACAGATGGCGCTGAAAGACTTAATAAAATTTATGAAAACTAAAGCATATAAACTTGTTAACCGACTTTAAAAAAAAGTAAATTTAACTTACAATCTAAATGTTTTTTTATTCCTGTCGAGAATCAATGTTTTTTTAGTTTATATTGTTGTTTTTCGTCATTTTGATGATTTTGTTGAATTTTTTTTAAATGACATACCTATTATATTACTATTACAGTTGATTGATGATAAATTTTGGTATTTGATTTTAAAACTTTAACCTACTCACCTACACCTACCTACCTACATTGCCAGATTCAAATTACCTTGTTAAAGTAGAAACTACGTGGGGTTGTCATTATGCGAATTTGTCATTTTAAGAAGATGACATTGTGAGAAGTTGACGTTATGAGAGTTTGTCATTTTGAGAAATGGACATTTTGAGAAATAGTCATTGTGCGATCGGTTGTCATTTTGCGAAGTTGACATTATGAGCTGATACGGATCCACGCTGTGTCGCGGGTTAGAGTCCTGGCGGAGGAAGCGGTGTCCCGGGGAGGAGTGATGTTGGCGGTGTCCTTGGACATCTCCAACGCCTTCAACACCCTGCCCTGGAGTTGTATTCGGGAGGCACTGCGGTATCATGGCGTGCCTCCCTACCTCTGCCACATCGTTGGGGCTTATCAGTCAGAGAGGTGTGTCACCTACATGGGACGTGATGGCAGAAACCAGCGCCGCATGTCGTGCGGTGTTCCACAGGGCTCGGTTCTTGGCCCGCTCCTGTGGAACATCGGGTACGACTGGGTGCTGAGGGGCGAACTTCAACCGGGCGTAGACCAAACGTGCTACGCGGACGACACGCTGGTCACTGCCCGGGGTAGCTCACACAGGGAGGCAGCGTTGCTGGCGACGGCTGCGTTCTCACTGGTGGTGGGCCGCAGTACCTAGGATTGGTGCTCGACAGCCGGTGGAACTTTGAGCCCCACTTCCGGCGGCTGGCGCCCAAGTTGCTGGGCGCTGCTGGGGCGCTGTCAACGCTGCTTCCCAATCTGGGGGGCCCGAGCGACGCTTGTAGGCGGCTGTACGTGGGGATCGTGCGGTCGATGGCCCTTTACGGGGCCCCGATCTGGGCGGCTGACCTGACGGCCGGTAGCATCGCAGTCCTGCGCAAACCGCACGGAAAAGGAGAGGGAGATTACGTCCACTCACCTGGCCCGCAGCAGGCGCACCGGGCGTCGAAGGATAACGCCCTCTTCCAGCCCCCCAAAATGGGTTCAGGGGCGACGGACTCGGGGACGTCTGTCGCCCCCCACACATCAGGACCCGAGGTGGCGGCGCGTAGTGTTTCACGCGCGCCACTCTTAGACGGCGCGGGGGGAGTTTAACACCTCACTCCCCCCTGACCCGAGGAAGAGGCCCGGCACCAAAAAAAAAAAGGATAAAGAGACATTCATCGATAGAGCGGCATCCTCAATGGAATTGCCAGTGACCAGTAGTGCAATATCGTCAGCATACTGAAGAATTTTGCAGTCAAAATTTAAAGATGAGGACAAATTAGCGGTATATACAACGTGTAACGGAAAGGGTATATATGTGTAGTTGCTGAGACACTAGAAAATTTCTTTACGAACATCCCAATAGAGGTTACGAAATCGCTCCCCTCATCATCTATATTAGCTGAATCTCTTCTGAAAAAAAACTTCAGTAAGGACATTCCAAGTTTTGAATTCAAGCCCATCTCTGTTGTTACAATTAAAAAAGTATTCAAAAGTCTTAATATAAAAAACACTGAAGACTTATGGGGAATTTCCGTTAAGGTCCTTGGAGATATTATTGACACAATTGCTCCTGTCCTAACAGGCATATTTAATCAATGTTTAGATAGTGGTACGTTTCCTGATTTAATGAAACATAGTAAAGTAGTACCAATTTTCAAATCGGGTAGTAAGAGTGATCCCTCTAATTATAGACCAATATCTGTGCTACCAGCACTGAGTAAAATATATGAAAAAATCATGCTGGACCAGATGTTGTCACATTTTAATTCAAATGAGATTTTACATAGTCGACAGTTTGGTTTCACGAAAGGAAGGTCGACGACTGACGCTGGAGTAAAACTCATCAGTCACATTTTGGAATCCTGGGAGAAGTCCCAGGATGCAATTGGCATATTCTGTGACCTCTCAAAAGCGTTTGACTGCGTTGACCACAACACACTGATCTGTAAATTACACCACTACGGAATTCGTGGACAGGCTGCTGATCTTGTTCTTTCTTATTTATCAAACAGGCAGCAAAAAGTAAGCGTAAACGGGGTGACTTCCTCGGGGTCTCTAGTAAAGATGGGCGTGCCCCAAGGTTCGATTCTTGGCCCTTTCCTATTTCTAGTTTATATTAATGACCTTCCCTACATGATGGCTAACTTATCGGATATAATTCTATTCGCTGATGACACGTCTCTTATTTTTAAAATAGATAGAAAAGATACGGATGTCTTACATGTCAACGATAGTTTGGCAGTTCTTTCTAAATGGTTCGCAGCTAATAATCTTTTACTTAATGCGAACAAAACTAAATGTCTTAAGTTCTCTTTACCAAATGTACCCCAAGTAGGTCTAAACTTAAAACTTGATGGCAAAAAACTAGATGCAATTACAGAAACTGTGTTTCTAGGAATTACTCTAGATTCTAAATTGCAATGGGGTGCCCACATTAGAGCTCTTTCAGGTAGATTAAGTTCAGCTGCATTTGCAGTAAGAAAAATAAGGCAGTTGACTGATGTAGCCACAGCTAGGTTAGTATACTTTGCTTATTTCCACAGTATTATGTCTTATGGCGTTCTGCTGTGGGGATCGGCAGCTGATGTAGACTCAATTTTTATATTACAAAAGAGAGCAATCCGCGCGATCTATAGAATGGGTCCTCGTGAGTCCCTTAGAAACAAATTCAAAGAAGTTGATGTACTAACTCTGCCTTCTCTTTATATCTTAGAAAGTATTTTGTATATTCGCAAAAACTTAGGACTTTTCAAAATTAGAAGTGATTTCCATAATATAAATACACGTAGTAAACATGAAATTGTGATACCTAAATTTAGATTAACTAAAACTAGCAAGTCATTCCTTATAAACAGTATTCGCTTTTATAACAAGTTGCCAAAGTCGGTTACAGAACTTAACGATGGAAAGTTCAAAACCCACATAAAACGTGTCCTTATCAAAAAAGCATATTACAAGATTAAAGACTACGTTGATGACAAGGAAGTTTGGCAATAATTCCTTCTGCACATGTGGCCTCCCTGGTACCTCATTAACGGCATAATTATGTAAATGTCTATTAACTGCTCCCAAATTACGATATGTATTTTATTTTACTTTTTTATTTAGGTACTACTTGACATGTAGTTTCATTATTTGACATTATATGCCTACAATTCAAATTTCATTTTAAAGTAGGGTTCTCATTCGGATTGGTTAAAGTTGTAGTGACAACCATTTGGGTTAAATTGGTTTTTATTATTTTATTCGACCTTTATATAGATTCCTTTATATTTTGTGAATGTGAGAACGTTGTAGGCACAACAGACTGTCGATTTGCAGACTATTTTCTATTTTTTTAAGTATCTTGTTGACAGGCCTACGCTGTCCTCGCATACCTATTCAAACTGTACATTTTTTAAAGCATTGTAAAACCCATTTATTTTTAAAAGAGTAACCGTGGAGTTTCTTGCCGGCTCTTCTCCATAGGAAACGACCAATTGGAACCGTGCACCTAGATTCTGACGTTTCATAAGTGCCCATGTAGGTTTATGTGAAATAAAATATTTTGATTTTGATTTTGATTTTGATTTTGATTATGTTACGGGCAACGTGACTAACTGGGCATTATTAATAAGGACCGGCCATTATTAATAATGCCCAAGAGCGGTGGGCAAAGTGATTAATTTATCACTTTGACCGGCCATTATTAATAATGCCCGACGGCCCGTGGTCCATGTAATAAGTCAGTGTTTGAGATAGCTTGAATTTATCACTTGGACCGGGCAGTGTGAATAATTCCCTACTTGTAGCCGGGCAATGTGATTGCCTTGCAACATGCGAGGGGCGCGTATGTGCGGGGGGAGGGCAGCGCGCGCACGCAGCGACGTATTAGTTCGCAGTAATACTTTGGAACGAGAACACGTGAGTGCATTGAGTAAGTTTATCGGTATTTAAAACCAACTGTACTCCAGAAATGAGTTTATTGTGTGTAAAGAAAAGTTCATTTTGATCGACGATGTTCCAAAAGTTGATATTATTCTTCGAGAATGTGCTCGAAGAGAGTCTCATTTTGATGGACAAGGTTTCCAGCATTGTAACGTTGTAAATGCAAGAAATCAAACATTCTTTGCAATTCCAAATGTCACAAAACCTCATCTTGCAATAATAAATAATTCTAAACTTCATAACTTTCTTGCACAGTCCTTAATTATTAGATACTAGCTTTTGCCCGCGGCTTCGCCCGCGTGGAGGTCGGAAATTATGCCACGGGAACGTACTACAGGGATAAAAATATATCCCAGATCCCATAACCCATGTCATGGTCTATCTAGGCGTTACAGAAAGGTTACAGACATGAGACAGCCAGTAACTTTCGTACCCATAATTTATTTATTTATTTATTCATGATGTTTCCTTTGCCATTACAGATTAAATCTAATGCGACAAAGTAACCTAAAATATACTTAATTAATTCTATACCTTACATGCTAAACAGTACGTGGCCCTTGTGAACTCATCCAGTGTACAGGTGAATATGTCTATGGCATCCGCCACCGTGTTGAGAGTGCGCAGCGCACGAGTCAACGGTGCACGCCCCAACAGGTTAGTGCGCGCACTTGGCACCACAAGCAGCTGCGGCTTGCGCCGCCGCGCCACGTAACTATCCGGTAAATTAAATCCTATTTCTGATAGTATACATGACTTTTGTATACTACCTCTTAAAACTTTTAAAATATACGTTGCCAGTGCCACTTCACGCCTATTTTCCAATCTGTAGTAGCCCACCATACCTAGACAGAATAAGGTAGGATACAGTAACGGGTATCCCGGGTATCTCCCATACAGCTTTAAATAAATAAATCTGACGAATTTGTTCTGTATTCGTTCGAGCATATATTTGTATTTTATTTCACTCGGGCTCCAGATGGCCGCATTATATTCCAAATGACTCCTCACAACGGCCTCGTACAAAGCCCTCAATGCACTGATGTTTGTGAAGTCATTTGCCTGACGCAGCACAAATCCCAGATTCCTGTACGCCTTTTTACAAACTTGTACCACGTGTTTCCGAAACTGCAGATCACTGGCGAAGTGAATGCCTAAATCCTTAACCTCCATGACACGGGATTCATAAGCGTGTGAATGAAAGCACCGAGCACTTTGATACATTAAAGTATAGCTTATTGCAGTGACTCCATTCAGTGACCCTATCCAAGTCATGCTGCAGCATGTCACAATTCGCAGTGTCTTTTATGACTGCTGACAACTTAAGGTCGTCAGCGAACAGCATGCATGTTGAGTCATAAGTCATAAGTCATTTATTTCATAACAATATGGAAACATTGTGTTGAAAATAATATAAAAAATAACAAATTGCAATTAAATTAAATTAAAAATAACAATTAATACGGATCAAAATTCATTAAAATACATCAAAAACGTTGAAAATATAAAACAGTACATGGCAATGACCTGACTACCTTTGGTAAATCATTTACCACAATAATAAATAATAAGGGTCCCAAATTAGTACCCTGACTGACGCCCGATCTGGTGTAGTAGGTCTCCGAGAAGTGTCCGACACAGTCCACAAACTGACTTCTATCTCGAAGATAACTGGCGAAGAACTTTACAGTATGGAATGTGCAGCCCATACCCGCCAGCCTTGACAAGAGTATGTCGTAGTCGACTGTGTCGAACGCCTTCTTAAAGTCCAGATAGGCTACATCAACCTGAAGCCCAGCGTCAACAGCTGGCACCAACTGTGTCATCAGGTGAAGCAAGTTCCCCGTTGTACCGCGCCCAGGACGGAAGCCGTGCTGCATATCAGACAAATGAGTGCCTATCTGTGCATAAAGGCAATTGTGAACAGCCATTTCGAATACCTTGGCTGGTGCGCTCAGTATCGCAATTGGCCTGAAGTCACTGACATCCGTACCACCTCGACCTTTCGGTATAGGTACCACCCGCGTAAGTTTCCAACGACTAGGAAAGTGTGCCACCGACAAACAAACATTAAATATGTGCAGCAAAGGTTCTATTAACACCATGCGGCAATCTCTCAAAATGAAGGGCGGAATACCGTCCGGACCTACTGAGGGCTTAGGCGGCAGACCAGTCAGCGCGCACCGGACGGCCGCCCGCTCGAGACAGGCGAGGTGCGCATATGCGCCGCTCCGCGCTGCCTCCCCGCACGCCGCCCCCGCACTCAGCGTGCCCGGTGTCGCGCTGTACACAGAGTGAAAGAATCATGCATATTCCTTAGCGGATGCATCACCAGATAGAACTCGTCCCTCTTTGATCAATTTGTACTGACTAGAAGTGTCTTTTTTCGACCTTACGTAATTCCAGAATGATTTAGGGTCTGTAGCGAGATGGTTCTGTACTCGATCTCTGTACCGGAGGTGAGAACTCGCTGTTTCCACCTTCACCCTTGCCCGACACTGAGAGAATGCCTCATAATCATTAGGAGATTTGGTCGCTTTATACTTTTTGTGCAAATTGTATTTTAATTTAATTTCTTTAATAAGATCTAAGTTATACCATTCTGGATATCTTCTGTTACTAATATTTTTAGTTTTCGGAGGAATGCTAGCTTCGAAAGTTTCATATATTTTATCATAAAAAAGTTTAAAGCCAAATCCGGATCTTGAATACTGTTTATATCTTTCCAGTCTATTAGGTTAATTAAATAATATAACTTATTGTAATCTGCTTTACGAAAATTCCATTTCCTATACTGTGACTGAGGGTGTGGTTGTGATTTGCGAACTGCGGGTCTGGAATGTGTTGGTGTTGACGCACATGACGCCGCGACGCTGATCGCAAGCGGCGGGTGATACACGTCCACGGGCTGCAGACCTTCGTCGGCAGCGCACACCGTCACCCCACCACGCCCACTCAACACAAGGTCCAGTTGCCTATTATTACAATTCGGCACCATGTTGCACTGAGCGACCTCACAAAAGGCCACAAAATATTGAAAATAACTACATGCACGAAACTAAATTAAAATCTCCTAAAATTACAATGTTACTTCTATACTTAATACAAAAGGCGAACGGCAAGCTTGTATGGGAGTTTCGTACAGCTAATAAAATTTCGTGTTTTGGAATATTTTTTGTTATAATAGGAAGGTAATATGATAGCCAAACCATTTTTAAATTCTTAGATTTTTAGAACTTGGGACGTAAAAGTTATAACCAGTTTTAATTTTAAGGTTATGTACTAGTGTACCAATGTAGATTGTTACATATAGGTCCATAAACATTGTTTTGGTGATAAAGTAAATGTTTTAGATTGCTTGCTGCTGTCTTTGTTGTGTTTTACTTACCATTAAGTAGGTACATAGAGATAATCATAGAGATCGGACATAGAGAATCGTACCTACTGAGTAGGTACGATCCTATTAACTATTAACACTAAAATAACTATTGCAGTCCGCTGCTGGTGATATATACCTATCACCAGCAGCGGACTGCAATAATTTGATAATGATGAAGTTCTGATTGGGTTTTGAGTGTAGGTAAATAAAACAATTCTTTGTTTTTGTAAGTATTTTATTGTACTTAATAATTAATTTATTCTTAATATTACTTCATCTAAGAAAGGGGCAGGTCGGGTAAGACCCTCATGGCGAGCATAGCTTAGGTACCAAATAATGCTCATCACATGTGAGCAGCATCTCACTGTTCTTAAACCTACAATGCAGTTACAGCAATAACTTTTGATTGCGTCCCGCCCATTCATGTTTGTTTCTGCAACTATAAATTGTGTTTATACGTATGTATCTATGTATTTATTCTTTTTCAAGTTAGCTATCCCTTATGTTGCACCTGCCATGTTTTGTCTCTGCATCACCCTAAGGTTGACTGGTAGAAAATGCCTCAGGCATTAACCTGTAAAGTCCTGTCGTCGCCATCCGGGGTCGGTTTCCGCGCGCTTTTGTTAAGTCCCGGTGGCGCCTCCGGGCGACAGCGCCGCCCGGCGGCGAAAAATATTAATTTTGCATAGAAGTAATGAAACTAAATCGATGCCGATTTTTTCCTACACTGGCAATAATATTGTTAACCCTTAATCTGGCAAGAGAAAAAAACTCTTGTTTTTTTTTTTTTTTATATATTTTTGTCATCGTTAGATGTTCCTAAAACCGGGAAAAATAATTAAAAAAATCTAGTATATCTCGATTTTGAGAAAATGCATGTCCAGTATACAGGACATTGCCAGGTTCTCCATAGAGTAACTGTAAATATCGATGTCCAGTATATTGGACATGGCCGAATTAAGGAATCGTTCGAGAATTTTTATAAAAACTTTATTTATGCAATTATGAAATAAAGAAAAATAAAATGCATTTGTATAATGAAAATATGTATTGTTGTACAATTTTAAAATTTAAAATGACATTATTGTTACTTATTTGGCTTCTATAAAATGTATAAAACGTAAAAAGTCTAAATCTTCTTTATTATTATAACATGACGTCTTGAGATCAATCTCCTCATCTCCTCTTCAGTAGCTAGGCAGTTCATCCTCACCTTCTCTACAAACGGCCTCACCTTGAAGTATCGATCCAAATCGGGACAGGAATTGTCTACGAAATGGATATTCCTGCGTATGCACTCAAACTTTTTCAGAGGCATAATGTCTGCTATTGCTGGGTATCGCAGTTCTTTGGCCCAATAATCCACGTAAGATGGCAAATTAACAACACCCATAAGTAGAAGTATGGACAGGAAATAATTAAATTCGTCTTCGGTAACATTTATTGACCGTCCAGTTCTTTGCACTGCGTAGAGGTTTGTGTTATGGACTATATCTTGGATTATATCCACAGAAAAATATTTATGAAAATAAACTATAGGTGAGTCGTCGTTAGGCATGTCAAAAACGAATTCACAATCCATAATTTCAGCCTTGTGCAGGAACTTGCCTTTTTTCCAATTGTAATTGGATGTCTTACGCTTTTTTGATTTGACGTGTCTAATGCGAGTGTTGGTATGGACGGGTTTTTCGTTTTGACCTGGTATTGACAATATTAGGAGCCGGTGATATGTCCACAACAGACTGGATTGATGATAAAGTCGGAATAACATCATAGTTTACCGGGCTGGTTGATGGCAACACTTCCCTCATAATTGGTGCGAGAGGCACTGGTAGTTCTTCTTCGACTTCTGGCTCGCTGTTGGGTATTTCGTCGTTAGAAGAATCGTCACTGCCATTGTTGCTGTCCAAAACATTCAGGTTTTCCAATGACGATGGTATGGATGGTGCATCTGATGAGACATCATCAATTTCCTGGCCATGGTGCAAATCTGGTTCTTCATCTGAACTGGTCTGGCCTTCTACGTACGATAGAGCGTTAATTGGTGGCACTAAAGCTAATAATTTTGAGGCACGTGTTTTTTTGAAGACCTGTATATAATAATATTATTAGGTATCATAAATAACATTTATCATACATAATATAGATATTCGTTCATAATATTATACTAATTGTTAGTTTTCTGTCTCATTGGCAATGTCCAGTATACTGCACATAACAAAACCATACTAAACCCTCGAGAATCCGGCAATGGGAAGTATACTGGACACACAAGTTTCGCAGAGAATAACGAGAAATCTATAAGTAATATTATGATTTTAGTATACACGTACATATAAAAATACGTTACGGAATATACAGAAAAGAAATAATTATTTATTTTAGAACAAAAAAAAAAGAAAATCGAGACTTACCGAGAGCGGTCGTGACGCTTTCATCCTCCCTGACGTTGCGGCGTCGACTGACCTGCCGAGCGCACGCGCTCATTGACAGTTATTTTTTATGTTATAATGTAGGACATAACCAAGTTATTCCATATATAAAAAAACTAATATTGTTAAAAAAAAATGCTGCAGATTTTTTCAAAGTCGATGTCCAGTATACTTCCCAGTGTCGAATTAAGGGTTAAACCATAGACTTTAAAAGAAATGAAAAATATCGATTGACAACACTACAAAAAAAAGTCAAAATGACGTTAGTGACACTTTGTGAGTGAAAATAATAATCGAGTTTTTTCTTGCATATTTATTTATTAGATACAAAATAAGTGTTTTTGTGCCTAAATCGACGGGAAGTGGATGTATAATCATTTATAAGTAGTTATTACATCGTTGTAGATAATATTTTCACTAAATAACTTCATAATTTACTTATTTTTGGACCAACAAAGATTATGTAAGCAAACCATTAGTCAGGAATGTGAAAGTTGTTATATTTTGAGTTTTTCTGTGTGTAATCGCCAGTCAGTGGATAATATTCATTTATAAGTAGTTATACCATCATTTTACATAAGATTTGCGATATAAAACATCTTACAAAGTTATTTTTGGACCAAGAAAACTTACGTAAAATGCCGTGAGTACTATACTTGAAGTTCGTAATTTTTTGTGATTTTTATTTTCTGTTGTTTTCTGTTGAAAACGCTGTTATTAGATAACTTATCTATTCATACTGTAACCTGCAAAATATCGCGTAAATTGATACAGTAGTTTTATTAGAAATCGACATAACACAAGACCTCATAACATCCTTTGTTTATAAATATACCTTTCGTCATACGAGTATTGTTTACATTTTAAAGTATAGTCTGTTTATTTAAGAAGCTAAACCACTTAACGTTATGGAGCTTGAGTCGAAAGAAACAGAATGCGGGGATATAAGATAAGCCGGTAATAAATCAGATAAGGGATTTGAAGGATTGTTTACGTTATCGCGCGCGGGATGAAACAGGTGAAATGATAGGATTCCCATACAAACTTTCATCCCCTATATGAGCCCCCTTAGGGTTATTTTTGAGACAAACAGTAGCCTATGTTCTTCCCCGGGATGCCATTTATCTTCTTGCCAAATTTTATCGAAATCCGTCCAGTGGTTTAGGCGTGAAAAGGTAACAAACAGACAGACAGACAGACAGAGTTACTTTCGAATTTATAATATTAGTATGGATTAGTATATTAGTATGGATACCTAACATAATTAAAAATGACACAATACCAAACTTTAAAAAGAGTCTGACAGCATTATTAATTGTAAAATGCTATTATTCTGTGAATGACTTTCTAAATTACACTGACTTAAGTATTGTTTAATTTAAGTAATTTATTTTAATTTTATTCCTAGTGTATCCTAGATTATTTATATCAGTTTTTTATTTTATGTATGTACGTGAAAAATAATTTAACATTGTCATCACTACTTCTCGTTTATCAATTCCCTAATTTTAAAATAATGTTGCATGCCTAATTTAAGGTAGATTGTACAAGGATCACCCATTTTTTTATTGTCAAATCTTATTTTCTGTACCTACAATAAATGCAAATAAATGATAACTTACTTACTTACTTGAAAGTGCTATTTTATTTACGTCCTAAGTGAATATTTCATGTTTTATTGACTTAAACAATAAATTTTTTTTGCGAATGACATTGCAATTGTACAGAACGTTTTTATAATCTAACATATTTAAATTTTTCGTAGCACATTTTTTTTAACCTTTTGCTTTCTTTATTGTTTTGTCTAAAGTTTTAATACAATAAAGCTTTGAGCGCAGTCCTACGAATTCTTTGATAATTTTGCCGCCCATTTCATCTTTAAATAGCCCTGAAACCTTCTTATTTATAATTGGCAAGTTAAATTCTTTGTTTAAGTCGTAGTTGCTGGTATCAAAATATTTTAGAAAATGTTCATTGATATCTTCATAAACGTCATCGGTATTTACATCATAAACGAAACTATCCGTATCAGTATAACACAATTCAATTCGGTTACCATAAAAAGGCTTTATGATTGAATAGTGGAAGTCATACATGTGACCCTTAGATAATTCCATTACAGTAAATCCTATGTATATTGGCTAACTAGCTGCTGCCCGCGGCTTCGCCCGCGTGAGTGTCGGAAATTACCCCATACATCCCCATGGGTTTTAAGTATAAATATTGAGTTTCGAGTTAATTGGACAGCGCGTTAAAATTCTTCCATACAAACACTGACACCCCCCAACCCCTCTTTAGGGGGTAATTTAGAAAAAAAAAAAACTACAAACTTTATAATTTATTTAGATAACTATTCGTGCGAAGTTTCATGTTTATTACCTCAAGGAATAAGATTTTTCATACAAAATTTCATCCCTTATTTTACCCCCTTAGGGGTTGAATTTCGAAAAATCCTGATACACGTTATTCTTAATTTTTGGGTTTAAGTATAAATATTGAGTTTCGAGTTAATCGGACAGCGCGTTAAAATTCTTCCATACAAACTTTGACACCCCCTGGGGAAACCGTGGCCCCTGGCATGGCAAGGGAAGGAACACGGGTGGGTTTTAGTCAGTAAAAGTCTGACACGCCCTCCCGCTCCGCCCAGAGCGGGAGAAGTCATTGGATGATTTCCCACCCAAAAAAAAAAAAAAAAAAAAGGGGGTAATTTAGAAAAACAACAAATTACAAACTTTTTCATTTATTTTGATAATTATTCGTGCGGAGTTTCATGTTTATTACCTCAAGGAATAAGATTTTTCATACAAACTTTCATCCCCTATTTGACCCCCTTAGGGGTTGAATTTCGAAAAATGCTTCCTTATTCCTTGCCTACATTATAAAGGGAACCTCTGTGCAAAATTTCAGCTTTCTAGGTCCAAGGGTTTGGGCTGGGCGTTGATGAGTCAGTCATTCAGGACTTGTCTTTTTATTATTAGGTATAGATATAGATAGTAGGATAGGATACTTTTCCGGGATAAAAAGTACCCAGTGTGGTGCCCAGGATATTAAAGAATAATTATACCAAGTTTCATCGTAATCGAACCGGTAGTTTTTGCGTGATGCCTGAACAAACAGACAGACATACAGACAGACAAAAAAAAAATTAATCAAATTTTTGGGTTCGGTGTCGGTCTAGTGCCATTTATTTTTTTGATATTTTCAATGTACAGAATTTTCACTTCTACAGATTTATTATTAACTTACTCTGCTGAATGAGCTGGCAACCTGGTGGTTGTTAAAGCAGAACATGAACTGGTGGACTTTTAACCAGTGTTCAGTTACACATAGGATATCAATATAACTACAGTTCATGAACAGCTCCAATTCTAATTCCTTACACACCCTGTATATTTTGATGAACAATTTTTAGAGTATTATTATTACATTTATTTCCATTACTACAATTTGATGGGTGACATATTAAAGAACTTTTTGTAACATTCAGATGATTTATACCAGTATTCAAATTTTCTTCATTTATTAAGCAAGAGGTTTCCTCTATTGTCCTAATTTCTAATTTAAATTACAATCAATGTCATTAGTTGTTGCCAAATTATTGGCAGAATTATTTAAGATGTCATTGCATTGCTCAAAAGAAGCAAGTTGTTTAGCCAAATTTTTGGCTGAAATAGAAAAAAAATAAGATAGCGACACAGCTATCTGTCTTTTATAATGATTAGAAAGATAGTACATAACAATATTATATAGATAGATATAACATTGTTATGAACGATAGTAGTGTTGGGATTTTATCCGGATAAATACTCAAAATGGATAAATACTAATAAATATCCGTTTTAACTTGAGTACCTATTTATCCAAAACAGCGGATAAATACTATCTACAGTTTTCGTTACGTTATTTAAGGTAAAGTTTGTTATTTTTCAAACAAAAGGATTGAAATAAATGAAAATCTGAAAATATAGATTTGTACCGTACTTTAATAATCAGTTTAACATTATCAAAAAGCCTATAATAACACTGATTTTACTCAATCATGAATATTTTCGTCAATCACTCTCAAAGTTACATAAAATTATACATTTGTGCGTTACATAAATCTTTAAAATAATGAGAAAAATACTAAAGTAACAATAGACCACTACAATCATAATCTTTTTCGTCAAACGCAGCCAATGTAAGTAATATGAAAATATAGATTATTGCGCGTTACCTTACTTACATAAAAAAACAAGATCTTATAATAACAATTGTTTCACTAGAATTATGAACATTTTCGTCAATAAAAGTAGGTACGGTCAATATTAGAAGTTCTTTTCTACAATCATCAATATTTCTAGAAATAAATAACTATAATCATTAATATTTTCGAAAATCAATTACTATCACTACTAGACGCTTGTTCATCAATATTGGCAATGCAATTTATAAACTGGAACTCGCTTCTCGATTCTGTCAAATCCACTAATTCTTCATCAGTATCTGTCTGTACTGGACATGGTGATGGAACATCTTCATCATCACCGTCGCTGTCTCCACTCATCTCAATTTTGTTAAAAATATTCCAATTATATTTTATAAATGTAATTTTTGCCGCTTTTTCTGTTGTCAGGCGATTTCTTTTATTGCTCTGAATGTTTGAGTGTGCACTAAAAGATCGTTCTGTTGCAGCAGAAGTACACGCTGCTGAAAGAATACGCACTGCGACTTTATTTAACTTTGTCGAAGAACATATTCCTTTCCACCAGGTTAAGGGGCTTATTTCGTCAATGTTCTTCCAAATAAAAGGTTTTCGCCAAAAACCTTCCTTGGCCTTATATGCAGCTAATTCTGGCATTACTTCCACATTCAACAGTCCTGCCATTTCGTTAATAAAATCTATGGCTTCCAGTTCTTCGTCTTGATTTAACTCGATACCTTGAGTCTTTGGATCAAGCAGATAGGCGGATAAATGTAAAGGCTTTATGCAGTCATTCATCCTTTTTGCCACTGCTGAAAGAATTAGATTTTTGGCTTCATTTTCAAGAATCGTAATAGTAGGTAAAATGAAGCTCATTTTGGATTTCATATCCTTGAAGATCATATACAATGTGTGGGCATTACACTTGTTGGACTCTAGTCTAAAGATAGGTTCTGTTATTGGTTCAAGTACAGATATGCATTGATCTGCGTAATTCCAAAAATTATCATCAAGCAAAGCTGCTTTTGTATCATTTGACATGACGGTATTTTCTTCTATTGCTAACGCTAAGAGAGCGGCTTTTGTATTTTTCAAACTCCTTAGTGATGTTAGGTAGCTGCCCCATCTTGTGCAGCACGGCAGCTTTAACTTTTCTCCTGATTTCTTTTGTTTTACGATTTGCTGTAGTTTTGATTACTGGGATCACTTGTGATTTTTTTATAGATTTTATTACATCTGTGCAGAGTTTAATAAAATTGTTGAATCCTTCAAATTTCAGTGCGTCATGAGCCAGCAAATTAATGGTGTGTGCTGCACAGTTTAGGGGCACAACATGTGGTTGTACTTCTTTTAGTAATTGAAAAGCCTTTTGTATGTTTCTAGCGTTGTCACCAATAACAACAACAAACTTTTCTTCGCCGTATGTTCTCATGACTTTTAAAATTTCTTTAGGGAGATATTCACTTGTGTGGCGATTCTGTTGAGTGTTTAAACTCTCAACAAAGAAAGGTTCTGGTTTTGAAATAATAAAATTAATAACACCTTCGTTGTTTATATTACTCCATCCATCCAACTGGAGATGCATATAGTTAACGGTATCAAGTTCTTCCTTCACGTCTTTTTTCATTTCGTTATAGATTTCATTCAAATATTTTGTCGATATGGCTTTTCTGGAAGGCAACTTAAACGATGGCTGAAGATCAGCAAAAAATTCTATCCAAAGCGGATGTTCTATTAGTGACAGTGGGGATCCTGACACAATTATAGCTCTGGCAAGCTTTTCAACACCTAAAGAAAAACTTGTGGAAGGTATATTCTGGCTCTCGATGCTCATATTTGTACTTGTCTGTTGAAAAAAGTCAAAAGGCAAATCGACTCAAACGAATTAAATAAGGCTAGTCAGAACCCTAAAAAACTTTGGGACACTATCAAAACTATCACTAACACACACTCTACAAGAACTAACTCAAATCCTTTGCTGACTTATACATCGTCACCCTCCCAGTCTTGTGATGAGGTCAACGAATTCTTCGCTAACATTGGAAAAAAAACTAGCGGATAACCTCAATGCTGCTCGTTCATCTTTGTCTCCACCTAACCCCGTATACTCCACCAACTCGTTTGTTATGCTACCCACTGATGTAGAGGAAATTACTGCCACTGTAAACATGTTGAGAACTGACGCTGCCTCTGGATGGGATGCTGTCTCCCCGTATTTTTTTAAACGATATGTTAAGATTCTTGCGCCCGTTCTCTCCCACATCTTCAATATATGCTTTCAAACTGCTATATTTCCCACTGCTTTGAAAAGAGCTATCATCCACTCTATCTTTAAAGGTGGTGACAGGAACTTACCAAACAACTATAGACCTATCGCCGTCCTTAGTGCCCTATCAAAAGTGCTGGAACGCATTGTTAACAAGCAACTTACCCACTACCTTGAACGTTTTAAACTTCTATCCCCTAATCAATTTGGCTTCCGTAAAAATAAATCCACCTCGGACGCAGTTCACAGTCTTATTAATAATGGTACAGAAAACTTAAATAATAATAAAAAAGTCCTAACCATCTTTTTAGATTTGGCAAAAGCCTTCGATACTGTCCCTGTTTCTACCCTTTTAATCAAACTTGAGGGCATCGGTGTGAGAGGTCCCCCACTTGACTTTTTTAGGAGCTACCTGTCAGACCGGTCTCAATCAGTTGTAATAGACAATCATAAAAGTGCAGAGCTGCCTATTGAGTACGGGGTACCACAGGGCAGTATTTTAGGGCCTACACTCTTCCTTGTGTACATCAACAGCCTCTGCAACCTAGACGTTCCTAATGCTAAAATAGTTTCCTATGCAGATGACACCGCCATCACTTTTTCTGCAAACACATCGACGGAATTACAGACTGCTGCACAAGACGGCTTTAATACCATTACGAAATGGCTCCTGTCACACACACTGACTCTTAACGCTACTAAAACTAACTTTATGATCTTTTCTATCACTAACACCGCTCAACCTAGTAGCTCTATTAATTTAAAAGCACACTCTTGTCCTATTCGAAGTCAATGTCAATGTCCTGACCTGACTTTAGTGGAAAAAATTAAATATCTTGGCATTATTTTAGACAGAAACCTAAATTTTAAAACACATATTTCGACTCTTACCAGCCGGATACGCAAACTGATTTATATATTTAAGACCTTGCGGCACGTAGCCAACCCTGCAATCATTCGTAACGTATATTTTGCCCTATGCCAATCAGTCCTCAATTATTGTATCTCCTGCTGGGGTGGCGCCGCAAAAACCACACTAAAACCTCTAGAGGTCCCCCACAGATCTATACTTAAAGTTGCAACCTTTAGGCCTATACGTTTCCCTACTACCGAATTGTACAAAACCTGCAACCTACTCAATGTAAGACAGCAGTTTATCTTACACACAATTTTATTGCAACACTCAAAAACACCCTATATAAAAATAAATAGACGCCGCAAAAATAATATCTGCCCTACTCCGCCGGTCGGAAAAAAGTTTATAAAAAAATTCTTCCCCTACCTTGGTCCGTCACTTTATAATAAAATCAATGAAAAACAAACAATTTACGGATCTACTATATTTAAATGCAAGAAGACCGTCCGCTTGTTCCTATCTACTCTAAATTATGAAGAAACCGAAGACTTCCTGAGGTAACCACCCTCACTAATAAAACACCCTCACACACACATACACACACACATACACACTCACGCAAGCACTCACACACACACTCACATACCTACACACTAAATCTACCTATTTACAATGGCTTTCATTTACCTTTATTTTTGCATGCATGTTATTGTTACCAGGATAATTATACCTAATTATAAAATGTACTACGTCATGAGACCCCTATATGTATATTGTTAAACGGGATCAGTCCTGTCTCTCCTAAACACAGGCTACTCAGTAGCCTATATAGGAGTACAGCGCTTCACCCGCTTACCAGACTGTGTATTATTCTCATGTCCCAATGTATCTGATATTTGAGTAATTACTATTTTTACTCGGTGCTTCGTTGGTAAGATCACAAGATTGATTGTCCACTGGTGGCACATTTTCTGATCTTGTTTGCAAAGGCATTCGTTTTAAACACGAGTTATTTTCCTTCAATTCTGTTCGAATAATTTCCGGGCACTTAAAGCATTTTATTAAATGTGTACACGTCCTGTTTACGTTTCCAATCTTGTATTTTTTGTCGCAATAATTGCATTGTACAGATTTTGAATCAACGATGCGATAATGTTTCCAAACAAGTTCATTTTTTGGTCTACCCATGATACCTAAAACAACGAAACATTATGTAAAACAGCTGAAAAATAAACATGCAACAATCTACACTGACTGACACACAACGCACAGTTTAAACAAGTGAGTCTAGAAGCATAAAAAAAGCAGCACTAACAAAGGGAATATGAATATTCACACAAAAAAAAATTGCGCACCTACCGATAAACTAACTGACAGACAAGGAAGCGAGTAAATAGAAATGTTTAAAAAGGGTGACGAACAATAAAAATAAGTTATCAATCACTATTACATACATCCATACTCATAAGTAATCATTTGCGTTAGCAATTAATAATATAGGTAGTAAACTTACCTCGAAACGTTATAATCCAACTTCAAAAATACTAAACAAGCTCGTAGATATTATGTTGCACGTGCGCTCTCTATGACGCAAACCTGGACACTGCACGGGCGGGCACAATGCGGTGCGGGGGTTGGCGGGTAAGATAAGTAAAACAAAAAAAAACGAGACAAAAGGAGGCCAGGATAGGGTGCAGTGGTAATAAATACGTTTCTTGGTCTTGACATCAGAACGAATGTAATAATGTAGTATTTTGGAAACCCCAAATAACAATACTAGTCATTTTTTTTTTTAAATAACCACCCGATGCCCATAAAATATATTTATCCGTCATTTTGAGTAAATATCCGATAAAAATGAGTGAAAACGAGTATTTATCCGTTTGGGATAAATACTCGAGTTATTATTCTCAGAGTATTTATCCTACGCCCATCACTAAACGATAGTACAGTAAACGCTCAAAAGTCCATAGGCATGCTAAGGATTACATTGCTGTGAACTCGAGCACAATACGGCCAGCGCGTGTGCGTGTGCATGTATGAGTTATATCTCAACATTCCACAGATAACACACACTAATGAACTGTCGTCGCACTACACGAAACAACATTATATTTCTGTTGCATTTGATGTATGAGTTATATCTCAACATTCCACAGATAACACACACTAATGAACTGTCGTCGCACTACACGAAACAACATTATATTTCTGTTGCATTTGGAATCCGCGTCATAGTGGCGACCTATTTTTACCATTCGATTGCTAAAATTCGCGTAAAGCTATCATGTGCAAGTAGCTGTTTGGGCTAAGCAATGGATTAACGATCAATGAGGTCTGAGATCAAATCACAGATACTGTAATTTGTTTCTTTGAAACCGTAATAATTTTTGTATTTTAAGCAAAAACTGGTTAAGTATTTAAGTTTATTTATAATGTATTCATGCTTATTTTTTTGTTTTTATAAAGTTAAATATTTATTATTGTAAGTATTATTATTTAACTAATTTACGTGATTTCTTATTTATCTTTTAGCTGTTGGTAGGTGGAAAAAAGGCGTGCTAAATGATAACAAAAACGTTTATTCATTTTATTTATTTATAAAATTAACAATTTTTAGGAGAATTGTGACGTCACATTCCTACCTAGATAAAAGTTCTTTTGGAACCGTTTATAAGATTTTTTGTTGTATTTTCCCATAAATAACAATTTATTGAGGTAAAGTTCCGTGAACTATGACAAATCAGGCTTAATATATTGTATCTTAATAATAAATAATATTGTCCTTTAATTACTTTTGGGTGTGGGTAATGTAACAAACCAACTCGCAAATCTACGCAAATCTACCCACGTAAATATAACAAATGCGGAATCGTTGTCACAATACAATTAAATTACTCAGTATTACTACTTTTATTTTACTACGAGTAAGTTTGAGACCTCGCGGTCGTGTAACGAATAGTTAACAAAACTTATTTACTTAATAGGACTTATTGAGGTTATAGCTTAAGTGTTCATTTTCTTGACGAAAAGAAGATTGAAACTAAACCTCAATTTATCATTAAATAATTACGGTTATGTTAATATTACTAAATATTTAGTTACACCGTCTAATGATTACAACTAAAACATCTATTATCCGTTTACAATATGATAAGACATTTAAACAAAACATTTTATAGTCCGTTCAACCGATTTTGACTTCTATTTCGTAGGCGTAAGGATGGCATTAAAAGCAAAAACGTGATTTTAATACCGACTGTTTACTGCAGCTGCCATTCGTCATGCCACGAACGCAATAGAAGTCAAAATCGGTTGAACGGACTGTAAAAAAGGTTTGTTTTAAATGTAATGTCTAATCTTATTGTGAATGGGGTATAGGTATTAATATTTTGTATAACCCCCATTATTTTCTATGCAGTCAAGTAGCCGTTTGCGCATGGATCCTACAATATTACCACATATTGCGGTTTCTCTTAAATTTTCCCACACCTCCATGCAATGGGTTTTTAGTTGCTGTGTAGACCTTTCATCCCGTGACTCCCACCTTTGCACCATCAAACCCCATAGATTTTCTATGGGGTTGAGGTCGGGTGATCGCGCTGGCCATGGAACAACAATTATCTCCTGGTGATTGTGAAACCACTCACGCACAGTGCTCGCCCGGTGAATAGGACAATTGTCCTGGACAAATGTGAATTGTGTCAACTCATCAGCTGGGTAAATGTTGCGCACAGTAGGTAGCATGACCTCGTCTTATACTTCTACATAAGTAGAACTGTTGGCGCGTGGAGGAATAAAAGCCAGTTCTCCTGGCCCTGCTGCACTCATCCATGCCCACATATTAATTGTAATTCGACCTGACTCTGTATTAGAGATTACGTTTTTATCACACCAGCGAGTGTTATCCTTGCGCCATAAATGAAGCCTACCCTTTTGACTTGATTTAAATGTTTTTTCATCTGAAAATATGGTAGTATTCCAGTCAAAATCTAAATAATCCCGTGCGAAACATAATCGTTCTTGTTTATGTTTTTCTGTCAAGAAGGGCTTTTTAGCTGGTCTTCTGTGATGCAAGCCTTCAGCGTGGAGGGCACGGCGAACAGTTTGCAATGAGCTGTCGAATAATTCCGCAAAGTGTCTTGTCGGTGTGAAACTATTTGTTTCATACTCGCCCACCATATGTCGTCGCTGCGCCTCGCTAATAAGCGACGGCCTTCCACTTCTCTGTCGACTAGCAAGGCTCCCCTCTTCCTCATATCTTTTAATCCATAAACTTACAGTATTCCTCTAAAACAAAAAAAGTGACATTAGGCACCTATAACAAAATACCAACATGACTTTTGGTAATAAGATATAATTATATTTATTTAGTACTAGTATTTATTTAGTATAACAATACCTATAATATTAAAATATTAAAAATCTGCCTTTATAAATCCAATAATAAACACTAATTATTTATCTTTTAGGCCTCATGATGGATTTAAAAATTTATAAAAAGAATTAATCCATGTCACCAAATAATCTTAGATTTAAACAAAAAATAGTTTTAATTTACAATTTATGAAAAATACTTACATTCAGTCCGGTTTCATCAGATATTTGTGTTCTATGAAGACCACTTTTATGCAGCGCAATAATAGTCGCCCTCGCCGCAATATTAATATTTGCCTGCATTTTGAGAATAATTACAATACCGCTATCTATTAAGAGGGTTTATTCTGAAAGTTGGCAACGTCGCAAATAGATGTCAAATATTTCGCTGTTTTGATTAATTTGATAATATTTCTGTATGGAAATAAAAAATGTGGCTAACTAGCGAACTAGAATATTGATTATGAAATGCAATAATTAATATCGTAACACCGAATAGTTTTAGATGTAAAAAAAGTATTTGGTAACTTTCTAAATGCCTTTTTTTCACCTAAAACGGGTACAACATCAAATTCAATGTTATAATTGCAATTCATTATTAATATTCTAGTCAATTGGTTAGCCACATTTCTTATTTCCATACAGTATTATTTCCAAATTAATCGAAACAGGTAAATATTTGACAGCTATTTACGACGTTGCCAACTTTTAGGATGCACCCTCTTAAACCACACGTCACTAACAAACAACTACAACCAAACGACAACGTTCATTCCGATCAAGATAAATTTTCCTAAAACTCATGTCTACCTCACATAAATCTAAATTCATTATTTAGTCTTCTATGATCTACCCTTCTAACTTTAGTAAATGTGTGAACAAAGCGAACAAGATAAAGAATATCTGTCTCATTAAGTCATTACTTCCAATCGAGTAAAAACTTACAAAATGTCTATAAGTACTGCATGAGATTGGAACTCACGGCTCTCCACTTCACGCATTTATCTGCACGCGCTTAACCGCTAGGCCATCTTGACTCATAATACAGTGTTGAAATTATGAAGTACAATGATGATGCTTGTGTCTCTTGAAATTAGAAGGTCGTAAGTCAAACTAAACGTCAAGCTATTGCATTGTGAGATTGCCTATGGACTTTTGGAGCCTACTATACATAACAATGTTTTATCAAATAGAAATTATTACCAACATAATTGTTAGTATCAACAAGATGAAATAGATTATTATTGCATGACCAAAGAAGAAAGAAAGAAAGAAAATACATTTATTTGACACAGACTAAAAGGCACACAATATAAAATACAGCAGACAAGAGAGATAAAAATAAAACAAATAAAAAAGATGTAAAGTAACAAAATTGGCAGGGGAGTGTGCCTCACGGCTGCGGCAAAAAGGCCCAGTTCAGCAAAAGTGCCAGACAACAAAGTGCCTGACGCTGGTTTTCAACTGGACCTAAAAGTGTGAGGTGACGGATGTAAATCAGGTTTATAACTTGTGTATTAAATAAAATAAAATAAATATATCTGATAAAAATAATAGCGAATATGTACATAAATAGTGTGATTAAATTAGAGTGTAAGAAAAACCGATGCCAGACTTCCACGATTTTTTATGATGCCAGACTTCCTAGCTCATTGTCATTGTTTAATCATCCGTGCACTTCATCGCACAGCCAGACCAGTTATGTAATGTCAAATTTAATTCAAATCTAAGGTTATTTTCTTACTGTGGCAAACTGCTACTATAAGGGAATGTAAACAACTCAATTTTTCTTAAACTAAGATTACATAATGTTCTATAATATTGGAGCAATTCTCCTTGGTTCACATTTCCCCTATTACCCATAAAAATTAATAATGTAGTGTCCTGAGTAAAGTTACATTTAATTATTTCTTTCATAATCCATACTTCCATACTTATATTATATTATGCGTACGAAAGTTACTGGCTGTCTCATGTCTGTAACCTTTCTGTAACGCCTAGATAGACCGTGACATGGGTTATGGGATCTGGGATATATTTTTATCCCGGTAGTACGTTCCCGTGGGATAATTTCCCACCTCCACGCGGGCGAAGCCGCGGGCAAAAGCTAGTAATACTATGTTATTTTCAATTCGTTTACATTGTCTAATTGAACTATTAATAGCAGGAAATGTCAAATCAACACAGGTCAGCAGTAAGGTGGTATTGCATGTTTTCAATTAATGGTCCAGTGTAAGTACTTTGGTTGGTGTTTGACAATTCTCACACTTGTTAGTTTGTGAGTTTACCAGCTCATTCATTGCCAACACATATTCCCTCATTAGATCTTCAGAGGTATTATATTTGTAAGTCATTGAACTAAGTTTCTCCTGTAAATTCAGATTGCAAGTACTCTGTGTCAATGTTGTACTTCTTAGTACTTTGTTCCAAATTAAAAGAATACATATCTAAGTGTTTAAGTAAATTTAGCCTTTCTTTATTAAGTTTAACATTTTTAATAAAGAACTTTTGTCTTTTATCCATCTTCTAAGTTTTAATAATGTATTTATTATTTTTTATGTATTTTTTAAGTTTGTTTCTAGTGGTGAGTACCCTCACTGAATTACATGACTTTAAATCATCATCACCTGTCAAATCTATAGTGTAAGAAGGTTTGATGGCAGAAACCATTGACGGGGCAATAGGCATCAACTCATTGAACAGACTTTGATTCAGCGAGGCAGTGATGTTAAGATTTGTAGTCTGAAGTTCTGTTATTTGACTTTGAACCTCATGTAGCCGCTGTTGTAGTAAATGTTTGTTACTAAGAGCTTGTTCATACTCTATGCTACACTGGCTGAACCCGTCCACAACAAGCTGAACCCGTCCACAACAAATATAAACAACGCATATATGCATTTTGTATGTTGTTCTAGGTCTTTTTTGTTGCAGAGTTAATGTAACCCATAAATCTTCTGCCGATGAGTGCCACTCACTGCGCGTATGAGCTACAATCTCACGCCTAACTGCTATTAAAACCCCCCCCTCCCATAGTCTGACCTGTACTGGTATAATCCCGGTCCCTTCTCCATACCATGTATCTGTCATCAAATAGTTCGGAATCAGATATACCATCAGTTAGCCAAGTCTCAGTCAGGCAAATAATAAGTGCGCGCGCGTTCGGTTTGCTGTCTACTGGCATACTTGGCTTGGCTTGGTATATCGGCTAAGTTATGTTCACTACACACATGCCGCCAAAAATGAGGAGGTAAGACTTCAATAATTTGTGTAACACGATGACTGACAAAGGTTTTTAGTTTATAAGGCTCCGTTTGAAGCCACGACAGTACGACTGTCGAGTCTGAGGCAGCTGTTATTTTGTTAATTTTAACGCGAGTAAATGTGTCAACTACGAACTTTATTAATTTGCTTAACAAAACCGCTCCCATTAACTCCAACCGAGGAATCGTTACGGGTTTTATTGGTGTAACTTTAGATTTGGCGATTACTAGGCGAACTTTTACGTCACGTGTTTGTCCGCGACTGATCACATACACGCATGCTGCATAGCCATGCAATGAAGCGTCACAAAATCCGACTAAGTCACATTCCGTCTCCCTTGGTAAAACTCCTTTAACAGAGGAAGTTCAAAAATAAAAGTTTGCCACGATTTTTTTATGTTAACCGGCAACTTTTCATCCCATCCAATGCCTAGCTTCCACAGCTCTTGCATGATCTGCTTCGCTACTAAAGTGCATGGTGCGATAAAACCCACGGGATTGTAAATTGACGCTAGTAATTTTAGTACCGATCGTTTAGTTGACTCATTGTCTGTCAAATTAACTGAAAAAATAAAATTATCGGATTTTGGAATCCATTTAAGTCCTAAAACCTTAATAGTACTATCATTTTCAGCTTTAACGAATGTTACAGAATTTTCCCTATTTTCAGAGGGGACGCGTTGTAGTAACTTTTCACTGTTACTCATCCACTTTTTTAAAGTGAAGTTAGCACTTTCAAAAATACCAATTAATTGATCCTGTACTAAGCAAGCTTGCTCAAAAGTATTACATGAATATAGAATATCGTCCATGTAAACACCCTCACTGAGGACCTGAGCAGCGAAAGAAAAACGTTTTCCTTCATCGTTCGCTAATTGAAGTAGCGTCCGAATTGCTAGGAACGGTGAACAACTAAGTCCGTACGTCACGGTTTTTAATTCGTATAATTTAATTGGGTCGTTAGGCGATTCCCGATATAAAATATGTTGATATAAGCGATCTTCTTTTCTCAAGGCGATAGCACGATACATTTTACAAACATCACTCACTAGACAAAATTCAAATAGTCGGAATTTCAAAATGATTGCCGCAATATCCGGATACAGCTTAGGGCCGACCAATAAAATATCGTTCAAAGACACGTTATTGCTACTCTTCGCTGACGCGTCGAACACTACACGTAGCGGAGTGGAGGTGCTACTAGGTCGCAAAATACTGTGATGTGGAATAATGTATTTGCTAGGCTTGTTACCCTGATAAAGTTCCATATGACCGAGGACTTCATATTCCCGCATAAATTCCTTATACTTATTATTTAAATCCGTAGTACGCGCGAGTTTGCGTTCCGTGTACAGTAGCCGACGCTCAGCCGCAGCGCGTGTTTCACCGAGCGTTGAGTGGTCGGGCGCGAACGGCGGCAGCGGAACGACGTATTGTCCGTTCGACTCTCGCGTATGTTCGTTAGAAAATATCTCCTCGGCTAACTGATCCAAAGGATTAATTGAAGGTGTGCACGGCACTTCCTCAATTTCCCAAAAATCGCGTAACGTTTTTTCAATCGATTGTTCTTCGTCATAAGAAACAGATAAATTAATATTTTGTAAACAATTATTATTGTTATTCATAGGATATAATTTTCCACTAATAACATAACCGAAAACCGTTTTAATGACACTCGGAATACCATTCTTCTTTGTATATTCATTCGAAAGGTATGAAGAAAAAAGATTTGAATAGAATAAAATTAAAGAATAAGAAAATAACCGAATTATCAGAAAAAGAAAAATTAGACCAAAGGAAAAAATGGAGAGAACAGAAAAAAAGGCAGAAAGCGAAAAAGACTGACGTTGAAAATAACAAAACTAAGAATAAAGAACCTACATCCTCCGAAGCACCTACCAATAAATGTATGAATAAAAATCATTTAATTACTATTAGGAAGTTGCGGCGTCTGTACGAAACTGCGTTAAATAAGAATAAAGTGTTGAATAATACAATACAAACATCAAGAAAGAAAATGTATCGTTTGAGAGCAGCAAATAGAAAAAAGATAGACAGTTTGAATGATAAAATAATAAAAATGCAAGCAAGAGAAGAAGTTATGGAAAGTGCTCTACGCTCAGCTTATAACAAATCAAGAAGCCAAGCAGATAAACGAGTACTAAAGAGTGTTGCTAATACCGTTGTAGTGAAGAAAAATAAGTGTAAGTCATACGTTGCAAAACTCTTAGGATTACGTGGGCGCATAAGAGTACTGCAACCGGCTCGAAAATCGCAAAAAGGTAAGATTACAGAAGAGTTAAATTTATTTTTTATACGTGATGATATTAGTCGTAGCACAAGTGGAAAGAAAGAGTGTAAAACAGTTAGTAAAGAAAAGCATCAAATTCGATATCTTACTGATAAACTATTCAATTTGTACAAAATTTATAAGAATGAGGGAAGGAAGATTCAGTTTCGCTACTTTTTTTAGACACAAACCAGCATATGTACTGTCTCCAAACATTCACAACCGCAACACCTGCTTATGCGTAAAACACAGCAATATGGAAATGATGTTTTTGAGTTTATTCAGAAACTGTGCGTTTTCGAAAAATATTAAGGCTCTCAGTGACGTTATTTCTAAATTATCTTGCGATCTTAATTCCTACAATTGTATGCATGGAAGATGCACAATTTGTAAAAATATTAAACTGGTTTATGGTTTAGAAGGAGAGGCTCTGTTTAAAAGAGTTAACTGGGAACAGTGGGAACGTGTAGACCATTCTTATGAGAAGGTGGAAAAAGGGGTTGTAAAAAAACATATCACAAAAAAGACGGTAAAAAATATAAAACATGGCACAATCGTAGACTTAATACAGATTTTTGAAAGAAATATATCCTTGTATAAGATACATATATACAACTGGAAACATCAACAAAGTAAATATCGCGAGAAAATAGAAACATTAGGTCCACACGAGGCATTGATTTTTTGTGATTTTAGCGAAAATTATGAATGCAAGTCGCATGAAGAGGTACAAGCCACCCATTTTGGAGCCTCCAAATATCAAATTACTTTGCATTGTGGCATGATTTACTGGGCTTCTGGATCACAATCGTTTTGTTCTGTTTCGGACAATAAGTGTCATGAACCACACGCTATTTAGGCTCACCTCTTACCCGTTATTAAATTATTAAAAACAAAATGCCCTGAACTTAAATGCATAAATTTTTTCTCAGATGGACCCAGTTCCCAATATAGACAAAAAAATTTTTTTTTTCTTTTGAATTTTTATACAACTAAACTAGGCCTTGACATGTGTACCTGGAACTTTTCTGAAAGTGGCCATGGTAAGGGAGTGGCGGATGGAATAGGTGGGTCGGTAAAGAGAACTTTAGACAAACAAGTTGCTTATGGCCGGAATATCACAAATGGAAAAGAAGCATTCGAAATGCTCAAGTCGACATCTAAAACAATAAAGTTCTTTTTCATTGAAGATTCTGAAATACAAATAGTTCAGAATAACGTTCCTATAGATCTAAAACCAGTAACTGGAACCATGCAAATACATCAAGTGCTATGTTTTGCTAATTCATCACACTTACATCACAGAGTGTTAAGCTGTTTTTGCCAAATTGAAAAAAATCATACATGTTTATGTTATGAGTTGAAGAAACATTTCATACACAATTGCACAACAAATAAAGAACCTTCTGATCCAATTCCTTCAGATTGTTTACCATCCACCAGCAATATCGCTAACACAAAAGAGCCTAATCTTACGAGTATGTCGGAAACACGTCAGTGAATTTAACTAATCGGGGCGCCAGCGCCGCCTAGCGGCGTTCGACAGAGTCTAGCCTGACGTCAGTGCGAGTCGACGAGAGGGCTACAGCAGCGTGGAGCAGCCTCTTTTTACCATCGGACATCGTACGGACAACAAGTGCCTAGAAACTGTCTCGCGCTCCGTAGTTGTTTTGTGTACCTACAGTGTGGGAATTTCTAGAGTGATTAATTTGATCTGAAATTATAATTTGATTTGAACTGCAAACGTTTTTCTATTGCGCAATAACCAAAACTGTCCATAGTACGCCCACAGTAGTTAAAATATGGCTGATAAAAACGAACACACACCTACCCTTCCCCGACATCAGAATTGGGATTCGTGTTGGTTGAGGCGCAAAATGAAAACGCTGAAAGTGACCGTTAGCGTGTCATGTTTGAACAATAAAATGTATACGGATGCGCGATCATGGTGCGTGACAGCAGATTAATGCTTTGCTTAAAATTCACTGCAAAATGGTCAACTTGTTGGGGCGGTCAGCAAGGTGCTAAAAGGTGAAGCATCAACATGACTATTCCAAATATTCTAATCAGGATTGACATGGAACGAATTGAAGGTACTTTTCACAACACGTTTTATTTCGAACGAGATTTTGGCGGGGGTACCCTCATTAAAACGAACGACGAAAAAACCAAGTGAAGAAAAAAAAAATACCCGCGTTGGTAAGTCATTTAATCACTTCGCCGACTAATCATCGTTGGAAAGATTTAAAACAAAGAAGAAATCGCCGTAACAACAGTACTCACTCGCATCATAGTTTGACCCGCGACTACAACGTATGGCGTTTACTACAAACGTTACATTGAGGGACAAATTACAGCAAGAACTGAACACGTTTTGACATTTGAAGCGCAAGATAAACACCACCGGTGAAACATCGTCGAGTCAAGCAGCGCAGCAGCCGGCAGTGAAGCCCTTGGTCTCCTTCAAATGTGGCAAGCCGGGTCGCATAGCCGTGCGGTGTACGAGCGGCGGCCTCGGCGGTGGCAGCGGAGGCAGCGGCGGCGGCGACAGTGGATGCAGCAGCGGCGGCGGCAGCGGACGCAGCAGCGGTGGCGGCAGCAGACGCTGCAGCGGTGGCGGCAGCGGACGCTGCAGCGGCGGTGGCAGTGGATGCAGCGGCGGCAGCGGCGGCAGAGGTGGCAGTGGCGGCAGCGGGCCGGTCGACGGCCGCGGCGGTGCGCGGAACCAGCGGCGCGTTGTACAACTACCCTCATGCACGTTAGAACACAAAGGTGAGCTGTATTGTTTTGTTTACGATTCTGGTGCTGAATGCTCGTTAGTAAATTAGAGTTGTGCAGCCAAATTAAGTGGCAAACGAGTTAATAACGTTGTTGCGTTAACTGGCATTGGTCAAACATGTGTATTCAGCACAGAACTAATCTTATGCTGCGTAACGATTAAGGAACACCAACTTGAGGTTTTGTGTTTTGTTTGTTTTGATTTTGTGATGTACAGTAAGCGGTCATAAGTGCATTATCACGCTTAGGATTGTATTGCTGTGAACGAGCGACAGGCCGAACCTATATCTGTGTGTGTAAGTGATGTATCAACACAGAATAACCTCAGAACTCTCACTGGCGTCGAATGAAACAAAAAGCATACCGTCACTTTTTCGCAGAGTACGTAATTACTTGTGATCTTGGTCGGTTCATACTAGTGCTAAAAATTCACATATTGGTATCAAGTTCCGATAGCTGGTAGCGTATCGAAGTGTATGGTGAAACACATAGGTCTGGGTTCAAATCACGAAACCAAACTTTTATTTTTCTTTTAAACAATCATCTTCATCTGTTTTTTTATTATTCAATAAATTAATAAACAAGATTATTAATTATTAACTAATTTTATTATTACTTATATTGTTATTGAAATAAGGGGTTAAGAATAAAAATGTTTAATAAGTGATTACAAAATGTTTATTCGTTATCATTTTATGAAGTTTAAATAAATAAACTTCTAGAATTAAAACAGTTTATTTTCCAATAAATAACCATTTATTGAGATAAAGTACCGTGAACCTTGACAATCAGGCTTAATATATTGTATCTTAATAATAAATAATAATGTCCTTTAATTAATTTTGTGTGTGGGTAATGTAACAAACCAACTCGCAAATCTACGCAAATCTACCCACGTAAATATAACAAATGCGGAATCGTTGTCACAATACAAATAAATTACTCAGTGTTACTACTTTTATTTTACTACGAGTAAGTTTGAGACCTCACGTTTGTGTAACGAATAGTTAACAAATCGTATTTAATAGGACTTATTGAGGTTATAGCTTAAGTGTTCATTTTCATTAGGAAAAGAAGATTGAAACTAAACCTCAAAATAATCCTTATTATGGATATGACACAATATAATTATAATAATTATTATTATTTTATTATAATATAATTATTATAATATAAATGTTATAATATAAATTGTATAATATAATTATAATTATTTTAGATTTTAATTCATATATTGAAGCATTTATCTGTATCTGTTCCCCTTAAATTTTCCCATGTTTCTATACAATGCAACTTCAACTGCTCATCAGACCGCTCATTCCGTGCTTCCCATCGCTGTATCATCAAACCCCATAGGTGTTCTATAGGGTGGAGGTCAGGAGATCGTGCTGGCCGTGAAATAACTGTTATCTCCGGGTGTTTAACCACTCACGCACGTAAACATTGCACACAGTGGGTAACATGTAATATAAACCTTCTGCGCGGACTGCACGGCGCACGGTTCGTAAAGACGTGTTGAATAATTCTTCAAACGTCTTGTTGGTATGAAACCACTTGTTCCGTATTCGCTGACCATGTGTTGTCGCTGCGTCTCTTTTATCTCTAAAACAAAAAGTTTAATAAGTAATTATTGTCATTTCACATAAATAATTAAAATGTTATTTTCATCGTTCAAAAATCTAAGTAAATAAATTTACTTTGAAAATATATATTTCTTCTTCTATTTAGACTTTATCCACAGATGAGACATTTAAAGATCAGTGGTTGTAAATAGACGATCATTATTAAAGTTAACAAATGTTTTGAAATAAATAAGTAAGTTATTATAAAGTTAGCTATAGCTACAAAACCAAATCAGATCAGAAACAATTTCATTTACTTAAATTATGCAATAAATAAATAATATTAATAAGGTAAAAATAAAACGTTTCAAAAAACAATTACCAGGATCAGCAGTTATAATTTAATTAGATAAATGTTTGATAAAATAATTAAATCATATTACTCACACTCAGTCCGGTTTTATCAGATATTTGTGATAAATATTAAGTCCGCTTTTACGCAGCGCAATAATATTCGCTTTCATTTCTATATTCTTTGCTTGCATTTCAAAATGAACTTTAGACACCGCTAATATATTGAACACACGTCACTAACCCACAATAACAAACATCGTTCTATTTGAATGAGTCGTAAGTTAACTGCGTTTGTCTACCTTAATTATCATTTAACTTTATTTAGGTTTTCGTGGGTATAATCATAAAGTTTTGGCAAGTTTAGTGAACACGACGAACATAACAAGGATATAATCAATAGCGTGATTATTCGAGTGATTTTTAAAACATTAAAAAACTATCACCGCGCGTGAGATTTGAACCCACGACTCTCTACGCATGAACGCGACAACCTAAATACGGTAACCACTAAGCTATCATGACATATGCGTAACGAGTTGAATTTATGAAATGCTATAATTGTTAAACTAATGAGAGTGTGTGTGTGTCTATGACTTATTATAAGAAGGTCGTAAGTTAAACCGAAGCGTCAATCTATTGCTTTGAAAAATTGCTACTCCACTTATGACCGTTACTGTACATCTTGACACTTTCTTGCAAAGTAATATTATGATAGGACATTCATGAAGTCGGCGAGGTGGCGTCAGGGAATGAGACAAAGGCAGCTATGACAGAATTTTCGGTTGGTGATTTCGTGTTATTATAAAACGACTGAGAGAAATCAGACTAATTTTGATTGGAAGTTCAAAGGTCCGTTTAAGGTAGCGAAAGTTTTGAATGGTGTTCGCTATACATTAAAAGCTTTAATTTCTAACCGTACTTACAAATACGCTTACGATAGGTTTTAAGAAAGATTCCAGTAGGTCATGTACCAGTCGAAGTAGATGGTGATCACAGTGGTGATGAGCAAGCCTAACTTATGGGAACCACGCGAGTAGGGTTCTCTATCGGCCGTATTGTCGACCGTACCTCTGGCGGAGGTCGGGGTCTGGAATGGCCGTAGTTTTGATCCATGCGATGGATGTGTGAGAGCAATGCGATTGCTAGTTGGCCGGAGAGCCATGGCGTTAGAGTGGTTTACTCGTGTGTGGGTTTCTAAGAGTCTAAGGCTCTTAGTGAAAAAGATGATTGTTAATATGGAAAACGATGGTACGTGGCTCTGGTTGATGATTTTTGCTTTCATTAGTCAAAGTTTCAGTTGCCAGGGAATCAGAGTATTACAGACGAATTTGAGGGAGAGTCGAGTGAAAGTCCTGTTGATGAAACATGGAGTAGAGATTAAGTTGGTGTGATAATACTTTGGATCAGAGGTTGATTTGTAGCCGTAGCTCAGTAGAAATCGGTGTCTGCTGGAAACAGTAGTCCGTGAGTACGCGGTAGGCAGTCAACTCTGGTAAATGTGGGGTTTCGTGAGAAACCATAAAGTCCGGGAGTGACTTGGCGATTCGAGGGGGATGCGCACAAGAATGGTTGAGTAACTGGAGGTTACTAGCTAGAAAGTATGAATCACATGCAGCTTAGTTGATTTTGTTTGTTATCTTGAGATTTGAGAGTAAAATAGTGAGTAATGCTCTGAACTCTGCAATTTTTGTTTGTTTGAACTTAAGACTTAAGAAATAAAATTTGAGATTCCAACAGATTTCTTTCATAGTGTTTTTGGCTTTAGCGAATGTGGTCAGGAGTGACCGAGCTATGTGATACTTTGCGAGTATTTTACTTTACAGATTAACACACGAGGACGTGTGCAAGCAGGATGGCCGTGTCGGAAACACGTCAGTGAATTTAACTAATCGGGGCGCCAGCGCCGCCTAGCGGCGTTCGACAGAGTCTAGCCTGACGTCAGTGCGAGTCGACGAGAGGGCTACAGCAGCGTGGAGCAGCCTCTTTTTACCATCGGACATCGTACGGACAACAAGTGCCTAGAAATTGTCTCGCGCTCCGTAGTTGTTTTGTGTACCTACAGTGTGGGAATTTCTAGTGTGATTAATTTGATCTGAAATTATAATTTGATTTGAACTGCAAACGTTTTTCTATTGCGCAATAACCAACACTGCCCATAGTACGCCCACAGTAGTTAAAATATGGCTGATAAAAACGAACACACACCTACCCTTCCCCGACAAGTATATTACTTGAGCTTGATGCGACACATTATTTAAAAGAAGACTTTTTAGATACCGACAATGATGTAACAGCTAGCGCAATGTCACCAAACTTACCAATTTTACTCTTACGTGATTCCAGTCCAGACATAACTCTTACTGAAAATATCATTTGGGATATGAATTTCACGGACTCTCTAATTGAATCTACCCGTTTTAGGTGAAAAAAAGGCATTTGGAAAGTTACCAAATACTTTTTTTACATCTAAAACTAACTATTCGGTGTTACGATATTAATTATTGCATTTCATAATCAATATTCTAGTTCGCTAGTTAGCCACATTTTTTATTTCCATACAGAAATATTATCAAATTAATCAAAACAGCGAAATATTTGACATCTATTTGCGACGTTGCCAACTTTCAGAATTAACCCTCTTAAGTCATTAAAATCAAGTACATTCAATAAAATTAATGTCATTTGTAATGTGATCGTCATTCTCTGTTCATAATGTTTATATCTCACGGAACTCTAAAATCATTTATAATGGCCGGCTATCTTGGTCGCAAGAAACCGCATTAAGGACCTTTTCGTTCTATAAATTGTTGTATAGAAGTCACTTCATAACTTTGACAAGATGGCTGGTATTTAGTATAAAAATAAATTTTAAATAATAATCAACAATAGTTAAATTTCAACGAATTCGAGGGGGGTGCAAAAATTTTCACAACAACACACCTATATTTAATCATAAAACTAAAGGTCCCATAAAAACAAGGTGTTACACACTCTGTTCGCGTATATTACAAACCTTATATAGTAAATGTCAATTTAGTTATGATAATTTCTAACACCTTTTAAATTCTATTTTTATAAAACACCGATGCAGCAAATATCAGGAACACGTGAGAATAAATGGAATGGACTGAATTGTATACTATAAACGTCGATGTTAAACACTTGTGCGACATTTCAGTCATCTTCTAATGTCTATTTAACTTTTATGGGACATCAGTGGTTCCATAACAGTCGAGATATAACAATTATCTAACCAAAAAGTCGGTCGGAAACTTTTATTTAACATTTAAGCAACGTTAAAATAGTTCTCCACTAACTTTTATGTAACTTTTAAATAACAATAATGTTGTATAATTTGGGCCTATTTCGCGTTATATAAACGTCTACACCTACGTTTATACAACCCACCTTATAGAACCAACAGTAAATGAAAAACGTTTACTCATCTATTATACAACGTAAATTTGTTACTTGGGATGCCGAAACCCGAATTGACTGTCGTCCAGGTCCGGCCCCTCTCTGCACAAGTGGCCGACGAGGCGGGCTGCGATTATCCGCTCAAACAGCTTGCCCACCTCGTCTAGCAGCACTATGGGCCGGTACGCGGACGGCGAGTCCGCCAGCCACAGAGCCTCCTTAGCCGCCCGGTACACCTCATACAGCGCGGCTTCTTCGTCAGGGATCCGACGACGTCTCCTCCGGTATCGGGTGTACTGGCGTCTAACGGCCACGCACGCGACGCGCAATTGCGCAATCTTGGTCCACCAGTACACCTGGCGCCTTGCAGACTGTGCGTGGACCCGGGGCATGGACGCGTCGCAAATTTGCGTCATCGCCCCGCGGAACCACAGCGCCTCTCGTTCGACGTCGACGGGTCCGTTCGTTGCCGACTCACGGCTCCAGGCCTGGACCATAGCGGCCTCCTCGAGAAGCTCCCTGTCGATACGCTTACGCGCCCAGCGCGGACCGTCCGTTCGCGGGGCCGTCGGAACGGATGTATCTGTGATCCGATAACGTCTCCACCTCCGCGGCGACACGCCAGTCACGGACACGGCTTGCAACAGCAGGGCTGGCGAACGAGACGTCCACTATAGACCCGCCCCGCTGCCGCACGCACGTGTGGACCGAGCCCCGATTTAGGACGGTCAAGCCAGTCGTGACCGTCCACTCCTCCAGCACCTCGCCCCTAGCATCGAACACAGGGGATCCCCACGCCGCAGACTTGGCGTTGAGATCCCCCAGCAACAGCACCGGGCGAGGGTGAAGTCGGCCCACGATGGCACCCAAGTCGACAAGGAACCTCTCGAAGTCGGCGAGACTCTTGTTGGGCGAAAAATACGCCCCAATTGTGCCAATGCCGTCCGCGAGGGCGGCTACCCAGCCGTGTCCTCGGGACGGGTTGACAAGAGCCCCGCCAACGATGGCCACCAAACCGTCCAAGTCTCCCACCCAGTTATCCCTGGGGGGGACAAAATACGGTTCGGCGATCACAGCCACATGAATCAACCACTCTGCCATGCTCTGGAGCAAAAGATCCTGAGCTCTGGCACAGTGGTTGATATTGCCCTGGAGGAAATGGTAAAGCGCCGTTATGCGCAATCCATTCCCTCCGCACCGTTCCTAGGCCGGGAGTCGGCCGGAGGGCAGTCAGGCTGCGGGGGGGGTAAAGAGCCCCCGGCAGCCTTGGCAGCCCCTCTCTTCTTCTTTGCCTTCTTGGCGGGAGCGCCACAGGCCTTTCCGCCCGCTCTATGCCCCGCAGGCCTCCCTGCAGCTGTACAGAGGCTGCAGTTTGGCGCCGCGGAGCACTGGGCCGCCTTGTGACCGGCCTGACCGCAGCGATAGCACTGCTCGCTGCGGTCTATTTCGGCGGTGCACCGAGCCCTGACATGCCCAATGTCGAGGCAACGGTAGCACCGCAAGGCCTTGGGTTGCAGCTGCTTCACCCTCGCTGCCACCCACCCCACCAAAAGACGCCCAGCGTCGGCGACTTTGTTCGCCGCCGCCACCGGGCACCGCACCCAGATCGCGCCGAGCCCGGAAGCCTCGACGCGAATCTCGCCCGTCCGCACGTCCTCGAGCGAACATTCACCGGCACGGGCGACGGCCGCCACGACCTCAGCTGGAGTCGTCGAGTCGTCCAGGCCATCGACGCGCAACTCCACGGTCTGCATCGGCCTGGACACCCGAACGTCCTCTGGGTTGAGGACCTCCCGCAGCTTGGCGGCCAGGGCGTCTGCCCTTTCACCGCTAGAGGCACCCGACACCTCAAGCAGTCGCGCCCCCGTAATCGCCTGCCTCAATCTGAGGCCAGACGGTATACCAAGGTCGGGGAACGCGACTTTGGCTTTTGCCTCCGTAAGGACCGCCTTATACGATATGCCCCTTTCGACGGCTCCGGGCTGTAGCGTGATTACTACAGCCGCGGAGCGTGGGGCTCTGACCCTAGGCGGCCCTTGAGCCTTCTTGGGTGCCGATGCCGGGGCTCCAGCGGGTACCGGTGGTGGCGGCGCCGTCTTCCTCTTCTTCTTAGGGCGGCCCCTCTTGACGACCGTCGTCCAGGTCTCCGCGGTGGCGGGTGCGGTCGTCGAGGGTGCGTTCGCCGAGGGTGCGGCCGCCCGGGAAGCGGACGTTGCTGGACCTGGCTTAACGGGCTCCTCCTTCCTCCTCCTGTCCGCAGCGAGCGGCGGCCGGAGAGACTCTGCCGGGAGAAGCCTCGACTCCAGGCCCTGCAGACGGGCATTTAACATACCCCCACACTGGAGCATGCAGATGCGAACGATCTCCTCGATCTCCGCATCCGCATGTGTGGGGGTAGGGACCGACGACGGGGCCGGCGGCGGTGGTGTCAGGGCGACGACGGGAGTGGAGTCGGTGGCTGCAGGACGCCTCTGCTGCCATTCCGCTCTCTGTGCGGCAAGCTCCCGCTTGAGGTCCTCGAGCTCCGATCTGAGACGGCTGTTCTCCTCCCACAGCTTCGCCGTCTCGTCTGAGCTTGTGCGACTGAGGAGGACCCCAACTGCCTCCTTAATGTCGCCAGCCGCCTCCTTCAGAGCGCGCGTGAACGTGCCTTTCAGGCTGCCAGATTTTGTGGCAACCTTCAATATGACGTCCACGCCGTCCAAAACTTGGCGACTGAGCGCCACCGCCGACAGGCTCTCTCCGGCAGCCGCCTGAGCAGAGCGTCGCTCTCGGGCCAGTCGAGCCATTTCGCTGACCTCGCCAGCCGCCACCGCCTTCCGCTGCGTCCGCTTTGCGGCATTTTCTTCCGCTCGATTGGTCCCGAGTAGGAGGATAGCGGAGCCCCCCCCAAGGTCCACCACTGTGGGTTCGAGGTCCACCTGCTTGGACCCCGAGTCGCTTCCTCCGCTGGGTGCATCGGTAGTATCGGGGCGTTTTAAAAAGCGCCCCAGAGAGTCGCGTGTCGTAGATGGAGCTGACGCTCCACCAATTGCGCGACCTCGCCCTCTCTTGCCCTTCGGCAGCTTCGCAGCGGGCAGGTTCTCCTCGCTGGAAGACTCGTCATCCCTGGGAGCGTGCTTGCTCCAAAATTTGGGAGCACGCTCAACGTCGAAGAACCTAATATGGTCGACTGTAACAGTTTGTTAGTTAAAATTGGATCCGAATTTGCGATATTAGCAATATATCGGCCTCCTTCCTTTAAAAATATCAGTAATTTTACTAACTCTCTGAATGACACCTGGCAAAACCTATCATCCTTCAAAAACATGATTTTAATTGGTGATATTAATATTAATATTCTTCCCGGAAGTGCTGATGCATCTGCTCAGGACTACCTCAACCTATGCGCCTTTCATGGCTTGTTCCCCGCACACAATTTTCCTACGCATCAAAGTGGCTCCTGCTTGGACCATATCATGCTTAAATCGAATTTCCCTTCACTTGCACTTGTTGTTAACTCAACAATAACCGATCACAATGCTGCCCTATTAATCATAAGCTGTAGTTTACCTAAACAAAACACTCGCACAATTTCGAAATTAAACATAAATAAACTTGAAGAAGATTTACGCGTCATCAACTTTGATCCAGTCTACAATTCTGCTGATCCGCAGTTTTGTATGTTGTATGTAATAGAAAATATACGACAAGCAATTCAGAAAAATACAGATATATCAAGATTGAGTCGTAAAAATTGTAACATGAAACCCTGGATCACGACAGGTCTTATTCGTTGTATGAAACATAGAGATAAGCTGCACATGAAGGCTAAATCTCAACCGGATAATGCAACTCTACAACTGTCGTACAAAAGGTATCGCAATTTCTGTAATGATCTCCTGAAAAAGGTTAAAAGCAACTACGATAAAAGTGCACTGGAAAAGGCTGGAACAAATAGTAAACAAATCTGGAAATGTATTAAAAATGTAACGTATACCTCGAAACAAAATGAGTCATCTTCAGGTTTATTAAATGCGAACTCGACACCGCTGACATCTGCTAACTTAGCTAATAATTTCTTTGTTAACGTCGGAAAGAATCTGGCAGAAAGAATTCGGGTTCAATCACACTATCTTAACAGCACGCTTTTAGCATGTAACCCCACCTTAACATCCTTCGCCCTGCTAGATACTGACGAATCTGAGGTAGCAAGAATAATCATGACTTTGAAAGATGACTGTGCAGTTGGTTGGGATAATATACCAAATAAAATCATCAAACAATTTAAGAATATTTTCGTACCACCACTGACTTATATTTTCCGATTGTGCCTATCTTTGGGTATTTTTCCAGAGTGCCTCAAAAAAGCAGTTGTTGTCCCCGTATACAAATCAGGCAGTAAACAGCAAGTAACAAATTATAGACCAATTTCTTTACTGCCTGCTATGTCAAAAATTTTGGAAAAAATTATTAATAATAGATTGTTTAATTATCTGGAGGCTAAATCAATTTTGTCGGAGCGGCAATATGGGTTTAGACCTAAAGTTTCAACTGCTGATGCCGTACATCATCTGACTGACTATTTAGCCCAAGAACTTGACAAGGGTAACCATACAGTAGGAGTTTTCCTGGACCTCGCCAAGGCTTTTGACACAGTCTCCATTCCTATACTGTTGCGCAAGCTTGAGACAGTGGGTATAAGAGGCATTCAACTGAAACTTCTCAAAAGTTACTTAGAAGACCGAACCCAGTGCGTTAAAATTGACAATATTCTCAGCGCAGATGAAAAAAACACATCCTTCGGAGTACCCCAAGGAAGTATTTTAGGGCCTACTCTATTTTTGATATATATAAATGACCTTTGTAATCTAAACCTAGAGCACGGCACTATAATATCTTACGCTGACGACACTGCCCTCCTTTTTTCTGCTGAATCGGAACATGAAGTCTACAAGTTTGCGCAACACGGTTTTAATATTGTAAATAAGTGGCTTCAAAGTAACTCACTAACATTAAATGCGGCTAAGACAAATTATATTAAGTTTTCAATGCGGAAACAACCATCTGTTTTGTCCTCAACAATGTATGCTCATTGCTGTATGGTCCCTGCAGATTGCCAGCTTACGTGTCCTAATATTAATATAACTAATAAAATAAAATATCTGGGAATTATAATAGATGAAACGCTATCTTTTAAACAACACATAGAAGCTTTAAATAATAGAATGCGTAAACTAATATTTGTTTTAAAAAAACTACGTTATATTGCAGACCCAAAATTAATTAGGCGAGTTTACCTTGCTCTCTGTCAGTCAATTTTGACTTACTGCATTACCTCTTGGGGTGGGGTAGGTAAAAGTTTGTTATTACCTATCGAGAGAGCTCAAAGAGCGATTTTTAAGGTGTCTACTTGCCGCCCTTTCCTTTTTCCCACTAACCTACTCTATAAATCCTGTGAAGTACTAACAGCTCGACAGTTATTCATAATGAGCATCGTATTAAAACAACACGCAACCCTCCCCTATAGCACTGAATTTACTAAAAAGAGACGGAAAGATATAGTTTGCCCTACAAAAAGTACAAAACATGCTTTCGCAGCCAAATTTTTTGTCTACCTAGGACCTTTACTGTATAACAGACTAAATGCGAGAGCCAACATTTATTCTCTAGATTATAAAAATTGCAAAAGAACTCTGAAGAAAGCTCTTCAATGTATGTCATATGAGGATACAGAGGAACTATTAGTTGTACTTAAATAAAAATTGTATTTGAGTAGTTAAGTAGCTAAGTTAAGATAGATACAAAGATTTTAGCAAGTAGGATTTATTGTACTATTTACGCCTTTTTACATACCTACTAGATGACTAGATTTGTATAATTAAGTAATGTGATTATTTAGAAATAGTATGCCTTACCTCGCCTGAAACACAGGATAACCTAGTTCAGGCACATAACACAACAGATTTTTTTTCGTAGATATAAGCAAATGTGTGTGGGGACGTCACGGATGTCAATCGGTCATTGAGCTCCTTGTTTACTTCTCGCAAATATAAATTAAACTACAAGTTTGTTTTGCAAAACTTTATTGTGGAAATACATGCATAAGTGAAACTTACAAGTAACAATATTTGCCAGTGTTTATGTGCTGTGTTTAATATAATAAACGCTAAAATCGTTTTATCGTTCCCCGGAAGTTTTTTAAGTACCTGACACCCGAAGGAAAATAAACAGTGTTTTTTCGTGAACGGGATACAAACTGTGGCCAAACTTTAGTGTGTGCGCACCTTTATATCGATACTGTGCTCAACTTATGGTGTCTATCCGTACCATACACACCGTGAAATCTGCCATTAACGGAATTATCTAAAAAGCGCCATCTGTTGCCTCATCGGTGTACTACTTGCACAGTTCGATTACAAATTTTATACACCAACAACTTTACTTCACCATGGCAAAGTGTGGCGGCTGTGGCAAGTTTCTGTCGTCGACAGACGCCGCAAATTGCAGCAAATGTAGGTCTTGGTACCATCGAGCATGTGTGGGCATTCAGGTTTCAGGCCCTATGGCGACCCCCTGGCACTGTCCTGAGTGCAATAAGAACGTGGTGAGGGACAACCGGGCTGAAACGCCGGTAAGGGCGCGTGCACCAGCGCCAGCTGCAAACGAGGGAAGCCTTCTGGGTACCAGCCCTTTAAACAGCACAGCCCTAGACACCACAAAGGAGCTCAACCTAGACATCCTCAGGGCAGAGTTCAACTCATTTAAAGAGGATTTCTTGAAGACAGTGCGGGAAGAATTCCAGCTGCTCCGTGATGACCTGTCGGAGCTAAGGTCCTCTCTAAAAGCCACTAACGATAGGATGAGTAATTTGGAGGAGAGAGTTGCTGTATTAGAACACGAACATACTCAGCCCCAAGTATCATCGGAAGTGGATGTATTGATATCACGACTGCGAAGCGATATCAATGACCGAGATCAGGAGCTGCTAGCAAATGATATCCAAATATCAAACATTCCCGAGCCTAGTGGTGAAAATCCAATCCACACGGTGATGCTGGTTGCGACTAAGATTGGCGTAAAAATCGAGGCGCGCGATATAGTGAGCGCCGAGCGTGTAGGAGGTAGGCGCATCAACGCGACACAGGCGACGGCGCCGGTGGAGACCCGCCCCCGCTTCCTCGTCGTACGCCTCGCACGCCGCGACCTGCGTGACGAGCTGCTGGAGGGTGCACGAGTGCGACGCGGCTTGACTACTGCCGACCTCGACTTGCCCGGCCCTGCGAAGCGTTTTTATGTGAACGAGCGCCTTACTAAAGTCAATCGAGAGTTGTTTCGGAGCGCTCGTGAAGCTGGCAGTCGCCTGGGTTGGCAATTTATATGGTCAAAACGAGGCCGTATTCTTGCCCGGTACAAACCAGGTGACGCCACATGCCACATTCGCTGTGAGGCTGACTTACAGCGCACTTTCGGGCCGGCGCCGGCGGCACCGGGTATCGGCGGCAACAGCGCACCTTAAAATGATGTCCTTTTTGTTTATTTTATTTTGTTTTTTTATACGGATTTTTTATTGTCGAGTTAAGGTCATAATTTCTTCTACTATCACGCGGAAAGTAAGTTTATTTGCAGTAAGTGTTAGCATTTCAAGGGCGCAGCGTTTGTGTTGCTACTATCTGCTATCTTTGTTACTGGTAGGTGTGTGTTTCGCGGCGCGCCTCAGTCAACTATACGTAAACCAGTTTTATAACATTACACATATTTATCTACACCTACACATTACAAAACTACTAATTAATTTTACAAACCTACTATTTACGAATTTATTATTTACAAAATTGCTATTTACATACCTTTTTATTACAGAACAACCATTTAATTTTACAAACATACTATTTACAAACCTATTATTTACAAAACTATTATTTACATACCACAATTCAATGGCTTTGTTTTATTTTGTTACATTCGTTATTTACATACATATTACAATTGGACTAGAATTAATAATATTATATGAAATGGATATTAAAACTATTGAATGTGCACTGATATTATTGATATTACTAAATGCCGAAACTATTTTTCTTTATGAAAATGATGTCTAAAGGAGAAAAGTTTCTTAAAGTTGGTTTTCTTAATGCTGGTTCATTGGGTACAGGTCATGACAACCTGATTGGCGCACTCGATAGGTTTTGTTTTGACGTTATGGCTATTAACGAAACTTGGCTGCGACCGGGTGAGGAGGGGCGCGCTCCGGTGGTGCCGGGCTACCATCTACGTCACACACCGCGGCCAGCGAGTGTGCGCTCGGGTCGTGGTGGGGGTGTCGGCTTTTATCTGCGGCGGGGACTAAGCGCTCGTACTTGGACTGGCGCGATCGATCCCAGGTTCGAATCGGTCGAACAAATGTGGCTAACGCTCTCAATTAACGGTAAAAAAATTGCTATAGGTACAGCATACCGGCCACCATGGCTTGACCTTGTTCTTTTCCTGGACGCCATAACGGATTCGCTTAGCTCACTGGGTAATTGTGACCATTACATTTTACTAGGTGATTTTAATGTTAACTTGCTGGACACCGGTTGCATAAAGACGAAAAAAACTAATGAGTTTCTGAATAGCCTTAGTCTTACTCAATTGGTCACTTCTCCTACTCACTTCACAGCCTCCAGTGAAACTCTTATCGATCTCCTGTGTACCGACCTAAGAGCAAAATACACGTCAGTGGAGTCTTTTGGTTCACTTAACGGTCACTCTATCGTAGTTGGGGAATTTCACGTAAAACGTGATAAGTTTAAACCATACATAGTGAAATCTAGGCCACTTAAAAATGTATGCATGGTAAGTTTTAATATGGACTTGTTGCTGTTATGTCTTGAAAGTATTTCCTCGCTTGATAATGTGAATGACATGGTGCATGTATTTACCTCCAAAATAATTTTACTTTTCGATGTTCACGCACCACTCAAAACATTTACTGTCAAGGAAAAGTCTTATCCGTGGATTACCGATACGATTAAACTAATGATGCGTTTACGGGACAATGCTTTAACTTGCTCCAGGAAATCAAAATCTGATTCTAAAAAAGAATACTACAAAGAATTAAAGTCCTTAGTGTTAAGTTCTTTGTACAACGAAAAAGTTGCATACTTCAAGCATAACGTAAACAATAAAATAAAAAGCCCTAAATTACTATGGAAAAATCTTAAATCTACAATATCACCCTATAAACCCAGACAAGACCTTCCGTCGCATTTTACAGATCCAGATCTTATTAATAGTACTTTTTTGACAATTCCCGGAAACCCCGTTGCAAGCATGACACATATGACGTATTTTGAGAATCATAGACATGGTGAAGCTATTTTTACAATCAATCCTGTGGAACAGAATGACATCTCTCGCATTATCTCCAACCTAAAAAGTAACGCCGAAGGTTACGACAACATTACCCTTGACATGCTAAATATGACTCTGCCGTACGCACTAAGTACTATAACTGACATTATAAACTGTTCAATAGTGACGTCAACTTTCCCTGACCTATGGAAAATTGCTTCCGTTAGGCCCTTACCTAAAAATGCAAATCCAACTGAAATAAAAGACCTAAAGCCCCATTAGCATTTTACCGTGTCTGTCTAAAGTGTTAGAAAAAATCGTCAGCCAGCAATTGACGCAATTTTTAGAACAAAATAACGTGTTACCGGATTTACAGTCTGGTTTTAGAAAACAGCGCAGTACTGCGACTGCCTTACTAGATGTTACAGACAATCTATTATCAGCCCAAGATAATGGAATGTGTTCATTGTTGGTTTTGCTAGATTTTTCCCGGGCATTTGACGCAATAAATATCCCATTATTACTATCGAAGCTAATTTATTACGGATTTGACCCAAGCGCTACGCAATGGTTCCGCAGCTACCTTACTGATAGAAAACAACTCGTGGATCTACGTTTGGGTGACGGCACTGCTCTTACATCTACTCTTACTTCAATTGAGAGAGGGGTTCCGCAGGGATCTATATTAGGCCCAATTATATTTATTTTGTACTGTGCAGATATAATTAAATGCCTTCAGAGGTGCAAGTATCATATATACGCCGATGATGTTCAAATTTACATATCCTTTAGACCAGATGAGTATGATAGTGCCATCAAAGATTTAAACGATGACCTACGTAGAATCGCCATCTGGTCTGAAGAGAATTGCCTATCGCTAAACCCAACTAAAACTAAATATATGATATTTGGCACAAGACAGCAACTAGCTAAACTTCCCGCGTCGTTTCACCTGGAGTTAATGGGCAAACCAATTGACAGAGTCTGTGAAGCCCGAAATCTTGGACTTATTTTGGATAAAGACCTTCGTTTCGAAAAACATGTAGCCGACTTAGTACGAAACTGCTTTTACCGCCTGAAAGTTCTGTACAAGATTAGGCCTTACTTATCAGAAACACTACGGGAACAGCTTGTGGAAACCCTCGTTCTGTCTAGGTTGAACTATGCCGACACCGTGTACGGCCCGCGCCTATTAGCTCGTACAGACCGCCTCATCCAGAGGGTGCAAAACGCGTGTGCTCGGTTTTGTTATAATATTCCTCACAGAACCCACGTAACACCTTTCCTAAACAAGCATTTTACATTAAAAATGAAGTCTAGACGCAAACTACACTTGGCTTGCCTTCTGTTCGGTGTGGTTAAATATCAGAAACCAGACTACTTATATAACAAACTAAGTTGGGTTACGAGTAGACGGGAATGCGGAAGAAGGCAATGCTCGCAACAACTCTCGACTCAGTCTCAGGGTACAGCCGCTTAGCTGGACCGGGAGCTAATCCTGGAAGCCTCGATCGTGCAGGCCTGGGTGTCATCACCGGACAGGCCTGCTGACATCAACGACGAGGCGGAGTGGTTCCGGGAGGCCATGTCCGACATATGTGACGTGGCAATGCCCCGGGTCCAGCCCGGCCGTGCTTCGCGCCAGGTGTACTGGTGGTCGCAAGAGCTGACGACTCTGCGCGCGTTGCTGCGCGACGCCGGTACGCCAGGCACCGCAGGCTCCGTATCCGCCCTCCGGATACGGAAGCCATTCAGGCGGGGTTGTACGAGGGGTACAGAGCGGCGAAGACCGCCCTCCAAGCGGAGATCCTGCGGGCCAGGGGACTGGCCCGCGAGGAGTCGCTGGCGACTCTGGACAGGGACCCGTGGGGACGCCCATACAAGTTGGTGCGGGAGAAAATCCGCCCATGGGCTCCCCCGCTGACTCAGAGTCTCCGGCCTCAGCTTGTGGAGGACGTGGTGAGCGCTCTGTTCCCCTCGAGAGGGGAACACACCGCTCCGCCCATGGCCCCGCCTACTGCGGTGCCCGCTGCGGACCACATCGCCGACGACGACGACGATGCTCCGGAGGTGACCGAGGTAGAGATGAGAGTGGCGGTACGTAGGCTGAATGCCAAGAATACCGCCCCAGGACCCGACGGCTTACCTGGGAAAGCATGGGTCCTGGCCTTGGAGGCTCTCGGGCCTCGACTAAGAGGGCTACTAAGCGCATGCTTGGAGAGGGGCCAGTTCCCACTTCGATGGAAGACGGGGAAACTGGTCCTCATTAAGAAGCCGGGGCGCCCTGCGGACTCTCCGTCTGCCTACCGGCCCATCGTGCTGCTCGACGAGGTGGGCAAGCTCTTTGAAAGAGTAATTGCAGACCGCCTTGTCGGGCATCTGGTGCGGGTGGGGCCGGATTTGACGGAGAGCCAGTTTGGCTTCCGCAGAGGGCGCTCCACGGTGGACGCCATCATGCGCGTGCGGGCCCTCACGACGGGGGATGCTGTTGCCCGGGGTGGGGTCGTCTTGGCGGTGTCTTTAGACATCGCCAATGCCTTCAATACCCTGCCCTGGAGTTGCATTGGAGAGGCACTCCGGTATCACGGGGTGCCGATCTACCTCCGACGTGTGGTCGAGGCCTACCTGACGGACAGGGCCGTCATCTACCCCGGTCACCTGGGAGAATGGAACCGGCGAGGGATGTCGTGCGGTGTCCCACAGGGATCGGTCCTGGGGCCGTATCTGTGGGATATCGGATACGACTGGGTGCTGCGCGCCGACCTCCCCGACGGCGTCAGCGTGGTTTGCTACGCTGACGACACGTTGGTCCTGGCGCAGGGGAGGTCGCACCAGGCGGCGGCCGAAATTGCGACACGCGGGGTTGCGACAATCGTCGACAGGATCCGGCGATTGGGACTCGAGGTGGCCCTACACAAGTCCGAGGCCATGTGTTTTCATGGTCCTCGGAACGCGCCACCTTTGGATTCCCAAATAACGGTAGGAGGGGTTCACATCGGCGTCGAGTCGACGATGAAGTACCTGGGACTTGTCCTCGACAGCCGGTGGAACTTCGTGGAGCATTTCCGACGTTTGGCTCCCAGACTGGAGAAGGCTGGGGCTGCTTTGAAGCGGCTCCTGCCTAATCTGGGGGGTCCAAACGCCTCCTGCCGGAGGCTCTACGCGGGGGTCGTGCGGTCCATGGCCCTTTACGGGGCACCGGTGTGGGCGCGAACCTTAAGGTTGCGGCCAGCCCGCCGGTTGCATGCAGCCCAAAGGGTCATGGCTATCCGGATGGTCCGGGGATACCGTACGGTCTCCGGCGAGGCGGCGAGCCTCCTTGCCGGAACGCCGCCATGGGATCTGGAGGCGAAGGTCCTCGCCCACATCTGGGAGTGGCGCGAGGAGATGAAGCGCCGGGGTGTAACTCCGCTGCCGCGAGAAATCACGGTTCAGCGGACAGAGCTCCGGCAGGATCTCATGGCGGCTTGGAGTGTGCGATTGTCGCAACCCAGATATGGGCACGCCACAATCGCGGCGATAAGTCCCCTCTTTGAGGAGTGGCTAGAGAGGCGCCACGGCGTCCTCACCTTCCGCCTGACGCAGGTCCTCACCGGACACGGTTGTTTCGGGAGGTACCTGTTTCGCATAAGGCGGGAGGAAACGCCCGGGTGTCACCATTGTGTGGATCGTCCGGAGGACACGGTGGAGCATACGGTGGAGGTCTGCCCGGCTTGGGCAGAGCACCGCCGTGTCCTCGTGGAGGCGATCGGCGGCAGTGACCTCTCGCGTCCGGCCCTGGTACAGGCCATGGTGCGGAGCGAGAGGGCATGGCAGGCCGTCACCTCCTTCTGCGAAGCAGTAATGCTCGCGAAGGAGGAGGCGGAGCGCGTGAGGGAGAGGCAAAGTTCGCGCCCTCACGCGCCTAGCCGCCGTAGGAGACGCCCTGGGCGTCGGGACTCCTTGGAGGATTCCCGGCCACCGTAGGCGCGGACTTGCGGGCGGTGAGCAATGGGTAGCTCGCCCCCGATAAGGACCAGGCCCGGGTCGACGGCGCGTCGTGTTCCACGCGCGCCTCAAAGAGATGTCAGCAAAACGGACGGGGTCCGCTAGGACCGTTGCCCGCCGGGGTTGCGGGTAGTCCTAAGGGGAAACCGTGGCCCCTGGCATGGCAAGGGAAGGAACACGGGTGGGTTTTAGTCAGTAAAAGTCTGACACGCCCTCCCGCTCCGCCCAGAGCGGGAGAAGTCATTGGATGATTTCCCACCCAAAAAAAAAAAAAAAAAAAAAAAAAAAAAAAAGGGTACAGCCGCTTTTAGAGGCAGTTTTCGTTATGCGGCCTCCAAAGTATGGAACAACCTGCCGCCACCGATTAGAGCTATTAACACGATAGGCGCTTTTAGACGACGCTTACGGCAGTACCTCATAGATGCGCAACGAAAGCTGGATATGGTCACACTGAATGTATCAATTATATGATGTTTTATGTACCTTGTAGTGTTTCCGTCGGTAAATGTTGTACGATAATATAAATAACCACAAGTCAAAATAAGCAAATTATACAGGAGCGGCATTTGCAAAAATAATTTTGATTATTTTATGATTTTTGTATAAACTATGTGTATTACGTAGACTTTTTTTATATCAAAAGATGCGTAATTAAATAGCCTATTTTTAAATAAAGCAATCTTAACCATACCTCGAATGGACTCTGGAAAAAATGCATATAAGTTAGTTTTGTATATAGACTTTGACTTCGAGAACATTAAAATTTTAAAAATTAAACCACCATTATTAGGAAAATTTGAGTTTTATTTTCAGTTGTCAACCGCACAAAACGTAAATTTAAGAAAAAAATGGCACATACTAACTTCCTACATAGTAAACTTGCTAAGGGAAAACAAATAGTTAAATCTTGTCATGAGATCATCAATTAAATCTAAAATTAATATTACCTATATTAGTAGGTAAGAGTAATAAATTTAAGTTAAAAACGAAACAAACCTTTTAAGCTATAAAAACAAAGATGCATAAAACTTTTGCATAGAATTAACAAAACAAACGTAAGAATTATTGTAAAAATAAATACACTAACTAGGTATTTAGCTGGCTCCCTAAAAGATAACAGCTCTCAGTTACAACAATATAGGTACTTATAATTATTCTCTGAAACCTTTTTTGACAAGTGATTAAATAAACAATAACTAAAAAAATAACTTACTTAAACAAAGTAGTTGATAAGAAAGGTGACAAATTTTTGCTCTCATTTAAATAATTTATTAAAATTAATTATTGCTATAATTTGACTATTTTTATGTATACATATACATGCTAACATAAAGTACTCACCACTTTAGTGTTATCTCCTTATTCGTACTACACCACTATCAAAACAACGCACTATTTAAAACATGGAAGCACTGAAGGTATCACTGTCAGAAATGATGACACTGTTCCAAAACAGGATGTCAAACTTTGAGGCAGAACTGCAGAAAAATCCTTCTGGCACTTCAAGCAGCACGGTGGACTCATTGGCAGCAGACTTCACTTCGTTCAAGAAGTTTATAGTTGATGCGTTGGGCTGTCTTCAGCAGCAAGTAGAGGCATTAGCGCAGGGGCTCGACAACATTGAGATGCGTGGGCGCCGGAAGATGTTGCTGTTACATGGTGTCACCGAACAGGCCAAGGAAGATACAGCACAGGTAGTCGCTGAAGTTGTGCGATGTCATCTGAAGCTGACCGACTTCGCAGTGGCTGATATCAGGCGGTGTCACCGGATGGGCAGACAAACAGGTGCTAGCAAGCCCAGGCCTATTCTTTGCAAGCTACGGGACGTCGGTGTTAGGGACAGTGTCTGGTTTGCCAAGACGAAGTTGAAGGGCACTGGCATTACTGTATCAGATTTCCTGACGAGATCGCGGCATCAACTTTTCATGTCTGCGCGTGAAAGACTTGGCGAAACAAATTGTTGGACTAAGCAGGGCCTTATATATGTTCTTCGCGCTGACGGCTCCCGGCATCGAGTTAATTCACTGGATGACCTGAATAACATCGAGCAGGTCAGTGAACAGGCCATGTCTCCCATCGCATCAGCACTATCATCCTCGCCGTGTCCATCACCGGCACCGAAGAAGGCCCGGCGTGCTGCTACGAAGAAGAAGTGATTCCGTGCACTTTATAGGTAGTGTCATCGTCCGGGTAGCACTTTCGTTTATAACTCGTACCCTCTCAATTCACTTATCGCTAATTTTACTATAATTTCTCTACCGTATAACGTTCAACATTTGGAATACCGTCTATTTATTTTCTTTGCTGTTTTCTATCGGTCACCTGTCAACTTTACACGTCATGTCATGTCATTGTTCAGAATTTTCGTTCAGAAACCGGTTGACAGTGTGCCCAGTGTGTTATGTTGTTTCTATTTTCTGTGTATCTTGATTATTTTGCTTGTTATTTTATGTCGTTTCCTAATTTATCTATTATTTTTCTGTTACCCGGACGATGAAATTTTTAAACACTATTGTTTTGTTTTGCTTTTATTTGTTAGCGCTAAACTGGCGGGTGGATTTATATTTATTTGCTCTTTTAATATTTACGTGTTCACTCATTATTATTATTATAATTTTTTTCATATATTATCATTTTTATATATTTTTATAGTGTCAATGTCGGATAAACATGACGACAGCGATTCCGAAAGCTTTTTGTCGGCCTGTAGCAATGACAGCTTTGTTAGTTTTCCGTCCCTTACTGACACGCTTGAATCTCAGTTTTCTGATGTACCTAAAAATTTTAATGTAGTCCATATAAATGCCCAAAGTATTCCGGCACATTACCCTGACATGCTAGCTAACCTAGATTGTAAAAACGTCCATGCTATCCTTGTCTCAGAGTCTTGGCTAAAGCCATGTCTCCCTTCAACTTCCTATTCCTTGCCGGGTTTTCAACTAATAAGAAATGATCGCGCGCGCGGCGGTGGTGGCGGTGTTGCTATATACCTTCGTCCACATATTCCGTTCTCAATTGTCGATATGTCTGCACAACCTCCACCGCAGAACGCGGGCGAGCACCTCTTTTTGGAAGTTAACCTAAATCACGTGAAAATCCTTCTAGGTGTTTATTATAGCCCTTCGTCCCGTATAAATTTCTTTTCCTCCTTTGAAAAGATCCTTGAAAACCTTACTCCTTCTTACAGTCATACAATCATCATGGGCGATTTCAATACTTGCTTATTGAAAGTCGATTCCCGCTCTTCGTCTCTTCGATCATTAGTTCAGTCGTCTAACTTATCAATTCTTCCTTTAAATGCCACACACCACTTTCCAAACTGTAATCCCTCACTTTTGGACCTTCTCATTGTCTCCTCTCCTCAACATGTCAGCAAGCATGGTCAATGCTCGGCTGACATGTTTTCTTACCATGATCTTTTATTCCTCTCCTACAAAATTCGCCCACCTAAGGCAAAACCTAAAATTCTCCTGCAGCGCAATTTTAGTGGCATGAATACAGATGATCTCCGAAGAGATGCTAATAGCATTGACTGGTCGTCTCTAATCAGTGTTGAGTCGATTGACGATAAAGTCAACCTGCTGACAGACAACCTTGTGAAGCTGTACGATGTCCACGCTCCCATACGTGCTGTTAAAATTAAACATCTTCCGGCACCATGGATTACAGATGATATAAGAACTATCATGCACAGGAAGGCTGTAACCAAATCAAAATTTAAGTGTCGGCCCTCGCCGTCGAACCGGGAGATCCTTGCGAATGCTCGCAATCGCTGCAATAAGGTGTGTAGGGATGCCCAACGCCGCCATATCCACACCTCAGTTGAAAACGGAGATCCAGCTAAAGTCTGGAAATTTCTTAAATCCTTGGGAGTTGGAAAATCGCGCCATGAATCGATTCCTAAAAACTTAGACATTGATCTACTGAATCAACACTTCTCATCTTCGACCCACTGCAATGGGACCATGAAGGCAGCTACAATAAACTATCTTTCAAACCTTCCAACTCCGGATCATCCCCCATTTATTTTTAGTCAATTCTCTGATTGTGATGTTAAGAAGAGCGTAGTTTCAATCACATCTAACGCAATTGGTAGTGATTGTGTAAGTCGGAAAATGATACTCCCTGTCCTCGATGAAATCCTTCCCATCCTATGCTATATCCTAAATTATTCTATATCCTATGGTGTTTTTCCATCGATGTGGAAAGAAGCAAAAATTACTCCTTTACCCAAAAAATCGAATCCTACTTCCTTTTCCGAATATCGTCCTATCTCTATCCTGCCGTTCCTCTCCAAAGTCCTAGAACGCCTTGTTCACAATCAGCTCAGTGCTTTTCTTTGTAAGAATAGTCTGCTGAATCCTTTCCAATCCGGTTTTCGTCCTGGTCACAGCACCGCTACAGCCTTGGTTAACGTCACTGATGACATACGGTTAGGCATGGAAGGAGGAAGTCTGACGGTTCTTTGCTTACTGGATTTTAGTAACGCATTTAATACTGTCGATTTCGATATCCTGCTTGGCATGCTTCGCTCGCTTAACATATCTCCAACGGCGATTGACTGGTTTCGTAGTTATCTGTATGGCCGCCGGCAACGTGTATGCATAGAAGAGTCTTGCTCTTCTTGGTGTTACACTTCTGCCGGTGTACCTCAGGGTGGCGTTTTATCTCCTTTACTCTTCGCAATATTTATAAACTCTATTTCCAAAAAACTTCTTTCTTCCTACCACCTTTATGCAGATGATTTGCAAATTTATAAACAAGCAGCTCTTTCGGATTTGCCTGATGCAATAAATATAATAAACAAGGATTTGGGTTCAATTTGCGAGTGGAGTGAGGCACATGGGTTGCAGGTTAATCCATCAAAGACTCAGGTCATTGTTGTTGGCAGCTCAAGGATGACCCCCAAGATAAACTGGTCGCAGCTTCCCCAAGTTCAATTTAACGGAACTGCTATTCCAATAAGCGAAAAGGTGAAGAACCTTGGAGTTTGGATCGACAAACATCTTTCTTGGGGTCCCCAGCTACAGGACGTAAGTCGCAAAATCTTTGCATCTGGTAGGTCCCTGAGACGATTGCGGAACTTTCTTCCAACTGCCACTAAAACTGCGCTTGCACAATCCATTTTACTTCCCATCCTTGACTACGCTGATGTCAGTTATCTCGATCTCACTGAGGCACAACTAGATAACTTGAGCGACTTCAAAACTTCTGCATAAGATTTATATTTGGCCTGCGCAAATATGATCACGTTTCTGAATTTCGTACAAAGCTCAAGTGGCTTCCTATACGTCTTCGCCGGAATTCTCATATCTTATTTCAGCTCTACAGTATTCTGTTTAATCCTACAACCCCCTCTTATCTTAAAGAACGTTTCAAGTTCCTTCATGACACACATAATAGATATCTAAGGTCATCGGAAAACTTGAGACTAGAGATGCCGATGCATTCCACCAGCTTTTATGACAAATCGTTTACAGTTCAAGCAGTACGGTTATGGAATGCCTTGCCCGTGTCGATTAGGCGTGCTCAATCTTTGTCCACTTTTAAAATTTTGGTGAAAAAACACTTCCTCTCTCCGTAATTATCAACATTGCACATATTTCCTTGCTTTTGTTTCATGTTTCTATGTTATGTATGTATTTATTTATATATATATATATATATTTATACAGATAACTATTTTTATGTTTTATGTATGTGTGTATTTATTGTATATGTAAATGGTACACCACTGACTACCTGCAGTATTGTCTCTCCTTCTCCCTTGAATCCATCCAAAGGTTGTCTGTAAAAGATCGCTTTTAGCGATAAGACCGCCCATTGTGTCACCCTATGTAAAATGTCCAAAATGTCTGTAATTTTTTGGTGTACATAATAAAGAGTATTCTATTCTATTCTATTCTATTCTAATAATTAAATTTTAATCACGATCAAATCAGACTTTTTAAACAGAATAACACTTACTATTTTGTATTGTTTTACCACACCTAAAACGAAACTAGACTAATTTATACGTTACAGGACTTAAACCTATGTTTTGTAATGTGCCGGGTAGACACGCCCTACATAAACACAATAAACATTGAGTATCTTCTCTTAAAAGCTGTATTAGCTTACTTATCACAGGTGTGTGGAATGCAGTTCAATAATGAAAAATACCTAATATTAAGCTGTCTAAACTATAATGACTCGTATCTAAATTATAGTGTCTCGCAGTAAAATAAAACCATGTTACGCCACTGAGTTACGATAAGATCATTACTCCTTTTCTACAATTTAAATGAAATATTAAAGCTAAGTTAATCAACTTGGTCCATAACATTACGTTTCAGAAACAGAGGTAATTTTATCTTAAAATAGTATTAGCAGTTATGGTTTTATAAAATAAGGCACTTAAGGAGTGAGACACCTTCAAAATTAACTATTTCCATGATCTACACTAATCACAACCGTATAAAGCACATAAAAGTGGTGTACATAGTGTTCTTACAAAAACATTTTTATAAAACGTTTACTTAAAACTACATTGAGCGTAATGCTCGTAAAAGTATTAAAAAAAACTTAAACTAAAACATTAAAAATCAGTTCCCAACAGTAACTTATGTACGAATTTAGAGATTAGCATAAAAAGATTCATAAAATCTTGGCACGACGTTTTTTTGAATTAGCTTTAGAATGCCTTGCTTCTTTGCTTCAGGAACTGTAAGCTTTTCAGTGTAAAGTTGGTTTAGAGTCAAATTATTATCAGGCACCGTCTTCGACTTGGTGCGGCGTTTTCTCAACGTAGATACCGACCTGAACTCTTCCTCTTCGTAGGATGTTTTAAAGAAAAATATGCCATTGCTTACTTTATCCGCCTTCAGAATCTTTATATCGGTCCATTTGAATTTATTGCCATCGTCATCTACATTGTAGTTTCCTGTACACAGAGGTTTGAGGTCAAAAAAATTCTTATGTGTCAGTTCTTCAACAGTATAAGGCTTTCCAGTTTTCTTTGCTGTTTTAATTAGAGTGATATATTGCTCTGGAACGTAAATTGGAGATGATTTTAATGCTCTCGTAATGTGACGTTGGATGACAGAATGAACACAGTCTCCTTCGTTTTGGGTATGTCCTTTTATTAAGAACTTATGAGTAATACTATTGATGTTCGGTAATTCTTGAGTCGCATATTGGTACATTGCCAGCATGAATTTGTTTTTTTGCTGGCCACAGCAATTATCGCTATAGAAAGTGACATCACAAGGTTCCGTGGCATTATCATTCAATTTTCTGAGATACATTAGAACACAGGAGCAAATTTCATTAATACCTCGGGCGCCTTCTCCCTCATGCCATACAAAACAAGTTGTGTCCTTTGTACCGAGCTCGGTTATTGTGAAATTAAGTAGATTTAATTTAGACGTATAATAGAAATTAGACACATCACCCTTAGGACAAGGCATCACCGCTTGGAGGTCGTACACAGCCACTACAAAGGTATTACTCACAAGCTCTTTATCTCTATCTTTTTCAGCTCTAGCGAGAGTCTTTTGCTTCAAGTGCTCGTCGTATGTCTCTTGTAGTAACGATTTATCTTCAGCGTTTTGGTAAGCCATGCAATCTTCGCATTGGTCTTTCTTAGGCTGCCAGAAAGATAAGTTAAAATCATGTGTAAATATGTTGTAGTATACTTGATATGAAACGTGTGGTGCACCCTCAGATTCACATTTTTCTACGTAATGTCGATGTAGTGCCGCGACTGTAAACCCGCCCTCAATATACTCCCGAGTCGATCGCGCCCTACAGTAATGACTTTCTATGCGGGGTATTGAATTGATGTGTGCTTTGACACCACCGGTCAGCTCTGAGCCTAGTGTCTTATGGTTGTTATGTTTTCCCCTGTTATCTTTAAGGTGCAGACCAGTTTCGGACTGCTTCTTGACAACGGTTCTGATCATTGTGTCTGAGATTCCAAGGGTATTCATGAAGAATACTTTACATACACGAGTTTTTTTATTATTTCGAGTCAGAAAATATGCGTGATTGTAATTTTTGCGACTGCTACCTTCACGAACGTATCTATATTTTGGTTCTATCTTGGTCATGTGATCGTGAATAAACTGTCGTTGGATTTCCAGATCACCGCACTCCCAGAACTTTTCAAAGATATGTTTTCGTTCTTCAAACGTAAACTCTGTTGAACATTTTAGTTTACATTTACCGAAACATACAGGCCCCATTTTTTTGGCATCATAAACTTTCTTTGATTTTGACATAGAAGTATAGGACATACCTTTGTTTTTCAATAGCTTGCTCTGGTTTCGTTTCCATAAGAGGGGTTCTGATTTTCTTTTACGACATCTACTGCGCGATTCAACGTCAACACTAGGAGACTGCTCGCCGACGCTAGATGGGTGCTCATCAACGCTAGGTGGCTGATCATCAACTCTGGCAGATGGTGAATTAATACTAAATAACTCCTGGTTATCCACGGTTGATTGCGGAAAGTCTTGAATGTCAGATAACTGTGCTTGTGGTTGTTTCTCTTCATCGGAATCTGACTGGGCTTTGCAGTTTTCAGAAAATGGATCTTCATACGTGATCTGGAAAATGGATCTTGACACTATCATCGGATGAGAAATCTTTGAGGTTATTTGTAGAACTGGAGCTACTTGAATAACTAGAACTAGAACTGCTGGAAGAGCTAGAAGATTCATCAGAGGAAGAGTCACTGTCTGAGTCGGTTTCTTGGATGACTAAAGATGGTTTATTGAATATTCTGTGTTTTGGAGGCGTTGCTTGAATGTCTTCGTTTTCTTCACCGGAGTTCAGAATATCTAAAGAAAACTGACTGTCCGGTAGAGAGTTAACGTCATCAGCATCATGTTCATGATAAATACTATTGGTAGTCTGAATGTCACTTGAATCCATTTCACTAGGTCGTATTGTTGACGGAGATTGCTGTCCATCTCGAGGGGCATTTAAAGGTGGTACCATGTTCAAAATACGGTGCGCTCTTGTGGTCATTCTGAAAAAAAAAAAAAGAATAAGTACCTACCTGTATCAACCAATTTACTTTCTCGTCAATTGGCGTTATAATGTATCTATGTGGGTAAGTAAAATTTAATTGGTTTTAATAGTTCTTCTAAATTAATTTGTTTAACCTATAAGATTACTCCAAAAACTACAAAAACTTTCAAACAAAACAACATTAAAACTAAAAATTGCTTTTTAATATAAAATAAAATCTATTTAGAGATCACTTTCAAATACAAAGACACCATATTTCGAAATATGTTACTGTAGCATAAAGAAATAAGAAAATAATTCTAATTATTTTTTGCAAAACTAACTTAATTCAAAATATGGTAGTATTGCAAACATAAATAAGAGAAAATATCAGATTAATAAATGCAAAACTAACCTATTTCGAAATATGGTACTTTAGCATAAAGAAATAAGAAAATAATTCTAAAAATTTTTTGCAAAACTAACATAATTCAAAATATGGTAGTATTGCATACAAAAATAAGAGAAAATATTAAATTTATAAATGCAAAACCAACCTATTTCGAAATATTGTACTATTGCACATAAAAATGATAAGATACTTACGTGAATGTGATCTGCAAGACGAATATATTTTAGAATGTGGCACTTTTGAATATATAATTTCACCTGTTTTATAGCAGTTTTTTGGAATGTGGTAGTTTTTCACAAAAAATGCGTGTGCTCGCGCCAAATGACTGTTGACAACTGACAATATGGTACTTTTGCGCGGAACTCAGTTACAGAAACGGGACAAAACAAAACTAACGTGTGTGCGTGTATGGGTGTTTTTGATCATAAAACGACGGCTGTTTTAGCGAAACATTAAAGTTTCATCGTTTAAGATGCATTTTATGCAAAAAAATCATTTTTGATATTTTTTGAAATGTGTGACTTTTGTATTTAAGGAACGATATATTGGTGGGAAACTGGGAATGATTCTTTCTCATTCTCACGCTCGGCTCGTCTCGCTCGCTCATGTATGTCCCCTGTGTCCCCGACCCAGGGTTTGTTGTTGCGAAATCCGCGGCATCGCTATGTCCCATCGCACGAGAGGCCTGTAGAATACAATACAACACATTAAAATAAAATAATCGTTTAACACCAACTCATGCATTGCTGAACCACGTTGCTTTGCAACTTACCCAATGTGCCTGGCCTATTTGCACGCGACTGAGACGTCCGATGTCGGGATGGCGCCATTTCGGCTATTCCTTCACCAAGTCTGTGGGCGTGGGAGTGGGCGAACCTCTGTGTGATTTCTAATTTGTCACCTCCTTAGAGAAGCATAAGGCTGTAGAAAGGAAACGAAAAATTAAAAATGGGTAGGTACTTTTACTTTTACACTATATAGAATTTATGTCAATCTTTTTTTTTTTTTTTTTCTTTTTTCTGCAAATAACACTGTTATTGGTTATCGCTTACCTTTCTTCCGTACCTTTCTTCGTTTGTCTACGCATATTTCTACTTCCGAAACCACTTCCGCCAAAAATGTTTGGCTGACTTGTTTATATACGTAAATGCCATCGTATAGTGTCAATGTCAATGCAACCCATTCGATAACTAAAATATACTTATGTGGGACAAGTTTAAAACAAAATATGTTGCAAAAAACTGTCCGTATATAGTCCGTCGCGATCGGCTGCTAGCAGCGTATTGTGCGATGAAGTGCACGGATTAATAAATTATGTGTTGAAGTCTGGCATCGTTCAAAACAGGTTTTGTTCATTTCAATAGTTATCTGTATAAACGTTAAGTAAGTATATCATCCGTCCGTCTCATTTATTTGTCAGTTTGTTTTTGTTTTGTTTGTTTTGCAATTTTATATAGGCTATCTAACAATTGAAATATTATGAATTACTATTATTATTTTACACAAACTTATTTTATTTTTATTTAAATACATACACACATTACAGTATAAAACTGATTTACATCCGTCACCTCACCACCCTTCAGGTCCAGTTGAAAACCAGCGTCAGGCACTAGTTGTCTGGCATTTTTGCTGAACTGGGCCTTTTTGGCGCAGCCGGGAGGCACACGTTCCTGCCAAATCTTGTAGTACAATATGTTTTGTGGTACAATATGTTTTGTTGTGTGCCTTTGTCTGTGCTAAATAAATTTAAATTTCTTTCTTTCTTTCTTTCTTTCTTATTTATTGTTTTACCTTTTTTACATTAATAAATTTTTATTATTATTATTATTTATCGGGAGTGTTTTTTTTTCCTCAGCTTTTATGCTGGTTTTTAGCTACATTTACGGGCTTAAGCCAAGTAAATGCAGCGTGTCGTGAATTTTATGGTGAGAGTGTACTTTCGTCTAACTGCATAAATTTCCTGACGATTCTGCATGTGTTAAGGATGGCTGCTTTCTGCAGATTGATGTATAGGGATTCTTCAAGATCTATTAATTTTAGGCTACGGAGGAGATGATTGGGAATAACACCAGTCGTGGAGAGAACTACAGGAACAACATAAACTTTATCTTGTCTCCAAATTCTTGTAACTTCTTCTTTAAGTTCAGCGTATTTGCTTATTTTTTCAGCAATTGTTTTTTGTAGATTATGGGTGTTGGGAACACCCATAATCTTATTATTATTATATATTACCTTCCCTTTCGTCCGCGAGCGCTTTGAGCTTACGCTCGCCACGCTCGCCACACTCATCCTATCCGATGTGGTGTCAGAATCTGACACCGCACCAACACCCATCTCCTCGACCAACACGATCGGCAACTTCTTTATTAAATTATTGTTATCCATTTTGTTCCCACGAGTATAAAAAGTTCCAACCAACCAACCAAAAAACGTGGTTCGCACTAACGACTAATTTAGCTACCCATTAGTCAAGCTATCAACCTCCCTCACGGTGCGCCGCCGCTTGGAGGTTTGGGGTGATTTTTTATAGAGGTTGTCTTCCTCGCGGCCCGGGCGGTTAAGCCAAGACCCTCGACCCCCGTCAACTGCCAGAGACGTGACCTACACAATCTTCGGGGCTACGAGACCAACGGTGGCAGAAGAAAAGGCTTCCTTCTGCCTGCCCGACGGCAGGGTTAGTGCACGCCGGCCGTTCCTACTCGAATGCTGCTTGACGTGTACTCTCTCCGAGTACACGTTAGAGCGTTCCTGTGACAGGATATTAGCATACGGACAACGAGACCCCATTAGGCACAAAGTACCTAATGGCGAGTCATTGTCCGCATCCCAGGGTGCACCGACCCGTAGACTGATCTTCCCCCCGGATGGATCCGTAAGGGAACTCCAGTCCACAGGCACACGGGGAGGTTTCCTGTCCAAGCACCCCCCCCAACCTAACCTTTTTTTTTTTTTTTTTTTTTTGTTCCGGGGTGGAAAATCCTCATGGATGTCCCCCGCCCTGGGGCGGGCGGAGGGGTCTGTCAGACTCTTACTGACTAAAAACCAACCCGGTGTCCCATCTCACACCGATGCCGGGGGTCGCGGGAACGTAAAAATCTTCCGCAACCCCCGATTGGTGCCGGCCCGCGAACGCGGGCCTCTTCCTCGGGTCAGGGGGGAGTGAGGTGTTAAACTCCCCCCGCGCCGTCTAAGAGGGGCGCGCGTGGAACACTACGCGCCGCCACCTCGGGTCCTGATGTGTGGGGGGCGATGGACGTCCCCGAGTCCGTCGCCCCTGGACCCATTTGCGCAGTACAGCGATGCTTCCGGCCGTCAGGTCAGCCGCCCAGATCGGGGCCCCGTAAAGGGCCATCGACCGCACGATCCCCACGTAGAGCCGCCTACAAGCGGCGCTCGGGCCCCCCAGATTGGGAAGCAGCGTTGACAGCGCCCCAGCAGCACCCAGCAACTTGGGCGCCAGCCGCCGGAAGTGGGGCTCGAAGTTCCACCGGCTGTCGAGCACCAATCCTAGGTACTTCATGGTAGACTCGACAGCGATCCGAGCCCCCCCGACCACGATGTGTGAACCGGGTGGCGGCGCCCGCCGGGGGCCATGAAACACCATGGCCTCCGACTTGCTGAGGGCCACCTCCAGGCCCAGGCGACGTATGCGGCCCACCACCTGTGAGACCGCAGCCGTCACCAGCAACGCTGCCTCCCTGTGCGAGCTCCCCCGGGCAGTGACCAGCGTGTCGTCCGCGTAGCACGTCAGGTCGACGCCCGGTTGGAGTTCGCCCCTCAGCACCCAGTCGTACCCGATGTTCCACAGGAGTGGGCCAACAACCGAGCCCTGTGGAACACCGCACGACATGTGGCGCTGGTTTCCGCCATCACGTCCCATGTAGGTGACACACCTCTCCGACAGATAAGCCCCAACGATGTGGCAGAGGTAGGGAGGCACGCTATGATACCGCAGTGCCTCCCGAATACAACTCCAGGGCAGGGTGTTGAAGGCGTTAGAGATGTCCAAGGGCACCGCCAACATCACTCCGCCCCGGGACACCGCTTCCTCCGCCAGGACTCTAACCCGCGACACAGCGTGGATCGTGGAGCGCCCATGCCGAAACCCGAATTGACTGTCGTCCAGGTCCGGCCCCTCTCTGCACAAGTGGCCGACGAGGCGGGCTGCGATTATCCGCTCAAACAGCTTGCCCACCTCGTCTAGCAGCACTATGGGCCGGTACGCGGACGGCGAGTCCGCAGGGCGCCCCGCCTTCCTGAGCAGGACCAGACGACCTGATTTCCACAGAGTGGGAAACTGGCCCTGCTCAAGGCACGCCGTGTAGATTCCTCTCAGTTGGGGCTCAAGCTCCTTCAGAGCGAGGGCTAACGCGCAGCCGTGGATCCCGTCGGGCCCCGGAGCCACGTTCTTGGCCCGGAGCCGCATCACGGCTGCCCTCATCTCTGCCTGTGTCACCTCTGGGACGTTGATGGCGTTCTCCTCCGGAGACTCTGCGGCTGTGGGCAAAGCCATCGGCGGCGGAGTATGCTCCGCTCTCACCGGGAAGAGGGCTGTGACCACCTCCTCCAGCAGCTCGGGTTGGAGACTCTCCGTAAGTGGGGGCGCAGCGGGTCGAAGTTTTCCTCGGACCGCGCGATAAGGGCGCCCCCACGGATCGCCGTCTAGAGTCTCCAACATCTCCTCCCTGGCTCGCGTCCTCGACTCGCCGATGGCCAGCCACAGAGCCTCCTTAGCCGCGCGGTACACCTCATACAGCGCGGCTTCTTCGTCAGGGACCCGACAACGTCTCCTCCGGTATCGGGTGTACTGGCGTCTAACCGCCACGCACGCGACGCGCAATTGCGCAATCTCGGCGGTCCACCAGTACACCTGGCGCCTTGCAGACTGTGCGTGGACCCGGGTGTTGGGAAACTTGTTTAGTTTTTGTTAATTAAAATGAAATATGCAGATCGGATGCAAAAAACGTGTGTTTCGTTTAATGGTCTCTTGTACAGCGGTATGATGTTAGTGACAATTGACATTGACAGTAAATTTGACATATAAACTAAATGTTGTGTTGCCAACATATTGCCGGGGCAACTGAAAGATTGAGTAGGTACTTATCATTTAAGTATACAAAATTGAAACACCCTTAATATAGACCGGGGCAACTGAAAGAACAAGAGTGTACTTATTATAAAAGTTTCCAAAATTGAAACCAAACATAATATTATAGACAGATCAAATTGACCATAAGACACTAGTAGATACTAATATTAACAAAAAAGAAACAAAACTAAGATTTTTATCTTATTAAACTGACAATAGGTTTTTACTTCTTCTATAAAAAAAAACTTTATTTTTTTATTTTATCATATTAATTAGCACCACTACATTCTAGCGGTAGGACACAAACTTTCATTACAGCTCTTCTATGTATATGGCCGTTCGCAGTTTTGACTTCCACTACTCTTACTTTGCCATCTTTACCTGGGTAAGTATTTATGACTCTGGCTAGGGGCCAGTATAGTGGTGACAAATTGTCATCCCTTAGGATCACTAATGCTCCTACTTTTACATTAGGTTGAGTGTCTTGCCACTTAGGGCGACATTGTAACAAATTTAAATAATGCTTACTCCAAACCTTCCAGAATGACATTTTTATCTCATTACACATTTTCCAAAATTGAGATTGCTTTACTAAATTTACATTAGGCTCAGGATAAGTATTTAAAGCAGTTCCTATTAAGAAATGACCTGGGGTAATACAAGAATAATCGTTTGGATCATTAGATAATGGCATAAGAGGTCTGCTATTTAAACTAGACTCAATTTGGCATAGGACTGTATACAATTCTTCATAGGTAAGAATAGACTTTAGTAACACTCTCTTTAAGTGGTATTTGACACTTTTAACACCAGCTTCTGCCAATCCAGCGAACACAGGTGAGTAACAAGGTAAAAAATGAAAATTAATCCTTTTTTGAGTTGAAAATTGACAAACCTGTCTTTGGTGAACTGGCGAGTTGTGCAAGTTATGTATTTCATTTAATTGGTTCTTTGCGCCCTTGAAGGTTGAAGCATTGTCACTATATATGTCTGTTGGCAATCCACGTCGCGATATAAATCTATTTAGGCAGGCTATAAAAGTCTCTGTTTTTAAATCAGAAGCCAGCTCTAAGTGGATAGCTTTTGTTACAAAGCACACAAACAGACAAACATAACCTTTAGAGATTATAGGTTTTCTGATCCTGGCTATTTTCAATGGGATCGGACCAGCGTAATCTAAACCAACCTTTTGGAAGGGGCGACATACATTGACTCTATCTGGCGGCAAAGAACCCATTAACTGTTTTGCTGATTCAGCTTTTAATCTAAAACAAATAGTACACTTATGTAACACTTTTTTAACTTGTCTGAGACCGTTTACAATCCAGAATCTTTGGTTTATTGATGACAGAACAAGCTTTGAACCCGCATGGAGGTTTTTTAAATGTTCACTAGTAATAATTAAGTTAGTGATACGCGAATCCTTAGGTAAAACAATGGGATGTGTCTGTGTATAAGGAATGGAGGCATTTTGTAATCGACCACCCACGCGAACCAAACCCCTGTCATCAATAAACGGACATAACGGTTTTAAATTACCTTTAACAATTGTTTTATTACACTTTAGTACATGAATATCTTCTGACAAATACTTTTGTTGTTCGTATTTTAAAATCATTGACAATGACAGATCAAGTTCTTGAGTTGAAATATAATTAAGTTTATTTTTAGAGATTTTTGACTTTGCATTCTGACCAAAACGTAAGATGTAAGCTAAAACTCTTATCATTTTATTAATGTCAGAAATTTTTTCAAGAAAATCTAGACATAATGATTGCTTACCAGAGTTAGTACAAAGCATTGCACTTAAGCATGCAGAGTCGACGCTTACCTCTGGTAAATCCTGTGGCAAAATTAAATTTAATTGTGGCTGTTCTGTTCTTATAAATAGGGTTTTTATAGCCCAGAAGCAATGTATCCGTGCTCTTTGTGATGTGCCACCATTGACTTCATGTAAACCTCTTTTTAAAGATTTAAAAATTCTAACTGTTCCCGGTATGTACATATTTGAATGCTGTAAATTTGTTAAAATGCACTCCGAATTATTTCAACGTCTTGGAGACACTGTTACGTTTAACACAAGATATCCTGATAGGCTAATTATTCCTCCAATAAAAAGCCACTTATATCACAGAAGTTGTTTTCCAATGGTTATAAGGTTATATAACAAATTACCAAAATCATATAGAGATCTGCCAATTATAAAATCTTTAATCAAATAAATCTTAGGAACAAATTTTAGGAACTAAGGCAATTAAACAGTCTTCTCATTAAAAAACAAAAAAAAAACCACTTAAACTATACACTTCTTTTAAAAAATAGTAAATTATGAAGTAATTAACTAAAAAAAACTAACAACGTAACAAAAAATATATTTTAGATGCATTCGATACATACATGAACTTGATGTTCACCGCCGATAGATTTTTGACACTTGGCGCACGTCATTTTGGACATCCTCTTCTTTTTGGACGTACAATAAGAGCAATATTTTCTTTTTTTTGGCGGTGGTGGACCATCATTTTCTACAGAAGAGTCATCGGAAGGTTTTTTCAGGATGACTTCGATAATATCCCGGATATTGCGTTTCAACGTAGGTGCTTCTAGTCTTTTTTGCATCCATTCAGTAGTCAACTGCGTGCTAAGTTTTTTCATAAATTGTCTTCGACTCAGGGGTTTTTCATTTTTTGCTGACAATATATAACATATGAATTGACGAAAGATATATTTAGCATTTCATACAAAATAGCCATTGGCCATCGGTTCATCTTTCTAGAACATGACATAGAGGAAGTCATTTGGTCTAATGTATCTACACCACCTTTGGTCTGGTTGTAAAACATTATCATCTCATGATGTTGAAGTTTCAAAATGTACCTAAAAAAAGATAAAATAAACCGATAGTAACCAAAAATGCAAAAAAAAACACTAACAAAATAATTTGATTAATAGCGCAAAACTTACATACAAACTACTCATACGCCTTTGGAGCGCCAAGGGTAGTAATATCAAAAAAACTAGCACACTTACCGTAACGCAACCACCGTCCTGCGACACGTAATGGCGATGACTTAGATGTTCTTGAACGTGAATGCCATACGCGCGAAGGATAAAAAGAAAGAGCAATATATCAAAAACGCGGGCGCCTCTGCGACGTAGAGTAGTAATCTAGGGAGAAGAGTTATTTTTCTCTAGATCAATCTCATCAAAATGTTGTTGATCTTTTTGTATTTCTTTCAATAAATCTGGTGAATTTGAAACCCATTTGTGTAACTGAAAACTTCCTAAACTTAACAAACTGCATATTTGTTCTTTTGCTTCTGATAATTTAACTAATGATTTTTCAGAAAAAAGAATGTCATCGACATAGGTAGAATTATTTATAATGAAAGCAGCTATAGGGTATTCAATCTGGTATTGTTCTGCCAACATTTTTAAACATCGAGTTGCCAAATAGGATGAACTCTTTAAGCCATAAGTAACTGTGTTTAATTGAATACATTTAACACTTTCACTTGGCGAGTCTCTCCATAAAATATTTTGTAATGACCTGTGTTTTGAATGTATTTTTATATTTCTAAACATATTTTTGATGTCTGTTATAAAAAAATATTCATCAACTCTGAATAGCATTAAGACATCTACTAACTCTTTTTGTACTACAGGACCGTTTAGTAATAAATCATTTAAAGATGTTTTTGTATTGGTTTTCATGGAACCATCAAATACAACCCGGCATTTTGTAGTCTTTTTATCCAACCTTAGTACAGGGTATGTGGTAAAAAGTACACTGGATCAGTGGATAAGTTATATTGACTGATATCAATTAATGTACCATGACCTTGTTTTAAATATTCATGAATGAATTCTTTATATAATATGTAAAGATTAGAATCTTTTTTAAATCTAAGTTCTAAATTATGAAATCTTTTTAATGCTACGTATAATGAATCTCCTTAAGCTTGATTGATTGAATCTAATGGTAACTTCAGTGGCAAGCTTACTTGCATTTTATTATTTTTTGTATCTTGCTCAACATTTTCACAAAATATCTTTTCACACAAGTCATGCTCCGAATGTGACTCTGGAAAGGTCTCTGGAACACTTTCACACTTCCAAAACTCAACAATGGATTTATTTAAATCAGAATCACATTTTTTGCAAAATAAAGTAACAACTGGTTGTGTGTGTTGTGTAGGTATGTTACCTGCAATTACATAACCCAGTCTTGTATTTAATAATGGAGCTTTAGATGCGACACAGCTGTCAGATGCCTCCGAGCTGGATGAAAGAACTTGAGGCTCAGGCGGCAGCAGAATCTGGAAAAATATGTCAGCACCTAATAGAATGTGTATGTTACTTGGCTCATTGAACTTCTTGTCAGCTAACATAATTTTGGGAGGTAAAACTAAGTCATGTAAGTCAAACTTTCTTTGTGGTAACTTTGAAGTTATTTTGTCCAATAAGTAACATGTGACTGAAATTTTATAATTCTGAGTAAGGGAATGTACTTCCAAATTGACCTTCTCCTTTAATTTATTTAAAGTATTGCCTATACCGATAACTGGAGTGTTGGCTGTATCAACTTGTAATTTTAATAGGTTTGTGAGCTCTCTAGTCACAAAAGATGCCTGTGAACCAGTATCTAGAAGAGCCTTAACATGAACCTCAGTACCATTGCTCGCTAATAGTTTTACCTGTGCTGTAGGCAACAGTACTTGCTCGGAGGCAGCCTCGGACATCAATGTTACTGGACACGATGCTTTATCTTCGTGGAGCAATGTGTTGTGCCCTTCTTTGCAGACACCACATTTAAAATGATATCTGCATTTTTGACTATGATTGTTTAGACAAATCTCACATATTTTGTTAGTAGAAGCAAACTTGTTTCGATCACTAGCAGACATAAGTTTAAATTGCGGGCAAGTAAAAAGTTTGTGGTTGGACTTACAGAGTAAGCAGCTCCTTGTTCCTACCGTCTCTGCAGCAGCACCTGCATCTGGCTTTGCTTTCTTCACTGCTGCAACATGGGCCACCTTCACAGCTGGCTAGGATCTCTCCGGTGGTCGCTCTGCATTCTCAAGTGCAAGTGCACGCTTATCTATGAAATCAATAAGTTGTGCAACCGTAGGATCTCGTACTCGAGCTAATTGGAATTCCCTACTGCATAGTAAGTCTAACTTTCTGGTCAGAATGCAAAGTACAATTGGATCCCATTGCTCAACTGAATAACCTAGGTTTCTTAAGGCAGCTAATTGTTGCTTTACAATGGATACAAAATTTCTTAAATTAGTTGCTGTTGACTTATTTATAGGTACAATGTCTAACAAAATGTGAATATGTTCGTTTGTTATTTTATATTTGTTGTCATATCTATCAAACAGAATTTTCCTGGCCTCATGGTAACTCTCAGTACACAAGGTGAGATTTTTGACCAGATCGTGAGGTTCCTCTTGCAGAAAACTTCGTAAATAGAAAAACTTTTGCACGTCATCTAAGTTGTGGTTGTTATGTATTAATGAATCAAAGAGTTGTATAAATGGCTTGAACTCTGAGTACTTACCAGAGTACGTTGGTACATTTATGGTAGGTAATTTTGTATTGAAACTTTTCGTAACACTGGTAACACACTCGTCTTCACAATATGAATATAATAACTCCCTGATGACGGTCAGTGTTTTGATGTAATCTTCTTCTACATCATCGTCGGCATCGCGGTCGGGTTCTATGGCGCATATCTCCAATGAGTATTCTTCATATTTCTGGAAAGCATTTCGCAGACGCTCTTCCTTGAGGATTAGCGCTTGCTTGGATAACTCCTTGTAATCTTCTTTTTGTTTGAACATGTTTCCAATTTTTGTTATAGAACCTTTTATGGACGCTCGTTTCCTGACGAGCGCTTTGATTTGTTCGTCTGCCATTGCTGTAAACTTGTAAAATTGCCACTACAACTTATGGTTCGGTTGTATGTAACTGAAATTATCTTGACTGCACAAGAACTGAAGAACAAGACAACACGTTTTTTTTTTTTTTTTTGTAAGTTAATCTGAATCTGCTTGCACAAGTGAAAAAGTATGGTATGGCGGTTACGACGCGTTGCGATTCAAAAAGCTTCGTCGTAGTTCCATCCGGCGGGGGGCGCGTGCTGCTCGAGCGCGATGGACTCGCCCGTCGCTGGTTGGCTAGTCAGGGAAGCGTTACCACGTGAGCCAATCAGATGCCTCCTGCTTGGTGCGGCGAAGAATTTATGTCGGCGTCCCCGGAAGTTGCTTATTTCCTGCTAATCGAAATCGGATTTCTTCACAGAATGAGTACTCGAACGCGGCGCTCGAACTTTCTGGAGCGTTTTGGACTTGCCCTTGAAATTTGTAAAATAGACTTGCCCGTTCCTTTATCGTTGTGAGCGACCGGCGTGGGTGTTCTGTAATCTATATCCAATTTTCACACCAATTCACTTGTTCTTTCGCTGGATTGACTATATTATTATTGCTCGAAGGACCATGTTGGGAAACTTGTTTAGTTTTTGTTAATTAAAATGAAATATGCAGATCGGATGCAAAAAACGTGTGTTTCGTTTAATGGTCTCTTGTACAGCGGTATGATGTTAGTGACAATTGACATTGACAGTAAATTTGACATATAAACTAAATGTTGTGTTGCCAACACCGGGGCATGGACGCGTCGCAAATTTGCGTCATCGCCCCGCGGAACCACAGCGCCTCTCGTTCGACGTCGACAGGTCCGTTCGTTGCCGACTCCCGGCTCCAGGCCTGGACAATAGCGGCCTCCTCGAGAAGGTCCCTGTCGATGCGCTTACGCGCCCAGCGCGGACCGTCCATTCGCGGGGCCGGTGGGCCGCGGCCGCCAGCGGTCTGGGCGGAGACGTCGAAACGGATGTATCTGTGATCCGATAACGTCTCCACCTCCGCGGCGACACGCCAGTCACGGACACGGCTTGCAACAGCAGGGCTGGCGAACGAGACGTCCACTATAGACCCGCCCCGCTGCCGCACGCACGTGTGGACCGAGCCCCGATTAAGGACGGTCAAGCCAGTCGTGACCGCCCACTCCTCCAGCACCTCGCCCCTAGCACCGGGCGAGGGTGAAGTCGGCCCACGACGGCACCCAACTCGACAAGGAACCTCTCGAAGTCGGCGAGACTCTTGTTGGGCGAAAAATACGCCCCAATTGTGCCAATGCCGTCCGCGAGGGCGGCTACCCAGCCGTGTCCTCGGGACGGGTTGACAAGAGCCCCGCCAATGATGGCCACCAAACCGTCCAAGTCTCCCACGCAGTTATCCCTGGGGGGGACAAAATACGGTTCGGCGATCATAGCCACATGAATCAACCACTCTGCCATGCTCTGGAGCAAAAGATCCTGAGCTCTGGCACAGTGGTTGATATTGCCCTGGAGGAAATGGTAAAGCGTCGTTATGCGCAATCCATTCCCTCCGCACCATTCCTAGGCCGGGAGTCGGCCGGAGGGCAGTCAGGCTGCGGGGGGGGTAAAGAGCCCCCGGCAGCCTTGGCAGCCCCTCTCTTCTTCTTACCCTTCTTGGCGGGAGCGCCACAGGCCTTTCCGCCCGCTCTATGCCCCGCAGGCCTCCCTGCAGCTGTACAGAGGCTGCAGTTTGGCGACCCCCAACCTAACCTTTTTTTTTTTTTTTTTTTTGTTCCGGGGTGGAAAATCCTCATGGATGTCCCCCGCCCTGGGGAGGGCGGAGGGGTCTGTCAGACTCTTACTGACTAAAAACCACCCCGGTGTCCCATCTCACACCGACGCCGGGGGTCGCGGGAACTTAAAAATCTTCCGCAACCCCCGATTGGTGCCGGCCCGCGAACGCGGGCCTCTTCCTCGGGTCAGGGGGGAGTGAGGTGTTAAACTCCCCCCGCGCCGTCTAAGAGGGGCGCGCGTGGAACACTACGCGCCGCCACCTCGGGTCCTGATGTGTGGGGGGCGACAGACGTCCCCGAGTCCGTCGCCCCTGGACCCATTTAGGGGGGCTGGAAGAGGGCGTTATCCGCCCTCCTTCGACGCCCGGTGCGCCTGCTGCGGGCCGGGTGAGTGGACGTAATCTCCCTCTCCCTTTCCGCAGCCTCCTTCTGCGAAACGACTGTCTCGCAGTAGGAAACCACCGCGTCCCAGGACTCCTCGCCGCCGACCATCGCATTCACAACGGCCGGCAGCGACAAGTCACTGCCTACTTCTGAGATGAGGGCACGGCGCGGCTCCTCCCAAGCGGCACACTCTGCCAGCGTATGCCACGCCGTGTCCTCCCGGCAGTCGACGCAGTGGTGACACCGGGCGTCCGGCTCCCTGTTTATGCGACACAGGTACTTCCCGAAGCAACCATGCCCCGAGAGCACCTGCGTCACCCGAAACGACAGGGAGCCGTGCCTCCTCCCGAGCCAGAGGTCGAGCACCGGCCGGACCGCCTCGATGATGTCGAGGCCGGCGGTAGGGCGTGAAAGCCTGTCCCGCCACTCCGCCACCAGGACCTCGCGGAGCTGAGACCGGTGCAGCTCCATGTGTCGCTGCATCGGACCCCCAACCTAACCTTTTTTTTTTTTTTTTTTTTTTTTGTTCCGGGGTGGAAAATCCTCATGGATGTCCCCCGCCCTGGGGCGGGCGGAGGGGTCTGTCAGACTCTTACTGACTAAAAACCACCCCGGTGTCCCATCTCACACCGACGCCGGGGGTCGCGGGAACTTAAAAATCTTCCGCAACCCCCGATTGGTGCCGGCCCGCGAACGCGGGCCTCTTCCTCGGGTCAGGGGGGAGTGAGGTGTTAAACTCCCCCCGCGCCGTCTAAGAGGGGCGCGCGTGGAACACTACGCGCCGCCACCTCGGGTCCTGATGTGTGGGGGGCGACAGACGTCCCCGAGTCCGTCGCCCCTGGACCCATTTAGGGGGGCTGGAAGAGGGCGTTATCCGCCCTCCTTCGACGCCCGGTGCGCCTGCTGCGGGCCGGGTGAGTGGACGTAATCTCCCTCTCCCTTTCCGCAGCCTCCTTCTGCGAAACGACTGTCTCGCAGTAGGAAACCACCGCGTCCCAGGACTCCTCGCCGCCGACCATCGCATTCACAACGGCCGGCAGCGACAAGTCACTGCCTACTTCTGAGATGAGGGCACGGCGCGGCTCCTCCCATGCGGCACACTCTGCCAGCGTATGCCACGCCGTGTCCTCCCGGCAGTCGACGCAGTGGTGACACCGGGCGTCCGGCTCCATGTTTATGCGACACAGGTACTTCCCGAAGCAACCATGCCCCGAGAGCACCTGCGTCACCCGAAACGACAGGGAGCCGTGCCTCCTCCCGAGCCAGAGGTCGAGCACCGGCCGGACCGCCTCGATGATGTCGAGGCCGGCGGTAGGGCGTGAAAGCCTGTCCCGCCACTCCGCCACCAGGGCCTCGCGGAGCTGAGACCGATGCAGCTCAATGTGACGCTGCATCGGTTGCTCGCCCCGCGCCCTTGCTTCCTCGCGCCACCGATACGATGACGCGAGTACTTTCGCCTCGAGGTCCCAGGGCGGGGATCCGGCCAGTGCACAAGCCGCCTCGTAGGAGATCGTGCGATACCCCCTGATGACTCTGACGGCCATCGCTCGCTGCGGCTTGCGCAGTACAGCGATGCTTCCGGCCGTCAGGTCAGCCGCCCAGATCGGGGCCCCGTAAAGGGCCATCGACCGCACGATCCCCACGTAGAGCCGCCTACAAGCGGCGCTCGGGCCCCCCAGATTGGGAAGCAGCGTTGACAGCGCCCCAGCAGCACCCAGCAACTTGGGCGCCAGCCGCCGGAAGTGGGGCTCGAAGTTCCACCGGCTGTCGAGCACCAATCCTAGGTACTTCATGGTAGACTCGACAGCGATCCGAGCCCCCCCGACCACGATGTGTGAGCCGGGTGGCGGCGCCCGCCGGGGGCCATGAAACACCATGGCCTCCGACTTGCTGAGGGCCACCTCCAGGCCCAGGCGACGTATGCGGCCCACCACCTGTGAGACCGCAGCCGTCGCCAGCAACGCTGCCTCCCTGTGCGAGCTCCCCCGGGCAGTGACCAGCGTGTCGTCCGCGTAGCACGTCAGGTCGACGCCCGGTTGGAGTCCGCCCCTCAGCACCCAGTCGTACCCGATGTTCCACAGGAGTGGGCCAACAACCGAGCCCTGTGGAACACCGCACGACATGCGGCGCTGGTTTCCGCCATCACGTCCCATGTAGGTGACACACCTCTCCGACAGATAAGCCCCAACGATGTGGCAGAGGTAGGGAGGCACGCCATGATACCGCAGTGCCTCCCGAATACAACTCCAGGGCAGGGTGTTGAAGGCGTTAGAGATGTCCAAGGACACCGCCAACATCACTCCGCCCCGGGACACCGCTTCCTCCGCCAGGACTCTAACCCGCGACACAGCGTGGATCGTGGAGCGCCCATGCCGAAACCCAAATTGACTGTCGTCCAGGTCCGGCCCCTCTCTGCACAAGTGGCCGACGAGGCGGGCTGCGATTATCCGCTCAAACAGCTTGCCCACCTCGTCTAGCAGCACTATGGGCCGGTACGCGGACGGCGAGTCCGCAGGGCGCCCCGCCTTCCTGAGCAGGACCAGACGACCTGATTTCCACAGAGTGGGAAACTGGCCCTGCTCAAGGCACGCTGTGTAGAGTCCCCTCAGTTGGGGCTCAAGCTCCTTCAGAGCGAGGGCTAACGCGCAGCCGTGGATCCCGTCGGGCCCCGGAGCCACGTTCTTGGCCCGGAGCCGCATCACGGCTGCCCTCATCTCTGCCTGTGTCACCTCTGGGACGTTGATGGCGTTCTCCTCCGGAGACTCTGCGGCTGTGGGCAAAGCCATCGGCGGCGGAGTATGCTCCGCTCTCGCCGGGAAGAGGGCTGTGACAACCTCCTCCAGCAGCTCGGGTTGGAGACTCTCCGTAAGTGGGGGCGCAGCGGGTCGAAGTTTCCCTCGGAACGCGCGATAAGGGCGCCCCCACGGATCCCCGTCTAGAGTCTCCAACATCTCCTCCCTGGCTCGCGTCCTCGACTCGCCGATGGCCAGCCACAGAGCCTCCTTAGCCGCGCGGTACACCTCATACAGCGCGGCTTCTTCGTCAGGGACCCGACGACGTCTCCTCCGGTATCGGGTGTACTGGCGTCTAACCGCCACGCACGCGACGCGCAATTGCGCAATCTCGGCGGTCCACCAGTACACCTGGCGCCTAGCAGACTGTGCGTGGACCCGGGGCATGGACGCGTCGCAAATTTGCGTCATCGCCCCGCGGAACCACAGCGCCTCTCGTTCGACGTCAACGGGTCCGTTCGTTGCCGACTCCCGGCTCCAGGCCTGGACAATAGCGGCCTCCTCGAGAAGCTCCCTGTCGATGCGCTTACGCGCCCAGCGCGGACCGTCCGTTCGCGGGGCCGGTGGACCGCGGCCGCCAGCGGTCTGGGCGGAGACGTCGAAACGGATGTATCGGTGATCCGATAACGTCTCCACCTCCGCGGCGACACGCCAGTCACGGACACGGCTTGCAACAGCAGGGCTGGCGAACGAGACGTCCACTATAGACCCGCCCCGCTGCCGCACGCACGTGTGGACCGAGCCCCGATTAAGGACGGTTAAGCCAGTCGTGACCGCCCACTCCTCCAGCACCTCGCCCCTAGCATCGGTCACAGGGGATCCCCACGCCGCAGACTTGGCGTTGAGATCCCCCAGCAACAGCACCGGGCGAGGGTGAAGTCGGCCCACGACGGCACCCAATTCGACAAGGAACCTCTCGAAGTCGGCGAGACTCTTGTTGGGCGAAAAGTACGCCCCAATTGTGCCGATGCCGTCCGCGAGGGCGGCTACCCAGCCGTGTCCTCGGGACGGGTTGACAAGAGCCCCGCCAATGATGGCCACCAAACCGTCCAAGTCTCCCACCCAGTTATCCCTGGGGGGGACAAAATACGGTTCGGCGACCACAGCCACATGAATCGACCACTCTGCCATGCTCTGGAACAAAAGATCCTGAGCTCTGGCACAGTGGTTGATATTGCCCTGGAGGAAATGGTAAAGCGCCGTTATGCGCAATCCATTCCCTCCGCACCATTCCTAGGCCGGGAGTCGGCCGGAGGGCAGTCAGGCTGCGGGGGGGGTAAAGAGCCCCCGGCAGCCTTGGCAGCCCCTCTCTTCTTCTTTCCCTTCTTGGCGGGAGCGCCACAGGCCTTTCCGCCCGCTCTATGCCCCGCAGGCCTCCCTGCAGCTGTACAGAGGCTGCAGTTTGGCTCCGCGGAGCACTGGGCCGCCTTGTGACCGGCCTGACCGCAGCGATAGCACTGCTCGCTGCGGTCTATTTCGGCGGTGCACCGAGCCCTGACATGCCCAATGTCGAGGCAGCGGTAGCACCGCAAGGCCTTGGGTTGCAGCTGCTTCACCCTCGCTGCCACCCACCCCCCCAAGAGACGCCCAGCGTCGGCGACTTTGTTCGCCGCCGCCACCGGGCACCAAACCCAAATCGTGCCGAGCCCGGAAGCGTCGGCGCGCACCTCGCCCGTCCGAACGTCTTCGGGCGCACATCCACCGACTTTGGCAATGGCCGCCACGACCTCAGCCGGGGTCGTCGAGTCGTCCAGGCCATCGACACGCAACTCAACGGTCTTCATTGGCCTGGACACCCGGACGTCCTCCGGGTTGAGGACTTCCCTCAGTTTGGCGGCCAGGATGTCCGCCTTTTGGGCGCTAGAGGCACCCGACACCTCGAGTAGCCGCGCCCCCGTAATCGCTGGCCTCATTTTGAAGCCAGACGGTGTGCCGAGGTCGGGGAATGCGACCTTGGCTTTGGCCTCCGTGAGGACCGCCTTGTAAGAGACGCCCCTTTCGATGGCTCCGGGCTGCAGCGTAATCACTACAGCCGCGGAGCGTGGGGCTCTGGCCCTAGGCGGCCCTTGAGTCTTTTTAGGTGCCGGTGGTGGTGGCTGCGCCGTCTTCGCCTTTTTGGGGCGGCCCCTCTTGACGACCGTCGTCCAGCTCTCCTTGGTGGATCCGAGTGTGGTCGCCGAGGGTGCGTTCGCCGAGGGTGCGGTCGCCGGGGGCGCGGCTGTCCGGGAACCCCCAACCTAACCTTTTTTTTTTTTTTTGTTCCGGGGTGGAAAATCCTCATGGATGTCCCCCGCCCTGGGGCGGGCGGAGGGGTCTGTCAGACTCTTACTGACTAAAAACCACCCCAGTGTCCCATCTCACACCGACGCCGGGGGTCGCGGGAACTTAAAAATCTTCCGCAACCCCCGATTGGTGCCGGCCCGCGAACGCGGGCCTCTTCCTCGGGTCAGGGGGGAGTGAGGTGTTAAACTCCCCCCGCGCCGTCTAAGAGGGGCGCGCGTGGAACACTACGCGCCGCCACCTCGGGTCCTGATGTGTGGGGGGCGACAGACGTCCCCGAGTCCGTCGCCCCTGGACCCATTTAGGGGGGCTGGAAGAGGGCGTTATCCGCCCTCCTTCGACGCCCGGTGCGCCTGCTGCGGGCCGGGTGAGTGGACGTAATCTCCCTCTCCCTTTCCGCAGCCTCCTTCTGCGAAACGACTGTCTCGCAGTAGGAAACCACCGCGTCCCAGGACTCCTCGCCGCCGACCATCGCATTCACAACGGCCGGCAGCGACAAGTCACTGCCTACTTCTGAGATGAGGGCACGGCGCGGCTCCTCCCAAGCGGCACACTCTGCCAGCGTATGCCACGCCGTGTCCTCCCGGCAGTCGACGCAGTGGTGACACCGGGCGTCCGGCTCCCTGTTTATGCGACACAGGTACTTCCCGAAGCAACCATGCCCCGAGAGCACCTGCGTCACCCGAAACGACAGGGAGCCGTGCCTCCTCCCGAGCCAGAGGTCGAGCACCGGCCGGACCGCCTCGACGATGTCGAGGCCGGCGGTAGGGCGTGAAAGCCTGTCCCGCCACTCCGCCACCAGGACCTCGCGGAGCTGAGACCGGTGCAGCTCCATGTGTCGCTGCATCGGTTGCTCGCCCCGCGCCCTCGCTTCCTCGCGCCACCGGTACGATGACGCGAGTACTTTCGCCTCGAGGTCCCAGGGCGGGGATCCGGCCAGTGCACAAGCCGCCTCGTAGGAGATCGTGCGATACCCCCTGATGACTCTGACGGCCATCGCTCTCTGCGGCTTGCGCAGTACTGCGATGCTTCCGGCCGTCAGGTCAGCCGCCCAGATCGGGGCCCCGTAAAGGGCCATCGACCGCACGATCCCCACGTAGAGCCGCCTACAAGCGGCGCTCGGGCCCCCCAAATTAGGAAGCAGCGTTGACAGCGCCCCAGCAGCGCCCAGCAACTTGGGCGCCAGCCGCCGGAAGTGGGGCTCGAAGTTCCACCGGCTGTCGAGCACCAATCCTAGGTACTTCATGGTAGACTCGACAGCGATCCGAGCCCCCCCGACCACGATGTGTGAACCGGGCGGCGGCGCCCGCCGGGGGCCATGAAACACCATGGCCTCCGACTTGCTGAGGGCCACCTCCAGGCCCAGGCGACGTATGCGGCCCACCACCTGTGAGACCGCAGCCGTCGCCAGCAACGCTGCCTCCCTGTGCGAGCTCCCCCGGGCAGTGACCAACGTATCGTCCGCGTAGCACGTCGGGTCGACGCCCGGTTGGAGTTCGCCCCTCAGCACCCAGTCGTACCCGATGCTCCACAGGAGCGGGCCAACAACCGAGCCCTGTGGAACACCGCACGACATGCGGCGCTGGTTTCCGCCATCTCGTCCCATGTAGGTGACACACCTCTCCGACAGATAAGCCCCAACGATGTGGCAGAGGTAGGGAGGCACGCCATGATACCGCAGTGCCTCCCGAATACAACTCCAGGGCAGGGTGTTGAAGGCGTTGGAGATGTCCAAGGACACCGCCAACATCACTCCGCCCCGGGACACCGCTTCCTCCGCCAGGACTCTTACCCGCGACACAGCGTGGATCGTGGAGCGCCCATGCCGAAACCCAAATTGACTGTCGTCCAGGTCCGGCCCCTCTCTGCACAAGTGGCCGACGAGGCGGGCTGCGATTATCCGCTCAAACAGCTTGCCCACCTCGTCTAGCAGCACTATGGGCCGGTACGCGGACGGTGAGTCTGCAGGGCGCCCTTCCTTCCTGAGCAGGACCAGATGACCTGATTTCCACAGAGTGGGAAACTGGCCCTGCTCAAGGCACGCTGTGTAGAGTCCCCTCAGTTACCCCCAACCTAACCTTTTTTTTTTTTTTTTTTTTTTTTTTTTGTTCCGGGGTGGAAAATCCTCATGGATGTCCCCCGCCCTGGGGCGGGCGGAGGGGTCTGTCAGACTCTTACTGACTAAAAACCACCCCGGTGTCCCATCTCACACCGACGCCGGGGGTCGCGGGAACCTAAAAATCTTCCGCAACCCCCGATTGGTGCCGGCCCGCGAACGCGGGCCTCTTCCTCGGGTCAGGGGGGAGTGAGGTGTTAAACTCCCCCCGCGCCGTCTAAGAGGGGCGCGCGTGGAACACTACGCGCCGCCACCTCGGGTCCTGATGTGTGGGGGGCGACAGACGTCCCCGAGTCCGTCGCCCCTGGACCCATTTAGGGGGGCTGGAAGAGGGCGTTATCCGCCCTCCTTCGACGCCCGGTGCGCCTGCTGCGGGCCGGGTGAGTGGACGTAATCTCCCTCTCCCTTTCCGCAGCCTCCTTCTGCGAAACGACTGTCTCGCAGTAGGAAACCACCGCGTCCCAGGACTCCTCGCCGCCGACCATCGCATTCACAACGGCCGGCAGCGACAAGTCACTGCCTACTTCTGAGATGAGGGCACGGCGCGGCTCCTCCCAAGCGGCACACTCTGCCAGCGTATGCCACGCCGTGTCCTCCCGGCAGTCGACGCAGTGGTGACACCGGGCGTCCGGCTCCCTGTTTATGCGACACAGGTACTTCCCGAAGCAACCATGCCCCGAGAGCACCTGCGTCACCCGAAACGACAGGGAGCCGTGCCTCCTCCCGAGCCAGAGGTCGAGCACCGGCCGGACCGCCTCGATGATGTCGAGGCCGGCGGTAGGGCGTGAAAGCCTGTCCCGCCACTCCGCCACCAGGACCTCGCGGAGCTGAGACCGGTGCAGCTCCATGTGTCGCTGCATCGGTTGCTCGCCCCGCGCCCTCGCTTCCTCGCGCCACCGGTACGATGACGCGAGTACTTTCGCCTCGAGGTCCCAGGGCGGGGATCCGGCCAGTGCACAAGCCGCCTCGTAGGAGATCGTGCGATACCCCCTGATGACTCTGACGGCCATCGCTCTCTGCGGCTTGCGCAGTACTGCGATGCTTCCGGCCGTCAGGTCAGCCGCCCAGATCGGGGCCCCGTAAAGGGCCATCGACCGCACGATCCCCACGTAGAGCCGCCTACAAGCGGCGCTCGGGCCCCCCAAATTAGGAAGCAGCGTTGACAGCGCCCCAGCAGCGCCCAGCAACTTGGGCGCCAGCCGCCGGAAGTGGGGCTCGAAGTTCCACCGGCTGTCGAGCACCAATCCTAGGTACTTCATGGTAGACTCGACAGCGATCCGAGCCCCCCCGACCACGATGTGTGAACCGGGCGGCGGCGCCCGCCGGGGGCCATGAAACACCATGGCCTCCGACTTGCTGAGGGCCACCTCCAGGCCCAGGCGACGTATGCGGCCCACCACCTGTGAGACCGCAGCCGTCGCCAGCAACGCTGCCTCCCTGTGCGAGCTCCCCCGGGCAGTGACCAGCGTATCGTCCGCGTAGCACGTCAGGTCGACGCCCGGTACCCCCCCCCCAACCTAACCTAACCTAACCTGTCCGAGTCGGGGTGCCCCAAGTCCCGAGCTCGCTACGCTCGCTCTTGCATCCTAAATTCTTACAGTAATATTGCATTTTGGACCGACCCCTTCGACATATTTTTTACGACAAACGGCTGGTCCGAGATAAAAGACACTAAGATGCTATTAGCTTTATATTTAGGTGTTATAGTATATAACACGGCGGGTATCCCATCCTGTGCCGCTTCTGACCAGTCTCCGGTTTATTCTTCGTTGAGGGTTGGTTTTCAATCACACACAATAGTTAACTCAAACTCAATATCGTTTATTTCAATTAAAACATTTACAGGCACTTTTAAATTATCACTTTACTTGGTGAAGCTAGTCGCTCATTCCAAGACTTAGTAGGTTCCTTATGGAGAAGAACAGGCAAGAAACTCCATGACTCTTTTAAATCAAAACATTATGTTACAGATATTACTTTTTCGACAATTACAATTTCAGTCCTTTCTAACACACTATTTCATCTCAATTACCCACACACCGGCGCCATTGTGCGCGCGTGCCTGTCTCTCTATTCGTCAGAATTACGCGTAATCGAATACAGAGTCTTATTAACTAGTTAGTTCAATACAACTTAAAAACAATGCTAAAATGCTTATTAGTTCATTCTTTTATAATTAAACAATGTCAATTCACCAATACAAAGGCGTTATTAGAATTAAAGTTTAATTAGAAGCTTCATTGCTTTCTACTACTTCAATATTACCATTCGTCAATTTCCGGCAATACAAGAAATGTAAGTAGGTAATCAAGCAGGTATTCATTAGTAAATTCATCAACAACAACATCGAAATTGGTTTAATAGTTTCTCTTCTAGCAATATACTGTGAGTTCGATTTCACAAAAGGCAATAGATGGCGCTTGAACATAGATGAACTCGGTCGAACTCACAGATCCTTGCAAATGGTTGTAGCAGTATTAATAGTTCAGCAACTTTATTAAGAAACAATTATAATTAATAGTTACACATAAGATTATGTTATGATCTTTATAGGTAAAAGCTTTCGCGGCGACATATACGATAGAATCGAGAAAATAAACGAGTTGCGAAAATAAGTATTTTTTCCTCAGTGCCCCGTTACGTACACTCCAACCGGGCTTTGATTAGCAGAGTTGATTGAACTGTACAGGTGTGTATGTTTAAAAAAATCTACGTGACCGACACACCAGAGCCTTTAACCCCATGGAAAATACACCGAACAAACAATATTCGTAAAAAAGTAATTCTACTGTTTGATAAGTTTGTTAAATAAAAAAATGTGACTATAAAAATGTTAGTAATATTTCTAATTAAAATAAATAAAACAAACTAAAACAAAACAGAAACAAAAATAAAACTAGTTTAAAAACCTGTAATTATCATTGCTTCCCGCTGCACCAGACCTGCAGCTGTGCATTCCTCCATCACCTTTAGAATGCTGTTGGTACTCCCCCGAATCCTTCGCATCAGGGATGCTGTTCTTTTTCGCATAATAGCTTTAAAAGCTATCTGTATCTGCTTCAGCAAACATGCCCGATGCGCTACAGAACCGCGGTAGTCCCAACAGCACCCTTAAAGCGTTATTATACTGTACGCGAAGAACGTTGTAGGCCCTCTGCGAATGTCTAACCCACAGGCTGAACGTGTAAAACGACTGGCAAAACGCCTTGAAAAGAGTGAGTTTCACTTCTCTCGTACATCGTGCAAACCTACGGGCCAGCATATTACATCGAACCAACAACGCTCTTCGCTCCCTTTCTATGTCACTGTCATCATTTAAGTTCTCATTTAATATGTTGCCGAGGTACCTAAAATGTGATACTCTATTCAGTGGTACACCATAGAGAAACACCGGAGGAACTGTCTTAGGCTTTTTAGTACCTACCCTAAACAACATAAGCTCACTCTTTCGTACATTGTACAATAAACCATGAGACGTGGCGTATCCCTCACATACCTCGAGCAACCGTCTGAGTCCATCAATCGAGGGACTCAGCAGCACCATATCATCTGCATAACTTAGGGCGGAGTTCACCGACTTTTAAAACGGCTGTTTATCACTTAAACAACTGATTAAATCATTTTTAATGTTCACCACACGTTAACCAGCGTTTACAGCCCTTAAACAGCCGATTATTATAACCGAGCGCAACAGCATCGTTTAACCGTCAGTTAATACCATATTTTGACATTTGCTGTGACTTTACAACAGTTGCGCGACATTACGTTAATAGGTTATTTCGATTTTTCGCTGTTTTTGAGAATATATAAACATGCAGTCAGTGTTCAATGTATTAATTGATAACTATCAAGATCACTATTTAAGCCTTCTTGAAAATCTAGAAGATATAGAGACCAGAACAAGGCGACCTAGAGTATTTCAAGTGCGTCGTAATTATTACGAGGAATTTACTGAGGCAGAATTTAAAATGAGATTCCGTTTGTCAAAACCTTCTGCACTGAACGTACTACAACTAATAGAGAATAAATTAGAATTCCCGAACGATAAGTAAGTACGTACAATTATTTATAACCAATCTTTAAACCTATCTATGTTGGGGGCAATACAGATCCAGTTTTAAAAGTTCTTTTAACTCAAAGCTACATTATCCCTGATTAAAATAGATTAAACTTATAACTAAGTTCAATCAAAACAAGTGCCTGCTTTAGTTGGTAGGTGTATGCATTTACTAAATAGTTGAAAATAATCCTACTTAAAAAAAAAACACACAAACCTGTAATTATTGCAAATTTAAATTGTTAAGTATGTATTGTAACCTTTTGCTTTATTGTAGGAATAATTCCCTGGCACCTATAAATCAGTTACTATTAACGTTACGGTACTACGCAACTGGATGTCATCAACTGACCATGGGTGATTTCTCTGGAGTGAGTCGACCAACAGCTAATCGTGTCATCCACCGAGTAACGGCAGCAATAGCCTCCCTGAGCCGTGATTACATCAAGTTCCCGCAGACTGATACAGATATTAGAAAAACGCAAATAGACTTTTACAATATAGCCAGATTTCCAAAAGTTATAGGTGCATTGGATTGCACACATATAAAGATAATATCACCAGGAGGAAGCCATGCTGAAACCTTCAGGAATAGAAAAGGCTATATGTCAATAAATGTGCAAGCTATCTATAACGCTCAATTAATATTAACTGACCTAGTAGTTAGGTGGCCAGGATGTACCCATGATGAACGGATATTTAGCGCATCTAGAAGACATGCCATGTTTGAATTGGGAATGTATGGTGATTCAGTACTTGTTGCAGACAGTGGCTACATGAATAGGACGTACATGATGATGCCATTAGATAGAGTTGCTACTTCAGCAGAATCATTATAATAATGAATCCCAAATCAGGACACGCAACCCAATTGAAAGGTTATTTGGGGTTTGGAAAAGGCGCTTCCCGGTGTTAGCCCTTGGGATTAGGGTTAATTTGAAAAATGCGCCACCTATTATAGTGGCTACAGGTGTTTTACACAACATCCTACAAGTGAGAGGCGATGAAATGCCTTTGGACGACCCAAATCTCACCTTGCTAGCACCATGGGAAGAAATATTACACCAGGGAAGAGTATTGCGCTCTTTAGATAATAATATAAGAGACTTAAATCCTAACAGGAGATCATTAATATCAAATTATTACCAAAGTCTTGTTTGAAAAATAAGTTATGTACCTACATAGTTAAATAAAACTAACGTTTACTTAATCAACTATATTTTTTATTACTCATACAATTATGTAACATATAAGCTAAAAAATAACTAACTATCCTTAAGTTTTTGGGTCTTAATTTGTTCTTGATTTAATTGCTGTTCCAGAATGGCCAATCGAATATGGGATTCCTTCTCAGCACTTTCTTGTAATATTTTAACCAAGCGAATTTTTTCCTGTACTAATTCGTCACCCAAGCAATCAATTTTAGGTATTCTTCTTTTTAACCAGCCTTCTTCGCTTCCTCTTGTTACCTTCAGTTGACCTGATACTGGTGTTTTCAAATTCTTCGGAGTCCATGAACTCCAGGTATCATTGTCCTGTTCACAAAAAAATACCATAATAAAGCACTATGTCATAAAATAATATAATGTCCTACATTTTAGGAGAATTATTAATTAGTTCATCATCTAGCCTAACTTTTTCCCCAACTATGTTAGGGTCGGCTTCCAGTCTAACCGGATGCAGCTAAATACCAGTATTTTACATGGAGCTACTGCCTATTTGACGTCCACAACCCAGTTACTAAATTAATTATGATTATTAATTAGTTTGAATTATTAATTGGTTGGATGGTTCATGTCTTTATAACTTATAAATTAACAGTTAACTTACATTTTTTCCTTTTAATACACCCTTTGCAGTACTATTCTGTTCATACTTGTCATTGTCAGCTAAAACTATAGTTTCAATGTTTTCCTGTAATAAATAATAAAAAACAATAAAGCACAATTGATAACAGGAGTACAATATTAAAAGTAAATTGCAAAAACTTATAAATATTAAGTATCAACTCACATTATCCTCTATTATTATGCCTGCATATTCAGTGTCACCTTCTATTACAGAGAGATTTTCACTCTGATTCTCTGTCGTGCATTCTGTAATTACCTGTTAAAACATTAATAATTATCAGTCAAAATACAACAATTTTAGATGCAGAATCTGACAATCATGGGAAATTAGGTACTCCGTTGAGTGCACTATACCTATAGTGCAAATTTGTCAGATCTCAACACACAATAAGACAATATACAGACAATTCTAATTTTTCCACTCTATAATAGTGAGTGTAATGACAAGCATTTTTATTTATCCTTTTGATAGATTATTTTATATTTTGTAAATGTGAGGACTTCTTAGGCCTTGTAGGTACACTTTAGACCTGTAGACCATTTTTTGTTTTATCAAGTACCTGGTACTTGTTGATAGGCCTACGTTGTTCTCCCATACCAACTGTAATTCGAAAACATTGTAAAAGCCAATTATTTTTATTAAAAGAGTAACCGTGGAGTTTCTTGCCACCAGCTACCTTGCATACCTTACCTTGCAACCATGCACGTTTGCACGTTTGCATGTTTCATAAGTGACCATGTAGGTTTATGTGAAATAAAATATTTTGATTTTGATTGGATAACAGGAAGAATTAAAATACTTACACTGAATGTGGGACTGTCGGTGTCGAAATCACTTGGGATTCCCTTTAGTGCTGGTCCTAATATGGACTCCACAATTGTAGACTGTGTATTAGATGGTGGTGGTGTTGGCGGTTTTCCACCACCTGCAATAGAAAAACATACAAATATAGCATAATATGCAATATCCTTAAAAATACCTAACTGCACCACGTGAATTGTTATTGTACGTACCAGTCATGAATAGCTTTTTCTTTCTGTCTGCTCGATCTTTTTTCGTCTGCCTTTTAATATTTTCCCAGCAACATTTTAGGACAGCGTGGGTTCGATGGCAAAACGTGCTGATCGTATTAAATTCTTCTGCTATACGGATCCACCCTTTCAACTTAGAGGAATTTGTAGCGGCATCGGTGCGCTTATTTTCCACAATATCTTGGTGTTTTAATACCAACTCTGTTAAAATTCGCTTCTCATCGCTGGAAAAATTGTTTGTTCTTTTTTTTTGAGCCGCCATTTCACAAGTAGAAGGTAAATAGTAAGTCGTAGTACAGAACTAAACACTTTCACAACACAACAATATAATAATAATCAACAATCAAAACATCAACACGGAGTAAAATTAGCACGTGTGACATTTACACTTTACAGTGACAGCGCCGTCACGTTATTACCCAGCCAAATTGGACACTAAAGGCTAGCCTATTGATCCCAATGCGTTCTCGAACTTCTCAAGTTGAAAGCGTTTTAATTTATGCTACTAAATATAGATGTCACCAAAACTCGTGTTGACGAAATACAACGACATGACTTCGCTAATGAGTACACTTATAGCATTCTTTCATTCACTCTGAGCGAATGGTGTTTGGCCGATTTACTAATCACGGTTAAAATATCCGTGGTGAACAGTGAATACTTAACCGGCTGTATAAACGATGTTTAGGAATTCATCGGCCGATTACTCAAACATTGGTCAAATGACAGTCCGTGAACATTAATAATTTTCCCATCAATAGAGCAACCGATACCAGTGCTGCTGAGCTCCTCGATCAACTTATTGACGTAAAGACTGAAGAGCGCCGGGGAAGTCAAACCTCCCTGTCTCACGCCACACTCCAACCCATACGCTCCGGACAAAGCACCCGACCATCTCTGACCTGGTTGATTTGGTGGTCATACAAGTAGCCTAAGAGCTTAATAAGTTCATTAGGAATACCTTGCTCGCGCAATTTCAACCATAGGATATTATAATCAACCAGGTCAAATGCCTTGGAGAGGTCCAGGAAAGCAGCTTGTGTGTTTCTATCGGTATAGTACCTGACCGTGAGCTTGAGCGCCAGAATAGCAGTTTCCGTGGACAACCCAGCTCTAAAACCAAACTGTGAATCATGTAGATTGAGCTGTCCACAAACTTTCCGCTCAAGCACACCATCAAGAACCTTTGCTGTTACAGTGGCCAGCGATATTGGCCTGTAATTATCTTTGTCTGAGACATCGCCGGTCTTGTTCTTGACTATGGGCACAACTATCGTCTTCATTAGATCAATCGGTAGATACGAGTGCCTCACACAAAGATTATACAGCATCGATAGGACTCTTGGGAGATGCGGACCAGAATATTGAAAAAGTTCTATGGTGAGGCCATCGTGACCCGGAGATTTGCCCCCAGTCATCGACTGTATGATGTTCCGTATATCTTTTGATGAGATACTAATCGGAACACCAGACGGTCCACTCTCAGCGACATAACCCCGCCCCTCTGACCGAAGCCGCGACGTTACTTCAAAGTGCCTCCTTGTTCGAGCCTACGCCTGCTCGTTTAGAATGAGCAAATCAACGTTGCGTACTAATTTGCTTGTAATTAGATGTAAGGAATATATGTAATTGCTTGTCATTATGTCTTCCATTTTTGTTCGTCATCGAGGCAATACAAGTTTGACTAAGTATCATATTTGGAGTTTCTTTGAAGAGTCACCTAAAATTCCCCAACATTTTGGTCCATTACCGAGCCGCATTGGTAATCACTTGAGGATTTGCTAAAAATCTGTGGATTTGGATAATTATCGTGGAGTTTTGTCGACGAGGTTATAAGCCGGCAACGTGACTGTGAACAAAGGACGTCCAGCTAATTTACGGTGTTAAGAATATTATTAGATTTAAATTATCTTCACCCAACACTCATTCAGGTAGTATCTATTTAACCATAATTAAGGATTTCAAAGGTTAGTGTTTATTTGCCTGCATACCTATTTTCACTGTGAACAGTTTCTTAACTTACAAACTTTTTCATTTATTTTGATAATTATTCGTGCGGAGTTTCATGTTTATTACCTCAAGGAATAAGATTTTTCATACAAACTTTCATCCCCTATTTGACCCCCTTAGGGGTTTAATTTCGAAAAATGCTTCCTTATTCCTTGCCTACATTATAAAGGGAACCTCTGTGCGAAATTTCAGCTTTCTAGGTCCAAGGGTTTGGGCTGGGCGTTGATGAGTCAGTCAGTCAGACTTGTCTTTTTATTAATAGGTATAGATATAGATAGTAGGATAGGATACTTTTCCGGGATAAAAAGTACCCAGTGTGGTGCCCAGGATATTAAAGAATAATTATACCAAGTTACATCGTAATCGAACCGGTAATTTTTGCGTGATGCCTGAACAAACAGACAGACAGACAAAAAAAAAATTAATCAAATTTTTGGGTTCGGTGTCGGTCTAGTAACACCATTTATTTTTTAGATATTTTCAATGTACAGAATTTTCACTTCTACAGATTTATTATAAGTATAGATAAACCAATTACAGGTACTTTTGAATTGTCAAGGCGTCGGTTTCCGTTGTGAAAGAGTGTTTTATAATAAATCCGGACCCGGAAGATCCGGACGATATTGTGCGGGTAGGTGTCGAAGGTGAACAAGGTTCGAGGGCTGACGCTTCGGATGGAGGTCAGCAATCGAATAAAAAGAGACCTGATGACTCGTCATCATCTTCTTCTTCACCTTCCTCTTCCTCGGAGGAGGAGGAAGGCATAGCTTCACCTCCGCTCAACAAGAGACGAAGAGTTTCAAGTAAGTACAAACAAATTCAGACATGTTCGGACCCGCGTGTAGAGACACTTATTCAACAAGTGGGGTTTATATCTAGTTACTTAAGTAGTAACTTACCTCTTCTACCTACTAATCCTAGTCAATCAGGGCAATGCCTCGAACAACGAGAGAGTGATCCGACTCCATCCACATCTACCTATTTGAGAAATCCGACAGCTTCATGCGGTAAACTCTCTTTAGGTGACCTTGGTACAGAGTTTGACGAAAAAACAATTATTCCACACGCTGACAAAGAACGATTACAGGAATTGGCCAAACTTCAAAAATTTGATACCCCTTCTTGGAAGGGGGCATTCGTTACAAAAACGCTTTACAATCTTGCATTGCCATTTAATGAAGAGTTGTGCCACTTTAACAAGAGCAAAGACTATGTAGCGGTCAACCTTATTGGATCAACAGTTGCAATATTAAATGCTAATTGTAAACACTACACAAACACCACATTTCATAACCTCTTACATAACCTCTCGTTTGACATGTCAATCTGTCACACTCACATTCCGTTCACCATAGACGTCAAACGAGAAATATCACATATCATTATCTATGGCACATGACTAACAAATATATTAACTATTACACATTTACTATATTTACAACACAAACAATACTTATAAATATATTTAACAATTCTAACAATTATTTACACTCCACATCAGTATATTGATTGTACTATCGGCCAAAGTTACGCATGCTCACTTAAGAAAATATTTCTGCGGAAGCGCAGCTAGTGTCAAACCACACCCCTTCCTGGTTTCGCCCAATTAGAGACAATATGCATTTGTGTGAGTACAGCGCGTGTAACAAAAAATGACAACAAACATTAGCCAGTGCCAATTTGCATCTCGCTAATGGCTGCCGCTTCCCGCTCCTCGCTCGCCATTTCATTTTACGACCTGCTTATTTCTATTGGACTGATTGCCGATAGTAGAGTAGCCTTCATTTTTTTTCAATCCTTTCACTCTCACTGATGCCAACGCGCATTTTTTTCCAGGGGCCGATATCGCGCCTGGATTGTTGACAATATTTCTGTAATATTTCAAAAATTAAGCTGTATTTCCTTTTGAAAATTATATATTGGTTTATTGCTTGAAAAGCTTCCGAATTTTAAAGTGGCGTAAGAACTGAATCATTATTGTATTTGTCAACAAACTCTTGTCTTATGTAATGCCGGCAACGCGTTAATTATAGTATCTATTAATTACGAAAAGTAAAGTGTGAGTTTTATTAAACTCCAGCTTTACGTGCTGAAAATTTTGGATCTGTCCTCTGTCCAGCCATTTATGAACCACCTAACGATGACACATCCTGCACGACATGCCTCGAATATTTTTATCGGAAAGATACGTTGTTCGTGAAAACTTGTTACATTCACGATCAAATCTAAGGTGTGACAAATAAATGAATAAAACGAATATTACAACTATTAAAACTATTAAACCGAATACAAGGAACAACTCCAAAACATTCGAGATAATCTAAGGTAATAAAATAATATATCTTAAAACTATTTTGTAATTTTTTGCAAACCTATTTTATGACCCTTCTGTTAAGCCGTCCTATTGTTTAACTGGATATTCTGCAGTTGCAACAGTTGCGCTACCAATAAACAAAAAGCTCTGATAACATTGCATGAACTGCGACAAGTATTGGTTTAAATACTACTGTATTTGTGCTATTTCATTAAAGACAGATATATGAAATTGGTTCACTAATGTTTCACCAAAACACAGTTGTAAATTTTTTAGTTTACAACCAACGTTTCGTATACTTACTATTTATTTCACCAACAACTTATTCCGATTTTTTTTTATTTTATAAACACTCGCTTTACAAACATTTATTTAGCAAATCTTTACACATTTTCATTTATACATTTTTCATTTAATAATAAATTATTTTGGAAAAATCACATATCCTCTAAATATCATTTTTAAATTAAAAAAAAAAACTTAATTGGTTCAATCTATTTACAATTGCCATTTGGCTAAAACGATTTACAGGCAAGTACTGAAGATCTTTAAAGTTACTAAAGTATTTTTTTTCTATATAATATTCTAGTCGTTTTTGGCCATCGATTTGTTTAAAAATATTTAACCTAATCTAACTAGTTCGATTCCGGATAGCCTACATTTTTTTTTCTATTAGTACAATTCGTTTTGTGGCATTTAATTATTTTTAACCGACGAAACGAAAAGGAGGAGGTTCTCAAGTCGACACGTATATTTTTTTTTTATTTTTTTTTATGTATGACCACGCATATCTTTTTACAGAATAGTCCGAATTGAACGATTCTTTTTTTATTGGAGAGGGTATACCTCGAAGTTGGTCCCATATAAATTGTATTAACTTTGCTTGGGTACTTTTTGAGTTAGCTTCAATAATACGTATTTTTCCCACTTAGTCTATGTGGATGATATTCTAATATTTTTTCCAGCCACTGTTATTTTTTACAAAGCAGATCGTGATATTCGAATTTGTGTGGGGTAGGTACCACAACTAAAAACTGAAAAATAAAAAACTTTTTACAAAAAAGACAACCGACTTCCAAAAAAAACTTTAAGTGAATAACTTTAATTTCGGAAGACACGAAAATCCAAAACCAAAGACAGGGTATACCTCGAAGTTGATCCCATGTAAAATTGAAAACTACAATCCACAACTAAGGGTAGAAAAATTGGGGTTCATTGATTTTGCACCGACTGAATTTTCAACTGTGAACCGATTCTGCTGAAACGCACACAAATAATGTTGTTCTGATGAACTATATAATAAAGACCTGGAGTTGATCTGACGATGGAGACGGAAGACAGTCGCGAGAGCTCCTCAGGAGTTTGGGTTTATGTCATTCATTTTGATGAGAACTTTAGACCTGGCTGGGGTATGACTGTCATCGAGGGTCTGACGATGGAGACGGAAGGCTGTTGAGGGAGTTCCTAGTTGAGGAAAATAATAACAATATTAAAGCGATATTTATAAATACTGGTATTCAGCTGCATCCGGTTAGACTGGAATTATAGGAAGGCTAGGCAGATTGATTGATTAAAGCGATTGAAATGCAAGTTTCACGAGAAATAAAAATCGGTCGATATATACCGGATTAAATCATGTAAAAATTACTATAAATAATTTATTATTCAGGGTTGCTACAAACATCAGTCTTCGAGCCTATTGCTGATTTGTAAGTAGACCTCTCCATCTCTGCATTTCGGCCAAAGCTCGTTCATCGTGAGGTTTGTTTAATACCTTCTTATCGGGTTCTAAGGCAGATATATCCTCGGGTGTTTTTAGTCTAGTCAGTGCCAAATATGCCTGCCCTTTGGCGAAGACTTTTTTACCGAGGTCGATTACGGCTTTATCAAGGGTCGTTACTTGTAATTTGTGTACCGTAACGGCCTAGCACAAAATTAACGGCAACATCCTACGCTCAATATCACCATAAACCTTCGTGCCCTGAAAAGTTGCAACTACTGGAGGTATAGCAACACAACCATCGCTATCTTTCAGTCTGCTTCCTATGCTTTCATCGTCAAATTTTACTAAAATACAATCCGCTAATTCTCCTTCCTCTAGTTGATCCCTGCGCAGTGATGGCCATTTAGTTTTTTTCACAATACCCATTGCACCATTGACGAGGCCCTCAGATACTGATATGTTACGTCTCAGCATAACACGGGATTCGGTAGCTAATTTTACCTCAGATAAAAGGCTACCACAACTGTTCACATCTTTTGGAACTACATTATCTGGAGGTTTCTTTCCATAGGTAGCAACTTCACGAGACTCATCTATGGAACGAATTGTATAAATGCAATAGTGTTTTGAATTCATAGCTGTCATCTTACTATTGTACTCGTCAATCTGCTTGACGGTAGGGAATATTCAAACAACAACACCATCCTTTAACTCTTCACCTAAAGCTACCCTTCGCCTTTGACAGAGCAGTTCCATTGAACGGTTGTCAATTCGCCTACGCGTAGATTGTTTAACAGGTCAACGAATTCGACGTCATTTCGTTGTCTCTATGATAATGGTTAATTACCAGAATGAAAATGAGTGCCATAAATTAACTTCTGCAGCATCCCAAAGTGGTTGTGCAAAGCACCAATTTTACAGGGGGCAGTTGCATGATGTCGTCAAAGAGAATAATATTTATACCTCAAAATAACTTATCGTTGTTTTTAAACTCCTGTAGCCGCAAATGAATTACTCAAACTCTCCGCTCTGGATAACGACAGTATTAAAAAAAAAAAAAAAAATGCTGTTTAATTTGATTAAAACTTAAAAATTATAATAATAATAATAATTCGTTTATTTTCAGACAAAGTCCGTCATATAAATTAATAACATATACACACACAAGTATAAGTAGTTATTAAGTATTTATCTAACATTGTATTATTCCCATTTATTCATAAACGTTGGTTTAACGTCAAAAGTGTATAGTTAAACAGTCGTTAATCATTACATAACTTTAAACAACGTTTATAAATAAACCTAATATAATAGGTACCACGATATATGACCGAGGCAAATATGTATTTTAAAGAATAATCAAAAAAATTGGTAGGTAGTAGATTTTAGCTACATCAATAAATGGTAAGTCAAAAGCGAAAAATAAAAAACTTTTTTACAAAAAATTAAACCGACGAAAAAAATAACTGAAAAGCAAAAAATAAAAAATATACCTTTTAGTGTAAGTAAGTTCCTAAACTAATTTACGTAACAAACTTTGAGTCGGCGCCATCACACATTCAACGAAGATTCATCAAGCTGCCATTATGCGCTATAATTATTTGTAATTAATCAATTTGTTTGTTGGTTTGTTTGGCGCCGACTCAAAGTTTGTTACGTAAATTAGTTTAGGAACTTACTTACACTAAAAGGTATATTTTTTATTTTTTGCTTTTCAGTTATTTTTTTCGTCGGTTTATTAAAGTATAATTTTTGTTGATTTACAAATTAAAATTACCCTTTTGCCTATTTAATGAGTTCCATTTTTAGGAAATTGCGTAATAATAGAAGATGTAAAATGCTTTTATTCCAAACATTGTTTTATGAGATAACATGAGAAAAAAAATATCGGATAATTATTTTCTGAAAAGAATTATTTGGCAAACTTTTTGTTGAATAATGATGAAATGACAAATCATGTTTTTGCCAATCGTTGCTTGTGAAATAAAACTTTGGGTTAAACATGTAGTATCGTTTGGCAGGAGGAGGGGAGAGAGGGGGATAGGGGGCGGTGGGGTGGGTGCCCCCTATCCCTTGGAACCACTCCCATGAAAATGTAACACACCGTTCTTGAGAAAAATAAATTATTGTAACCTCAAAACACATTAAAGTTGCTTCTGCAACTGTTCCGGCCCAGCACTGCCAGCTATGATAATAACACGTGGTTTAAAAAAAAATAACCACCTTCACCTTCTAACCTAACCTGTCCGAGTCGGGGTGCCCCAAATCCCGAGCTCGCTTCGCTCTTGCATCCTTAATTCCGGATCTGCCCCAGAAGGAATTTCAGGGCCTAAATAAATATAAAAATCTGGGGCGTATCCAGGATCTAAATTATGTCATATAATGAAATATGCATAAAAAGTATTCAAATCATTCAATATACGTATTTATTTCCTAATGAATGTGAAGCAAAACATTTTAGTATGTTGACATTACGTAAAACGAAACGTTCAAAAGACAAAATGTCAAAAATAACAAATTATTGCAATTTTTTTACGATTTTGTTTTATTTTTTTCACACCATCACCATTTTATCTCTGCAACTCAAGGGCCTATATGTCGTTAAATTGCTTAGCAAGATCCGCCGTTATGTCGAACCTACTGCAACATTTATTTTGAAACTAGCTGCTGCCCGCGGCTTCGCCCGCGTGAGTGTCGGAAATTACCCCATACATCCCCATGGGTTTTAAGTATAAATATTGAGTTTCGAGTTAATCGGACAGCGCGTTAAAATTCTTCCATACAAACACTGACACCCCCCAATCCCCCTTTAGGGGGTAATTTAGACGAAGGAGGAGGCGGAGCGCGTGATGGAGAGGCAAAGTTCGCGCCCTCACGCGCCTAGCCGCCGTAGGAGACGCCCTGGGCGTCGGGACTCCTTGGACGATTCCCGGCCACCGTAGGCGCGGGCTTGCGGGCGGTGAGCAATGGGTAGCTCGCCCCCGATAAGGACCAGGCCCGGGTCGACGGCGCGTCGTGTTCCACGCGCGCCTCAAAGAGATGTCAGCAAAACTGACGGGGTCCGCTAGGACCGTTGCCCGCCGGGGTTGCCGGTAGTCCTAAGGGGAAACCGTGGCCCCTGGCATGGCAAGGGAAGGAACACGGGTGGGTTTTAGTCAGTAAAAGTCTGACACGCCCTCCCGCTCCGCCCAGAGCGGGAGAAGTCATTGGATGATTTCCCACCCAAAAAAAAAAAAAAGAAAAAAAAAAAAAAAAAAAAGGGGGTAATTTAGAAAAACAAAAAACTACAAACTTTATAATTTATTTAGATAACTATTCGTGCGAAGTTTCGTGTTTATTACCTCAAGGAATAAGATTTTTCATACAAACTTTCATCCCTTATTTTACCCCCTTAGGGGTTGAATTTCGAAAAATCCTGATACACGTTATTCTTAATTTTTGGGTTTAAGTATAAATATTGAGTTTCGAGTTAATCGGACAGCGCGTTAAAATTCTTCCATACAAACTTTGACACCCCCCAACCGTAGGATAGGATACTTTTCCGGGATAAAAAGTACCCAGTGTGGTGCCCAGGATATTAAAGAATAATTATACCAAGTTTCATCGTAATCGAACCGGTAGTTTTTGCGTGATACTTGAACAAACAGACAGACAGACAGACAGACAGACAGACAGACAGACAGACAGACAGACAAAAAAAAAATTAATCACACTTTTGGGTTCGGTGTCGGTCTAGTAACACCCCCTGCCATTTATTTTTTTGATATTTTCAATGTACAGAATTTTCACTTCTACAGATTTATTATAAGTATAGATAAATATATGTTAAAGTTGAGGATTCATGTTAGCGACTATGTTAGCCGATTTCATAAAAATTTCTCGAAAGAAAAAAAATGTGTACCAGTTCAACGAATTTAAAAACGAAATTATGAAAGAAATTGTTGGAATATTACAGGAATCCGGTAAAAATCAGAACGAAAACATAAAAACTATAAGCAAGAATATTTCTTCTATAAATGAAACACTGCAAAACATGAAAATAACAACCGAACAACTAGTAGCAGAAAATAATAGTCTTAAAACGCAAATTACTGCACTATCAGACACTGTTAAAGAAAACGAAGAAAAAATTGCATCCCTCCAAACTAACTTTCACCTGCTTAAATCTGACTCTGCAACACCAACACTTACACAGGAAACACCACAAACTATTTATGAGGGTCTTTTTGAAGAATTCCAGGATCGGGCAGAACGAAGTAAAAATATTATTATAGTGGGTATTCCTGAGAAACATATTGATAATATCGAAGAGAGGCGAGAAACAGAAAGGTATGAGGCAGCTAAAATTATAAGCACCAAATATCCAGATTGCCCTAGAGCTGAAAGAGTGCTACGAGTCGGGAAATATGACGGCAAGAAAATACGCCCAGTGAAAATATCTCTTTGCTCCCAAGAAATAGCGAAAACTATATTGCGAAATAAAGTTAACCTGAAAGTAGATGGCGTCCGAATTTACTCTGATCAGACTCCTCAGCAACAAAAGTTTATGAAAAACCTTAGAACCGAACTACAACTGAGAAAAGATAATGGAGAAAAGGATTTAATAATAAAGTTCTCAAAGATTGTAAAAGAACAGTCAAAAAACTAAGTGACACGAAAGAACTAGTAAATAAGCGAAACTCAATAACATACGAACTAACAAATAGCTATGCAAATATCACGACTACAACTAAATCAATGAGGTTTCTATACGCAGATGTTCGCAATATTGTTGCACCAGGTAAACTAGATGAAATACAATGTATTATACGAACGTTTAAATGTACTATACATGTAATATTATTGGTTGAAACATGGATAAAGAATGAAAATGAGGCCTTAAGGCAAAAAATACCAAATTATACCCACTATTACAACTATAGAACATCTTTAAGGGGTGGTGGTGTGTCAGTTTATGTGCATAACGAACTAAAACACGAATTGATAGAAGGACAATGCGAAGATAATAATCATTACTTATGGATACACCTGGAAAAACTTTCTCTAGACATTGGAGTAGTGTACAAACAACCTGCATCAAATATACAAAAATTTCTTGAAACATATACAAGTAACCTACTCAAAAGAAAAAGAACTATCATATTTGGAGACCTAAACTTGAATTTGCTAAGCAAAGAAAAATCTATTAAGGAATACAAGACCGTGTTAAAGGAAAATGGAATAAGAATACTAAATAAAATTGATAAAATGTACTGCACGCGCATTACTAAAACTTCAAAGACAATATTAGATCATGTATGTACAACCCTAAAAGAGAATACTTTCCACATGGCTTTAGTAGAAAGCGCCATGTCAGATCACAAGCAAATCTACTTTGAGGTAAACAGAATCACACCGGAAAAACCCAAAAAAGTTACATACGAAGCTATTAATTACGACAACCTATACAAAACTATAAAAGACAGTACTTTATCTGACATCCACAATGAATTCACAACGCTGGAAACTTATCTAATGAATGCTATTTCTAAAAATAAAATAAAAAAAACTAAAATATTAAATCCGCCAAGACAAGATTGGATCAACAAACAACTGATTACATCTATAAACAAAAGGAATATTCTTTGGCATAAATTGAAACATTCATCACCTGAAGACGTAAACCTAGAAGAAGAGTTCCTGCAGCAGAAGAATATAGTATATCAAGAAATTCAATCAACAAAGAATCAATACTATTACAGAGCTTTCAAAGCTTGTGAAAAGCCAATAACAAAACGAAAAAACTAAAATTAAACACTCCATCAGGCCAAATAACAGACGCTAAGGCAATCAGTGAGTGCTTCAATCTATTCTTCTCAAATATAGGTGCAGAGCTTGCTAATAAAATTCCAAAATCATATCATAATAATCAAGCTTTACAAGTATCACTTAACCAAAAAGACAATACCGCCAACTTAACACAATTTAAACCTGCTACTGTTACTGAGATACTTAAAACAATCGAAAATTTAGATTCAAACACAAGTGCTGGTATCGACGAAATAAATACAAAAATTATAAAATGTATTAAGGATCAAATCGTGGAAAATTTAACTCAGTGTATCAATAAGTGTTTAAAAGAAGGAAAGTTTCCGGAATCCTTGAAAGTTGCAAAAGTCAGTCCTATTTTCAAGTCAGGCAACAAAATGGATCCCGGTAATTACCGACCGATATCAGTATTACCAATATTGTCAAAGGTGTTTGAAAAAATATTACATAGTCGACTGAGTGAATTTCTTGCAACACAAAATTTTTTATACGAAAAACAATATGGGTTTCGACCAAAGTCAAATACTATCACAGCTGTAACCGATCTAGTAACAAAAATTAAATCCAATATTGACAATAAGAAAATTACACTAGGGGTGTTTGTAGATTTAAAAATTAAACCGACGAAAAAAATAACTGAAAAGCAAAAAATAAAAAATATACCTTTTAGTGTAAGTAAGTTCCTAAACTAATTTACGTAACAAACTTTGAGTCGGCGCCAAACAAACCAACAAACAAATTGATTAATTACAAATAATTATAGCGCATAATGGCAGCTTGATGAATCTTCGTTGAATGTGTGATGGCGCCGACTCAAAGTTTGTTACGTAAATTAGTTTAGGAACTTACTTACACTAAAAGGTATATTTTTTATTTTTTGCTTTTCAGTTATTTTTTTCGTCGGTTTAATTTTTTGTAAAAAAGTTTTTTATTTTTCGCTTTTGACTTACCATTTATTGATGTAGCTAAAATCTACTACCTACCAATTTTTTTGATTATTCTTTAAAATACATATTTGCCTCGGTCATATATCGTGGTACCTATTATATTAGGTTTATTTATAAACGTTGTTTAAAGTTATGTAATGATTAGCGACTGTTTAACTATACACTTTTGACGTTAAACCAACGTTTATGAATAAATGGGAATAATACAATGTTAGATAAATACTTAATAACTACTTATACTTGTGTGTGTATATGTTATTAATTTATATGACGGACTTTGTCTGAAAATAAACGAATTATTATTATTATTATAATTTTTAAGTTTTAATCAAATTAAACAGCATTTTTTTTTTTTTTTTTAATACTGTCGTTATCCAGAGCGGAGAGTTTGAGTAATTCATTTGCGGCTACAGGAGTTTAAAAACAACGATAAGTTATTTTGAGGTATAAATATTATTCTCTTTGACGACATCATGCAACTGCCCCCTGTAAAATTGGTGCTTTGCACAACCACTTTGGGATGCTGCAGAAGTTAATTTATGGCACTCATTTTCATTCTGGTAATTAACCATTATCATAGAGACAACGAAATGACGTCGAATTCGTTGACCTGTTAAACAATCTACGCGTAGGCGAATTGACAACCGTTCAATGGAACTGCTCTGTCAAAGGCGAAGGGTAGCTTTAGGTGAAGAGTTAAAGGATGGTGTTGTTGTTTGAATATTCCCTACCGTCAAGCAGATTGACGAGTACAATAGTAAGATGACAGCTATGAATTCAAAACACTATTGCATTTATACAATTCGTTCCATAGATGAGTCTCGTGAAGTTGCTACCTATGGAAAGAAACCTCCAGATAATGTAGTTCCAAAAGATGTGAACAGTTGTGGTAGCCTTTTATCTGAGGTAAAATTAGCTACCGAATCCCGTGTTATGCTGAGACGTAACATATCAGTATCTGAGGGCCTCGTCAATGGTGCAATGGGTATTGTGAAAAAAACTAAATGGCCATCACTGCGCAGGGATCAACTAGAGGAAGGAGAATTAGCGGATTGTATTTTAGTAAAATTTGACGATGAAAGCATAGGAAGCAGACTGAAAGATAGCGATGGTTGTGTTGCTATACCTCCAGTAGTTGCAACTTTTCAGGGCACGAAGGTTTATGGTGATATTGAGCGTAGGATGTTGCCGTTAATTTTGTGCTGGGCCGTTACGGTACACAAATTACAAGTAACGACCCTTGATAAAGCCGTAATCGACCTCGGTAAAAAAGTCTTCGCCAAAGGGCAGGCATATTTGGCACTGACTAGACTAAAAACACCCGAGGATATATCTGCCTTAGAACCCGATAAGAAGGTATTAAACAAACCTCACGATGAACGAGCTTTGGCCGAAATGCAGAGATGGAGAGGTCTACTTACAAATCAGCAATAGGCTCGAAGACTGATGTTTGTAGCAACCCTGAATAATAAATTATTTATAGTAATTTTTACATGATTTAATCCGGTATATATCGACCGATTTTTATTTCTCGTGAAACTTGCATTTCAATCGCTTTAATCAATCAATCTGCCTAGCCTTCCTATAATTCCAGTCTAACCGGATGCAGCTGAATACCAGTATTTATAAATATCGCTTTAATATTGTTATTATTTTCCTCAACTAGGAACTCCCTCAACAGCCTTCCGTCTCCATCGTCAGACCCTCGATGACAGTCATACCCCAGCCAGGTCTAAAGTTCTCATCAAAATGAATGACATAAACCCAAACTCCTGAGGAGCTCTCGCGACTGTCTTCCGTCTCCATCGTCAGATCAACTCCAGGTCTTTATTATATAGTTCATCAGAACAACATTATTTGTGTGCGTTTCAGCAGAATCGGTTCACAGTTGAAAATTCAGTCGGTGCAAAATCAATGAACCCCAATTTTTCTACCCTTAGTTGTGGATTGTAGTTTTCAATTTTACATGGGATCAACTTCGAGGTATACCCTGTCTTTGGTTTTGGATTTTCGTGTCTTCCGAAATTAAAGTTATTCACTTAAAGTTTTTTTTGGAAGTCGGTTGTCTTTTTTGTAAAAAGTTTTTTATTTTTCAGTTTTTAGTTGTGGTACCTACCCCACACAAATTCGAATATCACGATCTGCTTTGTAAAAAATAACAGTGGCTGGAAAAAATATTAGAATATCATCCACATAGACTAAGTGGGAAAAATACGTATTATTGAAGCTAACTCAAAAAGTACCCAAGCAAAGTTAATACAATTTATATGGGACCAACTTCGAGGTATACCCACTCCAATAAAAAAAGAATCGTTCAATTCGGACTATTCTGTAAAAAGATATGCGTGGTCATACATAAAAAAAAAAAAAAAAAAAAATATACGTGTCGACTTGAGAACCTCCTCCTTTTCGTTTCGTCGGTTAAAAAAAGCATTTGACACTGTTAGTCACGAAATACTTTTGTTGAAACTAAATCACCTTGGTGTCACAGGTTCTGCTTACAAAATGTTTAGATCGTACCTCACTAACAGATATCAGATTGTAAAAATCGGTGAAACCCAAAGTGAACCTCAACTGATTACTTACGGCGTTCCTCAGGGCTCCATCCTTGGTCCGTTATTGTTCTTAATCTACATAAATAACATCCATGAAATCGGCCTAAAAGGGGATATTGCACTGTACGCTGACGATACGAGTCTATTTTACAAGGGTGCCTCAATTTGCTCAATCATAGAACAAGCTCAGCATGATCTAAACGTCCTGCACACTTGGCTTAAATCAAACTTGCTTACAATAAACGTAGCTAAAACAAATTATATTATGTTCACTGCCAAAAACAAAAACATTGGTCCGTATAATAACTTACACATCGATGGTCAAGTACTGAATAGAGTGCATAAAGAAAAATATCTTGGTCTTATACTTGACGATCAATTAACATGGAAACCGCATATAGAATATGTTAAGAATAAGCTCACATCACTAACAGGTGCACTACTTGGCATAGCGCGATGTCTGCCTAGACAGGTACGTTACAGTATATACAACTCCATGGTCAAGTCTCACATAGACTATTTGATTGAGGTTTGGGAAACTGCTGCCAATACAAACCTAAAAGTACTACAAGTTGCTCAAAATAAAATAATTAAAACACTATTTAGATACAACTACTTAACACCTACTGAAAAAATTTAGAAAGAAACAAAAGTTATGAACCTATTTCAAATATATAAGTATAACACATGTCTACTTGTCAGGAAAATACTAACTAGAGACATACACTCGCAGATAATATTTACAAAGAGGGTACAAACTTACAAAATTTTAACAAGACAGGCTAACGATATCTGCTTATCTCAGCCTAGGACTAAGTATGGGAAAAGGAACATCATGTATGAAGGGGCCAACTTTTATAATAAACTGCCTAAGGACATAAAAGAAATTTAATCGTTTAACATCTACAAGAAAACTCTAAGAAACTACATACTAAAAGATCAAACCCGGGATAGCGAATAAAAAAAAAAAAAAAAAAAAAAAAAAAAAAAAAAAAAAAAAAAAAAAAAAAAACATTATTACATAAATAAATATAATAATTATCTACTCAAAATATACACAATAAATTCTGCACTGTGGTGTAGGCCTTAGTAAATACGCTACAATCGTCAACATGCACCTTACCCGCATCCTTTGATATTCTGCTGTTCCTAGTGTAAAACTACCTTCTTCTGATTTATTTAATTTGATAGGACACTATCTACTATTAAGTCAAATTGTAATTGAGGATAATTACGTACCTACTATGTGTATCTATATTTTATTTTTAAGCTACGTTTGATGGCGCACAACTTTGTTTATACTAATTTATGTTTTCTCTATAAGTGAATTGTAATTCTTTTGAGGAAATAAATATCTTTAACCATAACAATTTATATTAATAACTCGAAAAATATGCATTACCTTTTAATAAGAGTGGTAGCGTTATAATCGTGGACCCAACCTCTACCAACTTTGACCACTTTTACCTCCTTACAACTGCCAAACGATACTAGATCCAACCCTTCAATAGAATGAATTGCACAAGTAACAAGAAAAAAACGTCTATAAAAACATTTTATACCTTTACGCAGTGCCCGTCAACGCGCCTAGCTTGTTCGCTGCATTTTGTATGGCAGCATCGCCTAAGACATCGTGTAAATTGGGGAGGCAGAGATAGTGTCAATAAATAACTAAAAGACAGAATTAGACAAAATAAGATTTTGTTAAACATTTTCTTATTCCAAATTATTATAAATGTTTGTTGAACGTTGATACTAATTTAATATAGCAATTAAATACTAATTTAATTATTTAATTATTACATTTTCTAAACCGAACAGAAAATATGAATACTTGTCAACAATAATAATTCATAAAGAGCTCACGCTGGCAGTGCCAATTAAAAAAACATCTCACAAACAATAGAGAATAGCACGCCCCTGTGTGCGTGACACTTCTGTACATCATTATAATAATACGAACTTTTACGAACACTACTAAAATACGCTTCGTGCATCCTATTGGTCAAAATACATGCATTGGGCGATCGAGTCGTGAGCCGTGCTATGCGATTATAGCCTTAAAGGTGAGCATGCGGAACATTGGTCGATAGTACATTGTAACGAGAAATGGAGCGTGCGTTCAGGGAGTAAAATGGAACACGCATGACCTGCAGAAAACCATTCGCAGGGTTCAACGACCTTAGTGCACGATCTTGTCTCAAGTCGAACGCACGCTCCACACTCTCCCAAAATTTAGACTTCCTCAAAGTCCTAGATCCTTCTCGCTAGCTTAATTCCATATTCTGTACTGTATGTTTTGTGTGTAGATCTTGTCCTTGCCTCTATTATCGTTCTATGTAACTTATGTGTAAAAGGCAGTGCCGAGGTAGGCAGAAATACAAGTCGTTATAATTTTGAATTTGTTTTTATTAAACGCTACCCCGTAACACTTCAACTATTTAGCTCCAACTGAGCAGTTATTAGCAGGGTTGTCTAATAATATCTTAGAACAAAGAGAGCTATTAAGAGGGTTTATCCTGAAAGTTGGCAACGTCGCAAATAGATGTCAAATATTTCGCTGTTTTGATTAATTTGATAATATTTCTGTATGGAAATAAGAAATGTGGCTAACCAATTGACTAGAATATTGATTATGAAATGCAATAATTAATATCGTAACACCGAATAGTTAGTTTTAGATGTAAAAAAAGTATTTGGTAACTTTCCAAATGCCTTTTTTTCACCTAAAACGGGTACAACATCAAATTCAATGTTATAATTGCAATTCATTATTAATATTCTAGTCAATTGGTTAGCCACATTTCTTATTTCCATACAGTATTATTTCCAAATTAATCGAAACAGGTAAATATTTGACAGCTATTTACGACGTTGCCAACTTTTAGGATGCACCCTCTTAAAGTCAGGACTACAGCAATTGCTTGACTGGGCATCGTCAAACCCAAATAATTTAAATATAAACACACTCTTTGAAAAGATTTCTAGTACTTTTGGTCCAGGGTCCCCGTCATATAAAAATTCTGAGACTGCAATGCAGATTGTGTGTGGGAAAAGGGCAGAATGCATAGAAATTAGACGGGGCCGCATTTTAAAAGAAATAGCTAATCCAAACTTAAAAGCAACATTATATAATGTTCCTCCCAGTCAGGAACACCTGTTTAGCCGAGAGGCTTTACATCCTATTATAGCTTCATTAGGTGGTCTCAGGTTTGGCTTAACACTCCAGGTTACATTAGGGAGAAAAAAGGTTTTAACACACCTCATTTTCAAAACAAAAGACATCATGGACCTTACAAAACACAGAACAAAGATTACAAGTCAGAAAAGAAACATAACCAAAAATTTAAAAAGAATCAGCCCTTTCATAAAAATTACACAGCAAATAACACACCCCCCAACAACAATAATAAACATACCTGACTATCAAACGAAAACCTTCAGAGGGGGTTGTCTAAAGGACCATGCCCATTTATGGCAACAACAGGGAGCAAACAATTATATTTTGAAATTAATAACAGGTGGCCGTATTCCATTTTTAAAGAAACCTCCCCTTCGGTATCTAGACAAACATGTGTTAAAAAAGTTTGCAACAAAGACAACAAAAGACATGACAGACATGATCTTTCACTTAAAACAAAAGAAAATATTAGAAACACCACCAATCCTCAATCCGGGCTTTCTATGTCGAATGTTCTTAGTAAAAAAGTCAGACGGAGCGCTACGTCCCATCTTCGACCTCAGAGGCCTCAACTCGTATGTGTCAGTGAAACATTTCCAGTTAATTTCACAAACAGATGTAGCCAATTTCTTGCAGACAAACGATTGGTTAGTGAAAATAGACATTCACCAGGCCTATTTTCATTTACCAATTGCGGAAACACACAGGAGGTTCCTCCGTGTGATTTACAACAACGAAGTGCTGCAATTAACAGCCCTACCATTTGGCCTATCGTCGGCTCCAAAAATGTTTGCCACAGTAACAAATTGGATTGCGGAAATCCTACGAGCACAAGGTTTCCGCATAATTGTGTATTTGGACGATTTTTGCCTGGTGAATCAGGATCGTACAATACTGGTTTCTCGGGTTGGGGAAACACTGAGAACATTGGAAACCTTGGGATGGCACATAAATTATCACAAGTCTACTCTGGAGCCCACTCAAGAAGTAGAATATCTTGGCCTTGTATGGAACACCCCGCAAAACTGTGTAAAAATTCCTTCCAAAAAGATAATAAAGATAAAACTAATCATTTCCAAAGTGTTGAGCAATGGAAACAGTTCTCTGCGAGAAGCTCAGAGTTTATTAGGTTTGCTGAACTTTGCAAATTACGCAGTATCAGGGAGTTGACTACATTGCCGCAGAATGCAACTGTTTCTAAAAGTATTCAATCAAAACAGACTACGCGAAAGAAGACATCTTCCTCTGCCTGTTCAACAAGACCTAAGATGGTGGATAAAAGCCATAGACTACAGGTCCACACCAATAGTCAAGAAAAGTGTGACTCACTTCTTGACCACGGATGCAGCAGACTCAGGGTGGGGAGCTCAACTAAACAGCACTTACCTATCAGGAAAGTGGACCCTATTCCAAAAACCCTGGCATTCAAACATGAAAGAAATGTATGCTGTATTTGCAACCATAAACAGTCAGCGGATGACTCTACTAGGTGCACACCTACATATCCAGTCGGACAACAGGACTCTTGTTGCGTACCTCAGAAACGAGGGGGGGACACATTCCCTCGCACTACTAAGGCTGACAACCAGGCTCCTAAAACTTTTTTTTTTTTTTTTTTAAACGTTGCCCCACACTAGGAATTTCTCCTGTATCGTGGGTGCGTTTACAAACATTTAAACTGACATACACAAACAGCCAGACCCGGAACAACTACATGTAGGTCATACAAATATTTGTTCCGTGCGGGAATCGAACCCGCGACACGCAGCGCAGCAGTCAATCGCTTAACCACTACGCCAACCGTGCCGTCAAACTTGCAGAGCAATTTAATTTAACTCTCTCAGCCACTTACCTCCCGGGGAGTCTAAACGGAATTGCGGATCGCCTATTAAGGGGTCGCGATGTACCGGAGTGGCATCTTCTGCCCCAAGCCACAGAGGCTATATTCAAACTGTGGGGCGTCCCGGACGTAGATCTATTCGCGTCAAGAGAATCGGCTGTCGTACCAAAGTACGTAACAATGGATTCCAGAGACTGTTACGCAGTTTACTGCAACGCCTTCAGCCGTCAATGGGACTATCAGCTGTGCTGGGCATTTCCCCCACCCAGCTTAGTACCAAGAGTACTGACTCATTTGAACAGTGCAAAAGGAATATACATCCTAATAGCACCAGAGTGGACCAAATGTTTCTGGCTACCCGACCTGCGAGCGAGAGCCATAGCAGAGCCACTTCCGATAAAGAACCTACGGAAGGTCTTAATAGATCGGACTACAGGCAACTGCCCTGCACAAGTGGACAAGTTGACTCTCCTTGCCTGGAAAATTGGGGGTGGGCCGACAAAGTCGCTCACTGGACTGTAGAGGAACAAAACTTATTAAAAAGTAGCTGGCGGACATCTACTTTAACAACCTATAATGCCCCCATTAAAAGATGGTTATCCTGGTGTAACACTAATAAAATTAACCCAAAAGCACCTGAAGGCCAGCAAGTTGCTAGATTTTTGGCAAAATTATTTTTAGAAGACAAACTAGCTTATAGCACTATTCTCCTGCATAAATCAGCTGTCTCAACTTACTGTGCAACATCAGAGTTTTTCATCATCATCAGCAAGTTTTAAAAGCCATTTCTCTTGCAAAGCCAGCAGTACAAAAACTACCAATAGGGGACACTGCAATATTATTTAATTGGCTTAAAACTTCAACAAATTCTCGTTCTTTATTTGAAATAGCTAGGCGAACAGCTTTAATACTCTTGCTAGCCTCGGGTCGTAGGATCCATGATCTCACATTACTAGAAAATAGTCCTGAAAGTCTTATTTCTACGGAAGATAAAATTAGTCTTTGGCCAAAGTTTGGTTCAAAGACAGATTCAAAGACACACAGACGGTCAGGTTGGTTGTTGCGGAGACACCCAGACCATAATGTCTGCCCTATCAAACACATTAATAACCTTATAGAAATATCTGAAGATAGAAGAAGCACAGATAGGACTGTCACAAATTTATTTATTTCTCTAACAGGGAAATTAAAACCTGCTTCAAGAACAATGATGGCAGGTTGGATACGTAGTATTTTTAAAGATGCTAATATTGATGCTTCACCGGGCAGCATCAGGTCAGCTGTAGCCTCTAGAAGTTGGTTGGAGAATAGACCTGTACAAGAAATACTTGACAGGGGAAACTGGAAGAGTATTAAAACATTTCAAAAAAAAAATTGTCGTCCAGTAAACAAAGTTGATAATGCCAACTCCAATAATGATTTATTGCATTGAAATTTTTCTAATATTGATTAAATTTATAATAACCTTTTGAAAAATTTCAATTACCTATTCCTTGATATAGGTTTAATTTAGATTTAATTAATTAATGTTTGTTGATCTTTAAATAAATCACATTAAGTTCTTAAAAGTAATGTTATAGTTTTTGATTTATTGAGTTCTAATAAAACTGATTTATATTCTAGAACAGTATTATAATTCATTCATCATAGCGTTTATTTTTTCACCAGCAGATACCAAACAGGTCTTCAACTCAACACTGTGTGCTTTAGGAAAGCACATAATATTACTGTTTTGCATTCCAACAAAACATTTATGGTAAACAAAACAGGTATTATGTGTTGAATAAAGTACACAGTGTTGCAGCAATTCTCTTGCTGGTGAGCTGAAGACTCTATGACATTGACAGCTTCGTGACAAGCATCCTTCTCGATTAGAAAAGGACGCACACTGGTGAATGAGAGAGACAGGTATAAAACCATGGACAATTTGGTAAGTTTTAACCATAGATATCCAATTTAAGGCGAATTTACATCAGCTTTCTTCAACTCAACACTGTGTGCTTTATTCAACACAATACCTGTTTTGTTGGAATGCAAAACAGTAATATTATACAAACTCCAGGTTGACTACATTCGATTCCCAGTATATCCGAAGAAAGAGAACTTGTTAAAAAACGAGGAAGCTTCAAGGGACACTTAACTGCTTTCATCAATTACCTTCATGTGACAAGTGACAAGGAGTTAACCAGTTGTGAGGTCAAGGAATTGCAGTTACGAATTGGAAGAATTGAGTCTTTGTACGAGCATTACGATGAGGTACAGTTGCGATTAAAATGTCTGGTAGAAGATGTAAAAGCTCAATTCTCTGAGCGTACTGAATTTGAGTCACTATATTACAAAGCACTGTCTAGATCACAGGAGCTGTTATGTAAGTATAACAACGAAAATGAGTCGATGAGTAGTGAAAAATGTACCCGTATTAGTCAGCGTAAGCCTGTTAAGTTGCCCACAATACAGTTACCTAAATTTTATGGGAGTTTTAGCAATTGGTTGGAGTTCCGTGACACTTACAATAGCCTCATTCACTGTAACGATGAAATCGATCAAGTTAACAAATTCCATTATTTGCGAGCGTCCCTGGAAGGATCTGCTGCTGTAGTAATCCAGGCGATTGAGTTTTCCGCAAGCAATTACGATACAGCTTGGAAGCTAATTTGTGATCGTTTCGATAACAAAAGGTTGTTAGTACAAAATCATGTGTCATCCTTATTTAAATTGAATGCTATTGCAAAGGAGTCCTCTGTTGCGTTGAAAGGATTGATTGACCATCTTAATAAAAATCTTCGTGCGTTGGAATCGTTAGGTGAGCCCATCAAGTATTGGGACACTTTAGTGATATTTATAGTAACTCGGAAGCTGGATCAGTTAACTTATCGTGAGTGGGAGGAGCACAAAGGTCGTATAGACAAAGATAGCACAATAACATTTGCTGCACTCATTCAATTCATTCGATTTGCGCTGACTTGTTAGAAACATTAGAAACAGCACGAAATAACAATAATCCCACTCCCGTTAAGCCTAGTACAAATACTAATAAGATGAAATCTATGGTTATCTATACTTATAATAAATCTGTAGAAGTGAAAATTCTGTACATTGAAAATATCAAAAAAATAAATAGCAGGGGGTGTTACTAGACCAACACCGAACCCAAAAATTTGATTAAAAAAATTGTTGTCTGTCTGTCTGTCTGTTTGTTCAGGCATCACGCAAAAACTACCGGTTCCATTACGATGAAACTTGGTATAATTATTCTTTAATATCCTGGGCACCACACTGGGTACTTTTTATCCCGGAAAAGTATACTATCCTACTATGTATATTTATACCTATTAATAAAAAGACAAGTCCTGACTGACTGACTCATCAACACCCAGCCCAAACCCTTGGACCTAGAAAGCTGAAATTTCGCACAGAGGTTCCCTTTATAATGTAGGCAAGGAATAAGGAAGCATTTTTTGAAATTCAACCCCTAAGGGGGTCAAATAGGGGATGAAAGTTTGTATGAAAAATCTTATTCCTTGAGGTAATAAACATGAAACTCCGCACGAATAATTATCAAATAAATGAAAAAGTTTGTAATTTGTTGTTTTTCTAAATTACCCCCAAGGTTGGGGGGTGTCAAAGTTTGTATGGAAGAATTTTAACGCGCTGTCCGATTAACTCGAAATTCAATATTTATACTTAAACCTAAAAATTAAGAATAACGTGTATCAGGATTTTTCGAAATTCAACCCCTAAGGGGGTAAAATAAGGGATGAAAGTTTGTATGAAAAATCTTATTCCTTGAGGTAATAAACATGGAACTTCGCACGAATAGTTATCTAAATAAATTATAAAGTTTTTAGTTTTGAGTTTTTCTAAATTACCCCCTAAAGGGGGGTTGGGGGGTGTCAGTGTTTGTATGGAAGAATTTTAACGCGCTGTCCGATTAACTCGAAACTCAATATTTATACTTAAAACCCATGGGGATGTATGGGGTAATTTCCGACACTCACGCGGGCGAAGCCGCGGGCAGCAGCTGGTTTCTAATAATTCCAGCTCTGAATTAAGTAAGTTATGCCCGCACTGTAAAGCTGATCACGTTTTAAGTAGTTGTTCACAATTCCTTGCACTAAGCATAGACGCCCGACTCAAATTAATACCTAACTATAAGGTGTGCTATAACTGTTTTCGCAGGTCACTTTGCTAACCGATGCAAAAAGCCGGGATGCAATATATGTAAGCGCCGACATAACACTTTGATTCATTCGTCGGAGAATAAAGGTACGGCAAATTCTTGCAATAACGAAAACAAATCACACGGTAGCTCGTCCCATTCTGTATCAACATCATCACCCACTGACGCCGTGGCTAGCCCTGATGCGAATGCAAGTGCAGATAATTTAACTTTGTCCGCGGATCTCAGTTCGTTAAGTAGTGAGCGTAAACAACGCGCTGTGTTATTGTCCACCGCTCTTATCAAATTATGTGATCACGATGATCGTGAGCACATAGTGCGAACAATGCTTGATAGTGGTAGCACATCGTGTTTTATAACGGAACGATTATGTACACGGCTTAACTTAAATACTAGTCAGATAAATGGTTCGGTCTATGGCATTAATAACGTAAGTTCTCGTGTAGGCAAAACATGTCATGTGAAAATGACGTCATTAGACAATAGTTATGTTGCAAAGTTTTATTGTTTTGTTTTGCCATCATTAACGACTGTTGTGCCCTGTCGTGATGTCGACATTTCAGACTTGAATATTCCAGATAATATCTGTTTAGCTGACCCCACCTTTTACAAGCCTTCAGAAGTAGATGTCTTAATAGGAGCGGATCTTTTCTGGGACTTGGTTGGTTCACAGAGAATTAGACTAGGAGTAGGTAAGCCAGTGTTGTGTGAAACGTTATTAGGCTGGATTGTTTCTGGCCCTGTTACCTATAATAATGGTAAATTAACAAATAGCATTTCATGCAATTTAACTCAAACTGATTGCCCTAGTAATGGTGATTTAAATAAAATTCGCACTGATTTGGAAAAATTCTGGAATCTTGAAGAGATTAATTCATAATTCTCACATTATTTACCCGAGGAGAATTTGTGTGAAGAGCATAACGGTCATTTTTGTGTTCGTATTCCTGTTAAGCAAAATCCTTCTATTTTGGGAGAATCTTTCCAAAGGGCTTCTAAGTGTCTATACTCCCTAGAACGCAGTCTGAAGTCCAAGCCAGAGTTCGGTAAGTTGTATCGTGACTTCATGTCTGAATATGAGACTTTAGGACATATGACTGAAGAAAAGGATAATGACAGTCCCGGTGGATATTGTGGATATTTCATACCACACCACGGGGTACTGCGTGAATGTAGCACAACTACCAGGGCCAATCCGTGAAAAATTGAACGTACGAAAAAAGTACTGTCACAATATTTTACAAACAGTTTACAAGACCATCTCATACTCTATTGAATGCAGTTTTTTTTAATGTACAGTATAGCTCATTAACTTTCAGAAAAAAATATACTGGTGTCAATTGTTGTTAATTCAACTGATTAAAAATTAAAAATAAGAAGCAAAATACGTCATTTTTGCGTGTCACACCTGTCGCTAACTTTAACTAACTGAGGTTCATGGTTTTTTAAGATATATTTCAGTGTTTTTTGGGCGCTTTTACAGATTATTGTTTTTTTTTTAATTATAACATCAATTTTAATCATAAATCTTACTGTATTACAAAAAAAATCATGAAATATGATAATCAAATTAGCACCAAGGTGGACATTCCACTTTAGTCACTGCTGTTTTATTTGCTTTCAATAGTAAAAAAACTACCAAAACAAGTTATTTTATTATCATGGTAACATTATTGTGGTAGATCAGCCATTTCTTTTTACCCATCGGGCAGTTGTGACGCAGTGATCGGTGACGAAAGCCGTACTAACTACACGTAGTCGATTAAGAAGTCCACTATAGTCACAGCAATAACGTGATACCGATAAGTTCTTAAAACATTATTTTATTTGCGAATTATACTTAATGTATCTGCGAATGTCGTAAAAAAATGATTTCCTCTAAAAGAACAAGGAACATTGAGTGTCGTCGTCATTATTTATATGAAGCGGAGTTCGTCACGTCCATTTAGTGTAGTGAAATATTAGTGGAACAAGAAAATTGTCCATATTGTCCCCTTAGTAACGGTACAATTTTTCACGGATTGGCCCACCAAACTCCGTGTAGTTTTTAATGCAAGCTGTGCTACTTCTTCAGGAGTATCATTCAATGACGTGCAGATGGTGGGTCCTACAGTGCAGGACGATCTTATATCTATACTCCTTCAGTTTCGACAACACAAGTTCGTCTTGTCAGCTGATGTTGTGAAGATGTATAGATGTATATACGTCCACCCATCTGATAGGTACCTACAACAGGTTCTGTGGCGTGATAATGTATGCGATCCTGTTAAGGTTAATAAGTTGAATACCGTCACATGGTACGGCTAGTGCGCCATTTCTTGCTACACGTTGCCTTAAGCAAATAGGGATGGACTAACAGACCAATGCCACTAGATCACTTCGTGTTCTGTAGCCGAGCCATTCTCAGGTAGCAGAGATAGGATTGCTGACGTCATTAAGCATGACTTTTACGTTGATGACCTGTTGACTGGAGGTGATGATTTAAATGAAGTTATGTTTATCCGCACAGAGGTCACCAACGCACTAGCATCTGCTTGCATGCCGCTTAGAAAGTGGAGGTCTAACGTCCCTAAATTAGTCACTGTAGCTTCTCAGTCGTCATTGGATTTAGATATGGGATCTAATGAACCCAATAAGTTATTAGGGCTTGACTGGTTTTCTATTTCCGATGAATTTGGGTTTTCAAGTTTACCGTTTCCCTTTAAGGATTTGTTACAAAGCTTGATGTACTTTCTGCCATAGCACGTATTTTTGTTCCCCTAGGACTTTTATCTCCTTGTGTAGTCACAATGAAAATGTTTTTACAACGGATGTGGTTAGACAAGCTCTCCTGGGATGAGCCATTAACCCCGGCACTTAATGCTAGTTGGAATGCTATTGTCAAAGCATTGCCGCTTATCAATAATTATCGTGTTCCACGACTCGTTATATGTAATAAACTCAAACTCAAACTCAAAGCATTTATTTCAAATAAACCAATTACAGGTACTTTTGAATTGTCAAGGGGTCGGTCAGTCAGAAAGATGAAGCTAGTTGCCCATTCCAAAGCGTAGTAGGTTCCTATGGAGAAGAACGGGCAAGAAACTCCACGGACACTCTTTTAAATCAAAATATATGTTACAAAATATTTGTAACATCATTCATGTTGAAATTATACATGTGAGAACAATGTAAAAAGAAGTGCACGTTAAAAGCGTCCGTAATAAAAATATAGAAACAATTCAAAAATTAAAATAAGCCGTGGCAGCTAAGAGATGACCAGTCCCTACTGACGGCGCCCGTTCACGAACATGACGCATGGATCAGCACCATTTAGCTCAACCATTTTGAAGGGAACTTAACGATCCAACACACACGCCACCACCAGCGAGACATTTGAGTGAGCATGACATACTCTCAGCCGCCAGGGCACATTCAAGTCAATGAAAGACGTACCCAGTAAATGGTAGCTTTATAAAAAGTATGTGGTCACAGTGCTCACACATGTGCTTTGCAATTATACAATATTAACAGATTGAATTTATACAATGCAAAGATAGTTTTTTCCCAATCTTCAGCAGCTCCAACAATATTTTCGAATGCTAATCAACTAGTTTATGCGCGCTTGTGGAGCTGGACCAGCATTGAGCCAAGCATTTTTGTCAGCGATGTAATCACCCAACGTATAATATGCTTGGCAAGATAGTGTGCGTTTTATACAAGATTTAAATTTCGTTTCATTTAGTTGGAGTATGTGGGGAGGTATTTTATTGTAACATTTTAAACAGTACCCCATGAAGGATGAGTCTACTTTAGCCAGTCTGAAACCAGGTTGAACTAATTGGTCCCTATTTCTCGTACTATAATTGTGTCTTTCACCTCTTTTACTGAAAAGATTAAGATTTTTCTTTACGTACATGATATTTTCATATATATATTGACAAAGTACCGTCATGATGTTAATACTTTTAAACAGTTCCCTTAGAGAATCGCGCCGGCGGAGGCCATATATTGCCCTGATGGCTCTTTTCTGCAGAATAAAAATAGACTCGATATCTGCAGCCCGTCCCCATAGTAAAATACCGTAAGACATAATACTATGAAAGTAGCTGAAATAGACTAGCCTCGCAGTATCTACATCAGTAAATTGACGGATTTTTCTTACAGCATATGCTGCTGAACTTAGCCGTCCTGCAAGAGATGTTAAATATATAATTCATTTACTATACTGGAACTACATGTATTCACAGACGCATCTGAGCGTGCGTATGGTGCGTGCGTCTATGTACGTAGTGCTTATGATCAGGGTGAGTACATGGTTCGCCTGTTAGCCGCTAAAACCCGCCGGGGTTGCGGGTAGTCCTAAGGGGAAACCGTGGCCCCTGGCATGGCAAGGGAAGGAACACGGGTGGGTTTTAGTCAGTAAAAGTCTGACACGCCCTCCCGCTCCGCCCAGAGCGGGAGAAGTCATTGGATGATTTCCCACCCAAAAAAAAAAAAAAAAAAAAAAAAAAAAAAAAAAAAAAAAAAAAAAAAAAAAAAAAAAAAAAAAAGCCGCTAAAAGTCGAGTGGCGCCGATGCGTAGGTATTTCCCTTTCCGTGTTCAACCGGCGACACCGGTCTCGCGAAATCCACACGCTTTTGTTTAACTACGGAATCCTACGATCCCGTGTTCAATTCGCGTCAACTGAGCACGCTTTTGCGATCAAGCAACGTTAAAAGAAGTTTTACAAAACAGTGTGTAATTGAATTGAACACGGTTTTTTAACCTGTCTATTCGAAACAAATCCGTACTGATTTAGCGCGTTCGTAAATGTTCGGGATAAATCGTGCGGGCCGAAGCAGGCGAGAGCGCCCGAAGTTGTATTCGCGCGCTTCTCATTGCAATTTGTTATTTGTTTGTTACTGTGCGTTCAAGGTTATGTTTTGTTTACATAGTGCATAATGGAAGAGTTTAAAAGGGTTTTCAGTGAAATCACTAAAGATTTTGAAATACTCAACTATGACGGACAGTCGAGTGACAGTTATAAGTGTAAAGTTCAGTGCTTATTACATTATGACGGAGAATACGACGAAAAATGTGCTAGATTTGTGGAATGTTTTTCAAAACAAACAAATTCTAACTGGGTTATGAAAAGACGGTTTGCAGAACCCATACGTTATGAATTCAGAAAATTGTTTGTATGCTATCTTTCGGAAAGAAATAAATTGATAAATAAAACGCAAGGTGTTAACAGAAACTTTAACTGCAAGTCGTCTCTTAATATAATTTTTTTGAAAACTACACCAAGTACTCTGAGAAGTTCAGCCCTGCTGAGAAAAGGATATAATGTTATAGTTGACATCCACTTCAATCATTCCCACAGAGTTAATGTAGCTCAATCGTTATCCTTGCTCCGATGTTCGAACGATACGAAACAAATATTTATATCTTATTTCGATAGAGGTATGACTGCCGCGGCCGCTAAGATGTACCATGAATTAAATATTATAAGTACTTATGAAAGCGATGCCTACAAAATCTTAGCTAACGCTCAGCATAACCCTCTAGATCGTCAAGTTGTGTATCTTTACGAACAATGGCGTAAACAAAATTATGGAAATAGAAATGAACAGACTGTGTTACAAATTTTGAAAAGAAAACAAGACGAGTTAGGGAAGTTGGGTATATCATACTGGAGAATCCTACTATTTGTGTAATTATTACACCAATAATGCAGCGAGTTTTCACTAAAGGATTAGCCGATGAAACAGTTTTTATAGATACCAGCGGATCATGTGATCAATCAAACACATGTGTGACATTTATTTTTGCAGCTTCTAATATTGGTGCGTTGCCTGTTGCAATAATTTTACACGCTAATCAGACAGAAGAACAATACAGTTTAGCGTTCAAAACTCTGAAAGAGTTCCTCGAAAATAAATTCAACAAATTATTTCAGCCAAGTGTAGCCATGACCGATGACAGCAGAGCTGAAAGAAATGCGTTGAAGTCAGTTTTACCTAACACCCGGCTTTTGCTTTGCATATTTCACGTTAATCAAGCAATATGGCGTTGGCTTTGGCAAACAGAGCATAATGTTAATAAAGATGACAAACAATACATAATGAAACTGTTCCGCAAAGTTATGTATTCAAATAAATTAAATATGTGAAGCAGAGGCCGAATTAAATATGTCCATATTGAATGAAGATGTAAAAGTCGCGACAAATTATAAATTGCAAAATTATTTAACAAATATGTGGGCCCGACCAGAAGAATGGTGTTTGTCATATAGGCATGACATTATCAATAGAGGACATAACACAAACAACTTTTGCGAGGCGTCTATAAGAATTTTTAAAGATATTATATTGCAAAGATGTAAAGTTTTCAATATGTGTGCCCTGCTGGATTTTATCACTGACACGTTTGAAAATTACCACAAAAAAAGATTGTTGCAATTTGCTAATGGGAGAGAGCGAAAGTTAACAGTGAGGTACGAAAAATTTTGTCAGAAAAGTAAGTCGATAACTCAAATATCACCACTTGATGACACGTCTTACTTAATAAAATAAAAAACAGACGTGTATGTAGTTGATTCTGAAATGGGAACGTGTGACTGTTTATCAGGGAAAGGTGGACGCTACTGCAAGCATGTATGTGCTGTGGAACTAAAGTTTGGCATAACGAGTACTACATCGTTAAATTTGACTGAAGGTTGTCGCCAAGATTTGGCCAAATTGGCATTGGGAGACGAATATAACCCCTATTTCTTCCAAAATATAACACTGGATTCAAATGACGTGGAGATGGCTGAAAAAAGTCAAGGCACCTCACAGCAACAGTTTACGTTGCCGATTAATGAACCTGATAACACAGTAAATAATATTTCCACAGAGTCTTCAATTCAAGAAAATTATATGATTACTGTAGACGCAATTGAGTCTGAGTTTATTAGAATAATCAAAGTACTTAAAGAAGAACCAAATCCAGTAAACACACAAATACTGAAAAAATATTCATCTGAACTATCTCGATTGCAGACTCCTTCCTCTATTGTTTCATACATGCATGATAAGAAAATACGACGTTCACTAAAAATAAAGGTCCAACCTACATCTATTTCGAGACGGCATCAAAAACAATTACCCAGCAGTGGTAGAATTCAGTCCGGCCGTCCTGTTAAAAAGAAACGTGCACACAATATCGCTGTGAACATAGACCAAAACGAACGTTCCGCAAAATAGTTGTCTTGTCGGTGTTTTTTTTGTTATTTTTGTTCTGATAATAAATGTTTCATTAATTGTATTGTATGTAATATTTCATTGAAATCATATTGAGTTAATAATACAACCTACTGTCTACTATAGAATAATACCGTCGCTGATTCAACACTCTTTTGAAGACTCAAACAGTCTAAGAGTCAAGTCAAAAAAGTGTTCAGTTCAACTGCACACGATTTTGTTAAACCTTACCCAGCGCCACTTGATCACAAAGGCGTGCTCAGTTGACGCGAATTGAACACGGGATCGTAGGATTCCGTAGTAAAACAAAAGCGTGTGGATTTCGCGAGACCGGTGTCGCCAGTTGAACACGGAAAGGGAAATACGCGGCGCCGATTAAGCCGACCACCATACCAAGACTGGAATTGTGTGGTGCCGTCGTCGGGGCTCGTCTGTGCGTGAAGGTTGTAAGTTCACTGCGACTAAAGTTTAGTCATGTTTATTGTTGGACTGACTCCACCGTCGTGTTGGGATGGTTGCAGATGTTACCTTCTAAGCTTCAGCCATTTGTGCCCAATCGCGTTGCTGAAGTTTTAGATAAGGCAGGACACTGTACTTGGCGACACATCCCAACTGCCAAGAACCCTGCAGACCTAATATCTCGTCGCGTGGATATTAGTGTTCTGCAAACGTTGGACTTGTGGTGTAGTGGTCCCAGTTTTTTTTAAACAAGTCCAGTCTCATTGGCCGTCTCAACATAAATCTTTAGAGTCAGACACGCTGCCTGAAACTCGACCTCATGTTTTATTGAGCGCCAATGTTAGTAATAATATTCAATGCCATACATTAATAGATTTTAATCGTTTTTCTAATTATTTAAGGCTGATCCGTAGTGTAGCAACAGTTTTAAGATTAATAAAAGTGTGTAGGAAAATTCATTCTCTTGGTAAATTTCTATCACAAGTCGAGTTACAGGATGCATTAAATATTATAATAATTAGAAGCCAAATTGAGTCTTTTCCTGAGTACGAATTACTCATTAATAATCAGAAGTTGCCTTATAAAAGCGCCCTTATAAAATTTAACGTATTCTTAGATACTAATAAAATCATGCGTGTTGTAAACAAATTTACGAAGTTACTATTCGAATTTGAACATGTAAGGTTGATGCATGCAGGCCCTCAGTTATTGTTGGCTTCGATTAGGGCCGCCTATGGGCCTGTATGAATTACAGGCCCATAGGCGGACGAAGCCTAGCAAAGAGTTGGTATCGTAATTGCGTGCGTTGTTGTCTTGAAAGCACTGGTGTGGATTATGCGGGCTAGATTTACCTCACGACGGGGAAAACCCAGTAACATCTACTCCGATAGCGGTACCTCTTTCGTCGGTGCCTGCAACGAACTTTCGAAGTTCCTTAAGTCTAATTGCAATTCCTTGGGCGAGCAATTGGCTAATGACGGAATTAAATTCCATTTTATACCAGCATATACTCCTCATTTTGGCGGACTCTGGGAAGCGGGTGTTAAGTCGACTAAATATCATCTCAGGCGAGTGTTGGGAAACTGTAAGTTAACTTTTGAGGAGCTTAACACCACATTAGTCCAGATTGAGGCGATACTCAATTCACGTCCACTGACGCCGCTGTCATCCGATCCAGCGGACTGCACCCCACTGACTCCGGGTCATTTTCTTGTTGGCCGGCCGCTGACGTCACTTCCGCAGCAAGATCTCCAGAACCACTCGACTGCTTCATTGTCTCGTTTCCAACGGATCGAGCAGCTACGCCAGCATTTTTGGGCTCGTTGGAGTAAAGAGTTTGTGTCCGAGCTGCAGCAAAGAACCAAGTGGTATACCTGCAAAGACACGCTAAAGTTGGGTTCTTTGGTCATCATAAAGGAGGACCACCTTCCTCCTCTTAAATGGAGATTGGGAAGATTCGTCGCCGTCCATCCAGGATCGGATGGAATTGTTCGTGTGGCAGACGTCAAAACTTCCGCTGGAGTCGTCAGAAGAGCCTTTAACAGGATTTGCCCACTGCCCGTTGATTCTGGATCTGGTTGAAAGCGCCTCTGCGGCTTCCAACGTCCGGGGCCATATTCGAGCCTACGCCTGCTCGTTTAGAATGAGCAAATCAACGTTGCGTACTAATTAGCTTGTAATTAGATGCGAGGAATATATGTAATTGCTTGTCATTATGTCTTCCATTTTTGTTCGTCATCGAGGCAATACAAGTTGGACTAAGTATCAGCATATTTGGAGTTTCTTTGAAGAGTCACCTAAAATTCCCCAACACTCCAAAATATGTTCGCGATCTCCTCAGACTCAGCCATGCCATTTACGCTCACTGGAACCGCAGGTTTTGGGCTCAATCTGTGTGTGGATTTCCAAAATTTTTGAAAGTGCTTACTCGTATGTTCTACTGCTGATACTAACAATTTTGTTAGAGATTTTCTTTTAATTCGAGAACATTTTTTTCTTTCCAAAAAAAGTCAACATGTATTGGCTACTTTGTTAGCTTACAATATACACGCAGTTATTGATAATTTAACTGAGACTAAGTTAAGTGACGAGTATCTAGTATGTCTAATAATACTGTAATAGATTCTTTAAGCTCTTAGACTCGACAAAAGAGAAGCATAATAGGGATATTTGACTGTATCACCAAAATATTAATCGCTTCTCTGGCAAAATCCTAGACGTGGAATTGTTAATAGATAAATATCATATGGATATGTTTTTGTGAAACCTGGTTAAGATCAGATAAGATGTTGTTTAATGTAAATAATTTTTCAGTTGCCAGTGCGTACAACAGGTCCTCAATAGGGGGTGGTACTTTGATATTATGTAACAGTAGTTTCAGACATAAGGAAAGGAAGGATATAACTGCTTGCTCTGTTGATCGCTTATGTGAGGTAGCATGTGCAGAGGTTGAAGGCCATACTTTCCTATGTGTTTATAGACCACCAGCCGCGAATTTTACATTTGTGCGAAATAACTCCGAATCTTGTATATGTCGCATCATGGGTGGCCGAGATGCGAAACATCGGGTCTTCTTCACGATCCGACATAATTTAGGTAGGTGTAGGCACTGTGGTGGGTACTCGAACGAAAAGATAATTCCACTTTAAAATAACTTTAATAAACTACCGAACGAAACAACCACGTCCGTCGGAAACAAACACGTGCGTTGGTACTGAGCGTTTGCCAAGACTGTCCGAGCTCGACTGTCAACTCTAGACTGTCGCAACATTCGGTCTCTCCTCCAGTTCGCGCCGCATCCCCTCTACCGACGATCGCGTCCAAGCGGTAGGGCTCGCTTGCGTTTCCGATCACGTGATCATTTGTTTACGTTTCACATTGTTAGATGGCGCTGTACGCTAGACTTGCGCCATCAATCCACGACACGGCCATCCCTGACTAGCACCCGTCCTCGGGTGTAGTACCTGTGGACAAAATATGCTCAGAGAATAAACTGACTCGGCTATCCTGCCGATACCTAGTAACTAAGGTAGCTCGGCTATCCTGCCCATACCCAATAACCAAGGTAGCTCGGCTATCCTGCCCATACCCAATAACCAAGGTAGCTCGGCTATCCTGCCCATACCCAATAACTCATTAAATTTTCATTATAATCTGTGCACCAACACAAGCCAGTATCGCAGCAACGACTAGATACAGACCAGTTGCCACATAATAATTATGCTACAACATAGGAGACGGTCTGTGCCCCAACATAGACCAAAATCGCATCAACGATTCTATGTAGACCCATCGCCACATGTGCTTACTGCACATGAAGTGCAGTCGAGACGCATCGCTTCATGTGCTTACTGCACATGGGGTGCGGTCGAGACCCATCGCCACATGTGCTTACTCCACATGAGGTGCAGTCGAGACCCATCGCCACATATGCTTACTGCACATGAGGTGCGGTCGACACCCATCACCACTACACATGATTGCACCTACACAAACCAAAATCACACCAACGGCAACGATTCTCATAGAAATGTAGCGCAATATGTGCTACAACACATGAAGCGCTCTGTGCAACACAGTGTTCAATACAGACTGGAGTTTACCAATCACAAAGTTTAACCATAAAAAAAACAAAATTAACTAATCAGTTAAAAGTTAAAATTACCAAAATTTCATTTAATTAGCAATGTTTACTCAACTCATGAAATTATTTGTAGACCCATCGCCACATGTGCTTACTGCACATGAGGTGCGGTCAAGGGAGACCCATCGCCACATGTGCTTACTGCACATGAGGTGCGGTCAAGGGAGGACCCATCGCGACATGTGCTGACTGCATATGAGGTGCGGTCAAGGGAGGGCCCATCGCCACATGTGCTCACTGCACATGAGGTGCGGTCTAGGGAGAGACCCATCGCCAAATGTGCTTACTACACATAAGGTGCGGTCGAGGGAGACCCATCACCAAATGTTCTTACTACACATAAGGTGCGGTCGAGGGAGACCCATCGCCAAATGTGCTTACTACACATAAGGTGCGGTCGAGGGAGACCCATCGCCAAATGTGCTTACTACACATAAGGTGCGGTCGAGGATTTCGAGTATGAGTAGACAAGCCATTCTTAATCCGAGGTGGTTACACTACCACTATCCCCAACTATAACATTAATTCTCGAGGAACTTGGTGATCGGGAATCCGCCTCACACGATCATGGAGGTACTTGTAGGTTCACTTAGAGTCAAGAGCCGCTAGTTGGTTTCTGTAACCGTTTAACACATCGATAGTCTTAAATGGGCCTTTGAATTTAGGAATTAATTTTGTGTTATTCCTTTCCTCAATTTCTATTAAAAAAAAAAAAAAAAAAAAAAATTTAAGAGTCTAAATTACTGTCAGTCACAATACTATCAGTCACAATACTATCAGCTGTCAATAAACTAACCTTAGAAAGGCGACGATTAAAAGTAAGACTAGGATCTACAAGCCGAATTTGTAACTGTCCTATTTCAACACGCGATCACCACTAGAAAAAGAGTCATTCTGCCTAACCTTTTCCCAATCATGTTGGGGTCGGCCTCCAGTCCAACCGTATGCAGCCGAATACCAGTATTTGACATGGAGCGACTGCCTATCTGACCTCCACAACCCAGCAACTGGGCAACACGATACCCCTTGGTAAGACTGGCTGTCAGACCTTCGGGCCTCTGACGACTCGCAACGACTGTCAAATATCCACGAATGACAGCCGGAACCAACGGCTTAACGTGCTTTCCGAAGCACGGAGGAGTCTCGGTATGTAAAGATGGTCACCCATCCACGGACCAACCCCGGCAAGCGCAGATCAACCCGATGGATGGACCCGTGCGGCTGTTATTACTTAGCCACGAGCTCCTCGTTGAAAAAGAAGACGAGTATTCTGACAAATCATCATGGCATCAATTCACTTGGAACGAACTCTGCCGGAACGTCAGTATTCACTTTATCAAAATCAACTTCAAAACAAGAATCACTTAACAACCAAAACTGTCGTAATAAGGCGACACAAAACAACACTATCAGATGTCATACTACCGTTAAATCTCTGATCTAAAATCTTACGGCCAGTTAAAACATCATTTTTAAGACAATTATCCAGTACAACATGAAATGAGATCTCTAAACGCTGATTGTTAAACATAATCTCGGATAAAACTTGTAGGGTACCTACTTTTCACACTACTATCCAGAAATGTTAGAGGAGAACCTCGACATCACATAACTGATCCGCGTTAAGTTTACAATATCATTTGAACACTTGCCGCACCACAACATTTGGTCAGATTCGACTCCAGAATCGTAGTAAAATGGACATGACTCACCCAGTATTCATCTGCTCAGATTGCTGACATAGCAAACTCACACGCGTCGCTCGCTACTCGCCACTGCTGCAGGCGCTGGCTCGGAATTGCCTGGGGCCCTTGTTGTGCTGGCGCCTTCATCATTTCTTTGTGGACATCTCGACGCAAAATGTCCGGTGTTGCCACATCGAAAACAGCTGCTGTCCAAACGCTGATTCGGTCCCGCCGAAATGGTAGCATTGAATGCATTACCTTTAACCTCACTTGATCGGCAGTCAGACGCTCGGTGACCTGCTTTACTGCAGTTGTGACATTCCAGTGTATGACATTGCTAACATTTTTGTGGAAAAGTTTGACAATAGCAAAGGTGTGAACACGGGTAATCCAGAACTGGCTAAGAAGCATTTAATTGAAAATACTAACAGAGTTGATAAGTCGATGGCTTTTAATCTCGTCATGCCGATAGAAATTTACAAAATGGTAAAGGGTATGGATAGTAAAAAGTCATTTGGACACGATGAAATACCGCTGAGTGTCATCAAAGATAAGATATACTGGCATACTCATTATCTGAAATAATAAATAACTGCGTCAATGAAGGCATCTTTCCTGACCAATTTAAGTTAGCCAGAGTTCTAACACTATTTAAAAAAGGTGCTAAAACAGATCCAGGCAATTACAGGCCCATTTCATTGTTACCGGTTCTATCCAAACTTTTTCAAAAAGTGATTAAATCTAGGCTTATAACACATTTGAGGAGTCAAAAAATAATAAACTGTAATCAGGATACCAAAAAAGTAAGGGGACACTAGATGCAATAGACTCGTTAATTAAAAACGTAGTCAATAAGCTGAACAATAAACTTAAAGTTGCTGGCTTATTCCTTGATCTAAGTTCTGCTTTTGATACCGTAGAACATTGCATTCTAATAGATAAGTTAGAGCATTACGTATTTTGACCTGTAAATATGGCTGTGCTGTCATCAGCAAAACGGATCATGGGATGCTGTGAAACTTTAGGCAGTTCATTTATGTAGATCAAAAATAGCGGTGAACACACTACCTTGCGGTACTCCATATAGTACTTTTCTGGGGATGGATTTATGTTTTTGTTCGGTATTATTTAAGAGATTAATATTATTTATTTCTACTACCTGGTATCTATCATTTAGATAAGATTCTAGAAGTTTATGGACGTTACCCCTTATTCCATAACTGTACAATTTATTTAAAAGTGTTCCATGGTGCACATAATCGAACGCTTTTGTCATATCCATAAACATTGCAGAGACAAATGATAAATGATTTATTTTCTGTAAGAAGGTTTATACAAACACTTTTACACGTCAATCACATGTCTAAAAACTTTTTACAAAAAAAAACAACCGACTTCCAAAAAAAACACTAGAAAGTGAAAAATAACTTTAATTTCGGAAGTCGGTGTCTTTGGTTTTGAATTTTCGTTTTAAGCCACCGACTTCCGAAATTAAAGTTATTTTTCACTTTCTAGTGTTTTTTTTTGGAAGTCGGTTGTTTTTTTTTGTAAAAAGTTTTTATTTTTCACTTTTTAGTTGTGGTACTAGTTCGAATATCACGACCTGCTATGTAAATAACAGTGACACGAAAATGTTAAAACATCGTCCATATAGGCTAACTGGGAAAAATACGTATTAATGAAGCTAACTCAAAAAGTACTCAAGCTAAGTTAATAAAATTTATATGGGACCAATTTGAGAGCATACCCTTTCAAACAGAAAAAGAATTTTCAAAATCCGTCCACAATTGACGAAAATATCGACGGACATACACAAAAAAAAAAAAAAAAAACATACATACGCTACGAACATATAACCTCCTCCTTTTTGGAAGTCGGTTAAAAACTAGATGAGGTCGGCGTTTCCTATCTGACTACTCTGAGAAGAAAGGCCGAAACAAACTCAGAGGTCACAGTCTCTTTTAAAGTCCAGACATAATCTTGGTCAGATCATGTGAAGAATATTTAGATTCGTGTCTGAAATGGTCTTTTGAGGAAAGAACCACACAGATTGAGTGGACCTGTCCAGTCAGTGCACGCATTTGTCGGTAATCGTGCAGCTCAACTCAGAAGTCAAGGAGCTCAACGATTCGACGAACAATACCAAAGAAAGGACATTTGGGTAGGCCGCATATAGTGCTCAAACTGCCAGATTATCATTAAAAGTAACTGAGAAAGAGAGAAAATATATTTGACCCACATAGTCCTCACATTCACAATAATTAAAATAATAATAATATTATCCTACTAATATTTTATTATTTTTTATATTATAAATGCGAAAGTTTGTGAGGATGGATGGATGGATGGATGGATGGATGTTTGTTACTCTTTCACGCAAAAACTACTGAACGGATTTTGATGAAACTTTACAGTGATATAGCTTATACATCAGAATAACACATAGGCTACAATGTATAATGATTTTGTTTGATTTTGCCATAATATAACGATAAGTATGAAGTAAGTCGGAAAAATGTCTGCCCTCTGAGAGCTATCTTGGCGTGCGCTGCCTAAACTGTTAAAGTTACATGAAGATAATGTATCGTGGGATTGTTTGTCTAAAATAGTTCTAAATAAAAGTCCGCGACAGCATATATCTATCTTTTATGTGGAAGCCATTATAGCTAAAATAGTGAGCCATAAATACATTTAAAAGGGAGACTTTTTTACATTGCACATTTTGGAGTATTTAGGTAATTCTTATCAAAATTAATAACTTCATCGCTTTCGGTATTTAATTTAGATAAACTTTGTCTTTTACACTAAGACATTTGAAAGAATAATTTAAAAGTTACAACGATAAGAATGAAGCGGGGGTGAGCGGCGGGCCAGATAATGACGCGCCATGGTCTAATAACAATTTTTTGGTAGTATTTTAAGTAGAAATATATTATAGTAGTTTTTATTTTAATTAGATATTAGAAGTCTTTCTTTTTTTGTTAGTTTAAGAATAACGGTTAGTTTTAAAATTCAAATTTATGCTTTAATTAACGTCGTGAATGTCGGAAATTATCCCACAGGAACGTGTTACATGTCCTGTATCAACGGGGTAATTGCGTAACACACTTACAATAGCAATGGGTTTTATTTTGACAGTTCAACAAAATTAATTGCGTTATTTACGTTGTTGACAGATTTCACGAACATAATAATTAATGAAGCAATGGATTAGCAATATCCATAAAATCATTCAGATTTTGATTGATAGTGTGTTACGCAATTGGTTTTTATTTTAATTACTTATATTATTCTACTAATATTATAAATGCGAAAGTTTGTGAGGATGAATGGATGTTTGTTACTCTTTCACGCAGAAACTACTGAACGGATTTTAGGAAGTATTTGGGGAGGCCTTTGCTGAGCAATGGGACGGTGTAAGCTAATCGATAAATATAAAAATGTCGTGCCACGGTGCTTGTGGTCGCACTCCTCCGAAACGGCTCGACCGATTTTTACGAAAATTTTATGTTTATTTAGTAGGTATGACAATAGGTCGTAAAGAGGTAGGTATGCAGGTAAGGTAGGTAGATAAGTAGATAGGTAGGGTAGCGTAGGTGGATAGGTAGGGTACGGTAGGTGGATAGGTAGGTGTGCCGTAGATAAGCACTTAGTGCTACCAGTGCGAAACCGGGGCGGGAAGCTAGTATAAAAACAAAAAAATATAAATTGCAATATTACTGTGAAGTTTCATCAAAATCCGTTCAGTAGTTTTTGCGTGAAAGAGTAACAAACATCCATTCATCCTCACAAACTTTCGCATTTATAATATTAGTAGGATTATGTAAGTAATTAAAATAAAAACCAATTGCGTAACACACTATCAATCAAAATCTGAATGATTTTATGGATATTGCTAATCCATTGCTTCATTAATTATTATGTTCGTGAAATCTGTCAACAACGTAAATAACGCAATTAATTTTGTTGAACTGTCAAAATAAAACCCATTGCTATTGTAAGTGTGTTACGCAATTACCCCGTTGATACAGGACATGTAACACGTTCCTGTGGGATAATTTCCGACATTCACGACGTTAATTAAAGCATAAATTTGAATTTTAAAACTAACCGTTATTCTTAAACTAACAAAAAAAGAAAGACTTCTAATATCTAATTAAAATAAAAACTACTATAATATATTTCTACTTAAAATACTACCAAAAAATTGTTATTAGACCATGGCGCGTCATTATCTGGCCCGCCGCTCACCCCCGCTTCATTCTTATCGTTGTAACTTTTAAATTATTCTTTCAAATGTCTTAGTGTAAAAGACAAAGTTTATCTAAATTAAATACCGAAAGCGATGAAGTTATTAATTTTGATAAGAATTACCTAAATACTCCAAAATGTGCAATGTAAAAAAGTCTCCCTTTTAAATGTATTTATGGCTCACTATTTTAGCTATAATGGCTTCCACATAAAAGATAGATATATGCTGTCGCGGACTTTTATTTAGAACTATTTTAGACAAACAATCCCACGATACATTATCTTCATGTAACTCTAACGGTTTAGGCAGCGCACGCCAAGATAGCTCTCAGAGGGCAGACATTTTTCCGACTTACTTCATACTTATCGTTATATTATGGCAAAATCAAACAAAATCATTATACATTGTAGCCTATGTGTTATTCTGATGTATAAGCTATATCACTGTAAAGTTTCATCAAAATCCGTTCAGTAGTTTTTGCGTGAAAGAGTAACAAACATCCATCCATCCATCCATCCATCCATCCTCACAAACTTTCGCATTTATAATATAAAAAATAATAAAATATTAGTAGGATAATATTATTATTATTTTAATTATTGTGAATGTGAGGACTATGTGGGTCAAATATATTTTCTCTCTTTCTCAGTTACTTTTAATGATAATCTGGCAGTTTGAGCACTATATGCGGCCTACCCAAATGTCCTTTCTTTGGTATTGTTCGTCGAATCGTTGAGCTCCTTGACTTCTGAGTTGAGCTGCACGATTACCGACAAATGCGTGCACTGACTGGACAGGTCCACTCAATCTGTGTGGTTCTTTCCTCAAAAGACCATTTCAGACACGAATCTAAATATTCTTCACATGATCTGACCAAGATTATGTCTGGACTTTAAAAGAGACTGTGACCTCTGAGTTTGTTTCGGCCTTTCTTCTCAGAGTAGTCAGATAGGAAACGCCGACCTCATCTAGTTTTTAACCGACTTCCAACAAGGAGGAGGTTATATGTTCGTAGCGTATGTATGTTTTTTTTTTTTTTTTTTTTTGTGTATGTCCGTCGATATTTTCGTCAATTGTGGACGGATTTTGAAAATTCTTTTTCTGTTTGAAAGGGTATGCTCTCAAGTTGGTCCCATATAAATTTTATTAACTTAGCTTGAGTACTTTTTGAGTTAGCTTCATTAATACGTATTTTTCCCAGTTAGCCTATATGGACGATGTTTTAACATTTTCGTGTCACTGTTATTTACATAGCAGGTCGTGATATTCGAACTAGTACCACAACTAAAAAGTGAAAAATAAAAACTTTTTACAAAAAAAAACAACCGACTTCCAAAAAAAACACTAGAAAGTGAAAAATAACTTTAATTTCGGAAGTCGGTGGCTTAAAACGAAAATTCAAAACCAAAGACACCGACTTCCGAAATTAAAGTTATTTTTCACTTTCTAGTGTTTTTTTTGGAAGTCGGTTGTTTTTTTTTGTAAAAAGTTTTTAGACATGTGATTGACGTGTAAAAGTGTTTGTATAAACCTTCTTACAGAAAATAAATCATTTATCATTTGTCTCTGCAATGTTTATGGATATGACAAAAGCGTTCGATTATGTGCACCATGGAACACTTTTAAATAAATTGTACAGTTATGGAATAAGGGGTAACGTCCATAAACTTCTAGAATCTTATCTAAATGATAGATACCAGGTAGTAGAAATAAATAATATTAATCTCTTAAATAATACCGAACAAAAACATAAATCCATCCCCAGAAAAGTACTATATGGAGTACCGCAAGGTAGTGTGTTCACCGCTATTTTTGATCTACATAAATGAACTGCCTAAAGTTTCACAGCATCCCATGATCCGTTTTGCTGATGACAGCACAGCCATATTTACAGGTCAAAATACGTAATGCTCTAACTTATCTATTAGAATGCAATGTTCTACGGTATCAAAAGCAGAACTTAGATCAAGGAATAAGCCAGCAACTTTAAGTTTATTGTTCAGCTTATTGACTACGTTTTTAATTAACGAGTCTATTGCATCTAGTGTCCCCTTACTTTTTTGGTATCCTGATTACAGTTTATTATTTTTTGACTCCTCAAATGTGTTATAAGCCTAGATTTAATCACTTTTTCAAAAAGTTTGGATAGAACCGGTAACAATGAAATGGGCCTGTAATTGCCTGGATCTGTTTTAGCACCTTTTTTAAATAGTGTTAGAACTCTGGCTAACTTAAATTGGTCAGGAAAGATGCCTTCATTGACGCAGTTATTTATTATTTCAGATAATGAGTATGCCAGTATATCTTATCTTTGATGACACTCAGCGGTATTTCATCGTGTCCAAATGACTTTTTACTATCCATACCCTTTACCATTTTGTAAATTTCTATCGGCATGACGAGATTAAAAGCCATCGACTTATCAACTCTGTTAGTATTTTCAATTAAATGCTTCTTAGCCAGTTCTGGATTACCCGTGTTCACACCTTTGCTATTGTCAAACTTTTCCACAAAAATGTTAGCAATGTCTATGGGGTTACAAATTATTTTATTTTTATGTTTAAGTACTATATTATCATTGTTGAAATTATTGTCATTTTTTTTTCGAGTTTTATTGACTATTTTCCAAATTTCCTTGCTAGAGTTAGCTGCGTTATTTATATTTATTTGATTAGTTACTTCCTTTTTTTTAGCGTTCCTAATCACCTTCTTATAAATTCTAAGATATTGTTCACGATATTTTAATAGCGATTTGTCACACTTAGCTTTATCTATAAAATTTAGTACTCTCTTCATTTTGCTCGATATCCGTAATACTTTTGTTAGCTATTTAGATCGGCTAGTTCTTTTTATGTAGATTTTAACTTTACTTTTTTTTGAAGTACGTGTTTGTACCTAAGTTCCAGTCATGCTCCAGTAGTTTTTGTGAATTATTACTCTTCTCGTTATATAATCTTCTCTCTATGTATTTAAAACTAGCGCATTGTGTATCAGTAACTTTTTCCAAATATGCTGTATAGAAAAGGGCTGCATTTCCATCCGCTAATCGATTGTGGTTAATGTCTGTATTGCCAATAGCACAGATGTTGGTCAATATATTATCTATATGTCGTGGATTGATGGCGCAAGTCTAGCGTACAGCGCCATCTAACAATGTGAAACGTAAACAAATGATCACGTGATCGGAAACGCAAGCGAGCCCTACCGCTTGGACGCGATCGTCGGTAGAGGGGATGCGGCGCGGACTGGAGGAGAGACCGAATGTTGCGACAGTCTAGAGTTGACAGTCGAGCTCGGACAGTCTTGGCAAACGCTCAGTACCAACGCACGTGTTTGTTTCCGACGGACGTGGTTGTTTCGTTCGGTAGTTTATTAAAGTTATTTTAAAGTGGAATTATCTTTTCGTTCGAGTACCCACTACAGTGCCCACACCTACCTAAATTATGTCGGATCGTGAAGAAGACCCGATGTTTCGCATCTCGGCCACCCATGATGCGACATCAGAAGTGGGATACACTCGAACTGAAGAAAATAATTATGGAGAATGGAGTGATGACGTCACGGTGTGACTAGATTATACTTCGTACGCCTATTGGCTCGAAATCAGAATATGATATCCCTGATAGAAGCCATTAAGGGTGCGGCAGGTACCGAGCATATTTCCTTGCCTTTATTGTACCGTGACGCGCGTGGTGTACTTCAGCGGACCTGTACTTATTGGAAGTGCTGCTTCAAGGAAGCGCACTGATCATAACCTCAAGCAAGGCTCTGAGAGGAAGAGCTTCACGTTGGCTTGCACAAGTATCGTTTGCGGGTATGACATTGGTCTGACTTCAAACGCCTGTTTTTATCCCGTTACGATTTCGTTGACACATCAGCAGTTACTCTTGTTAAAATGCTGAGTAGCAAGCCAGGTGCAAGCAAGGAAGGTGAATGCTATGCTGCTTACGCCGCCCGATTGATGTCTACGCTCACATCACGCTGGAAAAACATGAGCTTTGAGCAGATTGCCATATCCACTGTGCTTGCTAATATGGCACAATTTGATGGGCGTATACACAGATTGGCTTTGACTACAGAAGTCAACAATAACAAGCTGCAGAGTGAACTTCAAGCGTTCTCGTTTTTGAAAAGGAAAGCTTCGATTGGTAACTCGACCAACGCCGCTGCGGAGTGCAAGCAATATAAGTTTCAGTTGTCAAATACACTGGAATGTCACAACTGCAGTAAAGCAGGTCACCGAGCGTCTGACTGCCGATCAAGTGAGGTTAAAGGTAATGCATTCAATGCTACCATTTCGGCGGGACCGAATCAGCGTTTGGACAGCAGCTGTTTTCGATGTGGCAACACCGGACATTTTGCGTCGAGATGTCCACAAAGAAATGATGAAGGCGCCAGCACAACAAGGGCCCCAGGCAATTCCGAGCCAGCGCCTGCAGCAGTGGCGAGTAGCGAGCGACGCGTGTGAGTTTGCTATGTCAGCAATCTGAGCAGATGAATACTGGGTGAGTCATGTCCATTTTACTACGATTCTGGAGTCGAATCTGACCAAATGTTGTGGTGCGGCAAGTGTTCAAATGATATTGTAAACTTAACGCGGATCAGTTATGTGATGTCGAGGTTCTCCTCTAACATTTCTGGATAGTAGTGTGAAAAGTAGGTACCCTACAAGTTTTATCCGAGATTATGTTTAACAATCAGCGTTTAGAGATCTCATTTCATGTTGTACTGGATAATTGTCTTAAAAATGATGTTTTAACTGGCCGTAAGATTTTAGATCAGAGATTTAACGGTAGTATGACATCTGATAGTGTTGTTTTGTGTCGCCTTATCACGACAGTTTTGGTTGTTAAGTGATTCTTGTTTTGAAGTTGATTTTGATAAAGTGAATACTGACGTTCCGGCAGAGTTCGTTCCAAGTGAATTGATGCCATGATGATTTGTCAGAATACTCGTCTTCTTTTTCAACGAGGAGCTCGTGGCTAAGTAATAACAGCCGCACGGGTCCATCCATCGGGTTGATCTGCGCTTGCCGGGGTTGGTCCGTGGATGGGTGACCATCTGTACATACCGAGACTCCTCCGTGCTTCGGAAAGCACGTTAAGCCGTTGGTTCCGGCTGTCATTCGTGGATATTTGACAGTCGTTGCGAGTCGTCAGAGGCCCGAAGGTCTGACAGCCAGTCTTACCAAGGGGTATCGTGTTGCCCAGTTGCTGGGTTGTGGAGGTCAGATAGGCAGTCGCTCCATGTCAAATACTGGTATTCGGCTGCATACGGTTGGACTGGAGGCCGACCCCAACATGATTGGGAAAAGGTTAGGCAGAATGACTCTTTTTCTAGTGGTGATCGCGTGTTGAAATAGGACAGTTACAAATTCGGCTTGTAGATCCTAGTCTTACTTTTAATCGTCGCCTTTCTAAGGTTAGTTTATTGACAGCTGATAGTATTGTGACTGATAGTATTGTGACTGACAGTAATTTAGACTCTTAAATGTTTTTTTTTTTTTTTTTTTTTAATAGAAATTGAGGAAAGGAATAACACAAAATTAATTCCTAAATTCAAAGGCCCATTTAAGACTATCGATGTGTTAAACGGTTACAGAAACCAACTAGCGGCTCTTGACTCTAAGTGAACCTACAAGTACCTCCATGATCGTGTGAGGCGGATTCCCGATCACCAAGTTCCTCGAGAATTAATGTTATAGTTGGGGATAGTGGTAGTGTAACCACCTCGGATTAAGAATGGCTTGTCTACTCATACTCGAAATCCTCGACCGCACCTTATGTGTAGTAAGCACATTTGGCGATGGGTCTCCCTCGACCGCACCTTATGTGTAGTAAGCACATTTGGCGATGGGTCTCCCTCGACCGCACCTTATGTGTAGTAAGAACATTTGGTGATGGGTCTCCCTCGACCGCACCTTATGTGTAGTAAGCACATTTGGCGATGGGTCTCTCCCTAGACCGCACCTCATGTGCAGTGAGCACATGTGGCGATGGGCCCTCCCTTGACCGCACCTCATATGCAGTCAGCACATGTCGCGATGGGTCCTCCCTTGACCGCACCTCATGTGCAGTAAGCACATGTGGCGATGGGTCTCCCTTGACCGCACCTCATGTGCAGTAAGCACATGTGGCGATGGGTCTACAAATAATTTCATGAGTTGAGTAAACATTGCTAATTAAATGAAATTTTGGTAATTTTAACTTTTAACTGATTAGTTAATTTTGTTTTTTTTATGGTTAAACTTTGTGATTGGTAAACTCCAGTCTGTATTGAACACTGTGTTGCACAGAGCGCTTCATGTGTTGTAGCACATATTGCGCTACATTTCTATGAGAATCGTTGCCGTTGGTGTGATTTTGGTTTGTGTAGGTGCAATCATGTGTAGTGGTGATGGGTGTCGACCGCACCTCATGTGCAGTAAGCATATGTGGCGATGGGTCTCGACTGCACCTCATGTGGAGTAAGCACATGTGGCGATGGGTCTCGACCGCACCCCATGTGCAGTAAGCACATGAAGCGATGCGTCTCGACTGCACTTCATGTGCAGTAAGCACATGTGGCGATGGGTCTACATAGAATCGTTGATGCGATTTTGGTCTATGTTGGGGCACAGACCGTCTCCTATGTTGTAGCATAATTATTATGTGGCAACTGGTCTGTATCTAGTCGTTGCTGCGATACTGGCTTGTGTTGGTGCACAGATTATAATGAAAATTTAATGAGTTATTGGGTATGGGCAGGATAGCCGAGCTACCTTGGTTATTGGGTATGGGCAGGATAGCCGAGCTACCTTGGTTATTGGGTATGGGCAGGATAGCCGAGCTACCTTAGTTACTAGGTATCGGCAGGATAGCCGAGTCAGTTTATTCTCTGAGCATATTTTGTCCACAGGTACTACACCCGAGGACGGGTGCTAGTCAGGGATGGCCGTGTCGTGGATTGATGGCGCAAGTCTAGCGTACAGCGCCATCTAACAATGTGAAACGTAAACAAATGATCACGTGATCGGAAACGCAAGCGAGCCCTACCGCTTGGACGCGATCGTCGGTAGAGGGGATGCGGCGCGAACTGGAGGAGAGACCGAATGTTGCGACAGTCTAGAGTTGACAGTCGAGCTCGGACAGTCTTGGCAAACGCTCAGTACCAACGCACGTGTTTGTTTCCGACGGACGTGGTTGTTTCGTTCGGTAGTTTATTAAAGTTATTTTAAAGTGGAATTATCTTTTCGTTCGAGTACCCACTACAGTGCCTACACCTACCTAAATTATGTCGGATCGTGAAGAAGACCCGATGTTTCGCATCTCGGCCACCCATGATGCGACATATACAAGATTCGGAGTTATTTCGCACAAATGTAAAATTCGCGGCTGGTGGTCTATAAACACATAGGAAAGTATGGCCTTCAACCTCTGCACATGCTACCTCACATAAGCGATCAACAGAGCAAGCAGTTATATCCTTCCTTTCCTTATGTCTGAAACTACTGTTACATAATATCAAAGTACCACCCCCTATTGAGGACCTGTTGTACGCACTGGCAACTGAAAAATTATTTACATTAAACAACATCTTATCTGATCTTAACCAGGTTTCACAAAAACATATCCATATGATATTTATCTATTAACAATTCCACGTCTAGGATTTTGCCAGAGAAGCGATTAATATTTTGGTGATACAGTCAAATATCCCTATTATGCTTCTCTTTTGTCGAGTCTAAGAGCTTAAAGAATCTATTACAGTATTATTAGACATACTAGATACTCGTCACTTAACTTAGTCTCAGTTAAATTATCAATAACTGCGTGTATATTGTAAGCTAACAAAGTAGCCAATACATGTTGACTTTTTTTGGAAAGAAAAAAATGTTCTCGAATTAAAAGAAAATCTCTAACAAAATTGTTAGTATCAGCAGTAGAACATACGAGTAAGCACTTTCAAAAATTTTGGAAATCCACACACAGATTGAGCCCAAAACCTGCGGTTCCAGTGAGCGTAAATGGCATGGCTGAGTCTGAGGAGATCGCGAACATATTTTGGAGTGTTGGGGAATTTTAGGTGACTCTTCAAAGAAACTCCAAATATGCTGATACTTAGTCCAACTTGTATTGCCTCGATGACGAACAAAAATGGAAGACATAATGACAAGCAATTACATATATTCCTCGCATCTAATTACAAGCTAATTAGTACGCAACGTTGATTTGCTCATTCTAAACGAGCAGGCGTAGGCTCGAATATGGCCCCGGACGTTGGAAGCCGCAGAGGCGCTTTCAACCAGATCCAGAATCAACGGGCAGTGGGCAAATCCTGTTAAAGGCTCTTCTGACGACTCCAGCGGAAGTTTTGACGTCTGCCACACGAACAATTCCATCCGATCCTGGATGGACGGCGACGAATCTTCCCAATCTCCATTTAAGAGGAGGAAGGTGGTCCTCCTTTATGATGACCAAAGAACCCAACTTAGCAAAGTCCGAGAAACTGTTTAATGAACATGTTCAAGACCTGGCAAACGTTTTCGGGGCAATGAAAGTTACGAAGAGCAAGATAGATTTGAGGAATTGAAGAATATGCTGCTGTCTTGGAAGGACGATCAGGATGTGATCCTCAATAAATTAATGGCAGAGGTTGCTGAACTGAAACAACAGAATGGTGATATTCTAAAATCTAACACAGATATAGAAAAATCGATTCAGTTCATTAACGCTCTCTACGAGGACATGAGAACCCGGCTTGAAACCGTTGAACAGGAACAAAAGAGGTTTGAGAGGCGTCTTTGTGACCTGGAAAGTCGTAGCAGTGTGCAGACTATGACTGCATTGGAAGCCTAAATCGTCTCATTGGAGCAGCAAGCTCGCCAGTGCAATATTGAAATATGTAACTTGCCGGACAAGCGAAATGAAAACCTGATAACTATTATGGAATCAATTGGAGCGGCTATCAATTATCCTGTGTCTCAGAATGACATATTGTCTATACACAGAGTTCCACATGCGCTGCAGCAGGACAAAAAACCTAAGAACATAATAGTTAAATTGAAATCTCGGATAATTCGTGATAATCTTCTCAGCGCCTACCGTAAAAAGAAGAGCATCAAGTCGGGTGAAGTAGGAATATCGGGTACTACACATTCAGTATTCATCAATGAGCATCTCACACTCAAAAATAAAACTTTATTTCGTAAGTGTAAATAAGTCGCTAGAAAACATGGCTTTAAATATGTTTGGGTTAGGAACGGCACGATACTTGTTCGTGAACGGGATGGAATCTCGGCTTTTGGTGTACGCTCCGAAAACGATCTCAAAAAGATCACTGGAACGCAGAAGAATAGTGCCTAAGCCACTATCTTGTATCTTAATTAAATATTATAATTTAATCTCTTTGTCGTCTATGCTCTATGTTTACGTAATTTGACTATTTGTGAATGTGTTTTTTATCTGTGTTTGTATGCTGTTACTGTTGGAAGCTAGTGTTTTTGGTGTGATTTTAAGTCAGCTATTGCGATTGGGGTGTATTATTCGAAAATGTCAGAGATGTCAATTTATATTATTGTGTATCCATCTTACATTGAAACTACAAAAACGGTTATTTCGGATTGCAATAGGTAATATAATATTCAGTATGTGCTATTATAACTATTCAACTGGATTCTATTATTCAGTCAGTCTGTATATTTTTTGTATTAGAACAAATCATTTTACTATATTAATTTGTTGTTGCAAATTTACCTATGGCTACTAGCAATATTGTGCTATATTATCATAATTGTAGAGGAATTCGTACAAAGTTACATACGCTTTTTATGAGCATCATGTCGTGTTCGTATGATGTTATCATACTAACTGAAACCTGGCTTATTCCTAGTATTCACGATAGTGAGTTTATTGACGACCGCTACACTGTCTACAGATGTGACCGTGATCGATCAGCGACGAATAAACTTGAGGGTGGGGGTGTCTTAATAGCCATACTGTGTGGGCTACGATCCACCACGAAAGTGACACAATTTGCCCATGCTAGTATCGAACAGCTTGTGGTTCAATTACCTGCATCTCAGCCTCACAAACACCACATCATCAGCGTAGCATACATACCGCCTCGCACAAGTGATGTAATATACAAGCAATACTTTGACATGCTGCAATTGACCGCTAATGATTCTACTACCGAGTCATTCTTTATTGTTGGAGATTTCAACTTCCCCGATATAAAGTGGTTGGATCAGGGTAATTATGCAGTGGCAGATAGCTCAAACTCAAGCAGCCAGCTTATATTAAATTTCATGTCACTTATTTCCAGTTCCCAATACAATAAGATTAGGAATAATCTTGGACGAATACTTGATTTGTTTATCTCGAACGTAGACTGTCAGACTGTATCTTGTACGTCTCTACTTCAGGCTGATACACACCATCCCCCTTTTTCCGTATTTATAGACCTCAACATGCAATTATTCCTATGAAATGCCATTCTGTACCTAGGTATAACTATCACAAAGCGAAATATCCTGACATTAATGCGGAACTCAGTTCTATAAATTGGGAAAACAATCTCGCCAATCTGTCCGCTGAACAGGCTGTCAGCACTGTCTATGATGTTCTATATGGGATAATCAGGCAACACACTCCAATGACTCGAATTAAAAAGTCACAATTTCCTGTCTGGTTTACACCTTCTTTAATACGTATCTTTAAAAACAAAGAACGTGCCTGGATTAAGTGGAAAAAGTACCATAACTTGTACGACTATAATCATTTCTCGGGTTACCGTAAATTATTTCAACACGATTCTGTTATTTGTTTTAGAAATTATATGAACTCAGTAGAAGACAGTTTACCTAAAAATATAAAGTATTTTTGGTCATATGTATCTAATAGAAAGGGCAAGGCTAACTATCCAGATAATATGTATCTTAAAAATGCCTCGTCTGATAGCCCTACTTACATATGTAATTTGTTTTCTACTTTCTTTGCTTCTGTCTATGAAACGACCACTTTTGATCCTGCGAATTGGGAACCCTCAAATAAATACCAGGATAGCTCTACTTGTATATCCAATATTTACCTAACAAAAGAAGGTGTACAAGATGCAGTCAAATTATTGGACCCATCTAAAGGCGCTGGCCCTGATGGTATACCGCCTACCTTCTTTATTGAAACGGCCGATAACATCAGTACTGTGTTGCACTTAATTTTCAATAAATGCTTACATGAGGGTGTCTTTCCTACCATGTGGAAGCGAGCAATTATAACGCCAGTTTATAACAGTGGAGATAAAAATAATGTAGAAAATTACCGCCCCATATCGATTCTTTCCACCTTGTCGAAGCTTTTTGAGAGACTAGTCCACGACGCTCTGTATCCCCAAATTCATCGCCTTATTATACCGGAACAACATGGGTTCGTTAAGCGGCGATCGACTACGACCAATCTTATGATTTTCACCAACTTTCTTTTTGAGAATATGGACAAGAGCTCGCTTTCAACGGAATCCGAGGCAACTTACTTCGATGGTTCGCATCATACATTTATAACAGGACACAAAAGGTCGTTATTAATGGGTTTGAATCTGAGATCGTGGTTGTTGGAAGTCCGGTGTTCCTCAAGGGTCCATTTTGGGGCCCTTGCTTTTCATTTTGTTCGTAAATGATATAAAACATTGTTTTGTTAATTCCAATTTCTTATTGTACGCGGATGATATGAAAATTTATAAAGATTGCCAAACAATTGATGACTGCCTACTGCTTCAAGAGGATCTTCATAGACTAAATGCCTACTGTACAGACAACAAACTCTTTCTCAGCCTTCCAAAATGTCACAGTATTTCCTTTACCAAAAACAAAAATAAACTAAATTTTAAGTACACTTTAAATAGCCAACAATTGAATATGGTGGAATCGGTTCGTGACCTTGGTGTAACTATTGATTCATGTCTACACTTTGACTTGCATATTGAAAACATTATAAATAAAGCCTTTCAGATGTATGGCTTTGTCATGAGATCCTCTAAAGACTTTGTGCGACCCTCTACTTTCTTGGTATTATACAAAACTTTAATAAGGGCGCAATTAGAATATGCCATTCCTATCTGGAAACCGTTTTATCTCAAGTATAACATTAAATTGGAATTGGTGCAGAAAAAGTTTCTACGGACAATGAACTATAAATGTTATCACTCTAGGATTCCCTACACACAGTTATTACAGCAATATAATATTTTAAGTTTAGAGTCTCGGCGCTTGCTTTTGGTGGCCATGATGCTGCATGGTTTGTGTAACAATAGATTCGACTGTATTGAAATCACAAGTAGATTACGGTATACAGTGCCCCGAAATGTTATCAGAAGGGCAGCACGCATGCCCCGGTTGTTCGATGTGGATTCATGTAGGACCAACGCTGGGGCTCGGGTGCCTTTACGTCAGCTTGTGGAAACGTATAACACACACTTTATGGACATAGATATCTTCTCCCTTTCCAGTAAAAAAATTAAGTATCTAGCTATAGCGACACTCAATAATCTAAAATAAATTAACGCGATGAACGATACTCTTCCGTTTCCTATCTACTCATATATTAATCCATAGACAATGGTGTGGGTTGTATGTTTACCATTTTATTATTATACTCATAGTTGTAATTAACCTTAACATGCAACTGTTTTTTTTTTGTCCCTAATAAATAAATAAATAGAACCGTTTTTCCCGCGAAGGGAATAAAAACGGATATTTTGGGTCTAGCCAAGGCTTGACCCTCTGAGATTACACTTTGTATTTTGTCAATGAACGGCACGTTTTTACTAGCTCTTTTCACAGTAAAGTCGCCCTTATAACGCGCGCCGCTTGTAGGAACGAGAGCGGGGCGCGGGCGGGGGGCGTGGCTCGCTTGGCCGGCGAGCGCGTTGCGCGCGGTCTTCAGTACGGTCTCAATATAAAGGGCCGGCTAGGCCTTAAACCTGGGTCAAGCCTTGGCTAGACCCAAAATATCCGTTTTTATTTCTTTCGGGGGAAAAACGGTTCTATTTTAGGTCTGAGCCTGCGGCTTGACCCTCTGAGACTTGTTTGGTTTCTGCCGGCCATAGAAGCGTACTGTGAAAATGTAATTGAGTTACCTACTTTTTTAGGATGGTTACAATGTCAAAAAGAAATAAAAAGATTATTTAAAGAGAAACAACAGACTTCTTTATTTTAAAATCTGGAAACTAGAACTATAGTAACTCTATGTCAATAACATTATGACTCGTGAAACAAATAAACATTATTTTTTAATATAACTTTTTAGATACAAAATCAATCAACATTTAGTTCACTTATTATATAAGGTGCTATAAAAATATCTGCCACGGCTTTAATGAGAGGTAGTATTGTATTTAAAGATAACAATAGTGAAGAAATTTCGTACCCCGGCACAGTTAAATCAATTTGAGAAAATAAAGTAGTTAAGTAAACATTGACTCTACTCTGCATAACGTGGTTCACAAATTACGCGCGAAGTGCACTTCGTCAATGAAAACAACTGCTATCTCTTTCCATCTGTTCTGTGAATGAAAACTGAAATCAGCTGACTAGTTCGTCACTATCGACTATCTAATGTACTAGGTACGCAATAATACGCAGGCAAACAAGTGTTTTAAAGTGCAATTACTTACCAGCTACCGCATTCTTCCAAAAAACTGACGTAAATAAAATGATAAACTTCCCACCACACTTAAAACAGGCTTTGGACTGTCAAGTTAGTGTAAGAATCGCAATTTTTTTCTTATTATTTTTAAACAATAGGTAGGTACCTAAATAACGATAAATTGTACGTCGAAGACTCGAGCAGCATCCCTGGTGCTCGCAAGAGGATGACGCCGGAAGAAGTCCAACACTTCCTCTTCGAGTTCGGCAGAATATGGAGGCCTGCCTGCGTCAACCGGAGGCGGGCCAAAGCGGCCGTGTTCTCTAAATCTGTACACTGCATCCAGAATGGTATGATGACTCACTCGCACACCAAACCTCTGCGGGTATAAGTTTACTGCATGCGCAGTTATGAAGTTACACTCGCGGTAGTACAATACCATTTCAAGATATTCTTGATTGGGATACCGTCGTCTAGGAGGCATTTTTAAAGAAAAAAAAAAGAAAGCGCGCGCGATATTCCCGACGCTTACCGCAGATCGCTAAAAACTAACTTCCGAGCGGGCAGGCGGGCGACTGGCGGGTCAGCTAGCGCCGTAGCGCGTGCGACGAACGGGGTAGTGCGGGTGAGTGTGGGGGCGCGCGGGGCTGCGCTCTGACGAGCGAGTGGCCGGCGCGCAGCGGCATTGTTTGATAAGAATGGCAACAGTGTATGAACGGCGCCGGCGTTTTGCGAATTGAATTCGGTGCGGTGCGGCAACAGCTTATTAAGTCTACGGGATGGTTTTATGCCAATAAATCAATGCAAATTTATGCGTAAAATTTTTTGTATGAAAAAAAATATGACACATGATCAATAATTTATCTTTACTATTGTAATCTATAAACACAATACTGTCTCCCATTGCAGCCGTGGCAGATATTTTTATAGCACCTTATATACCTATCTAATCAGGTTTCATAAAATAATCAGTCTCATACAATCACAACAAAGGTTCAAAGGAACTATTTAAATTATTTGGTCTTTGATTAGAATCAAATGCAACACGACTTATTTCTTTAAAATAATGCTTAAAGAAAGTAGCCTCACTTCGCCAGTTTCCTTTATTCAAGACCTCATCTAGTGGCAATGAATTGAAATTTTTGGAAGCAACCGCTGAACGTACACTCCCCGGTGGCGCATTAATGCCTACGCTCTCAAAAGCGGTTTTTACCCATCCAGCAATAACGCTACGAGAAGCAGCTTTCACCACACCTCTGGTTGTTATAAATAAATTTGTTAGATCGGAACGGGCTGCTCTACGATTTTTGGATAAGGAAATAAGCTTAGACGTCCAAAAAGGAATATCCAAATTCTTTATCTGACCAGACTTAAGTTCCCAACCTGATTGCCTGAAGCGTGTACAATCCGTCTTGGACCCAAACTTGGGCCAAAATATGCAAGAGTCTTTCGTCGATATCATATCCTCTGAGCTTATATGTAATAACGTTAAGTCGTGGATTCGACATCCAGAACTTAATAGCAACAGTAAAGCAACATGTCTAGATAACTGGAAAAAACTATTCTCTTGAGGGGGATTTTCTGAAAGCCACTTTATCATTACCGAAACATCCCATATACATTTTCTAGCGACAGGTGGTTTTGCTAGATCGATCCCTTTAATTATTCTTGAAACTAACGGATGTGAGCCTAGATTAACTGTATTAGAAGGATTTGAGAAAGTACAAACAACCGACTTATGGACTTTAATAATTCTGGGAGCTAGTTTCAGATCCGTATGCAAATAGCACAGAAAAAGAGCCAAATTTATGGCCGATGGGTTAGAATGGCTTATTGAATTCGAAGAACACCAGTGCAGCCAACGATTCCAGGCCGACTTATATGAATACAGCGTCGACTTCCTCCATGAGCTTTCTAATAAGGCTATATTAACCGACGTCCAATCTTTTACTAGGTCACTCCACCCCGAATTCTCCAAGCCTCCAATTTTAATTTGTTTGCCTCGGGGGGAGGAGCCGCTGTGGTCAAGTCTACCAGATGATGTTGAAGGTTGCGAATTTGGTATGGAGGGGCAGTCGCTCTCCACCGAAGGTCTACTCTCCAAAACGACTTCTCCCACTTGGGTGCTACGATTATGTACGTTCCTACTGCACTGTTTGAATGCTGCAGCACTTGCGGCATTAATGCTGGTGGAGGGAACACCCAAGCTAGGTTGAAGTTCCATTCCTGACTGAAAGCGTTCGTAAAGACTGCTTTCCTGTCTTTCGAATCTTGACTGACATATAGTCGAACCACAGCCGATGCTTCGGTCGCGAACAAGTCTATTTCCGGAGTGCCCCATCGCTGGAATATTTTTGTGGTGACAGATGGAGACAGACTCCACTCTGCGATTTTCTTCTTGCGGGAGAGGCTGTCGGCCGTCAAGTTGTAACGTCCCGGGATGAATTGTGGTTGAATAACTATATGCGCCTGATGACACAAGATTAATAGGCGTTTGGCTAGTTTTAATAGACTTGCTGACTTTGTCCCGCCTTGTCTTCTTATATGGGAGATGACAGTTCGGTTGTCGGATTGGACTACAATGGTCTGACCTTTCAACATTTCGATATGCGTCTCTATGGATTTGTGGACTGCATAGAGCTCCTTGATGTTTATATGCCATAATCTTTGTGTTGCCTCCCAGGGAATTGAAATGGTTTTTCCGTTGAGATCCGATCCCCACCCCCAGTCGGATGCATCGGTTGATAAGAAGGCAGTCGGATTTCCCGTGAAGATTGGAGAGTCTTTGCGCACATTCGCTAGCCACCAGTTCACGTCGCGTAGAGCTGCCTTGGGGATAATGTGGGATCGATCTGGTTGAAGTAAGTTTAGTCTGTTCACAGCCCTCTGTATTAATCGGCAATTCAGAAGCCCCAACGGCACCACGAAAGCCGCGAACACTAGTAGACCCAGTAATGACTTTGCTTTTCTCCAACTCCAGTAGCCAGTTTTTCTTGTCAGTAGTAGTGTTTCTGTTAGTTTTTCCACCTTTTTTGTACTGATGCACTTGACATTCTTTTCAGTGTCCCATATAATTCCCAGGAACTCTAACTTGTGGGTCGGAACCAGTCTTGATTTTTGCCAATTTATTATCCAGCCTAACTCGGTCAAAATTTCTATGGTTAGTTGAATCTGATTTTTTAATACACTCAAATCCTGGCATGCCAGTAAAAAATCATCCAAGTAAACGATTATTCGAACTCCTTTTGATCTTAGCAGACCGGCTACCCAGTTCGTTAGACGAGCGAATATCACTGGGGCAACAGATAGACCGAATGGCAGTGCGGTCATCTGGTAGCACTGATTGTTGTATGATAGAGCAAGGAACCTTCTGTGAGACGGTTTTATGGGGACGCATAAAATCTATTTTTGCTAGGAAGTCGTTGCGCTGGAGAAAATTCGGTATTTTCTGATGATTTACGAGGCGAAAAGGTTTCGTATTCATGAAACGGTTCAGTGGTTTCAAATTGAGTACCGGTCTTTGATTGCCGTCTGACTTCGAAACTAGAAAGAGACGCGAGAGGAAAACTGATTTGTGATTGCATTTTTCCAACGCCCCCATTTGGAGTAGTTTCGTTATTTCTTGTTGCATAGCCTGGGATTTTTCGGTTTTTAGTCTTATTAAGTTTTTCTTTGACGCCGACATAAGCGGTGGCTTTCGCTTGAAAGGTATCGACAAGCCCGTTAAAACATTTTTGATATAATTTGGAGCGCCGTGATTCTCCCATTTTTTTATAAAATATTTCAGACGCCCAGCTAGATGATTTTTCCCGGCATAGTCAATAGGGTTTTGTGGTTGGCCTTCTAGGTGAAGCAGAGGGTTTTCCATGTCCCCCCCCTGTTTTCTTATTGTTTGGTTTCGCCTCATAGGGTTTCCTGAAACCTCTGTTGGCTGACGACGATGCTGATGAGGTTGGCTGAAGTTTGTTTTTCTTAAATTGCTGCTGACGGTTGTTCTGAAAACTTGAAGGTTCTCTGTAACCTTGACGCTTGATATTAGTGTCGGTCGCGCCCTTGGTAGCGGGAAAAAATTTGTAGAAACCGCCATTCTGCTTGAAAGTCTCGGATAAAGCATTCTCTTCAAAGAGATGGGTAGAAGAGGGAGGAACAGCATTTAGTGTAGTCTGCATGAATTTCGAAGGCGGCTTATAGACAGAACGTCTGAACTCTATAAGTTCAGCACGACGCCCACATACATATTGAAGAATGTCGTCGCTGGACTTCTTAAAATCTGTTTCCGCCCCGGTGATATGTCTCGCAATAGCTTCGCTCAGAGCTTTTGATTTCACTTCGTTTGCTATCTTCGAAAGGGCTTCCCTTAATTGTTTCCAGTGCAACAGAAGTCCATGTGTTACGGCACCCAAAGTATGATCAAACTTAACAACCTGTTCGTAAGGAACCCAGTTTGGTGTCTTTCCGGCCAACTGGGGGTTCACCAATAAAGATATAAAAGCCGGAGTTGCCTGGAGTTTCTTATTAACCTCGATATATCGGAGGTTTGCCCAGCTCTGCTTACCGAACCTTTGACAAGATATGGCCTGCTCTAACAAATCGGCCGGAGCAGGCAAGACTTTTGGTTCAGCTTCTTTGACACAAGGGGAGAAATCAAATAAATCTTCATTACCTCCTGGTAAGTCTAGAACCATATCAGGGGCCCGGAATGCAGAAAACGGCCTATCATCATTTTCTTTTTCTTCTTCGGTTTCGCTCAATGACAAGACTTCTTCCAAAACCAAGTCATCGTCTTCGTACCTTTTATTTACAGAAGCGTTGCGAGACGATTGGTTGCCCAGTAACTGATTTACCATATTTTGCAGGGATTTTGTCTGCTCTTTAAGAATTTTTATATCTTTAGCTGAATCCGTCTTCTTTGGTCTTTTATGACGATTATAATGTAAGGACTGAGACGATGGTCTTTTCCTATTATCTCCACAGGACATCAAATTTTCTGCCTCTTCCCTAGACACAAAACTGTGTTTTATGTCCTGAATGGCAGCCATGAAAATTTCTAAATTAGAAGCTGATCCATGTATTTTAAGAGCCAATGGTTTCGGACCTATTATTAGAGCCCTGCAGAAAGCCCAGTCCAGAAGACACAGCTTCAAATTCTTAAAAGCTTTTTCCGATATTGAGGTTGTTTCTAAGTCAAAAGCTTTTATGATGGATATTGTTGGAATAGCAAACCTCAGTTTATTAAAAACTTGTGGGTCTATTTTAGAGCCAAAAAGATCTTTCTTGCTGTAATTAACGACATTCCAGTCACGCCATGTGTCCGGATAAACTTGATCAACGACCTCGATGAGACGATTCAAAATTTCTCTGTCCTCTGGTACTTCGAGGTTAGCGAGTTCTCCCAAGGTTGTAAAAGCTTTAGATAGCGCCATTTTTCATGCTGCAATAGAAAATATCACATAAATAATGTGAAAAGACTGCCTGACGGGACAGCTCATGAGTTAGATATCAAATCCAATATGACCCTACTGCTTCAGTAATTTGGTCGACGGGCCAAGATTTTTATCCGACGGTTTTTCAAACTTGGCCGACGGCTCACAATATTGAGTCGACGGCTCAGAATGTTGAGCCGACGGCTCATTTCATTGAGCCGACATTTGATTGGGTCAATAACCTGAGCCGACGGGCTGCAAGTTTATAATGATCACACATCATAGGATCAAAACTAAGTGGTAAAAAAAAACCACGTAGGACTACCATGGGTGAGTCCAAAGAAAGAAAAAATATAGTTAACAACTGAAGCGACGATAACCTCACTTTAACATGCAAACACTGAAAAATATCATCTATTTTTGTAACCATCTTAGAATAAAACATAGGTGACTCACCTTAAAATTGAGATAATCCATACACAAATGAAGATAATCTCTCGAACAGTCTCACTGTTTAATATCAACGTGCGTATCACTCGCAAAATACAGAGTACTGAAGACCGCGCGCAACGCGCTCGCCGGCCAAGCAAGCCACGCCCCCCGCCCGCGCCCCGCTCTCGTTCCTACAAGCGGCGCGCGTTATAAGGGCGACTTTACTGTGAAAAGAGCTAGTAAAAACGTGCCGTTCATTGACAAAATACAAAGTGTAATCTCAGAGGGTCAAGCCGCAGGCTCAGACCTAAAATAAATAAATTTCTTTGGGTGTTTTAGGTATAGGATAATTTTGGATAGCCGTGATTTTGTCTGGGTTAGGCTTTATTCCTTCGGTACTGATGACATGACCTAGGTATGCGGTCTCGAGTTTTAAGAACTCTGATTTATCTAACTGAATTTTGAAGTTAGATTCTCTTAATCTTTGGAACACCTTCTCTAGGTTGTTGATGTGTTCCTGGAGAGAGGTGCTGAATATAATTATGTCATCCAAATATACTACTAGACATATAACGTTTTGGAGTCTCTTGAGTACGTTATCCATTACTCGTTGGAACGTGGAAGGGGAGTTTTTAAATCCCATGGGCATTCTCAAAAATTTGAAGTGTCCATGTTCAACATTAAAAGCGGTCCTTGGGAATGTCGCTGGGGTTCACTCAACTGATGCTAAGTCAAGAGTGCTGAAATATTGGCACTTCCCTAGTCTGTCCAGGACGTCTGAAATATTCGGGATAGGGTATTTTTCATCAACCGTTTTTTCGTTAAGCTTCCGAAAGTCAACGACTAGACGCCATTTTTGTTTTCCAGAGGCGTCAATCTTCTTTGAGACGACCCAAATCGGTGAGTTCCAAGCACGAATCTGCTTGGAGCTCACCGATTTGGGTCGTCCTAATGATTCCTTGATCTAACATCTTTTCTATTTGATCACTAACTTCCTGACGGTGTATAAATGGATACCTATAACTTTTAGTGTAAATCGGAATCTCGTCTGTGGTTTTAATACTGTGCTTTATCTTGTTAGTGAAGGTTAATGCCTCGCCTTCAATATAAAAGACGTCAGCATACTTTGAACATAGTGCTAGTAAGTTTGCCTTTTCCTCTTCGTTTAAGTGATCGGTGTGTACCGGAGATGTAACATTTTTAGCGCGAGGTGTCATTTGTTCAGTGGCTTCAACATTGAATATCATTGCCTGAGTAGCTTGGTCCAGTGAAAATATTATATCGTTGTTGGTTGGGTTAGTCACTTCAACTATACCGCGGCTATTAGAAACGGTGGTCAGACATTCGGATATAATGCAATTACAAATAATCTGTTCCTCTTCAAAAACTTCACCATCTGGTGCAATAACAGGTAACCGTATTCATTTAGAGCTTCCCGCTGGTACGATTTCCTCGTAGGGATTTCAGTTTCGTGAGTAATAAATTTGGATGGGATTAATTGCAACTTAGTTATTAATGTAAGGTCTTTCAAATCTAATTTAGCCTCCCATTTGGTAAGTAAATCCATTCCTATCAAACCATCAGGACGATCATGGAATCTGTATATGAATAATTTAATTGGTTCTGTGTCACCGAATTCGGGAAAGCAGGGTAAGTTAATAGAGTAGTCGTTCCTGCTTGTGGCATGAACGTTGGTAACCTCGAATGGATCGTAGTTAAGAGGTATGTGCGGGAAATAATTCTGAACTGCTTCTGGACTGATGAATGATTGGTTTGCACCGGTATCTATTAGAAAGTTATGTGTAGGGTTATGGAACCGAACGTACGGTAGTTGCCTTTGGGTTTGCAGATTTAATTCTATCCTAAGCTGTTTGTCTTCGGAGCTTTCTGAAAATCCTGACTGGTCGAGGGCTGCTGTTGGTCCGCAGTACCTAGCTTGTCCTTGTCGTTGGTCCCGTCAGTCTGTTGCGGTGTGACGTGGTCGTATGTACAGTCGTTGAAGTAAAAGTCGTCATGGTTGTAGTCGACATAGTTATAGGGGTCAATATAAAAGTAGTCAGACGAGTCGGGGTAATAATATTCCTGCCAATAGTTCGAACACTCGTTCACATTAATATCGCGGGTTTTAATGTAGTTGGAAGGTGGTGGATTGCCTTGTACGGCCCAATTCCATCTGTTGGTAGCAGGCAGAGGCCTGGATGCAAAGTGGCTAACGCGGCTCATCGGCCTGGGACCGTTATTCGGCGGATAAGAATTCCCTGGGGGCATCCTAAATCCAGAACCACCCTGATTATTATTATGCGGTGGTGCCCCAAATAATTGTTGCGTACGGGTTGGGCCACGCGATTGCATGTTAGATGGATTAAACGGCGTTCTAAATTGGTTCTGAGACGGTCAAGGCCGTGACATAAACTGCGATGCTTGTGGTCTGAACGGACCGGCCATGTTAAAAGGATTAGGTCTAAATGAAACAAGCATATTATTTGGATGGACTGGTATTTTATGATTGACTTCATTCTGCTGATTAGGTGGCATTCGAACTGAAGATTTTTCATCCGGCAAGTGGTCATTTCTGCTCTGCAAGTACATGGTGTTAGACTCCTCATGCACAAATTCTAGAGCCTTCTCAATGGTCAAGCCGGTCTCATACACCTAATACGAGCACCTAAAGGATCTTTCAAACCGCGGAGATAGGCCTGCAAAGTTAGTTTACGATATAAATCACTTTTGGCCGCAATAGTTGACTCCAGGGTGTCGTGCAGTGAAACATAATGTCATGACGGTGCTGAAAAGGTTCTGGCAACGCTCGTAAAATTCCTGCGCGTGCCGTGACCTTGTGTAAGTAAAGCCAAATCGTTGTAGAGAGCGGTCTCATCTCGCTGGTCGGCAAAATTATTAATAAGAGCATTACGTATGCCTACCCAATCATTAGGTATACCGTTAGCATTAATCAGACGGGCGGCGGGCACCCGTAACTTTGTTCAATATGCCGTTTAAAAGCGCTAATTGATATATGTCTGGTTGCCCCTCTTGAATGAATTGAATCATTAGCTGGTCACACAATTTGATAAACCTGGTAAGTACATTCGGGTTCCCATCAAAATCGGGAACTAAGCGGAGGGCTTTAAATGTAGTGTCTAAATCAGCCATCTCGGGTTCAACCTCGCGAAGCTGAGACCGATGCAGCTCGACTTGTCGCTGCACCGGTCCCTCGCCCCTCACCCTCGCTTCCTCACGCCACCGATACAATGACGCGAGTACTTTCGCCTCGAGGACCCAGGGCGGGTATCCGGCCAGTGCACAAGCCGCCTCGTAGGAGATCGTGCGATACCCCCTGATGACTCTGACGGCCATCGCTCTCTGCGGCTTGCGCAGTACTGCGATGCTTCCGGCCGTCAGGTCAGCTGCCCAGATCGTGGCCCCGTAAAGGGCCATCGACCGCACGATCCCCACGTAGAGCCGCCTACAAGCGGCGCTCGGGCCCCCCAGATTGGGAAGCAGCGTTGACAGCGCCCCAGCAGCGCCCAGCAACTTGGGCGCCAGCCGCCGGAAGTGGGGCTCGAAGTTCCACCGGCTGTCGAGCACCAATCCTAGGTACTTCTCCTTCAGAGCGAGGGCTAACACGCAGCCGTGGATCCCGTCGGGCCCCGGAGCCACGTTCTTGGCCCGGAGCCGCATCACGGCTGCCCTCATCTCTGCCTGTGTCACCTCTGGGACGCTGATGGCGTTCTCCTCCGTAGACTCTGCGGCTGTGGGCAAAGCCATCGGCGGCGGAGTATGCTCCGCTCTTGCCGGGAACAGGGCTGTGACCACCTCCTCCAGCAGCTCGGGTTGGAGACTCTCCGTAAGTGGGGGCGCCGCGGCTCGAAGTTTCCCTCGGACCGCGCGATAAGGGCGCCCCCACGGATCCCCGTCGAGAGTCTCCAACATCTCCTCCCTGGCTCGCGTCCTCGACTCGCCGATGGCCAGCCACAGAGTCTCCTTAGCCGCGCAGTACACCTCATACAGCGCGGCTTCTTCGTCAGGGACCCGACGCCGTCTCCTCCGGTATCGGGTGTACCGCCGTCTAACCACCACGCACGTGTTAGGAAGGGGTATTATTATTTAGTATAATTTATGTGAATGTAATGATGTTCCCTTCATTAGCAAGCTCTTAGTGTCAGAATGGTTATTAGTTATTTACTGTGTATGAAAGTACCTATGAATATAGTGTGTAGGGAAAGGATTTTGTAAAGAAAAGTCAGAAAGACAAGACTAGGCATTTATTTCAATAATAGGCTTGTCAGTCAGATACGATGATGAGAAACTAATTGTCCGTTCCAACCCTAGGTCATCATGGAGAAGAAGGAAGAGAAACTCCATGGAAGCTTGTTTTACAGTATTGTACCAACACACATTAGAATCCATCATAGATAACACTTTATTCTCACGGACCATTTCTCAAAGTTATAGCAACTTATCAACCAAAAGAAATATTAACATGAATGATCATTAATTCGATTTAACACATGACATAAACAGAAAAACTTAGCTATCAGCAATAATATTTCGTGGTTTCATTTTCGATATAAATAAACAGGTAGTCCTTTGACCTACAAGGCAACACTCGCACGCTTTTAAAAGTTATTTATAATTAGAATAGTGAATCGATTTCTTTTTAAATAATAATCGATTAAAGTATCGACTCGTCTACCCTACACTATACTATAGACAGTGACCTCATTCTTTTTCCGTGCGAGGCAACGAGTGCACGCGCTCCTACCTTAGATTGTTTTGTTCTTTGTTTGAATTTTTAAAAAACGGTAATTCTTTACATTCACGATGCCTAAAAGGTCCTATAAAGAACGAATTGATTATTATATGAAGAAGATGGAAAAAATACGGGATAAACACCGTCACAAACGCCGGCGACGAGAAGATTCTTTCTCATGTTCAGACGACGATAATCTCCAAGGTTAGTTACTCTTAATCTCTGCTACTTCTACCGTACAAGTACTGGTCAAAGTGACAGTATTGATACTGGTAATTTGCCATAGATTCAAATTTGAGCACGGCAAATAATCTACCCGCCATAGATTCCATAAGCGAACGAGGCGTTACAAATAAATTGGTAATAGATTCGAATTTAGAACTGTTACTTTTTAACGTACTCCTACCCACAGTTGAGTTACGTTTGTTATGTTTTCCTTTAGGAGACGAAACAGCGATGTGGGATTTATCACAACCACCCGCAGAAACTGAGCCACAACCTGGTGTTGGGCCTGAAGACACAGTCGTCATACCTGAGCCCGATGAGCCTCGTGTTGACAATGTGCTGGAGTCTGTCTCGACTCAACAGGATGATATTAAGTTGTTACCACCGGCGCCGCCGGTGGCGCTTCCTGAACCTCCATTGGATCCAGAAATCCTATCCGCTCTTGGCGAGGCAACTGATGAAGGACCTATATGGGGCCAGGAAATACACAGCAACTTAACGCAATTATGGTTACCATTACTCAAAAAGGGAATGGTTAAGGAAATGAGAGACAAAATATTAAAACAGTATCTCATACCCAGTAATTGTACATTACTTCAAGCGCCAAAATTAAACATTGAGATCTCAGCCGCTGTTCCAGAAATGGTAAGGTTACGCGACAAAAAAGTTGAGACATCTCAACAACAATTAGGTGCAGGCATTACTGCTATTAGCAAGGCAATGACTTCATTAATAACCAGTGACAACAAGATCGAAGCGATCAAAACATTAAGTGATGGTTGTCGCATTTTATGTGATTTACATAATTCCGAAACCCAGGCTCCGATCAAAATGATTACACCCGGGCTAGCGAAGCCTTTCCTCAATGTCATACAGGACAGCGAGCGAGATGAGACGTTTTTCGGTTCCACATTACCGGATAAAATAAAGGCGTCTAAAACCATTGAAAAACAGGGTTTACAGATAAAGAAAACTGTGCTAGTAAAATCTAATACTAATACCCAGTCCCAAAACACAATGCCTGTGCGTCATCAGTTCCAGGGAAACTGGGCCGGACCTTCTCGTTACCCAACGAACAGGGGGGGGCGAGGGGGTCAGAGGAGATACCCCACGTCAGCGCGTCGATCAGTAGCGGCGACAGCAACAGCGACATCGCTAACCAAGACGAACCCGAACCGGTCACGTGCCCCTGCACGCCAGTAACGCAGGTACATGCAGGTAGGGTACAACATTTCTATAATTGTTGGACCCACATTACTAATAATACCAGTATTCTTAATTGGATCATGAAGGGAATACCTATTCCGTTTATATGTGAGCCGTTTCAAACTTGTATCCCTCGAATTACGTGGTCATTGAGTGAACAGCGTGAAATGTCATTAGCTATCGAGAATTTAACTGAACTAGGTGCTATTTCACAGGTTGAGCCCAGTTCAGAACAGTTTATTTCTAGTACATTTTTAGCTCCAAAGTCCAACGGTGGTAAAAGGTTTATTCTGAATTTAAAATGTCTAAATCGATTTATACCTAAAACACATTTTAAAATGGAGGATAGTAGAACTGCCTGCAAGTTAGTACAATCAAACTGGTTCATGGCGACCGTAGATATGAAGGAAGCATACCTACTTATGTTGCCAAGCAATTTCGTAAATACCTTCGATTCCATTATATCGCGCAAAACTCAAATGAAATAATAACTTACGAGTTTAACGCATTACCCTATGGGCTCGCCATAGCTCCTAGGTGTTTTACTAAGATTGTCAGAGAGGTTGTTAGTTTTTTACGTAATCGTGGTTTCCTATCTGTATCATTTTTAGACGATCTGCTTTGTTTAGGGAGCAGTTACGAAGAATGTCTTCGTAATGTAAAGGAAACAATTTCATTACTAAAATGTTTGGGGTTCCTAATAAATTACAAAAAAAGCAATTTGCAACCTCAAATATCATGCAAATTTTTAGGATTCATTTATGACACCACCGTCATGACTTTATCATTACCTCTAGACAAACGCAACAAGATAGCCTGTTTAGTACAAAAGTATTCCAAACTACCCATAGTTTCAATTAGAAATTTCTCCCAATTGATAGGAGTACTCGTAGCAGCGTGCCCAGCGGTGCGTTACGGTTGGTTGTATACAAAGATATTAGAAAGAATTAAATATTTGTTGCTAAAACAACACGGTACATTTGATGTAAAAGTTAAACTTCCTCCTATCATCTTAAGTGATTTGAACTGGTGGGCTCAAAACATTTACAGAGTAAATAATCCAATAAAGCCCCAAAGCTATGCTCTGGAAATTTACACCGACGCGTCACGCACAGGCTGGGGTGCATTTAGTAACGGGGTACGAGTCAATGGTGCTTGGAAAGAAAGTGAAATTAGCTTTCATATTAACTATTTGGAACTATTAGCCGTATTTTTCGCCCTTAAATGTTTTGCTCGGGACCAAACTGACTGTGCTATCCTGCTTCGCGTGGATAACACTACCGCGATAAGTTATATAAACCGCATGGGCGGTATTCAATTTCCACACTTAAGCGCACTTTCTCGTGATATTTGGCAGTGGTGCGAGATGCGAAAGCTGTGGTTATTCGCTTCGTACATAAACACAAAAGACAATGTCGAGGCTGACGAAGAGTCACGCAGGGTGAACCCCGACGTCGAATGGGAGTTATCACAACCTGCATTTAAATATATCGTAAAACGTTTAGGTCAACCAGAGATTGACTTATTTGCTTCTCGTATCAATGCCAAGTGTCACGAATATGTGTCCTGGAAACAGGACCCAGAAGCGATAGCCGTAGACGCATTTACGATTAGTTGGTACCCAAAATTATTTTATGCTTTCCCACCATTTTCTCTGTTATTAAACTGTATACAAAAAATTATACAGGACAAAGCTACTGGCATCTTGGTTTTCCCAATGTGGCCTGCACAGGCTTGGTATCCCATGTTAATGGATCTACTAGTTGGGGAAATTGTTGTCTTAGAACCGCACCCAAAATTACTATTGTCGTATTTCAGACAACAACACCCGCTCCACCAGACGCTTTCCCTGGGGGCAGCGCTGCTCTCAGGCTCGCGTTCTCCCGCCGTGGTACGCCGCCAGCCGCTCTGCGCTTGATGCTCGCCTCACTATCAGAAAGTACACTAAAGCAATATAGCGTTTGTTACAAGTTGTGGTGGCAGTACTGTAAGGACAATAATTGTAATGTGTTCGAGAGTCCCATCCCTCACATAGTAACTTTTTTAACCGAACAGTATGATAAAGGTGCTTCTTACGGTACGATTAACAGCCACCGTTCAGCATTATCCTTGCTCATAGGAAACAATTTAGCTTCAGACGAGTGCGTCAAACGCCTCCTTAAAGGGATATTCAAACTGAGACCATCTTTACCCAAATACTCAACTACTTGGGACCCTCAAATAGTGCTCGACCATATTTCGGAATGGGTTCCACATACTCAGCTTAATTTAGAAAAATTAACTAAGAAACTTGTTGTATTACTGGGTCTGTGCACTGCACACAGAGTACAAACTTTTTCCTTAATTAAAATAAGTAATATTCATATCAATTCAAACGGTGTCGAGATTGTTATAACGGATATTATTAAAACCTCTGGGATAGGACGGGACCAGCCGGTTTTGTATTTACCATATTTTCTAGAAAATCCGTCTATTTGTCCAGCAACAATGCTAGTCGACTATATGTCTGCAACGAAGGCCTTAAGGCCTTCAGACACAGATCACCTCTTAATTACTGTGAAGCGTACTTACAAGAACGCGACAGCACAGACTATAAGCAGGTGGATCAAACAGACGTTGTATGCGAGCGGCATTGACGTGTCAGTGTACGGCGCACACAGTGCCCGCCATGCTGCCACGTCAACGGCGCGCGCAGCTGGGCTAAGTCTTGATCTGATTCGAAAAACTGCCGGCTGGACTGCGTCCTCTCAGGGTGTCCCTTCGTCCAGCATACTCACCATGGAATCCTGATATTTCATGAATGTCAAAAAACTGTTCTGAAATAGTGCTAAATAGTGCCCAAAGGAAAAAAATAGTGCTCTTGTACTTGCGAAGTTATAGCCATAGTTCGATGAGTATGCTGGACGAAGGTTTCGCCCAGCATACTCACCTCCGTCCGGAGAATCTGTATACGCTTCAAACATAATTCATACTTCAAAAAATAGTTCCCAAATAGTGCCAAACGGTGCCCAAAAAGAAAAAACAGTGCTCGAATAACTTCGGAGTTATAGGCTTCGTTCAGTGAGTATGCTGGGCGTAGGTTCTACGCCCAGCATACTCACCTCAGTGCGCGAATATCGAACGAGCTATAGGTACAATTTACGTCTCAAAAAATTGTGCTTGAAATAGTGCCCAATATCAGTCCAATTTTTGCTTGACTTTTGACTTAGAAAACCATTAAATTTTAATGTAAACTTCTACATACTAACGTAAAATGGGGTACAGTCGTCGACACATGTTTTTGGACAAAAATATTAAACTTTCTAATTGTAGACTTCATGTTATTGGAAATAATTATGGTATTTTCTCACATGTCAAAAACTTTCGATTAAATGCATTATTATATATTTTATAAATAATAATAAATGAATGAAACTTTAAGCGTAAATGAAGTCTATTACTTCATTGCATTGTGTGTTTGTCTGAATAAAAACAGTCATTTGCAGCCAATAAAATTAATATCTTGAAAAATTGTAAAAAGGAAATTATACAGTTTCTTTTTGTATATATGTTGCAGGCAAAACTTATAACCAGTCAAAACTAGTACTGTGACATAGTTATACAAATTTTTAAAACTCTTTCCAATAGTTTCATCAATGAAAGGTTTAGCAATAAAAAACATTTTTAATTACTTACGTTATTTATTACTATTTAAAGGGCCAAAGTAATCAGAATTCTAGTTAACTAGTTCACAGCTTTTTTTAACATTCATAATATAATCAATGTAAATAGAAAAAATTGTAGTTTTAATATTGTATATAATATACATATAAAAAAATGTTTAGCCAAATATTGGTAAAACTTTCTAAAATATAACACGTAGGTACTTGTACTTTGTTTTACTGCTACAACGTTTTAATCACAATAAAATTATCTTACAAATAAGTATAAATTGAGCAATCACAGTTTATAATCACGTTTTTTTTATTAATATTAAATACCCTATAGTAATTACAAATTAACAATCACAGTTTATAATCACATTTCTGTAAGTTATTAATAAAATAACTTTTACAAGAACAAAAAAAAAACAAACAAACAATAACAAAATAGGAACTAACAAGTTAGGACCGATCTTCATCTTACATTCGCGTATAAATAATGCAGTGTGGTACAGTATATTGGGAATTACTACAAACTTTTTTACTAAGGTCATCATAGCAGTTCCAAGTTCTCTTTAGCAATCGATAGCACTTTGACTTGTAATGCCCCATGCGTCCTGATTCACCATTTGTAAAATCTATTACCGACAGAATTTTAAAGGTGTCACCGTTTATTATGATCTCTTTAGGAATTTCATCAATTTCTATTTCAATTGAAGTATTAATTTCAATAAATACGAAGTCTAGTACTTCATATTTGTATGCGTTTTTACCGTTACATAATTGGTATTTACATTTCCTTTCAGTATCATTTACTAATAGAGCTTCATTAAGGGCTCCAATACCTTGAGTCGTCAATATGTTTACATTTATTGGAATCCAACTACATTTTGTGCCAGAACCTTTATTGATTTCACAGTTCTGGTTTGTACAATTTAAGTATCTATTAGCACTATAAAAACCATAACTTTGTATGTTATCTATTATAAAAGTTACATTACACTCACAATTTTTGCAACTACTAAAATCGGATTCCACAGTATCATATATTTTAGCCAATACCTTAGAACGAGTAGTGTAAATATCTTTTGGTTTTCTAGCCTTCTTAGTGATTTTCTTTAGATTGTCATACGTGATCAAACTTCTGGTCAGTTGTGAAAGATCGTTTTTTTTATCATTGATATATTTTCTAATATTAGGTCTATCTAAATATGCAATTGAAAAACTTTGGACCACGGAATCAAAAGCACACGTATTAATAAACGTGAATCTGTATGTTCCTGAAGTAGAAACACTGCCGTTTTGTAAAATATGTAATTTTGTACGACGATTGATTCGTTTTTTATTTTTCTTCTGTTTAGACACCAGTCCCCGCCAGTCTTCAATATAATTTGGTTCGCTCCTAAAAATTGAGTTTTCATAAAATGATTCATCATTGACGAGAGTATTTATTTGTGGTGTGTTATGGTCACTTATTTCATTTTTTTCATCGACAATATTTTCAGTTCCTTCTTGAACATCAATCAAGTCACTTTTGGCTAAGCGTATGGAACCGGTTATCAAAGGCTCGTGTTTAATAATAAACTCATCTACGCGGTACTTATTTGAATTTGTTTTAAAAAATAACTTTTTTACGTCTTTCATATAACTTTCTACATTTGAACTGGTTGGAGTACAATAATTACTGTTAAAATAAGTCATCATTATATTTCCCCATAGTGGAAGTTTTTTAAGAATCCTAATCAAAGTGTCCTTTATTTCCGGCAAGTAATAAATATTTTCGATTTCAGTTTCTTGATCACACAATTGTTTAATTAAATCTTCTTTCTCCTCAAGATCTTTATACATTTTCAGAAGCGGGTTTTCTTCTTTATCTAATCCCTCCCATAAAGAATGTTTAATTGGAACGTGATTTTCCGAATCTACATTTTGTATTTCACATTCCTGCAAATTAGTTTTGATCCGGTTTTTTAATTCTAAAATCGCCGTTTCACACCGTGTTAAATTTCCATTTCTACTGCCGCGGTGTTTATTATTTGCTATAATATAAACATTTTCTATAATTTTCTTTACCTCTCCGTATGAAACACATTTTTTAATCAGAATCATACAATCAACAAAAAATTTTGTTACTCTAGTGTCTATATTTTTGAAAATACTTTGATTGTACAATGTTTTTATGAAATGCGAAGTATCAAGGCGAACATAACAGGTTGGAATTTTTTTGGTTCTATTTTCTAAAATATTAAAACATGTATTTAAGTAGTCAGAGGTGGATTTATAACCACAAAATACTTTTACCACCGCACCTACTAAAGCTGCGGAATCATCAGTTACTACTTCATTTGGAGGTTTTCCATTAGCCAACCAAGATTGTAACCAGCTAGCAATAGTATCTAAAGAGTGACTTTCTGATATACACTGTGAAATTGGCACGCTACTTTTAACGGTTGTATCTGTCATCATAACATACAAAAATATAGGACTTTGCGACTCTTGAGATAGTTGTGTGTGTTCATTGACGACAGGCCGAAGATTTTTATTAAATATAGAACCTGTTGCGTCTATAGAAACTCTAATATAATTAAACTCTTTTTGGCATTTTTTATAATAATTCTTTTGATCGTCCGTCCAGTAAAATGTATAAAATGGAAAAGCAGAAACATATCTAACACATTTATCAAAAGGTGGTGAAACACACATACAAGTAAGTGACAATATTGGGTTGGGATGGAAAACATCAACTTTTTTATTTTCATGTTTAATTCGATGTAGTGTTTGTAATTTTGGCAATACTGGAGGTTCCTTGTCATTTTTCTTCATTAAAGTTGAGGCTAATTTATATCTTATAGAAGCTGCTGCTTCGTGTTGTAATTTTTCACCTAATTCCCTTATTTGGTAATACCGTAATCGGTTTTTTTTACTGGTGTTATGAGAGTACTTTTTATTTTCATTAATTATGCAACATTCTAGTTTAATTAAATTTTCCGTTTCTAAGTTAGTTGTTATAATTATTTTTGCGTGACATTGATTACAATATCCTGTGCATTTGATTTCGTAATTGTCTTTCACAATATTATTTTTAAAACACCAAGTGCATAAAGATCTTATTTCTTTCCATAGATGCATTTGAATTACATTAGTCCATTGGTTTGGTTTTAATTTACATCTGACATTATACAGACTACCAGGGGCGATTTTGCTATTTCGGTGATAAAAATACCTTTGAGGCTTAATACTATCCCAAGTTATTGTATCCATATAAAATGTATGCGTACTGGTGTTCTCCGAAACACTATTAATGCTTTCGTTTGATGACGATGTAGACTTTTGATTTATCAAATTAGAATCATTATTACGAATTATTTCTTTTTTATCAACACCAAAAAAGTATTCGTAATTTCGTTTTATGCTTAATATGATTGATTTAATACTCATTTTGTAATTTAACCGTGTTTGAATTTGTTTATAAATTGAGTCATTTGCGGAAGGAATATTTTTAAAAAAGTCATCTTTGAATTCTGAAATTACTAATTTTTGCGTTTCTAATGAAACCTTTGGTTTAGGCCCTCGTTTTCCTTGCTGATCCATGTCGTTAGATTCACAAGAATTATCACAAATTATTATGCCATTTGTTTTCAATATTAACATAATATGAAATAACAACTAACTAACTAACATATAAATCAACATCAATAACACTTGTGTACTTATACTACCTATATTACCTGAAAATACCAACTATAGATGTAAAAAACATAACGGGCCCCACCGCTCACGCAGTACGAGTCAGAAAAAGTTGTCTTCTAACGTGGTAAACATTGTGTCTTCAAGATAATCTGAAAATAACACGTATTTAAATAATTTAATATAGGTATGACAGGCTCCAGCCTTCCTCTAAAGGTACTTAAGCACTTACGTGTTTTCCATTATTTTAGCGTGATTTCTATTATAAATAGCGAAGGGGCAAAACACGAGGCTGAAGACGATTTCCCGAAGTCACAACTCCCATAGAAAATGTGATGAATAGGTTGACGACACTTAAAAGTTTAAGTGCATTCGCCGGATGACAATCGGTAATAGTCTTCACTTCACGTCATATTATCTAAAAAATACATCTGTGTTAATTCTATAGTTACGTTTATACTTACTACCGACGCTCGCGCTGACTGATTCTACCTATTTCGATATTGAAATGTAACTAACGTGAACTTAAGACGAGAACAGATCCTGACGGGTAACGAGGACAAGCTTGTAATAAAAAAATTGAAGAAAAGTAAATTATATCCTAGCAAATAAGACAGTGTTTCATTTCCAGTAGAATTGGAGGATAAAACCAGGCCTCCACAGAAGTAGGTATATAAATAGGTATTTGAGATCCAATTAGATAAACAAACAAGTTACATTACGTTATTATGTGTGTACCTACCTACATCAAACCTTTAAAAAAGTAACTAAGTAGGTACCCATTTTTAAAACTTCTTAAGCATGTCCTTAATTTTAAGTGTACAGTGTCATATTCAACGAAAAAATGAACGTGTTTTTGTAAAAAACAACTCGCTTGCTACCTAGTTTTACAGTGCAATTAATGAATGAGTGTAAAATCAATTTAGTTAAATGCCACTATTATAAATTGAAATATACTTACTGATTTGGGTGCAGCTCCTATATTGATTACGTACTAGATACACAATTTTATATAGGTAAATAATGACATCACCAACACATTGTTTGGTTTTGCAACCCACTATGTAGTCAAACTCAAAAGCCGGCGTTATTATAATGATGTGCGACGAAGTAAACAAACAAAGAAACTGAGAAGCGCTTGTTCGTTTCGATTGCTTTGTGACACAAAATGGACCCTTATCACCTTCAAAATACAGATCAGTCTTGTCTAATAATCGTAAGATGTTAGGGCAGCGCCATCTAGTATTTAAACATAAACATATTCATTTGCGTCGCGGGCGCCGCGCGTCGTAAGCCCCATACCTATTGACCGTACGTGCATCCATTACTGCCACACTATATTGAACTTTATCACATGAGGAATACAGGTCAATTCCGTAAACGTTGTGGTACCGTCCTTGATCCGGAAAATGATTATTTTGAATAATTTTGTCAGTTGTAATGTAAGCATTAATAACAGCAACTTTATTTTTCATGCATGATTTACTTCATTTGATATCTTAATCCTTCAAGCGCCGTGATCTAGACAAAATATATAAAATCATTGTTCCTAGCTACCGGGGTCCCATGCGACGCGCGAAGGCTTCATATTATTAAAAAGTATTATTAAAATAATGTGTAATTAATAATATTGCGATTCTAAAGTAAATACTCCCTTACATAGACAATTAATAATTTACACAAGACAAAAATTGTTAGAAAGAAAGTTAATAATATTGTATTCGACTGTACTCAATGTAATGTATGTAGAAGTTTACAATCAAATTTAATGGTTTTCTAGGTCAAAAGTCAAGCAAAAATTGGACTGATATTGGGCACTATTTCAAGCACAATTTTTTGAGACGTAAATTGTACCTATAGCTCGTTCGATATTCGCGCACTGAGGTGAGTATGCTGGGCGTAGAACCTACGCCCAGCATACTCACTGAACGAAGCCTATAACTCCGAAGTTATTCGAGCACTGTTTTTTCTTTTTGGGCACCGTTTGGCACTATTTGGGAACTATTTTTTGAAGTATGAATTATGTTTGAAGCGTATACAGATTCTCCGGACGGAGGTGAGTATGCTGGGCGAAACCTTCGTCCAGCATACTCATCGAACTATGGCTATAACTTCGCAAGTACAAGAGCACTATTTTTTTCCTTTGGGCACTATTTAGCACTATTTCAGAACAGTTTTTTGACATTCATGAAATATCAGGATTCCATGGTGAGTATGCTGGACGAAGGGACACCTCTCAGGCCTTTGCTAAGTTTTATAATCGACCTATTGTAGAAAAATCTAATTTTGCAAAATCCGTTTGTTTACCTATGATTAATGATTAAGAATAAAAAAGATACAGTTACGAATCAAGTGATTGTAATGTAATTGTTGGTTGGATCATTTAATATAAGAAATTTATGATTTATGTTATCTCGTGTTTTGATTGTTATACACCTACCCAAGAGGCATAAAACAAATGTAAAAATATCACAGTCTCTGAACATCTACCTGTTTATTTATATCGAAAATGAAACCACGAAATATTATATATGATCAAACGAACTTCTTAAGTGAAGTTCGATCGATATAATATGAGTGGTTTCATTTGAAGATATAAATACCCAACCCCCCCAAAAACCCAGTTTATTTTTACTATTACACGAGAAGACTTGAACTCAAGTCGCAACTCTAAAATAATGAGGTCACTGTCTATAGTATAGTGTAGGGTAGACGAGTCGATACTTTAATCGATTATTATTTAAAAAGAAATCGATTCACTATTCTAATTATAAATAACTTTTAAAAGCGTGCGAGTGTTGCCTTGTAGGTCAAAGGACTACCTGTTTATTTATATCTTCAAATGAAACCACTCATATTATATCGATCGAACTTCACTTAAGAAGTTCGTTTGATCATATATAATCAGGGAATATAATCAATTAACTTACATGAACATTGTAGTCAGTCGATCTTTCACAAGAAGCCATCTTAATTCAATCCAATTTACAATATAGCAGAACTTCCAATCTTCAAAACTTAGTATTACATACATGGGACACCTTTCCGAGTCTGTCCTCTACAGGTCTTGTACTATGCACATATTAGTCCAAAATCCAAGTCAACTTAAAATTCGCGGTCCACCAGTCAAGTCTTTCGTAGCCCCTTCGTTAGTGTCAAAATCACCCAGTCTTGAAAGCATTCCCGCCAATTCTCCCGCCATTTTAGACGAATCTTAAATGGTCATACATAATTGCTAAATAACTTCTATCATGGGTAATAATTAACTAATCTTACGTAGTGGAACTATCTTAAAACTTAATATGATTATTTAGCAATTTAGTATGTATTTATTTGTAATCTTTAGGTAGAATGTCATAATATAATAACGTCAACTGGATGTTCCGAAAATCGTTTGAAACACCATATTACTTTACAATTGCAATATAAAATCGTGATAAGTATTATTAGAACCATAATAATTATTACTTATTCATTTATTGTACTGTTAAGTTAATTAACATTTATTTTGGTTATTTACCTCCCACAAGTCTTCATGTCAATCATGTCAAGTCAGAATCGTTGTTTCGTCCAGAATCGTTGTTTGAGATAAGTCTCTACGTCTTTTCAAGTCACAATAAATAACATTTATTTATAACAACTTATACATAAAGATATAATTCTGTTAACCTTAAGTTTTAGATGAAAGTAATATATGTCTTTGTTTTGATTTGGACCAACTCAGATCACTGGTTTCGTTCGGAATTCATTTATTCTTCTAGACATACTACCTCTGACAGTCTCACCGATTAGTACGTACTAATTCCATGCATTTTTTTTGAAAAGAAATCAAAATTAATTTTATGTTATTCTACTTATTCCGACACGGCCATTCTGATCTGTACTTCGTCCCGAAGAACATAGGGTAATTAGATTGACATAATATAAGACATCATTATTTTTCAGTTAACAGATTACAAGCATTGGTTTGAGGTAGGCTGATAGTTCTATTCATATTTCACTATCACTACATTAATACAAACATTGATATGAAACCTGTATCCATAACTTCTTCATATCACATTCTTAACCACATTGATGTCATCTTTAAAACATCCTTATGCACACCGATATCTCCCAGATATCATATTCCTATCCTGAATATCTTTCTTTAGGTGTCCCATACCTATCCAGGCAGACATCCACTTTTGATGTCCCATACATACCTATCCATACGGATATCCAACTTTGATATCCCATATCCATAAGCATTTATCCAAATGCGCCACATCCCTATCCAGTCTAATATTCTCTTGGATATGCACATTCATATTCACATCAATATCCTCTTTTAGTCACATCCCTATCCAACTGTGTCCGTTTCATATCAAATCCATAACCAATCAAACAAAAGAAAACCAACAAAATTAATATCTTGTCACATAATTGACTTAATTAAACAATAATGAATAATGCACATTCATTTTCACATCATTATCCTCTTTTATATCGCATCCCTATCCAGACTATGTCTTTTTCATATCAAATCCATAAGAATAATCAAATAAAAGAAAACCAACAAAATTAATATCTTGTTACATAATTGACATTAAACAATAATGCTGATGTACTTTCAAGATAACAAAACGATATTTTTTTTATTTTTTTTTGTTTTACCAAATAAACAAAAGACGTAAGTAAGAGTAAGAGTAAGTACTTCCTATTCAACTTCTTATTTATGAAATAGGTAGATACTTAAAATTGTATAGTACCTTCCATAGGAACATAATAAAATGTTCTAATTAGTAATAGTTCAATCAACCACTAAACAGTATTCATTCTATAAATTTATTATCAAAACAGTACATCGCTCGGTCAATCTGACAATATCATTGCAAATTGTACGAATCCATATGTCAAATAATCTAAGTTTATGTCATGGCCACTCTGAACAGTTGGCAAATACTTCTCCAAGTAAACAGTTATAAGTCAAACCAAAATTATCAAGACCCACAGCACCGGTTCAGACAAAATTAAAATATCATTTTGACAACACTACCAGTAAGCAATGAAAAACAATAAAATAAAGAGAAATATCTGTTTAAATTCTGGCTTTCAAAATCAAAGTACTTTATTGCACATAAACCTACACACAAGTACTTACGAAACGTATACAGTTTCAAGTGGATGTCTTATCGCTGAAAGCGATCTTTTACAGACAATCTTTGGGTGTATTCAATGGAGAAGAAGGGACAATACTGCAGATAGTCCTTGATGCACCATTTACATATACAATAATACATACATACATAAAGCATATATACAGTGTGAGTCTTCATAATGTGCACATATCGAAATGAGGGATTCTATGCTTAATTTGACAAACGGAAAAAATATTTAAAAAAATCTATTTTTATTTTTTTATTTATTTTGTATCCCAATGTAAAAAAACGGTGTAACTTTTAAATGATCTATCGCGATGAAACAAACTCAACTCCATAATGATTGGTAGTAATTAAGTGTTCTTATAAAATGAAAATTGTGGGAAAAACCCCTCCCAATTAAACCCAAAAAACCCTCAATTGAAAATAAACAGGTATTTCGTCCAAAAATCTGTTTTTTTAATCAATTTTTACAATAATCGTAAAAAAAAATCAATAAGACGAATTTTTTTAAATAAAAAAAAATTGAAAAAAAAATGTATTTAGATTTTATTTTTTATTTTTTCCGTCGATAAAATTAAGCATAGATTCCCCCATTTCGATATGTGCACATTATGAAGACTCACACTGTATAGCTATCTATATAAATATACAGTGTGAGTCTTCATCAGTCATCGCGCGCGCGCACTAATGAGCGGTCGCCGATTTTTGCTTTAAAAATGTCTGTGAACTGTGCAAATACGGTCAAATGTACGAGTTGTAATGTTGTGATTTCGGAAGTTCTTGCCTTCATACGTAATAGGCATGATGTAGTGGACAATGAAGGTTTAATAAAAATATGCTCGTCGGCCTTTTCGGAAGAAGATATTGATGAGGCAAAAAAGTTATTGTTTGTTTCTACGAAGACAAGCCAAAAACTCGTGTCGAGGCGTAAAAACAAAAAGCAAAAAGACCTGGAGGACATGATTACGGTATTTAAAACCATGGATCCTGAACAAATCCCTATTTTTGTGGCATATGACCTTCACAAATTGCCGCCAGTCTGTTTCGATCACGTAGACGTGACGAAGCTGTTGAAGGATTTGTTGATACTACGAGCTGATGTGAACGTGATCAAAAGTGATTATGTGACTAAAGAGCAGCTGGAAAACTTGAATATGAATACAAGCAAGTCGACGCCGCTGCCGTTACCAAGTTTGAATGTGAATACCAAAATTGGAGGGTATATTGATAATAATAACCCAGAGTTGTTAAGTGTTTCTCATAATACAACCTGTGCGCCGTCCCCGTGTCAACCAAGCCCCAGTTGTATGAGTCATGAACGTTCAGGTGCTATACCGCTTACTAGTAGTGCGAGTGAGGGGCATATTGTCCCTGTCTCGCCCGTCTCGCAGCGTCCGACCGGCTTGGCGAGCGCAGGGAAGCAGCAGCGAACAATGGCAGAGATTGTAAGCAATGGCAGGTGGAAAGAAAATAAAAGGGAGGATGATTGGACGTTGGTGCAGAAATCAAAATATAGAAATCGTTTCACTGGTTTGACAGGGAGAGCTGTATCAAATGTACCAATAAAGTTTCGTGCTGCCGATATGAAAATACCCTTATTCATATCTTATGTAAATAAAGAGACTACGGAGGAGGACATATGTGACTACATACGAAGTAAAATTAATGAAGTGGTGACTTTGGAAAAAATTAATATGAAGGCTGATAGGCAATATAATGCTTTCAAGTTGTTTGTTCCTAAGCACAAAATAAATACATTTTTAGACGACAACTTGTGGCCAGAGGGTATTGCTTTCAGAAGATTTATACATTTTAAGAAAATAATAGACGACAGGATTTTGAATGGAAACGCACCTCGCAATAATGGATACGAAAATAAAGAACACATACCTAGCAACGTTTAATTGCAAAAATATCACGCGATCAGCTGATTGTGTGAGAAGATTATGCGGAGTGGCTGACGTCATCGCGCTGCAGGAAACCTGGTTGTTACCTCATGATCTAGCCTACTTAGGCACAATACACGATGACTTCGCGTATACAGGGAAGTCTGCAGTCGATACGTCTGCCGGAGTGCTCATAGGCAGACCCTACGGAGGGGTTGCCCTTTTGTGGAGGAAGTCGGCTTTCTCAAAAGTGTCAGTGTTATCGTGTAATAGCAATCGTTTAGTTGCTATTAAAATTGATCATGCAGATCGGTCCATGTTAGTGTTCTCGGTTTATATGCCGACTGATTCGAGTGATAATATAATAGAATTTACTACTTGTTTGAGTGAGATTATTGCGATTACTGAGAACAGTGACACGGAATCAGTCTGTATATTAGGTGATTTTAACGCTCACCCGGGTGAACGTTTTGCAAATGAACTGTTAACCGTGTGTACGGAACAATCGTGGTCGTGTGTGGACATGGAATTATTGCCTAATGATACCTTTACATTTGAAAGCACAGCTAACGGTGCACTGCGCTGGTTAGATCATTGTGTGGTGAGTAGTGCAGCGAGACAATTAGTAATTAAAGCGACTGTTTTTTATGATGTTTACTCGTCGGACCACATTCCTTTGTGTATTGAATGTAACATAGATTTAATAATACCTAAGTCAGTGAGTAAAACCCACTCTTGTAATAAGGTGATTTGGGGTGAAAGAAATGTTAAACAAATTGATGAGTATACCAACTTTTGTCATTCAAAATTAAGATTATTAGATTTTCCTATCGAATTTCAATATTGTTCGCATGGAATGTGCTCTGATACTAGCCACCACAAACTGTTGGATGAAATGTACGACACGTTTATAAGTATTTTGAAAGAGGGCGCAGATGTTACGTATATGGGTTCTGATAATATACGCTGTAAAAGGAAATACGTGGTTGGTTGGAATTTGCATGTACGTGACGCTCACAGGGAGGCCCGCATGCATTATCAGACTTGGTTGCTACATAACAAACCTACATCGGGGTACATTTACACAAACATGTGTCAATCCAGAAAGATTTTCAAAGACAAGCTTAAATATTGCCAGGACAATGAAAACCAAATAAAAATGGATATAATAGCTAAGAATCAGTCAGACAAGCAATTTGGTGCATTTTGGAAGGCAACCAATAAGTTAAATCCGCGGGCAAGTTTACCGGTGAGCGTGGCGGGCGTGCATGAGCCGACAGATATAGCTAACTTATTTAAGCAACACTTTAAGGTTGAGTCCCCTCTTCTTGGGACAACTCGGATTGTCGATGCTGAGGCCATTGCTGGGGACATCGGCGTACGATTTACTCCAAAGGAAGTTGCGTCGGTGGTAAAATCAATGAAGAGGGGTAAGTCACCAGGTCACGATGGCCTCAGTATTGAACATCTGAAATACGCTGGGGTGCACTTGTCACGTGTACTTGCTTTGTTTCTAAATTTGTGTGTTAGTCACTGTTATTTACCAAATAGCTTTATGTTTACAGTTGTGGTCCCTGTTATTAAGAATAAAACTGGAAATGCCTCTGATGTGTCCAATTACAGACCTATATCCTTGGCAACTGTTTCAGCCAAGGTACTGGACAGTCTGCTTGACAAACAATTGGCTAAGCATATCCAATTAAATGACGCCCAGTTTGGCTTCAGGCCGGGGCTGTCAACTGAAAGCGCTATATTGTGTCTGAAGCAGACTGTGCAGTACTACAAGGATAGAAAAACGCCTGTCTTTGCCTGTTTTTTGGACCTATCGAAGGCATTCGATCTTGTCAGTTATGACGTGTTATGGGATAAGTTGCTATCTGAAACATCTTTACCTACTGAAGTTATGTCCATATTTAGGTTTTGGTATAGCAATCAATGCAATTGTGTGAGGTGGAACGGTTCTCTGTCGGGTGTGTACCGGTTGGAATGCGGAGTGAGGCAGGGGGGATTAAGCTCACCTCGCTTGTTCAACCTGTACATAAATCAGCTGATTGGTGAGCTCAGCAGCACCATGGTCGGATGTCATATTGACGGAGTGTGTACCAATAACCTTAGTTACGCAGACGATATGGTGTTGCTGAGTCCATCAATTAGTGCCTTGAGGCGGCTAGTGTCTATTTGTGAATCATATGCGGTGACTCATGGGCTCAGATATAATATTGGGAAGAGTGAACTAATGCTCTTCAAAGCAAGTGGTTTTTCTTACCCAGCATTTCCAACTGTATCACTTTATGGCACTCCACTATGCAAGGTGTCTAAATTTAAATATTTGGGTCACTGGGTCACCGATGATTTGAGTGATAATGTGGACATAGAAAGGGAGCGCAGGTCGCTGGCTGTCCGTTGTAACATGCTGGCCCGCAGGTTTGCACGGTGTACGAATATGGTTAAGATCACGCTTTTTAAAGCATATTGTCAATCCTTTTACACCTGCAGCCTGTGGGTCAGTTATTCGCAGCGGGCATACAGCGACCTGCGTGTCCAATATAACAATGCACTCAGGGTATTGTTGGGACTGCCATGGCGTTGCAGTGCGTCAGGGATGTTTGCTGGGGCGCGGGTTGATGGATTTGCCGCTGTCATAAGGAAGAGATGTGCCTCCCTACTCACTCGCGTTCGTGGTAGTTCCAACTCTATACTGGGGGTATTTGCAGATCGGTGGGAGTCCCCCATGTTGCAAAGATGGGTGCGGCTTCATGCCGCATTTTAATTTGTATTGTATTGTTTACTAACATTAGTTTTTTAAGTATGTTTTGTTACTAACAAGTTTATGGACCTGGTCTGAAATAAAGTTTAATAATAATAATAATAATAATGTGCACATATCGAAATGAGGGATTCTATGCTTAATTTGACAAACGGAAAAAATATTTAAAAAAATCTATTTTTATTTTTTTATTTATTTTTTACCCCAATGTTTTTTTTTTCCGTCGATAAAATTAAGCATAGATTCCCCCATTTCGATATGTGCACATTATGAAGACTCACACTGTATATTATATATAACACACGAACTGCTACTGAGAAATTTCTAAAGGAAAAATAAAATAAAAAACAATACCTAACACATTGCCCAACCTGGGAATCGAACCCAGGACCTCATGCACAGCAGTAGCGATTGCGATCAATAAACCAACGAGGCAGGGAAAATAAAATTAACATAGTAATTTACCCGGGCAGCCACATGTGCAAAAGGAATTATTGGCAAACTTCCGTATCTTCAATATAGTTGTTTAATCTTAGTTTTTTTTTTATAAGGATAATTTGATGTGAGTTTTGAACTTTCCATTGTTATGTTCTGTACAACTTTGGCAACTTGTTATAATTGTGGATATGGGTTATAAGAAATATATCTTACTAGTTTTAGTTAATCTAAATTTGTGTATCACAATTTTATGTTTTCTATGTGTATTTATATTATAAAAACCACTTCTTCTTTTGAAAAAGTCCTACGTTTTTGTGAACGTACAAATCACTTCCTAAGATAGAGAGAAGGCAGAGTTAGTATGTCACAAAGTTAATTTCATTGAATTTGTTTCTGTGAAACTCATGCTGATTTTGTAAATGAAAATTGAATCTACATCAGCTGCCGATCCCCACCAATTCCATAAGACATAATACTGTGGAAATCAGCAAAGTATACTAACCTAGCTGTGGATACATTTTTCTTACTGCATATGCAGCTGAACTTAATTTACCTGAAACAGCTCTAATTTGCCCCATTGCAATTTGGAATCTAGACTACTTTATAAAGTATTTTTATCAGTCATGCTAATCAGTTCTCCACTTTTCTTCAAAATGTATCTTTGAAATAAAAATATTTATGAAAACCAGAATCCAACATCAGTATTTCAGTAACACAGATTAATTTCTGAAAACTTGTAGTAATGCCAAGCTCCATCATAATAAGTGAACACTATTGCATTTTATTCTCAGTGTCATCTTGTGAGCACTAGAATCTTTGTAATGCCAAGCTCCTTCGTATGTGAACACTATTACATTCTATTCTCAGTGTCACCTTGTGAGCACTAGAAATAATCTCTAAGTAATCTAGTAAGCAACATAGTAATAACAGTCATCATTATTGGCTTAATAAGCTAAGCTTCAATTTAAATGTTCACAAGCCAATTATGGGTAATTAATGACCTATGTAGCTAGGTACAATATTTATTTTTTAATCTTTTTAACCGCTCCGGCTCAAGAGCAAATTCTGGTCATGATTTTCTCATATCAAATAACCTTCCCTCTTTTGTTTGAAGTCTATTAGAATACCAGTTGAAGCTTATCTTTTCATAACAAACATTTTATTTTAAAATTCTAGTTTATAGGCTACTAAAGTTTTTCCATGCTGCATCATCAGCTGGAGATGATCTCACATTATCAAATAATATCAAAGCAGAGCCTCTAAAGGCCTTACCGACTTTAGCAAATTCGTAGGTAACCGCTCCACTTAATCCTTGGAATGTTTTTTGAGATGTTACAGCAACTTTCAGGTTCAACTTGCAGTTCTGGTGTCAGAGTTGACGATGTCATCATCATGCTGAGAGTTTAGTCAGCGACCCGGCGACACCAATGGTTTCCAGCAAAATGACCAGTAGCTCCAACATTGATCATGAAAATAGTAAAATAAAGTTCATTAGAAATCTCCTAAGTGAGACAGAGCACAATGAACACAAAGGTATTATTATTTAGTATAATTTATGTGAATGTAATGATGTTCCCTTCATTAGCAAGCTCTTAGTGTCAGAATGGTTATTAGTTATTTACTGTGTATGAAAGTACCTATGAATATAGTGTGTAGGGAAAGGATTTTGTAAAGAAAAGTCAGAAAGACAAGACTAGGCATTTATTTCAATAATAGGCTTGTCAGTCAGATACGATGATGAGAAACTAATTGTCCGTTCCAACCCTAGGTCATCATGGAGAAGAAGGAAGAGAAACTCCATGGAAGCTTGTTTTACAGTATTGTACCAACACACATTAGAATCGATCATAGATAACACTTTATTCTCACGGACCATTTCTCAAAGTTATAGCAACTTATCAACCGAAAGAAATATTAACATGAATGATCATTAATTCGATTTAACACATGACATAAACAGAAAAACTTAGCTATCAGCAATAATATTTCGTGGTTTCATTTTCGATATAAATAAACAGGTAGTCCTTTGACCTACAAGGCAACACTCGCACGCTTTTAAAAGTTATTTATAATTAGAATAGTGAATCGATTTCTTTTTAAATAATAATCGATTAAAGTATCGACTCGTCTACCCTACACTATACTATAGACAGTGACCTCATTCTTTTTCCGTGCGAGGCAACGAGTGCACGCGCTCCTACCTTAGATTGTTTTGTTCTTTGTTTGAATTTTTAAAAAACGGTAATTCTTTACATTCACGATGCCTAAAAGGTCCTATAAAGAACGAATTGATTATTATATGAAGAAGATGGAAAAAATACGGGATAAACACCGTCACAAACGCCGGCGACGAGAAGATTCTTTCTCATGTTCAGACGACGATAATCTCCAAGGTTAGTTACTCTTAATCTCTGCTACTTCTACCGTACAAGTACTGGTCAAAGTGACAGTATTGATACTGGTAATTTGCCATAGATTCAAATTTGAGCACGGCAAATAATCTACCCGCCATAGATTCCATAAGCGAACGAGGCGTTACAAATAAATTGGTAATAGATTCGAATTTAGAACTGTTACTTTTTAACGTACTCCTACCCACAGTTGAGTTACGTTTGTTATGTTTTCCTTTAGGAGACGAAACAGCGATGTGGGATTTATCACAACCACCCGCAGAAACTGAGCCACAACCTGGTGTTGGGCCTGAAGACACAGTCGTCATACCTGAGCCCGATGAGCCTCGTGTTGACAATGTGCTGGAGTCTGTCTCGACTCAACAGGATGATATTAAGTTGTTACCACCGGCGCCGCCGGTGGCGCTTCCTGAACCTCCATTGGATCCAGAAATCCTATCCGCTCTTGGCGAGGCAACTGATGAAGGACCTATATGGGGCCAGGAAATACACAGCAACTTAACGCAATTATGGTTACCATTACTCAAAAAGGGAATGGTTAAGGAAATGAGAGACAAAATATTAAAACAGTATCTCATACCCAGTAATTGTACATTACTTCAAGCGCCAAAATTAAACATTGAGATCTCAGCCGCTGTTCCAGAAATGGTAAGGTTACGCGACAAAAAAGTTGAGACATCTCAACAACAATTAGGTGCAGGCATTACTGCTATTAGCAAGGCAATGACTTCATTAATAACCAGTGACAACAAGATCGAAGCGATCAAAACATTAAGTGATGGTTGTCGCATTTTATGTGATTTACATAATTCCGAAACCCAGGCTCCGATCAAAATGATTACACCCGGGCTAGCGAAGCCTTTCCTCAATGTCATACAGGACAGCGAGCGAGATGAGACGTTGTTCGGTTCCACATTACCGGATAAAATAAAGGCGTCTAAAACCATTGAAAAACAGGGTTTACAGATAAAGAAAACTGTGCTAGTAAAATCTAATACTAATACCCAGTCCCAAAACACAATGCCTGTGCGTCATCAGTTCCAGGGAAACTGGGCCGGACCTTCTCGTTACCCAACGAACAGGGGGGGGCGAGGGGGTCAGAGGAGATACCCCACGTCAGCGCGTCGATCAGTAGCGGCGACAGCAACAGCGACATCGCTAACCAAGACGAACCCGAACCGGTCACGTGCCCCTGCACGCCAGTAACGCAGGTACATGCAGGTAGGGTACAACATTTCTATAATTGTTGGACCCACATTACTAATAATACCAGTATTCTTAATTGGATCATGAAGGGAATACCTATTCCGTTTATATGTGAGCCGTTTCAAACTTGTATCCCTCGAATTACGTGGTCATTGAGTGAACAGCGTGAAATGTCATTAGCTATCGAGAATTTAACTGAACTAGGTGCTATTTCACAGGTTGAGCCCAGTTCAGAACAGTTTATTTCTAGTACATTTTTAGCTCCAAAGTCCAACGGTGGTAAAAGGTTTATTCTGAATTTAAAATGTCTAAATCGATTTATACCTAAAACACATTTTAAAATGGAGGATAGTAGAACTGCCTGCAAGTTAGTACAATCAAACTGGTTCATGGCGACCGTAGATATGAAGGAAGCATACCTACTTATGTTGCCAAGCAATTTCGTAAATACCTTCGATTCCATTATATCGCGCAAAACTCAAATGAAATAATAACTTACGAGTTTAACGCATTACCCTATGGGCTCGCCATAGCTCCTAGGTGTTTTACTAAGATTGTCAGAGAGGTTGTTAGTTTTTTACGTAATCGTGGTTTCCTATCTGTATCATTTTTAGACGATCTGCTTTGTTTAGGGAGCAGTTACGAAGAATGTCTTCGTAATGTAAAGGAAACAATTTCATTACTAAAATGTTTGGGGTTCGTAATAAATTACAAAAAAAGCAATTTGCAACCTCAAATATCATGCAAATTTTTAGGATTCATTTATGACACCACCGTCATGACTTTATCATTACCTCTAGACAAACGCAACAAGATAGCCTGTTTAGTACAAAAGTATTCCAAACTACCCATAGTTTCAATTAGAAATTTCTCCCAATTGATAGGAGTACTCGTAGCAGCGTGCCCAGCGGTGCGTTACGGTTGGTTGTATACAAAGATATTAGAAAGAATTAAATATTTGTTGCTAAAACAACACGGTACATTTGATGTAAAAGTTAAACTTCCTCCTATCATCTTAAGTGATTTGAACTGGTGGGCTCAAAACATTTACAGAGTAAATAATCCAATAAAGCCCCAAAGCTATGCTCTGGAAATTTACACCGACGCGTCACGCACAGGCTGGGGTGCATTTAGTAACGGGGTACGAGTCAATGGTGCTTGGAAAGAAAGTGAAATTAGCTTTCATATTAACTATTTGGAACTATTAGCCGTATTTTTCGCCCTTAAATGTTTTGCTCGGGACCAAACTGACTGTGCTATCCTGCTTCGCGTGGATAACACTACCGCGATAAGTTATATAAACCGCATGGGCGGTATTCAATTTCCACACTTAAGCGCACTTTCTCGTGATATTTGGCAGTGGTGCGAGATGCGAAAGCTGTGGTTATTCGCTTCGTACATAAACACAAAAGACAATGTCGAGGCTGACGAAGAGTCACGCAGGGTGAACCCCGACGTCGAATGGGAGTTATCACAACCTGCATTTAAATATATCGTAAAACGTTTAGGTCAACCAGAGATTGACTTATTTGCTTCTCGTATCAATGCCAAGTGTCACGAATATGTGTCCTGGAAACAGGACCCAGAAGCGATAGCCGTAGACGCATTTACGATTAGTTGGTACCCAAAATTATTTTATGCTTTCCCACCATTTTCTCTGTTATTAAACTGTATACAAAAAATTATACAGGACAAAGCTACTGGCATCTTGGTTTTCCCAATGTGGCCTGCACAGGCTTGGTATCCCATGTTAATGGATCTACTAGTTGGGGAAATTGTTGTCTTAGAACCGCACCCAAAATTACTATTGTCGTATTTCAGACAACAACACCCGCTCCACCAGACGCTTTCCCTGGGGGCAGCGCTGCTCTCAGGCTCGCGTTCTCCCGCCGCGGTACGCCGCCAGCCGCTCTGCGCTTGATGCTCGCCTCACTATCAGAAAGTACACTAAAGCAATATAGCGTTTGTTACAAGTTGTGGTGGCAGTACTGTAAGGACAATAATTGTAATGTGTTCGAGAGTCCCATCCCTCACATAGTAACTTTTTTAACCGAACAGTATGATAAAGGTGCTTCTTACGGTACGATTAACAGCCACCGTTCAGCATTATCCTTGCTCATAGGAAACAATTTAGCTTCAGACGAGTGCGTCAAACGCCTCCTTAAAGGGATATTCAAACTGAGACCATCTTTACCCAAATACTCAACTACTTGGGACCCTCAAATAGTGCTCGACCATATTTCGGAATGGGTTCCACATACTCAGCTTAATTTAGAAAAATTAACTAAGAAACTTGTTGTATTACTGGGTCTGTGCACTGCACACAGAGTACAAACTTTTTCCTTAATTAAAATAAGTAATATTCATATCAATTCAAACGGTGTCGAGATTGTTATAACGGATATTATTAAAACCTCTGGGATAGGACGGGACCAGCCGGTTTTGTATTTACCATATTTTCTAGAAAATCCGTCTATTTGTCCAGCAACAATGCTAGTCGACTATATGTCTGCAACGAAGGCCTTAAGGCCTTCAGACACAGATCACCTCTTAATTACTGTGAAGCGTACTTACAAGAACGCGACAGCACAGACTATAAGCAGGTGGATCAAACAGACGTTGTATGCGAGCGGCATTGACGTGTCAGTGTACGGCGCACACAGTGCCCGCCATGCTGCCACGTCAACGGCGCGCGCAGCTGGGCTAAGTCTTGATCTGATTCGAAAAACTGCCGGCTGGACTGCGTCCTCTCAGGCCTTTGCTAAGTTTTATAATCGACCTATTGTAGAAAAATCTAATTTTGCAAAATCCGTTTGTTTACCTATGATTAATGATTAAGAATAAAAAAGATACAGTTACGAATCAAGTGATTGTAATGTAATTGTTGGTTGGATCATTTAATATAAGAAATTTATGATTTATGTTATCTCGTGTTTTGATTGTTATACACCTACCCAAGAGGCATAAAACAAATGTAAAAATATCACAGTCTCTGAACATCTACCTGTTTATTTATATCGAAAATGAAACCACGAAATATTATATATGATCAAACGAACTTCTTAAGTGAAGTTCGATCGATATAATATGAGTGGTTTCATTTGAAGATATAAATACCCAACCCCCCCAAAAACCCAGTTTATTTTTACTATTACACGAGAAGACTTGAACTCAAGTCGCAACTCTAAAATAATGAGGTCACTGTCTATAGTATAGTGTAGGGTAGACGAGTCGATACTTTAATCGATTATTATTTAAAAAGAAATCGATTCACTATTCTAATTATAAATAACTTTTAAAAGCGTGCGAGTGTTGCCTTGTAGGTCAAAGGACTACCTGTTTATTTATATCTTCAAATGAAACCACTCATATTATATCGATCGAACTTCACTTAAGAAGTTCGTTTGATCATATATAATCAGGGAATATAATCAATTAACTTACATGAACATTGTAGTCAGTCGATCTTTCACAAGAAGCCATCTTAATTCAATCCAATTTACAATATAGCAGAACTTCCAATCTTCAAAACTTAGTATTACATACATGGGACACCTTTCCGAGTCTGTCCTCTACAGGTCTTGTACTATGCACATATTAGTCCAAAATCCAAGTCAACTTAAAATTCGCGGTCCACCAGTCAAGTCTTTCGTAGCCCCTTCGTTAGTGTCAAAATCACCCAGTCTTGAAAGCATTCCCGCCAATTCTCCCGCCATTTTAGACGAATCTTAAATGGTCATACATAATTGCTAAATAACTTCTATCATGGGTAATAATTAACTAATCTTACGTAGTGGAACTATCTTAAAACTTAATATGATTATTTAGCAATTTAGTATGTATTTATTTGTAATCTTTAGGTAGAATGTCATAATATAATAACGTCAACTGGATGTTCCGAAAATCGTTTGAAACACCATATTACTTTACAATTGCAATATAAAATCGTGATAAGTATTATTAGAACCATAATAATTATTACTTATTCATTTATTGTACTGTTAAGTTAATTAACATTTATTTTGGTTATTTACCTCCCACAAGTCTTCATGTCAATCATGTCAAGTCAGAATCGTTGTTTCGTCCAGAATCGTTGTTTGAGATAAGTCTCTACGTCTTTTCAAGTCACAATAAATAACATTTATTTATAACAACTTATACATAAAGATATAATTCTGTTAACCTTAAGTTTTAGATGAAAGTAATATATGTCTTTGTTTTGATTTGGACCAACTCAGATCACTGGTTTCGTTCGGAATTCATTTATTCTTCTAGACATACTACCTCTGACAGTCTCACCGATTAGTACGTACTAATTCCATGCATTTTTTTTGAAAAGAAATCAAAATTAATTTTATGTTATTCTACTTATTCCGACACGGCCATTCTGATCTGTACTTCGTCCCGAAGAACATAGGGTAATTAGATTGACATAATATAAGACATCATTATTTTTCAGTTAACAGATTACAAGCATTGGTTTGAGGTAGGCTGATAGTTCTATTCATATTTCACTATCACTACATTAATACAAACATTGATATGAAACCTGTATCCATAACTTCTTCATATCACATTCTTAACCACATTGATGTCATCTTTAAAACATCCTTATGCACACCGATATCTCCCAGATATCATATTCCTATCCTGAATATCTTTCTTTAGGTGTCCCATACCTATCCAGGCAGACATCCACTTTTGATGTCCCATACATACCTATCCATACGGATATCCAACTTTGATATCCCATATCCATAAGCATTTATCCAAATGCGCCACATCCCTATCCAGTCTAATATTCTCTTGGATATGCACATTCATATTCACATCAATATCCTCTTTTAGTCACATCCCTATCCAACTGTGTCCGTTTCATATCAAATCCATAACCAATCAAACAAAAGAAAACCAACAAAATTAATATCTTGTCACATAATTGACTTAATTAAACAATAATGAATAATGCACATTCATTTTCACATCATTATCCTCTTTTATATCGCATCCCTATCCAGACTATGTCTTTTTCATATCAAATCCATAAGAATAATCAAATAAAAGAAAACCAACAAAATTAATATCTTGTTACATAATTGACATTAAACAATAATGCTGATGTACTTTCAAGATAACAAAACGATATTTTTTTTATTTTTTTTTGTTTTACCAAATAAACAAAAGACGTAAGTAAGAGTAAGAGTAAGTACTTCCTATTCAACTTCTTATTTATGAAATAGGTAGATACTTAAAATTGTATAGTACCTTCCATAGGAACATAATAAAATGTTCTAATTAGTAATAGTTCAATCAACCACTAAACAGTATTCATTCTATAAATTTATTATCAAAACAGTACATCGCTCGGTCAATCTGACAATATCATTGCAAATTGTACGAATCCATATGTCAAATAATCTAAGTTTATGTCATGGCCACTCTGAACAGTTGGCAAATACTTCTCCAAGTAAACAGTTATAAGTCAAACCAAAATTATCAAGACCCACAGCACCGGTTCAGACAAAATTAAAATATCATTTTGACAACACTACCAGTAAGCAATGAAAAACAATAAAATAAAGAGAAATATCTGTTTAAATTCTGGCTTTCAAAATCAAAGTACTTTATTGCACATAAACCTACACACAAGTACTTACGAAACGTATACAGTTTCAAGTGGTTGTCTTATCGCTGAAAGCGATCTTTTACAGACAATCTTTGGGTGTATTCAATGGAGAAGAAGGGACAATACTGCAGATAGTCCTTGATGCACCATTTACATATACAATAATACATACATACATAAAGCATATATACAGTGTGAGTCTTCATAATGTGCACATATCGAAATGAGGGATTCTATGCTTAATTTGACAAACGGAAAAAATATTTAAAAAAATCTATTTTTATTTTTTTATTTATTTTGTATTTTTTACCCCAATGTAAAAAAACGGTGTAACTTTTAAATGATCTATCGCGATGAAACAAACTCAACTCCATAATGATTGGTAGTAATTAAGTGTTCTTATAAAATGAAAATTGTGGGAAAAACCCCTCCCAATTAAACCCAAAAAACCCTCAATTGAAAATAAACAGGTATTTCGTCCAAAAATCTGTTTTTTTAATCAATTTTTACAATAATCGTAAAAAAAAATCAATAAGACGATTTTTTTTAAATAAAAAAAAATGGAAAAAAAAATGTATTTAGATTTTATTTTTTATTTTTTCCGTCGATAAAATTAAGCATAGATTCCCCCATTTCGATATGTGCACATTATGAAGACTCACACTGTATAGCTATCTATATAAATATACAGTGTGAGTCTTCATCAGTCATCGCGCGCGCGCACTAATGAGCGGTCGCCGATTTTTGCTTTAAAAATGTCTGTGAACTGTGCAAATACGGTCAAATGTACGAGTTGTAATGTTGTGATTTCGGAAGTTCTTGCCTTCATACGTAATAGGCATGATGTAGTGGACAATGAAGGTTTAATAAAAATATGCTCGTCGGCCTTTTCGGAAGAAGATATTGATGAGGCAAAAAAGTTATTGTTTGTTTCTACGAAGACAAGCCAAAAACTCGTGTCGAGGCGTAAAAACAAAAAGCAAAAAGACCTGGAGGACATGATTACGGTATTTAAAACCATGGATCCTGAACAAATCCCTATTTTTGTGGCATATGACCTTCACAAATTGCCGCCAGTCTGTTTCGATCACGTAGACGTGACGAAGCTGTTGAAGGATTTGTTGATACTACGAGCTGATGTGAACGTGATCAAAAGTGATTATGTGACTAAAGAGCAGCTGGAAAACTTGAATATGAATACAAGCAAGTCGACGCCGCTGCCGTTACCAAGTTTGAATGTGAATACCAAAATTGGAGGGTATATTGATAATAATAACCCAGAGTTGTTAAGTGTTTCTCATAATACAACCTGTGCGCCGTCCCCGTGTCAACCAAGCCCCAGTTGTATGAGTCATGAACGTTCAGGTGCTATACCGCTTACTAGTAGTGCGAGTGAGGGGCATATTGTCCCTGTCTCGCCCGTCTCGCAGCGTCCGACCGGCTTGGCGAGCGCAGGGAAGCAGCAGCGAACAATGGCAGAGATTGTAAGCAATGGCAGGTGGAAAGAAAATAAAAGGGAGGATGATTGGACGTTGGTGCAGAAATCAAAATATAGAAATCGTTTCACTGGTTTGACAGGGAGAGCTGTATCAAATGTACCAATAAAGTTTCGTGCTGCCGATATGAAAATACCCTTATTCATATCTTATGTAAATAAAGAGACTACGGAGGAGGACATATGTGACTACATACGAAGTAAAATTAATGAAGTGGTGACTTTGGAAAAAATTAATATGAAGGCTGATAGGCAATATAATGCTTTCAAGTTGTTTGTTCCTAAGCACAAAATAAATACATTTTTAGACGACAACTTGTGGCCAGAGGGTATTGCTTTCAGAAGATTTATACATTTTAAGAAAATAATAGACGACAGGATTTTGAATGGAAACGCACCTCGCAATAATGGATACGAAAATAAAGAACACATACCTAGCAACGTTTAATTGCAAAAATATCACGCGATCAGCTGATTGTGTGAGAAGATTATGCGGAGTGGCTGACGTCATCGCGCTGCAGGAAACCTGGTTGTTACCTCATGATCTAGCCTACTTAGGCACAATACACGATGACTTCGCGTATACAGGGAAGTCTGCAGTCGATACGTCTGCCGGAGTGCTCATAGGCAGACCCTACGGAGGGGTTGCCCTTTTGTGGAGGAAGTCGGCTTTCTCAAAAGTGTCAGTGTTATCGTGTAATAGCAATCGTTTAGTTGCTATTAAAATTGATCATGCAGATCGGTCCATGTTAGTGTTCTCGGTTTATATGCCGACTGATTCGAGTGATAATATAATAGAATTTACTACTTGTTTGAGTGAGATTATTGCGATTACTGAGAACAGTGACACGGAATCAGTCTGTATATTAGGTGATTTTAACGCTCACCCGGGTGAACGTTTTGCAAATGAACTGTTAACCGTGTGTACGGAACAATCGTGGTCGTGTGTGGACATGGAATTATTGCCTAATGATACCTTTACATTTGAAAGCACAGCTAACGGTGCACTGCGCTGGTTAGATCATTGTGTGGTGAGTAGTGCAGCGAGACAATTAGTAATTAAAGCGACTGTTTTTTATGATGTTTACTCGTCGGACCACATTCCTTTGTGTATTGAATGTAACATAGATTTAATAATACCTAAGTCAGTGAGTAAAACCCACTCTTGTAATAAGGTGATTTGGGGTGAAAGAAATGTTAAACAAATTGATGAGTATACCAACTTTTGTCATTCAAAATTAAGATTATTAGATTTTCCTATCGAATTTCAATATTGTTCGCATGGAATGTGCTCTGATACTAGCCACCACAAACTGTTGGATGAAATGTACGACACGTTTATAAGTATTTTGAAAGAGGGCGCAGATGTTACGTATATGGGTTCTGATAATATACGCTGTAAAAGGAAATACGTGGTTGGTTGGAATTTGCATGTACGTGACGCTCACAGGGAGGCCCGCATGCATTATCAGACTTGGTTGCTACATAACAAACCTACATCGGGGTACATTTACACAAACATGTGTCAATCCAGAAAGATTTTCAAAGACAAGCTTAAATATTGCCAGGACAATGAAAACCAAATAAAAATGGATATAATAGCTAAGAATCAGTCAGACAAGCAATTTGGTGCATTTTGGAAGGCAACCAATAAGTTAAATCCGCGGGCAAGTTTACCGGTGAGCGTGGCGGGCGTGCATGAGCCGACAGATATAGCTAACTTATTTAAGCAACACTTTAAGGTTGAGTCCCCTCTTCTTGGGACAACTCGGATTGTCGATGCTGAGGCCATTGCTGGGGACATCGGCGTACGATTTACTCCAAAGGAAGTTGCGTCGGTGGTAAAATCAATGAAGAGGGGTAAGTCACCAGGTCACGATGGCCTCAGTATTGAACATCTGAAATACGCTGGGGTGCACTTGTCACGTGTACTTGCTTTGTTTCTAAATTTGTGTGTTAGTCACTGTTATTTACCAAATAGCTTTATGTTTACAGTTGTGGTCCCTGTTATTAAGAATAAAACTGGAAATGCCTCTGATGTGTCCAATTACAGACCTATATCCTTGGCAACTGTTTCAGCCAAGGTACTGGACAGTCTGCTTGACAAACAATTGGCTAAGCATATCCAATTAAATGACGCCCAGTTTGGCTTCAGGCCGGGGCTGTCAACTGAAAGCGCTATATTGTGTCTGAAGCAGACTGTGCAGTACTACAAGGATAGAAAAACGCCTGTCTTTGCCTGTTTTTTGGACCTATCGAAGGCATTCGATCTTGTCAGTTATGACGTGTTATGGGATAAGTTGCTATCTGAAACATCTTTACCTACTGAAGTTATGTCCATATTTAGGTTTTGGTATAGCAATCAATGCAATTGTGTGAGGTGGAACGGTTCTCTGTCGGGTGTGTACCGGTTGGAATGCGGAGTGAGGCAGGGGGGATTAAGCTCACCTCGCTTGTTCAACCTGTACATAAATCAGCTGATTGGTGAGCTCAGCAGCACCATGGTCGGATGTCATATTGACGGAGTGTGTACCAATAACCTTAGTTACGCAGACGATATGGTGTTGCTGAGTCCATCAATTAGTGCCTTGAGGCGGCTAGTGTCTATTTGTGAATCATATGCGGTGACTCATGGGCTCAGATATAATATTGGGAAGAGTGAACTAATGCTCTTCAAAGCAAGTGGTTTTTCTTACCCAGCATTTCCAACTGTATCACTTTATGGCACTCCACTATGCAAGGTGTCTAAATTTAAATATTTGGGTCACTGGGTCACCGATGATTTGAGTGATAATGTGGACATAGAAAGGGAGCGCAGGTCGCTGGCTGTCCGTTGTAACATGCTGGCCCGCAGGTTTGCACGGTGTACGAATATGGTTAAGATCACGCTTTTTAAAGCATATTGTCAATCCTTTTACACCTGCAGCCTGTGGGTCAGTTATTCGCAGCGGGCATACAGCGACCTGCGTGTCCAATATAACAATGCACTCAGGGTATTGTTGGGACTGCCATGGCGTTGCAGTGCGTCAGGGATGTTTGCTGGGGCGCGGGTTGATGGATTTGCCGCTGTCATAAGGAAGAGATGTGCCTCCCTACTCACTCGCGTTCGTGGTAGTTCCAACTCTATACTGGGGGTATTTGCAGATCGGTGGGAGTCCCCCATGTTGCAAAGATGGGTGCGGCTTCATGCCGCATTTTAATTTGTATTGTATTGTTTACTAACATTAGTTTTTTAAGTATGTTTTGTTACTAACAAGTTTATGGACCTGGTCTGAAATAAAGTTTAATAATAATAATAATAATAATGTGCACATATCGAAATGAGGGATTCTATGCTTAATTTGACAAACGGAAAAAATATTTAAAAAAATCTATTTTTATTTTTTTATTTATTTTTTACCCCAATGTTTTTTTTTTCCGTCGATAAAATTAAGCATAGATTCCCCCATTTCGATATGTGCACATTATGAAGACTCACACTGTATATTATATATAACACACGAACTGCTACTGAGAAATTTCTAAAGGAAAAATAAAATAAAAAACAATACCTAACACATTGCCCAACCTGGGAATCGAACCCAGGACCTCATGCACAGCAGTAGCGATTGCGATCAATAAACCAACGAGGCAGGGAAAATAAAATTAACATAGTAATTTACCCGGGCAGCCACATGTGCAAAAGGAATTATTGGCAAACTTCCGTATCTTCAATATAGTTGTTTAATCTTAGTTTTTTTTTTATAAGGATAATTTGATGTGAGTTTTGAACTTTCCATTGTTATGTTCTGTACAACTTTGGCAACTTGTTATAATTGTGGATATGGGTTATAAGAAATATATCTTACTAGTTTTAGTTAATCTAAATTTGTGTATCACAATTTTATGTTTTCTATGTGTATTTATATTATAAAAACCACTTCTTCTTTTGAAAAAGTCCTACGTTTTTGTGAACGTACAAATCACTTCCTAAGATAGAGAGAAGGCAGAGTTAGTATGTCACAAAGTTAATTTCATTGAATTTGTTTCTGTGAAACTCATGCTGATTTTGTAAATGAAAATTGAATCTACATCAGCTGCCGATCCCCACCAATTCCATAAGACATAATACTGTGGAAATCAGCAAAGTATACTAACCTAGCTGTGGATACATTTTTCTTACTGCATATGCAGCTGAACTTAATTTACCTGAAACAGCTCTAATTTGCCCCATTGCAATTTGGAATCTAGACTACTTTATAAAGTATTTTTATCAGTCATGCTAATCAGTTCTCCACTTTTCTTCAAAATGTATCTTTGAAATAAAAATATTTATGAAAACCAGAATCCAACATCAGTATTTCAGTAACACAGATTAATTTCTGAAAACTTGTAGTAATGCCAAGCTCCATCATAATAAGTGAACACTATTGCATTTTATTCTCAGTGTCATCTTGTGAGCACTAGAATCTTTGTAATGCCAAGCTCCTTCGTATGTGAACACTATTACATTCTATTCTCAGTGTCACCTTGTGAGCACTAGAAATAATCTCTAAGTAATCTAGTAAGCAACATAGTAATAACAGTCATCATTATTGGCTTAATAAGCTAAGCTTCAATTTAAATGTTCACAAGCCAATTATGGGTAATTAATGACCTATGTAGCTAGGTACAATATTTATTTTTTAATCTTTTTAACCGCTCCGGCTCAAGAGCAAATTCTGGTCATGATTTTCTCATATCAAATAACCTTCCCTCTTTTGTTTGAAGTCTATTAGAATACCAGTTGAAGCTTATCTTTTCATAACAAACATTTTATTTTAAAATTCTAGTTTATAGGCTACTAAAGTTTTTCCATGCTGCATCATCAGCTGGAGATGATCTCACATTATCAAATAATATCAAAGCAGAGCCTCTAAAGGCCTTACCGACTTTAGCAAATTCGTAGGTAACCGCTCCACTTAATCCTTGGAATGTTTTTTGAGATGTTACAGCAACTTTCAGGTTCAACTTGCAGTTCTGGTGTCAGAGTTGACGATGTCATCATCATGCTGAGAGTTTAGTCAGCGACCCGGCGACACCAATGGTTTCCAGCAAAATGACCAGTAGCTCCAACATTGATCATGAAAATAGTAAAATAAAGTTCATTAGAAATCTCCTAAGTGAGACAGAGCACAATGAACACAAAGGTATTATTATTTAGTATAATTTATGTGAATGTAATGATGTTCCCTTCATTAGCAAGCTCTTAGTGTCAGAATGGTTATTAGTTATTTACTGTGTATGAAAGTACCTATGAATATAGTGTGTAGGGAAAGGATTTTGTAAAGAAAAGTCAGAAAGACAAGACTAGGCATTTATTTCAATAATAGGCTTGTCAGTCAGATACGATGATGAGAAACTAATTGTCCGTTCCAACCCTAGGTCATCATGGAGAAGAAGGAAGAGAAACTCCATGGAAGCTTGTTTTACAGTATTGTACCAACACACATTAGAATCGATCATAGATAACACTTTATTCTCACGGACCATTTCTCAAAGTTATAGCAACTTATCAACCGAAAGAAATATTAACATGAATGATCATTAATTCGATTTACCACATGACATAAACAGAAAAACTTAGCTATCAGCAATAATCAGGGAATATAATCAATTAACTTACATGAACATTGTAGTCAGTCGATCTTTCACAAGAAGCCATCTTAATTCAATCCAATTTACAATATAGCAGAACTTCCAATCTTCAAAACTTAGTATTACATACATGGGACACCTTTCCGAGTCTGTCCTCTACAGGTCTTGTACTATGCACATATTAGTCCAAAATCCAAGTCAACTTAAAATTCGCGGTCCACCAGTCAAGTCTTTCGTAGCCCCTTCGTTAGTGTCAAAATCACCCAGTCTTGAAAGCATTCCCGCCAATTCTCCCGCCATTTTAGACGAATCTTAAATGGTCATACATAATTGCTAAATAACTTCTATCATGGGTAATAATTAACTAATCTTACGTAGTGGAACTATCTTAAAACTTAATATGATTATTTAGCAATTTAGTATGTATTTATTTGTAATCTTTAGGTAGAATGTCATAATATAATAACGTCAACTGGATGTTCCGAAAATCGTTTGAAACACCATATTACTTTACAATTGCAATATAAAATCGTGATAAGTATTATTAGAACCATATTAATTATTACTTATTCATTTATTGTACTGTTAAGTTAATTAACATTTATTTTGGTTATTTACCTCCCACAAGTCTTCATGTCAATCATGTCAAGTCAGAATCGTTGTTTCGTCCAGAATCGTTGTTTGAGATAAGTCTCTACGTCTTTTCAAGTCACAATAAATAACATTTATTTATAACAACTTATACATAAAGATATAATTCTGTTAACCTTAAGTTTTAGATGAAAGTAATATATGTCTTTGTTTTGATTTGGACCAACTCAGATCACTGGTTTCGTTCGGAATTCATTTATTCTTCTAGACATACTACCTCTGACAGTCTCACCGATTAGTACGTACTAATTTCATGCATTTTGTTTGAAAAGAAATCAAAATTAATTTTATGTTATTCTACTTATTCCGACACACGCGACGCGCAATTGCGCAATCTCGGCGGTCCACCAGTACACCTGGCGCCTTGCGGACTGTGCGTGGACCCGGGGCATGGACGCGTCGCAAATTTGCGTCATCGCCCCGCGGAACCACAGCGCCTCCTGCTCGACGTCGACGGGTCCGTTCCCTGCCGACTCCCGGCTCCAGGCCTGGACAATAGCGGCCGGTGGACCGCGGCCGCCAGCAGTCTGGGCGCAGACGTCGAAACGGATGTATCGGTGATCCGATAACGTCTCCACCTCCGCGGCGACACGCCAGTCACGGACACGGCCCGCAACAGCGGGGCTAGCGAACGACACGTCTACTATAGACCCGCCCCGCTGCCGCACGCACGTGTGAACCGAGCCCCGATTAAGTACGGTCAAGCCAGTCGTGACCGACCACTCCTCCAGCACCTCGCCCCTCGCATCGGTCAGAGGGGATCCCCACGCCGCAGACTTGGCGTTGAGATCCCCCAGCAACAGCGCCGGGCGAGGGTGAAGTCGGCCCACGACGGCACCCAACTCGACAAGGAACCTCTCAAAGTCGGCGAGACTCATGTTGGGCGAAAAATACGCCCCAATCGTACCAATGCCATCCGCGAGGGCGGCTACCCAGCCGTGACCTCGGGACGGGTTGACAAGAGGAGACCGCCAATGATGGCCACCAAACCGTCCAAGTCTCCCACCCAGTTATCCCGGGGGGGGACAAAATACGGCTCGGCGACCACAGCCACATGAATCGACCACTCTGCCATGCTCTGTAGCAAAAGATCCTGAGCTCTGGCACAGTGGTTGATATTGCCCTGGAGGAAATGGTAAAGCGCCGTTATGCGCAATCCATTCCCTCCGCACCATTCCTAGGCCGGGAGTCGGCCGGAGGGCAGTCAGGCTGCGGGGGGGGTAAAGAGCCCCCGGCAGCTTTGGCAGCCCCTCTCTTCTTCTCTCCCCTCTTGGCGGGAGCGCCACAGGCCTTTCCGCCCGCTCTATGCCCCGCAGGCCTCCCTGCAGCTGTACAGAGGCTGCAGTTTGGCGCCGCGGAGCACTGGGCCGCCTTGTGACCGGCCTGACCGCAGTGATAGCACTGCTCGCTGCGGTCTATTTCGGCGGTGCACCGAGCCCTGACATGCCCAATGTCGAGGCAACGGTAGCACCGCAAGGCCTTGGGTTGCAGCTGCTTCACCCTCGCTGCCACCCACCCCACACCCACCAAGAGACGCCCAGCGTCGGCGACTTTGTTCGCCGCCGCCACCGGGCACCGCACCCAGATCGCGCCGACCCCGGAAGCGTCGACGCGAATCTCGCCCGTCCGCACGTCCCCGAGCGGACATCCACCGTCACGGGCGACGGCCGCCACGACCTCAGCTGGAGTCGTCGAGTCGTCCAGGCCATCGACGCGCAACTCCACGGTCTTCATCGGCCTGGACACCCGAACGTCCTCCGGGTTGAGGACCTCCCGCAGTTTGGCGGCCAGGGCGTCTGCCCTTTCACCGCTAGAGACACCCGACACCTGAAGCAGTCGCGCCCCCGTAATCGCCTGCCTCAATCTGAGGCCGGACGGTATACCAAGGTCGGGGAACGCAACTTTGGCTTTTGCCTCCGTAAGGACCGCCTTATACGATATGCCACTTTCGACGGCTCCGGGCTGTAGCGTGATTACTACAGCCGCGGAGCGTGGGGCTCTGACCCTAGGCGGCCCTTGAGCCTTCTTGGGTGCCGATGCCGGTGCTCCAGCGGGTACCGGTTGTGGCGGCGCCGTCTTCCTCTTCTTCTTAGTGCGGCCCCTCTTGACGACCGTTGTCCAGGTCTCCGCGGTTGACCCTTGACGACCGCACCCGCCGTGCGGTCGTCAAGGGTGCGTTCGCCGAGAGTGCGGCTGCCCGGGAAGCGGACGTTGCTGGACCTGGCTTAGCGGGCTCCTCCTTCCTCCTCCTGTCCGCAGCGAGCGGCGGCCGGAGAGACTCTGCCGGGAGAAGCCTCGACTCCAGGCCCTGCAGACAGGCATTCAACATACCCCCACACTGGAGCATGCAGATGCGAACGATCTTCTCGATCTCCGCATCCGCATGTGTAGGGGTAGGGACCGACGACGGGGCCGGCGGCGGCGGTGTCAGGGCGACGACGGGAGTGGAGTCGGTGGCTGCAGGACGCCTCTGCTGCCATCCCACTCTCTGTGCGGCAAGCTCCCGCTTGAGGTCCTCGAGCTCCGATCTGAGACGGCTGTTCTCCTCCCACAGCTTCGCCGTCTCGTCTGAGCTTGTGCGACTGAGGAGGACCCCAACTGCCTCCTTTATGTCGCCAGCCGCCTCCTTCAGAGCGCGCGTGAACGTGCCTTTCAGGCTGCCAGATTTTGTGGCAACCTTCAATATGACGTCCACGCCGTCCAAAACTTGGCGACTGAGCGCCACCGCCGACAGGCTCTCTCCGGCAGCCGCCTGAGCAGAGCGTCGCTCTCGGGCCAGTCGAGCCATTTCACTGACCTTGTCAGCCGCCACCGCCTTCCGCTGCGTCCGCTTTGCGGCGTTCGCCTCCGCCTTGTTGCTTTGCAACAACAGCGGGGACGCAAAAGAGTCCTCACTCGGGTCCCCCGGGGTCCCGTCACTTCCCGCGCTCCCCCTTCGCATCGGTACTGGTGTAGCGGGCTGCAAAAAGCGACCCTGCAAGTCGCGATCCGGTAGCCGAGCGGAAGCTCCGCCCTTCACCGCACGACCTCGCCCCCTTTGCGCGGTTCCAACTTTTGCGGCCGATAGGTCTTCCTCACTAGAAGAGAAGCCTATCGACCCCAAATCCTCACTCCGCGGACGCTTCCCCCAAAATTTTGAGGTGCGCCCGCGCGTGTCCTGGTCGGACGTTTGGTCCTTTTCAGGACATGAGCCTCCTCGGCTCTTGTTGCCGTCAATGACGGCAATCGGCTCTGTTGCGTCGCACAGGCGCTCCAGGCTAACCCGAAGCTCCTTTTCTTGCGACGCAAGACTTGGTTGACGAAGGTCGGCGGTGGTCTGCCGGCCCACGGGACTAGTGGTGCCCCCCCCCATATACGGTGGGGCTGCCTTCCATGGAAGGACGGGATTGTGCCTCCTTAAGGAGGTTGCCCGCCTGGGGATTTATTCCATTAGCCTGCATTTTTTTCATATTTTCCTTTTAAGGGTGAGGTCCCTTTTGAGCGCTAACGACCGGATCCCCTCCGGCCATTCATCCCATCGGCACGCTAGACCTTGGGATTGGAGTAATTTTTTAGAGAGGTTGTCTTCCTCGTAGCCCGGGCCTCAGTGGCCCGGACCCCCGGTGCTGGACTCAGGATTACGGGGTGGCCGACGGCTGGGCAGAACCAGCCGCCGCCCCCGCGTCCCCACACTGCCGCCGGATGCCGGACAGACGCAGCGCGGACATTGGAGTCCCTCCACCACCCACACTCCGTGGGTGTAGTGGTAAAAACCACCCCTTCCCATTGTACGCCAACTCACCTCCCTCTGTAAGCAGAGGAGGAGTAGGCGTATGTCCGTCTGTAGCCCGGTTCCCTTCACCGACCATCATGGATGATCGGTGATTGGAACCATGACCCTTCCCCGTTTGTTGAGAATTCGCCGCCGGCCCCAAGTGTCCACCAAAACCTGGTGGGCACTTGGAGCCCACGTTGCCCAGGGTGCGCCACGAGGAGGCTTCCCAACATGCACCCCATCGTACAACTACCCTCACGCAAGTTAGAACACAAAGATGAGCTGTATTGTTTTGTTTACGATTCTGGTGCTAAATGCTCGTTAGTAAATTAGAGTTGTGCAGCCAAATTAAGTGGCAAACGAGTTAAAAACTTTGTTGACTGGTATTGGTCAAACACGTGTATTCAGTACAGAACAAATCTTATGTTACGTAACGAATAGTGAACACCAACGTAAGGTTTTGTGTTTTGTTTTTTTGATTTTGTGATTTACCTCTCGACACCTTCTTGCAAAGTAATATTATGATAGGACATTGATGAAGTCCGCGAGATGGCGTCAGAGAATATGAGACAAAGGCAGCTATAACAAATTTTTCGGTTGGTGATTTCGTGTTATTAGAAAACGAAAGAGAGAAATCAGACTAAGTTAGATTGGAAGTTCAAAGGTCCGTTTAAGGTAGCGGAAGTTTTGAATGGTGTACGCTATACATTAAAAGCTTTAAATTCTAACCGTACCTACTTAAAAATACGCTTACGATAGGTTTTAAGAAAGATGCCAGTAAGTCATGTACCAGTCGAAGTAAATGGTGATCACAGTGGTGATGAGCAAGCCTAACTTATGGGAACCACGCGAGTAGGGCTCTCTATCGGCCGTATTGTCGACCGTACCTCTGGCGAAGGTCGGGGTCTGGAATGGCCGTAGTTTTGATCCATGCGTTGGATGTGTGAGAGCAATGCGATTGCTAGTTGGCCGGAGAGCCATGGCGTTAGAGTGGTTTACTCGTGTGTAGGTTTTTAAGTGGCTAAGTGGCTCTTAGTGAAAAAGATGATTGTTAATATGGAAAACGATGGTACATGGCTCTGGTTGATGATTTTTGCTTTCATTAGTCAAAGTTTCAGTTGCTAGGGAATCAGAGTATTACAGACGAATTTGAGGGAGAGTCCAGTGAAAGTCCTGTTAATGAAACATGGAGTAGAGATTAAGTTGGTGTGATAATACTTTGGATCAGAGGTTGATTTATAGCCGTAGCTCAGCAGTGTCTGCTGGAAACAGTAGTCCGTGAGTACGCGGTAGGCAGTCAACTCTGGTAAATGTGGGGTTTCGTGAGAAACCATAAAGTCCGGGAGTGACTTGGCGATCCGAGGGGGATGGGTTAGCTAGAAAGTATGAATCACATGCAGCTTAGTTGATTATTTTGTTTGTAATCTTGAGATTTGAGAATAAAATAGTGAGTAATGCTCTAAACTCTGCAATTTTTGTTTGTTTGAACTTGACTTAAGAAATAAATTTTGAGATTCCAACAGATTTCTTTCATAGTGTTTTTGGCGTTAGCGAATGTGGTCAGGAGTAACCGAGCTATGTGATACTTTGCGATTATTTTTCTTTACAGGTTAACACACGAGGACGTGTGCAAGCAGGGTGGCCGTGTCGGAAACACGTCAGTGAATTTGACTAATCGGGGCGCCAGCGCCGCCTAGCAGCGTTCGACAGAGTCTAGCCTGACGTCAGTGCGAGTCGACGAGAGGGCTACAGCAGCGTGGAGGAGCCTCTCTTGACCATCGGACATCGTACGGACAACAAGTGCCTAGAAACTGTCTCGCGTTCCGTAGTTGTTTTGTGTACCTACAGTGTGTGAATTGCTATTGTGATTAATTTGATCTGAAATTATAATTTGATTTGAACTGCAAACGGTTTTTCTATTGCGCAATAACCAACACTACCCATAGTACGCCCACAGTAGTTAAAATATGGCTGATAATAACGAACACACCCACCATTCTCCGACAGGTATATTATTTGTTCGTTTTAGCTCATAAAATTCAGATAATTATTTAATATTCAAAATACTTAAAAAACCTTTTTATCAAAAATACTTACCGACTTCAACACTAAATCGTTATAAATAAGTCGAAAATTCTCAAAAATTCAGAAAAAAAATCATAACTATCAAAAATTCGAAAACTATCAAAAATCGCGGAACATACATGGGGGTGATTCGGATACCGCACAATACGAGGGAACAAAAATTTTTTTTTGGACGTCAACGTTCCGGCCAACCTGTATAATCAAAGTGACCTCCTCACAAAGCTAGTGGAGTAGTCACTACACCAATGAGAATGTAATAAAACAGGCGTTTTAAGAGACGGGAGTGTAATACAAAAAGCGTGAATTCGTATTAGTATGAAACGGCCGCGGCGGCGAAAATGCGACCCCGCTAAAAAAAAACAATTTTTTTAAAGCTTTTAAAAATGTTTTTTTTTTCTTGCTAACCATGCATTGTCATTCAAACTATTATATGACCAAGTCCATGATCAGATCCTCTCCAAATTTAATTGGGACCACTTCGTGGGTACCTACACTCTTGCAGATAAAAAAAAGAATTTTCCAAATCGGTCCAGCCGTCTTCGAGTAATTGGGGAACATACATAAAAAATAACAAAAAAAAAATTTCGGCGAAGTGAGAGCGTCCTTCTTTTTTGAAGTCGGTTAAAAAGTATTACGACACAAAAAATATATACAGAATACATTCGATACGAATAAATAAGGATAGTAGGTACCTAACTACACCTCGTGTGCCGTTTAGTCTTCTCGGTCGGTGCGGGCGCGCGGCTGATGTATCAAACCCTCCCCTCTCCACTCGCTTCACCATAAAACACAGTCAGTCTGCAGTTAGTCTGCGATCTGAGTGCATGCGTACGGCCGTTTGTGGAGTATAGCGGATAGTTATCGCATTAATAAGTCAGTTAGAGAGAAGAGAGATACGGGTTAAAAAGTTGATAAGTGGCAGAAACAGGTAGTTTGAGCCGCTGCGCTACTAATGTAGGTAGGTAGAAGTTGTGCCCTGCAAAAAATATTTAGGTTATTTTAAGTGGCCAGATGTACTTACGTACCTATTAAGATTTTTGATATTTTTCAGAAAACATTATGCCTTATGAGAGGCCTTTTTTTCTTTTCCTGAAAAAAAAAATTTTGTGGATGGTTGTTCAGTTTCGTCAAAATTAAAAGTCATTTATTCAATCTAGGCTGAGAATCAGCACTTTTTGAATGTCAAAATTACATAAGACAGTCCCCCAAAATGCCCGTCCGTCACCACTTCCTAGTCCTTTAGCTGGGAAAAAGAAGTGGCGCAACAAGCTCCCCAGCAGAGTCTACTGAGCAAGCCCTTAAAATTTTCGGAAACCTGTCCCTTACACCCTATATTGTTATTTCAAGTAAAAATATGAATGACAAATTAAGAAAATTTAGTCTGTATCTAGCTGGCAGCCGCGTTGCCCACAGTTTTCAGCAACTGGTATAAGCAATTATCAGAATGATTTATTTTTAAATAATTTACAGTTAATTTTTTTAGAGTAGTTCAAAAAGGTTCTTATGCATGATTGCAGATTAATTATGGAAACCCAAACAAAAGAATGAAACAACCAACTTCAACCATGCAAGCGAGTCAAATCATACAAGAAAGTCCAACCATACAAGCTAGTCCAATCATACAAGCAAGTCCAACCATACCAGCAAGTCCAAACATATCAGCAAATCCAATCACACAAGCAGGTCCAGTCATACAAGCAGGTCCAACTATACCAGCAGGTCCAATCATAAAAGTAGGTCCAACAATACTAGCAAGTCCAACCATACCAGCAAGTCTAAACCTACCAGCAAATCCAATCACACAAGCAGGTCCAATCATACAAGCAGGTCCAATAATACCAGAAAGTCCAACCATACAAAGATTTCCAGAAGGTTCCCTATCCATTTGCATAAAATTTTAAGACCTAATATAGCTTAGCATAATTTTGTTTGGCATAATTATATTTCCGCATAATATAAATACGCATAACAGCTTACGCATAATTTTTATAAGCATAATTTCTCTAACCATAATAATGATTAAGCATAATATTCAAAAGCATAAATATATTTTCATTTATATTTTTAGTTTCTGGCACTTCGCCGGCCGCTGCCGCGGCACCGCTCGCTTCGCTCGCTCGGCTCGTGCGTAGGAGGTCACAGTTCTAACCTAACCTAACCTAAACCAACTAACATTACGCCTAGTAACATTATGCGAATTAAAATTATGGCAAAACAAATTATGCAAAAAGATAATTATGACAAAAAATATTTAGGCCAAAAAAAAATTATGGCAAACAATTATTAGACCAAAAATACTTATGCCAAAATCGTTATGCCAAAGAATATTAGGAAAAAAAACATTATGCGAAAAAAAGGGATCCCTTTCCAGAAACGTCAATTCTTACCAACCAGCAGCCCTATATTATTGATGATACATTTTATACAATATCCGCTGAAGAGCAAGAAAATGCGCCTCAAGAAGTACACTATTATACCAATGATCAAAATATGATAACCCAAATTAATAATTTATACTAGATACAAACTGCAATTTAAGACAACCAAAATAAAATAATGAAAAAGCTCGCGGAAATGTCGGTTCAGTTACAAGAAATACAAGAACAAAGTACAGAAAATATTACAGTAACAACTTTAGCTCAAGCTAAAGGAGCAGAAACTAAAAGGATGCGTATGGATGTCGTCGATAACGTCGAAAGCTTGGAGAAACTCGACAAAGATTTATCTTGCCCTAAAATACTTAAAACATACTTAGAAATGTATGAAATATTATGTTCTGCGGCACCAGGATCAGGCTCTAATTGTGCTTATAGACTTTTAGATTCAATTTTCACCAAAGATTTCCTTTGCCAGTGCTCCTAGACTGGAGGAAGTCGTGGAGATGATCTTAAAATAGGCTTCAAAAAATGCAAAAACATATTAAAGTTCTTTTTTGAAATGGTTTATTATTAGAAGTTCAGCTAATAATAATGATGACGAAGATATTATAAATAATGATGATGAAAATAGTACTAATGGTGACGGTAAAAACAATACTAATAATGATGGTGCAGTTAATATAAATGATGATGATGATGGTAACCATAATCCAGATGATGATGGTGACGAAAATACAAATAATGAGGACAATAATAATACACACAATGATGACGAAAATAATCCAAGTAATGAAAACGAAGCTATAATTGAAGAGGATGAATAAATCTTGTTGATTTTTTTAATACTTATATTTTTTATATATTATTATTACATTTAATATTTTTAAGGAAAGAAGATGTTTCTATATGAAAGTATTGTGTTCCAATAATGTGTAACGCTATACTTCAATTCTATTTTGTTGATTTCTTTATTATGATTTTGATTTTTTTAGCTAGAATTTTAATAAATGTTCTGTCAAACAGAATCCCGAGTAAAACACTTGCGTTTACTCAATAATCAGATTTATAACTTGTTTTTTTTATATTTTGTTCAGTGTAATCGTTTGATAGGTAGTGATTTATCGGGAAATTATTCTCCAGTGATTTTTGAACTGAAAATAAAAGGAAGACTGATTGACTAAAATAATTGTTTTATTAGAATTAAAAATACCTATTATAATATTTAGTCAAACATCCAACACTTTTTGTTAATAGCATGAGATCAAGTTAAGTAGTATTCTTATCATATACTAAATAGTTACTCATCAATTATCTCCTGCATTTACAGTTTGTGTACAATACAAATTCTTTATTGCACAAAGAAACCCAAACACATACATTACCAGATAGCTCAGTAGATAATGACCACCCAATCAGTGGCTCCCTCACTCATGAGCCACTGATTGGGTGACTGACTACGTGTGCGAGTGAGTGAAGTAGTGAGTGAATTAGTAAACGAGTGAGTGATTGAGTAACCGAGTGAGTGAGTGATTGAATAGGTCACTGACTGAGTTAGTAAATGACTGATGTGTCTGATGCCTCATTTACACTCGCGCCTCGCGGCTCGTCTCGTGTCTCGTGCGCTCGTCAAGATAATCAATTTGTGTTCACACTCTCGCGGCGCGTTCAGTTTTTTTCGAACTATCGACAGACGCCAGCACATCAAGCTACCCGAAACTGTCAATTTTTCCCAATCAATCTTGAACCTTATACTTTAGTGATAAAAACTTTTTTACAAAAAATTAAACCGACGAAAAAAATAACTGAAAAGCAAAAAATAAAAAATATACCTTTTAGTGTAAGTAAGTTCCTAAACTAATTTACGTAACAAACTTTGAGTCGGCGCCAAACAAACCAACAAACAAATTGATTAATTACAAATAATTATAGCGCATAATGGCAGCTTGATGAATCTTCGTTGAATGTGTGATGGCGCCGACTCAAAGTTTGTTACGTAAATTAGTTTAGGAACTTACTTACACTAAAAGGTATATTTTTTATTTTTTGCTTTTCAGTTATTTTTTTCGTCGGTTTAATTTTTTGTAAAAAAGTTTTTTATTTTTCGCTTTTGACTTACCATTTATTGATGTAGCTAAAATCTACTACCTACCAATTTTTTTGATTATTCTTTAAAATACATATTTGCCTCGGTCATATATCGTGGTACCTATTATATTAGGTTTATTTATAAACGTTGTTTAAAGTTATGTAATGATTAGCGACTGTTTAACTATACACTTTTGACGTTAAACCAACGTTTATGAATAAATGGGAATAATACAATGTTAGATAAATACTTAATAACTACTTATACTTGTGTGTGTGTATATGTTATTAATTTATATGACGGACTTTGTCTGAAAATAAACGAATTATTATTATTATTATAATTTTTAAGTTTTAATCAAATTAAACAGCATTTTTTTTTTTTTTTTTAATACTGTCGTTATCCAGAGCGGAGAGTTTGAGTAATTCATTTGCGGCTACAGGAGTTTAAAAACAACGATAAGTTATTTTGAGGTATAAATATTATTCTCTTTGACGACATCATGCAACTGCCCCCTGTAAAATTGGTGCTTTGCACAACCACTTTGGGATGCTGCAGAAGTTAATTTATGGCACTCATTTTCATTCTGGTAATTAACCATTATCATAGAGACAACGAAATGACGTCGAATTCGTTGACCTGTTAAACAATCTACGCGTAGGCGAATTGACAACCGTTCAATGGAACTGCTCTGTCAAAGGCGAAGGGTAGCTTTAGGTGAAGAGTTAAAGGATGGTGTTGTTGTTTGAATATTCCCTACCGTCAAGCAGATTGACGAGTACAATAGTAAGATGACAGCTATGAATTCAAAACACTATTGCATTTATACAATTCGTTCCATAGATGAGTCTCGTGAAGTTGCTACCTATGGAAAGAAACCTCCAGATAATGTAGTTCCAAAAGATGTGAACAGTTGTGGTAGCCTTTTATCTGAGGTAAAATTAGCTACCGAATCCCGTGTTATGCTGAGACGTAACATATCAGTATCTGAGGGCCTCGTCAATGGTGCAATGGGTATTGTGAAAAAAACTAAATGGCCATCACTGCGCAGGGATCAACTAGAGGAAGGAGAATTAGCGGATTGTATTTTAGTAAAATTTGACGATGAAAGCATAGGAAGCAGACTGAAAGATAGCGATGGTTGTGTTGCTATACCTCCAGTAGTTGCAACTTTTCAGGGCACGAAGGTTTATGGTGATATTGAGCGTAGGATGTTGCCGTTAATTTTGTGCTGGGCCGTTACGGTACACAAATTACAAGGAACGACCCTTGATAAAGCCGTAATCGACCTCGGTAAAAAAGTCTTCGCCAAAGGGCAGGCATATTTGGCACTGACTAGACTAAAAACACCCGAGGATATATCTGCCTTAGAACCCGATAAGAAGGTATTAAACAAACCTCACGATGAACGAGCTTTGGCCGAAATGCAGAGATGGAGAGGTCTACTTACAAATCAGCAATAGGCTCGAACACTGATGTTTGTAGCAACCCTGAATAATAAATTATTTATAATAATTTTTACATGATTTAATCCGGTATATATCGACCGATTTTTATTTCTCGTGAAACTTGCATTTCAATCGCTTTAATCAATCAATCTGCCTAGCCTTCCTATAATTCCAGTCTAACCGGATGCAGCTGAATACCAGTATTTATAAATATCGCTTTAATATTGTTATTATTTTCCTCAACTAGGAACTCCCTCAACAGCCTTCCGTCTCCATCGTCAGACCCTCGATGACAGTCATACCCCAGCCAGGTCTAAAGTTCTCATCAAAATGAATGACATAAACCCAAACTCCTGAGGAGCTCTCGCGACTGTCTTCCGTCTCCATCGTCAGATCAACTCCAGGTCTTTATTATATAGTTCATCAGAACAACATTATTTGTGTGCGTTTCAGCAGAATCGGTTCACAGTTGAAAATTCAGTCGGTGCAAAATCAATGAACCCCAATTTTTCTACCCTTAGTTGTGGATTGTAGTTTTCAATTTTACATGGGATCAACTTCGAGGTATACCCTGTCTTTGGTTTTGAATTTTCGTGTCTTCCGAAATTAAAGTTATTCACTTAAAGTTTTTTTTGGAAGTCGGTTGTCTTTTTTGTAAAAAGTTTTTTATTTTTCAGTTTTTAGTTGTGGTACCTACCCCACACAAATTCGAATATCACGATCTGCTTTGTAAAAAATAAGTGGCTGAAAAAAATATTAGAATATCATCCACATAGACTAAGTGGGAAAAATACGTATTATTGAAGCTAACTCAAAAAGTACCCAAGCAAAGTTAATACAATTTATATGGGACCAACTTCGAGGTATACCCTCCCCAATAAAAAAAGAATCGTTCAATTCGGACGATTCTGTAAAAAGATATGCGTGGTCATACATAAAAAAAAAAAAAAAATATATATACGTGTCGACTTGAGAACCTCCTCCTTTTCGTTTCGTCGGTTAAAAATTGAAAACCTAAAGCAAGACGTTGGTAACCAAATAAAGACCAAACAAGTGTGTAAACACCCCGCGCGCTTCCCCCGCGAGCCCCTTTGACCCGTGCCTCAAAAACCGCTTCGGACGCGAGCGCTGCGAGCGGCGAGACTAGCTGCGAGGCGAGCCACGAGCGCACCGTTTACATTTACATACGCGTCTCGTGGCTCGTCTCGCGGCTCGTCTCGCCGCTCGCGCGTGAGTTTAATCGAGCCATGGGTGACTTTGTTTTGCATTAACTTGGGTACGCTATTAACACCACTGAACAACATTCTATATGGAACATAGCTCCGCAAATGAAATACAAATCTGACCTTCGTGTATAGATAATTTTTTTTCCCTATGATGCAAATAGGGCCGCCAATTTAGTTCCTATAACTCAGGTCTTTAATTTTCGTTTATTTTTATTACTTTTACAATACATGAACTTGATATAATGGTCATAAAAGCCTAACAATCGGATCATGGTCTAAATAGCGTGCCCAAGTTAATCCATAACAATTGGAACACGGTGTATACAGTTTAAATTGTTAATGTATGTAATAGAGGAATGAAATAAAACTCATTTTTGTATGTAGTTACTACAAACTTATAGCTAATGTTATGGAAACTTATATTTTCTGTTGTACGGTTACCATTCTGTACACCTGTTTGAAACATATTAAGATACTAGCTTCTGCCCGCGGCGTCGCCCGCGTGAATGTCGGAAATTACCCCATGGGGACGTGCTACTGCGATAAAAAAGTAACCCTTGTGTTAATCCAGCTATCTAATTGCGTACCTTATTGTGTTAATCGGATAGCGCGTTGAAATTCTTAGATACAAACTTTGACACCCCCCAATCCCCGTTTAGGGGGTAGTTTATGAAAACTAAAAATAAAAAACTTTATAATTTACTTAGATAAGTATTCGTGGTAAGTTTCAAGTTTATTAACCAAATTAATAAGATTTTTCTTATAAACTTTTTACGCCCACACGGGTGGAATATAGAAAAATCGTTTGGTATGTTTCCATAATGTTATTCAAAGATTATTTAAATACATTTTCAAGTCAATCAAACCACGTAGTAAAATCCTCTCCTGCAAAATTGACCACCCCTTTTCACCCCGTTAGGGGTAGATTTTTTCACATTCCCCGTTGTTCTTTATTTTTGGTTTCAAGTACAAATACTGAGTTTCGAGTTAATCGGACCGCGCGTTAAAATTCTTGTATACCAACTTTGATAGCCCCCAATCCCCGTTTAAGGGGTAGTTTATAAAAACGAAAAATGGCAAACTTTATAATTTACTTAGATAAGTATTCGTGACAATTTTCAAGTCCATTAACTCAAGGAATAACATTTTTCATACAAAAGAAATCCCCCCTTTTCACCCCTTTAAAGGTTGAATTTCCAAAAACCCTTTCTTAGTGGACGCCTAGGTCCTAATAACTATCTGTGTGCCAAATTTCAGCCCAATCCGTTAAGTGGTTTGGGCTGTGACGTAGACTATCTATTTTCACCCTGTTAGGGGTAGATTTTTGAAAAACCCATATACACATTATTCTTTATTTTTGGTTTTAAGTATAAACACTGAGTTTCGACTTAATCGGATAGCGCGTTAAAATTCTTCTATATAAACTTTGATAGCTCCCAATCCCCGTTTAAGGGGTAGTTTATAAAAACTATAAATGACAAACTTTATAATTTACTTAGATAAGTATTCGTGCCAAGTTTCAAGTCTTTTAACTCAAGGAATAAGATTTTTCATACAAACGAAATCCCCCCATTTCACCCTCTTAGGGGTGGAATTTAGAAAAATCGTTTCTTAGTGGAAACTTACTCTTCACAAAGAACACACCATCCAAATTTCATGTCTCTAGGACCAGCGGTTTAGGCTGTGCGTTGATATCTCAGTCACCCTAGCCTTTTATATATTAAGATTATATATATAGATGATGACTTAATAGGTAATTCGAAGATGTCAGATACATTTTCAATTCTGTACCCTTTGATATTTTCATCGGTTATTTCTGCCACTTCTATAATTTCTTCATCTGTAGTAAAAAAATACTTATCCTGTTTTTTGTTAGAAATTATGAACTTACCAAAATCAATTATTTTTCTATTTTTGCTATTTGTTTTTATGACAGGATATTGGTTTGTAGTTTCATTTTTAGCTTTTTTAAATTTAGAATGAACATTCCAATCACTTTTTGTAAGCCTTTTAGCTATTAATTTGTGATAATGCCTTGTTGCCAGATTTAAGCATTTTTTTAATGCAGTACAGTTTGTTCTCAAATGGGTAAGAATTAAAGGTGTTAAGTGGTCCGAATCTACGAACTTCATCAGTTATATGTAATAAATTATGAATGTTGCTAGTAATTTAGTTACCGTAATATGTTTTAAAGTTTTCTACGAAATATAATAATAATTCGTGAGAAAGGTCCAATGTTGAGCTGTACTTTAGGCTAGACAAAATTGTTACCCCACAGAAAAGCGTCAAAAAATGTTCATAGTGACCTTTTGACAGAAAGTTAGGCAGAATTACAATACTCAAATAATAGAAAAATGACCGGAATTCAGATGCTTTCCAATGATGAAGCTCATCTAGACTTCGCATGGATCTATGGATTTCGGAGGGTAGTTTACAGGTGAGTAAAAACTCTGTTACTTTCAGCGTATCGTCAGCTCGCCATTTTGTAGTGAGATTCTTAAAATTTCCATCACGCCATCCCACGAGTAATCGTTTCATTACTCCAAAGTCAACCAAATGTAATGAATCAGAAATAGGAAAATCTTCGATCATATCAATGGGTAATTTTAAAAGTGGTGTATCAGATTTTAGATGATCTCTATATCTTATTTCTGAATTCTTCATTTGTTCTTTTAGGACATCTTGAGTTTGGAAACACGACAGTATGGTACTGATGCGAGTATTCTCCTGCAGTCGTACATTTTAAACATCCATGCCTAGAGGTGAAGTTGCAAACACCTGAAAATGTAAAATATTTTCAATTAAGGATCGTCATTGTAGTACGACCTAAAACACCTCTTTTATTTATAAATTAATAGTTTCTTATGATCTACTTTCTCCACAAAATATGGAACGGATTACGGTGGCCACTCTAAATCGGTTCCGTGTTTTGAATAAAACAACGTTAGTGCTAAAAAAATGTTTCAAATGACGTCTGTAATGTAACACGTTTAGTTATCATTTACCTTTTATAAATGCTCTCGCTGGAGAGTTGCAGATGAAGCACCTTATTTTCACATTTACTATATTTTCTTTGCCTTCTCTAACTATATGAATTCCAGAAGACTTTCAGTTTCTGCGACAAAATCTTCTAAATACTAACTAAGGCTCTTCGGTTTTCCAGATCCGTAATAAATTCCAACAACAAGAGGCTCTATTTCTGGTTTTTCGCATATGTTGCAAATAATTGGCCAAAATTATTTTTTCGAGCTGTTGAAAATTGGTAAACCATCAAAATTTAAATTTAATTGTATAGATCCAGGGACTTTCAGCCATACACAATTAATTATATCTTTTAAATTAGAAGAATTAGGATTTATGGTACTCAACAATGTAGTGGTTTGGCATCTAAACTCATAAACTCAAGAGATGGCACCAAGCATGAAAAATACGCTGTAAGCATCACGAAACATTACGCCAAATCGGATGAGGTTTTCAAAGGTTGTGATAGCACCCTAGTGTCTGAAAAAGACAAAATAATACTATGTGTCGGTGAAAACGACACAAATCCTACAAACACCTTGTACACACGGCTACACATCAAGCTATACATTTCCAGTATAAGCTGACCTCGCATTGTACGGAAATCCTATATAATGCGAGATCAGCATTAACTGGAAATGTATAGCTTGATGTGTAGCCGTGTGTACGAATTATTTTATGTCTTAAAGAAACTACAAAAAAATACTGTTTTTCTGGTGAACGTTGTAAAGAACCGCTACTTGAATGAACGTATGTTAAACCAACAAATTAAATTAATATGTAACAGTTTTCCGAACTGCCATTTCATCAATGTTACAGGTACCACAGGGGACTTATTACAGGAGACCTGTGATAAATTGAATTATATAATTGACTATTTGGACTATGATGAGAAATTCCTTAGTTATAATAAATTACATGCTGATCCTCGATCTATAAAATATGACGGCGTCAATAAGGTGACACGGCACAATAGCGTAAACAAATGTATTTATTCAAAAAAATGCACCCAGCAATCGATTCTTAATTATTTTTCTCGGATAAAGAAGCAAAATCCATTATTAGCTAAGGATGGGCATATGTATCAGTCGCCTCGCAACTTAAATAAAACAACAAATTCAGGTATACAGGAATTTTTTTTAATAGTCAACCCGAATCTGAAACCTCCTACCTAACTATATTGCATCAAAATATAGCAGGAGCACTTAGTAAAATAGACGTTCTTCAAATTTCTCTTTGCGAACTTTTAAATAAGAAAATCTATGTAGACATAATATGCCTATCGGAGACTTTTCTCAGATCAGGAGAGGAATCTAACTTATCTCTGAAAGGTTTTAAGCTGGCTGACTTCTACTCCAGACCGAACCAAAGGCGAGGCGGGGTTGGTATATTGTGTAAACATTATATGGAAACTAAAAAAGTTCCTTTACTGAGTGAATTGTGCATAGAACGATCATTCGAATGCTGTGGTATTGAAATCCCACATTATAAATGTATAAATGTATGTATATATCGAATTCCAAGATCAAATCCAGACCTTTTTCTTCGTAACTTAGAGTATTTAATTACAAAACTAAGCAGCAGAACAAAAATGAAAATCATCTTTACTAGGGATTTCAATATCGATACACTCAAGGAGAGTAAAGCGTTAACTGAATTTCAGAAAATAGTGCATAATTACAACTACAACATACATATTAATCAACCTACTCGTGCTAATGCCTGTCTCGATCAATTTATTAGTAACTTTCCGGAAGCTTCGAGTGAGGTTCTCAAGCTTGGTTTATCTGATCATGAAACTGCACAAATCTTATACATCCCTACTTCCAAAAAGACAAGACTACTCATGGAATGGTATGTATTTAAACGCGACTACTGTTCCATAAATATAAACAAGTTTAGTGATTGTCTATTAAATATGTCCTGGTCAGATGTATATTTGGAAGAGGACTTTAATACGGCATTTAACTCCTTTCATGATGCATATACACTCTTTTTCAATTTATGTTTTCCGGTATGTAAACGAAAAATTACAAACAAACAAAATAAAAACTCGGGCTGGATTACGAAAGGCATAAAGAAATCATGCGCAACGAAGCGAACATTGCGATTTAGGTATTATAAGTTCAAAACATCAGGTTCTAAAATTAATTACAGAAAATACAATAAGCAATTTAAAAAGATTATCTTTGCAGCTCAAAAACTATTCAATGTAAAATATATAAAAAAATCAAAGAACATTTGGAAAGCATCTTGGACATTAATAAAAAATAATACAATGACGAATTCAAATAATGACAAAAAATTAATCACAAAAATTAAGTTTAATAATACAATTTTGACGAACACTACTGACATTTCCAACGCGTTTAATAATTATTTCATCGATATGACCGCTGGTAATAATGGAACAACATCTGCGATGGGATATCGCCATTTAATTTCACCACTCAACGCAAGTTTCTTCATTTATCCAGTTAGTGATGATGAAACATTTAAAACAATACAGTCATTAAACAATACTTCTTCTGTGGGATATGATGAGATCCCGACACATATCTTAAAGCACACTGCAGCATTGATTACACCAATATTAACGTACTATCGACCAATGTTCCGCATGCTCACCTTTAAGGCTATAATCCCATAGCACGGCTCACGACTCGATCGCTCAATGCATGTATTTTGACCAATAGGATGCACGAAGCGTATTTTAGTAGTGTTCGTAAAAGTTCGTATTATTATAATGATGTACAGAAGTGTGACGCACACAGGCGCGTGCTATTCTCAATTGTTTGTGAGATGTTTTTTTAACACGTTCGGACCCGCGCCGCTCTCGTGAGGTGCACGCGATATGACACAATATTTTCTCATACAAAATGGACATACGTTCACAAACGTTCTGCTTTTCAAGTATCCTAGAGGGTTTTATGATAAAACACAACGTCAAAAGACGTCGACGTCAGATGACGGAGCTATCGCTGTCACTGTCGTCACACGGCCCTGGTCCAGGATCATAATCGCGATCTGTTCCGTACTCTCCGTCATCACTGATAAAATAAATAAAATAAAAATAAAAAGATTTATTAGACACTAATAATACATGAGGGTACAAGTAGTTTGACATGATACAAGTGAATGTAATGCGACAATCGGTACTGATGCTAGCTCCCAAACTAGGCCTGGGCCTGTATTTTGGGGGCTAGAAACTGAAGGGATCAGGTGTAGTTTCTGGCGACGAAACATCTTCGAAAAGCTTCAAGGACGCCTTGCTGCACTGCCGCTTTTTATCCATCTAAAACAAAAACAATACAATTTGGATGGTTGAATATCCTGTTTTAGTGATAAATTCTATACAGCAATAATTCTATTCATAACGCGTATTCAAAATACATCGTTTTATAAAAATAAGTATGAATTACTTACGTTTTATCGTAAAAAAATCCGTCTAAGACACGCGCGGTCACGAAGGCGGCGCACTGCGACTGGTGTGGGGAGCGTTGCCGCTCCGCAAGACGTGTTCGGACGTTGCGCATGTGTGCGTACGCGCCCGCAAGTGTGTAGTAGACGACAACAATAAGCCGCAAAAATTCGGTTTGTTGTGGCTCAAGATGTTTGACACTTGAAAGTATTGCGGCGCAAAAGTTCAACTAATGGAATTTACTATGTCTTCCTGACGTTGTGAGACGTAGTGCAAATAATGTCACATTTTTATTAGACGTGATGAGACGTTGTGATTATAATAAATTGTAAAAATTGGACGTTATATGACGTTGCGGGCCCGAACGTGTTAATGGACACTGCCGGCATGAGCTCTTTATGAATTATTATTGTTGACAAGAAGTAATTGCGAACTCATACTTTCTGTTCGGTTTAGGAAATGTAATAATGTAATTGCTATATTAAATTAGTATTAACTGTCAACAAACATTTTTATTAATTTGGAATAAGAAATGTTTAACAAAATTTTATTTTGTCTAATTATGTCTTGTAGTTATTTATTTAAACTATTACTGCCTCCCCAATTTAAACGATGTCTTAGGCGATGCTGCCATACAAAATGCAGCGAACAAGCTAGGCGCGTTGACCGGCACTGCGTAAAGGTATAAAATGTTTTTATAGACGTTTTTTTTTATACTTGTGCAATTAATTGGGTTGGATCTAGTATCGTTTGGCAGTTGTAAGGAGGTAAAAGTTGTCAAAGTTGGTAGAGGTTGGGTCCACAATTATAACGCTACCACTCTTATTAAAAGGTAATGCATATTTTACGAGTTATTAATAAAAATTGTTTCTAACTTCAAATCAGTTATAAAGCGAAAACCCATCGAGTTGGGAGTATAATTATATTTTATAACAGAAAGTATATTATATTTTATATTATATTTTATTACATCATGTTATTAAAAGCCTCCAAGCCCACAGCTCCAAGCAATGTTTTAAGAGCCCACCCAACCTCAGGTGTTTATCTCGCTCGCACCATATTACTCGCGGACTGAGTGCCAGCGAGACGGTGGCGGCAATAAATCGGCAAAAGTTTAGGTAATTGCTTTTTACGGCGAAAATAATGGTAAATTCAAAAAAATAAGAAACATAGTCGCTGCTTTATAGTTAATTCAGTTAGTGTGCCAAGTTTCATGATCTAATTTGAAGTATTTTTTGAATAGCGGAGTTAATTGTTCGGTTTGGAGGTAACTTTAGATTTTTTTTCTATATAGAAAATTTTATGAAATCGGCTAACATAGTCGCTAACATTAATCCTCAACTTTAACATATATTTATTTCAAAATTAATGCTGCAGTAGTTTCGACATAACGGCGGATCTTGCTAAGCAATTTGACGACATATAGGCCCTTAAGTTGCGGAGATGAAATGGTTTACGTGAAAAAAATAAAACAAAATCGTAAAAAAATTGCAATAATTTGTCATTTTTGACATTTTGTCTTTTGAACGTTTCGTTTTACGTAATTTCAACATACTAAAATGTTTTGCTTCACATTAATTAGGAATAAAATACGTATATTGAATGATTTGGATACTTTATAGGCGCATTTCATTATATGACATAATTTCGATTCCGGATACGCCCCAGATTTTTATACTTTTTTAAGCCTTGAAATTCCTTCTGGGGCTGATCCGGAATTAAGGATGCAAGAGTGAGCGAGAGAATTATTGTAACCTGTCCGAGTAACCCCCGAGTACCTGTCCCGAGGACTTGGGGCACCCCGACTCGGACAGGTTAGGTTAGAAGGTGAAGGTGGTTATTTTTTTTAAACCACGTCTTATTATCATAGCCGGCAGTGCCGGGCCGGAACAGTTGCAGAAGCAACTTTAATGTGTTTTGAGGTTAGTTTACAATAATTTATTTTTCTCAAGAACGGTGCGTTACCGTTTCATGGGAGTGGTGACAAGAGATAGGGGGCATCCATCCCACCGCCCCCCAACCCCCTCTCCCCCCTCCTGCCGAACGATACTAAATTTTAACCCAAAGATTTGTCATTTCATCATTATTCAACAAAAAGTTTGCCAAATAATTCTTTTCAGAAATTAATTGATCGATATATTTTTTTTGATTAACGTATTGTTTGACTAACAATTCATTATTCTTTCATGTTATCTCATAAAACAATGTTTGCAATAAAAGTGTTTTACACCTTGCATTATTATGCAATTTCCTAAAAATGAAACTCATTAAATAGGCAAAAGGGTAATTTTAATTTGGAAATCAACAAATATTATACTTTAAAAATAATTAAATGCCACAAATCGAATTGTAATAATAGAAAAAAAAAATTGTAGGCTATCCGGAATCGAACTAGTTTGATTAGGTTAACTATTTTTTAAACAAATCGATTGCCAAAAACGACTAGAATATTATATAGAAAACAAATACTTTAGTAGCTTTAAAGAACTTCAATTCTTGCCTGTAAATCGTTTTAGCCAAATGGAAATCGTAAATAGATACAATCAATTTAGTTTTTTTTTAAATAAAATGATACTTAGAGTTTATTTTAAAGTTTAGCTAAATAAATGTTTGTAAAGCGAGTGTTTATAAAATAAAAAAAATGCGGAATACGTTGTTGGTGAAATAAATATAAGTAAGTGTACGAAACGTTGGTTGTAAACAAAAAAATTGTCAACTGTGTTTTGGTAAAACATTAGTGAACCCTTTTTCTTATATTGCTCTGTCTTTATTGAAATAGCACAAATACAGTAGTATTTAAACCAATACTTGGCGCAGTTCATACAATGTTATCAGAGCTTTTTGTTTATTGGCAGCGCAACTCTTACAACCCTTCTATTAAGCCGTCCTATTGTTTAACCAGTGTTAAACAATAGGATGGCTTAATAGAAGGGTCATAAAATAGGTTTGTAAAAAAATTACAAAATATTTTAAGTTATATTATTTTATTACCTTAGATTATCTCGAATGTTTTATAGTGGTTCCTTGTATACGGTTTAATACTTTTAATAGTTGTAATATTTGTTTTATCCATTTATTTGTCACACCTTAGATTTGATCGTAAATGTAACGAGTTTTTACGAACAACGTATCTTTCCGAAAAAATGTTCGAGGCATGTCGTGCAGGATGTGCTTACCGTTAGGTGGTTCATAAACGGCTGGACAGAGGACAGATCCAAAATTTTCAGCACGTAAAGCTGGAGTTTAATAAAACCCACACTTTACTTTTCGTTAATTGATACTATAATCAACTAACCGCCTCTGTGGTCTAGTGGTTAGACCACCTGTCTCAGACCAAGAGGTCCCGGGTTCGATTCCCAGTGGGGGCAAAATTTTCTGCTCGGTTTGGTTGGTGGTAGGGCTTGTTTTAAGTCCGCCTGGCTAGCTACCACCATCTTATCTAAGTCTGTCGCCATAACAACCAATGACGTATTATATATAGACACGTTATCAACAAACATCTCGGCGCTTAAAAACGGCGAAAATACTAGATAACTACTTATACGCGTAAAGAAAGGGAAAGAAAATATGACACCGTACGGCGGAATGCCTGTTGCTAGAGGGAGATAAATAAACATCTTCAGTTACGTCACACACGATATAAATTAAAAACAAACGTAGCGTCGCGCGACAGGTTGGTGCGTGACTGAGCGCAATGTGGCCAATTGGCTTCATTTCATGTTGCCATTTTAGAGTGCGGACAACGTATCTATAGTTTTATACATCATTGATAACAACAATGTTAAAAAGCATTGTTGTGTTCCGGCAGTTAGAGATAAGATAGCCAGTTCCTCTGTGGTAGAGGATTCCGGGTGAAGCTCGCTTCCACCTTCGGCCTGATCATCACTTTCCATCAGGTGAGCTTCTGGCCAAGAGCTTCCCCGTTGTGGATAAAAAAAAAAAAAAAAAAAAAAAAAAAAAACAACGCGTTGCCGGCATTGCAAAAGACAAGAGTTTGTTGACAAATACAATAATGCTTCAGTTCCTATGCCACTTTAAAATTCGGAAGCTTTTCAAGTAATAAAACCAATATATAATTTTCAAAAGGAAATACAGCTTAATATTTGAAATATTACAGAAATATTTTCAACAAGCCAGGCGCGATATCGAAGAAAAAAATGCGCGTTGGCACCAATGAGAGTGAAAGGATAAAAAAAAAATGAAGGCTACTCTACTATCGGCAATCAGTCCGATAGAAATAAGCAGGTCGTAAAATGAAATGGCGAGCGAGGAGCGGGAAGCGGCAGCCATTAGCGACATGCAAATTTGCACTGGCACTGGCTAATGTTTGTTGTCATTTTTTGTTACACGCGCTGTACTCACACAAATGCATATTGTCTCTAATTGGGCGAAACCAGGAAGGGGTGTGGTTTGACACTAGCTGCGCTTCCGCAGAAATATTTTCTTAAGTGAGCATGCGTAACTTTTGCCGATAGTACCTTATCAATATGTCATTCTCTCAGGGCACATTCCCGGATAAATTAAAAACCGCCGTTATTAAACCGATTTTTAAAAAAGGTGACGTAACGTGTATAAATAACTACAGACCAATCGCCTTAATACCAGTTTTATCTAAGGTATTTGAGAAGATAATGCATTCTCGTATGACCCAGTTCTTGACGAAACATAAAGTAATAAAAACCGAAGAAAATGGATTCCAAAAAGGCAAATCGACAACTTTAGCAGCTTTTAAATTACTGTCAAAAATTACAGAGAATGTGGATAAACATACACGTACATGCACTGTGTTTTTCGATATGAGCAAGGCTTTCGACTTTGTTGACCACAATATTCTGCTCACTAAATGTGAAATGTACGGTTTTCGCGGCCTAGCACTAAAGTGGCTGCAAAGCTATCTTTCAAATAGGACGCAATATACAGCGATCTCCGAAATAAATTCAAATAAAGAAGAAATACTATGTAAATCTAACATTAGGAGCAACACCACAGGAGTGCCGCAAGGTAGTGTTACAGGGTCGTTATTCTTTCTGTTATATATTAACGACCTACCAAACGTGACTCAGCATTTCTACTCGTTGTTTGCTGATGATATTGCGGTGGTTATCACGGAAAACAAAATGATTAATTATAATGCAGAAATTAATGAAGCGGTTAATGCTATCATAACATGGCTTCATCATAATAATCTAAAAGTAAACATAGACAAAACCTCCTTCGTTCAGTTCTACAATAGGAAATCGAATTCTGACCTTATGATTACGTATTCCGACCAGAGAATTAACGAAGCACACGAAGCCAATTTTCTTGGTATAACAGTGGACAGTGGCTGCACATGGAAACCGCACTGCTTAAAGGTTACAAATAAGATTAATCGTTTCGCTTTTGCATTGTGGAGACTTTGTAAAATAGCCAACCTCAAAACGGCCCTCTTAGCGTATCATGGTTACGTAGCTTCTAACATTAGATACGGTATTGTGCTATGGGGGAATTCTGTTCTTATAAATAGGGTTTTTATAGCCCAGAAGCAATGTATCCGTGCTCTTTGTGATGTGCCACCATTGACTTCATGTAAACCTCTTTTTAAAGATTAAAAAATTCTAACTGTTCCCGGTATGTACATATTTGAATGCTGTAAATTTGTTAAAATGCACTCCGAATTATTTCAACGTCTTGGAGACACTGTTACGTTTAACACAAGATATCCTGATAGGCTAATTATTCCTCCAATAAAAAGCCACTTATATCACAGAAGTTGTTTTCCAATGGTTATAAGGTTATATAACAAATTACCAAAATCATATAGAGATCTGCCAATCAATCGTTTTAAAACAGCATTATTCAAATGGCTTATAGAAAGATCATTCTATTCGGTGAATGAGTACGTCAACTGTAAAGATTTCTGACATTTACTAATATTTAATGATTACTGACATTTTGCTATTATAATTTGACAAATGATTGACATTCCTTATATTATCTATGATTTGTGTTCCAATATTATTAGCTTCATTGATTTAATTATTTACTGTAATTTTGCATGCTAGTTTTAGCAAATTGTTTTAGAAACTATTAAAAAACCCGACCATCTGTAATGTACTACAATTCTTGCAAATAAATAAATTTCATTTCATTTCATTTCATTTCATTTCATTTCAAAGGTTCAATAAGTCCTATGTGCTAGTATTCTCCGCCTTCAATTTTTTTTATTACAACATCTCTCTTGGTCTGTAATAATGTTCTCGGGTCTACTGGCAAAACTCCTGGCAATCTTTGATTGACGACAGCTAATAATCCTCTTAAGGCTTCTAGAGAAATATTTTTATTTATGGCCCATTGTTTTAAGTTATTACTAAAGATTTTTAAAAAATCATATTCCGTTTCACTTTTTTCAAAATTATTGGAACTCGTATCACTATCTTCAGACGTTTGAATTGATTCATAATCTTCGTGCAAAGTAGATTCATAATCATTTCCCACGGAACCCATTTCTATCGATTGTGGTCGCACTTGACTTAGATTAGATGAACTTGTTTCAGCCGTTTGTGTATTAGCACAAATAGAGTTTTTTATGTTTTCATACTCTCGCAAGCACTTTCTTCGTATGCCTCCCGTTCTTTTTCTATTTTTCCATGAATTGGACTGTTTTTTTGCATTTTTTTTGTAAGGCGGCATTTTCACACAACCGCAATAAAGCGTGGAGTTAATTCGCATGCTGATGACTAACGTTCCAGAATAGTTCTTCCAGCTTAAAAAAAAAATCTACTTTTCGTGAATACCCAGCAAACTTCTGCATAAGAATCTGTTACTACTGCTTTTACCACAGTTAGCTGCACATGACGGTTATTTCGTACGTATAGCGGCATAAAGCAGTTATAACAGCCATCTTAATTTCTGTAAAGTTACTATATGCTTCATAACAGAAACAACGCCTATTTTATACAGCTGCTGAATAACTGTCAAGATGTGGTGCCTAATACAACTAAAAGAGAACAGAATATAAATTATCCAGTATCATGCTTGATAATGGAATTGTATACCAATGTTATAAAAAAGGTTACACAACCTCTTGAGTAACAGGTCTTTTTATGATGATTATTCAGTTTTAAGAAATAAAATCTGCAAATTACAAAACTAACTCAGCTAATAGCATTATTATAGCAAAAAAAATTATTAATACAGTAATTCGTAATACACCCAGCTTCTATACATATATAACATATAACACGGCGGGTATCCTATCCTGTGCCGTTTCTGACCAGTCTCCGGTTTATTCTTCGTTGAAGGTTGGTTTTCAATGACACACAATAGTTAACTCAAACTCAAAGCGTTTATTTCAATTAAAACATTTACAGGCACTTTTAAATTATCACTTTACAGTCATCACTTTTCGTTTGAGTTATTTGGTGAAGCTAGTAGCCCATTCCAAAACGTAGTAGGTTCCTTATGGAGAAGAACAGGCAAGAAACTCCATGGACACTCTTTTAAATCAAAACATTATGTTACAGATTACTACTTTTTCGACAATTACAATTTCAGTCCTTTCTAACACACCATATTTTCATTTCAATTACCCACACACCGGCGCCATTGTGCGCGCGTGCCTGTCTCTCTATTCGTCAGAATTACGCGTAATCGAATACAGAGTCTTATTAACTAGTTAGTTCAATACAACTTAAAAACAATGCTAAAATGCTTATCAGTTAATTCTTTTATAATTAAACAATGTCAATTCACCCATACAAAGGCGGTTTAATTAGAAGCTTCATTACTTTCTACTACTTCAATATTACCATTCGTTAATTTCCGGCCATACAAGAAATATAAGTAGGTAATCAAGCAGGTATTCATTAGTCAATTCCTGTGTAAAATAATCTTATTACTTTATAGTTAGGATTCTATTATTGAAACTTATTTAGTCCTTGCATTGAATTATAACATTCAGTTATTGATCTTAAATTCACAGCCCGCGCCATTTTTGGGCAGAGGTAACGCGCTGTGTCATAAACAAATTTAATATGTCAAATGAGCAATTATTGTTATTATGACTAAAACCCCAAAAATCATTAACTAAATGTTCCCTTTTCATTTTAGTTTTTTTTTTAACTTCAACATCGAAATTGGTTTAATAGTTTCTCTTCTAGCAATAAACTGTGAGTTCGATTTCACAAACGGCAATAGATGGCGTTTGAACATAGATGAACTCGATCGAACTCACAGATCCTTGCAAATGGTTGTAGCAGTATTAATAGTTCAGCAACTTTATTGAGAATAACAATTATAATAAATAGTTACACATACGATTATGTTATGATCTTTATAGGTAAAAGCTTTCGCGGCGACATGGCCATTCTGATCGGCGGTGCGCGCTCTGCACCTGCCGATGCATTGTAGAGTTGAGTAGTTTGTTATCTGAAACAGTGGAAATAAATTTTGTCGGCAGATTATCGTTGTTTTTATTATCCTACTATATTCAATTAAGTGTAGGATTTGGTAACGGGCAGTTTAGTTAACATTGAAAGCTTGTAATAGATCTGACATTTACTCAGTCCGCCTTTAATTGGAATATTTATTGCATTTATGCAACAAAGCACAGCTACCTGCTCTAGGTATTTTACTTGCGATTTGTTCATTGAAATTGCATGTTCAGCTGTTTATCTGGATAGTTTAATTTTCGCATGCATGTGCAGAAATTATAGAAGTTGGTAATGGAATCAGTTTAAGTTCTTATTGCAATCTTGTAATAGATCTACTGTCTACTAAAGTTGTCTTAAATTGAAATATTGAATGCCTTTAATATGGAACACCTACATAAATGCAGCTATAAAGTTAGTACTCTACTTGCAATAAAGATAAAGATCATTCTTTTTCCTGTAACCTGAGTAGATTACAATATAAAGATTTGCATGCAATGCTGTTAAAAATAACTAGTGCTTCATTTCATGTCATTGATGGCAATCTGTGTTTCAGTTTATTGTTAGCTAATTCATGTAATTTTCACATGTATGCAGGATGTTGTTCCTTGTATAATCCTACAATTTCAACATGTCCTATCGAAGAGTGGGGTGATCAGTACCTCATTTACTTTTCTCTATTTAGTAGATGCTCAGTTAAATAAAGATTTATGATTATAATTTTTGATATTCATAGAATTATAGGATTTGGTATTAATGAGTTCTAGTTGCCATTGATATTAGATCCGCTAATAAAGAGTTATGGTTATAATTTTTGATATTCATAGAATTATAGGATTTGGTATTAATGAGTGCTAGATAACATTGATAGCATGTATTAGATCAGCTAATAAAGAGTTATGGTTATAATTTTTGACATTCATAGAATTATAGGATTTGGTATTAATGAGTTCTTGTTACCATTGATAGCTTGTATTAGATCAGCTAAGAAAGAGTTAGGGTTATAATTTTTGATATTCATAGAATTATAGGATTTGGTATTAATGAGTTCTAGATATAATTGATAGCTTGTATAAGATCAGCTATCTACTAAATTTGTAATTGAAATATTGAATGCATTGATGTTGCACATTGTATCATCACACTTATTAGAAATAGTGTGTAGTAGTATTGTATGATCAGCTGTTAGCTGAATAGTTTCATTCGCATAGGAAGGTAAGCACACTTGTTACAAATAGTGTGTAGTAGTATTGTATGATCAGCTGTTAGCTGAATAGTTTCCTTCTTATAGGAAGGTAATGCTCTGTGATAGACACAAAGTCTTTGATTTGCTGGGATTCAAGGTTAAGCAGTTTACAACCATCATTGCTCCGTGTCAGGCACGAAGTCTTTTATTTGACAGGATATATGGAACTTAAGTGTAGGTAAGTAATTATTGTTTGTTCGTTCTCGTGGGAAGGTAATGCTCTGTGGTAGACACAAAGTCTTGGATTTGACAGGATAATAGGATAGGATCAGGAACACCGCTCTGTGCTGGACACAAAGTCTTTGATTTGACAGGATTAAAGGGTACGGAGTTTAGTCTCCGTGACAGGCACGAAGTCTTTTTTTTTTTTTTTCTCTTTATTTATTTTAAGGGACTTTTATACAGGTGTACATGCCAGTCCCATCGGACCTTATTATGTAAAACGTAACAAAACAAACTTAATTAAATTATAAGCAGTTCCGGAGCTAGGTGTTGACAAAATATGATGGAACATGGAAACATCGTACATATTTATCTCCAGCTCTCTGAATAAATCCTCTCTTGCGGACTGAAATCTGACACACTCCGTCAATAAATGTACAACATCTTCCAATGTGCCACATACTTCACAATTTGGTGAATCCATTTTTTTCATTAAAAATCCAAAGTTATTGAGAGGCATGTGTCCAGATCTCAGTCTGTGAGCTGTAACTATAATTTTTCGGCTAAACCTAGTATTACAAAACCACGGTACATGAGGAGGCTCCGAGACTATAGACTTATACCATATTCCTTTTTCTTTAGATCTTTGATTATAATATTCTTTCCAAACTTCATGGCACTTAATTTTATACCTAGGCAATATTTCTATATAATTAGTTCCAATGTTTTTTTCCCTTCCCTCAACAATTCCCAATTTTGCTAAACGGTCTGCCTCCTCATTACCCTTTATACCTATATGTGAAGGAACCCATTGCAATTTCAGATCGATATCTCTTTTGGATAGCTCGTGTATTTTAGAAAGAATTTCATAAGCTATCGGTGCACCTCTGTAACCAGAGGCGCATCGAGCTATATGTTGTAGTGCACTTTTGCTATCTACACAAATTAATATTTTGTTATTATTTTCAATGGATATAATATAAGTGAGCGCTTCTGAAATTGCAAAAAGTTCCAAAGACATAACTGACACATAATTATTTATTTTAAAACAGGTATTCGTACTATCCGAATTCAAAGGATCATAGTAAGCAGCGCCATTACCATTAGCGCTCTTAGACCCATCAGTATAAATTTTATAAAACTCTTGATATTTATTTGATAATTCTCTCAAAGTTTCTGCTTTCATTGAATTTACATCATACGTCTTCTTAGGTTTTTTGATGGAGTCCAAATTAACTTTTATTATATTTTGAATGCAAATCTTAGTTACCCATACATCTAATGAGAACATTTCTAAAATCGAAGATGAAATTATGCTTTCTCCCCTAACTTCCGCAAAAACATTAACCAGTAGTGGAATCTTTTTATTTTCCCAATATCTGGTATGTCTAATAGCGCTAAGCTCTGATAGCTGTTTTATTACTATATTATCGGTTATAGAATACGACTTTAGGCAATATTTGAATGCTAACCATCTTCTCCTAACGTGCAGTGGAGGAACACAGAGCTCGCACTCCATAACGTGAATTGGAGTGCTTCTTATAAAACTCCCTACTACCCTTAGAGCCTGATTTTGGATTTTTTCCAATTTATAAATATTTGTTTTAGCACTATTGTCATACAAGAAGCACCCGTAGTCTAGCCTACTTCTAATCAAAGCTATATACAGTCTACGAAGATGAATCTGATGAACACCCCAAGAGGGACTCGTAAGAATTTTAAGTAAATTGAGAAGCCTTTGAATTTTTTCGACTATTTCGTTGATTTGTTTACCCCAGCGTAATGTCTTATCTAGCCAAATGCCCAAATAATTATAATTAAATACGCTGTTAAGTTCATTATTATTTATTAGAAGCTGTATTTCCTGTTGCCTAAATCCCCTACTAAAAACACAATATTTTGATTTACTTACAGATAGTTCCAATCCTAATTCGTCCAATAAAACTGTAAAAGTATTTAAAGCATTTTGAATTTTGTTCCGACCCTCTGTGATATCCTTACAAGTAAAATACAATACGAAGTCATCTGCGTACTGTAACGAATACACATCAACAATGTCCCGACAAAACTTATAAGTGGCTATATTAAATAGTAACGGAGAGATGGGATCACCTTGGGCCAAGCTATTTCGTGCATATCTAACCATATCGATTGCGGACTCATCAGCAACTTTAAGGTGGCGTTCACTAAGGAAGTTCCATAAATATTGGCAGATATTTTTACCAACACCCAAGGTATCAAGAACCTGTAATAACTTATCTATTAATATATTATTATAAGCACTTTTGATATCAAGAAAACAAGCTATAGTTGAGAAATTCTTAGAAAAGCCTATCTGAATTTGAGTCACTAAACGCGTAAGACAATCATAACTGGATTGTCCTCTCCTAAAACCGACTGTATTTGGCGACAAAATTCGACTCTTCTCCACATACCATTCAAGTCTTTTAGTAATCATAGCATGAAATATTTTGCATGTACACGACATCAACGAAATAGGTCTTGGTTTGCTGTTAGCATTTGAGCCAGCATCCGACTTTGGTATGGGGATAACTCTAATATCACGCCACTGCGATGGAAAATTACCAGAATTTAGTATAATATTATAAATTTTGAGTAAGTACAATTTACCAAGAGGTGGTAGGTGTAAAATCATGGAGTACGTAATCTTGTCTTCGCCTGGAGCAGTATCCTTTTTCTTTAAGCAACTATTCAGCTCCTCCAACGTGAACTCAGATTCCAGCAACACATGTCTAGATGTAAAGATAGGTTTTAGTGAGACGACATAATCTGGTGCAAGATCACATAACATTTCTCTCTTTGACTCCTGGGAACATTGAATATTAGATTTCCTATAACCCTTCACCCATCGCAATCGACGCCACATGTCTGAAGCTGAGACTTTGTAGTCGATATTTTCACACAATTTCTTATGATCATTAGATCTCGCTTTTTGAATAGCCTGTTTAGCTTTCAAAGTTTTTCCTTCAAGTGATTTAAGATTCCTTGGTGTTGGATTCCCTCTAAAGTTTTTAAGTGCCAGTCGACGCTCAGCAACTAATTTAGATATATCTGGACCCCAATATCCCTTCGGCTTAAATTTATTATTTGGTATATTACAAAATTTAATAAGGCGAATATTCTCATCGGCTGCTCTATTTATTTGAGAGGTGAAATAATCATACAACAACTGAACGTCACCGTCCCCATCATAGAGAGAGAAGCAATCGAGAAGACAATTTCTGTAACCAGTCCAGTTGGCCAATTTATAGTTACGTCTTATATGGAAGTAAACATCCTCATAGTAATTTACTTTAAATTTAATGAATAAATGATCACTACCTAAGTTGTCGTTCATAACATTCCATTAAAAATTAATAGCGATATCCACAGATGCAAATGTAACATCGGGTGAAGAAGATTGCAAGATATTATTCACTAACTTAATCCTAGTGGGATGTCCAGTATTCAGTGATGTAAAACCAAATTCTAATGCTGACTCAAAAATTTGTTTACCTCTATTATCATTTTTATACGACCAATTCGTGTGATGAGCGTTAAAGTCTCCCGCTATTAAACAATTATTTGGAAACAGAGAAAAAATTATATCCCAATCGGATTGTGTAGTATGAACGGAACTAGGACAATAAATTAGAATTATATATTTAATATAGCCACAATTATTTAGTTTAATACATACTAGTTCGATGCCCTGATTATTTGAATTTACCTTTACCTCCTGTACATTTAATGAGTTATGAGCTACGATAGCAACCCCACCATACGAATCATCTCTATCTCTTCTAAAAATATTGTATGGATAAATATTAACATAAATCTCTTCCTTCAGCCAAGTTTCGCTAATTAATGCTACATGTATTTTTTCTTGCAACAGTAAACATTTAAATTCCTCTAGTTTAGGTTTTAAGCTCTGTGCGTTCCACTGCATTATATTAAGATTGATATTTTTACGTGAACAAGCCATCTTTAAATACAGATATAAATTTTGTTAAAACATCTCCTTCCTTGAGTAACCTCCAAACTAACTGAAAACATTGTTCAAATATAAAATTACATACTAATTTAACTTTGACATCGAAGCTACAATTGGACAAACACACTTCTTTTAATTTATGAAAAAATGTTTTAAAGTCTACATTACGCTTTGTTGGCTCTTTCTTGCTTTCAATTCTTTCTTGTTGTAGATGTGATTCCTCTTCATTATCAAATGTAAAATTACGACTCTGATTTGACTTTTTTTTCCTTTTCTTTTGTTTCCTTACAGGCTTACCCAGAATAAGTGAATCTACCGATTCTTCCACACTTTGTTCTCCTTTGTCTTCGCTATTATTATTTTGTTCACTTCTTTCTGGAATTTGGTTCTCTGGTCGAGCTTTTGTGACCAATATGTCTCTATACGACGTCTTATCGTTATTTAAGTAACTTGATTTAAGATGCGTTATTTCCTCTGTAGCCTGATGTTCAACTGGTGCTTTTCTTCCTTCTATATATGTGGACAGGGCTTTTCGGTATGTAGTATTCTTCTCACACATTATTTCTCGTATTTTCTTTTCTTTAATAAACATGGGACATGACTTTTCTAATGCCATATGTGGCATCTTGCAATTTATACATTTGTAATTGGTAGTGTCACAATTGTTATGATTTTCCCCACATTTCGGGCAGCGTATTATTTTTGTTGGACATGACTTTATTAAATGCCCAAAACGCTAGCAACCGGAGCATGGCGTAACTGGAAACATATATGGTTCCACTTTAAACCGACACCCATACATAGACACATATGGGGGTAAAGCGGAACTTTTAAAACATAGTCGTAGGGACTCGCTGTCCACCCATTCCTTAGATACCTCAAGGCGTTTTAATCTTCTCACACTGACAACTTCATATTCACTTTCTAGGCTCTGCTGTATTTCTTCTATTGTTTAAATCTATCTGTTTAACAACTCCATAGGATAAGTTGACTTCATCTGTAAATTGGCACCTGTACCCCATATCTAGAAACTTTTGACACATAACCAGTTTTTCAGCGCTCTCTCTATCTTCAAATTCTAAAATTACCTTGTATACATTTTTATACCGGATTTTGTTTATGTTTGAGATATTTTCTGACTTTAATAACTTTGCTAAACCAAATTGTTTTGGCAATACTGTATCTTTTCCCGTAATGCTCACGACATTTGACACACTTGTATCAGATTTCCTAGATAATCTTCTTGCTAGCTTTTTATTTCCTCTTCTAACGGTTATAAATCCATCATCTTCTTCTATAATCTCCTCACTATCCTCTCTAACTCTCTTCTCTGACACCCTCTGGGTGTCGATCGGATTACTAAAGCTCTGCTCCATTATACATGGATTAACTTGTTGCTCACTTTCTTTTAATATTTCCTCCTCTATAATGTCACTTCCACTCGATTCACAAACGAAATCAGTCACTTTATCCATTATCATTAAACATTTGGATAATACGATGATACGTGGGTAGATGAAAAAAAAGTTAAGAGTAGAAATATTATCTATTTATAATACGTGCGCTTGCCTCGACTCTCCGCGCGGCACTGAGGCACGAAGTCTTGTATTTGACAGGATATAAGGAACCAGGCTCTGGGCGGTAGTATCCGCCGTGGATCCAGCAGGATAACATGAGAGTATTGTCTATTAGTTAGCTCCAGGGTTTACTAATAGTTTATTGTTTTCATTATTAGTTACCTCTAGGTCTTACTAATAGTTTATTGTTTTCATTATTAGTTACCTCAAGGGCTTACTAATAGTTTACTGTTTTAAATATTTTTTACCTCAAGGGCTTACTAATAGTTTATTATTTGTTGTGATCATTATTAGTTAACGTCCATGGGGACTAATATTCTGGTTTGAGTATTTATCAGTGAGTTAGTTATCAGTTACCCCCCACAGATACTAATAGTACTTTACAATTGAATAGAATTAATTGTTACAGGTAGAGTTGTAAAATATAAAGATGGTAAAAATAATTCAAACAGTACTTTGGTGCATGATACGCATCACATGTCAGCATCATGTAGGCATGTACTTGTTGATTTGGCTATTGTATTAAGCCTTTGATACAACATGAAAGCAGTATTGGCAAGGTCAGTGGAAAGTAGTTTGAAAACTCCTCACCTTTTATCTTAGCTATGTTGTGTGGAACTGCTAGAACTGTCATCTCTGGTTGGCTGTCCTCAAGTTGGCCTTCATTTGGTGCAATGTCAGTTGGTTGCTCCTGGGCTGGCGACATGGTCATTTATTCAACAAGCTACAGTGGTTGAAGTTGTTATTTGAGTCAGCTTTTAAGGCGACTTTGATTAACAATCCATTTGCTGAGGTAGCTGTCATTTTTAAGTACCGTTGACATACTCTAAAAGAGATGGGCCCTATAGGCGGTACCATCGAGATATAAGTACTAACGTACTAGAGAAGCTACGTCAAATAACTGAATTGTCCTATTCTTCGTAATTTGAATCTTTAGTTCGCTGCAGCGCTAAAATAATAACAATTCGTCTAAACCGTAACTAATTTACAACAGCGCTAGATTTGCTGCGGAAGTGTATTTATTCTCGGCAAAAAGGTCTTAAGCGCCATGTAAATCACGGCACTTACGCGTTTTCTTCGACAAAGTGCAACAACATGTCTTCCCTATAGACTATGACAGGAGTACTACAGAATGGACAACGTAGGTATTTTGCCTACAGGGTTTATATCATAAATAATAGACAATTTTTTTTTTTGATATTTATTTTATTTTTATTTATTTTATTATTTATGTACACACAGTAAAATACATAAAAAAACGACATAATTAAAATATGAGTACAAAGGTACTGCTTATTTCTTAAGAAATTTCTTCCAGCAGACCTGCGAAAGGAGAAATGAGGAAGAAATGTAGACAATAGTGTGTGAGAACAAGAAGAGAAAAACATTATTATGCGAAGTCTTAGTAAAATATTAAATATACTTACTACATATAAACGCAAGAAAATTAACATATACTTATATAAATACATAAAGTTTAACTATATAAACATAAATATACTACATGAACCTAAGTAATAATATACTCATATTTGAGAGGAAAGATAATGCTCTTTTACACGAAATTTGAAAACGGAAATAGAATTCAAATCACGAATGCTAGGCGGAAGTGAGTTCCACAACCTTACAGCATGGACAGAGAAAGAATAAGAATAATAGCTAGTTTTATGAGGATGAGATTTAAGGAGGGATCTAAGGTGTGATCTACACGATGCGTCACTAGGACGAGCGTAAGAAAAACGCTCACGCAGGTAGGACGGATAAGACGGGTTGTGTAAGATGTTGAAGAGGAGACATAAAATCCGAGTGTTCCTGCGAAGGCGGATTGGGAGCCACTTGAGTTCCTTGCGAAGGTGAGAAACATGGTCATACTTTCGAAGACCGAAAACAAAGCGAATGCACAAGTTTTGCACGCGCTCAAGCTTGTTTAATAGCTCCTCAGTAGCATCCAGGTAGCAGGCGTCGGCATAATCTATAATCGGCTGAATAAGTGTTTGTGCCAAGGAAATTTTAGTCTTCAAGGGCAGGACACTTTGAAGGCTTCTCAACGAATGAAAAGAGAAATGTACCTTTCGACTAACCTCATTGACCTGCGCACGCCACGAAAGATTGGAGTCAATTATTACACCCAGGTCTTTGGCGGTTTCGGTATAGTCAATGCGAACACCATCAAGATTTAAAGGCATCAAAGATGCAACATCAACCGCATTGCGAACGAATCTGCTGCCTATGATCATGGCCTGTGATTTAGTTGGGTTAATTTGCAAACCAAATGACTTAGCCCAAGCGCTAATGCAAGCCAGGTCACGATTCATAGCAGCAATTGCAGAACCCGCTTCAGCTACAGTAAAGTGTCGGTAAAGCTGCAAGTCATCTGCGTAGAGATGAAAACTAGAGAGGAGATTACTCTGGTAACAAAGTTGATGAAAATTGAAAAAAGAAGAGGAGAGAGAACGCTACCCTGAGGAACACCCTCAGTGAGGCTACACCAATCAGAGAAGGACTCCTCTAGGCGAACACACTGAGAGCGCCCTCGAAGATAAGAACTGAACCAAGCTAAAGCGGAAGAACAGAAATTGATAGATTTGAGGATACCAAGTAGAATGTCGAAATCCACTGAGTTGAAGGCGCTACTAAAGTCAAGCAACACAAGAACAGTAAGGGACTTATTCTCCATTGCCCAGCGGATGTCGTCAGTTACTTTCAAAAGCGCGGATACAGTACTATGACCCGCGCGAAAACCGGATTGAAAAGGCGAAATTATTGAGTTTGACGCTAAGAAAAATGATAATTGTCTATGAACTATGTGCTCAAAAACTTTGGAGAGAAATGGGAGGATAGAAATAGGTCTAAAGTGGGTTAATAAAGTATAATTGTTAGTTTTAGGCAAAGGTATTATGTGAGCCTGTTTTCAAACTGACGGAAATGAGCAAGAGAAAAATGAGTGGTTGAAGATGTGAGTGAGGACAGGAAGTAACGAGGGAAGGATAAGAGTTATCATTCTAGAACACAACTTGTCATTACCGACTGCTGAAGAAGTAATCGCAAGTAAAGATTTCTTAACGTCATCCTCAGAAACATCGCTAAGCATAAAGTGAGAACATTGTGGTAATGGCAAACGGGCAAGACTCTCTAGAGTCGCAGCTTTGACAGACGGGTCAAGAGAAAAAGGAAGAAGAGAGAAATGCTTGTTGAGATCATTGAGGTTCACATCCTTACACTGGTTGGTAGGAGATTTGCCTATACCACAGAGTACTTTATACTATACTGAAATAGAGACCAATCTTGTTCCGTGAAACGGGTCATTTGCGTTCATAAAGAAACTAGCGCCATCTGGTATTACTAGTTAGAACTACATCGTTGGTAGAACACGGGTATGCATATAGCTATATATAGATATATTTAATTTTATTCTGTAATAATTTAGTGTTCATTTCAAGGATTGATAAATGAAATACAATTTAGCTAATAATGTTTTTATTTCTATGTACCAAAGTTATTATCCTATGACATGACTTAGGTAAAGATTGAACATATTAGGGTAGAATTTTACAAAATTACCCATTTGGATTACTGGCTAAAGGAGTAGATATTTGTCTTCACCTTCTACACTACAGTAGCCTAATTGCGTGACACACTTGGAATGGCAATGCCGTTCAATTTGACAATAAAACAAAATCTTCATAATATGTTGAGTTTGGGTTTGAAAAATTGGCATGCTCGACAACAAAAATAACGCATTAGATATTGTTGAATTGTCAAATCAAAATGAAAGGGATTGATATTCCAAGTATGTCCCAAATTAGGCTGCTGAACTGTGAAAAACGATAAAATTAATCGAAATTGTTGAACAATTTTATAGTGTTTCCCAGTTCTATACAAAACTAGTCATCTACAGGACGTACAGCTGAAGACTATCTATAAACCTTTCGGAAAATTGTTTATTAAAGTGAAACCGCAGTGGTAGCCCGTGAAATTCAAATTTTCTTACGTTTTTTCAATTTGCGTTTGCGTGTTTTTTTTTATCTCAGGATATCAAACAAAATATGAGTCGCGATCATAAAAAAAGTGTAAGTACTTATTTACAAAATTATAATAATCATTAATACATCTCTTTAAGTTAGATTTGTTCCATTGAATGACTTTTCAAACCTAATCTAACTTAGAGAGATGTATTAATGATTCTAATTATTATAATTCTGTTCCTCTCTTCTACTTTTGCTGTGCCCGACAGGGTCTACAATGATCATATTTTGTAAAACCTACCACCTAAAGCATTAAACAATAAATAATTTGAGTATTGAGTAAATACATATTTGTTATGGTCGCGAAACATATTTTGATCAAGATACAACGTGACACAGACCAATTGCAAAAATTTAAGAAAATTTGAATCCACCTTAATTAAAACTTAGACTACGGACACCATTTAGAGCGTATATCCTAAAGGTTGACAACGTCGCAAATAGCTGTCAAATATTTACCTGTTTTTATTAATTTGTTTATATTACTGTACAGAAATATGAAATATGGCTAACCAGTGACCTAAAATATTTATAAGTAATGAATTGCTAATTGCAATTCATTACTTATAAATATTTTAGGTAACACTGAATTTGATGTTATTACCGTTTTAAGTGTAAAAACCTATATTGTTATGTAATGAACTAAAATATTGATTATGAAAAAAGTATTTGGAAACTTTCCAAATACCCAATTTGGAAAGTTTCCAAATACTTTTTTATATCTAAAATAAAATATTTGGTGTTACGATATTAATTATTGCATTTTATAATCAATATTTTAGTTCAATAGGTATCGATATTTCCATAAAGTAATATTGCCAAATTAATCAAAACATCGAAATACTTGACAGCTATTTGAGACTTTACCCACTTTCAGAATATACGCTCTTATTGTAACATTTACATTTTCCTTTTAAAACATTTACTGTGATATTTCTTAGCTTTCATTTGTACTTTATCTTCTTCATCATCAACTTGTCTTCTCCCAGATAAAATTTTATTTATTACTTTGCAATAATTAAAATTCATAAATCTAATCACAATATTGATTAAATAATCAATCATTTTTTTTTTATGTGTATTACATTGAATAAAATCAAAATTTACTAAGGTCATTATAGACATTTTAATTATATCTTTTAAATAATATACTTCTAAGTTTTCTTTCAGTATGTGATTAATTATATCTTGAAAATTGGATATTAGTTTTATTAAATTTTTACTGGGAGTACAGAGCCATCGTCGACCTGCATACTCCCTGTATCTAATATATTCAATTTCATCCTCGCTTGTGAAATCGTTTATACAGAGAGAGCAATTTTTAAAAATTTTTGTTTTACTTTTTTTCAAAAAATACCCACTGACATACTGTAGAGGTGCCAGTATTCTAGGGTCTTTTTCTTTATCTTCTATGTTCTCAAAATTAATTTCTAAAATACTATCAAGATCCACTGTACAGGTCGACGTGGCTTCGGTATTTTCGTTGAGTACAAAAGAGCATAAAGCATCACAAAAATCATTTTCACAATTTTTCCCTTGGGTGTGGACACTGTTTAAATTGTTGATTAGCAGAGTTGCAAAAGCAGACTCAAATTGGTCGCATGTCGGGTTAACATTGCGGCACCCGTGACTTCTAACCGCCCCAAAGAAGTTCTCTAGGGGATCTTGATTAAGGTGCCGCATCCAGACTGATGTTACCCCGTATTCATCACGTAATTTTTTAAGTAGAACTTGAATTCCCTCCAGTGTCCACACCCAATTTTTTAATGTAGGAACAGTTTCGACCCTGCCAGCAGAAGTCACAAACTCCATCGAGTTAAAAATACTTTTTGCTTCTGCCCATGTCTTTTTATGGGCAGACGTTGGCGTAGCTGGGCCAAGTAATGGCTTAGCATTTTTATTTTTGTTGTGACTTCCATTGACAGAGTCGAAGATGTTGTCCATAAATAATAGCAGATCGGCGGTTTCTTTGCATTCTGCGGGTAGAATTCCTTTATCTGAAAAAAAGAAAAGAAATAAAGTTATTCATTCATACAACTTTATAGGGCAGCAAATCGGAGGTTTCGGTAATTCTGTGTTACGTTTGGGGTACCTAGTAAACATTTCATGATAACAAAATTTCTGGAAACTGGTGTCTGCTCTACAGTAAATAAAAGTCAATTTCAAGAAAAAATAATGCTTAATATTATTTACCTGCTAGGTATCCCATATTGGATGCCACAGTGCGACTAAACACCTGAGATGCAAATTTGACTTTCATTTTGTTTAATTTTTCAGGGTTCAGGTGGTATTCTGTTAGTTTTGGTATCAGCCTTATACCTTTATAGCCAGGGTTTTCTTTAAGGAGTTGTAATAAATGAGACCATTTGGCAGTTTTGGTCACGCCATCTTTTTTAAAAGTTAAATTTTTCGTTACCAAGTTGTTCCTCATACCCTTGAGAAGGTGTGGGGGGTCATAAAGGGGAATGATTTCTTTATCATTTATTAATACCATATTTTCTTTAGGAGTTTCCCCTCTTCGTAAGTAGACCCCCCTGGTCTCATTTATTAACAAACGTATCGCCTGACGATTGTTTGTCCCTTGGTCACAGACTGATGCTACCACAATAAACCCTGCTTGTTGCACCTCAGTTATTACGTTTTTTATCTGTTTCGCCAACTCTGGCCCTTTTGTGGCACTTGCTGAGAAGGTGTAAAAAATTGCTTGCTTGAATTTTTTTATTAGGCCACGCACCATGAAGACTTGAGCGTGGTCAGCAAATTCTGGTTGCCTTTGCTGGCCATTATCAACTACCCCTGTAATTTTATCTTTTTTCTCATTGTATGAGATCTGTGCTTTTAATGATACCTCATCAAATAATAATATGCACAGTCTTTCTGAGGTTTTCATTTTTTCAGCTTTCTTTTTTAATTGAAAAAATATATTTTTATTTAGCCCAGGGCGAAGATTGCATCTTTGTATCACTTTTGTGAGTGTCTGATTTGCGGGCAGTATAAATATTTTTCTTAAAAATCTATACGCCTTTGGACTCTGTTTAAAAATTGATAATGCTGCAATTTTTTCTTGTAGCGTGAATCGTCGTCCTTTATCCTTTTTTTTATCTTCTCGCCACTGTACCCGCATTAATAGTTTTGCAGTGCTTGAGCAATTCTGAAGTACATCTAATACTGCAGGATTGGCAACAAATTTTTTCGCTGCCTTTATTTCCGCTGTCTGCTTTTTAACTTTACTTTTTAATTTACTAATTCTTCTTTTGGCAGCCATTATTTTCAGCTGTAGATTTCTTTCTGCCTTGGTGAGCTTAAGCGTCCTAGCAGATGTTTTCCTGCCTATAAAGTAAAAAATGATATGATTTGTATGAGTACAAAAGTAAATGTTTTAAATAAGTTTTTCTTAAGAATGGACATAATATCCACACACAGTGTACACAGATAGACATACAGTTGTCACACTTTTCATGTATCAACTGTCATAATTTATGTGTACAATAAAAAACAAGAATATAAAAAAGAAACAGTAAAGTTTTCAAATCTTTAGGTACTCGTATTCTTCTGAACTTATGCTTTTTATTTGTTTATCAATACTTACAAATTTCTAAAAAGATAAAAGGATAAAAACCTCACCTAAATCCTTCCGAACACCCTTTTTGATTTGAGCAGTAGTTGGTGGAATTTGCTGGCATATTATGTCCGAAACTGAAATATTAATGTGCACACTTTTAGCAATGGAATCAGAAACAATGTACATACAATATTACCTATGTAAATGAGCAGTGAATATTCAACAAAATAATAAAACATATTGCTTAAGTATGCACTGCACTGATCTGTCATAGTAGTACACGCTCAAACAATAATTTTGAAGGTGAAAAAATAAAAGGCGATTATCAGTACTTCGTTAGTAAAATATGTAGTATGGAACTACAACTTTTTTTCTGCCTGCCTAGCCTTTTCCCAATCCTGTTGGGGTCGGCTTCCAGACTAACCGGTACTACAACTATTTACATATACTACAACTATTCCAATTGGTCGTTTCCTAAGGGGAAGAGTGAGCCAGAAACTCAACCATTACTCTTTTAAAAATAAATGGCTTTTACAGTGTATTCAAATGACAGTGTTAATAGGTATGAGAGGATAGTGTAGGCCTGTCAATAAGTAAGATAGTTTGTAAAGGTAATCTCCGGAAATACTGATCAAATTACGAAAATTTTGTGACTGAGAGACAGACTACAGAGTGACATAAAATACTTTTTCTGACAGAAAAATGAACAGTTCCTGTGGGAATCTCCATGCGGGTAAAACTGTAGGGCGCATCTAATCAATGAAAAATGTGAAGATCATGCAACATCAAACTTATTTTGTATAATTATACTGTTATAACAAAACTCACCTAAACTTTTTTCAGTACTTTGAGAAGTAGATGGTGGCACTTGGTCACATTCCAATATTTCCGGATCTGCAATATTAATAAATCATTATCACTCAAGGCTGGTCAAGTGTGTGTAGGTCATGCTATAAGATTGGATATAACTGTTTGTAGCATAAAGTATTTAAAACACTGAATATTGGCTAGAAACACAAATATCATCAGTCTAATAATGTTACCACAACTAGCACATAGGCATGGACACAGGCCTCATCTTTATGAGAGGGAGTGGGCATAATCAATTATACGGAACCAGTGCTGGTTGGTGGATGTTGTGTCTTTGAAACTTATGAACTAATTGTAAGTTGTAATACATGACAAAGTTTAATGGTATCAATAAAAGACTAAAGGTCTTTTAAATACAAAATGTTGTTAATTATGTGTTCTCTTGCTACTTCTAAAATAATGGTTTATGATGCCATGGGTTATAGCTATTTACTCCGTGAAACAGACACGTGTGTAACTTTAATTATTACTATTAAGGGCTGATTTTACCAGTCAGATAACTTTTACTTATTTGGGAATTAAATCGACGTCTGACAGTTTTTATATGTAATAACAGTCAAAAATTCAAAGTTTATTTGAAGGATTAACTACTTTTACCAAGTATAAAAGTTTGGTCAATTTCACCCTTAGGGATAGTGCCAGATATGAAACCCTACAAATATAGACACATACAGAAAATATTTATTAAGTATATTTAATGCTAAATAGTACTTACCAATATTTTCTTTTTGCATTGTATTTTCTACAATGCTTGTAGATGTGTACATCAACTGCTGATGTGATTCAGGCGCTAAAATAAAATATTTACAAACATAAGTAAGATTATTACATTTATTCAAATGTTCAAATTGCAAACCTGCCAAGTACATACAAGTCTGACTTGCACACGGTTCCATTCACCAAAAGTATTATACTTTACCTTAATTTTATTTGCTATGATAGAGGCCTTAGTGACACATATTCTGTTATGGAACCCTAGAAGAATAATATTAAAATCATAAAATAATAAATACCTGTAGAAGTTGATGGAATTGGCTGATTTTCAAGTCCTTTCAATGGTTTTCTTCCAACACATGGTAACTTTGGTTGTGACACTAGATTGAAACCTGAAAAAATTATAAAGAAATAACTGCATTAATAATATTGCTGAGATGCATTATAGTTTTTTATTAATTAATTAAAGCAACAGTGGCCACTCATATAATTATGTGGTCAACATGTTTATAACAATATGAAAGTAATATCATTAGTAATGTTATTCTTATAATATACAAAGTTACAATAAGTAATGAACAAACCTGGTAAATATAATGTTGGAACTGCAATATTGCTTATTCTGTTATTGCGACATAGATATTTATCTTGAAAGTGTCTGTGACACACTCTACGGTACTTAAATATGTGTGTATTTTCAAGTCCCAAAATATCACTTCCAATGGAATATAGCCAGGTATTGAATCGTAATCTGTCTTTATCAGGGTTCGGAAATCCATGAAGAACTGCATGCATGCCTGAAACAAATTCCATGCAATTATTAATTTATGTTTCTATCAGTTTCCTATTATTGGAGGTAATTCAATTTGCAATATTGGAAGAATGATAAACAGAACTTTGACTGAAGAGTAAAAATTTGGATACAAGGAACATAATATTGTTGTTTTGAATCAAATTGAATTTTATGTTGAAGAAAAACAAATACTGAAGAAAATCTATTATAAAGAGGTAAAATGGATTTGTTTGTTTGTATGTAGGGGGTAATCCCTGGAAATAATTATCCAATTCTAAAAACTATTACTAGCATACGGATTTCCATACGGTTTTCACCAATGGACTAAGGGATTCACGATGAAGGTCCATAGGCTATTTAACATCACGCCCGTTAGGAGCCGAGCAAAAAGCCAAAAAGGAAAGCCGGGCGATGCGACGCAGTTGGACCAGGGTCAAGGGAGTTTTATAAAAATGTGGCTGTTATTTTAGTACACTGTGTATCTTACATTTTCCACGCGAATAAACTAGTCGCGGCTCGTTGTACATAAAATGACAAAAAGTGATTTTAGATTGCTTCCAAGGCAAAGTTCCAAGATCCAAGATTTGGCTATGAAAATGTGACATACCTCCACTGTCCTTGCACCCAGGAACGCAGCAGTGCTTATCCGATGACATGATGCACTAAAAAAGTCCTATCTCAAACTTAACACTACACAGGAGTCCTATCTCAGTTTTGACACAACCACTCACAAAATTACTTTCTGGTCACAAATATGGATTAGTCGGAGGAACTTTCGCTCAACTCAACGACAAACGCACAACATAACACAGAAAGATCACAAAACAAAAATAAAATATCGCAAAACACCGGCGCACGCGTCAGAGTTTAGCAGACATTTATATTGGGATTACCAGTTTATTGTTAATAAAACCACCAGGCAATTCTACCATCACCTCAATGAATGTTTACAAAATGTTTGTGTAAATTGTTGCAATAAGTTTTATAATTTATCAAAAAATAATAAAGTGTCATACTATGCCATAAATGTAATTATAACCCTTGACAATGATCTATAATTGAAAATATATTTTGGTTACAGTAAAACAGAAGTCGGTTAAAAATATACTATTTTAGTAGTAATGAGCTACCAGAGCTTCGCAATGTTGACAAGTTGCGATTTTGTTTAGCGCCATCTATTCGAATTAAAGTGAACATTGCTTCAGAGCTGCCATCTCTTATCTTCAGTTGGTGTAAAGTTACGATTATAATCCAACCAAATTAAAAACCATATAGAAACTTGTTTTTTACAGAGACTACGTAAACTTCGTGATTTTGTATCATTGTACCCATTGCTGTCCCCAGTTTTTTGTACTAAGATTGAGCGCCCTGGCCTATACCTACAGATTTAAGAAATTTCCATACATCGGAAGAACTGCGGTTATTGAGTTGATCGTGGAAATAGCGTCTCTTAGCATCCTGACACAGATGACTGCAGCGATTACGTAAGGTTTTGTAGTAAGACAGATTCAGCTCTGAAGGTCTGCGCTTATATCTGCTCTTAGCTTTATTCCTGCGAGCCATAAGCTCTTTAATTTGTAGCGTTATCCATGGTGCAGGGTTGTGTCGAATTTTGACACGTCGGATAGGTGCATGCTGATCGTATAAGTCGAGAACGGTTGCGTTAAAGCACTTCACCTTATCGTCGATGTCTTCAATCTCAACCAAAGGGGTCCAGTCGAGATCGCCGGCATCACGCTGCAAAGCCTCCAAGTCTATGCCCTTGTAGTTCCGGAGATACAAAAATTCGGACTTACGCTTGGGAACACGGATACGGTAGGAAAGATAGATAAGATCGTGGTAAGAAAAAGTAGCCGTGAGTTGACCATGGTAAGAAAAATTATTAGGAGAGGAAACAATCATAAGATCTAGAAAAGAGGGTGCGCAATTAGGAAAATAGTGAGTTGCGGTGAGAGGCAAGACTTGAAGATTGAAAGAAGACAAAAGAGAAAGGAGTTTAAGGGAGCGAGAGTCATTTTTAATCAAACACGTGTTGAAATCACCCATTAAAATGACGTGCTCATACATGAGGCATAAATCACTGAGAGTGGAGTCGAGAGAATTAAAGTAGTCAATGTGAAGATTAGGACTGTAGAGCACTGCAAGCAAAACCTTCGTGTGATGAACATTAAGTTCCAGAAACAAGTATTCAGCCGACTCAGAATACCGAGAAGGAGATGAACTAACCACCCTATAGGGTAAATCAGCACGCAGATACATAGCAACACCTCCTCCACCTTTGCCGGTCCTATCATTGCGGATCAAGACGAAGCCGGGGAGCGAGTATTGAGTAGAGAGGAGAGATGGCTTCAAAAAGGATTCCGATATCAGGAGAGCATCCAGGTGAGCACTGCTAAAGGATGCCAGAAGGTCAGAATAGTGACCAGGAACACTCTGAGCATTAATGTGAGCTATATGCAGAATCTTAGGGTCATTGGAGAAAAGAAAAGAGATTTTATCATGTAAAGTAAGTGGTATGGAAGAGTCACTGTCCGCACTAACAAAGCTAGAAGAAGAAGAGCACGAGAAGAAGCTGTCGTTAAGATCAGCTACATCATCCATGAGTATAACTAAATTATAATATAAATATAAAAATAATAATAAAAGTAACTTAAATACAAAAGTTAAACAATTTTAATACTAAAAACACTAATAATTACGGATTTCCTTCGAATAGAAAACCTCCCCCACTCGCTGGGCTATTTGCAGAACTTTTGGAAAGAAACACAGATAAGTTAAAACAATAATGGAACAGAAACAGAATAAAAAATAAAACAAAACGACTACAATATTATTTTTAACTAATGATTCACAATGTCGAACTGTACGTAAAATGGAACGCGACGCAATGACGGATGGGTATAGGAGCAGTGACACTGACATCTGTCTACTATTTCTGTCACATCATCCAGTCAATACGTCACATTGTCAAAAACATCAAAAGCGTTTACACTTTACATACATACCGGCAGTAACATAAATAAAAAGTAAAATCAATGATTAGCGGTGAGACAAATGAAAATTACTTATTTAACTACCGACCCAAGATGATTGAGAACATGCAAAGCGGCGAAGTTGAGAAGCATTGAAGTAGATGAACAGAAAAAAAACAAAAACAACGAATGAGTTACTTGCGTAGACGCGTCTTCCTCGTTCTTTTAGCTGGAGTAGCCAAGATTGCGGCTTTAGGAGATCCAGGTTCTTCAGATTGCGCAGAGTCCTCGTTGTCGACTGCACAAGATGGAAATTTGGCTATCAGATCGTGGAGTTCGCCTGCCGTTTCGATCTTCCGGCGGGATTTATCTGGGCAAATAACAACAATCTTGCCTTCCATAGACCAGCAATTTGGCATACCGAAATGCTTACGAGCAGCTGCAAACACTCGATGCCGGACTTGTGTCAAAAACTCTGAGATGGTGATCCCGGTACCCTTGAGAGCTTTCTTGCTATCCCATACAAGTTGCCGGTGCTCCATTTTGAAGAATCGCACCAGTATGGGTCGGGCCTTCTGCTGTGAGAATCCGAGTCTATGACAAACATGGATAGTATTGTTGTCCTTACATACCTCCGACAATTTAATTTGGTTGGATATGATGTTGCGGACCACATCAAGAGTCTTTTCATTATCCTTCTCTGGAACACCATTGCACAGCAGGACCTTTCTTCGCATGATGGTTTCATGCCTATCGAACCCAGCAGCAAGCAGCTCAATTTGAGTTTTCATCGTAGAGAGTGCCCGACACACAAACTGCTTAAACTCTGAGAACTCACGTGCGATGGATGCAAAGTCTGGAGTAGCTGAAGCGGTGTCAATTGTAGCCTCCTGCAATTTCAGCTCATATTCCTGCATGCGGGATCCAAACAATCGCTCGAGGTCCTCCAAACTGGCAGCAAGTTTAGTGTCCATGTTCAGTGTGCAGTGAAAGTGAACCAGGTACAGACTTGATAACAATAGAAAGCGGCTTATATAATATGAACTGATTTATTTCATAAATAAATGATTATAACTATTTTAAAAATTAATTTTATCAAGAGCACACAAAAATATTTGTTAGTGCTATGTCTACCCACAAAGGAAAAAAGATATATTTTATTTAGTTACCCTTTGTTCGGGGTTGGGTTAAGGTAGAGATAAAGGATGAAATAAGATAGATTTTTTAAATGATAGTTTCTAATCTATTTGTGTTATATTTTAATTTTGTTATGCTTTTTGATTTTTCTCTTTCTTTATTTTGTTATATTTTAAGTAGCTATAATTTATTTTGTACGCCAATGGTGGCAAAACGTGTTGAAACTCACAGATTTTCACTTTTACATCCACATTTGCATTTATATGTATAATGTTACACATGTTTACAAATAAATATATCTTTATCTTTAAGAGGTGCAAGTCAGTTTAAAGTTAATAAATTCACTGTATTATCTGTTTCCACAAATATAAGATTAAGATTAATTTATACTATGGTGAACGATATGGGATTATGAGTCACGCGCACGGTATGTCGCCGAATTACGTACTGATCTATTGCTGTGTAAATGCAATAATATAAATGATGGTAACATACTGAGCGGGTGGCGCAATAATGATGACCCAGGTAAACGTACTGTACGGTGGTTGACCCGTACATGCTCCCGGGGGCAAAGATAGGGGTTAGTAGGATAAAGATGAGATTTACAAGATGATATACAATATCCAACTTAACAACTAGGTATATGACAGGGATAAAGATTAGTAGTGAGTGATTAACAATATTTCGAACAATTACAAGTAGTCTAGCGATTATTTATCTTAGATCGGGAAGGGAAAATACGCGAAAAACAGGGGACGAGGCCTGTTACATACTCGCATAGCACCTAAACCGCTGACAGGCATTAACCTAATTACCGCGCATGGCATCCGCCGCGGACACGAGTCGCCGACGCAGCACAACGTCATGCACCCCAAAACCGGACATCGCGGCACTCGCGAAATCGTCACTTTTGGCACAGCATCGGTCAACCGTCGACTACTTTAGCTATTAATTAAAATTGTAATTTTTAAAATAAATTAAGTTAAGTTAATTTTGTATTTTTTTCAATCCTCCGGCTACAGCCTTCGTAATTGGCGCAGTCGGTAGGATACTCGCGGGCCGGTTCGCGAGAATAAATTGATAGAATCGCGAGTCACCCGGGTGGCTATCGGGCACGGTACGAGTATCCTGAACCTACAAGAGCTGCAGTCCAGAGGAGTATCCAGACATCGATACAGTAGAGGTACAGAATCATTGCAAGTAAGTAGTTTAGAATCGCTCTGGAGTCGCTTCCCTTTTTTTATCTTTAAATTTTATCCTTCATCTTTCCAAGATTTTCCATCCACGGCAATCTCGGTCTCCTAGGTTAGGTAGTCATCGCAGAATAAGTACTTTAGATGCTAATAGAAATTTAGAGACAGAACAGGAGGATAGTACTAGTTCATTTATATCGAGTATGGCTGACTCAGTGGATCAAATTCACAAGGCCCTACGATTAGTTCCAGAGTTCGACGGAAACTCGAACATATTAACTCGATTTATAAAATTATGTGATCAATTGGTACAAACGTTTGTAGGAGTTGGCCCAGAATATCAATTAGGTAATTTGGCATTATTAAACGGAATTTTAAATAAGGTAGTGGGACCCGCATCGCTTACGATTAATTCAAATGGTATCCCGGAAACTTGGGAGGGAATGAGGAGTGCTTTGGTTAATAATTTCGACGATCAACGTGATGAAACATCCTTGTATAATGACCTAGCACTTTTAACGCAAGGTTCGGCAACCCCGCAAGAATTCTATGAGCAGTGTCAAAATCTTTTTAGTACCATTATGACCTATATCAGCCTACATGAAACGATAGCGAGTACCATTGAATCGAAACGCACTTTGTACAAGAAACTCACGTTACAGTCTTATTTACGTGGTCTACGTGACCCGTTGGGTTCTCGCATTCGGTGCATGCGGCCTGATACAATCGAAAAAGCTTTAGAGTTTTTGCATGAAGAGATGAATACGTTGTATTTGCAGCATCGCAACGATCATGTTCCTGACAGGAAGTTGCAGCCTCAGAACCAGGTCAGTCCCAAATTTTCTTATGGCCTTATGCCACCAATTCACATGGGAAAAGTCAACCCCCTCAATATCGCGGTGCCACACGTACGCAGCAAATGTTTAGTTCGCCGCCACCTAATTATAGACCGCAGAGTCAAGTTTTTAGAATGCCTGGGCCCAGACCACCTACGAGTAACACCCCGCAACCTATGAGTGGCGTAACTCATTATGTGGCTAAACCATTCGCCCCACGTGCAACCCATGACTGGTCCAGATCTGGCAATCCGCCACCCGCAAATTATTTTAGAACACGGGAATTTAATTATAATGATTCTAGCGACCAGTCACAGTATGACTATTATAGCGATTATTCTGTTAATGGCGATTACTACCCCCAGGGATATCTTGAGTATCCCGATTACGCGTACTCGAGTGAATTCGCGTATGGGCATAGTAGAGGAAGTAAAGGATCCAATTTCGTCCGCTGAAAACGAGGATTTTCGGAAGGCCCCCAAATCAGACAAGTCAAAATAGAGATTAATTTGCAAACGCAAAGGCAACTACCATATATTCAAATTTCAAACCCTCCGCTTAAATTATTAATTGATACAGGTGCGAATATGTCTTTCGTTAGTCCCGCAGTTGTTCAAAAGTTCTTATCCCATATACCGTGTAATTATGATCCCTTTGAGGTAACGAATATTCACGCTACCACCAGAAGTGATTATTCTATCACTTTACCGTGTTTCCAGGAATTTAATGAGCCAGGTGACATAACTCTTTTCGCTTATGCGTTTCATAACTTTTTCGATGGTTTAATTGGCTATGATTTATTAGAAAAACTAGAATCTAACATTGACCTGAAGAACAGGTTGTTAGTCACCCGTAACTCTAGTAATCCTTTATTAATATACGACTCTCGTAATAGTAATTTATACGAGGAAATAATACCAGCCAATTCATCTAAATTAGTAAAAGTTCCTATAAACTCTGAGGACGGTGGCGTTTTTATTCCTGAACAGTGCGTTTCAAATTGTTTCATAACTGATTGCGTTACAACTGTAAAAAATAATAGAGGTATAATAGAGATAACAAATGCATCACGTCATGACGTAGTATTTTCTATGGATCGCCCTGTCAGCGCAGAATTATTCAATGTTCAGTGCACGCGCACCAAACAACAGCCCGATCGCGTAAATGAAGTTTTGTCTCGTCTACGTACAGATCATTTAAACCCCGAAGAAAAAGCTAATTTGGAGGCACTTTGCGCTCGGTACGCCGATGTATTTTATATTGATGGAGAACCGCTATCTTTCACGAACCAAGTAAAGCATTTTATTCGAACAACAGACGATGTGCCAGTCTACACAAAAAGTTATCGATACCCATTCATACATAAGCAGGAAGTTCAGGATCAAATCTCTACTATGTTAGAACAAAATATCATACGTCCCTCACAGTCTGCGTGGAGCTCCCCCATCTGGGTAGTTCCCAAGAAGGCCGACGCCAGCGGAAAAACCAAATGGCGTTTGGTTATAGACTTCAGAAAATTAAACGAGAAAACTATAGATGACCGCTATCCTATACCCAACATTTCGGACGTCCTTGACAAGTTAGGTAACTGCCACTATTTTACTACCCTGGACCTTGCGAGTGGTTTTCATCAAGTGGAGATGAACCCGGATGACATCCATAAAATCGCATTTACAGTCGAGCATGGACATTATGAATTCTTCGCATGCCGATGGGTTTAAAGAACTCTCCTTCAACCTTTCAACGGGTGATGGATAATGTCTTACGGGACCTTCAATATGTTGTGTGTTTAATCTATCTCGACGATATCGCCGTATTTTCAGTATCCCTTCAGAAACACATGGTCAATTTAGAGAAGGTATTTCAGAGACTCAGAGAATCTAATTTTAAAATTCAATTGAATAAATCCGATTTTTTTAAATTAGAGACTGCATACCTAGGACACATCATTAGTAAAGACGGTATCAAACCTAACCTGGATAAGATTATAGCCATCCAGAAATTTCCACTGCCCAAAACGGCCACTGAAATTAAACGCTTCCTAGGTCTGTTAGGGTATTACAGAAAATTCATCCCAGACTTTGCTCGTATAACAAAACCTATGACGCAATGTCTTAAGAAAGGTTCAAAAATTGCAATAACCGATTCAAATTATATCCGTTGTTTTGAGAAATGCAAAACCCTTTTAATCAATGATCCGATCTTGCAATACCCAGACTTTAGTAAAGACTTTATATTGACAACCGACGCATCTAATCTTGCCATTGGTGCCGTTCTCTCACAGGGTCAGATAGGAGCCGACAAGCCCATTGCATACGCATCCCGCACATTAAACACTAGTGAAATTAACTACAGCACAATTGAAAAAGAACTATTGGCAATTGTGTGGGCAAAAAACTACTTCCGCCCTTACTTGTTTGGTAGAAAGTTCAAAATTGTTACGGATCACAGGCCTTTACAATGGGTCATGAATTTAAAAGAACCCAATTCACGTTTAACCCGCTGGAGATTGAAGTTAAGTGAGTATAATTTCACTACTGTCTATAAGCAGGGTAAGCTGAACACCAACGCAGACGCTTTGTCCCGCATTGAAATCAATAATGAAGATGCAAACTCCATAGCAGTTAACACATCTGAAAAACCCCCTTCAGTGATTGACTCTACAACGGGAACAGCTCACACCAGTGCTGAGAGTCCCATATTAGAAATACCAATATCTGACGAACCCCTAAATAAATTCCACCGTCAAATATCTCTTGTTATCGTAGGAGACATTAAAAAACGCCCAACCGTGTCTAAACCCTTCGAAACCCACATTAAAACTACTATACAATTACTATCAGAGTCTAATCTCGAAGAGGACGTTATTAATGCTGTAAAAGAATATGTAAATCCCAAAGTAAGAACAGGAATCCTCATCCATCCCCCTCTAGCCATGTACAGTATAATCCCAATTATGCAAGATAAATTTAAAAGCTCCGCCTTAAATATGGTCTAGAGGTAGAAAACGTTAAAGAATACTTAAAACAACAAGAAATCATACGTAATTACCACGAAGGAAAAACAAATCACCGTGGTATAACTGAATGTTTCCTTGCTTTATCACATCATTATTATTGGCCTAAGATGAAAGAAAGTATATCAAAATATATTAATGAATGTAGTATCTGTGGACAAGCAAAATACGACCGAAACCCAGTTAAGCAAAAATACTCCATAGTTCCTCCTCCAACTAAACCCTTTGAAATCGTACATCTCGACCTTTTCACAGCACAAAACGAGAAATTTCTTACTTTAGTTGACGCTTTCTCGAAATATGCGCAAGCATATCATTTCAGAGATGGTACCGCATTAAGTGTCGTTCAAGCTCTTTTAACGTTTTGCACCCATCATGGCGTTCCTTATACTATAGTTACAGACCAAGGACCTGAGTTCACTAATGCATTATTTTCAGAATTTGTCCGTCTTCATAAGATACAGCATCATAAGATACTTGCACATGCCCCTAACGATAATGGTATAGTAGAGCGCTTTCATTCTACTATCCTCGAACATCTCAGAATTCTCAAGTTAGAAAGGCGTAATGAACCTGCCATAAATCTCATGCCCTATGCAGTTTTAGGTTATAATAGCTCTATACACAGCTTCACTAAATGCAGGCCCATAGACTTAATCACAGGACACTTTGACCCTCGCGACTCCTTGGATTTAAATTTAGCTGAGCACCTATTGCAAAATTACGTACAAGACCATAAAAAACGACTAACTCAGGTCTACGAAATAATAAATGAAACCTCTCTTCACCATAGGACTCAATTAACTGAAAATATGAATAAAGATCGCGAATCTGAAAAGTAATATAATCCTGACCAACAAGTATTTATTCGCAATCCTCTAGCTAACAGACAAAAGTTAGCTTCACGTTATACGAAAGACATAGTCCTAGCCGATCTTCCCATACATATTTATACTAGAAAGAAACGAGGCCCTGTTGCAAAATCCCGTCTAAAGAGGAGCCCTAAAGATTCCGTATTGTTACAGGATGTTACTACTGCTGCTACTCCAAATGACGCAAGGACAAGAAGTAACGATTGATCCTTTATGAAACGGCCCTGGAATACTTCCGTTAAATCTAGGAACGACGCGTATCGTTTCCCACTACCATTCATTTCTTAATTACGTTAATCTCGATAATATACAATCCCAGACAGATACAGTTAGAACAAAATTGAAATTTTAGACATAAATTAAATAATAAGACGTCCCTATTATTTGAACCACACATGAATTACCTCTCATCTAAATTAACTGAAATATCTACACAGCTAGAGTCATTTGAACATAATCGTCCTAAAAGAGGACTTATCGATGGTCTCGGTTCCGTTATCAAGAGTATATCCGGTAATCTTGACCAAACTGATGCAATTAAATACAACAATGCTATAAAAATCCTTCAGGAAAATGAGTATAGGTTACAATCTCAACTTAATCAGCATGTTAGTTTATCTAAAACTTGGGTTTCACAAAATGCCAACTTATTAACCAATATAACTAAAAACCAAGAGAGAATAGGCAATGTTTTAAATCGAAAAATTAATAGTACCGCAAACTTCGACTTTATCCACTACGCCCATATGGCTCAATACCTAATTATCTTAAGTGATAACATAGATAATTTGTTAGGAGAACTCCATAAACTAGAGTACACTTAAACCTTTATACGTGCATTAAGCACACCGCATATGGTAATTAGTGTAGATGAGATTAGGAATATGTTAGATAAATTAAGGATTTTATACTCAAAAGATGAAATCCTTGAATTGGAATTAAGAGACTATTATGACATAATTAAGTTAGGATACTTCTATATAGAAAATCAGATAGTTATAGTATTTAAGGTGCCGATTGCCTTCCCTTCAACCTATCGCCTTTATAAATTGTCCATCGTCCCTAATAAGAATAATAAAATCCTTTTACCTACCTCACCTTTTATTGCGATTTCTGGACAAGATTCTATGTACATGGAGGCTGAATGCCCGAAGGTAAATTCTCTGTACATCTGCGAAGCAAAATCAAAGTACAAGACCCAAGATGATCCGGATTGTATCCAGCATCTGATCACCAAGCAGGAACTTCTCCCATCTTGTAAGCTGTCTTCAGTCAAATTAAAGAAAGAAGCTGTAGAACAACTCGATCAGAAACATTACACCATCAGTTCCCATATCCAACCAAAGTAAAGATATCATGCAGACAAGAAACATATAAAACCCTTGAAGGAAGCTATTTGGCTATCATCCCGTACAATTGTCACATCAGAACGCCCGAATTCACTATAGCGAACTCTAACAATCACATCAAGGGATTCGCTCTAGAGATTATGCAATTGCCTACAAACATTGAAGACTTAGAAACGCCAAGTGAGGCACCAATCATATTAAACTCTGCTAACCTAGAAAACCTGCACTCGATTAACACGAAGATCATGCTACAGACTCCAGCTAAACTTAAGGAAGCAAGCGATACAGCTCTCTACCATACGACGATTCCAATCTATGTTATACTATCCGGTGCAAGTACACTCATTATTGCATTGATGTATCGACGATATCGAGCCAAACGTCTTCATGAAAATCAATCAAAGGAAACTTCAGGAAATTATGCTGAGATTCAAGAACGAAATGGAAACAACATAAGAATTGATCACAGCAATATTTCATCATCTCTCACACACCAGACTTCGAAATAGTTGCTTGTCTTCGGGGGGAGGTGTTACATACTCGCATAGCACCTAAACCGCTGACAGGCATTAACCTAATTACCGCGCATGGCATCCGCCGCGGACACGAGTTGCCGACGCAGCACAACGTCATGCACCCCAAAACCGGACATCGCGGCACTCGCGAAATCGTCACTTTTGGCACAGCATCGGTCAACCGTCGACTACTTTAGCTATTAATTAAAATTGTAATTTTTAAAATAAATTAAGTTAAGTTAATTTTGTATTTTTTTCAATCCTCCGGCTACAGCCTTCGTAATTGGCCTTATCTTCTGTTTGTAAACACTCGCTAGATTTAATAAGATTTTTGGGATCACTTTTCACGGATTGACTAAATTGACCTTTTTCCCTAAGATCACAACACTCACTCACTGCTCTTTTCACTTTGATTAATGATTGCCTTTTTTCCCTAACCGCACTACACTCACTTATAACACTCTCATTTCTGGGATGTGAAGAGATCGCAGTAGCAGTAGATGCCTCTCCAGCAGGCACCGAGGGTTCTCGACGTGTTGACCGCCTGTGACGCCGCCAACAGTATACCGCCGCAGTTATCAGGATTCCAAAGATTAGAGCATACAAGACGCTATAAAGATGTACGTCGTGATAGGATATTTTATCACTCCATGGTTCAGTTTGTTTCATGATCTCAATCTTTTTCTGTATATCTTCAAATTGTCGCAATATTTCAGAATTATTAGGATTAATTTCAGGAGATTCAGGGGTAGATATGTTGAATATATGATTAATAGGTGATATTTGTGGCGCAATAATTCTTGCACTAATACTCATTTCGCTAGACAGCCTTTTATTAGAATGGACAACGAAATTGTCCGTCTTTATCATACAGCCTTCCTCCACGTTCAACAGACCTGCATTCATCAATTTAACGGCGGTAATTTCGCCGTCACAGAGAAGTTTAAAGTTGCATTCATTGCAACAGAAATAATAATATTTATTATCCGCTGTTAATTCCTTCCAAATGTTTTTACAAGGAGTTCTAATAGTTTCACAGGTTCTTGTGTGTGGGATCGTTTCACACAAGCTGTGATCATCTTTTAAGATATTTATAGGGTTTTTTGTATGACATAAAATCATCCCAGGATTTTGTTTTATGCAAGACTGGAGATCAGCATCAGTAAGGGTTACGTATGAGTCTTTTCTGAGGTTAATGGCAGCAAAACTTGAGATAACTTTCACATGTATCATGTCGTGGTTCAATAATCGTGGGACTGGTATGAGGTTAAAGATTTCGTAAAGGTCTCTTTCGATGAGTGGTATTCTTATTTCAATGATCAAGTACTTACTATAGTACTTAGTCCGCACTTTTTTTTTTTTTTTTTTTTTTTTTTTTTTTTTTTTTTTTTATCAAGTTGTAGAGATCTTTGAGATTCAAATGGCTGACAGGAAGTGCCATGTCTTTGGGGATATGTGCTGATATAGAACTTAATCCTGTTCTCAGCTGTTTTGGAGATATCAGATGGAAGTCCAATTTTCCATTGTAAATATTAGTTACCGTATCAAGAATGGGGTCTTGTATTTTCCTGAGGCTATACAGCAAGTTATTTGCCGTCATAGCAGATGCTAAGAAATCGGTAACTAAAGTCATGTTCTGTACATGGCGTTGAAGATCTTGATAGGATTCTTTAAGGTAATTAAACTTTTGGTTTATCGATTTATGATGTTTGTTCGCAGCTTTCTCCATTCTTTTCATGAGATTAAATTCGGCTTCCACGATTGAGGTTTGATTTTTCCAGAGGTTATACAAATGTTTATCATTTTCTTTCAAAAGGTCGATGTCTTGTGCGTATTTCTCCGCAAAATGCTGATCTAACACGCCAAACAAGCTGTTTGCGGCGTAGCCTACTCCGTCTATTAAACCACGACGCCGGCGCCGCCGCTCATCTCCAGTTACAAATGATTCATTCATTGTCAACATACTGTCATAATGTTTAATTTCTTGGAACTCGTGCCCGAGTTGTAAGATGATACCGTCGCAAGGTGTGTGTTCTTTAATAGTGGAGCATAATGTTTCAAGATAATTGATATACTTCTCGAGTGCCGACGTGCCTTCTTTGTAGGGATATGTGTCATAATAAACAATTAAACACCAATCGTCTCTAATAAGATGCATGTTGGAGATTTTATCGAAATAAACGCTGTTGTTGCTCAATGGGGTAAAACTATAAGATGCTTGAGATAAGTTTATTAGTGACAATAAGAATAGCGTTACTGACAGAGCTATAGTCGAGAAGGAGATACGTTTGGGATTTTTCTTTCTTGGTGCTTCCTCCTTAACCTTCGTGTCACTAGGAGGATTATTGTCTCTGTTTGCTGGTAATGGAGATAGCTTAACAACAGGCCGTTTTAGGAAATCATTTTTGGTTTTAAGGGTAACGACCCTGACGTGTCCGTCAGAACCAGGATGCAGTTCTACGATACGCCCTAGAGCCCACTTCCCAGGCGGGAGGTTTTCATCTTTGATGATAACAATATCGTTGAGACTAAGATTCCTTTGAGATTGTCTCCATTTACTTCTAATGGATAACTGTGAGAGATACGTTTTTCCACTGGGCCCAAATCGCCGTCCCCAGAGAATAAAATGATAACTACAAAAACGCAACTTTTCAGGAAAAATAAAAAACATGTTTTCGTCGATTGCTCCTTAAATACTGGATGTAGACAGATGATTGTCAGCTTTTAAAAAAGCTTATTTTTTGTTTGTTCCAAATGTTTTTGTGAAATACGCCTAAGTATCAAAATACAGATATTATTTAAAAAATAAGAAGATAGCCAAAATGAATTATCGTCTAAATTGTATAATGTCGATTATCATTTTATTCTCCGTACAGCCTGACCAGAATCAAATATTGCACTCTTCACTTATCATTTTATTCTACGGGTCGGGACGGGACGACTGGATGGTTTTGAAAGAGAATAAAATGATAATTGCATTTATCATTATCTAGTCGAATATTTTTTCACGAGAACATAATTCTATAACTGTTTGTCATACTAACAAGTGAGGACACATTTTGATAATATTATAATAACAGTTTATTCTCGTAATTTATGACCTGTTTTAAATCTTTGAATACTATTGTAATATATTGTAACTTCGTAAATAACTGTATAAAAATAACGAAAAAAATTGAGAACATGTATTAGCACCCACAGATCCCAAAAATGACATAACACTAAAACTAAGATAATGGCAGTTATCATTTTATTCTTCGGGGACGGCGAAATATGTCTATAGATTTTTTGTACCAAGTGCCACCGAGTCCTAAGATCATTTTCTGTTTCAAAGATCGTTAAGGTAGGCCCACTTGCAAGAAAGTGTGCCGGGGTTAAAAAGTCTATGTCCTTGGGATCCTCCTTCAAAGGACAAAGTGGTCGAGAGTTTAAACAACCCTCGAGTTGAGACAGGAGAGTGCTATATTCTTCGTAGGTGAGTTTTTGTTCACCAACAACACGCCTAAGATGATGCTTTAAACTTTTCACCGCAGCTTCCCAAAGTCCGCCAGCAGAAGGCCATGACGGAGCATTAAAATGCCACTCAATGTTCATTTCTGCGATGATAGATAATGTTTCTTGGCTTGATAAGATTTCCGAGATTTCTAAGATTTCTTGTTTTAGGATCTTGTTAGCTCCAATGAAGTTAGTTCCTTGATCACTGTCGATGTGCCCGGGAACTCCTCTTCTAGCTGACATACGTCTGAGCGCTGCAATAAAAGCCGACGCTGTGAGATTAGATACGAGTTCTAAATGTATGGCCTTTGTAACCATACATATGAATACTGCAACGTATCCTTTATCTGTTTTGATGCCGCGACCTTTGTTCGCTTTCACCAAAACATGTCCAGTGTAGTCAATACCGGTATGATAAAAGGGTCGACTGGGATTTAATCTGCATGAAGGCAAGTCACCCATGAGTTGATGTTTTAAAATGGGATCGTGTCTCCTACACTTTACGCACGTTCTTAATCGTTTTTTAGTAGCGCGGTTTCCTCCAATTATCCAATATTTTTGTCGTATAAGTGCACTCGTCATTTTCACTCCACCATGGAAAACTAATTTATGGGATTCGTCTATTATAAGATCAGCTAATTTAGTTTGATTTGGGATGATAATGGGATGCATCATTTCGGGGTCTAAACTCGAATGTTTTAGCCGTCCACCGACACGGAGTACTCCGTGGCTGTCTAAGATAGGATTGAGATTCAAGATCTGGCTTTTGTTGCTTAAAGGTTCACCTTTTTCAAGTTGAGATATTTCCTTGAAAAAGTATTCTTGTTGCACATGTTTTATTAACATTTCCGCCGCTCGTTTGAGGTCATGCAGAGTAAGATAGTTTTCACGCTTCTTTTTGTAAATCAAGATGTCGTTGAATTAGTTTACATAGGCTAATACTCGAATAGTTTTCTTGTAACTGCTGTATTTCTCTAATAATTGTTTTATAACGGAATTGCTAGAATCAGCAGTAATAGTGTTTACTAGTTTTTTCTTTCTGAGATCTTCAGTTGTTTTATATGAGATGGGTTCAGGATTCTTTTCAGGATTGTATTGAGGTAACCAATCGGGTCCGTGCCACCAAAGTGATTTGCTAAATGGGATGCAGTCAGACTACGGCTAGCGCAATCAGCGGGATTTTCTTGTGATTTCACGTACCGCCACGTATTTTTTGGGATAATTTCGCAAATCATTTTTACTCGATTGGCAACAAAGGGTTTCCATTTTTCTGGTTCACCACTTATCCATCCTAGTACTGCCATGGAATCTACCCAGCCATAAGCTTGGATTTTGAGATCACACAGGGATGAGATTATTTTGGCCATAAGTTTTGATAATAAAAGAGCTCCACTAAGTTCCAAGCGAGGTATAGATTGAGATTTTTTCAAAGGTATCACTTTAGATTTTCCAGCAACAAGAGTTACGTATGTCTTGTGGTTTCTTGTAATTTTACAATAAACAACGCAAGCGTAGGCCTTTGTGCTGGCGTCACAAAATCCATGCAACTCAATTATATCATTCTTCATGGTTTGTATCCATCGAGGTATTTTAAATTGGGATATACTGGGTGTAATTTTAATCACCGTTTTCCTCTTAAGGGGTCATTGTACTCATCATTATGAACAACTTTTACTATGGGACCAAACCTGAAATCGTGAAAAAAAAATCAGCTGTTCCCTACATTTATGTTCGCATAACTCGTCAAAATGTAGGGAACAGCTGATTTCTTTTTCACGATTTCAGGTTTGGTCCCATAGTAAAAGTTGTTCATAATGATGAGTACAATTACCCCTTAAGAGGAAAACGGTGATTAAAATTACACCCTGTATAAGGTAAGTCGGCCTTTATTTTATTCCATTCCAGGGCAATATTATGAGGAATCGGTTGATCCCAACCTAATTCCGTTTTCCATGTCTCTTGAAATAATATTTTGAGTTTTATTGTGACTGGTGACACCCAGCCCAAGGGGTCAAAGATTTTTGAGATTTCAGACAAGAATTGTCGTTTTGTTGGGATGCCTTTTGTGGTAATTTCTATTGGATGAAAGATAAAATAGTCTTCTTTTGGATTCCAGCGAAGACCTAAAGCCTTTGTAGATTCTGGCTGTTTAAAATGAAATTCTTCATCTTGAGGATTAATATGATCGTCTAAAAGTTCCGGCAAGTTCGAGCGCCATTTTCTAAGATTGAGGCCGCCTGACTTAAGAAGGTTTGTCATCTCCGCTTTGAGGTGTTTAGCAGCTGTCGCGGTATAAGCTCCATGCATGAGATCATCCATATAAAAAGAGGTTTCTAAGATATCGGGAGCGCTGCTATTGGGATAATTTGGCCTTTCATCGATGGCAAGTTGTTTCAGTGTCATCATGGCCAGGAAAGGTGCGGCCTTTGTACCGTAGGTGACAGTCGCTAGCTGATATTCTTGCAAATGTTGGGATTGATGATTTCTCCAAAGAGTGGAACCTTTGATGATCAGGATGTAACCAAATGTTACGGAACATCTTTTCGATATCAGCCGTGAATGCGTATTTAAACTGTCTCCATTTTAGGATGAGACTTAAGAGATCCTGCTGCCGGTTCGGCCCCCTGCACATAAGATCGTTGAGGCTGTGACCTGTTGAGGTTTTTGCAGAGGCGTTAAAAACAACTCGTAATTTTGTAGTTAATGACTCAGCTCGAAGTACACCATGATGCGAAAGATAGCAATCTGGAGTTACGTTGACATGTGTCGCAACGGGGATCATATGTCCGAGCTCTAAATACTCGGACATAAACAATTTATAATCACGTGCCAAGTCCGGTTGCTTAATTAATTTCCTTTCTATTTGAAAGAATTGCGCAATGGATTTATTTTTAGATTCTCCCAAGTGTTCTTCAAAATTTTCTTTAAAAGGTATTTTCACGACATAGCTGCCGTCTTCGCGCCTTGAGGTTGACGATTGAAAGAAGTCAATGCAAGCTTGATCTTCTTGAGATATTGATAAGGGTTCGCGAATATCCTCCATTTCCCAGAACTGTTGGATATCGGTGAGATTGTTTAAGATCACATTGCACTGAAATGTTTTACAGTTACCGCTTAGGATCCATCCCAGTTGTGTCTGCTGGGCAATGGGTAACATTCCTTCGGAACGGCAGATACCATCCAATAGGATTTGGGAATAAACGTCAGCGCCGAATAAGATATCAACTGGCCTACTTTTGTTGAATTCAGGATCAGCTAGGATTATTTGGTTAAGAGTTGGCCAGTTGGGTTTAGTGAAGGTATGACTAGGTAAGTTCTTGACTAGTCTTTTCATTATAAATACGTCGGATTCGAAAGTAAAGTCATTAATTAACGACATACACTTAATAGAGATCATGCCCTTACAGCTATTTTCATTGTTTCCGATTCCAGAGATAAGTCCAGTGCATTTTTGCCGACGCAGGTTCAGGAGCTGTGCAGCTCGTTCAGTAATGATTGAGGTCTGAGATCCCTGATCTAGAAGAGCTCTCATTCTTTCGTAAGATCCGTCAGCTGCTTGAACCTTGATAATTGCTGTCGCGAGGAGTATTTCTGTAGGATCATTTTGCATAGATACTAAGGTGTTCATATCTTGCTGAGGTGGGGATTTCGTAATAGTGGCCGTGTTCGGCCCCGATCGCGACGCATCCGAATTAGCATTTCTTGACGTAAAACATTCATGTAGAATCGTATTGTGGTCTTTATTGCACTCTTTACATTTTACTTCCGAAAGGCATTTTCTACCTTCGTGATAGTGCAAACAGTTGACACAAAGGTTCAAATTTGCAATTGCGTTTCTACGAGCCGATGGATGCATTTTTGCCAGCGTTTGGCAATTTTGTATGCGATGATCGCTTGCATTGCAAATACCACATTGTTTACGTCTTTCGTTATTTTTCCAATCGGACTTTGACGATTGCGAAATGACTTGGTTTGTCGAATAGGTATGATTTGAGGTGTTGTTATTTTGTTTGAAACGAGAATTAAACCCTTTTGAATGAGATTGTTGGTTATGAAGATAGCCTTTAGATGATGAAGCTGCGTGTTGGGATTGAGATGACTTTTGAATGAAGGGTTCTTGTTTCTTCCGTGAAGTTTCCAGCGACGTAAAAACCGAAGAAATTCTTCCAATACTGGCAACTCCTTAGGAGATTTCACCGAATTTATATAGTCATCGTTGGTTTCAGAGTCTAATTTCTCCGCTAGGATACATACGAGGAAGGGATCCCAAGTATTTTTTTTATAGCGTTCACGCTTTCGTACGTTGTATCGTGGATGCGTTTGAGGTGACTCGCTGATTTTTGCTGAGATGTCGGGATATTTAGGAGGTTGTTGAGATGAGATATAAAAATACGATGCTTGTTGTCATAGCGATGCGTAAGGATATTCCAACAAACGAGGTAGTTGTCTGAACTTATTTGAAGATGTTGGATTAATTTTTCCGGCTCGCCCTTGATCTTACTTTTCAGGAACTGCATTTTTTGGGCGTTCGATAAAGATGGATTATTGTGTACGGTTTCTGTAAAAAGATCTATGAAGGATATCCAGGAAGTATAACTTCCTTCAAAGGTAGCTATTTCCATTTTTGGGGTCGATTTCTCAATATGAGCCACCGACCACATCTTTCGGTTAATATCCCTTTTCAGAGTTTTATAATATTTCTCGTAGTTCGAGAATTGCTCGTCGTACTGGGCGTTGGAGCCGTTGAGTTCGTTGTCCAGTTCCCAGTGTAGGGTGTCAATCGCTGCCCAACGAGTTTTTAAAGTTTTCAGGATGTCTTCAAACTCCCACTTTTCAGAGATAAGATTGAGATCAATGTCAGCAGCTTCTCTTGAAAATGCCCTAAAATTAGTAGCTTGTTTCTTCAAGAGGTCTTCTGTATTTACGCTATCCTTAGGAGGATTATTTTGAGATGAGAGGTCCGAGGTTTGAGATATTGAAGATGGTTGAAAAGTAGGGGGTTTGGGGTCTGTCTGTGGAAGGCTTATAATTCTGAATGGCTGTTTTAATATTGCTGTATTTCACCTTCATTTGATCATACTGCTCGGTATTGAAATACGCATGAGATCGATCACCAAAGGATAACAAATTCATATGATTGTTATGAAACTCCGTAAAATATTGCTCTAGGCTTTCTAATCGTCGACGTAGGTAGTCGGGGGTCTTCCGCTCTGCTCCATCTTTCTTGAAGTTGGAGTAAAGTCTATCTATGACTTCGATGATTTGTTGTTGAGTAGCTAAAATGTCTTCCATTGTAGCCATAGTAAAAGTGAGAAGAAAGATATCTTACTTGTCGCGTTTCTTCGGGGTCGAATAAAATCACGAGATGAGACAAAGTGGCGCCTTCCTAGGCAACGGGATTGAACAGGATCACGAGATAACACACACTGTATTTTCCAAGGTTTCTAGTTGCGTATAACGAAACCGGTAAAACGCGTTCCACACGCGTTTCGGTCCCGCTAACGTGCTCGAAGGACCAATGTTCGGGGTTGGGTTAAGGTAGAGATAAAGGATGAAATAAGAGGTGCAAGTCAGTTTAAAGTTAATAAATTCACTGTATTATCTGTTTCCACAAATATAAGATTAAGATTAATTTATACTATGGTGAACGATATGGGATTATGAGTCACGCGCACGGTATGTCGCCGAATTACGTACTGATCTATTGCTGTGTAAATGCAATAATATAAATGATGGTAACATACTGAGCGGGTGGCGCAATAATGATGACCCAGGTAAACGTACTGTACGGTGGTTGACCCGTACATCCTTAAATAATATGAGTTTAGTCATCTTTTGCCTTTTTGTGGAATAATCAACGCTTTGATCTGTTTTTGCTTCATGTTTTAAACGAATTCTATGATTCAGTGTACTTGGTTGGCAAAATGAATGCTGAACCAAAGATGTAAATACCTCCGTGTGAATAAAATGCTCCAAAGTATTTACAGTAATGTAACTGTAATAGTATTTCGTGGAGAGGCTAATTCCACCACTTTGGTTTATAAGTTTTCGTATGATAGTTTCCGTGATCACACATATTTTGTATACGTCTTCTGAAGAATATAACAATCCGCCCATGTCTTTAATAGTTATAAGTTTATGGTGTGGCAGCCTTTCTGCTGTTGTTAATGCGTCCACGCATTCTTCATATTTTAATGATTTTATGAGATTTCGAGCAATGTAGCCAGATATGTAACCGACTATCAATTGAGAACCAAATGGTATTTGTTGGGAACTGAGAGTATTGGAAAAAATATAACAGTTGTGTTCAGCTTCTATATCAGATTCTAAACATCTAGTTGCTGACAATATTTCGTATTCCTCATCGTCGTGTCTGTTTAAGGGCGTCGTACTATTAATAACATTTGTTGAAGAATTACATAGAATGTTTATATTATCTAAAGGTATACAATTACCCGTGAATGATGAACGAAGTTCCAAATGGTTCAGGGTTTTTTTGTAGGCAGCTCGAAATTGTAAGACGTTGGGGTTATTATTGTACCCGCCGTGCTTTCTTATGACCCCAAAGAAAAGCTCTAGATGATCTTGACTTAGACGGTATGTAGAAATATATGTCATATATTTTTTTTCTTCTACTACACGTTGATATAAAGATTTTAGAGATTCTATACAAATCAAAGCTCCTATAAATCCTGTTTTATTAGCCGATTCAACAATTTTCTTTTTTGAAATCTTGACTCTTCTGCATTTTATATGAAATTCTAAATTTAATATGTCTCTTTTTACTTTTGACAAAAAATTCAGTACTTCTGACTTATTTATGGCGTCAATTGGTCGCCTAAACCCATAAAAATAACACTTTCTTGAATTCATTGTGTCAAAAAAATCATTAAACGTTTCCAAAAATTGTATTGTAGCCGACGAGTCCGCGAATTGTGTATACTTCAAATCCCCGTCACATAGCTGCAATGCCTTGGCTACACTCTTACTTAAGAGTTGAGTAGCAAGACGGACCTTCATAATTTGGTTACGGAAGTACACATGCCGTGGTGTAAGTTTGTTGGCAAACCTAAGACCATCTTTCATTTGCAGTTTATTTAGATTAATCAATAGCTGCCACTTTATTTTCTTACAATCTTGGTCAAATAATAATCTTTTTTTCTCAAATGAGTTTCTTATAAGTTTGATGACGTGACATGGATCAAGAAATATACACACTTTCTCCTGTGTAGATGGATGTGGAAAATGGGTCACGCTTACGACTGTAACTCCGGCGTCATGACATTTATGCAAGCATGTAGTGATTAAATTAGCTTTTGGTTCTGCAGTTATACCTGATATTAAAAAATAGCCTACAGGAAGTTTCCAATTTTCAGTCAGTGACACCAACATAAATACTAACGCCTGTGACTGAGGACCAGCACCAAAATTCACAGCACCAAGCTTCTGTTGATTGTGAAAAAGCTTTTGGCGTCTAAAAGCCATCTCGTCGAATACTAGATTGCATATAAGAGATTGCTGACTTAAAGTACTTTTCTTTTTTAACCGACGAAACAAAAAGGAGGAGGTTCTCAAGTCGACACGTATTTTTTTTTTTTTTTTTTTATGTATGACCACGCATATCTTTTTACAGAGTAGTCCGAATTGAACGATTCTTTTTTTATTGGGGAGGGTATACCTCGAAGTTGGTCCCATATAAATTGTATTAACTTGGCTTGGGTACTTTTTGAGTTAGCTTCAATAATACGTATTTTTCCCACTTAGTCTATGTGGATGATGTTCTAATATGTTTTCCAGCCACTGTTATATACAAAGCAGATCGTGATATTCGAATTTGTGTGGGGTAGGTACCACAACTAAAAACTAAAAAACTTTTTACAAAAAAGACAACCGACTTCCAAAAAAACTTTAAGTGAATAACTTTAATTTCGGAAGACACGAAAATTCAAAACCAAAGACAACACCTCGAAGTTGATCCCAAGTAAAATTGAAAACTACAATCCACAACTAAGGGTATAAAAATGGGGGTTGATTGATTTTGCACCTACTGAATTTTCAACTGAGAACCGATTCTGCTGAAACGCACAAAAATATCTGCCACGGCTTTAATGAGAGGTAGTATTGTGTTTAAAGATAACAATAGTGAAGAAATTTCGTACCCCGGCACAGTTAAATCAATTTGAGAAAATAAAGTAGTTAAATAAACATTGACTCTACTCTGCATAACGTGGTTCACAAATTACGCGCGAAGTGCACTTCGTCAATGAAAACAACTGCTATCTCTTTCCATCTGTTCTGCGAATGAAAACTGAAATCAGCTGACTAGTTCGACACTTGCAAATTTATACGTACAATTTTTTGTATGAAAAAAAAAAATGACACATGATCAATAATTTATCTTTACTATTGTAATCTATAAACACAATACTATCTCCCATTGCAGCCGTGGCAGATATTTTTATAGCACCTTATATAATAAAGACCTGGAGTTGATCTGACGATGGAGACGGAAGACAGTCGCGAGAGCTCCTCAAGAGTTTGGGTTTATGTCATTCATTTTGATGAGAACTTTAGACCTGGCTGGGGTATGACAGTCATCGAGGGTCTGACGATGGAGACGGAAGGCTGTTGAAGGAGTTCCTAGTTGAGGAAAATAATAACAATATTAGAGCGATAATTTTAAATACTGGTATTCAGTTGCATCCGGTTAGACTGGTATTACAGGAAGGCTAGGCAGATTGATTCATTAAAGCGATTGAAATGCAAGTTTCACGAGAAATAAATTCGGTAGATATATACCGAATTAAATCATGTAAAAAATATTATAAATAATTTATTATTCAGGGTTGCTACAAACATCAGTGTTCGAGCCTATTGCTGATTTGTAAGTAGACCTCTCCATCTCTGCATTTCGGCCAAAGCTCGTTCATCATGAGCTTTGTTTAATACCTTCTTATTTGGTTCTAAGTCAGATATATCCTCGAGTGTTTTTAGTCTACTCAGTGCCAAATATGCCTGCCCTTTGGCGAAGACTTTTTTACCGAGGTCGATTACGGCTTTATCAAGGGTCATTCCTTGTAATTTGTGTACCGTAACGGCCCAGCACAAAATTAACGGCAACATCCTACGCTCAATATCACCATAAACCTTCGTGCCGTGAAAAGTTGCAACTACTGGAGGTATAGCAACACAACCATCGCTATCTTTCAGTCTGCTTCCTATGCTTTCATCTTCAAATTTTACTAAAATACAACCCGGTAATTCTTCTTCCTCTAGTTGATCCCTGCGCAGTGATGGCCATTTAATTTTTTTCACAATACCCATTGCACCGTTGACGAGGCCCTCAGATACTGATATGTTACGTCTCAGCATAACACGGGATTCGGTAGCTAATTTTACCTAAGATAAAAGGCCACCACAATTGTTCACATCTTTTGCAACTACATTATCTGGAGGTTTCTTTCCATAGGTAGCAACTTCACGAGACTCATCTATGGAACGAATTGTATAAATGCAATGGTGTTTTGAATTCATAGCTGTCATCTTACTATTGTAGTCGTTAATCTGCTTGACGGTAGGGAATATTCAAACCACAACACCATCCTTTAACTCTTCATCTACAGCTACCCTTCGCGTTTGACAGAGCAGTTCCAGTTGAACCGTTGTTAATTCGCCTACGCGTAGATTGTTTAACTGGTCAACGAATTCGACGTCATTTCGTTGTCTCATGTTAATGGTCAATTCGCAGAATGAAAATGCGTGCCATAAATTAACTTCTGCAGCATACCAAAGTGGTTGTGCAAAGCACCAATTTTACAGGGGGCAGTTGCATGATGTCGTCAAAGAGAATAATATTTATACCTCCAAATAACTTATCGTTGTTTTTAAACTCCTGTAGCCGCAAATGAATTACTCAAACTCTCCGCTCTGGATAACGGCAGTATAAAAAAAAAAAAAATTTTATGCTGTTTAATTTGATTAAAACTTAAAAATAATTAAGTATTTATCTAACATTGTATTATTCCCATTTATTCATAAACGTTGGTTTAACGTCAAAATGATATAGTTAAACAGTCGCTAATCATTACATAACTTTAAACAACGTTTATGAATAAATCTAATATAATACCACGATATATGACCGCGGCAAATAGGTATTTTAAAGAATAATCAAAAAAATTGCTAGGTAGTAGATTTTAGCTACAACAATAAAAAGTAACTCAAAAGCGGAAAATAAAAAACTTTTTTACAAAAAATTAAACCGACGAAAAAAATAACTGAAAAGTAATAAATAAAATATATACCTTTTAGTGTAAGTAAGTTCCTAAACTAATTTACGTAACAAACTTAGAGTCGGCGCCAAACAAACCAACAAACAAATTGATTAATTACATAATTATAGCGCATAATGGCAGCTTGATGAATCTTCGTTGAATGTGTGATGGCGCCGACTCAAAGTTTGTTACGTAAATTAGTTTAGGAACTTACTTACACTAAAAGGTATATATTTTATTTATTACTTTTCAGTTATTTTTTTCGTCGGTTTAATTTTTTGTAAAAAAGTTTTTAGAGCTTCAAACGATTCATTTGTAAATCCTGGCTCAGCATTAATTGTTCCATACCCGCGACAGAGAGTTCTTGTGGGTGGTAGAAGATTGCCGTACATATCTCTCGCATGTTTGTATGCAGCTGGCGAGTAGTAATGGAGGGTTAATGCAAATTTAGGTAATAATGGAGGATATTTTAAAAATATTTTACTATTCTTTTTACACTTTGACATTCTTTTATAGATTTCGAGTAATTCTGCCTTTGCCAGTAAATTATTCTCAGCTATCTCACCGAGTGGAAATTTTGTTTTTGATTGATTGATTGAATGATTTTAAAAGAAGCTTCAATGACTCACATTTTTTCTTAAGATTTCTATTTTGGCGTTGAACTTTCTTAAATTCTGATATTTTTTTTTTACCCGACGTCAAGGTCCGAATTTGAAGTCTCAGGATGATTTTTCTTGGGGTATCAAAAACCGATTCGGACTCACTGACAGGTTCTGAAATCGGCTGAATGGCTCCATGACACAAAGTGTCTTGCTAAAACAAACAACACAATGTTAGTGGCGGCTAAATGAAATGTTGTCACCATACTCGGAATTAATACAAACGGAGCATCAAATATTTAAAATTATATTGATACTCACATCATCATAGGGCACAGCAGACTTCTTTAGAAAATGCCTTCCCCCTTTCGTAACATACTTATCATCCCCACGAAAATGCAACGAACATATGTAACTATGATCGGATGGTAGCCAGGTCTCTTCACAGCGATTGTTTTGAACAAATCGGATCCATTTTTCTCTATTTTTATTATTATTATTAATTTATTTCAGATTTACATCCTAGTTGTTAGTAACACAGAAATGCTTATGAGAAACTAATGTTAGTAATGACAAGACAAGACACATTACACATTAATAAAAATTATATAGGTACCTACAAAACAAGAAAAGTGGAAACTCCGACACCCTTGCGCGTGTTTACTTGACTGCGTGTAGTCGTATCCAGCGCTCAAGCATCGGAGAATCCCACCGATCCGACAAAACACTCAGAATGCTGTTGGTACTAGCACGCATGCGCGCTAAGACGGATGTGCAACGCTTGCGCATGACAGCAGCGAAACTGTCTACTTGGGCCTCAGCAAACATGCCAGAGGCACTGCAATATCGCGGCAGCCCCATCAGCATCCTGAATGCATTGTTGTACTGCACTCTCAGGTCACTGTAGGCCCTCTGCAAATAGTCAACCCACAGGCTGCACGTGTAAAAGGACTGACAGTATGCTTTAAACAATGTTACTTTAACTTTCTTTGTACACCGTGCAAACCTGCGAGCCACCATATTACATCGTACAGACAATGACCTTCGCTCTCTCTCAATGTCAGTACTGTCCTTTAGGTCATCAGTGACCCAGTGACCCAAATACTTAAACTTTTTAACCCTTTTTAAAGAGGTACCACCCAAGTGAACTTCAGGTACGTTTCCATAACATTTAGTGCCTGCCTTAAAGACCATTAGTTCTGATTTCACTGAGTTGTACTTAAGGCCATGGGCCTCCGCATATGATTCACAGGTATTCAAAAGCTTTCTCAATGCGCAAACCGAAGGGCTCAGCAGCACCATATCATCAGCGTAGCTTATATTATTAATACAGACACCATCTACATGACAACCGATCCCGGTACTACGGAGCCCCTCGATCAGCTCATTGATGTAGAAATTAAAGAGATGAGGAGAGGAAATACCCCCTTGCCTCACCCCGCAATCCAACCTGTACTCATCCGAGAGTGAGCCTGCCCATCTTACATGATTTTTCTGCTTATCATACCAATGCATCAGTACAGACACAATTTCCCTGGGTACACTGGTATCCTGAAGTTTACCCCATAACTTATTATATGACACTAGGTCAAAGGCCTTAGATAAATCCAAAAAACAGGCATAAACTGGAGTCTTCCTAGCTGTATAGTACTGGACCGTCTGTTTGAGCGACAGAATAGCACTTTCTGTTGAGAGGCCAGGTCTAAATCCAAACTGTGCATCATTCAATTTCAAGTGTGCCCCTAAGTGTCGGTCAATAAGACTATCCAGAACCTTGGCTAAAATTGTAGCCAGAGAGATTGGCCTATAGTTAGACACCTCTGAAGGATCACCCGTTTTATTTTTAATAACAGGGACTACAATGGTTTGCATCAATTTCTCGGGTAAATATGAATGGCTTAAGCACAGATTAAAAAGCAACGATAGCACCCTTGAAAGGTGGAATCCAGCGTACTTCAGATGCTCGATGCTGAGACTATCATGCCCTGGAGACTTCCTACTCACCATTTTCCTTATTACGGAAGCTACTTCTGCTGCAGTAAATCTTACGCTTAACTCCACATCATGGGCCCCAGTATCGGGCATCGTTGGTGAAGCCGGCCCCAGAGAAGATTCTACATTAAAATAGCGGCGAAACACATTAGCTATATCACCAGAATCATGGGCCCCAGCAACGCTCACGGGAAGGCTGGGTCTAAGATTCATCTGGTTAGTCGACTTCCAAAACTTATTAAAGTCATTATTTGCGTGGTGTTCAGCAATAATATTCATTTTTATTTGTTGACTAGCTGCTGCCCGCGGCTTCGCCCGCGTGAGTGTCGGAAATTACCCCATACATCCCCATGGGTTTTAAGTATAAATATTGAGTTTCGAGTTAATCGGACAGCGCGTTAAAATTCTTCCATACAAACACTGAAGGAGGAGGCGGAGCGCGTGAGGGAGAGGCAAAGTTCGCGACCTCACGCGCCTAGCCGCCGTAGGAGACGCCCTGGGCGTCGGGACTCCTTGGAGGATTCCCGGCCACCGTAGGCGCGGGCTTGCGGGCGGTGAGCAATGGGTAGCTCGCCCCCGATAAGGACCAGGCCCGGGTCGACGGCGCGTCGTGTTCCACGCGCGCCTCAAAGAGATGTCAGCAAAACTGACGGGGTCCGCTAGGACCATTGCCCGCCGGGGTTGCGGGTAGTCCTAAGGGGAAACCGTGGCCCCTGGCATGGCAAGGGAAGGAACACGGGTGGGTTTTAGTCAGTAAAAGTCTGACACGCCCTCCCGCTCCGCCCAGAGCGGGAGAAGTCATTGGATGATTTCCCACCCAAAAAAAAAATTTTTGAATTTAAAAAAAAGGGTAATTTAGAAAAACAAAAAACTACAAACTTTATAATTTATTTAGATAACTATTCGTGCGAAGTTTCGTGTTTATTACCTCAAGGAATAAGATTTTTCATACAAACTTTCATCCCTTATTTTACCCCCTTAGGGGTTGAATTTCGAAAAATCCTGATACACGTTATTCTTAATTTTTGGGTTTAAGTATAAATATTGAGTTTCGAGTTAATCGGAAAGCGCGTTAAAATTCTTCCATACAAACTTTGACACCCCCCAACCGTAGGATAGGATACTTTTCCGGGATAAAAAGTACCCAGTGTGGTGCCCAGGATATTAAAGAATAATTATACCAAGTTTCATCGTAATCGAACCGGTAGTTTTTGCGTGATACTTGAACAAACAGACAGACAGACAGACAGACAGACAGACAGACAAAAAAAAAATTAATCACACTTTTGGGTTCGGTGTCGGTCTAGTAACACCCCCTGCCATTTATTTTTTTGATATTTTCAATGTACAGAATTTTCACTTCTACAGATTTATTATAAGCATTTAAAAGAACGTCTAGAATCACACATGTCATTGTAGATACCACCGGAAGTCGGTTTATTGTTAGATAACCATATGTGGTAATAAAGTCGCGCCCTCTCGTGAGCGCCGCGCACATATCTATTCCAGCCCGTAACATATTTGCCTCGCCGTTTCATTCTAGCATTGTAGCTACATTCTGCGGCCTCAGAAAGTACCAACACAATATTGTTATACATTTTATTTATTATTGATCTATGGGAAGGATCACTACACATTCGATCGGCACAGTAGGTGAATTCACTAGGAAAGTCCATCTCTTTTAACTTAGAATTACAGCAGTCATGATACATACCAATCTGTTCCTTGTCACGCTCGCCCCATTTTATTTTATTTTCGAGCACCGTACTAGACATACAAACACTACTAACCTTAGATTTTAAAAGATTAAAATTACATTTAATTAAAATGGGTAAATGATCAGACCAGTATGTATCATATAAAACTGAGCTACTTACTACTGAGTGACGCGCAACTTCAGTGACCACACAGTGATCCAACCATCGCTGGCTACCGTGTGCATCACTTACAAATGTAAATGTTTCTATAGGTAGCAACTGCATATCAATACACGACCAAGACTGATCGGCACAAAAACTTAACAATTCAGATGCAAACAACTCACCAGGGTGGGCGTTAAAATCACCTAGCAAGTACACTGATTCTACATTGTGACATTCAATTATGGCACTAATCTCACCTAAACATTCTGTAAACTCAATTAAGTTGTCTCTTGAATCGGTAGGCATATAAACAGAAAATATGATTGCCGAGCAATTATTACCTAATTCGATTTTTATCGCGGCCAGACGCGCACTGTCACACTTCACAACGGTAACGACTGGGAACACAGACTTCTTCCACAACAAGGCGACGCCGCCGTACGGTCGGCCTCGAAGTGTACCCACAGAGGTGTCGACCGCTGACGTACCCGTACATCCAAAACCGTCGTCAATACTGCTGAGGTAGGTGAGGTCATGCGGCAATAGCCATGTCTCCTGCAGTGCTATGATGTCGGCAGTACCACATAGCCTTCTTACACAATCTACAGATCTCACAACATTTTTACAGTTAAAACTAATTAAGTTCACTGAGTTCATTTTTAGAGCGTTATCAATGTTTACACAGCTATACATTATTGGTTTGTTTGACTGGTACACTCTGTTCATTATTGTCTTTATTTTCAGTATAGTTCTCAAACTTGTTTCTATTAAAATAAACAAACCGCCGGAACTGTATTCCTTCCGGCCAAAGTTCATCATCAAGAAACAGTGATAACTTTGTTTGAGGTACAAAGATTTTATACGCATCATAAGATTTCTGTGACTTCATTTTAATTTTCTTCATAGTAACAGCTATGCTAGTCTTTTGTACAATATATTCACCAATATCGCTTTCACACACCCCCTTGGCTACATAATTAATAAAGAGTGGAATTAGATTGTCAGCAGCTCTGAATTTTGTATTTGGTTCAGCTTTTCCTTTTGCCCCAACCAACCTATTCGCAAGTCTTTTTCTTTGTACTTGTATCCACTCTTGACTGGGTTTTTCTGGTTTCCATTCAGGATTGCCGTTTAATAAGGTCCCCGCGTACGTGTTTATCTTGGGACAAGCAATAGTGACCAACGGTTTATTTTGCTCCGTATTCAAAGTATTACTACTTAGTAGTGCAATATCACTTTCGCTGACCTTGAGTAGCGGTAGTTCCGATGTAGGTGTGACCGAGACATCGACATACGCTGCTGATTGGGGAGACAAGGAAGGGTCTTTTGTTCCTCCACTTGACTCATATGTAACAGCTGACGCATTGCCGTTATCTTTTATATTTGATTTTTCTACAATGTGGGGTAGGCCAATTGGTCCACTGTCGAGACAAAAACTGTCTATTTTACAACTGCCTCCTCTTTTTTGGTTAACATTCAAATCAAAGTTATTCACAATTGAGGCATGTTTTAGGTTCTTCAACTCATTCTTGACTTCATTTAACTGTGCTGAAGTCACAAACGTGTCCTTTACCTCAGCTAAATCCTTCTGCAATATCAAAATATCTTTTAACAATCTCGTTACATCGACGTGATCAAAGGTAACCGGTGGTAATTTGTGCAGATCCATCGCCACAAATATCGGAATTTCTTCAGGATCAGCTTGCTTAAGTACAGATATTATGTCATACAGGTCGCGACTTGATTTTCCGCTTCTTTTCCTTGCTATATTACGCTGTTTTGTTTGCAAAGCGTCAAATAACAGATTCTTTGCACTTTCAATGTCTTCCACCAGAAACGCAGTTGAACAGATACGAACTAAACTTTCCTCGTCCATAACTTGAATTTTGTTATGAACGAACGCCAGGACTTCATTTATCACTATATTACAGTTTTTACATTTCACTACCTTAGTGGCCATTTTCAACAACAAAACACGTCCGATCGTTAGCGTGTATCGCACGACTATAATTATTATTATAATAATTATAACTATAATTATTAGTTTTAACAGGACTTAGCACGAACCTTTCATTTATTTATATCTGCTGACGTTTCGATGTAGTTACATCCACTGTGGTTGCGCAAGACTAGAAAAAAATATATAAATGAAAGGTTCGTGCTAAATCCGGTTAAGACTAATAATTATCTGTTTAAAGTGCGATAGTTTAAAAAACTAAATATTAATATCAACATTAAAAACACAACATACGATATTTTCACCGTAATGTCAGTCTAATCTACCTACATTGCACTCTGTTTGATTAGTCTATGACAAACAATACAATATGGCGCGTGGTAATTATTTAATTTGTAAAACAAGGAAATTAGTTTACTTACCGATGAAAAGTAATTCCTTTGCACTTTGCCGTGTTGCTTGAATTATTAGTACAATATCTCAACACACACCAAGGCATTTTTCGTCGATTTTTTCTATGAATTAATTTATTATTGTCGGAATTACTAGGCGCGAAAGAGCTAGAGAGCGACTGAGTGAGGTGCGGCGACGGTGCGGCGCGATCGCCGCAGTTGAACGAGACAAAGTAGGAATTTACGGTGTCTTCTCTAGTACTTTAGTACTTATATCTCGATGGGCGGTACAGAATTCAGTTTCAATATCTGAAATATGCTTCAAAAAGCCAGTTTATGGCACTCTTTGAATGTTGATGCTTTATATTGAAGTTGATGGTATTGTTCAGCTAAAACCCGGTGATGTAAGCGTGGGTCAGCTAGTTTTTTTTTCAGGAAGGTATTGTCACAATAATTATTTTCATTTCCACATGCATAGAGCTTAGAAGACTCAAGTTCCTTTAGGGTTGCTCGCAATTTGTTATGATATCGTTGATAGTAGTTCTGCGGGTTATCCTTTTGTTTTTGATATGACAATCACCTGGAACCTGGAATATGAGAAGTTATGCAGATATATAATAGTGTAGGAAAAGATGTTCCTAATAATATTTAGATTAGAAGGAGCTAGTAGTGATAAATCAATTAATCTATTGTTATGTAATAATAGCCAATTAAAGTTAGACTAAGTTAATTAGAATTAGATGAGAAAGTTAAACACAAGGGAAGTATTAAGAATAACAGTGCATTGGTTGTTTTCCTGTGTATGCATAAAAATATATTGAAAACTAAGCTTTCTGTCAATGTATCAAAATATTGTGTTTGCATTGTCACACAACTTCTTGTTTGATGGTTCATACTTATCTCGTGACATATTTTACAAATGAATTTCATATCAAAATGTTTCTGTGTGTATCTTGCAACATTTTGTCCACTATGTTTCAATGTTCACAGCCTTATTTGGAAACGAATCCCCAATCAAAGCTCCCTTTAACTACGAATTTCATGACGTTTGAGTAGCACTAATCTTATGATTACTCATAATAATAAATGATCGTAACATATGATTTGTTACATCATTCAATTATCCAGTAAGTTGTTACATACTCGAAACTTTGTTTATTTATTTATTTAAACTTATCGCACACAAAAGGTACAAAGGCGGACTTAATGCCTTAGGCATTCTCTACCAGTCAACCAAGGGTAGTGAAGAGGTTAGATGGCAGGTGCTCTGTTACAGAGGAACAAAGAGAAAAAAGATAATATTTATAATTATTAAAAATATATCTAAATGCATTATATAAATAAAAAAGGTAGGGTTAGACTTATAATACACATACATACATATTAACTACAATATATACCAATATAATATATATATTTATATATATATATATATATACGAAGTCAAGGGAAAGAGGTGTTGAGATGACTCTACTCTATTTGTTTTGAAAATAACTCTGCAATTTCCGCTTAAATGCATACCGACTAGTGGCCGTCCTGATATCAAGAGGAAGCGCATTCCAAAGAAGAATGGACTGAATATGAAAGGAAGAATGAAAAAAGTCAGAAGTATGAGAAGGACAGAGTAGGAGAAGATTGTTAGAAGAACGCAGATTCTTAGCGTGTGAAGAACATAGATATTTGAAGTGAGACACGAGATAAGAAGGAGTGGGAGAGTTGAGAAGAGAGAAAAGCGTGGTCAAGGCGCGCAAACTTCTTCTCTGGCGAATGGACATCCATTCGAGCTCAGACCTATAGCTCGACACGTCATGATCATATTTCCTGAGGTTGAATATGAACCGGATGCAATTGTTGAGTAGTCTGTCGAGCTTATCCAGCAAAACTGCATTCAAGTCAAAGTAGCACACGTCCCCATAGTCGATAATAGGGAAAATCAAAGTCTGCACAAGCATAGTTTTTGTCTTAGCGGGCAAAAAGTTCCTCAGACGATACAGGGATCGCAGAGTACCACTGACCCTTTGACTAACACTAGCGACCTGGCGTTGCCAGCTAAGTGTCGAGTCTAGATGCAAACCGAGATCTTTCACAGTAGAAGTAACGGGTATGACGGTATCACTTATGAAATTGACAAAGACACGTTACTTTTACTTGCCATTTTACTTTAATTGGGAACTATTCGTTTTTATCTAAAAAACACTTTGCCTGGAGATGAGTTCCATTTCTTAAGAGAAATTCATGACACATTACAGGTTTTATTAGAATAACAATATTGACTTTGTAATGAGCTTATTTTGTTGAGTAATTTATCTTGTGTTGTTATTTTACTTCCACAAGTTGTCAAGCAAAAGGTGACATTAACCTTGCCAGTGTGTGATGAACATAGTTCAAAGACTGTTAGCAAATAATTATGTTCTACAATATCAAAATAATAAAACAAAATACTTCCCAGATTGATGTTGAAATCCATCAATGGACTGTTTAAACTTGGCATTTGTGGTGTCAAATTTTTGTTTGTTCTGCTGCTTCGGTAATTCTGTACTGTACAAGTTGTTTTGCTTGCACTATTAGGCTTCTGGTCATCTAGAATTTTATCATTTGTTTCTTAATTTTATTGAAGTATTGTTTCTTCCTTGAGAATAGCCATCATATAACAGGTATAGATTTATTGTGATCTCAGCATCAGTTGTGATCATACTACAGTAGGCATGTTGCCGTCCACCAGCCACATGGATGGGAATGCAGCCAACTCCTAGTTACTGGCTTCAAAACTATTTAGTTCATTATGTGCGTCTCTGCGGAAAATCATTCCCTCCAATATATTCATATTTATGAGTCCATTGCCACTTCCAGCACCTCTTGCCATCATGGTCGTAGGAAGGAAGAAATATTTCAGTTGGCTGTGGCTGGCCAAAAAGTCGCTCACTCTTGGAATGCATCATGTTCGCGATTTCAGAGAAAAATCTTTTGGCACGCACTCGGCCATGGCCGTGCAAGCAGGCCTCGCAGTTGGACGTAATTCTTTGGATGTCCGGCATAAGCATGAGCGGACTTCTGATAACACGGCGGGTATCCTATCCTGTCAGAATTACGCGTAATCGAATACAGAGTCTTATTAACTAGTTAGTTCAATACAACTTAAAAACAATGCTAAAATGTTTATCCGTTAATTCTTTTATAATTAAACAATGTCAATTCACCCATACAAAGGCGATTTAATTAGAATTATCATTACTTTCTACTACTTCAATATTACCATTCGTCAATTTCCGGCCATACAAGAAATGTAAGTAGGTAATCAAGCAGGTATTCATTAGTAAATTCCTGTGTAAAATAATATTATTACTTTATAGTTTGGATTCTATTATTGAAACGTATTTAGTCCTTGCATTAAATTATAACATTCAGTTATTGATCTTAAATTCACAGCCGGCGCCATTTTTGGGCAGAGGTAACGCGCTGTGTCATAAACAACTTTACTATATCAAATGAGCAATTATTGTTATTATGACAAAACCCAAAAATCATTAACTAAATGTTTCCTTTTAATTTTAACTTTACTTTTAACTCCAACATCGAAATTGGTTTAATAGTTTCTCTTCTAGCAATTTATTGTGAGTTCGATTTCACAAACGGCAATAGATGGCGCTTCAACATAGATGAACTCGATCGAACTCACAGATCCTTGCAAATGGTTGTAGCAGTGTTCAGCAACTTCATTGAGAATAACAATTATAATAAATAGTTACACATACGATTATGTTATGATCTTTATAGGTAAAAGCTTTCGCGGCGACATATATAATAAAGCTTAACCCTGCATAAGGTTGGCCAGTTATATGACTTGTGTGCTGCCTGGGCACTTCACTGTCGGCTTACCACGCGGCCATCAAAATGCAGCGCGCCCTGGACGACCTTCGCGACTGCAAGTGGGGACTGTCGGTGAACGCAGGTACGACGCAGGCGATCATCGTCACGGCACGCGGCCGTACGCACCCACCGAGCCTTGAGCTCATGGGGACCGAAGTTAAGTGGACCAACACCGCCAAGTACTTGGGGGTTACACTCGATAGCCGGCTCTTCATGGGCCCGCACGTCTGCAACACCGTCGCGCGGGTTAAGGTAACACGCCACCTCCTCCGCCCGGTGCTCTCGTCACGGCTCCCATTGCGGGTCAAGCTGGGGATCTACAACACCTACGTGCGACCGCAACTCACATACGCCTCCCCGGCTTGGCTCGCCCTCACGGCCGAGACCCACAAAAAGAAGCTCCAGATGCAGCAAAACGCCGTGCTGCGGCAAATAACGAAAGCTCCTCGGTTCGTGAGGAACTCTGTGATCCACAGGGACCTGCGCGTCGAGAGCATCGATGATTCCTGCACAAACCTGACCCGGAGGATGTTCGCGCGTGCAGACGCGTCTCTGAGCAACATCACATCAGAGACATAGCACCATGGCACGCGCGCCCACCAGACTACAAGCGCTTCCCGCGCGACACCATCGCAGACGTCGCGCAACCACCGGACTAACCCTTCTGAGGGAGCGCCAATCAAAACTGACGCCCTCGTTGCTAGATCTGCCTTTGCTGGGCCTTCCCTAGGGAACTAGGGATCTCTAAATTTTTCTAGGCTTTCAGACAATTTGAAGTTGTATCTGCCAGGTGCTTAATCGAACCCGCAGATTCAGTATGTACTGATTTTTGTGTAAAAAGAACTCTCCAAATTGCGTTACAATTGAACCTCTTGTTGTTATAACGCTTCACTAATTCTTTCCAGGCGTCATCATAATTCACATCTGTTGTACTTAAATTACGCAATTACTTCTGGTTCTCCTGATAAGCTGCTTTTCAAATAATGTAGCTTCTGTACTGGAGACAATGTCATGTTTTTCTGAATTAAGGAAGAAAACAGGTCGTAAAATGTCTGCCATTCCTCATATTTGCCGCTGGGTGGTGGGTATTTTAATTTTTGGTAATTGAATTTCGTTACTGTCTGACCTTTGACCTTCAGCAGCACTAAGCATTGAAGGTTGAACCGTTGAATCGAGGCACGGCTGAAGAGCTTCCTTTATAGATGACTTATATAGTACATACAATTCTTGAAATATATTTATTTTTTTGGTTCACCAACAATTGTATACACTGGTACAAGCAAATTAAAAAGAAGGTACAAATAAGAATAAAGTGTAACAATCACTTATAGGCAAACTCTGCATGCACACAAAAAGTTCGTGTAACTTACAAAAAAAAAATAGAAATAAAAGACAATTTTGGTCTGAACAGAACTAAATTAATTAATTAAACTAAATTAAAACTACATTAAAACTAAATTTAAACAAACATATTATTATTAACAAGATCAAAACCAAGAAAGGTAAACAAAACTAGGTGAGAAAAAAAAATAAGTAGCCTAAATTCACCCACCCAATGAGATAACGCAGGTTACGCAGGGCTAAGAAACCTAAAGTTCGGGGAGAGACTTAAAAAAGCTGGCTTTCAATTTGCCTAAACTGTCGAAATGGAGGTCGATCCGATCACTGCAATTGTTCACAACTCTGCAAAACCTCGCGTAGGGAGAATTAGCACCCAGGACCTTTCTTCTCTGCGGAGGGCAGAGTGGCGTTATAGGATTGCGAGGAATTCTGGAGGGGGCGCGGAAGTTAATATTATTTAATATTGGCGGACAGTCAATTTTATGAGCCACAACTTTGCAGACAAACATCGCGTCATTCATTCGTCGACGTTTGTCAAGAGAGACCATATTAAAATGTTTGAGCCTATCACTATAAGAACGTATTTTCTTGGACAAACGCTAGCATAGGCCAGAAAATGTTTTTGTACACGCTCAAGACGCAATGAGTGAGTAGCATAGTGTGGCCGCCAGACCACGCTACAATACTCTAGCATGCTTCGACACAAACAATTATAAAGAATAATTTTTGTTCTACTGTTTTTAAATTGTTTTGTGTTTCTGATAACAAACCCCAGCATTTTGAAAGACCTTTTAACTACATCATCAATGTGAGGATAAAATAAAGGAATAAAAGTTAATTTTTGATCAAAAATAACACCAAGGTCTTTTATTGTGTCTAATTCCTTTATTTTATCTCCACCAATATAATAATCCTGGTCGATGAGATTATCTTTCCTAGTAAATTTTATATGGTAACACTTGCTAGGATTTAGGATCGTATGACTTGTCTTTAAAGTACGGATCTTTTCTTTCTTCATCTTTAGTTATACTCAAGATAATGTCTTTGTGTCCGTCCTTAAAGTTCTTCCAAGTATGGTTTTCTGATCCTGTGTTTTGGTGACTTTTTAAAGGTCTCTTCTGCAGTCTTTAGATTTTCTAATAGTTCATATTGATAAGCCAGAAGATCTTCCATGGTAATATTCACTATAATATGCACACAATAATAAAACTTGAATAGTCAACGGATTTCGTCAATAGAAAAGTAATGTTCACAATGTCCACATGTAGAGGGTATGTTGCACTTTTTATTAACTAGGCACTTATTTGTCGTTTAAAAAACTCGTAATCCGATCACTCACAGAATAATATAAGTACTTAGTTATGTCCGTTGTTTTAATACTGTTACATATAAATCACGACTTCACAACAGATTTGCATTCACTAATATGGGCAATTAAAAACTTATAGAGAATCCTTATTGCTTTCTATTGTTCTCGCGACGCGCTCGTCCACAGTCGGTCAGTGGCAAACATCCGCTCGAATTAGGACCAAATGTACAGTAAGCGGTCATAAGTGCATTATCACGCTTAGGATTGTATTGCTGTGAACGAGCGACAGGCTGAACCTATATCTGTGTGTGTAAGTGATGTATTAACACAGAATACACCTCAGAACTCCCACACTGGCGTCGAATGAAACAAAAAGCATACCGTCACTTTTTCGCAGAGTACGTAATTACTCGTGACCTTGGTCGGTTCATACTAGTGCTAAAAATTCACATATTAGTATCAAGTTCCGATAGCTGGTAGCGTATCGAAGTGTATGGTGAAACACATAGGTCTGGGTTCAAATCACGAAACGAAACTTTTATTTTTCTTTTAAACAATCATCTTCATCTGTTCTTTTATTATTCAATAAATTAATAAACAAGATTATTAATTAATAACTAATTTTATTATTACTTATATTGTTATTGAAATAAGGGGTTAAGAATAAAAATGCTTAATAAGTGATTACAAAATGTTTATTCGTTATCATTTTATGAAGTTTAAATAAATAAACTTAGAATTAAAACAGTTTATTTTCCCATAAATAACAATTTATTGAGATAAAGTACCGTGAACCTTGACAATCAGGCTTAATATATTGTATCTTAATAATAAATAATAATGTCCTTTAATTAATTTTGTGTGTGGGTAATGTAACAAATCAACTCGCAAATCTACGCAAATCTACCCACGTAAATATAACAAATGCGGAATCGTTGTCACAATACAAATAAATTACTCAGTATTACTACTTTTATTTTACTACGAGTAAGTTTGAGACCTCACGTTCGTGTAACGAATAGTTAACAAATCGTATTTAATAGGACTTATTGAGGTTATAGCTTAAGTGTTCATTTTCATTACGAAAAGAAGATTGAAACTAAACCTCAAAATAATCCTTATTACGGATATGACACAATATAATTATAATAATTATTATTATTTTATTATAATTATTATAATATACTTATTATAACATAAATTTTATAATATAATTATAATTATTTAAGATTTTAATTCATATATTGAAGCATTTATCTGTATTTGTTCCCCTTAAATTTTCCCTCTGTGAGCTGTGCATAAGACTAATAAGATTCTGATTCAAGTTTCTGAGAAATCTTTTTTAACGGTAAGTCTATATTAGGGCCCCATTGAGCGATGTGCTGTAAAACTATTTGAGGGTTCCACGTAGATGCGTATTTTGGGATGTTTGGCCTTAATTTATAGGTTCCTTTTAATAGCCTTTTGATCTGTTCATGAGATCCTAAATCATCGCCAAATAGTAAACTTAAAGCCGAACGATAGAAATAGAAATAGAAATCGTTTATTTGCCAATAATGTAGGTAAGTATACAGATATGATGGTTATTTTGATGAGAGTCCCGATACATTTTGCCTTGCGGCATGCAAAATTATTTAATCTAATAGGTTTAAAAGATTAAAATAAAAAATTAATTTAACAAACATAAAAAGAAAAGCATTCAGCAACATTACTATCATTATTAAAAATATTCATATTATTAAAAAGAAAAAACATTCGGAATTAGGCACAAATATCAACAAATAAAAGTAAAAGGAAAAAAAAAAAAAAAAAAACAATATGTCAGAAAATTCAAATACAAAATAATGTCAACATATTAAATTTAAAATGTCAAATTACAATTACAAATGTCAATAAATTCAATTACAAATGTCAATAAATTCAATTATAAATGTCAGTAAATTAAATTACAAATGTCAAATAATTCAATTCCAAATGTCAAAAAATAAAAAGATGGAGAAAAAAAAAACAAAACAAATAAATTATGAATTGCAATAAAGCTAAAGATAGAAATGTCATAAAATCACAAACAAACAGCCTACACACCATTAACCGAAAGTTTTGTCATTAACAAAATCTTTAATTGCGTAGTAACATTTGTCCAGAAGCAGTTTAGTTAGGTTCTTTTTGAAAACTTTGATGGGTAATTCTTTTAAATGTATAGGCAATTTATTATAATTATATAAGAGGACCCATGGTTAAAATATTTTTTTTAAGTAAAGACGTTTGGTAACCACCTGTGTAAAGTAGATTTTTATATTGAGACCTTATTGGTCCAGAGCGTTGTCTTTTATCCACTACCGACGTAAACAGGTGCTTGTTCGTTCTAACGAATAGGGCAACTTCTAATATATACAACGATGGCAATGTAAGTATCCTTAGCGATCTAAAAACAGGTTGGCAGCTTTCTGTAGTTTTAAGACCTGTCATTGATCGAAGGCAGCGTTTTTGGGCTCTAAATATTCTTTCTCGCTCACTGCAGTTTCCCCAAAATATGACACCAAATCTTAGTGAGGAAGCAACTAAACCATGATATGCTGTCACTAATGTATTGAGGTTAACTTTTTTTGAAAGGTTATATAGTACATACGCCGTTTTACTTAATTTATTGCACACGTTTTCAGCATGATGTTTCCATGTCAGTTTATTGTCGATGTGTACTCCTAGGAATTTTGTTACTGTAGTCGATTCTACGTTTTGGTCATTAAATTTAATTATAATATTTTCTGGCTCTAGCCGCTGGTAGAAATGCATGACTTGTGTTTTATTTATGTTTATCACTAGATTATTTTTATTAAGCCAATCTATTATAGTTTTAAGGGTGTTATTTATATCTTTTTTGTATTCCGTTTTATCTATGCATTCAATTAAAGCTGTGCTGTCGTCCGCAAATAATGTCATTGGATGATGAATTTGCCGCGGTAGATCGTTAATGTAAAGCAGAAATAATAATGGCCCAAGTACACTACCTTGCGGAACCCCGAATTTAGGAATTCTACTAGAGGATAGATATTTTAATTCACGTTTAGTTTAAGTACATACTCTCGATATTTCTGTGTACTGTTTTCGATCAGTGAGGTAAGACTTTATTATATTTAGTACGTTGCCTCTTATACCATAGCCTTCAAGTTTATTTAGCAGGGTGTCATGTTTCACATAATCGAAAGCTTTTGTCATGTCTGTGAAAATTGCACATACAGGGTTTTTCTTATCCACATTATTCATGATCACTTTTAAAAGATCAAATATTGCCATGTTAATATTATGATTTTTTCGAAAGCCCTTTTGCTCTTCGCATAATATATTATTTTTAACTACAAATGTGTAAATAGATTCGTATATAATCTTTTCGAATATCTTAGAAAATACTGAGATTAAAGCTATTGGTCTGTAGTTTGACATGTCTTCCTTATTGTTTTTTTTATATAATGGTTTTATGACAACAGTTTTCAATTGATCTGGAAATATGCCTGAGCTTATGCATGCATTTATTATATGGCTCAACGGTTTGGCTATGATGTCCGAAACAAATTTTACTGCCACAGTAGAAACTTCGTCATAGCCAAAACTTTTTTTATTTTTTAAATGTTTTATTACACGTAGAATATCTTGAGGTACCACTGGAGGCATGAATAAAGAATTCCTGATATTACTATTGCTACTTGTCATGCCCAGAGGTTTCTTAGTTACATTCTCTACCTGATCAACGAAGAAATCGTTAAATGACTCGGCAATTTGCTTAGGGTCTTTTATTAATTTATTATTTTTATTTATTTGCAAAATAGGTTCTTTTAACCGATTGTTATCATTAATTATCTGCCATGATACCTTTGATTTATTTTGAGAACAATTAATAAGATAATTATTCTGAGCTTTTTGAGTGAGGTTTATTATTTTTTTTAGTCTCCGTGAATAATTTTTAAATGTTGTTTTATTTTCACTTGAAGGTGCTTTTCTATACTTCCAAAGTAGGTTTCTTTTTTTCCTGCTAGAAATCCTTATTCCACGCGAAATCCATTTTACTTTTTTATCAGGTTTTACATTAATTATTTGTTTTGGAAAGCATAAATCATAAAATAAACGAAATAGATCTATGAACGTATTGTAAGCCTCATTAGGGTTGTCTGTTTCGAATACTTCTGAGAAAGACAGACATTGAAGGTGATTTCTAAATAATGTTAAATTTTCTTTGGATAAGTTACGTTTATGAATGTGCCAAGAATTAAGTATGCATGTTTTGTTCACCTGTATTTTTAAAATCTGAGCAGTGTGGTCGGATAATGCAAAATCAATTACTTCACTCACACATTTTTGTCTGGAATTATGAGCAAAGTTATCTATACAAGTGCCGCTTTTAGGTCTAGTCGGTTGCTTGAGTTCTAATTTAAGATTATAGGTAAGTAATAAATTTTCAAAGTCTAATGTTAAGTTAGTTCTTTTTAGTGTGTTAATGTTAAAGTCCCCGCACAAAACAATTTTTTTACTGGACTTACTACACAATTGCTTCAGTAAGATGTTTAAATTATCCATAAAAGAATTTACCATATTTTCAGATGAAAAAACATTTAAATCAAGTCAAAAGGGTAGGCTTCATTTATGGCGCAAGGATAACACTCGCTGGTGTGATAAAAACGTAATCCCTAATACAGAGTCAGGTCGAATTACAATTAATATGTGGGGATGGATGAGTGCAGCAGGGCCAGGAGAACTGGCTTTTATTCCTCCACGCGCCAACAGTTCTACTTTAGTAGAAGTATTAGACGAGGTCATGCTACCTACTGTGCGCAACAATTACCCAGCTGATGAACAATTCACATTTGTCCAGGACAATTATTGTCCTATTCACCGGGCGAGCACTGTGCGTGAGTGGTTTCACAATCACCAGGAGATAATAGTTGTTCCATGGCCAGCGCGATCACCCGACCTCAACCCCATAGAAAATCTATGGGGTTTGATGGTGCAAAGGTGGGAGTCACGGGATGAGAGGTCTACACAGCAACTAAAAACCCATTGTATGGAGGTGTGGGAAAATTTAAGAGGAACCGCAATATGTGGTAATATTGTAGGATCCATGCGCAAACGGCTGCTTGACTGCATAGAAAATAATGGGGGTTATACAAAATATTAATACCTATACCCCATTCACAATAAGATTAGACATGAAATTTAAAACAAACCTTTTTTACAGTCCGTTCAACCGATTTTGACTTCTATTGCGTTCGTGGCATGACAAATGGCAGCTGCAGTAAACAGTCGGTATTAAAATCACGTTTTTGCTTTTATGACATTAAAAGCAAAAACGTGATTTTAATACCGACTAATAATATGTCCTTACGCCTACGGAATAGAAGTCAAAATCGGTTGAACGGACTGTAAAATGTTTTGTTTAAATGTCTTATCTTATTGTAAATGGATAATAGATGTTTTAGTTGTAATCATTAGACGGTGTAACTAAATATTTAGTAATATTAACATAACCGTAATTATTTAATGATAAATTGAGGTTTAGTTTCAATCTTCTTTTCGTCAAGAAAATGAACACTTAAGCTATAACCTCAATAAGTCCTATTAAATACGATTTGTTAACTATTCATTACACGAACGTGAGGTCTCAAACTTACTCGTAGTAAAATAAAAGTAGTAATACTGAGTAATTTAATTGTATTGTGACAACGATTCTGCATTTGTTATATTTACGTGGGTAGATTTGCGTAGATTTGCGAGTTGGTTTGTTACATTACGTACACACAAAAGTAATTAAAAGACAATATTATTTATTATTAAGATATAATATATTAAGCCTCATTGTCATAGTTCACGGAACTTTACCTCAATAAATTGTTATTTATGGGAAAATACAACAAAAAATCTTATAAACGGTTACAAAAGAACTTTTATCTAGGTAGGAATGTGACGTCACAATTCTCCTAAAAATTGTTAATTTTATAAATAAATAAAATGAATAAACGTTTTTGTTATCATTCAGCACGCCTTTTTTTCCACCTACCAACAGCTACAAGATAAATAAGAAATCACGTAAATAGTTAAATAATGATACTTACAACAATAAATATTTAACTTTATATTAAAAAAAAAAAAGCATGAATACATTATAAATAAACTTAAATACTTAACAAGTTTTTGCTTAAAATATTATTATGGTTTCAAAGAAACAAAATACAGTATCTATGATTTGATCTCAGACCTCATTGATCGTGAATCCATTGCTTAGCCCTAACAGCTACTTGCACATGATAGCGTTACGCGAATTTTAGCAATGCAATGGTAAGAATAGATCGCCACTATGACGCGGATTCCAAATGCAACAGAAATATAATGTTGTTTCGTGTAGTGCGACGACAGTTCATTAGTGTGTGTTATCTGTGGAATGTTGAGACATAACTCATACATGCACTCGCACACGCGCTGGCCGTATCGTGCTCGAGTTCACAGCAATGTAATCCTTAGCATGTCTATGGACTTTTGAGCGTTTACTGTACCTTACCCGTACAGTCCTGAATTGTACTTTGTAGTTTGAATAGAGGCTTAATAATTTGCAAATATTTTTGTCCTTTATTACTTTTTATTGGTTTACCCGGCTCATAGTCTCGTCGATGTGCGTTTGTATCAAGTAGCATCGACTTATAATGTTTCATATCACTCTCTGTAACAGAGCTTAAATCTATGTTCTTTTTCAACAGCAACTGTTTCAAACCAGGTGTATTTCGGTATTTGCGTCCAGCTACGATGATATACTCATCGCTGAACGATTATACGAGCAGAACCTAACATCAATTTCCCGCTCTCTACTCTGACACCAAACGGAATATCGGTCAGTGCTTCTGAGGATACTGACCAGGATGACGTATCACAACCTTGGTTGTTTTCAACTAACGATTTATATGAAGAGTCACTTTCGATATCAGATTCATATTCGTCTGCAATGTCGTTGTTATCATTGCTTCCTATACTAATAGGGACTTCTTTTTGCAAAGTTTTATCAATAAAAGGAACTTCGGTTTCTTCATTTTCTGTATTACGCAGGAGAGAAGTCTGCTTAGTGACATTAGCAATTAGGTTGAGTGGATCTGTTACCGGCTTGAAAACTGATTCCAGTACTTGCTGATTGTTAATCTCAACATCTCTCATCTTTCGCACTTTCTTCTTAACAGCTTCTGCAGCATCAACTATTTGTCTTTTCAGTGATTTTTTCCATAATAACAACCCAAAAAAAACAGTTCGTGATTGATTAAGCGTTGTATGAAGAATAATAATATCGCGAGGGTAACAGTCTTAAATATTAATATTTTTCTTAATCAAAGACAACAAAAGTGTCAAATTTATTTCTGTAACATCCTTTATTTTTGGAGCAATCCTTATTAATTACTACGTAATTGAAGGGTTCAGTCCATATTTTCGAGCACATTTCACGAAATTCAATCCATGTCATGTCAGTGTTGACATGCTCTTCATAAATATGTCGTAAATTAATTTCATCTTGTTCAAAAAGTATGATTAAGTTCGCATTGTCTCTTACTAACTGCTTAGGGATTTTACTATATGTTTGGTTTAGATAAAAACAATCAACGCATTTGTGTCTTCCCATTGCAAAATAATCACGCATGTTACTTTGATTTTCACAAGCAACATCATCACAGATATCACGGAGTTGGGTTTTGCGTCCTGAACGCTTAGTACTTCCTCATTTCCATGATATTTCTGGAAGGAAATACCGGGTACCCGTTGCAAAACTCTTTCTAAAAAAATGTACTTGGGTTGGTGCGGAGTTAATAAACATAAACATTTTCAAATCTTAATCCATTTTCGTGTATAAGAAGACCAATTAATAAATTGGTTTTTCCACAATTAGACGGACCGCAAATGATACATCGTACTGAGTTAGGTAATAATTCTCCATGACGTAAACTAGTCTTACTAAAATCATCGCAGACTGTATTAACTGACACTAACACAGAATGTAGTGATTGCGGTTGTTTAACAAGTTTCATGATTACTGTCGGAAATGAACCAATTGAAAATGAGTGAATGTATATAGTACGTTAACATTTATAAACTTACCGCAACCTCTTTCGCGTCGATTGAGCATTCTGTACCACGCTTCAGAGCGATAGCGAACTCGTCTGATCATTGGTCGAGTACAGTAAGACACTAGAGAGTCGAGTCGATCGTTCATTATTGCGCATTCTATCTGTCCGTAGCGAAGGCGCACTCGCCTAGCTACTGGAGGACAGTACAGTAACTATAGAGTCGAGTCGAACGTACACACGCACACTAAAAACGTAACACCTTTCAACAGGTAGGTTTTGAGCGATAGATGGAATTCAGGATGTCTAATTTATCCGAATCCATATACTATTGGGCATTCTGTCCCACCTGTCGCGCAGTCGAACTAGTTCGACTGCGCGACAGGTGGGACAGAATGCCCAATAGTATACTACTCACAAGTTTTGCACGCGCTCAAGCTTGTTTAATAGCTCCTCAGTAGCATCCAGATAGCAGGCGTCGGCATAATCTATAATCGGCTGGATAAGTGTTTGTGCCAAGGAAATTTTAGTCGTCAAGGGCAGGAGACTTTGAAGGCTTTTCAACGAATGAAAAGAGAAATGTACCTTTCAAATAACCTCATTGACCTACGCACGCCACGAAAGATTGGAGACAATTATTACACCCAGGTTTTTGGCGGTTTCGGTATAGTCAATGCGAACGGTTGATGCAATTAAAAAATTAAAAACATCAACCGCATTGCGAACGAATCTCCTGCCTATGATCAAGGCCTGTGATTTAGTTGGGTTAATTTGCAAACCAAATGACTTAGCCCAAGCGCTAATGCAGGCCAGGTTACGATTCATAGCAGCAATTGCAGAACCCGCTTCAGCTACAGTAAAGTGTCGGTAAAGCTGCGAGTCATCTGCGTAGAGATGAAAACTAGAGGAGATTACTCTGGTAACAAAGTTGATGAAAATTGAAAAAAGAAGAGGAGAGAGAACGCTACCCTGAGGAACACCCTCAGTGAGGCTACACCAATCAGAGAAGGACTCCTCCTGGCGAACACACTGAGAGCGCCCCCGACGATAAGAACAGAACCAAGCTAAAGCGGAAGAACAGAAATTGATAGATTTGAGGATATCAAGTAGAATATCGAAATCCACTGAGTTGAAGCCGCTACTAAAGTCAAGCAACACAAAAACAGTAAAGGACTTATTCTCCATTGCCCAGCGGATGTCGTCAGTTACTTTCAAAAGCGCGGATACAGTACCGTGACCCGCGCGAAAACCGGATTGAAAAGGCGAAATTATTGAGTTTGACGCCAAGAAAAATGATAATTGCCTATGAACTATGTGCTCAAAAACTTTGGAGAGAAATGGGAGAATAGAAATAGGTCTAAAGTGGGTTAATAAAGTAGGATTGTTAGTTTTAGGCAAAGGTATTATGTGAGCCTGTTTCCAAACTGACGGAAATGAGCAAGAGAAAAATGAGTGGTTGAAGATGTGAGTGAGGACAGGAAGTAACGAGGGAAGGATAAGAGTTATCATTCTAGAACACAACTTGTCATTACTGACTGCTGAAGAAGTAATCGCCAGTAAAGATTTCTTAACGTCATCCTCAGAAACATCGCTAAGCTTAAAGTGAGAACATTGTGGTAATGGCAAACGGGCAAGACTCTCTAGAGTTGCAGCTTTGACAGACGGGTCAAGAGAAAAAGGAAGAAGAGAGAAATGCTTGTTGAGATCATTGAGGTTCACATCCTTACACTGGTTGGTAGGAGATTTGCCTATACCTACAGATTTGAGAAATTTCCATACATCGGAAGAACTGCGGTTATTGAGTTGATCGTGGAAATAGCGTCTGTTAGCATCTTGACACAGATGACTGCAGCGATTACGTAAGGTATTGTAGTAAGACAGATTCAGCTCTGAAGGTCTGCGCAAGGAAGGAAGGTCTGCGAAGGTCTGTCTTATACCCATCAAGCGTGTAACGTGACGTTGTCAGTGTGACAGCGATTTAGAAATGTCTAGATATCTATATAGTCAAATATGACGCATTTTGTAACCTCCCATATTATGGAGGGCGTCCCAGATGTTGAAATTTATAAAACCTTCATAATATGGAGGTTATACGAGATATCCATACAGTCAAATATGACGCATTGTGAAACCTCCAGATTCTGGCGGCGACACAGACAAGGACATTTTAAAACGACCCGTATCTGGTGGTTACACAGATGGGCGGCATGGTGTCCGGTGGCAGATTTATGTCTTTAAAAGCAAATTTCTCGAAAAGTTATAAACGGTGCGGGGGGAGGGTGGTGCTATTCGACGTTCCGAGAGTGCGGATTGTCAGTCTTAATGCCGCAGTGGTCGGGACAACACCGTGCGTACGCCATTGAGGCGTTTTTTAAGAGTGGTGATTCTTACGTGACAGCGCGTCGACAATTTTGTTTACATTACAATATTCGGCGTTTGAGTGACGCACCTAGTGTTAATTTGATACGGTCATGGGTGGAAAGGTTCCGCACAACATCTTCGGCTTTAAATACGCCTCAGCCAGGGCCCAGCAGAACATCAAGGTCTGCTGAAAATATTGAAGAAGTTGTAAGAAGTTTGCGTCAAAATCCACGACTCTCGCTGAGAAAAAGAGCGGCCACTATAGGACTCCCAAAAAGTATTGTTCACGAAAGTTTGAAAAAAGACTTGAAGTTCCATCCTTTTAAGATTCAATTAGTCCAAGAACTGAAAGAAAATGACTTAAATTTACGAAAAAGCTTCTGTGAACAGATGTTGGAGAGATTTCGCACCGTCAACTGCATTTTTTGGAGCGATGAGGCCCACTTTCATTTAAATGGACACGTAAATAAACAAAACTGTCGCTACTGGGCACCACGAACACGTAATCCTCATCTGAAACACCAACGTCTATTACATTGCCCAAAAGTTACAGTTTGGTGTGCATTATCCACGAACGGAATTATTGGGCCCTATTTTTTTGAAAATCCTAGGGGACAAGCCATAAACGTCAACGGTGAAAACTATAGACTCATGATCACCGAGTATTTTTTACCAAATTTGCGAGCACATCATTCCTACTCGACGCATACGTGGTTTCAACAAGATGGGGCGACTCCACGTACCGCCAGAACGTCTATGGATTTGCTCGACCAAAATTTTCCACAAAAATTGATCAGTCGCTTTGGAGACATCCCGTGGCCACCAAGGTCACCAGATTTAACGCCTATGGATTTTTTTTTATGGGGGTATCTTAAAAGTAAAGTATACGTCAATAACCCTCAGACTATCATGCAGTTGAAGGAAAATATTCACAATGAAATACAGCAAATTGAGACGAGCCTGCTACAGCGCGTGGGACGTAATACGGTGGACCGTTTCCAACAGTGTGTGCGACTGAACGGACAGCATTTGGACGAAATTATTTAAAAAAAAAAAAATCCGCATGATTTTTGTGTACTTTAAACTTTTTAATAAACCTATAAGTTCGTAAGTTTTTGTTTCATTCGCTTTTAAAATCGTAAATCCGCCACCGGACACCCTGTATCTGCTCTTAGCTTTATCCCTGCGAGCCATAAGCTCTTTAATTTGCAGCGTTATCCATGGTGCAGGTTTGTGTCGAATTTTGACACGTCGGATAGGGGCATGCTGATCGTATAAGTCGAGAACGGTTGCGTTAAAATACTTCACCTTATCATCGATGTCTTCAATCTCAACCAAAGGGGTCCAGTCGAGATCGCCGGCATCACGCTGCAAAACCTCCAAGTCTATACCCTTGTAGTTTCCGAGATACAAAAATTCGGACTTACGCTTGGGAACACGTATACGATGGGAAAGATAGATAAGATTGTGGTAAGAAAAGGTAGCCGTGAGTTGACCATGGTAAGAAACATTATTAGGACAGGAAACAATCATAAGATCTAGAAAAGAGGGTGCGCAATTAGGAAAATAGTGAGTTGCGGAGAGAGGCAAGACTTGAAGATTGAAAGAAGACAAAAGAGAAAGGAGTTTAAGGGAGCGAGAGTCATTTTTAATCAAGCACGTGTTGAAATCACCCATTAAAATGACGTGCTCATACATGGGGCATAAATCACTGAGAGTGGAGTCGAGAGAATGAAAGTAGTCAATAATGTGAAGATTAGGACTGTAGAGCACTACAAGCAAAATTTTCGTGTAAAGAACATTAAGTTCCAGAAACAAGTATTCAGTCGACTCAGAATACCGAGAAGGAGATGAACTAACCACCCTATAGGGTAAATCCGCACGCAGATACATAGCAACACCTCCTCCACCTTTGCCGGTTCTATCATTGCGGATCAAGACGAAGCCGGGGAGCGAGTATTGAGTAGAGAGGAGAGATGGCTTCAAAAAGGATTTCGATATCAGGAGAGCACTGCTAAAGGATGCCAGAAGGTCAGAATAGTGACCAGGAACACTCTGAGCATTAATGTGAGCTATATGCAGATTCTTAGGGTCATTGGAGAAAAGAGAAGAGATTTTATCATGTAAAGTAAGTGGTATGGAAGAGTCACTGTCCGCACTAACAAAGCTAGAAGAAGAAGAGCACGAGAAGAAGCTGTTAAGATCAGCTACATCATCCATGAGTATAACTAAATTATAATATAAATATAAAAATAATAATAAAAGTAACTTAAATACAAAAGTTCAACAATTTTAAAATACTAAAAACACTAATAATTACGGATTTCCTTCGAATAGAAAACCTCCCCCACTCGCTGGGCTGAGCTTTTGGAAAGAAACACAGATAAGTTAAAACAATAATGTAACAGAAACAGAATAAAAATAAAACAAAACGACTACAATATTTTAACTAATGATTCACAATGTCGAACTGTACGTAAAATGGAACGCGACGCAATGACGGATGGGTAGGAGCAGTGACACTGACATCTGTCTACTATATCTGTCACATCATCCAGTCAATACGTCACATTGTCAAAAACATCAAAAGCGTTTACACTTTACATACATACCGGCAGTAATATAAATAAAAAGTAAAATTAATGATTAGCGGTGAGACAAATGAAAATTACTTATTTAACTACCGACCCAAGATGATTGAGAACATGCAAAGCGGCGAAGTTGAGAAGCATTGAAGTAGATGGACAGAAAAAAAAAAAAAAAAACAACGAATGAGTTACTTGCGCAGACGCGTCTTCCTCGTTCTTTTAGTTGGAGTAGCCAAGATTGCGGCTTTAGGAGATCCAGGTTCTTCAGATTGCGCCGAGTCCTCATTGTCGACTGCACAAGACGGAAATTTGGCTATCAGATCGTGGAGTTCGCCTGCCGTTTCGATCTTCCGGCGTGATTTATCTGGGCAAATAACAACAATCTTGCCTTCCATGGACCAGCAATTTGGCAAACCGAAATGCTTACGAGCAGCTGCAAACACTCGATGCCGGACTTGTGTCAAGAACTCTGAGATGGTGATCCCGGTACCCTTGAGAGCTTTCTTGCTATCCCATACAAGTTGCCGGTGCTCCATTTTGAAGAATCGCACCAGTATGGGTCGGGCCTTCTGCTGTGAGAATCCAAGTCTATGTCAAACATGGATAGTATTATTGTCCTTACATACCTCTGACAATTTAATTTGGTTGGATTTGATGTTGCGGACCACATCAAGAGTCTTTTCATTATCCTTCTCTGGAACACCATGGAACAGCAGGACCTTTCTTCGCATGATGGTTTCATGCCTATCTAACCCAGCAGTAAGCAGCTCAATTTGAGTTTTCATCGTAGAGAGTGCCCGACACACAAACTGCTTAAACTCTGAGAACTCACGTGCGATGGATGCAATGTCTGGAGTAGCTGATGCGGTGTCAATTGTAGCCTGCTGCAATTTCAGCTCATATTCCTACATGCGGGATCCAAACAATCGCTCGAGGTCCTCCAAACTGGCAGCAAGTTTAGTGTCCATGTTCAGTGTGCAGTAGAGTTGCCCAACTATCGATAGTTTCCCTATCGATAGATGACCTCGAAAACTAGTAACAATATCGATAGTGCTATCGATATTATCGATAATATCGATAATATCGATACTATCGATTCTATCGATTTCACAAATAAACAAATACTATTGATTAGAAGTCGATATCGATAGGATCGATACTATTACATAATAATACTATCGATAGTATCGACAATATCGATATATTTTAAGTAATACTATCGATATTATCGATAGTATCGTTGTATTAAATAATAAAAACTATCAATAATATTGATAGTTTGTAAAACTATCGATAGTATTACACCATCGATAGTTTAATAACCGCCGATAGTATCGCTTCCGAATTATAGCTTTTGTAGCAAGTAGTGTTAAATTATTCTCACTCACTGTACGTAGTGTGCATTACGTTGTGTCATCGTTACTAGCAAGCTGATTGTAATGATGGGTAAGTTAAATATATTTTAAATTAATATCGTTATGATTTTATCAATTACCTAATGGTGCTCCTAAACGGGCTGTAAAAGTCCAGTAATTATGCTGCTGCAATACTTTGCCATGGTAGTACAGAAGACTATCAATTGAAAGTTTTGCAATTGATATAAATTGACGGCAATATTTGACCACTTTCATTATTGTTCTAGCTAAGAAGAGATCTCTGGTCATACTTGATACTGAATGTGAAACACAATCCCAATTATCTTATGATATGGGACCACACGGTCAACGCTGGGAGTATGATCAAAAAGATTACTTTAAAGACGAAGATAGTAAAAAATCTAAAGATGATGCACTTAATAAACTAAACGTCGAGGATGCTAGCACCCAAACGCCAGAATATAGAAAAGTTATAGAAGCTAATATAATAAAATCGAATGAGAGTTTTGGTGCATTTGTAGCGCAAGAGCTTTTGAACGTACCATTAATCAAAAGGAGACAGATTATGTCTGAAATTATATGCTTGTTCGAACATCGAAGTCAATAACCATAAAGGAGTATTAAAATATCAGTGAAATGATTAAAGTGATTTATTATTAACATCAAAAACATTGTTTAATATAATTAAAACATGATCAACACACATGTAGCAGTTATTGCTTTGATAAAACCAATAATAAGAAATTACAAATTCAAATAATAAAATAATCAAATAAAGAAAAATAATAATTTTATAATCAGTCTTGTTCCTTTGTTCGTGATAATTTAAAAATACAGTTTCACTTTTTCAAATATCCTTGTCTTATAAAGCCAATTTAACTAAGTTAGACCGTAAAATCAATAAAACGAAATATATACCTATATATTTGTTTAATAACCCAGATTTGATTAATCCAGATATTATGTATAATAACCAGTCATTATGTATAATATCTACTCAAATTAGTCTAAGTGATAAATTATACAGAATAAATCACATTAACTAACTATTATACGGGGTGGAAAACACATCGACGCGAAAACGGTTATCACGTATTCAGTACATCATTCTGAGCCCCCTACACCGAATTTTTTCATCGGTTATTGAACATTTCGCAATGGTAATGCACTGTTGTAGGAAACTGCAGATTTTTTTTTAATAACCAAAATTTAAAAATAGAATTATCTACATTATAATTATTAATATTATTATATAAATTGTGTCTGGGTGTAATTTATCTATAATATGTATATTTAGAATTATTTAAGTATGTTTATCAGTTGTCTAGTACTCATTATTATTAAAAAAAAAATTTAACACATTATTTTGTTTTAATTTTTTTTAAAGGACATTTTATTATTAGAATTTTTGTGACTTTTTTGTTTTAAATTTATTTTTTGTATTGTTTTTATTATTTTATTCTAAGGATATTATATCATCATTACTTATATGTTTCAATTAATATTATTACTATTACCTTTGTGACCTTTGCTTGTATTCTAGTTTGTGTTCTATTGATTTTAATCAAACTTAAATTACTGTATTAATTTTCTACACAATGTATATTGTTCTGAAATAAATTACTTATGACTTATGACTCATAACACAAGCTCTGCTTAGTATGGGACTAGATGGCGTTGTGTGAAAGTTGTGGATTATTATATTATATTATTATAACACTATTTCTCTAAAAAAATAATTTTATAATGAACTTACATTATAACATTATTAGTACCACCACCACGCCAGGATAGTGGTTTTGCGCATGCGCGGTAATGTGCCAGATAAACAGACAGACGGACAGACAGAAGAACAGACACACAGGTGATCCTATAAGGGTTCCGTTTTTCATGAAGACGTACGGAACCCTAAAAACTATACCTACCATGTAGAACTGAGTCATTCATTCCATAATAAGTTGTAATTAATGTTACTCACCGATGATAAGTTATCAGCATCGTGGTGACCGTCAACTTTTACTGCTTGCAATAAAGCTGTACGAAGCTGATTTCTTAATATAAAATGACATGTTATGACGCATATACCCTGGTTGCTTGAAGAAGTCCATGTATCAGTAGTGATAGCAACATTTTTAACATTAGCCAAAAGTTCCATCAGTTCACCTTTCATTCTATTGTACATTCTGGGCAATAGTTTAGCACTCAGTATATTTCTCGATGGCATTTCATAACGAGAATCTAACGCCTTTACGAACTCTTTTAACCCTTGACGCTCTGATAGACGAAGCGGTTCTAAGTCTTTGGCTACCATTTTAACAAATAAACAGTCAAGCATTTTTTTTCTTGAGGAATTGTCAGTGTACCGGGCTGATCTATTTATCTCTTGAGTACTGCGAGTGGGACTGCAATCAACTGTTATTTCGTGAGTATCGTCGTGAGATGAACTTGATGGGGGTATTAATTGTTCAGGATGTTTTCTTTTCAGATGATCCTTTAAATTCGATGTATTATTGCTGTATTTGTACTCTCTATTACAAATTTTACATATCACTTTCCTATCACCTTCCTTTCGGAAATGTAACCACATCAAAGATTTTCTTTTCTCCATTTTAACTTCACCAAACTAACAAACTTTTTAAAAGTGCAATGTGGGTATTAACCCGCTCGCAATTCACTATAGTTTAAAAAGTAGGTATAACGAAAAATTTAAACTTGACAGGGCTAAGTGTTGCCCTGTGTCAATGTTTGATTATATTCTGAGATTATTATGCTCTTTAGGATTAAAAAGTTTTCTTTTTTAATAAGAAATATACTAGCTATGTAATTGAATATTGGAAGGCAATACTATCGCGGTTTATTAAATTATCGATAGTATTGCTTTAGGAGCAATACTGGCCTTCGATAGTATCGATACTATCGATACTATTTTTGTATATCAATACTATTGCCCATATCACACTATTGATAGAATCGATACTATCGATAGGCTATCGATACTATTGATATGACGTCAACTATCGATAGACTATCGATAGTTTAGCAATAGTCGACTATTGATATGCAACACTAGTGTGCAGTGAAAGTGAACCAGGTACAGACTTGATAACAATAGAAAGCGGGTGTGGGGGGGGCTTATATAAATGAACTGATTTATTTCATAAACTAGCTGCTGCCCGCGGCTTCGCCCGCGTGAGTGTCGGAAATTACCCCATACATCCCCATGGGTTTTAAGTATAAATATTGAGTTTCGAGTTAATCGGACAGCGCGTTAAAATTCTTCCATACAAACACTGTCACCCCCCAACCCCCCTTTGGGGGGTAATTTAGAAAAACAAAAAACAAAAAACTACAAACTTTATAATTTATTTAGATAACTATTCGTGCGAAGTTTCATGTTTATTACCTCAAGGAATAAGATTTTTCATATAAACTTTCATCCCTTATTTTACCCCCTTAGGGGTTGAATTTCGAAAAATCCTGATACATGTTATTCTTAATTTTTGGATTTAAGTATAAATATTGAGTTTCGAGTTAATCGGACAGCGCGTTAAAATTCTTCCATACAAACTTTGACACCCCCCAACCGTAGGATAGGATACTTTTCCGGGATAAAAAGTACCCAGTGTGGTGCCCAGGATATTAAAGAATAATTATACCAAGTTTCATCGTAATCGAACCGGTAGTTTTTGCGTGATGCCTGAACAAACAGACAGACAGACAAAAAAAAAATTAATCTAATTTTTGGGTTCGGTGTCGGTCTAGTAACACCCCCTGCCATTTATTTTTTTGATATTTTCAATGTACAGAATTTTCACTTCTACAGATTTATTATAAGTATAGATAAATGATTATAACTATTTTTAAAAATTAATTTTATCAAGAGTACACAAAAATATTTGTTAGTGCTATGTCTTCCCACAAAGGAAAAAAAAAGCTTTATTGTAGTCAATCATTTAGTAGTTGTAGTAGATTTTTATTGTAGTCAATCATTTTTTTTTTCTAAGATGCAGATATACCTGCACTTCTTCAGCACCACGTAAATTGAACGTATGCAGCTTATGTTGTTTTGATTGATTGGAAAATATATTGCGTTCTTCGGGATTTCTATGATCCTGTATCCAGGTGGCGCATTAAGTGCAAATTCGTGAATAATATGACTTGGTTCACCGTTTAAATATGAACCGCTTACAATATCACATTCAATCCTGACTACGGTCGTAGGTAGAATGTTGACTGGAGACTGTGACACATGCCATTTATTTGCTTTCAAGATTTGTTTGTTAAATCCTAATAGTCTTCTAAATGAGTCTTCTTTGATAAAATTAATCTTTTGTACAGAATATTGTAGTTTTTAAAGTATTATTATTACACCGTAGTTTGATCGCTGCATCTTTTATTTCGGATTTTAAATAATCGCCGATATCTTGCAATTCATAAGTGCCTTCCGGTATTTCAATAACTTCATAAAAGCGATAATAGAACTTATTATTACTTTTATCAATGTTTGGAATAGAATTAAATGTTGAAAAGTGCAATAAAGCACACTCATACTCTCCGTCTAGTTGCAACGTATTAGGATAGTATGTAGTTAACACTGACGAGTCTCCAGTTATCGACAAAGTGAGCGACGTCTTGCAAATGATTGAAATGAAAGAAAAGCATATATTTTATAATACATTTTTATTCCAAAAAGTCCACAATAGTATATTATGCAATTGGTGAATAAAGGACGGATTTAAAGCGAGGGCCATAGATGAATCACGACCAAGTGAAGGATTCTAACGACTGAATCACGACCGGAGGGAGTGATTCATGATGATTGAATCACGAGCATAGCGAGTGATTCAAGTGTTAGAATCCTGAGCGACGCGAGTGATTCGTGGCCCTCGATATAAATCCGTTTTATTCAAGAGTTGCATACTATGCTTTATACCATGACTACGAGAAAAAGAAAGATTTAAGCGAAAATAGGCATATTATATAAAGTTTTTTTTTTTTTTTAACTTTACCCCACACTAGGAATTTCTCCTGTATCGTGCATCGACATACACAAACAGCCAGACCCGGAACAACTACATGTAGGTCATACAAATATTTGTTCCGTGCGGGAATCGAACCCGCGACACGCAGCGCAGTAGTCAATCGCTTAACCACTACTCCAACCGTGCCGTCGAAATTAATTTAAATGCACATTAATTTGTTCGCAAGGAGGTTGTATAGCATTGAGATGGGGGTCACCAGGACAACAAAACAGTGATTAAAAGTGCTTTTTATTCACTGTTTTGCGTGAATAAAATAAGCTTTTTAGAGGGGGAATGGTATAAATAATTTAAACGAATGCGTTAAATTTTTGATATCTTGTGTAGTTATAATACACATTACAATTTTTAAAATATTGCATCAATTCCATCGGAGGTTTTAAATTTCCATAGCTATCAAAGTATTCACATTGATTACATACTTTAACATAAGCTACCCAATGCGTTCCATCGTTCTTAGAATCGTCTAAGTTCACGATACCACATTCAATGCGTTTCGGCTTCCGAGGTAGTCGATCCTTCATGTAGACCCCACGAAAATATGGAATGTCTCTTGAATACTTTTGGATGTCTACATTAGTTAGAGGGCGATTGGGTAGCATATTTTTCAGTTTTTTGAAGATGTTATGAACAATCCTTTACCACTTTTATACGGTTTAATGTATAAACCCTTGCCCAACATCAAAGCCTCCACAGCTTTATTATGTCTTTCCGTCTCTTGCAAATTTTGTTTGCTTGCTTTGTAATCATTAACTGTTTTTGCAATGCCAGCTGCACCACCAGCTAAAGTTCCTAAAGCCGATAAACCAGCGAACATTGGAATTAAAGGTAGAATTCCTCCAGTTTTTGGTAAGGGTAATTACTCGGGGTAATCGAATTCGATGATGAATGTTTGGAAAAAACTTTTTTGCTGTTAAGTAAGCTGCTTTTATTAAAGTCTTATTATCTTTGCATTTGAGTTTCTTAATATTATATTTTATCTTTGAAACTAAGCTTTTAAAAGTTTTAATCCCGGATCCAGACTTTAATTTCGCTTTCATAACTTTGTTCACTAGCCAAGAGCTTAGTTTTTCACCTTCCCTGCATCTTTTGATTTAAGTCTTTGTTTAGCCATGTTAAGTAGTTGTAAATCGGCTTTGTGACGATTTGATAAGTCTGTATGGTTTGTATACGCAATGTGTGTGTTGCATGCAAGCTTCGTCTAGCTTATTTACACCTCGGTCACCTCGCGCTAAGCGTTTGTTAAGTTTGGTTCCTGGTCCGCAATAATTGTATCCTGGCAAATGAATTTCGAATGGTAGATTATTAATTATGCTGTTAACTAGTCCACCCCCTTGCATCACTCTAATTATAATGATATGATTTCCAATTAAAAATGGTTATATAATCCATTATTGCAGCTTTTTCATTCCAACTGTTTTCTGCACTGTTTAGAACTAACCATTTGACATACAACGTATTTCCTTTCTTTTTCAAAACCTTTTCTATCAAATAAACATCGGGATGGTTAGATCTTTGCAGTTCTTGCTCGTAAAAGGTTCCCAATATGGCTTGCTTTCGGTGATCTTCTATATGGTATGTCACTGGTATGGTATGATTAATCTTTTTTATAGTAAATATTTCAGTTGACCAATTAGGTGTATAACCTTTCTCAAAATTGTGTTTGTATTTAAGTATACGAACACAGTCACCAACTTTGAATTTAGGCTTCCACTGAACTAAATCGTTTTTGTTTATTTTTTCAATATTTTCTTTGATTACTTGTTCATTACATTTATTCACATCAACCGGCTTACATTGAATAGTGCGATGTTTTTTGTTGTTATATCTCTTCAATGTATCTTCCAATGCTATACCTAACCACTTATAGTTTCCATTGAGACTAAAATATTTATATAATTTATTGTTTACACTTCTAATGAGTCTCTCTACAATTGATGCTTTTTTAGTAGAAAACGTTGAGTAATGATTAATGTTGTACTTTTTTATAAGCGTTTGAAAAGTGATGTAATAAAATTCTGTTCCCATATCAGTTTGTAAGTTAACAGGATTATTACGGCTACTAATCAGTATATGTTCGAATGCACGAGTAACATCAAATTAATTTTTCGATTTCAACGGTTCTGCCCAGGCATACTTTGAGAAACAGTCAATCACCACTAATATGAAATTGTAACCTTTATTATACTTTTTCAGGTTTTGCATGTCTATCTAGTCTGCTTGCCATAAGTCGTGGATTCCTTTCAGAATAACAGAACGTCGAAGGAAATTTCTTCGTGCCGCTTTGTGTATTTCATTTAAAATTTGCTGTTTTACCATTACGGAGCTTTTTGAAGTACTTTATCAACCTCTGGCCCAGGGCCGCCGTAAGCGGGCGTGCAAAGCGTGCAACGCACAAGGGGGGCACAACCAGGGGGCGGCAAATCGTGCGACTCATCACGTAATTCAAGTCATTGTCATAATACCCAGCCCACCATAAGTATAATATCAATGTCATAGCATAGAAAAAAATCCGACCGAATGACGATAACACCGCCATCTATTGGCACCCGTTAAAATTAAGATGCAACAATAGCAAACGTCGTCCGTCCGTCACTCTATGAAAAACAGGACTGGCGATGTTAGGGGAATCCCCTTTGAGCTTCCTTCTCAATTGGCAGGTTAAGTACCTTAGCTTATACGCATTACGCATTCGAACAGGGAAGATATAGTAACGATGGCACTTAATTTGCAATTATTTTGTTAATAACTAGTTCTTTTGAGGTGTGTTTCGGCTTAATTATTGATATTTAAACTTGTCTAGTGTGATTATAATTCTTTCATCCGTCAGTATAAAACAGAAGTGCAAAGGAATCGTAATTATGGTAAGTACTAACCTACGTTTGTATAGAGACTTAAGACTTATCACAATAATTACTGTTCAAGGAACAATTAATAAGGGTTTTTTATTTCTTGAATAATATACCTACGTTTTATTATACAAAATGACAGTGGGCAAAAATGTATGGGCAGCACACCCACGTCCGCCACAGCTAAACCCACTGTAGTTTTGAAGACATTACTTCTCCCTTTACTCAGGCCAAAGCGCATCAAAATCTGTCCCGGGAGTATTGAGTTCCAGCAATGTTAGGTTAGGTTAGGTTGGGTCACCGATACATCCGTTTCGACGTCTCCGCCCAGACCGCTGGCGGCCGCGGTCCACCGGCCCCGCGAACGGACGGTCCGCGCTGGGCGCGTAAGCGCATCGACAGGGAGCTTCTCGAGGAGGCCGCTATTGTCCAGGCCTGGAGCCGGGAGTCGGCAACGAACGGACCCGTTGACGTCGAACGAGAGGCGCTGTGGTTCCGCGGGGCGATGACGCAAATTTGCGACGCGTCCATGCCCCGGGTCCACGCACAGTCTGCAAGGCGCCAGGTGTACTGGTGGACCGCCGAGATTGCGCAATTGCGCGTCGCGTGCGTGGCGGTTAGACGCCAGTACACCCGATACCGGAGGAGACGTCGTCGGGTCCCTGACGAAGAAGCCGCGCTGTATGAGGTGTACCGCGCGGCTAAGGAGGCTCTGTGGCTGGCCATCGGCGAGTCGAGGACGCGAGCCAGGGAGGAGATGTTGGAGACTCTAGACGGGGATCCGTGGGGGCGCCCTTATCGCGCGGTCCGAGGGAAACTTCGACCCGCTGCACCCCCACTTACGGAGAGTCTCCAACCCGAGCTGCTGGAGGAGGTGGTCGCAGCCCTCTTCCCGGCGAGAGCGGAGCATACTCCGCCGCCGATGGCTTTGCCCACAGCCGCAGAGTCTCCGGAGGAGAACGCCATCAACGTCCCAGAGGTGACACAGGCAGAGATGAGGGCAGCCGTGATGCGGCTCCGGGCCAAGAACGTGGCTCCGGGGCCCGACGGGATCCACGGCTGCGCGTTAGCCCTCGCTCTGAAGGAGCTTGAGCCCCAACTGAGGGGACTCTACACAGCGTGCCTTGAGCAGGGCCAGTTTCCCACTCTGTGGAAATCAGGTCGTCTGGTCCTGCTCAGGAAGGAAGGGCGCCCTGCAGACTCACCGTCCGCGTACCGGCCCATAGTGCTGCTAGACGAGGTGGGCAAGCTGTTTGAGCGGATAATCGCAGCCCGCCTCGTCGGCCACTTGTGCAGAGAGGGGCCGGACCTGGACGACAGCCAGTTCGGGTTTCGGCATGGGCGCTCCACGATCCACGCTGTGTCGCGGGTTAGAGTCCTGGCGGAGGAAGCGGTGTCCCGGGGCGGGGTGATGTTGGCGGTGTCCTTGGACATCTCCAACGCCTTCAACACCCTGCCCTGGAGTTGTATTCGGGAGGCACTACGGTATCATGGCGTGCCTCCCTACCTCTGCCACATCGTTGGGGCTTATCTGTCAGAGAGGTGTGTCACCTACATGGGACGTGATGGCGGGAACCAGCGCCGCATGTCGTGCGGTGTTCCACAGGGCTCGGTTGTTGGCCCGCTCCTGTGGAACATCGGGTACGACTGGGTGCTGAGGGGCGAACTCCAACCGGGCGTCGACCTGACGTGCTACGCGGACGACACGCTGGTCACTGCCCGGGGGAGCTCGCACAGGGAGGCAGCGTTGCTGGCGACGGCTGCGGTCTCACAGGTGGTGGGCCGCATACGTCGCCTGGGCCTGGAGGTGGCCCTCAGCAAGTCGGAGGCCATGGTGTTTCATGGCCCCCGGCGGGCGCCGCCGCCCGGTTCACACATCGTGGTCGGGGGGGCTCGGATCGCTGTCGAGTCTACCATGAAGTACCTAGGATTGGTGCTCGACAGCCGGTGGAACTTCGAGCCCCACTTCCGGCGGCTGGCGCCCAAGTTGCTGGGCGCTGCTGGGGCGCTGTCAACGCTGCTTCCTAATTTGGGGGGCCCGAGCGCCGCTTGTAGGCGGCTCTACGTGGGGATCGTGCGGTCGATGGCCCTTTACGGGGCCCCGATCTGGGCGGCTGACCTGACGGCCGGAAGCATCGCAGTACTGCGCAAGCCGCAGAGAGCGATGGCCGTCAGAGTCATCAGGGGGTATCGCACGATCTCCTACGAGGCGGCTTGTGCACTGGCCGGATCCCCGCCCTGGGACCTCGAGGCGAAAGTACTCGCGTCATCGTACCGGTGGCGCGAGGAAGCGAGGGCGCGGGGCGAGCAACCGATGCAGCGACACATGGAGCTGCACCGGTCTCAGCTCCGCGAGGTCCTGGTGGCGGAGTGGCGGGACAGGCTTTCACGCCCTACCGCCGGCCTCGACATCATCGAGGCGGTCCGGCCGGTGCTCGACCTCTGGCTCGGGAGGAGGCACGGCTCCCTGTCGTTTCGGGTGACGCAGGTGCTCTCGGGGCATGGTTGCTTCGGGAAGTACCTGTGTCGCATAAACAGGGAGCCGGACGCCCGGTGTCACCACTGCGTCGACTGCCGGGGGGACACGGCGTGGCATACGCTGGCAGAGTGTGCCGCTTGGGAGGAGCCGCGCCGTGCCCTCATCTCAGAAGTAGGCAGTGACTTGTCGCTGCCGGCCGTTGTGAATGCGATGGTCGGCGGCGAGGAGTCCTGGGACGCGGTGGTTTCCTGCTGCGAGACAGTCGTTTCGCAGAAGGAGGCTGCGGAAAGGGAGAGGGAGATTACGTCCACTCACCCGGCCCGCAGCAGGCGCACCGGGCGTCGAAGGAGGGCGGATAACGCCCTCTTCCAGCCCCCCTAAATGGGTCCAGGGGCGACGGACTCGGGGACGTCTGTCGCCCCCCACACATCAGGACCCGAGGTGGCGGCGCGTAGTGTTCCACGCGCGCCCCTCTTAGACGGCGCGGGGGGAGTTTAACACCTCACTCCCCCCTGACCCGAGGAAGAGGCCCGCGTTCGCGGGCCGGCACCAATCGGGGGTTGCGGAAGATTTTTAAGTTCCCGCGACCCCCGGCGTCGGTGTGAGATGGGACACCGGGGTGGTTTTTAGTCAGTAAGAGTCTGACAGACCCCTCCGCCCGCCCCAGGGCGGGGGACATCCATGAGGATTTTCCACCCCGGAACAAAAAAAAAAAAAAAAAAAAAAAAAAAGGTTAGGTTGGGTCTCGCCCGGTGCTGTTGCTGGGGGATCTCAACGCCAAGTCTGCGGCGTGGGGATCCCCTCTGACCGATGCTAGGGGCGAGGTGCTGGAGGAGTGGGCGGTCACTACTGGCTTGACCGTCCTTAATCGGGGCTCGGTCCACACGTGCGTGCGGCAGCGGGGCGGGTCTATAGTGGACGTCTCGTTCGCCAGCCCTGCTGTTGCAAGCCGTGTCCGTGACTGGCGTGTCGCCGCGGAGGTGGAGACGTTATCGGATCACCGATACATCCGTTTCGACGTCTCCGCCCAGACCGCTGGCGGCCGCGGTCCACCGGCCCCGCGAACGGACGGTCCGCGCTGGGCGCGTAAGCGCATCGACAGGGAGCTTCTCGAGGAGGCCGCTATTGTCCAGGCCTGGAGCCGGGAGTCGGCAACGAACGGACCCGTTGACGTCGAACGAGAGGCGCTGTGGTTCCGCGGGGCGATGACGCAAATTTGCGACGCGTCCATGCCCCGGGTCCACGCACAGTCTGCAAGGCGCCAGGTGTACTGGTGGACCGCCGAGATTGCGCAATTGCGCGTCGCGTGCGTGGCGGTTAGACGCCAGTACACCCGATACCGGAGGAGACGTCGTCGGGTCCCTGACGAAGAAGCCGCGCTGTAAGTTTTTATTTTTCTTTGAAGAAATGTTGCCTTGTTCTGTATGTGTTATCCAAAAAGATTCACCGATTTCTCTAAGTTGTCTTTTTGCATTGGCTAGCGGTGTAACCGATACGTTTTGCTTTTGTGCGTCATCCAAGTTATAGAAACCAAGATGTTTCATGCCATGATCGCAAATGACAGCTTGATACAGACACACGTTATTTGTACAGCTCAGTTTGCGAGCAGCTAACGAAGTGGAATCGAAGTTCCATACTATCTGGTGCATTTTCATTGAGCCGGGAAAACTTTTTACTTTTTGCGGAAAAAGAAAGTCCTTTTCACTAACGTCATATTCTGAAACAGTTTTCAATTTCACTTAAGGTTATGCTCCATTATATTTAAAAAATCATCCAGATCTTTTATATCTTGCCCCTGCGATACAGCACGATCCGCTGTCCTCTTCATAACAGCACCTACTCCATCCGGAGCACCCTTCCCATGACCAGATTCGCTATAGTTCCACGTAATGGTTTTGATGGAGCTCAGGTATATGTGCAAAGAAGAAATTAAATGAAATATTTTTTTATTCCGATACTGACTGGATGGAGAATCGGAAATAAAATGAATTGTATGAAAGCCTGCCTTTGTATCACCTAGATATTCGAGGATTGGTACAATATGAGCCCATACAGCTGAAATATCATGTCGAAGGCATTCACTCACCGTACAAAAAGATTGTACTTGCTGCATCTTCTCATCGTCCAGAAAATATATTACTGAAGTGTGTAAAGTTAATTGTTTACGGCTACCACCAAAATGATAGGACTGTATTTCTTCGTTACACTTTACTGCATAATTTTCACTATAGTCAACGTGCACAATACACTCACCCTCTTGAAGCTGTTCTTTCATAAATTTAAAAGCCTTTTGTTGAGCAACTATATTACCACAATGCATAAAATACTCATTTAGTGTAGATTCAAATTTTTCAATACATTTCTTTGGTTCTTCTCTTTTTTTAATTTTTTCAGTAGTTCTTATTTTTCGTGCCGTGCCTTGAATTATGTCATGTTTAGTCTCCCACTGCCAGTACGTTATATCAATAGAATTATCAAATTCTTGATAACAGGCTACCTTATTCTTGCACGCTGAACACGTTCGATGGAAGCAATCCACATCATATACGTCGCAACATAGCAAAGAGAGAAGATCTTGGGAGGTCTTTGTTGATATTATCTTCCTCTGGTACAATCCCTGGACGATTAAATCCATGTTAGTGTGCAATTTGCACAAACAAGTGTCTCGTGATCTAAAATCAGGTAGCAGCACCCAAAAAGGTCTTAGTTTGCAGAATGCTGAATAGCTGATAGTATAACTTGAGTTTCTTAGAAACTTTTTATGCAGATTGAGAAGACTGTCACTGAGGTAACGCTTTTTTTTACGTATCTTGTTCCTTGATATAAATTCCTTTTTTCCAGAGCAGAGTCGGCTATTTTCATCGTCTTCATAAAATATTTCGACTTCTTTTTTCAGAAGTTCAGGCAAAGAATTAAAACCATGATTCAGTGTTTTCTTTGATTTTGTAGCAAAACGTGTTAATTTAGGGTCTATTCTATTTTGATTGGAAATGTTTAAAGCTGAGGATACTTTTTTTGTTTTGGCTGACTTCTAATCTTTGCAGTTTTTTCTTATAACGTTCATTTTTTAGCTTCATTTTAATTATTATTTGTTTAAGATTATTTATCTCTTTTTGTGATTTGTAACGAATACGTCTTACGGTAGAAGATACAGGTGAAGAACAGGAAGGAGATTTTGTATTCAGTGTATTTACTCCTAAATCAATCGAAAATTGATTGGTTTGCTGAGAAATGCTGCGCAAAATTCTAGATGGACCTGGTACGGGTGACTCCAGTTCTCTGTTTGGAACCTGGAAACGTAAAGGTGGATCATCCATATTCTCTTGCTCTTCGAAAGCTATCGGTTCAGTATCCAACAAAATGCTGGGTCTTTGAGGTGGGGTGTTTTGTTCAAGCAGAGCCGCTGTTGTTTTTTCTTGTTTCTTTCTAAGGTAATATGCCTTATAATTTTTTCTCCATCTCTTTCTCTGTAATCTTTGTATTCTACGTGTCATCTCATTTATTGATAGTTGTTTTTTTTCTTTTTTTCTACGTATGTAGGTTTTTCGATTTTTTTCTTGTTTGTCTTTCCATAACTCTTCATTGTTTTTTATTCTTTCGTACCTCTTTTTCCCCGCGAGTCTTTTTTTCCTAAGCCTTTCTTCTCTTGTTTGCTTCTTTGGTTTTGCCATTTCGAAAAAATAGATCTGAAAAGAGAAAATGGGATTCAAGCGACAGCTAGTGTCGATATCACTGAGTAGGTGCCAAATTGGGCACAATTACTTTGCTTATTTTTGGTGACATGGGGGGGAGTGTTTCCAAAATCTGATACCATCTGCTCATTAACTAATAATAAACCAGGACAGAGTGAAATAAGTACTAATGTTTACATAAGGTTCGGAGGGGGGGAAGAGCTTTGCTTACTTTCGCTGACGAGGGGGGTTAATAATTACAAAAAAAACTATTTATGTAATACTTTAATGGACCCCTTAACAGGTAGGTTTAATTGGTGATTGAAAAATTAGTTGCAGCTGTTGTTGTTATTTTGAATTAAACCTAATTTATCTGCCCCGTTCAAATTCATCTGGTCATAAGAGCCAGATAAAACCAGACTAATGCGAGCCAGACAAATTAGGAATTTGAAGATAATCGTACCCTGCTCCTTTATTTATGAACGGATGGAATCAAAGGTGTAATTAACATGAATAAACAACCTTATGAGAGACCTTGGTTTAGTTTCAAAACGTAACTAAAGACACACAATCCATAAAAGAAGACAGATTAATTATGCGACTTACCTGACAAACGCCCAGATCACAACTTTCGAAGGTACTTTTTTGCAAAATTTCCCCCGCGCACGAGCAATCCGTATGACAGGTCGGCACTGACTGACGCGGCCAATCACGAGTTGATATTATTGTATCAAATATTTTGTGTTTACGTTGACATTTTGCTTGAACAAATTGCGCCAGTTGAATTATTATTTTAGTCGGGGACATTTTTTAAAGTAACATAATTACGAATAAATACAATTATTTTGAATATAAATTATAACATATCAAGAAACATATATTTAAATATCGGTGCAACGTTATGAAGCAATATATTATAATAATATAATATATTGCTTCATAAGATCGCAGAAAACCGAATAATTCAACAAAAAGCGGCATGGGGACACACCAGGTTAATTAGTTTGTACTGTTTTCTGTTGATTTAATTATTGCTCGTTTTAAGTAATCCCAATTGAATAATATAGGCCTCGATAGACAATTTCATTTATTATGAAACCTGAAATTGATGTTCAATTTCGAGATAATATTGATGTGTTCTTCAGTCAAAAACATGTCAAAACCGTGTTTCAAAGAATCACCCTATAGATTGTAACATAACCTCACTTTTACTTAATCTCTTTATCTCTTAAATCCGCAGAATTTTCAGTGAAAGGTTGATAATATATAAGCTATTAATTGACACCACTTTCATCTTCTTACACCTAGGCCCAAGACCGAAGAGAAGCCGGTCTTCTTCCGGCCTAGGAAGAAGACCGGGGAGGGCTGCAGGCTATTGGTGGGCTGGGTTTCTGCGCAGGTCAAACTGCTGGAACCCAGACCTCTGAGGTGCTTCCGCTGCCACGTGGGCAACCACGTGGGAGCTAAATGCACCTCGGAGGTGGACCGCAGCGGTCTCTGCTACCGCTGTGGCCAGCCCGGTCACAAGGCCGGCTCGTGTAGCGCCACGCCGCACTGCGTTGTATGTGCGGCGGCTGGCAAGCCGGCCGAACACCGGATCGGGAGCAAGGCCTGCGCTTCACCCGCCAAAGCCCGCGGCGGAGGCAAGCCCTCCGCCACCGCCGTCACCGCCATAACCGCCGCCACTGCTGCCGCCGCTGCCGCCTCCACCCCAGTTGTCATCGCCACAACCGCCGCGGCAGTGCCCTCACAGGGAGCTCGGGAGGGGGAGGGTATGGAGTGCCAATAACGGCCCCATTACACCTCCTCCAGGCGAACATCAACCACTGCGCCGCCGCTCAGGATCTGTTGCTCCAGAGCATGGCGCAGTGGTCGATTAACATCGCCGTGGTCGCTGAGCCGTACTTTGTCCCGCCCAGAGATGACTGGGTGGAGGACCTGAGCGGCTCAGTGACCCTAATCTCGTCGGCCGCTGCCGGTACTCCATCCCTCGAAGGTGTCAGGAGAGGAAGGGGATGCGCTGCAGCACGGTTCGGGGAGATTGTCGTGGTAGGGGCATACTTCTCCCCGAACCGAACTCTTGCCGAGTTCCACAACTCCCTAGCGGAGTTGAGAGCCATCGTCGTCGGGTTTCGTTCCCTCCCCGTGCTCGTCCTCGGGGACTTCAATGCCAAGAATGTGGCTTGGGGTTCCCGGTATACGGACACAAGGGGAAGGATGGTGGAGGGCTGGGCTCTGGAGACAGGCCTGGCCGTCTTAAACCGGGGTTCTGTCCCCACGTGTGTGCGGATGCGGGGCGAATCAGTGGTGGACATATCGTTCGCCAGCACCGCTCTGTCACCACGTGTCGTTGACTGGCGCGTTATGGAGGGGGTGGAGACCTATTCCGACCACCGGTACATCCGGTTTGACGTCTCCGCACAGACCTCGGGCGCGTTGGTCCGACAGGCCTCGAGTGGTTCGCGGTGGGCGCTGAAGCAGCTGGACCGGGAGCTAATCCTGGAAGCCTCGATCGTGCAGGCCTGGGTGTCATCACCGGACAGGCCTGCCGATATCAACGATGAGGCGAAGTGGTTCCGGGAGGCCATGACCGACATATGTGACGTGGCAATGCCCCGGGTCCAGCCCGGCCGTGCTTCGCGCCAGGTATACTGGTGGTCGCAAGAGCTGACGACTCTGCGCGCCGCGTGCGTTGCTGCGCGACGCCGGTACGCCAGGCACCGCAGGCTCCGTATCCGCCCTCCGGATACGGAAGCCATTCAGGCGGAGTTGTACGAGGGGTACAGAGCGGCGAAGACCGCCCTCCAAGCGGAGATCCTGCGGGCCAGGGGCCTGGCCCGCGAGGAGTCGCTGGCGACTCTGAACAGGGACCCGTGGGGACGCCCATACAAGTTGGTGCGGGAGAAAATCCGCTCATGGGCTCCCCCGCTGACTCAGAGTCTCCGGCCCCAGCTTATGGAGGACGTGGTGAGCGCTCTGTTCCCCTCTAGACGGGAACACACCGCTCCGCCCATGGCCCCGCCTACTGCGGTGCCCGCTGCGGACCACACCGCCGACGACGATGACGATGCTCCGGAGGTGACCGAGGTAGAGATGAGAGTGGCGGTACGTAGGCTGAATGCCAAGAATACCGCCCCAGGACCCGACGGCTTACCTGGGAAAGCATGGGTCCTGGCCTTGGAGGCTCTCGGGCATCGACTAAGAGGGCTACTAAGCGCATGCTTGGAGAGGGGCCAGTTCCCACTTCGATGGAAGACGGGGAAACTGGTCCTCATTAAGAAGCCGGGGCGCCCTGCGGACTCTCCGTCTGCCTACCGGCCCATCGTGCTACTCGACGAGGTGGGCAAGCTCTTTGAAAGAGTAATTGCAGACCGCCTTGTCGGGCATCTGGTGCGGGTGGGGCCGGATTTGACGGAGAGCCAGTTTGGCTTCCGCAGAGGGCGCTCCACGGTGGACGCCATCATGCGCGTGCGGGCCCTCACGATGGGGGATGCTGTTGCCCGGAGTGGGGTCGTCTTGGCGGTGTCTTTAGACATCGCCAACGCCTTCAATACCCTGCCCTGGAGTTGCATTAGAGAGGCACTCCGGTATCACGGGGTGCCGATCTACCTCCGACGTGTGGTCGAGGCCTACCTGACGGACAGGGCCGTCATCTACCCCGGTCACCTGGGAGAATGGAACCGGCGAGAGATGTCGTGCGGTGTCCCACAGGGATCGGTCCTGGGGCCGTATCTGTGGGATATCGGATACGACTGGGTGCTGCGCGCCGACCTCCCCGACGGCGTCAGCGTGGTTTGCTACGCTGACGACACGTTGGTCCTGGCGCAGGGGAGGTCGCACCAGGCGGCGGCCGAAATTGCGACACGCGGGGTTGCGACAATCGTCGACAGGATCCGGCAATTGGGACTCGAGGTGGCCCTACACAAGTCCGAGGCCATGTGTTTTCATGGTCCTCGGAACGCGCCACCTTTGGGTTCCCAAATAACGGTAGGAAGGGTTCACATCGGCGTCGAGTCGACGATGAAGTACCTGGGACTTGTCCTCGACAGCCGGTGGAACTTCGTGGAGCATTTCCGACGTTTGGCTCCCAGACTGGAGAAGGCTGGGGCTGCTCTGAAGCGGCTCCTGCCTAATCTGGGGGGTCCAAACGCCTCCTGCCGGAGGCTCTACGCGGGGGTCGTGCGGTCCATGGCCCTTTACGGGGCTCCTGTGTGGGCGCGTTCTTTGAGGCTGCGGCCAGCCCGCCGGTTGAACGCGTCCCAAAGGGTCATGGCCATTCGGCTTGTCCGGGGATACCGCACGGTCTCGGGTGAGGCGGCGAGCCTCCTTGCCGGATTGCCGCCGTGGGATCTAGAGGCGAAAGTCCTCGCGCACATATGGGAGTGGCGCGAGGAGGCGAAACGCCGGGGCGTAACTCCGCTGCCGCGAGAAGTCGTGGCACAGCGGACAGAGCTTCGGCGGGATCTCATGGCGACATGGAGAGTGCGATTGTCGCAACCCAGTGCTGGGCACGCCACAATTGCGGCGATAAGTCCCCTCTTTGAGGAGTGGCTAGAGAGGCGCCACGGCGTCCTCACCTTCCGCCTGACACAGGTCCTCACCGGACACGGTTGTTTCGGGAGATTCCTGTTCCGGATAAGGCGGGAGGAAGCGCCCGGGTGTCACCATTGTGTGGATCGCCCGGAGGACACGGTGGAGCATACGGTGGAGGTCTGCCCGGCTTGGGCAGAGCACCGCCGTGTCCTCGTGGAGGCCATCGGCGGTGGAGATCTCTCGCGTCCGGCCCTGGTCCAGGCCATGGTACGGAGCGAGAGGGAATGGGGAGCCGTCACCTCTTTCTGCGAACCAGTAATGCTCGCAAAGGAGGAGGCGGAGCGCGTGAGGAAGAGGCAAAGTTCGCGCCCTCACGCGCCTAGCCGCCGTAGGAGACGCCCTGGGCGTCGGGACTCCCTGGAGCATTCCCGGCTACCGTAGGCGCGGGCTTGCGGGCGGTGAGCAATGGGTAGCTCGCCCCCGATAAGGACCAGGCCCGGGTCGACGGCGCGTTGTGTTCCACGCGCGCCTCAAAGAGATGTCAGCACCAATGGCGGGGCCCACCAGGGCCGATGCCTGCCGGGGTTGCGGGAAAGTCCGAAAGGGATACCGTGGCCCCTGGCAACACAGGCAACTGAAGGAACACGGGTGGGTTTTAGTCAGTAAGAGTCTGACACGCCCTCCCGCTCCACCCAGAGCGGGAGAAGTTATTCGATGATTTCCCACCCAAAAAAAAAAAAAAAAAAAAGGCCCAAGATTGTATGTAATCGTTTCAGTCTCCTTTCACAGAATTATGACGACGACAATTTTTTGAATGCTTATGCACATGCTATGGCTGACAAATTAAATGAATACATATCAGTCTTGCGGACAGAATATGCAAAATATGCAGTCATTTTGGACCCCCGTCTAAAAAATAACTATTTTTCTGAAAGAGAGGAACATGGGCCACTTCAGTTATTGAAAATATTCTACCAAACGAAATACGATCAACGTTGTAACATAAATGAACAGTCAGAAAACGGAGACAGTTCAAAGAAAAGTATTTTTTCGACTATTTATAGGAATAAAACATTGATTCCGGATGAACTTCAAGAGTATTTAATGATGCCAATAGAAACAGAAAACACTGATATTATATTATGGTGGACACAACAAGCTAATAGATTACCACACCTTCAAAAATGTGCGTTTGATATACTCAGTATTCCGGCAACAAGTGTGCCGAGCGAACAGGCATTTTCAAGATCTGGTAATTTAATCACAAAAAAAAGAAACAGACTTAGTAATAAGACGATACAAGCTACAATGTGTCTAGCATCATGGTTAGACTTTTTTGATTAAACGTTTAAATAATAAAAAATATTGGTATATTAAGTAATTAGGTACTTAATGTGATTTGTTTATGTTTAGAATCATGTTTCATGATGAGTAAAATATTTTTTCTTATATTTACCTCTTTTATTTTAATAGGAAAGATTATTTGACACTAGCTATTTCCCGCGACTTCCTATATTATTTTTGTTCCGACTTATATTTTATTCCCTATTTATTTATAAAGGAACTCCAAATGCAAAAGAACTTGAGCGCGACTCGTCGCGTGAAACGACTCGAGCTCGAATCAAGACCTGAGCGCCATGTTGCGCTCGAGTCTCTATGTAGACTTAAGTGTTCTAGTCTGGGGGTGTTGTTGTAACGAGTCGAGCTGTGCAATTTGTCAGCTGAGCCTAAAATTTAGGACTCAAATAACTCGAGTTCTTTACATCTACTCCACCGGCACAAGAATTTCGTCTGCCTCACTCACGCGCACCTCGCCCCCACCCAATGAACACAGCACTAAATCTAACTGTCGACCATTACAATTAGGTACTTTATTTGTCTGTATGAATTCACAAAAAGAAATAAAATACTCGTAATAATTGACTACATTATCATTACAAGAATGCAAATTTAAATCTCCTATAACAACTACATCCCTATAATTTACACATAATTGTTCTATAATACTAAACAAAATCATATATTCGTTCTCGCTACTGTTCGGGGGAATATAGACAACACAACACAAAAACAAATATCTATTACGCGTATAAACTGTAGCACAAACCAGTTCAAAAGCACATCTATCGACGTTGACGTCACCAGGTACTGTTACTTTCCGTAGTTCGAACCCATGTGTGGCCACGAGAAACGCGCCTCCTTGTTTCCGCCCATCTAATCGGTCGCATCGTAAAATATGATATCCTTGTGGTATAATTTCTGCATTGTGTATTGATTCATTGCAACCAGTTTCGGTTATTGCAATTAAATAATAATAATAATAATAATTTATTTTTTTAAATAAAATTGGTAAAATACAGTATAAATCTTAGAAATAATGTAGGTATTACAAAGTATGATGCCTGTACTAGGATAAACCTGTATCACAGGCGGCATGTTCTTACAATTACTATTAGGACATTTGATTTCTTAACAATATTTAACATAAGTTTTAGTGGCATAGTTAGGTAATTTGACTATGTTATAATTTACTTACTATGTAAGTATGTATAATTGAGGTAAATAATCTATATTATTTACGGAAAATTGTTGCTAGCACTTAGTTACAAGATTATGATTGCGTCTGCAGTAGGTATTATTAACAAGGTTGAAAACAAAAATTGCATAAATTAGATTTTTGTGGCGGTCGGTTATTATGCTTAGACAGCAACAAATCGATGGTAAGTAGGACAGCGCAATGGTCAGGTATATTGTAGAGTCAGCAACAAGCGATACGGAACTCTGGCCTTGATTTATGACGCACTAGGTGCCCTCATAATCGATGGAATTAATGTATCTGTACTCCGCTATTTTCCTAGCAGGGCATTCAGCGTCTCCCGTTTTGTGATCACAGGGCTTTAAGCGTAAGCAAGTTGCACATTTCAGAATGTCGGCTTTCTTCGCGCATTCGGACATCGAATGGCCTGCGTCACCACAGTAACCACACGTAGTAGCGATCTCTCGGCAAGTTTTTGCTGCATGACCATATTGTTGGCATTTATAACACCTTGTAACCAATGTAAAGTCCCTGACAGGACAGGACGTCCAATTTATAAAAAGCCTTGATTGAGTAATTTGGGTTTTACGTGTATCGGGTGAAACTTCAACAATGTAGTAACAGGTCATAGCATCTCTCTTCCCCGATTTGTGGCTTAATTTTATCAAGGTCAAGAAGGATTCCATGGACATCGCTGGTAACTTGTCGGCTACGTATTGTTCGAATCAGCCCCCGAAAATTCGATATCATCACAAAACATATCCAACTTAGTACGTAGACCTCTTGCGTTTTGATAATAAATTTCAATGCTTCTATTTTCCGTCGTTCGGCTTATATGTTGGTCTCCGAAACCAAATCCATTTGGAAAATTCTGCATTCAGAGGCCATACCTCTGGTTGACATAATTTGTGGTATAAGCCCTCAGAGATCCCAACAATGAATGAAGCATAGTCTCTCTCTGTCTTATGCCTAATTTTTTCAATTTTGACATTAGCTTCAGAGCCATGTTACATGTGAGCTGATGTTACATTGATATTTATTATTCACATATACTATAATGCCACCACCCTTTCGACCCTTTCGTAAGGCTGTGTATATTCGGTACCCGCTTATTTGATACAGAACACTATTATTTTCTGATATATTACTTTCAGTTAGAATAATGACATCAATAATTTTTTTTGAGATAAGAATCATTTGTTCTAATGCTAAGAAGTTTTTGATTATTGAACGAATATTAATATGCATGCACAATAGGTTAAGTTGATTGTCATTCATCTCATTAATATCACAAAAAGAATTCGCCATTGTTGGGTATTTATGACATTCGTATAATGATTTAACTTATATTTACTAGCGATGTCGTGGTTTCTTAATCCTTGTTAATAGCTATTCCGCATATATCATTTATGGTGCGTAGGATACGAACTTTTTCACCGTCTTCCTTGCGAGCTTTGACCAGTCCTCTTTTGAACCACACGTACTTGAAGTTGTGATTGATTTTCAGCTCCTGCTTGGCATTCTTTTTCATTCTTTTTCATTCTTGAATTATTGTCCTAATAGTAATTGTAAGAACTCATGCCGCCTGTGATACAGGTTTAACCTAGTACAGGCATCATACTTTTTAATACCTTAATTATTTTTAAGATTTATACTTACTGTATTTTACCAATATTATTTTTGAATAAATTTTATTATTATTATTATTATTATTATTATTATTATTATTATTATTCCAGAACTATTGCTTGTGGTGTTTTGTCATGGCTTCTCTCACATATACGACAGTTTTGTTATTTTCTTCGCTTGGAAGTACCAGTACATCGGACACAGTTGGCTTGACACTTTTGGCGGCAGTAATCCATTTTAAAAGTCTTCGTGCATTTTTGATCTCTTCATTCGGCTGGTTCAGTTTAAGTGCAATGTTCTCTGCTAGAAGTCTGACATCTTCATTTTTTTGTATTGGCACATTTGCGATTTCCACGTATTTTGTAAGCTTCTCTTGTTCAATCTTATGCAGCTGTTGTTCTAAGGCACCTACACTGGTTTCCATCTTATTATTTTTATTAATTTGCTCCGCATTCTTACGTTCGAGAGCCTTGATAGTCTGCTTAAAAGCTTCTATAGACTCCATTGCTTCATAAAGTTTGTCGCTATGAAACTGCAAGGAATCGCTTAGTTGCGCCATTTCGCTTTTTATGGCTTTTTCAACCTTAATAAACTTTTTGCATTTATTTGAACTGGTGTATCCTCCTCTTCCTCGTCGTCTTCAGGTGATGGATGAGTTACGTCTCGGGGATTCTCGGTGGCATTCGTGGCATGTACACTCCATACTGGGTGCAGCTTTTAATGCAGCGATCTGTTTGTTAGTTAATCCCGCGCATTTTGGGTTCAGGTGCACTATCCGCTCGCACTTTCTGCACTCTAACCCCGGTGAAGTTTTTTTTTTTTTTTTTTTTACAAATATCGCACTTAGACATTTTTATTAAGCTGGGGGTATTCGTATAAGTTAGCTTAGCGTCCGCGCGTACGTCACGTATAGTGGTCCGTCGATGACTGATCGATGATCGTCGATGATTGCAATATTTACGCCTACGCGGACGATACTGCACTCCTAGTCCGTGGTTCAAAATGGGCTATGGTAAAGGTAAATGCGGAAGCAGAAATGTCTAAAATAATGATATGGCTAAATTCTAACCTGCTGACGCTAAACCTAAATAAAACCACTTATATTCCTTTCGGGTTAAGACGTGGTAGTACTTCCGGATCAGATTTCACCCTTGGGGCTCATTCTTGTCCTAACCCCGCGGTACCTTGTGCCTGTCCCACGATAACCCGTTCAGACACGGTTAAGTATTTGGGTGTACAGATCGATTGCGGACTAAGGTGGGACATGCAAATTGATACCCTCACCTCGAGAACTATGCGGCTAATCCAGATTTTCAAGTCCCTCAGAGATTCTGCCGACAGTACAACGCTGACAATGATTTACTACTCCCTCTGTCGATCTATACTCGGGTATTGTATAACTGCATGGGGCGGAGCAGCTAAAACCTTTTTTTTTAGAATATAAAGAGCACAGCCTGCTCGCCCACAACGTGGACAGAAACGCCTCTGGCATATTTGGTCCGGCCAGGGTTTGAAGGTGCCGCAAAAATTGAGAGGGTTTACGGTCGCCTAGCTCCTCATGGGTGAGGATTTGTTGCACCCTTTTCTCACGTGAATCGGAGAGTCTACGTATAAGCTCTGCCTTCAGCTTTGCGTACTTGTCCTGGGCCGGCGGGTTTTCGATGATGTCCCTGGCCTCCACCATGTAACGGTGATCAAGCTGGCCCACGACGGTGTAAAATTTGGTACTGTCAGCGGTAATACCGGCGATCGTAAACTGACCTTCAACCTGGGCGAACCAAAGTGCTGGCTCCTCTGGCCAAAATGGCGGCAGCTTCACGCTGACTCTGCAGACGTCCTGCTTCTCTGTCGATGCTCCTCCAGTCGTCGCTCCTGCTCCAGTCGACATGACGATTCTGCTAGGCTTCTGTGTTCTTTGTCGGGGTCACCAATGAAGTGTTACGGGGTAGCGTTAAATAAAAACGACTTCGGAAAAATCTAACCGCTGTATTACTGCCTACCTCGGCACTTCCTTTTAACATATAAGGTTACACAAAACAATACTAAAGACGCAGACAAGTACTATACACGAAACAGACAATAAGATGCGACACAAAGCTACTGAGACGGATCTAGGACTTAGAGGAAGTCTAGAATTTTGGGAGAGCGTGGGCGTGCGTTCGGCTTGAGACAAGATCGTGCACTGAGGTCGTTGAACTCTGAGAATCGTTTTCTGCAGGTCACGAGTGTTCCATTTTACTTCCCGAACGCACGCTCCTTTTCTCATTGCACTGTACATTCTATGTATTGGTGTGGAGTGTAAATAATTGTTAGAATTGCTAAATATATTAATAAATATTGTGTGTGTTGTAAATATAGTAAATGTGTAATAGTTAAATATATTTGTTAGTCATGTGCCATAGATAATGATATGCTATTTCTCGTTTGACGTCTATGGTGAACGGAATGGGAGTGTGACAGATTGACATGTCAAACGAGAGGTTATGTAAGAGGTTATGAAATGTGGTGTTTGTATAGTGTTTACAATTGGCATTTAATATTGCAACTGTTGATTAGATAAGGTTGACCGCTACAATTGTAACAAACCAACGAAATTACAAGTACCTAGTGAAAAAAGCGTTAACGGGTTATTATTGTAAATAAAAAACAACTGTAAGGTACGGTATTTGGTTTAATTATCATAAAATGTTGGTTTGCCTGGAAACAAGATATCAGCCGCACGCACGAGCTCTTGTAATTTTCGCCACTGAGGAGAATCCGCGTCAGTCTGGAACTTGATTCGGACGAGCGCCTTCTTCCACAGCTCGGCGGAGTCGGTAAGGCGAGCGTCGTCAGCCTTGTACACCTTACAGTCGATGTAGTACTCTCCGTCGGTGCTCGTTGCTCGGCGCTCGCAGCCGCTGGCTACCCGGTTCACAAAGAATGAAGTTAGGTGGTCCGATGCATCTTCTTTGTGTGGGATGTCGCGGTTGTTACTGATGCCGAATATGTCGATGCCAGTATTCACTTTTTTACTGAAACAATAACAGAAAACTGTAATTAGTTAATGTTTAGAACGAGAGATGCATACGCCAAGAAAAAACCTTCTGCTGTAAAAAAAATATAACAACTGACTCGGCTTTGATCAATACTGTAATCGATCAAATCAATCCATCGATTCAAACAATAACCAAGTGAACCTGCACTTGTTTTAAAATAATATGTAATAGTAATTGCATGATTTTAATTTAGTCAGTAGATATGTGACTAGAGTAAGTAGATAATTAATTTACCTGGCACGAGCTACGGTTGTTGATTGTGACTGCATCTTGCGTTTCCCATTGCTGTCTGCAGACGGTTTGCGGCTGCACTTCACTTTTTGCCCGGTGACCGATGCTTGCGAGTAATCACACTCAGAGTCTGACCTGAAATAAAGATAGGGAAAATTTAGTCACACAATTATTATTAATTATCTCAATGGAGTAGTGTCCATTGCGCAGGGCATACTATACAACACAAGTGTGTGCGCAAACATTGGTTCTCCCACATGCCCATGGGATAGCAAACCCATAGAGAGATTGGGTGCAGGATCGATGGCTTTACATGCTGTTCAAAGCACAGAAGACTGGATGAAAAATAATGACTCCTTCGAGGGATCGACCTCGACATACTATGAGCAGCTCGTGTGATCTGAGAAGTAACGCGCCCACACACAAACATAACTGTAAATTACAAGCGGATCACAAGTGTGAGCCATGACAACGAACAGAATATTTTATAAGACTTACATTTTTTTCAATCAGAAGTTCCACTCGGTTTGATGACTTGGTTGGGATGGCGGCAGCGGGAGGCTATCGACAATGTCGTCGCTGATATTGTAGACAACACAGACTGTTTGTATACCGATGATAACAGAGCACTTCGTTGCACTTGCAGACTGCGAATACTTTGTACCGAATACTTGTAGCTTATAAGTTAAAATCAAATTATAAATAAAGCATGTTAAAAACACTTCTATCAATTTAGCATTGTTGTGTTGAAGTAACTTTTTCTATAGTCGGATTATACATGTACGTAAAATGAAGACGAAGGAAAATTTTAAGCTGCATCGAATGTCGATGCAGCGAAATTAGCCAGGGCTGGCTAAATGATAGCGAGCACGGAATCGTTACACTACATTGATGTAATTATTTTATAGAAGTAAATAAATATTTCTAAGGTAGGTACTTATTTTATCATCTACGTTTAGGTCTTGTGTAGAAAATATGAACTTATTGCCGTCAACCTAGTACTTTTCTAGACTTCCTGAAATAAATACATAATATAGTTCTCATAACTACACTAACAGCCATGAGTCAAACCATGGAAATCCATATCTGTCGATACGCTATGATATATTTTAATCGTAATAATGCATTGTGTAAATTTTGTATTTTGCTGATACATAGAATGATACTAAGTTATTGTCAACCCTAACTAAAATAGCTGATTATTGTGGATGTGAAATAAATAATTAGGTAAGCACACGTGTAACAATTGCGCAAAAACAAATTTTATGATGAAATATTTTTAGGCAAAAAATATAATTTAAAATATTATTTATTATTTCAAAGGTCTCTCGGAGTGAGCACGTTTCTAAACTGTCACCGAAAAATTAAGTCAATTATTAAAAATAAATATTTAATTGATCACACACCAGAAAGTACATACGAACGATTTCATCAGGAGTAACGCTGTTCGGTATATCGTGGGGGGGCCTGAAATACACCTGTTTGGATAAAGCAGATCATTTCATATTGTACAGGTAATTATCAAATATCATTTTTTAATTTCAATTAACATAATAGTATGACTTTTTCAACCCAGAATTTACAATTATATGTCTGATTCTTTATCGGTACCTAATAAACATTTTTTTATTTCAGATACATTCTGCCTAAACAAAATATTAATTACCGACTGGTCTGTGAAGAATTATTTAATTACCTGAAATATATCTCCATATTTGGATCACGTAGATACACATTCCTATGTATAAATCATTTTACATTTTGCAGGTAATTATTATCTATATTTTTCTCTCCAGATTATACTATTATCTATGTAATTAGATTATGTGTCTAATGCACCCAATTTTTTATTATTTCAGAAACATTCTGCCTAAACATAATTACCGACTTACCTGAGAAGAAATTACACAAGGGATCTTGGAACGAACATAACATAGTCCTGATCAAGTTGTACTAATTACCTATATAAAATATTTTGTTACTGGTATACCTAAGATCATGAATAATAGTTGTAAGTATTATCTAATCTAATTTTATTGAAATTGTTAGTGTTCCTTTTTGTTAGTGATTTCAACAATAACATAATGCCTCACTGTTCTGATTGCAAAGTATTTGTAGATAATCGCCGATGGTCTGGTCATTTACGTAGCAATGTACATAAAAACAATAGTTCAACTCCTATTTATGATAATGTGGCAATTATTAATTCTTCTTTTAAAGAACGAATCAAAAGTTATAAAATCACAGCGACAGGCGAACAAATACATAGTTTTCCTGAAATGTTCCTCAATAGTATTAGTCCACAAATTAAGCATTTAATAGAAGGTTCAATACAGAAACACACCTCTGTCAAAATAAACTTCGAACTGTTTGCTTCCTTTCTTATGTTTAAAAATGATCAACAAGAAATAAAATCATTCCGAACAAAAAATTTTATTACACTAATTAATTACGATTTTGATTCTACTTACAAATCAGCTGTTAATGTACTACTAAAAAAAATTGAGGAATTTGAGGAAGAGATAGTGGTTGGACATTTTTAAGTAATTCGCATTTAGAATTAAATATTAATAAATATCAACCACTCAGCGGATCTAAATTTTTAACTTTGCCGAAATCCATAAAGGCTAAAAGAGTTTGTTTGAATATTCGAAACAATGATGAGTATTGCTTTTTGTGGTGTGTTGTGGCGGCATTGTACCCCACAAACAGACATCCCGATAGGATTTCGTCTTATCCATACTTTCAGGAAGTTTTGAATGTTAATAATTATACAGATCGGACTAACTTACCTAGTGACGTCCGATCCTTAATTATGTGAAGTAATCTCGTCCTCATTGTACACTATGTAGTTTGCACTCGTTGCACTACTACGCTATCACATTATTTAAAGATGAAATACTTCATCCTAAAACAAAAAATGTTATCTGTGGTCCACTCGCTGGCGGGTCCGCATGACGTCTGTCAAATCATTCTTTCAAAGCATATGAACGGGACTTCACGATGACCGGTACGGGCATCGTATAGTCCATACAGCACAACACAACTTTTAGAAGGGGTTTAGATAAGGCAATCCAATACACATAGGTATATATGTAGGTTGATTATCTGGGAGGGGTTGGGATACAATGAGGACGAGATTACTTCACATAATTAAGGATCGGACGTCACTAGGTAAGTTAGTCCGATCTGTATAATTATGCTTCATAATCTCGTCCTCATTGTACACTATGTAGATGTTGAAAGAATAAAGTTGTGTTGGTAACCAGTTCAGCATTATTTACCAACTGAACATTATAACTTACCATGTTATTCCAAGTCTCATTATAAATGTATTTCTATTTAAAAATCAGTCTTCCATTAAGTTAAAGACATACTTAGTTACCTAACTTTAAAATTCTCTAATTAGGTACTATGAGTCCTGGAATTCTTATTCAGTCTTGAATCAACCATGTCATTAATAATCCTATACTTACAAACATCAATTATATATAAACAGACAATTAACATTGACATAAAAATGTAATAATTTTTTATGAGCAGCCACTCTCTATAGAGCACACAGCCTGGGCAAAAGCATTAGGACCATAATCAAAAATTTGTGATCCAATCAGCAGCTCTTCTTATGACCTCAACATCGATACCTCCCTTAGAGGCCTTGAAGGTAGAGGTATGTCTGTCTATGTGAATTTAGAAACATCTATTCTACTACTGGGCACAAAAATTTTGTTTTATCCATCCACTAATGGTTAGATTAGAGGCGGCATGAAAAGATTTTCTTATGGATATAATTAATGATTTAAAATCTTGTCTTATACTCTTAGTAAAATCTGGATAGAACAAAAAGGGTTGTGGCAGGCCAGATAGATAAATTCTCTTAAAAAAATATCAAGTTCGGTTGAGATCTTCCAGGTGCAGAAGTTTCAAATATTTCTGGTATCTATAAGATCATAATTATCCTTATTATAAGAAATGTTATCTATATTAATGAGTGATAAGGTTGAATTCAATGTACAATTACAAGAGCTATTATGGTTACAATTTTTTTGGTTTGTAATATTCTAAACCAAAGGTTTAATTATGAAAGATATTAGATAACCCCGTATGTTACTGGAGTCCCAAAATTATATCATGTTTGGGGTTCTTTGCTCTTATTTCAAATATAATTACCTACCCTAAGAAACCTTGATACTCTACTCATCTGTGTCAGCTAATAGTAATAGTCGGTAATTTCTCCAGTTTCAGTTATATAATTATAACTCATTCAATACCATTAGGGAGTGAGCCATAAGACAATCCTTGATTAAACTTAGTGGTTAATAATAATATCACCACGGTGAATGAGCCTGCCAATATCTTGACTCTGTCAGAAGTGAATCCACTGATCTAACAGATTCATATAGCTTTCTTGCTTTGCTAGACAAGAAAGTTAGCACTATATTAATTAAAGGGATTGGTGTTCCTCTTCTCAGGGAATCGTCCCTGATAATATTGCGGCCAATCAGTGTCAGAGACTCCTGCGCAATGGGTGTGGATGTCCCATTTTATAGTGATTGCATCTACTGAGCATGCACCTGGATCAGGGAGCCATGATGTCATTCTGACACTTAGTATTGGACTTTTTGCAAACAGGTTTAACTGGGGCTGACCCAGTTTAATAACAATTGACTAAAAAAGACCTGCAGGTCTTCCATTCAATTTCTATGTTAGGATGTCTAGATTCTAGATTTACCATAGTGTTTTCTTTGGAACTAATATAAGATGCAAGAGCTCATATTTGTCTTTCCTTGCACCATTGCCATAACTGTCTAGCTAAGCTTTAGGTGAGTATAGCAAGTACCACCCATCTTATTGATATAGGCTATGACTGTTGTGATATCTGTTCTAGGTAATACATCATAGTATCTGAGTTTGCTTGCAATTGTTTTGATCCTTACCTGCTGTTAAAAGTTCAAGGTAATTTATATGGAACTTTTTATCATAACATACCAGGCCCAGTCAGTTTGAGAAGCAACAGAGAATATTTCAAGAAAAAAGTCAAATTGTTTAATTATATTGTGGTTCGTTGAAATTTGAGACAACCTTTGCAAATAAATGATTTTGGATTTGATTCTAGTTCTATTGTATTTGCAAATAATTTATTTTGAATTTTAATCTAGTTCTATTGTATTTGATAATAATTGAATTTGGATTTTTTAATAAGAACACCTCTGCCCAGCCCTCTGAGGAATACAGGCGATATGTTATTATAAATTTGAATTATAAACCAGTTCTGGCCTTGTTATTTTCATTGTTATTCTTTAAGGCTAACTGTTGTGTGTGACCTTTCATGATCTTGGTGTAAAGCCCTCTACAGCTGGGCATGTAGCAACAAAGATACCTAGTAATTAGGCAAACTCTATTATTTGCATCTCCTTTTGGATGGAATGTCTAAGTGAAATGGCAAACTGGACTGATTCAACAAGAAACCTAGATACTGGCTGGGTTCTAGGGCACCCTTTCCAGTTTCCAATATTAATAATAAGTCCTAGATTTCTTTAACACATTTTGAGTAGTAGACACATTTTCTATGCAGTTTGCCTATGAATCAGCAAGGCACAGAATATTGTCAGGATATAATTATGAAAGACAACCCATGATCCCAGCGAACACACATGGTGCTGTGCTAAGCCCGAATGCGAGGCATGTAGGCTCTTACAATGTATCTTAAAACAGAAACTGGAGATATCTTCTAACATATTTTCTTATGGGTAACAAATATAGGCAAAAAATCATAATAGCTGTCCTTAAGTCCACCAGTTTAAAGTGGTATGTGGCACCATAGTTATTTAAAGTGCCATCTGATTTTAGTAAAAATATACTGAAGTTGTTATTTAGAAGTTTGAACTGGAAACTCAGTAAAGGGTAGTTTATAACCCTTGATTCACAAATGTGTGGTTAGATAAGTAGCAATACAACCATGCATAACTTTAGAGAAATACTGCAATCCACCACTCCGTATCTGAGCCAGTGACAATCCTAGATCTGACAATGTTTGGTGGCATTGAATTTATCTTGAAACTTAAAAATACCTGTTAGGTATCGGTGCCCACTCTATCAATTCTTTCATATCCTTATAAAGTTGGGTAGGGTTAAGGATCTTCATGTGATGCAATCATGATAAATGACACACAGTAGTCACTCCCTCGGGAGGCTATTAAACTGTTCAGGACCTTGTCAATGGACATAATGGCAGCCCCTGTATTCTGCCCCCCTGATCCTTTGTTCCCATTTGATTCCACCTTCATTCACTGTTGCCCCCCCCCCTTTCAAACTTTGGTGGGTTCAACAGGCCACAGATTATGGGTGCTTCAGTCAGCTTAGTCTATTAATCATAACTTTTAACCACCGTATGGCCAGACTGCAATGCAGTTCCATAGGTGAACTAACCACTGCACCCTCCGAGCAGATTCTTAACACTTGAAGGCAAGGCCTGAGGTTGGGGTATAGATACCATTTTACTCTCAGTCTCCTTCCGGCTGCATTGTAGTGGAAATGAAGCAAGTACTAACACAACATATTTAACTTAAATCGTATACTGTCTGTATCGAATGACGAATATCTGTAACGAATGTAATCGTATATCTAGAATTTATTATTGTTAGTATTTTGGAATTTTTTAAGAGAACATAATGTTTTCCGATATGTAAATAAACATATAACTGGCAGCATTGAGTACGGCTATTTAGTCTGTCTCTCGAACGTGCTTGACTGTAGTGTCTTCCACAGAGACGAACTTCGTACTCCTCTACATAGAATATGAGAGTAAGGTCCCAGACTGCTAAAATCCGCGGCTGATAGCTTCACAAATAAACCATTGGCCCAAATTCACGGCTAACCTCTCGTGATACATTGGCCCAAATGCACGGCTAACCTCTCGTGATAGCCCTAAGGATGCAGCAGGGACGTGTTTATAACACTGAACATAATTTTATTATAGACCATCGGCTAACCTCTCGTGAAAGCTCGTGTGGTGTCGTTCTCTTGTAAGTTATACGGCACAGTTAATGTTCTCATGGTTAACCTCTCGTGAAAACTCTTGGAGACTGCTTGGGATTCAACAGGGATGTGTTTTTCTTAACACTGAACGCTATACCACCGGCTAGCCTCTCGTGAAAGCTCGTGTGGTGTCGTTCTTTGTAGTTATATAGCACAGTTAATGTTCTCATGGTTAACCTCTCGTGAAAACTCTTAGAGACTGCTAGGGATTCAGCAGGCATATGTTTTTAACACTCAACGATATAGGTACCATCGGCTAGCCTCTCGTGAAAGCTCGTGTGGTGTCGTTCTTTTGTAAGTATACGGCACAGTTATTGTTCTCATGGTTAGCCTCTAATGAAAACTCTAGAGACTGATTTGCGTATGGATCGCAAGGTAATTTTCGGAAAATTATTTCAACTAACGACAAATTGGTAGGTATATCGAGAAACTTACCCGAATGTCGATGAAGACTCCGCTTTCGCGTCTTCACTCAATTTTCCAGTTCTCGCAGACGTTCGTTAAGGTCCTCCATTTCTTTTTGCCACGTTTTCTTCGATGGTTTCCCATTTCGTTAAGAAATTTCGGAGTTTTTAAACGGAAACATGATTAGCGCGCGGCACAAAAAAGTACAATGATTTGACAGACGTCATGCGGGCCCGCCAGCGAGTGGACCACAGATAACATTTTTTGTTTTAGGATGAAGTATTTCATCTTTAAATAATGTGATAGCGTAGTAGTGCAACGAGTGCAAACTACATAGTGTACAATGAGGACGAGATTATGAAGCATAATTTAACATTTCCAATTACATTCTCGGACATAGCTATCTTTGAGAGAAATAATCCTTCTCTCAATATATTTGTATATGGTTTAAAAAATGAGAAAACAATTATTGGGCCATTGTATACAACGCTGAATGACAAGTCTAATAAAAGTATCCATCTACTGTTTTTAGAAAATAATAATAATTCTCATTACTGTCTCATCAAAGATTTATCTCGTTTAGTTAGAAATCAGATGACCAAACATCATGGTAAACTATATTTCTGTGAAACATGTTTATTGTTTTTTCCAACGCTTAGTCAAATTGAATCCCACTTGTGTGGGGGGATTGTCACTGTTTTACCGGAAAAAGGGTCATTTTTAAAATTTAAAAATTATGATAGAAAACAAAATATTCCATTCGTCATATATGCCGACTTTGAAACGTTACTTGAACCAATTTCCGGCGCTGAATTCAACACCGCTAACACGTCATACTTAAAACGCCACGTGCCAGCGGCGTTCGCTTACAATATCGTGTCATCAAATAAAAATGCCACCGTTGAGGGCTATAGAAGTTATCGGGGTAATGATTGTGTTTCGAAATTTATACATTTTCTTACTGAGGACGTAAAACAAATACATAAAATTATATCCAAAAGCGAGCCTATGATATTCACTGATGAAAATTCTCGTGATTTTAAACGTGCCGTTAAGTGTCATATTTGCGACAATTTACTCTTAACCGATAAAGTAAGAGATCATTGTCATATTACAGGTCTATATCGAGGTGCAGCACATCGACACTGTAATTTACAGCATAAAGTACCAAAATTTATTCCAATATTTTTTCACAATTTATCCGGATACGATTGTCATTTATTTATAAAAAAGTTAGATGAAATTCCAGGTTCAATTAAAATAATCCCTAAGACTAAAGAAAAATATGTAGCGTGTGTATGTAGTTTACCAAATTTATTCCTATTGCCGATAACGAGTACATTTGTATAAGGTTTCTAGATTCCTTCAACTTTTTGGGAACAAGTTTAGACAAGCTCGCTAAAACATTGCAGGTGGAAGATTTCGTTAATCTACGGTCTCATTTTTCCAAAGAAAGACAGTTTAATTTATTGAGAAGAAAAGGTGTTTATCCATATGATTACATGACCACTTGGGGATGTTACGATCAAACATGTTTGCCGTCTAAGGATCATTTTTATAATTCTTTGACTAACGAAGTCATTAGTGATGAAGATTATAATCACGCGCAGGCTGTTTGGATTGAATTTAATATTAATAACCTAGGTGAGTATACGGATCTATACTTAAAAACGGATGTGCTTTTGTTAACAGACATATTCCAAAATTTTCGGAAAACCTGTAAACAATATTACAGTCTTGACCCCGCGTTTTACATTACTGCACCCAGTTTATCTTTCGATGCGATGTTGCTAAAAACAGGCGTTCAGTTAGAGCTAGTGTCGGACTTAGCTATCATCAGAATGATACAAAGCGGTATACGCGGTGGTTTGTGCATGTGTTCCCATCGGCATGCTAGAGCTAATCACAAGTACATGCCTGAATATAATCCATCACAACCGGAGAGTTTCATAGTATACTTAGATTGTAATAATCTTTACGGTTTCAGCATGTGTCAGTATTTACCATACTCTAGTTTCAGATTTTTAGGTGATAACGAATTAGCTAATTTTGATGTTACCGCTATAGAAGATAACGCAAAATGGGGCTTCATATTAGAAGTCGATCTATTGTATCCCGAAAATTTACATAATCATCATAATGACTTACCATTTTGTCCTGAAAAATGTGTACCCCCGGGGGGTAAAACCAAGAAACTCATAGCAAATTTGTATAATAAGTACAACTATGTGATTCATTACGTTCATTTAAAAAAATGTTTGGAACATGGTTTAATTTTACGTAAAATTCATAGAGCTATTACTTTTAGACAGGCTCCATATTTAAAACAATACATAGAGTTAAATACTCAATTAAGACAAAAAGCAAAAAGTTCCTTCGAACAAGACTTTTTTAAGTTATTAAATAACAGTGTTTTTGGAGAGACATTAGAAAATACTGAAAATAGAGTAACCGTGCATTTAGTTAATCAATGGTGCGATCAGTCCAATCGAACTAAGAAATTTATATCCGCTGAGAAACTTATAGCCAACCCCTATTTCCACAGTGCATCTATTTTATCTGAAAACTTAGTTGCGATACAAATGAAACCTAATCAAATTATTTTAGATAAGCCTATCTACATAGGTTTCACTGTGTTGGAACTGTCAAAAGCACACATGTATTACTTTCATTACGATATTGTAAAGCCTTTTTATAAAGATCGAGTGCAGCTATGTTACACAGATACCGATTCCTTTGTTTATAAAATAGACACTAACGATTTTTACCATGATTTGAAATATAACTTTTTACAATATTTTGATAGCAGTAACTATGAAGCCGCAAATGATTTACAGATACCGCTAAAAAATAAAAAGGTACCCGGTCTCTTTAAAGATGAAATGGGAGGAAAATATATATCTGATTTTGTTGGCTTGAGATCGAAACTTTACTCTATAAAAACCCCTAATAATATTATTAAAAAAGCAAAAGGGGTGAAAGCAAGCGTGGTCAGGGATTTAAACTTATCAGACTATGAAACCATTTTATTTCATGGCGGAGTAATCCGGAGAAAAAATTATATGTTTAAATCGATAAAACACGAAATATTTACTCGTACTGTCAACAAAGTTGCTTTATCTAGAAATGATGACAAACGATCAATATCTGTAGATCAAATTTCAACTCGAGCCTGGGGTCATGCGTTTATTTTTAAGAATGAATTACTCTGATCATAATTTAAGTTTAGTGTTACGTAATTATCTAAGGCTACTCATGTAATAAGTTTAGTTTTAGAAAATAATAAATGTTAATAACTATTATACAAAAATTAAATAAAATTGGAATTATTGTAACCATTGACTTGTTTCATTTATGAAATTCTATTTACTTTAAAATATAATTACACTCTTTTTTTTTCAATCGGTAAATTAAGTAAATACCGATTGCAATGATTTCAGTTGCACTATGCACCTAGATACCTTGCATCGTAAGGTTGATTTTTGAATAACTAACGTTTACGATTAAGTAACACGCTTACAAGGCACTATTCTTCATTGTATAATTATTGTCTACGTTGCAGTTCATTGGCCTTAGCATGGAGACACAAATGCTTAGATGACATGTAATTAATTATTACACGGTATTTAATTATTTTACAATCATTAACGAAATATTATTCATCGCGAACACCTGTTTCATATATTTTTTTAACCTTCAGCAAAAGTAATCATGTCGGTGAGTATAATTTTTTTTTTTTTTTGTAACTAACAATTGTGATCGCGGTAGTGTTAATAATCAATATAATAAAGGAATATAGTGAACTCCATGGAAAACCTAATTATAACGCTTTAGAGCGCTATACTAAAGGAATAGTGGTATAATTGTTTTATATTTTGTTTCAGATGTCTGAATCCGAGATCATGTTCAGCCAGTATGCCCAGGATCCTTACGAAGGATTCTCTGAGATATTTCGCAGCGAACCCGAGCACAGCAAACCAGTCACAAAAGATAAAAAACCAAAACAACGATGCAGGGAAAAGTCGAAAAAACTAAAACCAACCAAATCTTACGTGATGAGTCGACTACATCGAAGAGGGATTAAATTAATAAAAATTTCAGTCATAGATCTATGTAATAACAATCCTCAAACCATAGACAGTGATAGTGACAGTGAGAACGTTATTATAAACGCACAATATATTGTTCAAGATGCTATCGACAGTGTTATGGACGAAACTGAGTCTTTAGTTAAGAAAATATCGAAATCTTTAATAGATACTGACTTTTAATAATCGTTTGTGTAAATTAATGTTTATAATTTTATTAAGATATTTCTATTCAATTGCGTGTAGTGTTAAGTTATTTGGAGAAGTGTGGGGAGTGTTTAGCAAAATAAAAGCATGTATAACTTATTTTGATTTTTATTTAACAAACCTAAAAACTAATAATCTACATTACACACATTAGTGCATACATTTTATGCCCATTCTAAATACTTCCTTAAACAAAGCACATTTTTAAGTGCACAATGCTTCAGATGTTTATTACAATTAAAATTAGATCTTCCTTCACAGTATGTTTTATGCAAAACAGAGAAATTAGGACATTGTTCTTTACCAAGGTCTAATACTTTACAATTCATACAAAGATCCTTTATCCAATTCACCTTCTCCAAACCATTTACAACGATTTCCTTATTTTCTAGATATGGAACGATTATACGTCGAAATTCTCTGTAGTCAATATAACCTTCATTCCAATAAATTCCCCTATTTCTTTCCAACCATTTAACCTGCTTCTTTTCATCACTTGTTAAGTATTTAAACAAGTATGGTGGTTTTATTAAAAATGTTTGAGTATAATCACGACTAGCAAAAGCTAATTCTTTTATTATAAAATTATTGTACAGGTCTTTAAACCCTTGAACATCTAATATGATAGTATTCGGATTCATGATATTTTTCTCACAGTATTACTTAGAGGCTTATACTCAATTATGCAGTCGTTCAATAAAAGACAATATGCAGAAGTTTGATCTGGTATGTCCGAATCACTCTCTATTTCCACTCGTACATCGACAATAGGACCTGTCTTTACATTATCGGCTTGTCTAGAGCAATCTATGATAAAGAGCGGCGCCAAATCTTTAAATTGTTTTTCACTTAATAAGGGTTCCGGGCGACGTCCGTAATAAGACTGTTGAAATCGAATGTATTGCTCGTATAATAAAGCGATTCTGTTATTCGCGAAACTGATATTTAGGTTTTCATAGGGGAAGTAAGTTGAATTTAGGTATACTCTAACGTCACGAACATGGCAGTGATCGAACTGAGACATATCAGAACTTGAATTGTTTTTTCTATTTGTTTGTAGGCCCATAATTATGTATCTAGGTTTCTCTATTTGCGAGGAAGTTTTGATGGACCAGGTATGTTTTGTAGTTTTAGGTAAAGCTGGATATTCGTAGAGATCCCAATTTCTGAATATCATCTGGAGTGGACGATCTTTTTCTAACCGTTTGAGTAAACTTATTTTCTCTTTGTCGGACACTTTAACATGCGGTACACGCCAGATGATTTTATTTATTTGAACGTCTTCTACAAATTCACCGGTGTTAAGTTTGACCGCATTCAGGTTAGTATTACTTCGTAGCAATATCAGTTCGTGCCTACAATTTATCACGACTTTCTTGAAATCTTCAGCGAAACCGATGATGTTACTGAGTGGTATAGACGCGGAAAAACTACCCCCATTTATATTTTTTATGCCTTCGATATTCCAGCCCCATGCATTAGATATCTTTGACTCACTTTCACTCATTGATATTAACGATTTCATGGTGGTAGTTATGCCAGCATTTTTTATTCTATCAATTTCCACTCCATTTAGCTCGTATCTTATATCTTGGAACAGGTAAAGTAGAGCATTATTCGTAAAATTAACACTAGTGGCTTTCTCTTTCATATCCTTTTTGCTTACGATAACAGTCCCTTCCAAATACAAGGTACTAGCTGACGGAAGTATATACAAGTCTTGCTGGTTAATGGGTATACGAATTTCATCGTTCCTATTGAAACTAGTTACGTAGGGCTTGTAAGAGTGAAATTCGATTCCTTCAACCGTGTTGTCGTAAGTCGGAGCGGATAAAACGTCTAAGATATTCATTTTAGTAAACCGATCGCTTTGAGAAATGCCTTGTTGTCTTTAGTTAATTTTATTTTCTTCTTAGGGCGAGCTCTTATATGGTTGGAAGCTTGAGTGGAACTGATATTTTTGATTTGCTGATGCACATATTTATTGTAGTCGATCATTTTTTTCTTCTGAGATGCAAATACAGCTGCAATTCTTCACCGCGCAAGTTTATTAAGCGGTTATTTATATCTAACAGCCTGATATGTATGCAGCTAATGTTGTTTTGGTTGATTGGAAAGTATATCGCGTTTTTCGGAATTTCTATAATCCTATATCCGGGAGGAACGTTGAGTGCAAATTCGTGGATAATGTGACTCGGTTCTCCGTTTGTGTACGAGCCGCTTACAATATCACATTCGATCCTGATCACAGTTGTAGGTAAAATGTTGACCGGCAACTGTGACTCATGCCATTTATTTGCTTTCAAGATTTGTTTATTAAACCCTAATAAATTCCTGAAAGTACCTTCTTTATTAAAATTTATGTCCTTTGTACAATATACAGCAGCTTTTAAAGTATTGTTATTGCACTGTAGTTTGATTGAGGCATCTTTCATTTCAGATTTTAAATAATCATTAATATCTTGCAATTCATAGGTGCCCTCTGGTATTTCAATAACTTCGTTAGAACCATAATAGAATTTATTATTCGTTTTGTCAATGTTTGGAATCGAATTAAATGTTGCGAAATGCAATAAGGCACACTCATACTGTTCATATAGTTGCAACGTGTTGGGATAGTAAGTAGATAAAGTTGACGAGTTTCCAGTTATCGATAATGTGAGTGACATCTTGCAAATGATTGAAATAAAAGAAAATCATAGATTTTATATGTTTTTATTCCAAAAAGTCCACAGATATTCTAAACATAAGTGTCCACAATTTACAGTGTTGAATTTCTGATATTTTGTATAATTATAAAAAACATTACAATTCTTAAAATATCGTATTAATTCCATTGGAGGCTTCAAATTTCCAAAGCTATCAAAATATTCACAATAATTGCCTACTTTAACATAAGCTACCCAATGCGTCCCTACGTTCTTATAATCGTCCAAGTTAACGATACCACATTCAATCGGATTTGGCGTTCTTGGTAATTGATCCCTCATGTACACTCCCCGAAAGTGAGGGATGTCGCGTGCATACCTTTGGATGTCTACATTAGTTAGAGGACGATTAGGTAGCTTATTTTTCAGTTTTTTGAAGATTTCACGAATAAACCTTTTCCATTTTTATGTGGCTTAATGTATAAACCCTGCCCTAACTTTAAAGACTCCATAGCCCTATTATGTCGTTGTGTTTCTAGTAAATTTTGCTGACCAGCTTTGTAATCGTTAACAGTTTTTGCAATACCAGCCGCACCACCAGCTAAAGTTCCTAATGCTGATAAGCCTGCAAAAATCGGGATTAAGGGTAGAATACCTCCAGTCTTTGGTAAGGGTATCACTCGTGGTACTCGAATTTTCTGAATGTTAGGAAATATTTTTACTGCTGCTGAGTAAGCAGCGTTAATTAAAGTTTTACTGTCCTTTGGTTTCAGTTTCTTTATCTTCGCTCTTATTTTTGATACGAAACTTTTAAACGTTTTAACGCCGGCACCAGATTTCAGTTTGGCTTTCATAACTTTGCTCACTAACCACGAACTAAGTTTTTCACCTTTCCCTGCATCGTTCGATTTAAGTCTTTGTTTAGCCATATTCAGTAGTTGTAAATCAGCTTTGTGACGATTGGGTAAGTCTGTATGGTTTGCATATGCAATGTCGTGATGCATGCAAGCTTCGTCTAGCTTATTTACACCTCGGTCACCTCGTAGTAAACGTTTCTGGAGTTTTGTTCCCGGGCCGCAATAATTGTAGCCTGGTAAATGAAGTTCGAACGGCAGATTATTAATTAGGGTATTAACAAGTTCACCTCCTTGCATTGTCTAAAGTGTAATGAAAGAAATAATGCAAAATTAACTGTTATATAATTGTTTTATTCCACTATTGCAGTTTTGTTGATCCAACTGTTTTCTTCGTTGTTTAGACCCAACCATTTCGCAAACATTTTTGTTCCTTTCCTTTTTAAAACCTTTTCTACCAAATAAATACCCGGATAGTAAGATTTTTGAAGTTCTTGCTCGTAAAAAGTTCCCAATATGGCTTGCTTTCGCTGATCTTGTATATGATATGTTACTGGTATGGTATGATTTTTTTTTTTTATAGTAAATATTTCAGTTGACCAATTAGGTGTGTAACCTTTCTCAAAATTGTGTTTGTATTTACTGATACGAACAAAGTCACCTACTTTGAACTTAGGTTTTCTACGAATGGTTACATGATTTAAGGTTTTTTTAATATTTTCTTTTATAACTGACTCACTAGATTTATTAACTTCAATTGGCTTAAATTTAATAGTACGATGTTTTGTGTTGTTATAAGTCTTTAACGTAACTTCTAATGGTATACCTAACCATTTATAGTTTCCATTCAAACTAAAATGTTTATATAATTTATTTTTAAGTGTTTTAATCAGTCGCTCCACGATCGAAGCTTTTTTGCTAGAAAACGTTGAGTAATGGTTAATATTATACGTCTTCATAAGCGTTTGAAATGAGTTGTTATAAAATTCTGTTCCCTTATCAGTTTGTAAATTAACAGGTTTGCGATTGCTGTTAATCAGTATTCGTTTAAGTGCATGAGTAACATCGAGTTTATTTTTTGATTTTAATGACTCTGCCCAAGCGTACTTTGAGAAGCAGTCAATCACCACTAGAATGTAATTATGACCTTTATTATATTTTCTCAGGTTTTGCATGTCCAATAGATCAGCTTGCCACAAGTCATCGACCCCTTTTAGAATGACGGAACGTCGAAGGAAATTTCTTCTTGCTGCTTTGTGTAGTTCATTAACAATTTGCTGTTTTGCCATTATGGAGATTTATTTTGAAGTAATTTATCTACCTCTGCTTTAGTATAAAACTTATCTTGCAAATGAGTTAAAACCTCAGGTATCTTTGCTTTTAAAGTAGCCTGTACTGTACCCTTTGTGTCTTTTATGATTTGAGAACGGAATGATCCAATCATATTATTAAATTCTTTTAACATATTAGCATTCAAACGATCTACATAATCCTTGTCCACAGTCAAATTATTTAATTCTTTTAATGTGTTAGCATTCAATCGATCTACATAATCCTTGTTCACAGCATCGTCTGCTTCTACTGGAGATCTAATTCCTCTCAGTCTTGAAGTTTTTAAATCAAAATCTCCGTTTTCTAATTTTAACAGAGCATTCTCATTAAACTCAAATAACTCAGCAAAACGCATTCTTTTGTGAATGTAGTGTCCGAATTTGTCTACGTTCATGTTTAAGGTGTATTGTATCGAGAGGCTAATAATAAAATAAACACATTTTAAAATATTTATTAATTTATAACTTTACTTTCACGCAATTCTTCAATGATAGATATAATTTCATTATCTAATCCTGTGTTACCAGCATCTCGAGATGCAATCAATAATTTTAATCTATCCACCAGTTCATTGGGATCGTCCCAATATACAAAATCTACGTTTTTCTTCCACGTTTTTGTTAAAGGTAGTAGTCCTTTTCCCTTCGATTGGTGTTCCTGAATTGTACTTCGTAGTTGGAACAGAGGCTTTATAATTTGCAAATATTTTTGTCCTTTATTACTTTTTATTGGTTTACTGGGTTCATAGTCTCGTCGATGTGCATTTGTATCAAGTAACATCGACTTATAATGTTTCATATCACTCTCTGTAACCATGCTTAAATCTACGTTCTTTTTCAGCAGCAATTGTTTTAAACCAGGCGTATTTCGGTATTTGCGTCCAGCCACGATGATATACTCGTCGCTGATCGTTATACGCGCAGAACCTAACATCAATTTACCGCTCTCTACTCGGACACCAAACGGAATATCTTTCAGTGCTTCTGAGGACACTGACCAGGATGACATATCACATCTCTGGTTGTTTTCAGTTAATGATTTATACGAAGAATCACTTTCGATATCAGATTCATATTCGTCTTCATTGTCGTTGTTATCATTGCTTTCTGAACTAATAGGGTCTTCTTTTTGCAGAGTTTTATCGATAAACGGAACATCGGTTTCTTCATTTTCTATATTATGCAGGAGAGAAGCCTTCTTACTGACATTAGCAATTTGGTTGAGTGGTTCTGTTACCGGCTTGAACACTGATTCCAGCACTTGCTGATTGTTATTCTCAACATCTCTCATCTTTCGCACTTTCTTTTTAACAGCCTCTGCAGCTTCAACTATTTGTCTTTTCAGTGATTTCTCCATAATAATAAAAAAAGTTCGTGACTGATTAAGCGTTGCCTGAAGAATAATATTATCGCGAGGGTACCGGTCTTAAATATTAGTATTTTTAATCAAAGACAACAAAAGTGTCAAATTTATTTCTGTAACATCCTTTATTTTTGGAGCAATCCTTATTAATTACTACATAATTGAAAGGCTCACTCCATATTTTCGAACACATTTCACGAAATTCAATCCATGACATATCAGTGTTGACATGTTCTTCATAAATATGCCGTAAATTTATTTCATCTTGTTTAAAAAGTATGATTAAGTTCGCATTGTCTCTTACTAACTGCTTAGGGATTTTACTATACGTTTGGTTTAGATAGAAACAATCAATGCACTTGTGTCTTCCCATCGCAAAATAATCACGCATGTTACTCTGATTTTCACAAGCAACATCATCGAAAATAATCACGGAGTTGGGTTTTGCGTCCTGAACGCTTAGTACTTCCTCATTTCCCTGATATTTCTGGAGGGAAACACCAGGCACCCGTTGCAAAACACTTTCTAAAAAAATGTACTTAGGTTGGTGCAGAGTTTTTGAATAGACATAAACATTTTCAAATCTTAATCCGTTTTCGTGTATTAGAAGACCAATTAATAAATTCGTTTTTCCACAATTGGACGGACCGCAAATAATACACCGTACTGAGTTAGGCAATAATTCTCCGTGACGAAAACTTGTCTTGCAAATATCATCGCAGACTGTATTAACATGCAGCGATTGCGGTTGTTTTACAAATTTCATGATTACTGTCGGAAATGAACCAATTGAAAATGAGTGAATGTATTTAGAACGTGATCATTTATAAACTTACCACAACCTCTTTTGCGTTACTGGTCAGTGATCGAGTCGATTGTTCATTATTGAGCATTCTGTACCACCTTTCAGAGCGATAGCGAGCTCGCATGATCATTGGTCGTGTACAGTATACACTACAGTCGAGTTGATAGTTGATTGTTCATACTGACCCGCCATAATATGGAAGTTACTAGTCGTTGGTTGAGTAAATCGTTCCTAATCAAGTACACGGTGCAACAAACTGTCTCGTTCGAGTTTATTGGTCGAGTGGAGAGTCGAGTCGAGTGTCGATTATTGGGCATTCTATACCACTGTCGGCAGCGAGGCGCACTCGCCGAGCTACTTGCCGATAGTGGTATAGAATGCCCAATAATACACTACTCCCCGCTATTGGTGCTTACATCTCCTTGAGGCGCACGTGGAATACAACGTGCCGTCGACCCGGGCTTGGTCCTTATCGGGGGCGAGCTACCCATTGCTCACCACCCGCAAGCTCGCGCCTACGGTGGCCGGGAATCAGCGATCGATTCCCGACGCCCGTGGGGGGGGACGCGGGCGTCTCCTACGGCGGCTGGAGGCGTGAGGGCGCGAAATTTGCCTCTCCCTCACGCGCTCCGCCTCCTCCTTTGCGAGCATTACTGCTTCGCAGAAGGAGGTGACGGCTTTCCATGCCCTCTCGCTCCGTACCATGGCCTGGACCAGGGCCGGACGCGAGAGATCTCCACCGCCAATCGCCTCCACGAGGACACGGCGGTGCTCTGCCCAAGCCGGGCAGACCTCCACCGTATGCTCCACCGTGTCCTCCGGGCGATCCACACAGCGGTGACACCCGGGCGTTTCCTCCCGCCTTATCCGGAACAGGAACCTCCCGAAGCAACCGTGTCCGGTGAGGACCTGCGTCAGGCGGAAGGTGAGGACGCCTTGGCACCTCTCTAGCCACTCCTCAAAGAGGGGACTTATCGCCGCAATTGTGGCGTGCCCAGCACTGGATTGCGACAATCGCACTCTCCATGTCGCCAAAATACAAAATTTGAAGATCCTAACTTCAAAAATGATGGACTTTAATATAAACTTCCATCCCCTATATTACCCCTTTAGGGGTGTAATTCCCAAAAATCCTTTCTTAGTGGATACTTACTCTTCACAAAGAACACACTCTCCAAGTTTCATGTCTCTAGGACCAGCGGTTTGGGCTGTGTGTTGATATATCACCCAGTCAGTCAGTCAGTTTACCATTTTATATATATAGATTTTTTTCATTGAGTGCCCAGCCTTCACATTAAGTCTTCTTGAATTACAATATTGATATTGTGATTCAAGAATTGTAATACATTTCTCCTAAATGTGCCTACTTGATTTTTTTATACTTTAGCACGAAGATTTCGCATCCTTATGGAAAGTCGAAATTCAGATTTTAAATCCACCTTATTCACAAAAAATTATAAGTACGATATACCTATCTTTAACTATTATTCATTAGGTTCAAGTTTATATAATAACTATCTAATCTATATCTATCCTTAAAAAATATTTAATAGAAAAATACAAGAAAGTAAACTTATACAATACAAGTCCGGTCGATATTAGTGTTCTCGGTGTACATGCCAACGGACTCGGCCGTCAATCTTGCCGAGTTTACGGAATGTTTGGGTGAGATGGCGGCGATAGTGGAGGAGTACAGTGTGGACTCTGTGTTTATGTTGGGCGACTATAATGCGCAGCCCGGCCAGCGGTTTGGCGTGGAACTGTTTGACTTTTGTGTTGAGCAGAAGTGGCGCTGTGCCGATGTTGAAATATTAGGACCTTTATCAGACTCGTATACGTACGTAAGTGACATTTATGGATCTCATAGTTGGTTAGATCACTGTGTGGTATCTGAAGCGGCGTGGGCTTCGGTAGTTAACGTAAAGATATTGCATAGTGTATATTGGTCAGACCACATTCCATTAGAAATTACGTGTAACTTTAACATAATAAAAACTAAGACCAACTGTCATGTTAGCGAAAGAAATAAAATTGTGTGGGGTGAAAGGGATTTGACACAAATTGACATGTTTAGAAATTTATGTACGACGAGACTAAGAGAAGTTGATTTTCCGTCTGAATTTATAAACTGTAGTGACAAGTTGTGTACAATTGTAAAACATAGATGCATTATTGATAAAATGTATAGTAACATTGTTAACATCTTAAGTGAAGCGTCATGTATTAGCTATTCTGGGCCGGAACAAAACAAGAGAAAGCCAGTAATAGGGTGGAACAAACATGTCCGGCAGTCGCACTTGGAGGCTAGACTTGCTTTTCAGAATTGGGTGCTATGCGGTAAACCTACATTCGGTACTGTATATTCCAGCATGAAAGAAACGAAGCGAGTATTTAAAAGTAAATTGAAGTGGTGTCAGGAAAATAGGGATCAAATAAAAATGAATATCATAGCATCTTGCCACGATAAAAAGGATTTCAGTAAGTTTTGGAAGCACACTAACCAACTGAACGGCAGGTCGAGCATTCCTGCGAGTGTTGAGGGTGTTAGCGAGCCTGCAGCTATTTCAAACTTATTTAGAGATCATTTTACTGTGAAGTCCCCGCTAGGTGCAATGGGAGAGGCCTCGACGGCTAGGGAGCCCGAGATGGAATCGACGGTTAGGGTTTCAGCTAAGGAAATAGAGGCAGTGCTGAGAGGCATGAAGCGCGGGAAATCACCGGGGCATGATTCTCTGAGCATCGAGCATTTACAAAATGCGGGTGTTCATATGCCTAGAGTACTGTCGATGTTTTTTAATTTATGCCTCTCACACACGTACCTACCGCACGACCTAATGAAGACGTTGGTGGTGCCCATCATTAAAAATCGCACTGGGGACGCTTCTGACATAAATAACTATAGGCCCATATCGTTGGCTACAGTAATTGCGAAGGTGTTGGACAGTGTGCTGGACAAGCAGTTAAATAAACATCTGTCGCTTCACGACGCTCAGTTTGGCTTCAGAGCTGGTCTTTCAACTGAACACGCTGTTCTGTGTCTTAAGCACACTGTTCGATACTATACGGACAGGAAAACCCCTGTGTATGCGTGTTTTCTGGACTTATCAAAAGCCTTCGATTTGGTGTCCTACGGTGTTTTGTGGAAGAAGATGTATGATGAGACAACGCTTCCAGGTGAGTTGATCGAGTTATTTAAGTTTTGGTACGGCCATCAAACCAATCTGGTGAGGTGGGCAGGCGCGCTATCCGATCCGTACGGGCTGGAGTGTGGGGTGAGGCAGGGCGGCCTGACCTCGCCGAAGCTCTTCTGTCTGTATGTGGATCGGCTGGTTCGTGAGCTCAGCGGCACTATGGTAGGTTGTTCAATTGACGGAACACTTGTCAACAACATAAGTTATGCCGACGACATGGTGCTGCTGGCCCCATCGATCAGCGCCCTCAAGACACTGTTGTCGGTTTGTGAGCAATATGCGGAAGCCCAGGGCCTTAGATATAATGCAAAGAAGAGCGAGTGTCTGATGTTCAAGGCAGGCACTAAAAGCTATGATGTACCACCTATTAAACTTGGGGGGACCGCTCTAGAGTGGGTAACTTCCTTCAAGTATCTGGGGCACTGGGTCACTGCTACGCAGACCGATAATAGTGACATGGAGAGGGAACGTAGGGCGCTGTCAGTCAGGAGCAATATGTTGATCCGTAGGTTTGCAAAATGTTCAAATGATGTTAAGACGACTCTGTTCAGGGCATACTGCCAATGTTTTTACACTTGCAGCCTATGGGTCGACTACACGCAGAGGGCTTACAGCGCCTTACGAGTCCAATACAATAACGCATACCGGGCACTGTTGAGGCTGCCGCGACACTGCAGCGCATCAGGGATGTTCGCTGAGGCACGTATAGATGACTTCTATGCAATCATACGGAAGCGTGTCGCTTCCCTGATGTGGCGGGTGCGGGGCAGCGCCAACAGTCTCCTGATGACTGTGGCGGATAGGACTGATGGCCTCATACTCAAACACTGGACGAGGACGCAAGTGTTGCCTACAAACCGTGCCCAGAAGTAGTGTGTGTCGTTGTATTCTGAATTATTATTATTATTTTTTCTGACATGTGAATGAATGTGACATATATAATCTGAATGTGACATATTGAATTTGATTTTATTTTATGAAAAAGGTGTATGGACTAATACTAGTGTAAGTTGTTTTTGTCTTTACTAACAATAGTGGATTGTATTTATCTGAAAATAAATGATTGATTGATTGATTGATTGACAAGTTGATCTACTGCATTGGTCTATTCTGTGACCCAACTTACTAGCTCAAGTTCATGAACTCATGAGCGATGCGCTTGGCGCGCGCGTCTCCCGCGCATCGGGATTTGTTACGTATCGCTATCGCTACTCGTTGCGGGGGCTGGGGTAAGCGTTGAATGCCTACTGCGCTCGGGCTATGCCCGCCTTAAACGATATTCGATAGATACCTACGATTATGGGTAGATAACAACGAAATACGAGCGGTATTCCGCCGGGTAGGTCTGTTTTGTATTCTGGTTCCGCGCTTGCCGCGAGAGGTCATACAACAAGCTGGATGAACTTAAAAAAAAATTAAACTATTAACATTTAAAACAATCAAATATTAAGTATACTTAGTTATCAGACTGCAATCAAATTTGCTGTTACAGCTTCGAGTAACTTCGGGAGCCAACAATAGTAACAATAAAAAAAATATCAATTAAAATAGTTAACAATCTATAGAAATCAACATTTAGATAAAAAACAAAAATTTGGAAACAATTAACAACTTTATTACTTAATCTAAATAGACGCCATTCACAATAAGATTAGACATTTAAACAATACGTTTTACAGTCCGTTCAATCGATTTTAACCTCTATTCCCTAGGCATAAGGATGGCATTGAAAGCAAAAACGTGATTATAATACCATCTGTCTACTGCAGTTGCCATTTGTCATGCCACCAACGCAATAGAAGTCAAAATCGGTTGAACGGACTGTAAAATAGGTTGGTTTAAATGTCTAATCTTATTAATAATAATAATAATAATAAAATTTATTTTAAAATAAAATAGGTAAAATACAATATAAATCTTACGTACTAGGATAAACCTGTATCACAGGCGGCATGTTCTTACAATTACTATTAGGACATTTGATTTCTTAACAATATTTAATATAAGTTTTAAGTATAGTGGCATAGTTAGGTAATTTTACTATGTTATAATTTACTTACTATGTTATAATTACATAATTAAACGAACTTACCTGAAGTGAAGTTCTATTGTAATTATACGAAGGGCTTAGTCCGAGATATCTTCTATATTCACTGTGTAGTTTCACAATCCTCGCATTGTGTGTGCCGCGAATATTTAGAGGAAGCGAAAAGCTTCGTGTCCAAAACGGAAATAAGGCAGTCTGCTGGCAATACTATATCTGTAACTCATTCTTTTCAGAGCATTATTATATAGGATTATGATTTCCAACCTGACTCTAGGGACATTATAATCTATGATTATGAAAAGGGCGGGTGGGAGATTGATATCTCGAAGCTCTTCGTATAATTACAATAGAACTTCACTTCAGGTAAGTTCGTTTAATTATGTAATTATACTCAAGCTTAGTCCGAGATATCTTCTATATTCACTGTGTAGATGTTTAGAGAATTGTTGGAAATCATAATTAATATGGTATGGTATACAATCAAAAACAGGATTTAAGAATAATTAATTTAATGTGATTTTTCACATCAATTACACAATAGGTATCTAATTTCAAGGAAGAGGTACTTATGTACATACTAATTAAAAACTTAAACCTTAATGTTACAAATGGCCTTCGTAAAGGTATAGCTATCATCTTCCGTATTTAAGGGTCTATTGTAGTGATTGGCAAAAACACTAGATCCTGTAGACCAACCAGCAGATTTAAATATACAATCTAATGTTACGCCTTCTCTACACGCCAGAGATGTGGACGCATGACGCGTGGAGTGAGGGGTAAACTTCTTTATGTCAATACCACACTCAGCCATAACTTGCCTTATCCAGCGACTAATTGTTAGGTTACTGGCACAGTTATATGGTTTTTTATAACAAATAAGTAGCTTATCCGAGTTAATTGTGTCTACTTTTCTGAGTGCCCTAGTCTGATCTATATAATGCCTAAGTGCCGATACGGGGCAAATTTCCAGATTCGAATTCAAAGAAGGAAGCTTTATTACGACTTGATCCTTACATGGAGTCGTTGTTTTTAAAAGGTCGGTAATCGTTATTTTTACACCGTTGTCCGTGAACTCTATGTTGCTCAATCGGATAACTGACAATGTTTGAATACGTTGAGCAGTTGTGAGAGCTAACAAAATTACTAATTTCTTGGTTAGTTTTTCTAAGTTAAGGCTGCTGTTTGGTGACCAATTTTGAATATGATTCAGGACAACAGATGGATCCCATGTGTCGTTATACTTAGGTCTAGAGGGTTTTAATTTAAAAACTCCCTTAAAAAATCTCTTAATTTGTATATCTGTTCCTAAAGTTGTATCTATGATTAGAGATAACGCTGAACGGCATGTATTAAGAGTAGCGTACGAAGCGCCCTGTGATAACATTTCTGTGAGAAATTTTAAAACTTTAGGTATTGACAACTCAAATACATTTTTTCCGTTACAAAATGACCACCATTTTTTAAGTGCTGTCGTATATTGTTTAATAGTGTTTTGTGATAAGGAAGCTACCATGACTTCTATTGTTTCATCAGGGGTTCGCTTTTTCCGGAATGCTTCCCTGATAAGATGCAGGCTCCCAGGGAAAGGCTGTTGTACAGGGGGTGTAGTGTTCTGAAAGGTGATATTAACAAATCTTTTGATGGTTTGAACTGTAACACTTCTGAAGTTGCCAATTCGGCTACAAAGGGATACCAAGGTTGTGAGGTCCATAGAGGGAAAACTATGATTACTGTTGCCTTATCACAAATATTTTTTTGTATACATTTTGGAATTAATGAAAATGGAGGAAAAGCATAGAATAAGTTGAACGTTGACCAGTCTACAGTAAAAGCATCAATATTCTCTGCATAAGGATCTCTATGCCACGATATATATCTATGACATTTTTTATTTGCTCTGGTTGCAAACAGATCCATATCGGGTTCTCCAAGTGACTTAGTAATCTTTAGAAAAGTTTTGTTACACAATTCCCATTCTGAATCTATATTTTTTATTCTGGATTCTTGGTCAGCTTCTTTATTTTCTTTTGACTTAATATAAGAGGCGAACAACCATATTCTACGGATCTCACACCACTGCCATATGCTCCTAGCTAGGGAATTAAGTTTTGGAAATTGTATACCTCCTATTCTATTTATGTATGCAATTGCGGTGGTATTATCTATTCTCAACAATATCTGACAAGAGTGTAAGTCTTTGGCGAAACATTGCAAACCCAAGAAAGCAGCTAAGAGTTCCAGGAAGTTAATATGGTTTTCCTTATCTTTTAAAGTCCAAAATCCATTTGCAACGTTACCATTACAGCATGCTTGTCTTTGATGCATCTGAATATATTTCCAAAGAAAAGTTGTACTGTCGAATTAGATTTTTTGATATTTTAATTTGTTTATGCCACCATTTTAAATCATTTTTACAATCAAATCAAATCAAATCAAAATATTTTATTTCATATAAACCTACAAGGGCACTTATGAAACGTCAGAATCTAGGTGCACGGTTCCAATTGGTCGTTTCCTATGGAGAAGAGCCGGCAAGAAACTCCACGGTTACTCTTTTAAAAATAAATGGGTTTTACAATGCTTTAAATGTACAGTTTGAATAGGTATGAGAGGACAGCGTAGGCCTGTCAACAAGATACTTAAAAAAAATAAAAAAAATAGAAAATAGTCTGCAAATCGACAGTCTGTTGTGCCTACAACGTTCTCACATTCACAAAATATAAAGGAATCTATATAAAGGTCGAAAAAAAATATTAAGAACCTATTTAACCCAAATGGTTGTCACTACAACTTTAACCAATCCGAGTGAGAACCCCGTATTCCACAAGTCTCTACTGTAAGTTGAAATTTGAATTGTAGGCATACATGTCAAATAAAGAAACTACATGTCAAGTAGTACCTAAATAAAAAAGTAAAATAAAATACCTACATATCGTAATTTGGGAGCAGTTAATAAACATTTACATAACTATGCCGTTAATGAGGTACCAGGGAGGCCACATGTGCAGAAGGAATTATTGCCAAACTTCCTTGTCGTCAACGTAGTCTTTAATCTTGTAATATGCTTTTTTGATAAGGACACGTTTTATGTGGGTTTTGAACTTTCCATCGTTAAGTTCTGTAACCGACTTTGGCAACTTGTTATAAAATCGAATTCAATCGTTATTGATATTCATAATTCCATCAAAGTTATTGTTTGTTGCACACAAAGCCTGATATTTTTGCTGTTCAAATGTTTTAGTGTATAAAAAACCATAAGACACAGCTGGGCAACATGCTACAAGGGTGCCAATAAGTTTTGCGAATTCTCTTATTGGACATTGATCCATTTTTGCATATTTGTTAATTAATAAAGAAATTGCTTCCCTTTTCTTAGAAGTCACTGACAATGACATATCGTTTGTATTTACTATGAAACCTAAAAATTCTGCAATCTTGGTTGGGACAGTGATACTCTTTTCCTTATTTATAATAAAGCCTAGGCATTCCAGTAAACTTATGGTCATCTGACAGTTTTCTAAACATTCCTGGTAAGAATTACCAATACATACAGTGTGAGTCTTCATAATGTGCACATATCGAAATGGGGGAATCTATGCTTAATTTTATCGACGGAAAAAATAAAAAATAAAATCTAAATACATTTTTTTTTCCATTTTTTTTTATTTAAAAAAAATCGTCTTATTGATTTTTTTTACGATTATTGTAAAAATTGATTAAAAAAACAGATTTTTGGACGAAATACCTGTTTATTTTCAATTGAGGGTTTTTTGGGTTTAATTGGGAGGGGTTTTTCCCACAATTTTCATTTTATAAGAACACTTAATTACTACCAATCATTATGGAGTTGAGTTTGTAGATAGATCATTTAAAAGTTACACCGTTTTTTTACATTGGGGTAAAAAATACAAAAAAAATAAAAAAATAAAAAAAAATATTTTTAAATATTTTTTCCGTTTGTCAAATTAAGCATAGAATCCCTCATTTCGATATGTGCACATTATGAAGACTCACACTGTATAATGTCATCGAGATAAATAACCGATTTATAACCTTTTCTTCGAAGAAAATTCATTACTGGCTTCATTAACTTAGTGAATGTGAAAGGAGCGGTACTTAGACCAAATGGCAAGCATTTGAACTCATACATTATATTCTGAAACCAAAATCGTAGATATTTTTTATCTTCACCCATTGGGACCAAGAAATATGATTCTTTTAGGTCAATGGTACACATGAAATTATTTTTTTAAATCAATTTACAAAGTGTTCTCATATCTTCAATTTTAAAATGTTCTGGTGAAATAGGGTAACCAATACAGTTATTGCCCGGTTAAGGGATTGATAGTCGTTTTTTCTTACTATTTTGTTTATTGATAATAAATTCAAGTAAAATAGTTGTTTTTATATAACTATATTATATTTTTTATAGGAAAATCAGTCATTTATTTCTATATCTTTGGAAATAAAATAATAAAAAATCAACAAAAACAAAACCTCTAAAATCACAGTGATTGCCCAGCAAACATAGCAATTGTCATACAAAATAATCAGTTATTGCCCACCTGGCAGTTATTTTTAATTAATGTCTTATTTTAATAAAAATACTTAAAACTTGAGATCTCTTCTAGCCTTTTGAACGTTTAAATATAATTCTTCGCAATCCGAAGTCGAATCATCATCGGAATCATTCATTTTATAACAAAAATGACATAAAAACAGCAACATATCAGCATCATCAGGGATGTTACTTTTATGGTGTTCTGGAATACTATTGTCTTTGTTTTTGGGAAAACCTTTTCGAGCAGATGTAATTAACCAATCTTCAATAAGCGATTCTTCGCTTGTAGTCAGAATTGGCGATGGGCCCAGACTGGTTTTAAGGCCCGGGTTACGTTTGTAAAACCGAAGTGTTGACCTCGGGATACCGTACTTTTGAGAAATTTGGCGATCAGACAGTTGCTGTTCATTATTTTGAACTTCAGCTATTGCCTTCTGAAGGTTTTCTTGAGAATATTTTAATTTTGGCGCCTTTGGCATTCTGAAAGAAACAATTAGAAAAAAAATAGAAAAATACCAAAGAAGAATATACAACTATTGACCGGGCAATAGCTGTATCTATTGTCAGTGGCAATAACTAAATAATGATATGGCAATAACTAAAATTATTAGAATTTTGGTACAGCGATTGCCCACCCCCTTTTTAAACTTTACGAAAGAAATAACGGTTATAACAAGTAGTTAGATAGGCACTACAGTGTCTTATTTATCGAATAAATTTAATCACAAAACACTTTACACAGAAAAACCTAACAAATAATGCAATTTTGAAACAACAGTCCTTAAGAAAAATCACAAGAAACTTACTTTTTGTTGACGAGCTGCACACCTGTTACTTTGAAATCGGTTATGACCTGAGGTTATGACACTTAAAAAATAGAATGTTGCCAGATGTTGAAATTTAAAATGCTACTATATAGATAGTAGTAACATCTATGGTTATTTAATTTATACCAGTCCCTTTAAAAATAGCCAAAAAACGTATTGCTTCTTAATGTTGGCAATCACTATATGCTGGACAATCACTATAGTGGTTACCCTAAATCTATTCAAACATTTTAAATTTAAAATAAATCTAACTTCTCCATTTGATTTAGGTACAGTAAAAATCTTTGAAAGGTATTGTCCTTTGACGGCTACACATTTTGTAAGTACTCCAAGTTGTAAGAGTCTATTTATTTCTTTCAATATTACAAAATTGTCTGATACAGAAAAATTTGAATTTTTTGGAACATATTCTTGGTGAGGATCCTCTAAAAAGGGGATATTATAACCTTTGAGCCAAGATAAGACAACTTTGTCTTGTGTTATCTTTAACCAGCAAGAATAAAAAGACTTAAGTCTACCAGCAACAGTATTTACCTCTAAGATTGTCGAACAGGCGCCTTGGCTGGCGGACGTTGTGGGGGTCTCGGCTTGTAGTGCTGTGTCTGTTGGTGATATCTGCCCCCCCCCTCCCTGTTTGAACTGGGTCATACTCGTACGAGGAGGGCCTCTGAAGTTTCCCTGCTTCTTGGGATAATTTTGAGACTGAGTTGGTCGATAAGATGAAGCATTTTTTCGATTAGGGTTGTTCTGCTTCAAGATGGTGCCAGCTGATTTTTTAATCGCTGTGGCAGATTTGACATTGTCATTAAATTTTTCTCCAAAAAGGAATTCATCACGTTCTTGGTTTTCGACTGTCTTTCCTATATTTTTATCGAGATTTGGAATAACTAGCTTCTTTCTGGTCACTGTATCTTGATGATGGAGGTCTGTCAATAAGCGTGTGACATCACTGATGGTTGAAATAAGATTTATTTTGTCAACATCACCTTTAATCAGTTTGTCTGTAGCAGACAACAAGGCTGCTATGGCAACACCATTCTGTTGTTGGCGTTCTTCAACTCGCTTGTCTCGGGCCTTCATTACATCATTTAATAGTCCTTCCAGCTCCTTGTTAAGCTTCGGTGCATCTAGAAGCTTGATGTTAGTTGGTATCAAATATTTCTTGATAAGTTCATCTTTAATGTATTGTTTAAGGCCTTGAGTAATAATACTTTCAACCCTTTTTACCAGTTCCACATGAATTTCTGGCCCATATTCCCTTTTCGTGGATAAAGTCTGGCCTAGAGCCCTTATTATGGAATCATCCAACACTTCAATCAAAGGGTCTAAATCTTTTGTGTTGTCTACACATTCAGCACCTAGAAAAATACCAAACCATGTTTGATTTAGTTACACAGCTACCAGCTGTATGTACTAAGGTACTACGAGTAATATATAATGCCACCCCGTGGCGGTTTAGTAAAGAAAACTTTCCTTTACCGAAATAAAATTGTAATAATTATAATGACACATCGTGAGCGCTTTTGTTATCGTTTTTTAAAACGTTTCAAGCGGCTCAGAACCGCCAGCGGCAGTGAGTTATGCAAGAACAGCGTTCTATTATAACAAGATTGTACACGGCGGGAAATCCCCGTGGTGACCTCACTCCACCGGAGTGCCTGTAATGACACGTACCACGTATCATAGAAAACAGGAACGATCACTAGATAGGTTATTTCTTGTAGAAAAAACTTGCCTGTAAGGTCTCTGACGGGTATTTCATTATCTCCGGAATCACTTTCTGCCTCGCAAGACGATACCGGTGTTGGCGATGAGCACCTTGGTGATGGTGAACGATTTTCACTCAACTTGTTCCTATTTTTCTTCAATTTCTTTTTCAACTTCTTAATCATCCTTTGGGACCTTTCTTCTTTACACTCACACTTCCTTTTCGGCATTTTTGCGTTAAAAATCTTCGAATATCAGTACTAAGTTTTTATTCTGACAAGCACGCACGGCGCGAAAACAATGAATGAGTTATAGATATAGTATTGCCAGCAGACTGCCTTATTTCCGTTTTGGACACGAAGCTTTTCGCTTCCTCTAAATATTCGCGGCACACACAATGCGAGGATTGTGAAACTACACAGTGAATATAGAAGATATCTCGGACTAAACTTGAGTATAATTGAGGTAAATAATCTATATTATTTACGGAAAATAGTTGCTGGCACTTAGTTACAAGATTATGATTGCATCTGCAGTAGGTATTATTAACAATGTTGAAAACAAAAATTGCATAAATTAGATTTTTGTGGCGGTCGGTTATTATACTTAGACAGCAACAAATCGATGGTAAGTAGGACAGCGCAGTGGTCAGGTATATTGTAGAGTCAGCAACAAGCGATACGGAACTCTGGCCTTGATTTATGACGCACTAGGTGCCCTCATAATCGATGGAATTAATGTATCTGTACTCCGCTATTTTCCTAGCAGGGCTTTCCTCTCAAGCAACGCAAACCATACGCTTTAGCAAGCGCGTAAGCAAGTTGCACATTTCGGAATGTCGGCTTTCTTCGCGCATTCGGACATCGAATGGCCTGCGTCACCACAGTGACCACACGTAGTAGCGATCTCTCGGCAAGTTTTTGCTGCATGACCATATTGTTGGCATTTATAACACCTTGTAACCAATGTAAAGTCCCTGACAGGACAGGACGTCCAATTTATAAAAAGCCTTGATTGAGTAATTAGGGCTTTACGTATATCGGGTGAAACTTCAACAATGTAGTTACAGGTCATAGCATCTCTCTTCCCCGATTTGTGGCTTAATTTTATCAAGGTGAATTGTATTGTGAATGGCGTATACCCAGTTTGCCAGTGCCTACGAAGTAACCTTACCTATTATCAGAAGTGCGCAAGATGAATGGCATTGGTGTTAAAAAACAACAAAAAAAAGCCACAAAAAAAAAAAAAAGAAGAAGAATGAAAGCCACAGGTATTCCTCCATTTGAAATAAGATAACGTCGGTGATATTCTGAAACCGCGGAACTAACAGTGTTTTAAACCGCGTTAGGTAGGTGCAGTGAATTTTACAAGAAAAAATAAACAATAGAAAGTCAAGTGGTTTTCCTCCTTCCTGTAAAATTCACTGCACCTACCTTAGGCACGTTCACGACCTTGCGGCGGTGAGCGGCGGCTAAGCGCGGGGCGGCGAGGGGTAAGAACAAAAGTATGAAAAGGTTTGAAGCACGCCACGAGTCGCCGCTCATAGCGACAAGGCGCGCGGTTTTGTCGGAGCGAATCGCTGCAGCGGCGCGCGGTGCGGGGAGCGGCGAGATCAAAACTACGAGCGAATGAGTGCGTCGCCACGAAACAGAGCGGCGCGACCAGCGGTGTAGGTGTGACGGACTCGGCGGAGAACTTTTATACAAAAAATTTTAGACGATTTTGTGGCGGTAATGGATACCGAGGCAGGCGTTTATAACTGAAATTTTAAATCGACCCCCTATATGGATGTCAAAACATCCCCAACACAAATACAAAAACGTTATAAATAGGTTCTGATGTGCTGTTTTAAATATACGTCTATGTGCTGCAGAATATAATCAAATGTTTCCACACTCATTCTTGTGTACTCATAAAACTTATCGGGATATTTTCTGTAATCTTCGTATAGGTCACGAAATTCGCCATTTAAATATCGATCTTTATTCAGTTCGTGCACTCCTTCTCTTATATTAAGAAAATCTTGTTTTAAAAATATACTGCTTTCTAAACACAGAAGGGATAATTTTGATAACGCCATAATTTTGAGCACGTTCTGACTACCTGAATACGTCCACCTCGGCCGCTGCCGCTAGCCGCTACTGAGGGTACGTGGCGTGTAAAACGCACCGCTTGCCGCCGCCGCCGCCGCGCCGCCTGCCGCGCCGCTCGCCGCTAAGACCGAAGTCGTGAATGGGCCGTTACGCGGTTTTAAACACTGTTAGTTCCGCGGTTTCAGAATATCACCGACGAAAGCCATTTTAAATAAACCTGTTTTACAGTCCATTCAACCGATTATGAATTCTATTGCGCATGGTAGCATGACAAATGGCAGCTGTTGTATTGTTACCACTTTTTGCTTTAAATGCCATCCTTATGCCTACTGTATAGAAGTCAAAATCGGTTGAACCGACTGTAACAAAGGTTTATTTAAATGCCTAATCTTATTCCAAATGAAGTTTATAGATCGTCAATATCTGGTGGGTCCACCATTAGCGTCTAGCACTGCATCCAACCTGCCTTTTATTCCAGGAACCATGTTCTAGCACATATCACGAGGATCCCCCCTCATAATTTCCCATGTTTGGATTGCCGCTTGCCGCAAGTTTTCCACGTTGCGCACTTCTGATACATCCTAATTGAGCACCATCTGGCCCCACAGGTTCTCAATTGGGTTGAGGTCCGGGCTCTTCGCAGGCCATGGCATAACCTGAATGTCCGACTGAGCTTGGAGCCACGCCTGAACTACTCTGGCACTATGAATAGAGCTGTTATCCTGGCAAAGATAAATAGTGCCTGTCGGATGGTGCAATCGCACAGTCGGCACCATAACATCTCTCAGCATATCTACATATTGTTCCGATGTCATGCGGCCAGATATTTCGACAAGTTCGCCAGGGCCAACAGAACTCATCCATCCTCAAAATCCCAAGCTCAGCCGACCACTCGACCTATTGGGTATTACATTTTCGACATGGTATCTTTTGTTGTCTCGCCGCTTTAATATTTTTTTCCCATCTCTATCAGATTTAAATGTTTTCTCGTCGACAAATATGACAACATTGTTCTTCCAGTCGAAGTTATAATATTGTAAAGCGAAACCTACTCTGGCATGGGCCGGAGAAAATACAATTTTTTTTGCTGGGATCTTTAAACCTTTTGCGAAACGATTACGATGTAAATGATAAGAACATTATTTTAAAACAATAATTATACCTACTAATCTATATAAATGTAAAGAATATCACGACACTCGTTAACTTGCGTCATCGTTCTTCATTTGAATTTGGCGCGTTATCATAGACGCTACCTTCTACCACAGACGTGAAGATAACTGACAGTTGTGACACTGACATTAGAGACATTCAGTGAAAAAGGTATTTTGTAAAATAACGTTTTTAGAATTAACAAGACCTGAATATAGGCTTTAAATGTTGTTTCTTTCGTTTTTACAGGTAAATAAACCTATATTCATAGAGAATTTCTTAGTTATATTATGTTATACTTAAGTAACACATTTTAAATAAATCTTTCGTTTTTACAGAGAAACGCAATTACGCCTTTGTTTAATTTATTTCCAAGGAATTAAGTGGAAGGAATAAACTTATTATAAAACAACATTTTCTGCATATATGTCAAGAAAAATGGAAAAGTTGAGGTTTGATTTTGTTGTGAAACCTGCGGCAGATGGGAAATCAAACATAATGTGCATAACCTCAATAGCAACACCTCAAGGACAGATCTTTGGAATACCGACAGAATACCAACCTGCAAGTTTACACCAAATAATTATTAATACTCCTAACTATGCCAAGGTAAAAAAATCTTTTAATAAAAGACATCAGTCCAGAAAAATATGGATAACTTTGACAGATGATATATCAAAAACATATTTGGATGAAGAAGACAACTTGCAATTTAACGATTTTTACCTAGAAGAAATTTCAGAAAAAACGAATAATACTGAATCTACTGGCCCAAATCAAACATTAGAAAAACTGTTAGAGAAGTTACTCGAAGAGAAACACCAAACATCAGAAACTCAAAATTTAGGGAAAATCGCAAAGGATTTCATGATTGAGAAATTCACCGGAAGAAACTCAAACGCTTACCAGTGGATTAAGGATTTCAATAAAGAATGTGAACGTTTCCAAATTAAAGAAGACAAAAAGAAAATTGAAATTTTAAAAAACTTTATGGAACATTCCAGTGTAGATTGGTACAGCTGCATGCTAATGAAACTAACAGTGGAATCAGAATGGAACAAATGGGAAAAAACTTCTGCGAGACATTTGCAAATAAAGGATGGTCCCCCATTAGATATGCTCTTGCATTCAAATATCAAGCAGGTTCCTTTCTAGAGTATGCTTTGAAAAAAGATAAATTATTACTAGAAGTAAGGAAAACAATTGATACTGGGACACTTATAGACCTTATAGCCGCGGCCTTGCCAAACTATGTGGCTGACAGAATTGACAGAGAAGCTTTACAAGGGACGGAAGATCTCTACAATGACTTAGGAAAATTGGAGCATTTCACAGAGAAGAATAAATATGATAAAAAAAATAACAGAACTTCTGAAACAAAAATAAAAAAAATGGAAGAAAAGAAGCCATGTCAAATCTGTGCAAACGAGAAGAAAGGGAAACGTTACCATCCAGAGGAAGATTGTTGGTTTAAAGGGAAAAATCAAAAAGCAGTTGTAAAAACTGTAAATAACTCGGAATTGGAAATTGAACTAAATGAGAAAAATCCAAAAAACTAGAAGTGCCACCATTAATAAAAATAAATCTACTATTAAATGACACTTTAAACATTTCAGGAATTTATGACTCAGGTTCAAATGTGTCATTAATAAATGCTAAGCTATTGAAGATACAACAAAAAAAAGCAAGTGTCATGCAAATGGTAAACTTAAAGACTATTAATGGTGTGAAGAAAACAAAAGGTATGGTAACACTAAAAATTAAAATCTATAACATTGAAAAAATAATGGATATTTTTGTAGTAGACAATGAAAATTTTAATTATGACTTTCTAATTGGTTTGGATTGCATAAAAAGATTTAAACTAATACAAAATGAAAAATTAGAAATCATACAGTGTTACAAACCAATAGAAAATAAAATAACCTCAAAAGAGGAGCATTTAAAATATAAAAACCACTCAAAAACCGATATTTCAAATGTCGAAATTCCTGATGTACTAGGTGACAAAAATGAAGAGGAAAAATGTTCATACTCAGAGAAATTAAAACAAGGAAGTAAACACATAAACAAATGTGAAATAAACTTCAATGAACATATAGATCCAGATAAATTTGAAATATTAGTAAACCATCTAGATTTATATCAACAAACACAAATTGATAAGTTGATAGAAAAAAACAAACCAGTTTTTGCTAATGACAAATATGACATTGGCACTGTACGAGATTATGAAGCTCATATTGATTTGCTGGTAGATAAATACTGTTACAAACGTCCATACAGATGCACAGTTGAAGATAGAATAGAAATAGAAAATCAAATATCAAAACTATTAGATAAGAATTTGATTGAGGAATCTTACAGTCCGTTTGCAGCTCCAGTTACTCTGGCATATAAGAAAGAAGATGAAAAAAAAACAAGGTTATGTATAGATTTCAGAGAATTAAACAAAATTGTCGTCCCTCAGTCCCAACCATTTCCGTTAATTGAGGACTTAATGATAAAAACTGTAAACTGCAAGTATTTTTCTACTTTGGACATAAATTCAGCATTTTGGTCAATACCGTTGAAAATCCAAGACAGGCACAAAACTGCTTTTGTGACACAAGAAGGCCATTTTCAATGGACATGCCTCCCATTTGGTTTAAAAACGGCGCCAGCAATTTTCCAAAGAATATTGAGCAACATCATAAGAAAATACAAACTGACTAATTTTGCAGTAAATTTCATCGATGACATCATAATATTTTCGAAAACTTTTGAAGAACATATAGTACATTTATCAAGACTACTGCATGCAATACTGACAGAAGGCTTTAGGTAAAAATTTTCGAAATGTACTTTTGCAAATAGTTGTGCCAAATATTTAGGTCACATAATAGAAAACAACTCAGTCAGACCACTAAAAGATTATTTAACTGCTGTCAAAGACTTTCCAGTACCAGAAACAAAAAAAAATATACGTCAATTCCTGGGAAAAATAAACTTTCATCATAAGTTCATACCACACAGTGCAATTATCCTGGATCCACTACACAATTTACTAAGGAAAGATGTGAAATTCGTCTGGTCAGCACAATGTCAGGAATCATTTGATAAAATAAAAGCATTGCTATGTACAAAACCAATTCTGAAAATCTATGATCCAGAACTACCAATAAACATTTACACGGATGCTAGTATCAAAGGAGTAGGGGCAGTGTTGAAACAAGATCAAAACGGAGACAGTAAGCCAGTCGCTTATTTTTCAAAAAAGTTAACAGAAGCTCAAAAAAAGAAAAAAGCAATTTATCTAGAATGTCTGGCAATAAAAGAAGCAGTGAAATATTGGCAGCACTGGCTTATGGGAAAAGAATTTATGGTATACTCAGATCATAAACCATTAGAAAACATGAATATTAAGGCTAGAACTGATGAGGAACTAGGTGATTTGACGTATTATTTATCACAATATAATTTTAAAATAAGATATAACCCAGGAAAATTAAATCAAGAAGCAGACTGCTTAAGTAGAAATCCGGTTCTAGAACCTCATGACAATAGTGATGACTTTTTAAAAGTAGTAAATTTAATAAACGTAGAAGATATCAAAAAAGACCAACACACAAATAAAGACTTACAAAATGGAAAAACCAAACTTATATTGGAGAATGAAATTTACTACAAAAAGAATAAAACGAGAAAAAAAAAAATACTATCAGAAGAACTAAGCAAATCGCTAATAAAAGATGTCCACCATACTTACTGCCACATTGGAAGAACCCAGATGACAAATAAAATAACACCATTCTACACAGCTAGCAATATCATCGCAAATATTAAACAGATTTGTGATGAATGCGAAATTTGTATAAAAAACAAGTCAAGAAGGAAGCCAAAATTAGGCCTGATGTCACATTTGGGACCAGCAACACACCCATTTGAAATTGTATCTATTGATACCATTGGAGGCTTTGGAGGGTCTCGGTCAACAAAAAAATACTTACATCTTCTGGTTGACCATTTCACAAGATATGCTTATATTTACACATCAAGAAATCAAAATTCCAATGATTTTATTAAATTAATAGAGAATGTGACACAAAGCTATAACATTGATATGGTATTAACGGACCAATACCCTGGCAAAGAATTTTCCAAAGAATTTAAAGAATTTCTAAAGAAGAAAAACATAAAAATAATATTCACTGCTGTAGATACACCATTTTCGAATGGACTCAATGAAAGACTAAATCAAACTTTAGTAAATAAGATAAGATGTAAAATTAATGAAAGTGATAAGAAAACAGCATGGACAACTATTGCACATAAATGTGTAGAAAAATACAATGAAACAGAACACACAGTCACGAAGTTTGCTCCAAAATACCTTTTGGAAGGTGAAAATATAAATATTCTTCCATTTGAATTGAAATCAAAATGCTCAAAAGAAGATCTGAAAAGGGATAGAAAACTCGCCTATACAAACACAATAAAATCACACAATTATAATAAAAAAATATTTGACCAGCATAGGAATGATTATAAATTGGAAGTGGGAGACCGAGTCTACTTGGAAAATGGAAATCGATTAAATAGAAAGAAAATGGATGAATTAAGGATTGGACCATACAGAATCCTGAAGAAGATTTCCAATACAATCTATGAAATTGACACCGGACACAAGAAAACGGAATCAAACCTCTACCACATTACAAAACTATCTCCAGTGTTGGTTAGCAAATGAACAATCACTTGCGATTGTTCCTCTCTAAGGGGGGGAGATGTAAAGAATATCACGACACTCGTTAACTTGCGTCATCGTTCTTCATTTGAATTTGGCGCGTTATCATAGACGCTACCTTCTACCACAGACGTGAAGATAACTGACAGTTGTGACACTGACATTAGAGACATTCAGTGAAAAAGGTATTTTGTAAAATAACGTTTTTAGAATTAACAAGACCTGAATATAGGCTTTAAATGTTGTTTCTTTCGTTTTTACAGGTAAATAAACCTATATTCATAGAGAATTTCTTAGTTATATTATGTTATACTTAAGTAACAAATTTTAAATAAATCTTTCGTTTTTACAGAGAAACGCAATTACGCCTTTGTTTAATTTATTTCCAAGGAATTAAGTGGAAGGAATAAACTTATTATATAAATAAAAAATATTTTAAATAATAATATCATTATTTCTAATACCTCACTAAATATGAATGCAAAGAACATGTTTAGGTATGTTTCGACGCGACGCGTTCCATTTATAGCGTTTTTTTTTTGTTTTGGGAAGAATCATACACATGAATATTATTTATTATTATTATTTGTCTTCGGACCACGATCCTGTATTTCTTGTATATACCCTACCTACTGTTACTGACAATTTTAATTCTTAACATTTTTATGTATAATTTAATAATTAAGTTGATATTTTTAATGAATGTTTTAATTTTAATAATTTTATTTAATGAGAATGACATAACTAATTTAATGTTCCAACAAGACTTTAAATTTTAACAATTTTATTATAATGAAAATGTTTGCATGCCGAATGGTGAAATATGGCAGAACTCTACTTATGTATGTAATACCTACTTATGTATAACCCATATTTGCAAATAAATAATATTCTATTCTATTCTATGAAAAGTCTTTTTCATTTCATAAAGATGTAGATAATTATGCTTCTGTGTTTCGTTCTCGAGATAAGATATATACACTTGTAGTGTCAGATACAATGTCGCCACTAATGCACTAAGTTCAAAGAGAAAAAATAAAATAAAAATGATGTGGGTATACTGACACTTCCCTATAGATTTACTGCGTTGAAAACCTCATTCACATTCCAGTGCTCAACCACTTTGTATTTCTATTATTGCGTTACAGTTTTTTTTCGACAGTTTAGTGTTTATTAAAGGAAAATGCCAAAAAGAAAACGTGATGTGACAAGGATTCATTGAGTTATATTAAGAAGAAAATTAAGAAGTTGGAAAGGAAACTGTTAAAAGGACGCCGTAGATCTTCATCATCCTCGGATACTGAGCGGATGTTATCAACTCAAGGTACCTAATGTTTACGTTTCATACGGAGAATTTTGAATTTTGATTGTTTTGTGGATTAACGTTACAACGTGCGAGTTGTAACTTATCCTTTTTCAAACTCGGGTATACGACGTAACGTCTTGAGTTCATCTTACCCGCTGTATCTGTACGTGGTTACATTATATTTATATTATTATTTAACTCTTATGGGTGAGCCTATTGAGCGTGTGAATGAGGCGCGGAACCTTGGGTTATGTATGGACAATAGCCTTAGATTTGAGAAACACATTGCTAACTCCGTAAGAAATTGCTTTTATCGTCTGAAACTGCTCTACAAGATGAGACCATTTTTGTCTGAAAAGCTACGTGAACAGCTAGTCGAAACCCTTGTTCTGTCAAAATTAAATTACGCTGATTCGGTTTATGGTCCCCGCTTGCTGGCTCGTACCGATCGACTCATACAAAGAGTCCAAAATGCATGTGCGCGCTTCTGCTACTCTGTTCCCCCTAGAAGTCATGTCACCCCCTTTCTAAGCAAACACTTCATTCTCAAGATGAAGTCGAGACGGAAGTTACATCTCGCGTGCCTGCTTTTTGGTGTCGTTAAATCCCAGAAACCGAAGTATTTGTACGAGAAGCTAAGTTGGATGACCAGTAGACGAGATTGCGCGCCCAGGCAATGTGCACAACAACTTTCAACGCAGTCTCATAGGACAGCAGCTTTCAGAGGCACTTTCCGATATGCTGCATCTAAGGTTTGGAATAATATCCCACCACCATTAAGGGTACTGGGCACTATCCATACGTTCAGAACGCGTTTACGGCAGTATCTGATACGCTCGCAACAGAAACTAGATATTGTCGCCCTAAATGTTTCACTTATATAAAATGACTACAGTACTTAGCATAAAACATCACTCCTGTTGTGCCATAACAATATTATATTGGGTACGCGGGTGGTTGCGCTCGCTCGGTAATTTTCCGTCCTTTGCTGCCTCATTGGTCCCCAACTCTGTGGCGTTGCTGTGCCATCCGCGGTGCCTACGTGCCGCCACAGTTGTGAGACCTGTGGGAAACATAAACAGATACATTACTTCTTCTTTATTTTATTGTTTTCACCATCATTTCGTAATTCGTTAACCATAATGCGTTGTTTTCATGCTTACCGATTGTGCCTGGCCTACTTGCGACTGTGACGCACAGCCGGCATCGGGATCACATCATCCACCTTCCTTTTTTTTTTTCAATAAAATCCTTAGAAGACGATACTTTTGTTTGTGTGGATCGTTAAAACGGAACAACTAAAACAGGAAGGAGCTTATTTAGTTATTTTACACTTACACGAGACTAAACTATGCTGATTAGCACAAGAAAAATATCGTATTAAATGACGCTTACCTTCTTCTATTCAACATTGTACATCCATTTACTGTTATAGGTAGGTACCTACATAATTCACTTACTTCGGATAGTATAAGACAATTTTTATTTTTGGTGTTTACTACCTACTTAATATAGATAATCTATTAATATTCATATTTTTTATTATTTTTATGTATACAACCCACAGTAATCTATACTTATAATAAATCTGTAGAAGTGAAAATTCTGTACATTGAAGATATCAAAAAAATAAATGGCAGGGGGTGTTACTAGACCGACACCGAACCCAAAAATTTGATTAAATTTTTTTTTGTCTGTCTGTCTGTCTGTCTGTTTGTTCAGGCATCACGCAAAAACTGCCGGTTCGATTACGATGAAACTTGGTATAATTATTCTTTAATATCCTGGGCACCACACTGGGTACTTTTTATCCCGGAAAAGTACCCTATCCTACGGTTGGGGGGTGTCAAAGTTTGTATGGAAGAATTTTAACGCGCTGTCCGATTAACTCGAAACTCAATATTTATACTTAAACCCAAAAATTAAGAATAACGTGTATCAGGATTTTTCGAAATTCAACCCCTAAGGGGGTAAAATAAGGGATGAAAGTTTGTATGAAAAATCTTATTCCTTGAGGTAATAAACATGAAACTTCGCACGAATAGTTATCTAAATAAATTACAAAGTTTGTAGTTTTTTGTTTTTCTAAATTACCCCCTAAAAGGTTGGGGGGGTGTCAATGTTTGTATGGAAGAATTTTAACGCGCTGTCCGATTAACTCGAAACTCAATATTTATACTTAAAACCCATGGGGATGTATGGGTAATTTCCGACACTCACGCGGGCGAAGCCGCGGGCACCAGCTAGTTTTCTAATAAAACGAAACAACTGTCGGTATATCTGTCCGCCGCGGTCGGCGGCCTGCAGCGCATTGCGAGTGCACCGTGCACGGATCAATCTAGCAGTCGCTAATCGCTAAGGACAGGTTTTTGTTAGGACGGTTCTTGTTGTTTACTTAGTTTTTTGTAATTATAATGTGATACATAGTTTTGATTATATATTTATTTTTATTGAAGTATATTAATTATATAAGGTGCTATAAAAATATCTGCCAGGGCTGCAATGGGAGATCGTATTGTGTTTATAGATTACAATAGTAAAGATAAATTATTGATCATGTGTCATATTTTTTTTCATACAAAAATTTTTACGTATAAATTTGCAAGTGACGAACTAGTCAGCTGATTTCAGTTTTTATTCACAGAACAGATGGAAAGAGATAGCAGTTGTTTTCATTGACGAAGTGCACTTCGCGCGTAATTTGTGAACCACGTTATGCAGAGTAGAGTCAATGTTTATTTAACTACTTTATTTTCTCAAATTGATTTAACTGTGCCGGGGTACGAAATTTCTTCACTATTGTTATCTTTAAACACAATACTACCTCTCATTAAAGCCGTGGCAGATATTTTTATAGCACCTTATATATTAGGTATGTTGAAACTGTTTGTACTTCCGTCACTTGTCCCTTAAGGTTCATTAGAAAACCAGCGTCAGACTGCATTTGTCTGGCATTAATGCTGAAATGAACCTTTTTGGCGCAGCCGTGAGGTACTCACTATTGTTGCATTATTTTCACTTTTTTTTATGATTGTTTTTTGTATATGTGTTTCACGAACTGTGTCCAAATAAACATTATTCTTTCTTTCTTTTCTTTCTTTATATATATTACCTGTTTAGGTACCTAATTATAACCATGTATCAATTTATGCATTTACTAAACTCGGGTTCACGATGTAACGCCTATGAGTTCATCTTACCCGTTGTGCCCGTTTTAATAAAAGTAAAACATTTGAATAAAATCCGTTATTACCTGTTAAGATAATAACGGATAATTTTCGTTACATAATAGTGTATTGTATTGCGCAACAAATATTATTACTGGTCCTAACGGGAATAGTATTGCAATTTATAATCGATTGTAGATAACGCAATTATGGAATCGGAAAATAATGAAGACCTACCGGTAGACCTTCACGAGCCGGTGCCATCGACTAGCGCGTCATGCTTGGAGTCACTGCAGGTGTCAAATGTACCTGAAGCGACACTAGAGCCTCCTCCCCAGCCAACGGTGGAAGAGACTACAGCTGCTGAAAAGGAGGATCAGCATGATGATTTAGATGAAACTGTATTGGAAATATTGGGGACTGATCCATTAAACACGATATTTTTTGGTAAAGATATTCAGAAGGACTTAGCCGTACGTTATGAGTTCATAGCCACTTCTGGTCTGACGAAAGAACTCCGCAAGGAGCTCTTAGATTCTCATTTGCCTCCAGCTAACTGTAAGCTGATACGCACCATCCCTTAATCCAGAGATTAAGGCAGCAGTCACTGACGCCATAGTGAAGCGAGATAAAGCTATGCAGGCGAAACAGAAGCAGATAGGCAGTGCTATCGCATGTCTAAGTGAGCTATTACTATTCTTTTGTCCAAAGAAATAAAAGACCCAGACATATTGAAATTACTTGTGGACACAGGGCGCATCTTGTGCGACTGTCAACATAATGATTCTGTCACCAGGCGTAATTTTATCCTTGCTGTGCTGAAAAAAGATTTAAAAGATCAGATGCAGCTGACCAAAATAGATAGCTTACTCTTTGGTCAAGAGCTTGCTGACACGTTGAAAACGGCTAAGGCTATAAATAAGTCAGGAGCTGAGCTGAAGTCTGTTCCGCTACCCAAAGTTTTAACAAACAAGCCAAGGCCTGCACCATCCAACAGGAATTTAAACTGGAAGGCTCCAGCCCCGTACCGCAGACCGATGGGGCCTCGGAGGACGAAGGAGTCTGCACCCTCGACGAGGCCACAGCACGCGCAGTCATCCAGAGGCTCACGTCCGAGCAACAGCCGCACCCGCCAATAGATACTACGTTAAATCTTGCCGGTAGGCTATGTCATTTTTACGATCAATGGTCGCAAATAACATCGGACCAAACCGTACTTTCATGGATAAAGGGTTATGAAATTCCTTTTGCACAAACTCCGTTTCAGATTAATATGCCACCGCCTAAAAAATATTCTCGTATAGAAGAATATAAATTTGACCAGGCTATAGATAATTTATTGACAATAGGTGCCGTTTCAAAATGTAATCCTTGCGACGGCCAATTCATATCTTAATATATAAATGGCTAGGGTGACTGAGATATCAACGCACAGCCTAAACCGCTGGTCCTAGAGACATGAAATTTGGAGGGTGTGTCTTTTATGAAGAGTAAGTTTCCACTAAGAAACGATTTTTCGAAATTCCACCCCTAAGAGTGTGAAATGGGGGAATTCGTTTGTATGAAAAATCTTACTCCTTGAGTTAATAGACTTGAAACTTGGCACGAATAATTATCTAAGTAAATTATAAAGTTTGTCATTTATAGTTTTTTATAAACTACCCCATAAACGGGGATTTGGGGCTATCAAAGTTTGTATGGAAGAATTTTAACGCGCTGTCCGATTAACTCGAAACTCAATATTTATACTTAAAACCCATGGGGATGTATGGGGTAATTTCCGACACTCACGCGGGCGAAGCCGCGGGCAGCAGCTAGTTATAAATAATCATTTAAAGTGTCAGTACAGTGCAAGGTGTTTGTAGTGTATTTGAACTAGAAAATATTATCTCACCCTCACTAATTCTGGAATTGACATCCCTCTGATATAAGCTCCATTAATTTGACCAACTCATTAACTGTCCAAATAGCTAGAGCAGTTAAGGACGTACCTCTATCGAGGCAGCCACCAATTGCGACTTCAAATCCACCTTGATCATTGAACTCTTTTTGTGATCCTTACATTTGCTGATCACGTTTGTTTTGATCTGGGGACTTTGAAATCCGAGAATGCCGGAGTGCGGAGCTTGCGGAAAATTTTTGGCAGTTAATGACGGCACAAAATGCTCAAAATGTCTGCGTGAACCTTGCGCCCACAGCAACATTCTCGGCAAACTGGATGTGCCCTGGATGTAAGGCAAAGGTGCCTCGGGTGGATAACTCCCAAACCCCTGTTAAGGGAACAGAGGAGACAAGCTCATCCACCAGTCCAGCAGCGGTCAGCCCCACTTACAAGGCTATCATCCCTGATAAAAAAAATGACTCACCGGATACTCAAGAGATCAGCCTAGCGATGGAAATCCGTGGTCTCCGCAGTGAGGTTAACGCCTTGCGAGATGAGATTCGCCAGTTTCGGGATGAGTTCTCAGGTCTGGATGACAAGGTGAATAAGTGCTATAACCGCATGGAATCTCCTCTGGTCTATCTAGGCGTTACAGAAAGATTACAGACATGAGACAGCAGTAACTTTCGTACGCATAATATTAGTGTGGATAGTATGGACGGAAGTATGAAACTGTGTGAAAGTGTTATGAAAAAAATATGACACATTTGCCTGTGGAAGGTGAACAACGTCTATCCCAATCTGTAAAGTAATATGAATAAAACTGGAATATCTTATTTCAAAACATTTCTGTAAACAACATTTTTGGGTTTCCCATTTTTTGCTAAAACATGTAGATTTTGTGGGCTGGATACTCGTGAGCACGCCACATACAATGGCTGCACTCTTTTTAAATTGGAAAGGTAAATCTGTCGGAATTATTGGAATACGGGGAATCTTAACTTTTGTTTGAAATAAATGCTTTGAGTTTGAGTTGAGTTTGATTAAAATTCACCATTATTCTAAAAAGTACTTAAGATTTAAATGGAATAATAACTTATTTGAATTTAATGTTCTGCCGTTTGGTCTCAATACCGTGCCCTACGTTTTTACTAAAATCATGAAACCTGTTGTCAAATTATTAAAATGTACTGGTAATTTGTCATCATTATATCTTGACGATTTATGTCTTATAGCTGCTGCCCGCGGCTTCGCCCGCGTGAGTGTCGGAAATTACCCCATACATCCCCATGGGTTTTAAGTATAAATATTGAGTTTCGAGTTAATCGGACAGCTCGTTAAAATTCTTCCATACAAACACTGACACCCCCCAACCCCCGTTTAGGGGGTAATTTAGAAAAACAAAAACTACAAACTTTATAATTTATTTAGATAACTACTCGTGCGAAGTTTCATGTTTATTACCTCAAGGAATAAGATTTTTCCTACAAACTTTCATCCCTTATTTTACCCCCTTAGGGGTTGAATTTCTAAAAATCCTGATACACGTTATTCTTAATTTTTGGGTTTAAGTATAAAGTTAATTGGACAGCGCGTTAAAATTCTTCCATACAAACTTTGACACCCCCCAACCCCCCTTTAGGGGGTAATTTAGAAAAACAACAAATTACAAACTTTTTCATTTAGTTTGATAATTATTCGTGCGGAGTTTCATGTTTATTACCTCAAGGAATAAGATTTTTCTTACAAACTTTCATCCCCTATTCGACCCCCTTAGGGGTTGAATTTAAAAAAATGCTTCCTTATTCCTTGCCTACATTATAAAGGGAACCTCTGTGCAAAATTTCAGCTTTCTAGGTCCAAGGGTTTGGGCTGGGCGTTGATGAGTCAATCAGTCAGGACTTGTCTTTTTATTAATAGGTATACAAATATAGATAGTAGGCTAGGATACTTTTCCGGGATAAAAAGTACCCAGTGTGGTGCCCAGGATATTAAAGAATAATTATACCAAGTTTCATCGTAATCGAACCGGTAGTTTTTGCGTGATGCCTGAACAAACAGACAGACAGACAGACAAAAATTTTTTTAATCAAATTTTTGGGTTCGGTGTCGCCCCTGCCATTTATTTTTTTGATATTTTCAATGTACAGAATTTTCACTTCTACAGATTTATTATAAGTATAGATATCACATTGCTATAGCGATTGTGTTGATAATGTTGAAATTACAAAGAATTTTCTTTGTTCTTTGGGCTTCATCATAAATGAATCTAAAAGTTGTCTGATTCCCAGCAATTCATGTAGATATTTAGGATTTATCATTGATTCTAAAACTATGGAAATTAGCTTGCCTGCTGAAAAACGTGAGAAAATAAAGAAGGAATTGTTAAAATGTTAAAATTAATAAAATCGTTTAGTAGGACTTTTAACATCTGCTTGCCCTGCCATTGAATATGGCTGGATGTATACTAAAGAGTTTGAGAGATGTAAATTCTTAAACTTAAGAGGCGATGATAATTATGAAAAGTTCATGACTATTCCTTCTACTTTAGATTCAGATTTTGATTGGTGGAATAACTCCATCGATAAATCTGTTTGCAAAATTAAATTTGATAAATATAATTTAGAAATTCAGTCTGACGCCTCAACTACGGGATGGGGTGTAGCTTGTGCGGGGTAAACGGCAAGCGGTTGTTGGAGTCAAGAGGAAAGAAATCAGCATATTAATTATTTAGAATTAATGGCTGCTTTCATTGGTCTTAATTTTTTTTGCAAAAAGTTATTTGGCTGTCAAATTATTTTACGAATTGACAATACGACAGCGATTTCTTACATAAATCGCATGGGAGGTGTGCAGTTTCCCAAAACAAAACTTACCAAAAATATATGGCAATGGTGTGAGGCTCACAACCTTTTCGTTTATGCTCTATATATCCCATCAATCGCGAATACTATCGCCGATGCTGAATCGAGACGAGTTCACCCCGACATTGAATGGGAATTATCAGACTTTGCCTTTCAAAAAATAATTTAATATTTCGGTCAGCCTGATATCGATACGCCTCTTTACAAGAACAACGTGACATCTCATAAAAACGTTTTTTATTATTATTTGATATTCAAAACCGCGATGTCGAATTTTATTTTCTACAAAAACGCGGCATTTTATAAGTTAATATTCGAGGAGCTATGAGTGAAAGAGACGACACGACAGTGGCAAATGGCGTTATCACGTTCTCTTTCGGAGTGGCGCACGACTTCGACAACGCGACGCGTTAGTTTGCCCCGCACGCGCAACGAGTGAAGTACTCCTGCTTTTCACAAAAAACGTGGCATCACGAGTATACCACGTTTTTAGTGCAAAGGTATGTTTCTTGTTGTTATTTACTTTAACTTGAATAATGTGATATTAGTTATTTAACTCGTTTTTGTTGTAAAACTCGTGAGTATTGAGAATGAGATAATGAATATTGTCACATTATTGATGAAAAAGTTACAAGTTTTCTTTGTGATATCTTTGAATGTAACCATGTTGTTGATGAATCGTTTTCAAATACTATGGGTTATTTTATTTTACATCATTATTTTTTAAAAGCTTTATGTTTGGGTTTATAGTATGCTAAAATGTTACATTATACGGGCTAAAATAAAGTAACTTTTACGAATTTGTTTTTCAGATGGCGTCACGATCTAGGATGTTGGTTCAATTAGCTACAGGTGTTAAAAATAATTTAAGTGTACAACCAAATGATTCAAACTCTCAGATAGATATTTTAACACAAGACGAGAATGAAAATGCCAAAAGCTCGACCAATAACTTGCAGACATCAACAAAAGGTATTTTTTTACTTGTACTGATTTTTTTTTTTCTAGTTGTGTTCCTATAATTTCATTATTTCAATCCTCTTTGTAGACGAAGACATCGCAGTAGGTTCCATCCGACCTCATAGTGATTCGACTAGTAGCAGCGGTTCCTCTAGTTCTAGCAGTTCTTCGAGTTCTAGCAGTTCGTCAAGCAGTGGCCCATCTATGTATCAAGGTAAGTTAATTTAAATGCAGAGGGGTATAAATTATTTACTAGGAGTAAATAATTTATACCCCTCTGCATTTAAATTAACATCTAAACTTTTGTTATTTTGCTTCTTATTACAACAATTCGTAAAATGGCTTGTGGTATCTAGGAATGCGGTTTTTATTTACCAAATCCATGAGATTAGCTTTTTTTCTCTCTGCTAGTCCAGGTTTTTGAAGATGGGCCTTTTTCATATATAAATTAATGCTTTGGCTATTATGATTTTTCTTTTTTTTCACCACTATAGCTTTCTTGAATAATTCGTCAGCGTATGATTCTTTGAAAAATATGGCATCGGTATCAGAGCTTTGAACTTTTATCATCTTCAATAAACAATTTGATGCCATTTTTAATGCTTTCGTCCACTGCGTGATGGTTTGAATGAGTACCTCGGTTATCTTTCATGGAAGAAATATTAGTATTGCTATTTTTCTTTTTCAAAGCAGTCTCTATGGGTCGATTATTAATCCCCAAAGTATTTTTGAAGAACAATTTACAAACTCTTGTTTTTCACCCGAAATAGTCAAAAAGAAAGCGTTGTTGTTGTTTCGAATAGTTGCAACATTTCCATCCGAATCAACTTTAACGTAACGTTGTTTTGGGATGACTATGTCTACGCTATTAGCAATAAACGTCCATTGTTTTTCTATTGCACCTAAGCTCCAATAGTCATTTAAAATGGTCTGTCTTTGCTCCTCTGTAAATTTAAACCCACATTTAAAGGATAATGGGTAATTTACTATGGACCCCGTACCCAAAAAAAAAGTTGACTGTAGCATTATGAACTATGTCTGTGTTTGTTGCCCTCATTGAGTAGTTAAATTCATATTAAGACAGCATATCTAAATTCACTTGGACAAAAAAGATATGTACCTTTAAAGTTAACAGATTTTTCGTAGTAATTAATTAATTTTCCATGATATGATAAATAAATTAAATCGGTGTCGGTACTATTTATTACTGGAAACGTGGAACGGGCAAAAACATTGCCCACAGTCGTGTGGCAATATGGTAACAATTAACATAATGGTAATTATTCTACTATGGAAGTTGAATTATTATAATAAAAAGAAAACATGAAATAAAATGAAATAAAAGGAAAGTTTTTTATAATTTTTATAAATTATTATAATTAATATACATTAATAATAATTATCAGCAATACTATTATCTTTTATTTCATTTTTAAACATATTCTTTACATTTTTAAAAAACATAAAAAATAGTGTTCCATCGGATTCGGGAATGGGGTCCTGGCTGCCGGTGTTTAGGGCTCTAGAGAGAGGAACCTCCTCACAATGCGTGCCGTGTCCAGGACGCAACCTGCAGTACGAAACGCAACGAAAGCAGTACGCTTTCGTTGCGTTTCGTACTGCAGGTTGTACTGCAAGGCAAGTTGCTGGTGGATAATCCTAGCCACTAGATTGTGTCTGTGCAAGTACTCGCCGTTAGCATGACGAGAACAACTGGAAACAATATGGCGGAATGATTCACCGGGACGGTGGCATGCCCGACAGATTAAGAAACGATTATTCCCAATGTCCACCACCTGTTTGGCCACCACTGGGGAACAACGAAACAACTTTTAATATTTTTTTCTCGTTGTCCACCACTGGGGGACGGCGAAACAACTTTTATTTTACTTTTAATTATTCTCGTTGTCCACCACTGGGGGATAGCGTCACAACTTTCTAAAGTGTTTCCATTCGCCACCACTGGTGGAGAGCTACACGATTTTTTTAACATTTCGTTGGTCCACCGCTGGGGCACAGTGGCACAACTTATGATCCAATTCCGACTGGCCATCAATTTAAATTATTTTATCTAAAGACCAGTAAAGGATAGCCTAATAAACTTACGGATTTGGTTTTAGCGGATAATGCTGAAATTATTTTTATACAATTCAAATGTTTACGTAATAATAATAATAAAATAATATTTCTTTTCTTGTATAATAAAGTTAATTATTACATTTTATTTATTTCTAATGCTTATTAATATCTTTTGAAACTACAAATGAATATGACTTCACCAAGATATTTACAAAAAGTGTTGCTATGAGTGAAGAAGAGTACATATTTTTAATAAGAGACCAAAAATATATCTACTCTACTATACTTGCGCAATCGCAGCATTATAACCGGCTGTGAATAAACTTGACTTGACTTAACTTGACTTTATTAATTATGTAAGTAGGTACCATAAATATTTAGGAATATTTATATTAGTCTCACCCTTAGCCTTATCTGCTAAACAACCAAATCCGTAATCAATAATATAAAGATCAATTATATAATAAATAATATATTAAAATAAAGACTCTGAGATTTAAAACAATAAAACAAAAACATGGTCCATCTCTCCAGTAAATAATGACTTAAAACATTTAGTTCTATCATATTTTTTTAAAATATATATATATATTTTAATAATTTGTTAAACATTGTTAATTCATTAATATTAATTAGTTATATTAATAATTATTATTTATTTGTTAATATCTTTGTCTGATACCTTAAACCAAAGAAGGTACCTTAAATGTTTAGGTTCGAATATCTTTTTTCTCCAAGTGAATTCTGACATGCTGTCTTAGGATAAATTAAACTACTCCACAAGGGCAACAAAGACCAACATAGTTCATAATGCTACAACTAACTTTGAGTCTGGGTACGCTCGTACCCATCCTCCTTTACATTTATCTTTACAAGAAGGTTTCAATTTACGACTTGGCATGTTTTTTTTTTATTTGGTAGATTGATAAGGCTTCCCACTATTTCTCAGTCGTTTAGCTACATTGACTTTCCAGTTTCCTTCATTTAGTTTTCTTTTTTTACCAATTTTAGTTGGACTAGAACAGAATATTCACTGTTCTCTATGACACCGAGATCGCTGAATACCATAGCATGTTAGCAGTAAATAATTTATATCCCAATATTCTCACAAAATTCGAGGATAATTGATCAAACCAATACCACACCACTACACTTCAAGAAATTGATTGTATTCATAACGTTTCAGATAGCGACGACTCCGTAAAGGATCCTGATTTTGAAGCCCAACCAAGAAAACGTGCTGAGTATTCTTCTGATACTGACGTGGAACAAATTATCTCTACCAACTATAATAACATTTCGGATGATCAAAATTTGGTAACATCTAATATGGTTTCAATAAACATTGAAAACTACGAGGAACCACTTTCGTCTACAAACGAATATGCTATGGTATTCAGCGATCTCGGTGTCATAGAGAACAGTGAATCTTCTGTGATTGAAAACGTAACTAACGAAAATGCTGCAACTCCAATAGTGTATAATTCTACTCCAACTAAAATTGGTAAAAAAAGAAAACTAAATGAAGGAAACTGGAAAGTCAATATAGCTAAACGACTGAGAAATAGTGGAAAGCCTTATCAATCTACCAAATAAAAAAAAAACATGCCAAGTCGTAAATTGAAACCTTCTTGTAAAGATAAATGTAAATTTAAATGTGGGTTTAAATTTACAGAGGAGCAAAGACAGACCATTTTAAATGACTATTGGAGCTTAGGTGCAATAGAAAAACAATGGACGTTTATTGCTAATAGCGTAGACATAGTCATCCCAAAACAACGTTACGTTACATTTTTTAGTTACCTTATAATTTTAATTAAAGCAAGTACTAAGTACTATGTGAAATGTGATTGATTGATCTCTTGTTGATTATTGTGCCTTAAACTAATTTCATAGTGTAAGTAAGCCATTGTTTTCGTAAATTTCTATTTTTTTAATACAAGATCTTTATTTTGATAGTGTGTTTTATTTAACTTATCACACAGCCTTACACCTAAATTTAACATCTTCAACGTGATATATCAATATGTTACAAGCATTTTGTGACATATTTTCATTAAAAACGTGACATGTGTGTCTGTGTTTTTTTAAAATCAGTTTTTTTACTTATTCCATATTGAACTGAGTTTTTTTTTGCTTATTTTCAGAAAATAAATTCATTACCGCAACAATTTAATTGTTTTCCTATAGTAAAATTATCAATACTTTAGCATTTATCAACGTTTAAATGTTTAAAATTGCTCTCCTGTAAAGTTGTGGTTTAAAAAATATCACGTTGTTCTTGTAAAGAGGCGATTATAATAATGATTACATCAAAAAATGAGGAGCTCGTGGCTAAGTAATAACAGTCGCACGGCTCGATGCATCAGGTTAAGCTGCGCTTGCCGGGGTTGGTCCGTGGATGGGTGACCATCTTAACATATCAAATCAAATCAAATCAAATTTTATTTATTTCCTCCCACAAATAATAGGTAATAATTAACAGTAATATTAGAACTAGTTTTAAGATGGGAGACAGGAGCCCATACTAAGTTAAACCTGTGCTACGGGTCTCCTGGTCTCCTAATCTCGGATATGTTTAAAGAACTATGTTAAGGATACATAAGAAAAAGAAACAGTGGTAGGGAGCGCTTACAGCTAACGAAACATTGTGGTAACTAGTGTGTTGGTAATTTTGTGTCTTAGTTTGTGGGTGTATGTATACAAAGTTGTGCATGTGTTGTTTTGTGTGTGAGGGGGTGTGTGTATGTGTGGGGGTGTGTGTATGTGTGAGGGTGTGGGGGTGTGTGTATGTGTGAGGGTGTGGGGGTGTGTGTGTGAGGTATGTTGTTTAGTGCATGTGTGTTATACTTCTCTGTAACTGAATAATAATTTCTCCGTATCGCCATAGGTTAGTGTGAGGAGCCATTTTGAGACCTTACGTCTGCATTTAATTCTCGTTAGAGGATAAATTGTTAGCAGTTTATTTGCAATGTTATACAGTCGTGGCCCTTGGAAAAAGAAGAAGAATCGGCTGAAACTCGTCCTAGCTGGTCTAGTTTGACAGACTTGATGAGGGCGCCGTCTCTTTAGGACTGGATTAAAACTACTGAAGTTCAAGGAGGCATGTTGCCTTAGTATAGTAGCGAGTACATATAGTTGTCTGACCGTTAAAACTTCAGCTTGTTGGTAGAGATCTGTCGTAGAAAAAAGCCGCGGTTTGAATAGGCTTATTTTCAGGATAAGTCTTTGAGCTCGTTCTAGTTCAAGGAGGTGTGTTTTGGCTGTGCCTCCCCATGAGGAGATGCAATAGGCAAGGACAGACTGACAGAGCGCCTGATAGACAGCACGCATGACTTTTGAGTCCGCTACGTGCCGCAGATTTTTAAATACATAAGTGAGCTTACGGATTCTCCTGGAGACATTACTAATATGTTCTTTGAAGTTTAAGCGGTCATCTATTGTTACACCCAGGTATTTAACGGATTTAGACGGATTAATATGTGGACAGCTACACGTTGAGTCTATTTGCTGTGTACAGGAATGTGCGATTATTGTATGTGATGGGATGGGAGTGTTTCGTAATGAGAAGGTTAGAAAAACAGTTTTCGTGGCATTCAGAGTTAGCAAGTTTGAGGCAAGCCAGTGGCAGACCGTGTTGAAGCCTTCTTGGGCATAAAGAAAGACCTCGTCCCAGGTGTCTCCATAGAAGGTAAGGGTTGTGTCATCAGCGTATGAGATAATTTTGCAGTTTCGAAGATTCAGTTTGCAGAGGGCATTAATATAGCACAGAAACATAGAAGGGCCCAAAATACTGCCTTGAGGGACTCCGAAGCTCACTGGACTCGCTCCGCTTACAGTATCGCCAAGTCTAACCCTTTGCGTGCGATTTCTCAGGTAGTCTTTAAAAAGGAGCAGTTCCGATCCCCTTATACCCATGTTTTCAAGCTTTGCCAAGAGTTTTACAGAAGAGACCGTGTCAAAGGCCTTTGCCAAGTCTATAAAAATTGTCAGGCATCTCTGTCTCTCATCCAATTTCGATGCGATGAATTCGGTAAAGTTGTGTACCGCATCATCTGTCGATTTTCCCGGTCTAAAGCTAAACTGGGCATCCGAGAGTAACTTTTTATTTTCCAAAAAGTTTACGAGCCTCCTGTTGATAATATTTTCCAAGATCTTTGACAGCGATGGTAGGCGTGAAATTGGACGATAATTATTGGCACAGTCTCTTCTACCACTCTTGTGTATGGGAATAACTATAGATTGCTTGAGAGCATCGGGAAACACACCCTGCCTGAGACAATTATTAAAAATCTCAGTGAGTGGGGGCACTATATATTCTTTTATCAGCTTTAGAACTCTATTAGAGATGCCATCCCAGCCTGTACTACAGTCCGATTTCAGGTTTGCAATTATACAAGCAACCTCCTCACAGTCCGTGTCTAAGAGGACAAAGGCCGAGCCGTGAGCACTGTGAGTATATGTGTCTGAAAACGACTGATACGTCGGTATGTTACTCGCTAGTTGGGCGGCTATATTTGCGAAGAAGCTATTTATTGCATTGCTCGATTCGATAGGCGTTTGTTCTAACGTAAGTAGTTCATGGTGTATTTGTTTTGTTTTGTTTAGGTTTGTTATTTTTTTGATGCTACTCCAGAGCTGCTTGCTATTATTTTTGGCCAACTCAAGTTCATGTTTTTCATACTGTCTTCTACATTTCTTTATTATACAATTGCAAAAGTTTCTGTACCTCTTATAAGTAGTAGCAAGTATGTCGTTATTTGGTTCTTTTTTTAGTTTAAAATGCATCCTATCACGGTTCCTGATGCATCTGAGTAAACCAACTGTGATCCACGGCTTTAACGTTACTTTGTTGTGAGGAATTTTGATTTTGATTGTATTTGTAAGTATTAATTGTTGAATACGTTGTATGAATAAAGTAAGAGAAACATTAGGATCACGATTTTTCAAAAATTGGCCAAAATCAACATTTTTACATTCCGCAATGATATTAGTGTAGTTAAGTTTATCGAAGAATTTTTTGTTTGATAAGTTATTGTTCTTTTTAGTTTCAAGACAGAAAAGTACTGCTTCGTACCGAGACTCCTCCGTGCTTCGGAAAGCACGTTAAGCCGTTGGTCCCGGCTGTCATTCGTGGATCTTTGACAGTCGTTACGAGTCGTCAGACGCCCGAAAGTCTGACAACCAGTCTTACCAAGGGGTATCGTATTACCCAGTTACTGGGTTGTGGAGGTCAGATAGGCAGTCGCTCCATGTGAAATACTGATATTCAGCTGCATCCGGTGAGACTGGAAGCCGACCCCAACATGATTGGGAAAATGAATGGATATAAGGCTAGGCAGAATGATTACATCAAAATCTGTTATCAATGTATGATCACTGAACAGATTGTTTAGCAAAATGACTGTTTACTTTAATTAACGATATACCTATTAAAATCATAGTCATTCATTTTAACAGATTTATGAAAAGGATGTGACTCAACACATTTATGTAGTAAGTATATAAATTCGTTAAACGGTTCAGTTCCCTAATCGTACTAAAACTTCATTTCAAATACACACAAAATTGACATACCAAATAGGTCCATGTGAACGGATCCTAATTTATAATGTCGCAATGTTTGTAACTATAATAGTACATTATGATACAAGTGTGCGGTGTTGGTCATTACACTCGAGACGGTATTATCCGCGCGAGCCGCAGGCGAGCGCGATAAGGTAGTCGAGAGTGTAATGATCAACGCACTCGCGTTTCATACGACGTTTTTCAACACACTTGCGAGGAAATAAACAGACTTGTAAGAATGTATGCTACAATAACGTAATTATAAAGTTCAACTGACCATTGTTGCCATGTACTGATCATCCGGAGCTTCTTTTAAAAACTTTTCAACGTAGGTTGGTGTTACTTTAGATTTCGTATTGATAATATTATTTTAAATATGTATTAGTCTATGAAAATAACCACACAGCGAAACCGGGAACAAATATTTATGGAAAATGGCGCGACGGTTTTGTTTTTCCGCAGTTGTAAATAAAGGCACTGGCAAACCCGCTAAACAGCCTACACCTATTAAAAAAATAATAAAAACAAAATAATATTTTGAAAGACTGAAAAATGCGTGTATTGGAATTTCAGCAGAAAAATACACCTTATATTACTATAAGTACAGTAATCAAATTGTAAATGGTTAAATAAAATATATAAATGATAAATGATAAATGATAAATGATAAGTTTAGTGATTTATTTTCTGTAAGTAGGTTTGTAAAAACACTTTTACACGTCAATCAAATTGTTTTAAAACTAGATGAGGTCGGCGTTTCCTATCTGACTACTCTGAGAAGAAAGGCCGAAACAAACTCAGAGGTCACAGTCTCTTTTAAAGTCCAGACATAATCTTGGTCAGATCATGTGAAGAATATGTAGATTCGTATCTGAAATGGTCTTTTGAGGAAAGAACCACACAGATTGAGTGGACCTGTCCAGTCAGTGCACGCATTTGTCAGTAATCGTGCAGCTCAACTCAGAACTCAAGGAGCTCAACGATTCGACGAACAATACCAAAGAAAGGACATTTGGGTAGGCCGCATATAGTACTCAAACTGCCAGACCATGGTTAAAACTAACTAAGAAAAGAAAAAAGAAAAAAAAGAAAAATCAATGACCCACATAGTCTTCACATTCACAATAATAAACAAGAATAAAAAAATACTTTACATAGTAAATATTCGTGTCATTGTATATAAAAAAAGTTCATTAATGTCAATATGTATATAAAAAACCACAGATAATATTAGTCAGATCATTAGAGGACCATGTAGATTTGTGTCTGAAATGGCCTTTTGAAGAAACAACCATACAGATTTGAGTGGACCTGTCCAGTCAGTGCACGCATTTGTCAGTAATCGTGAAGCTCAACTTAGCAGTTAAGGAGCTCAACGAATCGACGAACAATACCAAAGAAAGGACATTTGGGTAGGCCGCATAAAGTACTCAAACCGCCAGATTATCATTAAAAGTAACTGAGAAAGAGAGAAAATATATTTGACCCACATAGTCCTCACATTCTCAATAATTAAAATAATAATAATATTATACTTCATAAAGTAAATATGGCTGTCATTGTGTTTATAATAAAAAAAAAATAAAAAAATCAGTAAAAGAAGTTAAAATAAATGAATTGGAGCAGCTCACTCCCAAGCCTTTTTATCATCAATATAATCTTTAACGGTATAAAACGCTTTCTGGCACAATTTACGTTTAATGAATGATTTGAATTTATTAAGGCTGAGGCTTTGTACTTGGCTTGGAAGTTTATTATAAAAGCGTATACATTGACATCTGAACGAGCCACCTATTTTCTTGAGCCTTGTTGAAGGTACAACAAATTTGTGTTTGTTCCTAGTATTTATATTATGAATATCACTGTATTTCTTAAACAATTTAATGTTTTTATGGGCATATAATAGATTTTCAAAAATATATTGAGAAGGCACAGTCATTACATTGATCTCCTTAAATTTCTCTCTAAGAGAGTGTCTGGGACTTAATTTATAAATTGATCGCACAGCTCTTTTCTGCAAAACAAAGATAGTTTGAATGTCGGCGGCATTTCCCCACAACAGAATACCGTACGACATTACACTATGAAAATAGCTAAAGTACACTAAACGGGCTGTCTCTATGTCAGTTAAATTACGAATTTTTCTAACAGCATAAGCTGCGGAGCTTAGCTTTTTTGACAATTTATCTATATGTGGGCCCCACTGAAGCTTAGCATCCAAAGTCAAGCCCAAGAATACTGTGCTATTTTCAGGATTCAACTCTTCGCCCTTCATCAACACATTAGTTTTCACCTGCTTAACGTGAGGTAACGTAAACTTAATGCATTTGGTTTTTTTTTCATTGAGAAGTAAATTGTTAACATTAAACCATTGAACTACTTTTGAGATCGCGCTATTTACATCGTCAGTAACCAGCTGCTGACGTTTAAGTTTAAACAAAAGTGAAGTGTCATCTGCAAACAACACTATATCATGATCCTTTATGAGGTAAGGCAAGTCATTAATATAAATAAGAAACAAGAAAGGACCAAGAATTGAACCCTGTGGAACTCCCATTGTTACCATAGATCCGGGAGATCTTTTTCCATTAACGTCAACGCTTTGAATCCTATTACTCAAGTATGAAATAAGAAGTTCCAGAGCGGTGTTCCGGATCCCGTAGTGGCGGAGTTTCCTGATTAACGTTTCATGAAAAACACAATCGAATGCTTTGGATAAATCACAAAAAATACCCAAGGCATCGCATTTATCTTCCCATGCATCATAAATATGTCCTAAAAGTTCAACACCGGCATCAGTAGTTGAACGACCCCTTGTAAAACCGAACTGTTTGCTATGTAATAATTTATGTCTATTAAAAAATCTTTGCAATTGCTCTAAAATTAATTTCTCAAAAATTTTACTAAATGTAGGTAGTACTGAAATAGGTCTATAATTTGTTGGGTCTGATGTACTACCTGATTTAAACAAAGGTATTATTTTACTATTTTTCATTAGGTCAGGAAACTCCCCACAGTCGATACAATTATTAAAGATAACAGCTAAAGTAGGTGCCACAATGTCAATAATAGACTTAGCAACTTCTACAGAATTACCCCACAGATCTGCAGTCTTTTTTACATTTAAAGTGTGAAAGGTTTTAATTATGTCTCTACAAGTAATATGTTCAAAATTAAAATTAATATAATAATATAATAATATAATAATTATAATAAATAATGGCAACATTCCGTTCAGTCGGCATGGACATGGCATGGATTCGTGCGCCGCCTCCGAAAAACTATACGACCGCATTCCGAGATATGCCCTAATCGCCCACAGTTCTCACATCAATATTTTGCGTTCCAATTTAGTTATTATATGATTATGAAAGCTGAGGGCTGTCATCAATTTGGAACGCTAGTGAATGTGCTAATGCTGGGGCCACATTGTATAGCTACACCACAAATTTCTTCCTCTTTTTTGGTTAGGTGGCGACGGTAGCCAGAATCACAATTTCGAAAAAATGCCAATAACAACACAGCCAAATAACGGTTCACGGAACAAACATAAGTTATCCCGCTCAAGCTTATTCGGAACGGGTGTTAGCACGCTCAAATCGATTCGATTTCATTACATTTACATCGTAATTCGGAACGCAGTCTACGACTAACGTTTTGACACCGGAAAAAAAAAAAAGTAGGTACTCTGTGATCAGTAAATGTAATGAGTGCATAGTCTGTGAGTAAATGTAATGAGTGCTAAGATGGAATTTTGTTTATAGTAGGTTTTGATATCAATGTTATTTTTGGTCATAACAGTGCTTTTTAACATGGAATAGATACACCAAAGCGAACTGGGCTGCTCCGCTACGTATTTCTCCTTAGATTTTGGTGGCAACAGGCTATCACTCGCGTTTCGTGCCTCGATGAGTATTTCCGGCGGAGTCAAACCTACGTATTGCTCTTCTTCCCTGGGGGCTCGGGGGAGGCTGGACCGCTCCAACGCGAATGTATACGTACATCCGCGGTGGGGCGACCCGGACTGCCAGGCACTTCTTCTCGTGCAACCGAGCGGGTGGGCAGGTTGCGGATAGCCCAACTCCGGCTGCGGGACCGACCAGGAACGGCTAAATGAAGTCGTTGGTGGGCGGTCCTGCATCCGGAGCATCTTTTTCTTCAGAGATCCCGAACAAGAGAAGTTCCCGAAAACCAAATCCCAGGTCTAGGGTAACCCTTACACCCCTTCCTATGTTCCCCAAAATCCAACCAAGCCTCCCCTACAAATCCTCTCATATCCCGTCGTTCCCCTAAACCCCTAGGCCAACTCCCAGACCTAGGGTGACCCCCCATACCCCCCCCCCTTTTCCCAACGTATACCTTCCCTCCCAATCCCATCATCCCATCTGTCCCAGAGGAAGGGTAACTTCGGTTCCAAAAAAGCCCACCCCCCACGTCAATGAATATGCAGAGAGACAAATTACCTACCCAGGTGGGTCCCGGCCAAGCCGGGGAATCCCACACCGCTACGCGGTCAGCCCCCATCGTAATATGGGGGGGGCATCGATCTGCTCAATGGCAAATTTAATGCCGCGCTTCCTAGCGCCACAGGCTGCTCCAGCAGCGCCCACAACCACTACGACCTCAACCACGGCCGCGACTAACGCGCCATCAAACCCGACTTCTACGGCCGCGACTAACGCGCCTCTTCCTGATAAGACCCCGGCTGCGACTCACGCGCCAAAAATGACCCTGACTACGCCTCCTGCGATCCTCTGGCAACAGAGCATTGTGCGGAATAGCGTAACTTACCCTGACACAGACCAAGACCAGCTTAGACAGACTATGACGGGGAAAGATGACGAACCTGACAGCTCTAAAACTCCTCTGGATGCCGATGGTGAAGTACGCCTACCTTCCAAGCGCGGAAAAGCCCAGGACCGGAGGAGAAAACTAAGCGACCGTAAGCGCAACGTCTGCGAGGGCACTAGTCAGCGCGACGCGCGAACGGACGCCGAAAGAGAGGTGCGCGACCGGCCCCCAGTTCGCGAAGGGGAAACCCAGCGCGAGGAGGGGCCGGAAGCATGCGACCGGCCGCAACAGTGCGTGGGGGAAACCCAGCGTGCGAAGCGGCTGGACGCAGAACCGCACGTGCAGGGGCCAGTCTGCAAAGGGCCCCCGCACCTGAAAGAGCCCGCCAGGACCGACAGCCGACCCCAGAACACAGACAGACCCAACGACCGACCTCGACCTAAGCGTAGGGGCAAGTGGGGTGGAGTCTCGCTCTGAGCGCCGCCGGCAAAACCCCAGCCGGGCACCTCCAAGCCACAGCCTGGGCCGAGTGGCACAGGGCCGGCAAAGAGGGAGCGCCCTGACGACACGGCTTCACCGGGTACGCTCCAGGGGGACGCAAAAAGAGTGAGGGTCCACTCCGCCCAAGGGGAACAGAGGGCCTACGCGTGAGCTGCGCAGGACATCCCCGCGCGGCTGGCCGTAGCAATCTGCCTCCCCCCTCCCTCCCGAGATCTGACTAAAGAGGAGACAAAACAGATTGTGACCGAACTTGAGACCCTGGTCATGGACACGGACTCGACGGCGCCACTCCCGGCCTTCCGCGGATACCCACGGATTGCGGAAGGCACCGTTCGGATGTGGTGCGAAGACGAGTACGCCCTGACCTGGCTGACTCAGAACGTACCGAAAATAAAACTCCCCGACTCTGACCAGACACTTACTGTACTAAAACAGTCCGACGTGCCCACCCCTGTCCGAGTTTCGCTATTCGTCCCTCGCTACAGAGGGGACATAGCGAAACTCCAATACTTGGTATGACATCGCGAGGTGGTCACTCTACAGGGCGACTACCGTCGGTGGCGACAACCATGGGACTTATCTGACCCTGGGTGTGCCACCGGAGGAAGCCGTAAAGGTCCGGGAACGGGAGCGACGTATATCGTACTATCGACCAATGTTCCGCATGCTCACCTTTAAGGCTATAATCCCATAGCACGGCTCACGACTCGATCGCTCAATGCATGTATTTTGACCAATAGGATGCACGAAGCGTATTTTAGTAGTGTTCGTAAAAGTTCGTATTATTATAATGATGTACAGAAGTGTGACGCACACAGGCGCGTGCTATTCTCAATTGTTTGTGAGATGTTTTTTTAATGGACACGGCATGCGCTCTTTATGAATTATTATTGTTGACAAGAAGTAATTGCGAACTCATACTTTCTGTTCGGTTTAGGAAATGTAATAATGTAATTGCTATATTAAATGAGTATTAACTGTCAACAAACATTTTTTTTAATTTGGAATAAGAAATGTTTAACAAAATTTTATTTTGTCTAATTATGTCTTTTAGTTATTTATTTAAACTATTACTGTCTCCCCAATTTACACGATGTCTTAGGCGATGCTGCCATACAAAATGCAGCGAACAAGCTAGGCGCGTTGACCGGCACTGCGTAAAGGTATAAAATGTTTTTATAGACGTTTTTTTTTTATACTTGTGCAATTAATTGGGTTGGATCTAGTATCGTTTGGCAGTTGTAAGGAGGTAAAAGTTGTCAAAGTTGGTAGAGGTTAGGTCCACGATTATAACGCTACCACTCTTATTAAAAGGTAATGCATATTTTACGAGTTATTAATAAAAATTGTTTCTAACTTCAAATCAGTTATAAAGCGAAAACCCATCGAGTTGGGAGTATAATTATATTTTATTACAGAAAGTATATTATTTTTATTACATCATGTTATTAGAAGCCTCCAAGCCCACAGCTCCAAGCAATGTTTTAAGAGCCCACCCAACCTCAGGTTTTTATCTCGCTCGCACCATATTACTCGCGGACTGAGTGCCAGCGAGACGGTGGCGGCAATAAATCGGCAAAAGTTAATAATTAGGTAATTGCTTTTTACGGCGAAAATAATGGTAAATTCAAAAAAATAAGAAACATAGTCGCTGCTTTATAGTTAATTCAGTTAGTGTGCCAAGTTTCATGATCTAATTTGAAGTATTTTTTGAATAGCGGAGTTAATTGTTCGGTTTGGAGGTAACTTTAGATTTTTTTTCTATATAGAAAATTTTATGAAATCGGCTAACATAGTCGCTAACATTAATCCTCAACTTTAACATATATTTATTTCAAAATTAATGCTGCAGTAGTTTCGACATAATGGCGGATCTTGCTAAGCAATTTGACGACATATAGGGCCTTAAGTTGCGGAGATGAAATGGTTTACGTGAAAAAAATAAAACAAAATCGTAAAAAAATTGCAATAATTTGTCATTTTTGACATTTTATCTTTTGAACGTTTCGTTTTACGTAATTTCAACATACTAAAATGTTTTGCTTCACATTAATTAGGAATAAAATACGTAGGTATATTGAATGATTTGGATACTTTATAGGCGCATTTCATTATACCTACATAATTTCGATTTCTTGAAATTCCTTCTGGGGCTGATCCGGAATTAAGGATGCAAGAGTGAGCGAGAGAATTATTGTAACCTGTCCGAGCCGGGGTGCCCCAAGTCCCAGGGACTTGGGGCACCCCGACTCGGACAGGTTAGGTTAGAAGGTGAAGGTGGTTATTTTTTTTAAACCACGTCTTATTATCATAGCCGGCAGTGCCGGGCCGGAACAGTTGCAGAAGCAACTTTAATGTGTTTTGAGGTTAGTTTACAATAATTTATTTTTCTCAAGAACGGTGCGTTACCTTTTCATGGGAGTGGTGACAAGGGATAGGGGGCACCCATCCCACCTACCCTCAACCCCCTCTCCCCCCTCCTGCCGAACGATACTAAATTTTAACCCAAAGTTTTACTTGACAAGCAACGATTGGCAAAAACATGATTTGTCATTTCATCATTAACGCGACTTTTACAATACAATATCTAATAAAACTTCACGATTGAACAATTGCCGGTGTCGCGTCGCGCGACAAGTCGCGCCGGTGTGAACGAGCCTTTATTCAACAAAAAGTTTGCCAAATAATTCTTTTCAGAAATTAATTAATCGATTTTTTTTTTTTGATTAACGTATTGTTTGACTAACAATTCATTATTTTTTCATGTTATCTCATAAAACAATGTTTGCAATAAAAGCGTTTTACATCTTGCATTATTATGCAATTTCCTAAAAATGGAACTCATTAAATAGGCAAAAGGGTAATTTTAATTTGTAAATCAACAAATATTATACTTTAAAAATAATTAAATGCCACAAATCGAATTGTAATAATAGAAAAAAAAAATTGTAGGCTATCCGGAATCGAACTAGTTTGATTAGGTTAACTATTTTTTAAACAAATCGATTGCCAAAAACGACTAGAATATTATATAGAAAACAAATACTTTAGTAGCTTTAAAGAACTTCAATACTTGCCTGTAAATCGTTTTAGCCAAATGGAAATCGTAAATAGATACAATCAATTTAGTTTTTTTTTAAATAAAATGATACTTATATTTTATGTGATTTTTCCAAAATAATTTATTATTAAATGAAAAATATATAAATGATGTAAAGAGAAGCATTAGCTAAATAAATGTTTGTAAAGCGAGTGTTTATAAAATAAAAAAAATGCGGAATTCATTGTTGGTGAAATAAATATAAGTAAGTATACGAAACGTTGGTTGTAAAGAAAAAAATTGTCAACTGTGTTTTGGTAAAACATTAGTGAACCCTTTTTCTTATATTGCTCTGTCTTTATTGAAATAGCACAAATACAGTAGTATTTAAACCAATACTTGGCGCAGTTCATACAATGTTATCAGAGCTTTTTGTTTATTGGCAGCGCAACTCTTGCAACTACAGAACAACCCTTCTATTAAGCCGTCCTATTGTTTAACCAGTGTTAAACAATAGGATGGCTGACAGAAGGGTCATAAAATAGGTTTGTAAAAAAATTACAAAATATTTTAAGTTATATTATTTTAAACCTTAGATTATCTCGAATGTTTTATAGTTGTTCCTTGTATACGGTTTAATACTATTAATAGTTGTAATATTCGTTTTATCCATTTATTTGTCACACCTTAGATTTGATCGTAAATGTAACGAGTTTTTACGAACAACGTATCTTTCCGAAAAAATGTTCGAGGCATGTCGTGCAGGATGTGCTTACCGTTAGGTGGTTCATAAACGGCTGGACAGAGGACAGATCCAAAATTTTCAGCACGTAAAGCTGGAGTTTAATAAAAACCAACACATTACTTTTTGTTAATTGATACTATAATCATCGCGTTGCCGGCATTGCTAAAGACAAGAGTTTGTTGACAAATACAATAATGCTTCAGTTCCTATGCCACTTTAAAATTCGGAAGCTTTTCCAGTAATAAAACCAATATATAATGTTCAAAAGGAAATACAGCTTAATATTTGAAATATTACAGAAATATTTTCAATAAGCCAGGCGCGATATCGAAGAAAAAAATGCGCGTTGGCACCAATGAGAGTGAAAGGATTAAAAAAAAAATGAAGGCTACTCTACTATCGGCAATCAGTCCGATAGAAATAAGCAGGTCGTAAAATGAAATGGCGAGCGAGGAGCGGGAAGCGGCAGCCATTAGCGAAATGCAAATTGGCACTGGCACTGGCTAATGTTTGTTGTCATTTTTTGTTACACGCGCTGTACTCACACAAATGCATATTGTCTCTAATTGGGCGAAACCAGGAAGGGGTGTGGTTTGACACTAACTGCGCTTCCGCAGAAATATTTTCTTAAGTGAGCATGCGTAACTTTTGCCGATAGTACATGTTCGGGTCGATATACGTTCGCTTCTGGCCCACGACCCAACCCGCCGACAGCCAGACCGACAACGATACAAAGACCACGCAACCGACGCTGGCACCGACGACCGACACCGACATAGACCAGCTCGAGGAGGTCATGGCCCGAGCGGCAATGGCTGACGACGACGACATACCACCACCGCCTGAATCACCCGGCTGGAGTGAGCGCCTGCTCGCCTCGTCGCCGGGCGAACACCATGACGCACGATACAGGGAGGAGGTGACGGAGGGACTGTCCGATGGATCCCTCTCCGAATAACTCCTCTCCATCGACGTCAGCACCCCTCAACATCATCCAGACCAACCTCCAACACAGCCAGACTGCCACGGCTAGCTTACGCAGGGCACTAGAGGTTAAACCCCGAACAATAGCACTGATCCAAGAGCCGTGGATCAGAAACAATAGAATATGCGGACTCAGTAACATCGGAGGTAAGATTATCCTCGACACACGCAGCGCAGATAAGCCAAGAACCTGCGTCTACATACCCAAAGAAATTCCCATCACACCACTCACACAATTCTGTTCCAGAGATCTGACAGCCGTCAGGCTCCATACTGAAGGTAGCGTTCCAGATGTTGTACTAGCCTCGGTATACATGCCAGGCGAGGACGCGGACTGTCCGCCGAAAGAGATGTCCGACGTGGTGCAACACTGTGAGCGCGCCAAGCTGGAACTGATCATCAGCACTGACTCAAACGCCCACCACCCGCTCTGGGGCAGCGACGCACCGAACTCCAGAGGAGAGGTACTATCCACCTATTTATTTTCCACTAACCTTAACATTATAAACTGCGGTTCGGAACCCACTTGGGTCACCGTCCGAGGGCAGACAATAATAGACCTAACACTTGCTACAGAAAACGCGACAAAACTTATTACCAACTGGCATGTATCGGACGAGCCTTCCTGCTCGGACCACAGAAGGATACGTTTTACGCTTATTGCCAACACTAAGAAACCTGTACCCAGGCGCAACCCGAGGCGCACTGACGTCCCTGGGTACAAACGCCTTCTGGCTGCCCTATTAGCCAGACACCTCACACAGGTAACTATAAGGGACCAAGCGCAACTTGACTACACTGTAACAAAATTATCAGAATACCTAACCGAAGCTTACCACGCATGCTGTAAACTAAGGGCGCCGCGTAACAGTAACGAGAGAAATCCGTGGTGGAACGCCGAACTTAATAAACTCAGGAATGCGCTACGTAAGCAATTTAACAGAGCCAAGAATACTAGACTCCCAGAGCACTGGGAGACTTATAAGCAGACCCAATATTTATACAAAAAGGAGATCAGAACCGCCAGAAGGTCGGCGTGGCGGTAATTCTGTGAATCTATCGAGACAAACAACGAAGCCGCTGAGAGGGAGATGTCAATGTAACCATATAAACTTGTGTTCTTTTATAATAAAGGGCAGTATAGCAACAGCATTCGTTGTATCACTTACTCCTAATATCGCCCATCCGTACATGGCGACCGTGACAGCGTAAACGCTAGCAGCGTACCTATGTTTACATTTCTTTGACCAAAACGGGTGTCGCAATGTATTGTAACGAGACCAATCTCGTACTGGGACTTAGCGTGGTCACTATTCTATTTTGTGAATATTTACCACGACAATCACAAAATGGGTACAACTAATACGAAGGAAGAAGTTATAGTTCCACAAAACGCAGCAGGTGGAAGTAACAGCGCTGACATCACGCAGCTGACGATACATGCCAGCACAACAAACATCATTTTAATCGTGTTACTTCTTATAGCATCGTTGGCGTTTTTGTATGGTATCTTCAGAATCTACAAGAATTGCCATCAGAAATGGATGGGTAATGAGATCAGGAAGGACAGATTGCGATGTTCTATATGGAGACGTAGAGCTGACGCAGAGGAAATGCGGACGAATGCCAGAGGCTACAAGAAGGACACTGAGGACGTCATCTGAAGAGTTAAAAACCCAGGGTTTACGAAGAAAAGTGCGCGAAAGTTGTATTCGTAATGTGTCAGTGCGTGGTTATATATAAGGTGTTGTCTATTCTCTATTAGTAGTAAACGTGTAATAGCATAAAATATACATGACATTATTTTAGTGGACTAAAATAAGTGACAAATGAAAATAAAATGAACGCTGGAGTGTATGCAGTATAAAATAATGGTATGTAATTCAGTACCTACTAAGAAAATAGAAATAAGTATTTATGTTAAATGGCAGAAAACTTAAAAACATTGTACGACAAGTTATTTGAAATCAGAAAATATTTGATAAAGATAGGTCCAGATAGAAGAAAAGGTAACATTATAGTCGTAAAATTAGCAGAGGCAGACAACTTAGTAAAAGAGTACAACTTATTTTTAGAATATTATTCAAAATCGAAAAGCACCGTATGTGAGAGTGAATGTTCGCATATTCACGAGCTTTGCGCAAATTTTGATCATTTATATGAACAAATATTAGAATTGTGCTCACAGAAACCTAGTACGGCAGATAAAATGGCAACTACTTGTAAATTTGATTTAAAAATTGCTTTAAGTTTATTACCAGTTTGTACAGACGATGAGGCTAGCGTAAAGCAACTTATAGATGGCATAGAGTATTACAAAACAGAGTTAGACGAAAATTCACAAGGAAAACTGTTAAATTTCGTATTAAAAAATAGACTCTCACAGACCGCAAAATTGAAATTAGCGACTTCATATGTCAATATTGACGACTTTATAGCTGACTTGAAGATTCAGTTATTGCCTAAAAAATCGGCTACAGCAATTCAACGAAAGCTGCAAAGTCTTAGGCAAAACGATTTATCAATCGATGATTTCGGCAAAAAAATTACGGAATTGTTTGTTGATTTGACGATCTCTCAATCGGGGGCCAACGAGGCCAGTTTGAAAGTTTTAAAGCCAATTAATGAGAAGCAAGCTATCAAATGTTTCTCAGATGGATTGAGAAATCGACGACTTAGTACAATAATTTCAGCCAGAAATTTTACATCATTGAAAGATGCAGTACAGGCGGCCATCGATGAAGATATAACAAGTCCATCAACATCTTCCGATATTTTAACGATGAATTATAGAGGGAGATCGTCTTATAACTGGTCACAGCGGAGAGGCCGCTTCTCATACGCAGGTAGAGGACGCGCACGTGGCAATCAACAGGTTATCCAAAACCAAGACGAACAGCAGGATCAGGTTCGGAGAGGATCGCAGGCAAGCTGGCGCCGGTCCACCCGACCATTTCATGGAAACAGAGGTAGGTCCAATTATAGCACCTCCAGGGATCAACACATACATACATTGGATGACTCAGAAACGCAGGAAAATACAGAAACAGAACAGCGGAATGAGGACCAGTTTTTTCGGGACTAAAAATATAATTTTATCATGCAATAACGTAGGCTACGTAAATATAAAATCGCATAACCATTATTCATACCAATTATTAGTAGACACCGGTGCATCCATATCTGTCATAAAGTATAAACAAATTCTCGACCAAAACATTCCAATCCATATCGAGAAGACACTTGTAAACGGCATCGGGGGCAAAGTACAGGCTATAGGATATGCTTATTTGCGCCTAGTTATTGGAAATCAGACCCTACAACATAAGTTCTATGTTTTTAAAACATTGCCTTGTAAAGGTAGTGGCATACTGGGACAAGACTTTTTAAGCAAGTATAAATCAGTATTAAATTACGGTAACCAAACTTTGTTACTATGGAATAACAACTCAAAGGTATCATTACCATTAATAATGACAAACAATCATTTTAATATACCGGCAAGATCAGAGTCTATTCACTTTATTCGAACGTGTGAGATAGAAGAATGTGTAGTTAATGGAACAGAACTGCGAAAGGGGATCTTTGTTGCAAATACTTTAGTTAAGCCCACGAATGGGAAAATACCAATTAGGATTTTAAACACCACGGAGACAGATTTAGTCTTGACAACAATTAGTCCAACACTTTACAAAGCAAGCGAGTATGATGTATGTTCATTTCAAGAAACCAATAATAATGCTGATCGTGTCAGAAAGGTATTCGCTTCGCTATCGCTGAAACATTTAAATAAAGAGGAGCAATTGTCCATAGAGTCCATTTGCGCAAAATATGCAGATATTTTCTTCCTACCAGGTGATAAATTAGGAACAACTAAATTATATGAACACTCAATAACATTGAAACCAAACGTGGCACCAGTGTACGTTAAGCCCTACAGAATGCCGCATTCACAGAAAGCCGAATTAAAAAAACAAGTGGACAACTTATTGGAACAAGAAATTATTGAACCCTGTTCCAGTGAGTGGTCCAGCCCAGTACTCCTAGTGCCTAAAAAATCAGACGCAAACGGGGAAAAAAAATGGCGGTTAGTTATAGATTACCGTAAGCTCAACACTTGTATTCAGGATGATAAGTTTCCACTGCCAAACATCACGGATATACTAGATTCCTTGTGTGGATGTATTTATTTCACACATTTAGATTTAAACCAAGGATTTTTTAACGTAGCGTTAAACAAACACAGTAGGAAATATACTTCATTTAGTGCAGACGGTGGTCAGTATCAAATGACAAGAATGCCTATGGGACTCAAAACTAGTCCCAGCTCATTTTCGCGTATGATGACCATGGCAATGACCGGGCTATCCTACGACAAGTGCTTAGTGTACCTAGACGATCTTATTTGTATGGGACGGAACTTAACTGACCATAACAAAAATTTAATAGAAGTATTCGAAAAGATGCGCAGTGCCAACTTAAAATTAAATCCCACTAAATGCGATTTCCTTAAGAAAGAGATGCTTTATTTAGGCCACGTGGTGACAGGCAATGGTATATTGCCGGACCCAGATAAGATTAAAATAATTAAAGAGTATCCAGTTCCTAAAAGTACGGACGAAGTGAAACGCTTCGTTGCTTTTGCAAACTACTATAGAAAATTTATAGACCACTTTGCCGACAAAGCCTATCATTTAAACCTTTTAAGTAAGAAAAACACTAAATTTAACTGGGATAGCAACTGTCAAACGTCATTTGAAACTCTAAAACAGAGTATGATGTCACCGCCAATCCTACAGTACCCAGATTTCTCAGAACTAAATCAATTCATAGTACAAACCGATGCATCTGGGTACGCAATTGGGGCAGTACTATCAAATTCAAATGGCAGACCAATAGCTTACGCTAGTAGGAGCCTTAACAAAGCGGAAAAGAACTATCCCACTATAGAGAAAGAACTCTTAGCTGTAGTTTGGGCTGTCAAATATTTCAGACCCTATTTATACGGTCGTACATTTAAAATACTAACCGACCACAAACCCCTTGTATACTTATTTAATTTAAAAGACCCATCTAGCAGGCTCTTTAAATTTAGACTAGCTCTAGAAGAATACAATTACGAAATAGAATACGTAAAAGGGAGTGAGAACTGCGTAGCAGACGCGTTATCGAGAATAAAAATTACGTCAAAAGAACTTAAAGAAATGAATGAGTGTCTGTGTGCAATAATGACTCGCGCTCAAAAACGAAAATTAGATGCTGTCGCCCCGGAAGATGAGTTGCCCACCGACAACTTGCCAGTTCAACCACATGTAGTGGAAACTCATATCAAACCAAGAGGCGCAGTAGAGTTAAGATTTGCACCCAGTAGCAGTCTTAAGAAGCTAAAGAGCGATAGCTCAGTAGTGTTACAAACACACATAATATTATTGTATAATGCCCAAATGAAAACTATATTCATAAACTCGGCATCTCAATCACAAACTACGCGAGCCGAGTTTGCGAGAGAGCTGAGTGATCTATGTAACAAGCTAAATATAGAAGAAGTATACTTCATTAAAAATTCGAATAATAAAATTTTTGTAGAGAAATTAACTAGTGAGATAAGAAAACAAAGCAACTGGAAAGGGCCCAGATTATGTATATTAAAAGATGTCGAAAGAATAGAGGACAAAGATGATAGGAAAGTGATACTCAACGACTTTCATCTTTTGCCCACTAGTGGGCACGCGGGCATGAGAAGAATGCTGACTAATATAAAAAAAATACTATTTTTGGCCAGGCTTAGAAAGTGATGTCAAAAATTATGTCAAAAAATGTGTTCAATGTCAGAAGCATAAGTATACAGTTCAGGTGAAAGAGCCAATGGCAATCACCACAACTGCTCATTCGGCTTTCGATAAAATCTTCTTAGACTTGGTAGGACCATTAGACAAAGACAGCAACAATTTTTCTTATATATTGACATTGCAATGCGAGCTGTCCAAGTATGTATGTGCGTATCCCCTCGTCACTAAAACCTCTACAGAAGTAGCACGCACCTTCGTGGATAACTTCATACTTCAACATGGCATCCCGAGGGAGATAGCTACCGACAGAGGCACAGAGTTCATGTCCGAGACCGTGACACAGGTTTGTGAATTACTACATATTAAAAAGTTAAACTCAACTGCGTATCATCACCAAAGCATCGGAGCGCTAGAGAACTCGCATAAAAATCTAGGTGCATTTTTGCGAATCCAAGCAGAAGGAAAACCCGAATTATGGAGTACTTGGTTACCATTCTGGTGCTTTGCTTATAATACGACAGTTCACTCGTCAACAAAATTTACACCATTCGAACTCGTATACGGTAGAAAGTGTAACTTGCCCAATAATTTGGAAAAGTGTGTAGAGCCTCTATATAATTACGACAGTTACCCGCTTGAACTTAAGTACCGCCTACAGGTTTCTCAAACCGAAGCGCGGGAAAATTTGATAGCCAATAAAATAGGCAGAAAAAGTAGATACGACCAGCATGTAAATCCAATACGCTACAAGCCAAACGATCAAGTTTTAATTAAAAATGAAACTGGCAATAAACTTCAACAATTATATTCTGGACCTTACAAGGTGATTAGAGATTTGTCACCAAATGTTGAGGTCAATTATAAGGGAAAACCCGACATTATTCACAAAAACAGAACGAAACCGTATCATGTTTAAGATAAAAACAATAAGACAATTAATTACCAATGCTATAAGCACTTAACAATAGCTATTATACAGGTCAGCAGAAAACGGAGACGAATAATAAGCGCCAGCTGTGCGCTCATAGGTACTCAGGGATTGATTGTTATTATAAGTATGTAACCACTTATTATTGTATAACTTTGTATACCAAACATAACGAACATATGTACTACGATTATGTTATAACTATATTTTATACGTGTTAGCCTAAGAGTATCAATGTTTAATTTGTGCTTATATTGTATCCATGCAATAAAATAAAAGTAAACTTTTATTTTATTTTAGTTTTAGGGAGGAGATGAGAGGGAGATGTCAATGTAACCATATAAACTTGTGTTCTTTTATAATAAAGGGCAGTATAGCAACAGCATTCGTTGTATCACTTACTCCTAATATCGCCCATCCGTACACCGCAAGGGTAAGGAAGATCCTATCAGCCGATCAAGACCGAACTCTTGGCGCGCTGAAAAAACCCGACAATTCATACACACAAACTGACTATGAAACCAGTCAAGTCCTTCTTGAAACCCACTTCCCGGACTGTAAAATTCTGGAGGACAGGGCGTGGGAGGCGGAACCAGAATGGACCCCAACGGATCAAGACTGGTCCAGAGCCCACAACATAGTAACGGAAGACCGAGTAAAGTGGGCTATTAACACCTTTCAGCCATACAAGTCGGCCGGGCTGGATGGCATCTTTCCAGCCCTGCTGCAGTGGGGGGTAGAACACCTAACGGCACGGCTGGTCGAGATCTACCGTGCCTGTATAGCACTCAGGTACATACCTCCCGCGTGGCGTGAGGTGAAAGTCATTTTCATACCCAAATCCGGAAAATCAGACTACACGCAACCCAAGGCCTACAGGCCCATAAGCCTAACATCTTTTCTACTGAAGACCCTCGAAAGACTCTGCGATAGGCACATCAGAGATGGGCCCCTCAGAGCAAGACCTCTACATAGACAACAGCACGCGTACTCCACAGGCAAGTCAACAGAATCCGCGCTGCACAGCGTGGTTTCTAAAATTGAATGCGCAGTGGATCACAAATGCTCAGCACTAGCCGCCTTCATCGACATCGAAGGCGCTTTCGATAAAACCACGTTCAACAGCACAGACTTGGCTCTCAGCAGACACAGCATAGATCCGACCCTGAGCGGCTGGATCACCAATATGCTCAAACTGAGAGCTGTACCAGTGACCGTAAATAACACCACGAGAGCCATAGTTGCAAAGGGATGCCCACAAGGGGGCGTTCTTTCGCCGCTTCTATGGAACCTGGTAGTAGACACCCTCATCAAAGCACTCAACGACAAAGGTTATTTCACTGTAGGCTACGCCGACGACATAACCATAATAATAAATGGAACCCACGAAAACACCTTGTGTAACCTCATGCGCCAAGCCCTGAAGATAGTAGAGGAATGGTGCAACAAGCACCAACTCTCAGTGAACCCCACAAAAACCGAACTGGTTCTCTTCACGAAAAAGCGGAAATTGGCAACCCTACAACTACCACGTTTCTTCGGAACAACTCTGAGCCTATCAACTGAAGCCAGATACCTGGGCGTATTTCTGGACAAACAGCTGAACTGGGCAAAGCACACCAACTATATCACTACAAAAGCCAGTATATCCCTGTGGCAGTGTAAACGACTGCTTGGCAGGAACTGGGGAATCAGCCTCAAGGTCACCTTCTGGCTGTATACCACGGTCATCCGACCAATTATAACATACGGCTCACTGGTCTGGTGGCCCAGGACAGACCTGAGCACAGCCCAAAAAGAGTTCGAGAAGCTGCAACGATTTGCATGCGTTGCAATCACTAGCAGTATGAGAACCGCACCCACTGCCGCCCTACAAGCAATGCTTGGACTGCCACCCCTGCACCTCATTGTGCGGGAGGAGGCAGCCTTGGCTGCCTTCAGACTAGACCTATCAGGGACTCTAAGCAAGGACTCCAGAGTTAAGCATACTCGTATAAAGGAGGATGCTATCAAGCGACAGCCAATGATGGCAGCACCTTGTGACAAAGCCCCGAAGACACACCACTTCCAAAGACACTACAGCATAAAACTGACAGAAGAACAGTGTGACTACTCAGGACCAAAAGAACTGAGAGTATACACCGATGGATCGAAGACCGACTCTGGCACCGGAGTCGGAATTTTCTCACATGACCTCAATATGAATATATCCAGACCGCTAGGCATGCTCAACACCGTCTACCAGGCGGAGTGTGTGGGCATCATACAAGCGGTCCATGCCATAGAAGCCCGGAGAGTTACGGACTTCCACATACGCATACTTTCCGATAGTGCCTCAGTCCTCTAATCCCTGGGAAAGAAATATATTACCTCTAAACTTATACTAGAATGTCACAATGCACTAGAAACCTTATCAGTGTCTAGTCGCAAGAAGGTGACACTGCAATGGATAAAAGGACACAGCGGGTCGATGGGTAACGATGCGGCGGACGAACTGGCTAGGAGAGCATCCAGCACACCAGTCTGTGGGCCCGAGCCCATTGTACCCATCCCCTTCAACCAAATACGCAGGTGGCTACAGGAGGTCACCCATACACAAGCAGTGAACTGGTGGACCTCGGCACCGGGCTGCAGGCAAGCCAAAGAAGCTATGCCCACCCCGGATAACAAGTTAACCAGGCGTCTTCTACGCCTGGACAGGGACGGCCTGCGCCTGGTGGCGGGGACCATCACAGGACACTGCTCACTAAATAAACACTTCCACACAATGGGCATAACGGACAGTCCTCTGTGCAGGGCGTGCATGGAGACTGAGGAAACCGTTGCGCACGTGCTCTTCGAATGCACGGGCGTCACCCAGATCAGAACAGAAACCCTTGGATCACCCTTATCTTACACAGACGTTCTTAACAGACCAGGAGCTTTAATTAACTTCTGGAGGGAGGTGGGCTGGTTGGAATAACCACCGCCGGCCGCCATGGCCCACGCACAATGGTCCACTCGAGGACTAAGTGCGGAAACCATAACCCCTAACATAGAACATAGATGCTCTTCTTCCCGTGAAGTCGCCATTTTTGTTAATTAATCACAACGAAAATGATAGCAAGTAAGTATTGGAAAATGACGAGCTGGTGTGTGTTTTCGCGCGCCGAGCCAGCGATGCGCACGCAGGTTTAAATAAATGCGCTGGAAAAACTGCTAGACAGGTTATTTAATAAACACAAAATAATAGGTATTTTTGTTTTATTTTTGTTCTGAATACGTACCAATTAAAAACATTATAAGGTTAATATGTAAGTAGCGAAAAATATGAAATAATATATGATGAAATATTATGTTCATCATATTTTATTTAAGTATATAAATATTATGCATAAGGCATGAAAGTCTCTTTGATGAGATTAAAAAAGCGCACATCCTCTGCTCGGGCGAAATAGTAGATAGTTTATACTAATGCCATGTAGGCACATAGTCAAGCTTCAATAAATAAGTACACAAAAGTTTTATTAAGATTACCTACATTAGGTACTTCGTAAAAAATAAAAGCATTTTCATTTGTAACAGAATATGGCCAGACTATTTTTTTTTACGTTAACTAGACAGTTAACGCCCCGGTTTGCGTATGGTATTATGTTTTACAAAAATAAACAGCTTCACCAAAGTCAATTTCTACAATATAAATTCTATGCCGCCATGATAGTACTTACTAACTCCATACTGCCATGTCATAGGACTGGTATAGGTACTAGAACTAGGTACTCCGACTAGTAAATAGTTATCTGTGGCATTACAGCACTAGTTCGTTATGGTAAAGTAAAAAGCACGCGTGTTTAATACACTGCATTATGAATCTAAAAGCGGTTCAATAAGAGCCACTTTACGAGCAAGTGTGTTGAAAATATATTTACCTAAATTAGCAGCTACCTACCTAAATTAAGGTTATTTACGAAATATTACTCACCTCGAGTACTTGTACAATATTAGAGATATTTGTTCCATCAGTGTACGTCATAACCATGTCATCGGTGAGTAAAATACATATTTTAAATCTACTTCTAATTATAATGTAGATTCTTTTCATTTAATAAGTTGCTAATCATTTGTTATTATTTTGTTTCAGATTGGCGATTCAGATATTGTATTCAACTAGTATGCTCAGAATCCTTACGAAGGACTTTCTGAGATGATTTACAACGAACCCCCGCACTGCAGTCAAGTTACGAAAGAAAATAAATCCAGACGACAACGTCGAGAAAAGCCTTCTCATAAGAAACAACCAACAAAATCTTTCGTGATGAGTAAACTGCATCGACGCGGAATAAAACTGATAAAAATATCAGTTGTAGATCTTTGCAATAACAATACAAGTGACAGTGATAGTGATAGTGAGAACGTGATAATAAATGCACAATACATAGTTAAAGATGCAATTGATAATGTTATAAATAAATAAATAAAATAAAAATAAAAATATTTTATTGTCAGGCATCAAGGCCCATAGGGTGTTAGTTACATCTTCCTTAAAGACTATATTAGTAACATGCAGGAAAATAAAAAATAAAAATAAAATATAAAATAAAACAAATAAAACAAAATAAAATAAAAGAAAAGTAAAAGAAAAATCACAATCACAGGAAGGTTTAACAAGCCTTGTTGCCAACATGTAGCTTAGTAAACCTCCCCATTGTAGGCCCATCCAGCCTCTCTGCAAATACCTTCAGAATGCTGTTGCTGCTTCCCCTCACTCGAGATATTACTTTGGCAACTTTCTTCCGCATTATCGCAAAGTAATCGTCAGTATGCGCATCGGCGAACATACCTGACGCACTACAGTAAAGTGGAAGCCTCAACAGCGCCCTGAAGGCATTGTTGTATTGAATGCGCAGGGCATTGTCTGCTTTTAGGGTATGATTATCCCAAAGACTGCTGGTGTAAAAAGTTTGGCAGTAGGCCTTAAAAAGAGTTAGTTTTACAGGAACTGAACAGCCATAAAACCTTCTGCATATCATATTTCCCCTCACAGACAGTGCCCTGCGCTCCCAAATCCCAAATTCCATATCCAAGTCGTCTTTTAAATCTTCGGTGACAATATGGCCTAAATATTTAAAATGGGTAACTCTCTGCAAAAGTGAACCATTCAGTTTCACAGGAGGGACAAAAGTAGGACTTTTATTCCTACCACGAAACACCAACAGCTCACTCTTTGTAGGATTATATTTTAGCCCATGCTGTTCGGCATATCGTTCACAAATGGAGAGCAACTTTCTAATTCCACTGATAGTAGGGCTAAGCAGCACCATGTCGTCTGCATAACTTAAGTTATTTAGACATACTCCATCTATATGGCATCCGACATGAGTGCTGCTGAGCTCAACAAGCATCTTATTGACGTAGATATTAAAAAGCCTCGGGGAAGTTAGACCACCCTGCCTAACGCCGCACTCGAGTTTATACGGTTCAGACAATGCATTAGACCATTTGACGAAGTTCCTCTGCTTGTCATACCAAAGAGATAATGTAGACACTAATGCAGTAGGAACACCCGCCTCCAGAAGCTTCTCCCATAAGACACTATAAGAAACCAGGTCGAAGGCCTTAGAAAGGTCCAGGAAACAAGCATACACAGGTGTTTTCCTGTCATTATAATATTTGACAGTATGCTTCAACGCAAGTATAGCACTTTCAGTAGATAGCCCAGCACGGAAACCAAACTGTGTGTCGTGTAACTGGGTGTATCTACCGAGGTGTGAGTCGAGCACACTGTCAAACACTTTCGCTATCACATTTGCCAGTGAAATAGGCCTGTAGTTACATTTGTCTGCTATGTCTCCTGTCCGATTCTTCACAATAGGTACAATAATTGTATCCAGTAACTCCTGAGGTAGGTAAGAGTGTCCCAAACACAGATTGAATAACATAGTCAACACTCTCGGCAGATGTATACCAACGTTTTGAAGGTGTTCGATGCTAAGCCCATCATGACCAGGTGATTTACCCCTCTTCATGCCTTTAATCACAGATTTTAGTTCTTTACATGCAAACCAGAGGGGAGATCCTGATCGACATGTCTCAGCATCGAGCACCCTCGGCACAGACTGTAGAGGTGAACTCACTTTAAAATGGTCTTTAAAACAATTGGCTATCTCAGCGGTATCGTTTTTACCATCCACGCTAACTGGTAGGCTTGGAGTATTATGTAACCTCTTAGTACCTTTCCAAAATGATGAAAAACGTTTTTCTGAATGGAGTGAAGGCAAAATATCCATTTCTATTTTTTCTTGGTTCTTAATGCACCATTTCAATTTTGATTTATAGTACATTATGATACAAGTGTGCGGTGTTGGTCATTACACTCGAGACGGTATTATCCGTGCGAGCCGCAGGCGAGCGCGATAAGGTAGTCCAGAGTGTAATGATCAACGCACTCGCGTTTCATACGACGTTTTTCAACACACTTGCAAGGAAATAAACAGACTTGTAAGAATGTATGCTACAATAACGTAATTATAAAGTACAACTGACCTTTGTTGCCAATGTACTGATTATCCGGAGCTTCTTTTAAAAACTTTTCAACGTAGGTTGGAGTTACTTTAGATTTCGTATTGATAATATTATTTTAAATATGTATTAGTCTATGAAAATAACCACACAGCGAAACCGGGAACAAATATTTATGGAAAATGGCGCGACGGTTTTGTTTTTCCGCAGTTGTAAATAAAGGCACTGGCAAACCCGCTAAACAGCCTACACCTATTAAAAAAAAAAAAAAAAATATTTTGAAAGACTGTAAAATGCGTGTATTGGAATTTCAGCAGAAAAATACACCTTATATTACTATAAGTACAGTAATCGAATTGTAAATGGTTTCATTTTTGTCATTCCGTTCAGTCGGCATGGACATGGCATGGACTCGCGCGCCGCCTAGTTATGATATGATTATGACAGCTGAGGGCTGTCATCAATTTGGAACGCTAGTGAATGTGCTAATGCTGGGGCCACATTGTCGCGATAAAGCGAACTTCACTCCGCGGGCTCTCTTTTATTCAGCGAGACGTCGAGCTGTGTGCGACAGAGAGCGCGCGAAGTATAGTTTGTCTTATCGCGACAATGTGGCCCCAGCATATCAGTGCTCACCCAACGTCAAAACTTAAAACATAAATTATTTCTTTGTGTATAGCTACACCACAAATTTCTTCCTCTTTTTTGGTTAGGTGGCGACGGTAGCCATAATCACAATTTCGAAAAAATGCCAATAACAACACAGCGAAATAACGGTTCACGGAACAAACATAAGTTATCCCGCTCAAGCTTATTCGGAACGGGTGTTAGTACGCTCAAATCGATTCGATAGCTATACATTTACATCGTAATTCGGAACGCAGTCTACGGCTAAAGTTTTGACACCGGAAAAAAAAAAAGTAGTCTGTGATAAGTAAAATAATGTAATGAGTGCTAAGATGGAATTTTATTTACAGTAGGTTTTGATATCAATGTTATTTTTGGTCATAACAGTGCTTTTTAACATGGAATAGATACACCAAAGCGAGCTGGGCTTGTATTCCGAAAATGACTTGGTATTTTTGTTGTTTTTCCACTGTATAAAAGTTTCGTAGGCCGCTACGTATTTCTCCTTAGATTTTGGTGGCAACAGGCTATCACTCGCGTTTCGTGCCTCGATGAGTATTTCCGGCGGAGTCAAACCTACGTATTGCTCTTCTTCCCGTGAAGTCGACATTTTTGGTAATTAATCACAACAAAAATGATAGCAAGTAAGTATTGGAAAATGACGAGCTGGTTTGTATTTTCTATAGGTTTTATTATAGGTTTAAATAAATGCGCTGGAAAAACTGCTAGACAGCCTATTTAATAAACACAAAATAATAGGTATTTTTGTTTTATTTTTGTTCTGAATACGTACCTATTGAAAACATTATGATAAGGTTAATATGTAAGTAGTGAAAAATATGAAATAATATATGATGAAATATTATGTTCATCATATTTTATTTAAGTATATAAACATTATGCACAATATAAAGGCATGAAAGTCTCTTTGATGAGATTAAAAAAGCGCACATCCTCTGCTCGGGTGAAATAGTAGATAGTTCATACTAATGCCATGTATAGGTACATAGTCCGGCTTCAATAAATAAGTACACAAAAGTTTTATTAAGATTACCTACATTACTCCGTAAAAAAATAAAAGCATTTTCATTTGTAACAGAATATGGCCAGACTATTTTTTTTTACATTAACTAGACAGTAACGTTAACTAGACGTATGGTATTATGTTTTACAAAAATAAAAAGCTTCACCAAAGTCAATTTCTACAATACAAATTCCATGCCGCCATGATAGTACTTACTAACTCCATACTGCCATGACATAGGACTGGTATAGGTACTAGGTACTCCGACTAGTAAATAATTATCTGTGGCATTACAGCACTAGTGCGTTATGGTAAAGTAAAAAGCACGCGTGTTTAATACACTGCATTATGAACCTAAAAGCGGTTCAATAAGAGCCACTTTACGAGCAAGTGTGTCGAAAAATATTTTACGACTTAATGTCATATCCTCAAAAATTTGACCACTACTGGGTTGACCATACCACACCCATAATTTAAAATTAATTCTAGCCTGTGTGTGAAGTTCTTTAACGTGTTTGTTCCACCCTTTTATACACTTTTTTCCTATAGTGCCTTTTGGGGCTCTGCTTATACTTGCAGCTTCACTTAATATAGACACAATTTGACTATACATTTTATCCAATAAAAATTTATGGTGGGTATTATCACAATATTTATCAGCACAAAGTTCAAACTCAATAGGAAAATCTAATTTCTTTAATTTTTCGTTACATAAAGAAGAGTATTGACGGATTTCCTCTGGTTTTCGTTCCCCCCAATACACACCGTTATATAAAGACTTAATTACATTCGTTTTCACTCTAATAACATTAATATCACACTCTATTTTTAACGGAAAGTGATCGGACCAGAACGAATCGTAAATAACTTTAATGCTAACAATTGTTTTTCCGGCCGACTGTGTAACAAGGCAGTGGTCAAGCCAACGCTTACACCCGTGTGCGTCACTGATAAAAGTGTAAGTTTGCGTTAACATGCTTAGGTAATCAATGTCCGCACATAATAAGTCTTGCTCATTACAAAAACTCAGAAGTTCATTACAAAATGACTCACCCGGGTGCGCGTTGAAATCTCCCAATATATAAACTGATTCAACATTACTATTTTGTATAATAGAATACATTTCACTTAGACATTCCGTAAAATGTGGTAAGTTATCACTGCAATCTGTTGGCATATACATATTTATCACCATAAAGTGACGGTTACTTATCACTACATTTACTGCACATATTCGGGTATTGTCACACTGTACTACAGACACTTTATCAACTGCACTTTTTCGCCACAATATGGCAAGACCTCCGTAAGGTCTACCTTTGCAAATCCCAGCTGAAGTGTCCACTGAAGACTTCGCGGTGTAACTGAAATCTGTATCTATATTTTCCAGAAAGGATAGATCATGTGGATATAACCACGTTTCTTGTAACAAAATAATGTCAGCTGTTTTGCTTAGTAAACGCACACAGTTCACAGATCTCTTAATATTTTTACAGTTGAATGTTATTATATTCAATTTCGATGTACTATCCATTAATTTTATTATTATTATTTATTCCATCGCTCTCTGAAATAATATTATTTCTGTCTTGTTTTCCATTCTTGAAGTGAATAAAGCGACGAAATGTGATGCCATCTGGCCACATCTGGTCGTCTAAAAATGTTTCCAACTTGCTTTTATTGACTAATATTTTAAAAGCATTATATGGCTTTTCCCTTTTCATAGTAATTTTTTCAAGTGCAACAACCTGCTCCGTTTTCTTTTTGATATATTGGCAGATATCTTCCACCGCAGTTTCCTTGTAAAGGGACTTTCATTTCGGCGGCTTTAAATTTCTCAGACAAGTTCGTTGTCGCTTTGCCCGTTCTTCCAGCAAAACGATTTCTTGATCTATGATTTTGCACTGTTATCCATTCGTCAGTTGGTTTCAATGTGGTCTTCCACTCGCCATTTCTCACAGTCTCCGCCATAGTGGGCTTCATTGTTTGTTTCAACTCTGTATGACAAACAGTTGACTCAATCTCAGTACACATTTCGTTTTCCAACAACGTCGAATTAACAGGTGCGTGCGCACTAAGCTTATCTCCCTCAGTATTGTAGGCGTGAGCGAGGGAGCGATACTTTGGTGAGTCAGCGCGCTCCGAGCTCGAACGCCCCGTCATCGCGGTGTTGTCCGGCGGCAGACCAACCGGCCCGCTATCAAGCAAATACCCTCCTCTTTTATTTGTATTGATATTGCATGTTAATAATGATGCTGGCAGCCTACTACTTCCTAATTCCGTCTTCAGCTCATCCAATTGACGGACTGTTGCATAGTTGCCTTTTATGTCATTAATTTCAGCACGCACAATTAGCAAGTCTTTCAATAATTTGGTGACATCGACGTGGTCAAATGTAACGGGCGGTAATTTTTGCAAGTCACGCGCCACAAAGATCGGCATAAGATCTGGTTCGGTCACTTTAAAAACACATATGATATCCTCTAAGTCTCTTTGTTTTTTGCCTTCTTTACGCCTGGATATCTTCTTCTGGTTAGTCTTTAAAGAACTAAACAGCAATTCTTTAGCACTAACTACATCTTCTTCGCGAAATGCAGATACACAGATCCTTATTAGGCTTTCATTGTCTATTACATCTATCTTGTTCTGTATAAACGATAATAGTTCACATATCACTATGTTACAGTTCACACATTTTAGCGTATTCACAGACATTGTCTCGGAAGTAGGTGGGTACCTACATTCGAACCCTTCGCTAGCACGTTCGGCGATCGACTGAATGTTATGGACGAAAGAGATTATTACGAGATTTTTTTACGTAAGTGAAAAATTTACGTTCGGTAAATTATGACTGAAATTTCCAACTTTTGATCAAAAATCGTAGTAGTTCAATTTAAAGTTGAAAATTTAAATAAAAAAATTCAAACGTAAATTTTTCACTTTAGACCAACATTTTCATAACTTTCATCACAGCTCCGAAGCTGATTATTTTATGCATAAAAGTAGTACTCATGAAGATGAGTTGCAAAAAAAAAATCTCGTAACTCTTTTTAAATTGGTCAAATCCAAAAATTCTCAAAAATTCAGGAAAAAAATCATAACTCGAAAACTATCAAAAATCGCGGAACATACATGGGGGTGATTCGGATACCTCACGATACGAGGGAACTAAATTTTATTTTTGGACGTCAACCGTCCGGCCACCCTGTATAATTAACTCATTTTTAATTAAGTTTAGAGAAGCTCTATTTCTTTCATCTCTCTACTTTACATTCATAAGAGAGAAGACCCTCTCAGTGAAGGCTGATGTGGCCGGCACAGACAAGATATACGAGATGAATTTGAAAATATTTGGAAAATCTTCACTTTTATTGAATATGTATTGCCACTTCTGAGCCGTTGATAAGTCAGAAAAATCTTTATTAATCTGCATTACTTTTTCATATGTTTCATTCAGAAGTATAGTTTCTGAATATAAATTGTCCATTACTAATGGATACCGTCTCACAAGGACTCGTAACAAGTAACAGGCCAGTAATAATCAGTTTTACGTAAATAGAGTATTTTAGCGTACTTTACTGGTGGCGTAGATTATAAAGTACGCCTACATGAAAAAGAGAACAATACTCTATTTTAGAGTACGGGTGGCAACCCTCCTACATCTACGTAGAATTCATAAAAAAATAGAAATATACCAAGGACTTGATAGACAGTGATTTCTAATGATTATTTTTTGGGTTTAGTGATTATTATTATTATTAATTGTATGATTATAAATAAATGCTGTATCTGGTTAGGTAATATAAAGTTTTATTTATTTATTTTATTTTATTTATTTTTTCTTCTTACATCTACCATTACAGAGTAACCCAATGCGGTAAATGCGCTTATCCTAACTTAATTATTCTAAATAGGTAAGTACTAACATTCATGGTAGGTACCTATAACAAATTACATACAATGCATTCCTTGTGAATTCACTCAGAGAACAACAAAATAAGTCTGTCTCAATCGCTATGAGGTTGAGCGTGCGAAGCGCACGCGTCAGCGGCGCCTCCCTTATAAGGTTGGTCCGAGCGCGCGGTTCCACTAGCAGTTGCGGCTGCCGTCGTCGCCACACGTACCTGTCCGGAACACACAGGCTCACTTGCGCTAAAATAACTGCATTATGCACCTTCCCTCTTATTAATTTAAATATATATGAGGTGAGTGCAAGATCCCTCCTAACCCTTAGCTCATTGTATCCTACCATACCTAAAATAAATAAGGTTGGATACATTAACGGGTAAAAGGGATATACTCCGTAATAATGCTTATATAAATATCTTATAAATTTATTTTGTACCCTCTCCAGCATAAGACTATATTTAGCTTCATGCGGAGCCCAGATGACTGCATTACATTCTAGCTGGCTCCTTACCAATGCATTATATAATGCTATAATAGCTTTCACATTCGTGAACCCTCGGACCGTACGGAGCATAAAACCTAAATTTCTATACGCTCTTTTGCAGCTACGCATGATGTGATCCCGAAAATTCAAACCAGTGTTAAAACCCACTCCCAAGTCCTTGACTTCTGTGACCCGTACCATAGGTAACCCGTCAATGTGGTAGGTATGTAGGATGGGATTGTGTGCGCGAGAAAAAGTGATGGTCACATACTTCGAGCTATTAAACTGCAAGAGATTTTCTTTGCTCCAGCTCACCACCCTATCAATGTCCCTTTGTAGCCTGACACAGTCATCACCGCTTTTTACCGCGAGGGACAATTTGAGGTCGTCGGCAAACAACAAACAATTTGCGTCTTGGACTACTTCTGGCAGGTCGTTTACCATCAGAAGGAAGCCCAAAGGGCCAAGGTGACCTTGACTTACTCCGGACCTCGTGAAATATCGATCTGACACGTGTCCCGCATATTCCACATATTGCTGCCTATCCCTCAAATAACTGGCAAAAAACTGAAGTGAGTGTGGGGTGAAACCAACACCTGCTAACTTTTTAAGCAACATGTCATTTTCGACTAGGTCGAATGCTTTTCTGAAATAAAAGTAAGCAGCATCAGTTTGTCCCCCACTATCTACCGTCGGCACCAGATAAGCCATGTGGCAGAGAAGATTACTGGTGGTACTTCTCCCAGGTCGAAATCCATGCTGAGCGTCTGATAGCTGTGCGCTAACCTGAAGGTATATGCTCTTGTGAATGGCTGTTTCCAATACCTTTGCCGGCGTCGACAATACTGCAACTGGTCTGTACCCATCCACCGATTCTGCTGAACCTCCCTTCGGAACCGGAACAACGCGGGTCACTTTCCACCTTTCCGGAAACACGGCAGCTTTGAGACACTGGTTATAAATATAAAGTAACGGCTTAGCTAGCACCAATTGACAATCCTTGAATATGTAAGGCGGAATGCCGTCAGGCCGTGCGGACCGTTTCGGCTTAAGATCTTGAAGCGCACGACATACGTCTACTAACTGTAATTGGTCCAAGTGTACTCGCGCCGCTCCGTTTCCGCTACCTGCTTTAGCTTTAGCCGCGTTTACATCCAATACCGGTCGCTCTGGCCTGTACACAGAATAGAAATACTCCGCAAACTCTTCCGCGGACCGTTGACCAGACAATGCCACCCGTCTTTCAAAATCGCTTTCGGACTTCTCCCACCTCTCTTAGACTTGGGATAATTCCAAAAAGATTTAGGATCACTCAGCATTTGAATTTGAACACGGTTCCGATATTGTTCCTGTGCCACTGCTAACATACTTTTAATGTTGGTTCTACACCGAGCAAACGCTTCGTAATCGACCCTCGACCCGCTTGCCTTGAACTGTTTATGAAGAAAAGCCTTTAATCTTATGTCGCGAATTATTTCAACAGTGTACCACTCAGGATAAATGTACCTTGAGTTTACACGATTTCGCTTTTTTTTTGGAACACAGTCATCTATAATAGAATTAATAATATGATAAAAATAATTTAAACCTACTTCTAAGTCCATTTCATACAATGGAGTCCAGTCTACAGCTGCAATTAAAGAATACAATGACAAAAAGTCGGCTTTGTTAAAGTTCCAACCGTCTGGTGCACATGCGTTACTGTCAGGCGCAGCTGAGCCTGCTGAGCTGGGGTGTCGGCGCAGGCGCGTGTGTGTACGCACAGCAAATTAGATCGGTTTACATACACACACAAGGATAGCTGTGTCGGTATGAATAGTTACGCACACACGACGACGACTCTCGAGCGCCGAGCGAGCTCTGTTCTTTATTACTGTGCGTATGTCGCACCAATAGTCAATAACTATAACAAGAAGAGATCGCAAGACTCTCGCAGAAAACACTCCCACAAAACATAAATGTGCCCTGGCCAACAGCTATAAACGTTGATACAGACCCGCAAGATGCATTTAAATCATTCTTATCGGCGGGCGTGGACTAATTATTGTTCTGCGACTCAAATGGATGAATGGTCGGCGGAACAAGAACCAAGAAAAGTAAGCGTATTGTTTAGCGCCATAGGCGGCGAAGCGTTAAAGAAATATGGGAATTTCGGTCTCACAGACACAGATAAGGCAAACAAAACACGCAAGGATATTTTGCAAATCATATCTACAAAAATGCTTCCTAAGAAAAACATAATCTACAATAGATATATCTTCTTAAGTAGAATTCAACAAAAATACGAAGTGTTTGATGTTTTCTATGCAGACTTAACAAAGCTAATTGAAGACTGTGAATATGCTACATTCAAAGACGAAATGTTACGAGACAAAATTGTTTTAGGATTAAAAGACATGAAAACAAAGAAAGACCTCTTAAAAAAGGAAAACTTAACTTTAACTGATGCAGTCAACCTGTGTCGTGCCGCAGAGGCCACTGAAAGACATATGAAAGATTTATCAGGAACAACACTTTTTCGCAGAGTACGTAATTACTCGTGACCTTGGTCGGTTCATACTAGTGCTAAAAATTCACATATTGGTATCAAGTTCCGATAGCTGGTAGCGTATCGAAGTGTATGGTGAAACACATAGGTCTGGGTTCAAATCACGAAATCAAACTTTTATTTTTCTTTTAAACAATCATCTTCATCTGTTCTTTTATTATTCAATAAATTAATAAACAAGATTATTAATTAATAACTAATTTTATTATTACATAAATTGTTATTGAAATAAGGGGTTAAGAATAAAAATGTTTAATAAGTGTTTACAAAATGTTTATTCGTTATCATTTTATGAAGTTTAAATAAATAAATTTCTAGAATTAAAACAGTTTATTTTCCAATAAATGACAATTTATTGAGATAAAGTACCGTGAACCTTGACAATCAGGCTTAATAATATATTGTATCTTAATAATAAATAATAATGTCCTTTAATTACTTTTGTGTGTGGGTAATGTAACAAACCAACTCGCAAATCTACGCAAATCTACCCACGTAAATATAACAAATGCGTAATCGTTGTCACAATACAAGTATAGGTATAAGTAATAGGAGTCGCGTCATACGCTCGAATCTGAGTATACGTATTTCTTTTTGCTCCGCAACAAAAATTATTTTATAGTACAAAATAGTGAAGTCTGGACTTTAGAAAGACATATATGCCGTGATTGTGACCATAACTTTAGTTATTTCAAATAAAACAAACAGTTTATAACATCAAAATATATTAAAACTAATTATAAAGTATCATTAAAAGTGTCAGTACAGTGCAAGGTGTTTGTGTATTTGAACTAGAAAATATTATCTCACCCTCACTAATTCTGGAATTGCCATCCCTCTGTTATAAGGTCAATTAACTTGACAAACTTCTTAAGTGTCCAAATAGCGAGAGCAGTTAAGGCCGTACCTCTATCGAAGCAGCCACGAATTGTGAGTTCAAATCCATCTCGATCATCGAACTCTTTTTGTTATCCTTACATTTGCTGATTACGTTTGTTTTGATCTGGGGATTTTGAAAGCTGAGAATGCCGAAGTGCGGAGCTTGCGGAAAATTTTTAGCAGTTAATGACGGCACAAAATGCTCGAAATGTCCAGGATTTTATCACCGAGTTTGCGTGAACCTTGCTCCCACAGCAACATTCTCGGCAAATTGGATGTGCCCTGGATGTAAGGCAAAGGTGCCTCGGGTGGATAACTCCCAAACCCCTGTGAAGGGAACAGAGGAGACAAGCTCATCCACCAGTCCAGCAATGGTCAGCCCCACAGACAAGGCTATCAACACAGTTATAAAAAATAACTCACCGGATACTCAACAGATCAGCCTAGCGATGGAAATCCGTGGTCTCCGCAGTGAGGTTAACGCCTTGCGAGACGAGATTCGCCAGTTTCGAGATGAGTTCTCAGGTCTTGATGATAAGGTGAATAAGTGCTATAACCGCATGGACACCCTGGAAGGCCGTGTCAAAGAACTTGAAGAGAGTACGGAGCAAACGAATTCCCCTCGTTTATTTCAACTAGAGGAAACTATTGGGGTGCTCCAGCAGCAACTGAATGATAGTGAGCAAGAGTCACTTCTGAACGATGTTCAGCTGTCTGGCGTTACTGAGTCTAGTGGGGAAAATCCGGCTCAGCTGATTAACACCCTTTCACTTAAACTAGCGATAAGGCTCGAGGAACAGGACATCGTTTTCGCTAGACGTGTTGGGAACGTTCGGCGTGACCACACCGAAGGCGAAGCACCCCGCCCTCGAATCATCGTTGTCCGACTAGCAAGACGCACGACGCGTGATAATTTGCTGAATGCCGCGCGCGTCCGCCGCAACCTCACTACTGCTGACATCGAAGTGCCGGGAGCACCCCACCGCATTTACCTCAACGAGCGCCTGACTAAAACTAACAGGCATTTATTCTACGAGACTCGCCAAGCTGCTAGTCGCCTAGAGTGGAAATACACCTGGACAAAAGATGGCCGCATACTTGCGCGAAAAGAAGAGGGAAAGTCGGTTGTGCACATCCGAACGGAGAAGGATATCTCGCGTTTTTTCGTCTCGCAGTAGGTTCGTGCATGAATTGGACATTGCTAGCAAGGTTTTTTGTGGTTTAATGTCGGATTACAAGCCGTCAATTGAGAATGTTCAAATTAGTACATGGTTTTGTTTACTATCTAGCTTACTCTCATTTCATTGTTGCATGTCGTTGTCATACACATCCTTTTTATTTTTATGTATTCTTGGGATAAATTGTACAATAGTTGCCCAAATAATTTGCCATGTTTTAGTGATAATCTACGCTGACCACGGTGCCAGACCATACTCATATATCTTTTCTATGTCATTTACAATAATACACTTACACTACACTTTATTTATATATCACAACAATTTTGTTTACGTGCATCTTTTATCAATCTGTCAGTTCTTTTACTTTGTATATTCTGTGATATTTTTATATATCGGTAGCAAATTATTTTTTCAATGATGTCTACTACATACCTTAAGGTTGGTTTTTGGAATGCGGGTTCTTTGGGCACGAAACACGACGAGTTCATAGCGGCGTTACAGGCTTTGGACGTCGATATTATGGCCATTAATGAGACGTGGCTGCGAACAGGCGAAGAAGGGCGCGCGCCCTCCGTACCTGGATATAGGCTACGGCATATACCGCGCCCATTGTCTGTCAAGAAGGGACGTGGTGGCGGTGTTGGTTTTTATATCAAGCACGGTATAAACGTTCGAAGCCATACATACTCTGCTAGCCCATTGCACACCACGGTCGAGCAGATGTGGGTCACAATAAGTGTTCGCGGAGTTAAACTAGCAATAGGGACCGCCTACCGCCCGCCCTGGCAAGATGTTGATCTTTTCCTAGACGCTGTCTCTGGTTCATTGAACTCCCTAACGCAATGTGAGTACACAATATTGATGGGTGATTTTAACATAAACATGCTTGGTGACAGGGACGCAAAGACGGACAAGTTGGTCTCATTTTTGAACTGCATAGGGCTTAATCAACTGGTACAGTCACCCACGCACTTTACATTGCATGGTAATTCTTTGATAGACATCATCTGTACAAATGTCAAACCACGCTCTGTATCAGTTGACGTAATACCGGATCTAGGTGCGCACGCGTTGATTTCCGGTGAATTTAGTTTTAAACGCCCGAAAATTCCATCGCGAACCATAACGTATCGACCACTTAAGGACATTATAAGGGAGTGTTTTGATCAGGATCTCGATTTACTCAACTGGAAAGCGTTAACCGAGCTGCAAGATGTTAATACAATGGTCAGTGAATTTAACTCGAATTTACTTACACTATTTGACATCCACGCACCTCTAAAAACTAGTGTTATTAAGGAGTATTGTTACCCTTGGATTACAGACAATGTTAAATTTATGATGCATTTGAGGAACAAAGCGCATGCAGAGTATTTAAAAGACAAAAAATCTGATTAAAAAAAGATTTATTATAAAGAATTTAAGTCACTTGTTTCTAAGTCTCTATTTTACGAAAAATCTGCGTACTTTAAACATAAGATCAACAGTCAAATAAATGACTCCAGAGCGCTTTGGAAAAACCTAAAGTCGACACTGCTCCCATCTAAACATAAGGAATTACCTCTGCACTTTAACGATCCCGACAATATCTGTGACCATTTTCTGAATGTGCCTGGTGCAAATACGGTTAGTGATTCCCTGCTTGCATATTTCGAATCCGCGCGACATAATAGTTCTACGTTTAGTTTGAGACCTACAACACGCAAGGAAATCACGAACATAGTGACTACTATTAAATCGAATGCTGAAGGTTGCGATGGCTTTACCATAAATATGATATTACTGACGCTCCCTGCGACTTTGGACGCCATCACTGCTCTAGTAAATACATCTGTCACCTCTTCATCTTTCCCTGAGTTATGGAAAATTGCCAAAGTGCACCCATTGCCGAAGACTCTTAATGCATTGGACATGAAGGACCTTAGGCCCATTAGTATACTGCCGGTACTTTCTAAAGTTCTAGAGAAAGTAGTATGTGCACAATTGGTTGACTTTTTAGAGACAAATAAAATACTCCCAGATGTCCAATCAGGGTTTAGGAAGGGCCGTAGTACAGCCACGGCTTTGTTAGATGTGACAGACAATATCTTGTCGGCTCAAGATAATGGGATGTGCACTCTTCTGGTGTTGCTTGACTTTTCACGCGCGTTTGACTGTATTAACGTTCCTCTATTATTGTCAAAGATGGCTTTTTATGGATTTGACGAGGATACAATAAAATGGTTTGACAGCTATCTTCGCGATCGTACGCAATTTGTTGAAATACGGCGGGCGGACGGCTCAACAGTTGTTTCTAGACGTCGCTCAGTAGGTAGGGAGGTTCCACAGGGCTCGATTCTTGGGCCAGTATTGACATTGACATTGACTATACTTACACAAAATATACGCAGTTTAACCCGAAATTTTAACGGTTTCCAAGTTTTGTTACAAAATCTTGATATATGCTGCGACGTTATCGTTCTAACAGAATGTTGGTTATCCAAACAAACGGCCAATTTACCATCTCTCGATGGCTTTAATCTTCACAAAAGCGATAGAACATTCAACCAGAATGATGGCATAGTGGTTTATGTTAAAAATAATTTAACAGCATTAGTAGACGAACCCCATTTTCTAGACTGCAACTGCTTAGTAATTAAAATTATTCCCGATACAGTAATTATGGCTATTTATAGGCCACCATCCCAAAGTATTGATAGGTTTTTGGATTCCCTTAACAGTAACTTAGGAAAATTATCTTCGTTTAAAAATATAGTACTGGTAGGTGATATCAACATAAACATTGCTGCCGAAAAAATCGATACTCATTCACATAATTACCTCAATATCTGCTCATTTCATGGACTATTACCTGCTCATTATCACCCAACCCACCAAAGCGGCTCCTGTCTAGACCATATCCTTATAAAATCGAAAAGTCCATCCAAAACATTGGTTACTAATTCGTCACTAACCGATCATAAAGCTGTTTTACTAACATTGCAAATATCGTCACCTAGAAATAACTGCATGCGTAGCTTTACTAAAATCAATATGTCGAGTCTTGAAACTGACTTTCGCGCTACTAATTTTGACCCCGTTTACAATGCACATGATCCAAATGTTTCTCTGCAATATTTTGTCGATTTTTTACAATCGACGATAAAGAAAAATACATTTACTAAAGTAATTCCTAGAAAATATAGTAATATTAAACCATGGATTACGCCCGGACTTGTTCGCTGTATCAGACATCGAGATAAACTTCACCAAAAATCTAAAAATGCACCGAATAATGAACTACTATCAATTACTTACAAGCGATATAGGAATTTCTGTAATAAGTTGTTAAAAAAACTAAAAAACCAATATGATCAAAGTCAACTACAGAAAGCAGGTAAAAATAGTAAACTGATATGGAAATTCATAAAAACTAACGCTATTAGGTCTAAAAATCCCGAACCTGCGTTTGATCTTTTATCTTCTGAGCTAAACCCTGCCGAAGCAGCAAATAAAGTTAACAACTTCTTCATTAACGTGGGAAAAAACTTAGCAGAAAAAACCTTAATAACTAACAGATGTTTTTCCAGTCATAACCAAACTATGACGGGATCCCTTTTTTTCGCATAATGTTTTTTTTCCTAATATTCTTTGGCATAACGATTTTGGCATAAGTATTTTTGGCCTAATAATTGTTTGCCATAATTTTTTTTTGGCCTAAATATTTTTTGTCATAATTATCTTTTTGCATAATTTGTTTTGCCATAATTTTAATTCGCATAATGTTACTAGGCGTAATGTTAGTTGGTTTAGGTTAGGTTAGGTTAGAACTGTGACCTCCTACGCACGAGCCGAGCGAGCGAAGCGAGCGGTGCCGCGGCAGCGGCCGGCGAAGTGCCAGAAACTAAAAATATAAATGAAAATATATTTATGCTTTTGAATATTATGCTTAATCATTATTATGGTTAGAGAAATTATGCTTAAAAAAATTATGCGTAAGCTGTTATGCGTATTTATATTATGCGGAAATATAATTATGCCAAACAAAATTATGCTAAGCTATATTAGGTCTTAAAATTTTATGCAAATGGATAGGGAACCAACTATGACATATGCAACACGAAACTCTTTTGTCTTATTAGATACTGATGTTAATGAGGTAGTAAGTATAATAGAAGGATTAAAGGAAATTTGTGCCGTAGGATGTGACGGCATACCTAATAGCATACTCAAAAGATTTAAATACGTCATAGCCCCTCCCTTGACTCACATTTTTCAGTTATGTTTAACAAAAGGAATGTTTCCAAAAATACTTAAAAAAGCCCTAGTCACCCCTGTTTTTAAAGCTGGAGAGAAAAATTGTGTAAATAACTACAGACCAATTTCAGTTTTAACGGGCCTCTCAAAGATTCTGGAAAAAATTATAAACATTAGATTAGTAAAATATCTTGAAAGTAATAAATTACTCTCTGATCATCAATTTGGTTTTAGGCCGAACAGATCAACAAGCCAAGCTGTTCATCATCTGACAAATTTTATTAGTACAAACCTAGATAACGGTATGCACACCATAGGGATATTTTTAGACCTTGCCAAGGCTTTTGACACAATTTCTTGTACTTTGCTACTGGATAAGCTGGAAAGGCTGGGCATACGGGGAGTACAATTACAACTACTATCTGACTACCTTAGCGACCGCCATCAATGTGTAAAAATAGGTCAGTGCAAGAGTTCTGAACTTAAGAATAGCTGTTATGGAATCCCACAAGGCAGTATTTTGGGTCCTACTTTGTTTTTAGTCTATATAATGACCTGTGCAATTTGACACTCCAAAAGGGTATAATTATGTCATATGCGGATGACACAGCTCTACTTTTCGCAGCTAAATCAAAGGCCGAGGTCTATGAGGTAGCACAGAATGGTTTTAATAATGTATCTAATTGGCTTCATAAAAACCTCCTAACATTAAATACAGATAAAACTAAGTACCTATTATTTACAATGAGAAACAGTAATCCAGCGCTTACTAATCATATCATTCAAGCGCATGACAATTGTAATTTACATTATGCTGACAGTGCATGCACTTGTCCCACTTTAGCTAAAACCGACCATATCAAATATCTAGGCGTCACGATTGACACAAACCTGAATTTCCGGAAACACATCGATTTATTATGCACCAGAGTGCGTAAACTAATATACATTTTTAAAAATTTACGTAACATTGCCGACTTTAAATTAATTAGACAGGTTTATTTGGCTTTGTGTCAATCTATTATTACTTACTGCATAACGTCCTGGGGTGGTGCCGCTAAATCAATTGTACTGCACCTAGAACGCGCCCAAAGAGCAGTTTTAAAGGTTGCTACTTTTCGTCCATTTAGATTTCCTACACACCAGCTTTATAAGGGATGTAAGGTGCTAACAGTACGCCAATTATTTGTTCTGAATGTAGTTTTATTCCAACACACTGAACTTTATTTTAACCCAGTACCTTCAGATAGGAGAAGAAAAGATTTGGTTTGTGCTAACTCTCAGACTAAACATGCTTTTGCTAAGCGATTTTATTTATTTTTAGGACCCTACTTGTATAACCAGTTTAACAGAGTGCTAAAGATTTATAGTTTATGTTATAATAGGTGTAACTTAGTGGTACAGGACTATTTGGCAAAACTCAATTATGCAGACACGGAAAAACTACTAGAAACTTTAAAATAAAATATCTATCTACCTACTCTAATATAAGTCTCTTCCTTTATCTAATAAGAATAGCTTCCAGTTTGTCTACTTGAACATTATTCGTTAATTTAATTTGGTTAAACATTATATATCTTACATAATCTAGTTACTCTTTAAGTCATTGAAAATATTATATTTTCTTTTTAATATTATATCTTAATTGTAAGCTGCTAATCAATTTATTGTTGTCTTCTTTTTAAATGTTTGATGTAAATTGATGGCCTGAAACACAGGTTTTCACAAACCTAGATCAGGCAGGTCTACATTACAGTTAGAACTAAAGTTACCTCGATTGTAATTAATGTACATCTTTTACTTTACTTTATACTTGAATATTTTTTTTTTTTTTTAGTATTGTTTATCCTGTATTGTGCCGATATAATTAAAAATATAAATAAATGCAAATACCATATTTATGCCGATGATACACAAGTATATACAGAGTTGATATGACAGAGGGGCATTAAATTATACTACGTATACTATACGTGTTTAGTATTAATACGATACGGTATAAAAATAAAAAGCACCAAAAATAAGTTTTTTTTTTTTTCAAACAAACTAAATAGCTTACAAATCAGAGTAAAACGCAACCACCCTTTGTAAATAAATTTTACTGACCTTAGATACCTAGGTAACAAAGCGGCAACGTCGCGCGCGCCGAAGCGCGGCGTGTCAAAGCGCCCCGGCCGGCGGCGATGGCGCGGGCGGCGGCTTTGAAGTACGCGCACAAAAACACTAAATTTTTTAATTCTCGATGTGTCCTCCATTCACATCAATGCACAAATTATACCGACGGAGAATATTGTTATTTATTTTTCTTATTAAATCACTCTCCGTCGCTAAGCACTTTAATTTGCGAAATGCTAAAATAATCCTAGTTTTAAGTTCATCAATTGTATTTACCTCTGAGGCATACACTTCACCCTTAATGTAACCCCACAAAAAGAAATCCATCGGATTGAGGTCTGGAGATCGTGGTGGCCACCGAACAGGTCCGAAACGACCGATCCATTGCTGCCCAAACATTTCTGTGAGCCGCTCCCTGGAAGCCATCACAGAATGTGGAGGCGCTCCGTCCAGCTGGTACCACAACTTGCGACGAACGGTTAAAGGCAGTTCGCCAATGTACTCGGCCACAGGACCATTTAACAATTCTAAAAATTTCGCCGCTGTAAGGGTGCCGTCAATAAAAACAGGGCCGATAATATTATTATTATGGATACCAGCCCACACATTGAGAGAAAATCTGTACTGGTGTGCAGATTCTCGAAACACGTGTGGGTTTTCCAAACTCCAGTACCGGAGGTTTTGCCGATTCCAGATGCCGTTCCGAGTAAAAGTACTCTCATCGGTCCATATGACATTATTTAAAAAATTACGGTCTTCGGTTGTTTTATTTAGTAGCCATTGGCAGTAACTGTTTCTGACCGGCAAGTCTCTCGATAACAAAGCTTGCACCTTCCGATATTTATAAGGTTTGCGTTTGTTACGTTTTAGAACCTTGTGGATGGTTCTATGGCAAACCCTAAACTGCCGGGCGGCTCTGTGGAGACTCGTTGTCGGGTTGCGAGAAAAATGGTCTAAAATTCGGTCTTCCCAAGCAGCGGATATTTGCCGCGGTGGCACTCCCTCCTGTTGCGGCACTATACTTTTATTGTCCCGTAGTCTTTGTATTGCCAATTGTATGGTGCGGGCGTTTCTAGGGATATTGCGGCTGTCACCATACCTCTCTCGGTATGTTCGCAGAGCTAATGCTGCGTTTCCACGGCATTCGCCGTAAATTAAAATCATGTCAGTGTATTCTGACGCCGTGTAAGTTACACGAGGCATTGTTGAACACTTTAATTACACACACACAACCAAAGTTTAATTACGTGTCCTATCACAATAAAACCAGTCAATAAAAAAAAAACTAACACTAAATAATAATACTTAATCCTAAGTTACGTGTCCTGTCACAATAGAAAAAAGAAAAACTTATTTAGTGTCCTATCACAATAAAAAAACCACAACTTTATTGTCAGCGCGCGAGTTTTGTAACCTGCGGCGCGGGAGCTTCCGTGTTACGTACGCGTACGTTCCGAAAGGATTGCCTCGGCGCACTGAAAAAACACGTTTTTTACAGGCCCCACCCCCTTACCGATAGCAAGGATCTAGGATGAAATAGCAACACAGTGACCTATTTCTATTTCTTTTACGCAAGGTATGTTTTGCTATGACTGTCACTCTCGTAATGAAAGTGCAAGTGTGTGTGTCGTGTGTCCTTGTTTGAATTGGCATCTTTTTAGCGAAAATATTTGGTTGTATGTACTTGTGATTTGCGTCACAGAGCGGCAACAACGCATGTAGGTTGTACTCAGATTTATCGTTTTAAGGTGCATGACCTACGTGTATAGACATAATCAGCTGTTAGGAAAGATACATCGTGTTCAAACGGGGCAAAAACTTAAAAAATCATTTGCGACTAAACTACTGCTCCGATTTAATTGATTTTTGGTACAGAGCTTGAAAATGGTACCTAGTATAGGCAGTTCAAAGGAAAGCCCCTCTGTCGTATCAACGTTGTATATCATTTAAGCCGGAAGACTATGAAGAAGCATTAAAGGATCTTAATACAGATCTTGAAAGTATAGTGCAATGGTCCAATGCCAACACGCTTGCCTTGAACCCTACTAAAACCAAGTATTTGCTTTTTGGAACCGAAAATCAGTTAGGTAAAATTAAACCCTGTGCCGGATGTGTGACTGTTATGGGAGAGCCTATCGAACGGGTTCACGAAGCACGTAATTTGGGTCTTATCATGGACGCGGAACTTCGTTTTCACAAACACGTATCTGAGTCTATCCGTCATTGTTATTATAGACTTAAGATTTTATACAAAGCCCTACCCTATCTTAGTGAAGAATTGCGAGTCTTGCTTGTGGAGTCTTTGGTTTTATCAAAGTTGAATTACGCGGACACGGTGTATGGGCAACGGCTACTGTCAAAAACTGAAAGAATGATACAAAGACTTCAAAACGCCTGTGCACGCTTCTGTTTTAAAGTTCCCTATAGGGGACATGTTACACCTTTTTTCAATGACCACAACATTTTAAAAATGGAAGCTAGGCGTAAGCTCCACTTGGCAAGTCTACTCTTCGGTGTTATTAAGTCTCATTCCCCTTCTTATTTATATGACAAACTATCGTGGACAAGAAGACACAGAATTGGTGAGGGAAGAAAATGTTCACAACAGCTTTCCATCCCACAGCACAAGTCAGCGGCTTTTAGAGGCAGTTTTCGCTACGCAGCTACCAAGTGCTGGAACAATATCCCTCCTCCCATAAAGTATAGTAAAAGTTGCTCAACTTTCAAATTGCAATTAAGAGAATTTTTATTAAACCATCAAAAGGATGCTGAAAATGTTCAGGCAGACATATCTGCCATATAAAGCAATTATCTTGTATGTTATTAAGTAAGGAGTGCGTAACCCAATATATCCAGATTGCATTGCTGTGTATGTTCTGCAAAGAAGCCATGTCACTCCATACAAAGGCCATCTATAGTAGTCTTCGCTCCATGGTAAGCCCACTGTCGGTGCCAATGTACTGAACTATACCATTCAGGGGGTGTTGTAGGTTCGCAGCCACACACTATTGGAGTGATCTCCCACCACCAATGCGACACCTGAAATCAATACAATCCGTAAATTCCAATACAAGAAGTTACTCATACATGAAGCTTCCCTTCAACCCTACTCATGTACTTTGTTGTTGTTTAAATGTACCTCAGGGGTCATGGCATGCAGGCTTTGGCTGGGGATCTCCTAGGGTGTGGGCTGCTGGGAATTTGCATCTTTGAGTAGGGCAACCTTATTCCATATTGTTCCTAAAACCAAGGTAATTTATATTATTGAAAATCTAATCAATCTAATCTAATGTATATAATATATAATATTAATAAAATTCATTGTAAACGCGATGCATTAATCTAAATATAATTTCACACTTACCATTTGGTCAATGATCTGTTGTTTGATCTCTTTAACCCATTGAGGTAATTATGTAATACCGTCGTAAAACCGTTTATTTCGTCGATACATAGGATATATCTATTTTAGTTTTCTCACAATTCGCAACACGATGCACACACTCATGTATACCACAACATTTAATTTAATTTTGTATGAGCTTTTTGTTTTAATATTTTGTAAAGTACCTCTAATTTATTAAAGCGGACACACACTTTCCTGTGTTTTTAATTCTAGCGTATGGCACTCGTGGGTTGCAGCTGAAAATCAGCGTCAGGTGGTACACTTTGTGTTGTCATCTGACATTATGCTGAGCTGAGGCCCTTTTGGCATTATAATTACTATTTTCTGTTTTAGTTTTAAGGTATATTTTGCCAATAAACGCATTTTTCTTTCTTTCTTTCTTATTGGCGAAACTTACATTTAAGTTTTCATACGGGAAGTAAGTTGAATTTAGGTATACTCTAACATCACGAACATGGCAGTGATCGAACTGGGACATATCAGCACTTGAATTGTTTTTTCTATTTGTTTGTAGGCCCATAATTATGTATCTTGGTTTCTCTATTTGTGAGGGAGTTTTGAGAGACCACGTATGGTTTGTAGTTTTAGGTAAAGCTGGATATTCGTACAGGTCCCAATTTCTGAATATCATCTGGAGGGGAAGATCTTTTTCTAACGGTTTTAGCAAACTTATTTTCTCTTTGTCGGACACTTTAACATGCGGTACACGCCAGATGATTTTATTTATCTGAACGTCGTCTACAAATTCACCGGTGTTAAGTTTCACAGCATTCAGGTTAGTTTTACTTCGTAGCAATATCAGTTCGTGCCTACTATTTATCACGACTTTCTTGAAATCTTCTGCGAAACCGATGATGTTACAGAGGGGTATAGAAGCTGAAAACCTACCCCCATTAATATTTTTTTCAACACACTTGCTCGTAAAGTGGCTCTTATTGAACCGCTTTTAGATTCATAATGCAGTGTATTAAAAACGCGTGCTTTTTACTTTACCATAACGAACTAGTGCTGTAATGCCACAGATAACTATTTACTAGTCGGAGTACCTAGTACCTATACCAGTCCTATGACATGGCAGTATGGAGTTAGTAAGTACTATCATGGCGGCATGGAATTTATATTGTAGAAATTGACTTTGGTGAAGCTTTTTATTTTTGTAAAACATAATACCATACGCAAACCGGGGCGTTAACTGTCTAGTTAACGTAAAAAAAATTAGTCTGGCCATATTCTGTTACAAATGAAAATGCTTTTATTTTTTACGAAGTACCTAATGTAGGTAATCTTAATAAAACTTTTGTGTACTTATTTATTGAAGCTGGACTATGTGCCTACATGGCATTAGTATGAACTATCTACTATTTCACCCGAGCAGAGGATGTGCGCTTTTTTAATCTCATCAAAGAGACTTTCATGCCTTTATATTATGCACTAGCTGCTGCCCGCGGCTTCGCCCGCGTGAGTGTCGGAAATTACCCCATACATCCCCATGGGTTTTAAGTATAAATATTGAGTTTCGAGTTAATCGGACAGCGCGTTAAAATTCTTCCATACAAACATTGACACCCCCCAACCTTTTAGGGGGTAATTTAGAAAAAACAAAAAACTACAAACTTTATAATTTATTTAGATAACTATTCGTGCGAAGTTTCATGTTTATTACCTCAAGGAATAAGATTTTTCATACAAACTTTCATCCCTTATTTTACCCCCTTAGGGGTTGAATTTCGAAAAATCCTGATACACGTTATTCTTAATTTTTGGGTTTAAGTATAAATATTGAGTTTCGAGTTAATCGGACAGCGCGTTAAAATTCTTCCATACAAACTTTGACACCCCCCAACCGTAGGATAGGGTACTTTTCCGGGATAAAAAGTACCCAGTGTGGTGCCTAGGATATTAAAGAATAATTATACCAAGTTTCATCGTAATGGAACCGGTAGTTTTTGCGTGATGCCTGAACAAACAGACAGACAGACAGACAGACAGACAAAAAATGTTTTAATCAAATTTTTGGGTTCGGTGTCGGTCTAGTAACACCCCCTGCCATTTATTTTTTTGATATCTTCAATGTACAGAATTTTCACTTCTACAGATTTATTATAAGTATAGATAGATATAGATAATATTTATTACATAAAATATGATGAACATAATATTTCATCATATATTATTTCATATTTTTCGCTACTTACATATTAACCTTATAATGTTTTTAATAGTTACGTATTCAGAACAAAAATAAAACAAAAATAACTATTATTTTGTGTTTTTTTAATAGGCTGTCTAGCAGTTTTTCCAGCGCATTTATTTAAACCTGCGCGCGAATCGCTGGCGCGGCGCGCGAAAATACAAACCAGCTCGTCATTTTCCAATACTTACTTGCTATCATTTTCGTTGTGATTAATTACAAAAATGTCGACTTCACGGGAAGAAGAGCAATACTTAGGTTTGACTCCGCCGGAAATACTCATCGAGGCACGAAACGCGAGTAATAGCCTGTTGCCACCAAAATCTAAGGAGAAATACGTAGCGGCCTACGAAACTTTTATACAGTGGAAAAACAACAAAAATGCCAAGTCATTTTCAGAAAACGTTTTTTTGGCATACTTCAATGAACTTGCAAATAAATACAAGCTCAGCTCGCTTTGGTGTATATATTCCATGTTAAAAAGCACTGTTATGACCAAAAATAACATTGTAAACAAAATTCCATCTTAGCACTCATTACATTTACTGATCACAGAGTACTTTTTTTTTTTTTCCGATGTCAAAACGTTAGTCGTAGACTGCGTTCCGAATTACGATGTAAATGTAATGAAATCCAATCGATTTGAGCGTGCTTACACCCGTTCCGAATAAGCTTGAGCGGGATAAGTTATGTTTGTTCCGTGAACCGTTATTTGGCTGTGTTGTTATAGGCATTTTTTCGAAATTGTGATTCTGGCTACCGTCGCCACCTAACCAAAAAAGAGGAAGAAAAGAAATAAGTAATGTTTTAAGTTTTGACGTTGGGCGAGCACTGATATGCTGGGGCCACATTGTCGCGATAAGACAAACTATACTGCGCGCGCTCTCTCTCGCACACAGCTCGACGTCTCGCTGAATAAAAGAGAGCCCGTGGAGTTAAGTTCGCTTTATCGCGACAATGTGGCCCCAGCATTAGCACATTCACTAGCGTTCCAAATTGATGACAGCCCTCAGCTTTCATAATCATATCATAACTAAATTGGAACGCAAAATATTGATGTGAGAAGTGTGGGCGATTAGGGCATATCTCGGAATGCGGTCGTATAGTTTTTCGGAGGCGGCGCGCGACTCCATGCCATGTCCATGCCGACTGAACGGAATGTTGCCATTATTTATTATATTTTATTTAACCATTTACAATTTGATTACTGTACTTATAGTAATATAGTGTTTATTTTTCTGCTGAAAATCCAATACACGCATTTTTCAGTCTTTCAAAATATTATTTTGTTTTTATACATTTTTTAATAGGTGTAGGCTGTTAAGCGGGTTTGCCAGTTGTCAGTGCCTTTATTTACAATTGCGGAAAAACAAAACCGTCGCGCCATTTTCCATACATATTTGTTCCCGGTTTCGCTGTGTGGTTATTTTCATAGACTAATACATATTTAAAATAATATTATCAATACGAAATCTAAAGTAACACCAACCTACGTTGAAAAGTTTTTAAAAGAAGCTCCGGATAATCAGTACATGGCAACAATGGTCAGTTGAACTTTATAATTACGTTATTGTAGCATACATTCTTACAAGTCTGTTTATTTCCTCGCAAGTGTGTTGAAAAACGTTGTATGAAACGCGAGTGCGTTGATCATTACACTCTCGACTACCTTATCGCGCTCGCCTGCGGCTCGCGCGGACAATACCGTCTCGTGTGTAATGACCAACACCGCACACTTGTATCATAATGTACTATTTCAACACACTTGCTCGTAAAGTGGCTCTTATTGAACCGCTTTTAGATTCATAATGCAGTGTATTAAACACGCGTGCTTTTTACTTTACCATAACGAACTAGTGCTGTAATGCCACAGATAACTATTTACTAGTCGGAGTACCTAGTACCTATACCTGTCCTATGACATGGCAGTATGGAGTTAGTAAGTACTATCATGGCGGCATGGAATTTATATTGTAGAAATTGACTTTGGTGAAGCTTTTTATTTTTGTAAAACATAATACCATACGCAAACCGGGGCGTAAACTGTCTTTTTAACACAAACTTTCATGCCTTTATATTATGCATAATATTTATATACTTAAATAAAATATGATGACGATAATATTTCATCATAATATATTATTTCATATTTTTCGCTACTTACATATTAACCTTATAATGTTTTTAATAGGTACAGTAACGGTCATAAGTGGAGTAGCAATTTGACAAAGCAATAGATTGACGCTTCGGTGTAACTTACGACCTTCTTATAATAAGTCATAGACACACACACACTCTCATTAGTTTAACAATTATAGTATTTCATAAATTCAACTTGTAACACATATGTCATGATAGCTTAGTGGTTACCGTATTTGGGTTGACGCGTTCATGCGTAGAGAGTCGTAGGTTCAAATCTCACGCGCGGTGATAGTTTTTTAATGTTTTAAAAATCACTCGAATAATCACGCTATTGACTATATCCTTGTTATGTTCGTCGTGTTCACTAAACTCGCCAAAACTTTATGACCACGAAAACCTAAATAAAGTTAAATGATAATTAAGGTAGACAAACGCAGTTAACTTACGACTCATTCACCGCGAATAATTAGAACGATGTTTGTTATTGTGGGTTAGTGACGTGTGTTCATTATATTAGCGGTGTCTAAAGTTCATTTTGAAATGCAAGCAAAGAATATAGAAATGAAAGCGAATATTATTGCGCTGCGTAAAAGCGGACTTAATATTTATCACAAATATCTGATAAAACCGGACTGAGTGTGAGTAATATTATGATTTAATTATTTTATCAAACATTTATCTAATTAAATTATAACTGCTGATCCTGGTAATTGTTTTTTGAAACGTTTTATTTTTACCTTATTAATATTATTCATTTATTCCATAATTTAAGTAAATGAAATTGTTTCTGATCAGATTTGGTTTTGTAGCTATAGCTAACTTTATAATAACTTACTTATTTATTTCAAAACATTTATCAACTTTAATAATGCTCGTCTAGTTCCAACCACTGATCTTTAAATGTCTCATCTGTGGATAAAGTCTAAATAGAAGAAGAAATATATAATTTCAAAGTAAATTTATTTACTTAGATTTTTGAACGATGAAAATAACATTTTAATTTATGTGAAATTTCTATTGACAATAATTACTTATTAAACTTTTTTGTTTTAGAGATAAAAGAGACTCAGCGACAACACATGGTCAGCGAATACGGAACAAGTGGTTTCATACCAACAAGACGTTTGAAGAATTATTCAATACGTCTTTACGAACCGTGCGCCGTGCAGTCCGCGCAGAAGGTTTGCATTACATGTTACCCACTGTGTGCAATGTTTACGTGCGTGAGTGGTTAAACACCCGGAGATAACAGTTATTTCACGGCCAGCACGATCTCCTGACCTCCACCCTATAGAAAACCTATGGGGTTTGATGATACAGCGATGGGAAGCACGGAATGAGCGGTCTGATGAGCAGATGAAGTTGCATTGTATGGAAATATGGGAAAATTTAAGGGGAACAGATACAGATAAATGCTTCAATATATGAATTAAAATCTAAAATAATTATAATTATATTATACAATTTATATTATAATAATTATATTATAAAATTTATATTATAATAATTATATTATAAAATTTATATTATAATAATTATAATAAAATAATAATTATTATTATAATTATATTGTGTCATGTCCGTAGGATAAGGATTATTTTGAGGTTTAGTTTCAATCTTCTTTTCGTAATGAAAATGAACACTTAAGCTATAACCTCAATAAGTCCTATTAAACACGATTTGTTAACTATTCGTTACACGAACGTGAGGTCTCAAACTTACTCGTAGTAAAATAAAAGTAGTAATACTGAGTAATTTATTTGTATTGTGACAACGATTCCGCATTTGTTATATTTACGTGGGTAGATTTGCGTAGATTTGCGAGTTGGTTTGTTACATTACCCACACACAAAAGTAATTAACCGACATTATTATTTATTATTAAGATACAATATATTAAGCCTGATTATCAAGGTTCACGGTACTTTATCTCAATAAATTGTTATTTATGGGAAAATAAACTGTTTTAATTCTAGAAGTTTATTTATTTAAACTTCATAAAATGATAACGAATAAACATTTTGTAATCACTTATTAAACATTTTTATTCTTAACCCCTTATTTCAATAACAATATAAGTAATAATAAAATTAGTTATTAATTAATAATCTTGTTTATTAATTTATTGAATAACTAGCTGCTGCCCGCGGCTTCGCCCGCGTGAGTGTCGGAAATTACCCCATACATCCCCATGGGTTTTAAGTATAAATATTGAGTTTCGAGTTAATCGGACAGCGCGTTAAAATTCTTCGATACAAACATTGACACCCCCCAACCTTTTAGGGGGTAATTTAGAAAAAAACAAAAACTACAAACTTTATAATTTATTTAGATAACTATTTGTGCGAAGTTTCATGATTATTACCTCAAGGAATAAGATTTTTCATAAAAACTTTCATCCCTTATTTTACCCCCTTAGGTGTTGAATTTCGAAAAATCCTGATACACGTTATTCTTAATATTTGGGTTTAAGTATAAATATTGAGTTTGGAGTTAATCGGACAGCGCGTTAAAATTCTTCCATACAAACTTTGACACCCCCCAACCGTAGGATAGGGTACTTTTCCGGGATAAAAAGTACCCAGTGTGGTGCCCAGGATATTAAAGAATAATTATACCAAGTTTCATCGTAATCTAACCGGTAGTTTTTGCGTGATGCCTGAACAAACAGACAGACAGACAGACAGACAAAATTTTTTTTAATCAAGTTTTTGGGTTCGGTGTCGGTCTAGTAACACCCTAGTAACACCCCAACCCCTGCCATTTATTTTTTTGATATCTTCAATGTACAGAATTTTCACTTCTACAGATTTATTATAAGTATATAGATATAGATAAAAGAACAGATGAAGATGATTGTTTAAAAGAAAAATAAAAGTTTCGTTTTGTGATTTGAACCCAGACCTATGTGTTTCACCATACACTTCGATACGCTACCAGCTATCGGAACTTGATACCAATATGTGAATTTTTAGCACTACTATGAACTGACCAAGGTCACGAGTAATTACGTACTCTGCGAAAAAGTGACGGTATGCTTTTTGTTTCATTCGACGCCAGTGTGAGAGTTCTGAGGTGTATTCTGTGTTGATACATCACTTACACACACAGATATAGGTTCGGCCTGTCGCTCGTTCACAGCAATACAATCCTAAGCGTGATAATGCACTTATGACCGCTTACTGTACGTATACAGAACAAAAATAAAACAAAAATACCTATTATTTTGTGTTTATTAAATAGGCTGTCTAGCAGTTTTTCCAGCGCATTTATTTAAACCTGCGCGCGCATCGCTGGCGCGGCGCGCTAAAAATACAAACCAGCTCGTCAATTTCCAATACTTACTTACTATCATTTTCGTTGTGATTAATTTAAAAAAATGTCGACTTCACGGGAAGAAGAGCAATACGTAGGTTTGACTCCGCCAGAAATACTCATCGAGGCACGAAACGCGAGTGATAGCCTGTTGTCCACCAAAATCTAAGGAGAAATACGTAGCGGCCTACGAAACTTTTATACAGTGGAAAAACAACAAAAATGCCAAGTCATTTATAAATACAAGCCCAGCTCGCTTTGGTGTATCTATTCCATGTTAAAAAGCACTGTTATGACCAAAAATAACATAGATATCAAAACCTACTGTAAACAAAATTCCATCTTAGCACTCATTACATTTACTGATCACAGAGTACTTTTTTTTTTCCAGTGTCAAATCGTTAGTCGTAGACTGCGTTCCGAATTACGATGAAAATGTAATGAAATCGAATCGATTTGAACGTGCTAACACCCGTTCCGAATAAGCTTGAGCGGGATAACTTATGTTTGTTCCGTGAACCTTTATTTGGCTGTGTTGTTATTGGCATTTTTTCGAAATTAGGTATAGGTAGTATAATATAAGGTGTATTTTTCTGCTGAAATTCCAATACATGCATTTTTCAGCCTTTCAAAGTATTATTTTGTTTTTATAAATTTTTTGATAGGTGTAGGCTGTTTAGCGGGTTTGCCAGTGCCTTTATTTACAACTACGGAAAAACAAAACCGTTGCGCCATTTTCCATAAATATTTGTTCCGGGTTTCGCTGTGTGGTTATTTTCATAGACTAATACATATTTTAAATAATATTATCAATACGAAATCTAAAGTCACACCAACCTACGTTGAAAAGTTTTTAAAAGAAGCTCCGGATAATCAGTACATGGCAACAATGGTCAGTTGAACTTTATAATTACGTTATTGTAGCATACATTCTTACAAGTCTGTTTATTTCCTCACAAGTGTGTTGAAAAACGTCGTATGAAACGCGAGTGCGTTGATCATTACACTCTCGACTACCTTATCGCGCTCGCCTGCGGCTCGCGCAGATAATACAGTCTCGAGTGTAATGACCAACACCGCACACTTGTATCATAATGTACTATTGTACCATCGATATTCCAGCCCCACGCATTAGATATCTTTGATTCACTTTCATTCATTGATATTAATGATTTCATGGTGGTAGTTATACCAGCATTTTTTATTCTATCAATTTCCACTCCATTCAGCTCGTATCTTATATCTTGGAACAAGTAGAGCAGAGCATTATTCGTAAAATGAACACTAGTGGCTTTCTCTTTCATATCCTTTTTACTGACGATAACAGTTCCTTCCAAATACAAGGTACTAGCAGACGGAAGAATATACAAGTCTTGTTGGTTAACAGGGATGCGGATTTCATCGTTTCTATTGAAACTAGTACGGCTTGTAAGAATGAAATTCGATTCCTTCAACAGTGCTGTCGTAAGTCGGAGTGGATAAAACGTCTAAGATATTCATTTTAGCAAACCGATCGCTTTGAGAAATGCCTTGTTGTCTTTAGTTAATTTTATTTTCTTCTTAGGGCGAGCTCTTATTTGGTTGGAAGCTTGAGCGGAACTGATATTTTTGATTTGTTGGTGCAAATATTTATTTTAGTCAATCATTTTTTCTTCTGAGATGCAAATACAGCTGCACTTCTTCATCGCGCAAATTTATTAAGCGGTTATTTATATCTAACAGCCTGATATGTATGCAGCTAATGTTGTTTTGGTTGATTGGAAAGTATATTGCGTTTTTCGGGATTTCTATAATCCTATATCCGGGAGGCACGTTGAGTGCAAATTCGTGGATAATGTGACTCGGTTCTCCGTTTATGTACGAGCCGCTTACAATATCACATTCGATCCTGATCACTGTTGTAGGTAAAATGTTGACTGGAAACTGTGACACATGCCATTTATTTGCTTTCAAGATCTGCTTATTAAACCCTAACAGATTCCTGATAGTGTTTTCTTTATTAAAATTTATGTCGTTTGTACAATATACAGTAGTTTTGAAAGTGTTGTTATTGCACTGTACTTTGACTGATGCATCTTTCATTTCAGATTTTAAATAATCATTAATATCTTGCAATTCATAGGTACCGTCTGGTATTTCAATAACTTCGTTGGAACCATAATATAACTTATTATTCGTTTTGTCAATGTTTGGAATGGAATTAAATGTTGAGAAATGCAATAAGGCACACTCATACTGTCCATATAGTGGCAACGTGTTAGGATAGTAAGTAGATAAAGTGGACGAGTTTCCAGTTATCGATAATGTGAGTGATATCTTGCAAATGATTGAAATAAAAGAAAAGCATAAATTTTATACGTTTTTATTCCAAAAAGTCCATAGATATTCTAAACATAAGCGTCCACAATTTACTGTGTTGAATTTCTGATATCTCGTATAATTATAAAAAACATTACAATTCTTAAAATATCGCATTAATTCCATTGGAGGTTTCAAATCTCCAAAACGATCAAAATATTCACAATAATCGCATACTTTTACATAAGCTACCCAATGCGTCCCTTCGTTCTTATAATCGTCCAAGTTAACGATACCACATTCAATCCGTTTTGGCTTCCTTGGTAACTGATCCTTCATGTAGACTCCTCGAAAGTGAGGGATGTCGCGTGCATATTTTTGGATGTCTACATTAGTTAGAGCACGATTAGGTAGCTTGTTTTTCAGTTTTTTGAAGATTTTACGAATAAACCTTTACCATTTTTATGTGATTTAATGTATAAACCCTGGCCTAACTTTAAAGACTCCATAGCTTTATTATGTCGTTGTGATTCTCGCAAATTTTGCTGACCTGCTTTGTATTCGTTAACAGTTTTTGCAATACCAGCCGCACCACCAGCTAAAGTTCCTAAAGCTGATAAGCCCGCAAAAATTGGGATTAAAGGTAGAATACCTCCAGTCTTTGGTAAGGGTATCACTCGAGGTACTCGAATTTTCTGAATGTGTGGAAATATTTTTTTTGCTGCTGAGTAAGCAGCGTTAATTAAAGTTTTACTGTCTTTTGGTTTCAGTTTATTTATTTTTGCTCTTATTTTTGACACGAAACTTTTAAACGTTTTAACGCCGGAACCAGATTTCAGTTTGGCTTTCATAACTTTGCTCACCAACCATTGTTAGCATTTTTGGTATAATAAGGACTACTCGTATTTTTATAGTAATATTTATCATCATTATTTTGTTATTGTAACTGTTTACATTATAATTCAATGTTCGTGTTCGCGTGATATGGATGGTGTATTGACTAACCTGTCAACACTTCACTCTGACATGGATCCGGTTGATCCATTCATTCGTTCACTGGGTTACCGATTCACTTTGGCACACGCGAACACGGGCATTCAAGTTTTGGATTTAATCAAGGAAGGTGGATTTAAAGTTTGAACTGATAAGTGAATAAACGTGCTACTGTGAAAACTGTGTCTCATTTCCTGACCTTTAAAACCATGAACTAAGTTTTTCACCTTTTCCAGCATCGTTAGATTTAAGCCTTTGTTTAGCCATATTTAATAGTTGTAAATCAACTTTGTGACGATCGGGTAAGTCTGTATGGTTTGCGTATGCAAACTATTTTCTTCGTTGCTTAGACCCAGCCATTTCACAAAAATTTTTGTTCCTTTTCTTTTTAAAACCTTTTCTATCAAATAAATACCAGGATAGTAAGATTTTTGAAGTTCTTGCTCGTAAAAGGTTCCCAATATGGCTTGCTTTCGCTGATCTTCTATATGTTATGTCACTGGTATGGTATGATTAATCTTTTTTACCCGACTACGGCGAAGCAAAAAGGAGGGTTATGATTTTGACCGGTATGTATGTATGTATGTTCATTTGTTCCCTCATAACTTCAAAACTACTGAACATAATTTGACAAATGAGGTATCGTTGGACGCGTCTCGGTCGTCCGATGGTTATAGGCTATGTGGCATCACATTAAATTGAATATGGCGCCCTCTAGAGGACAAAAAGTCATGATCTAAAAAAAAAAGATTTTTTAATGGTGTCATGTTGGGTATCAAATGAAAGGGCTTAATTAGCACATTTCAAAAATATATATCTTATAACCCCAAAATAATTTAAATAAAAATAAAAGTAGCAAAAACTAAAACCCAACTACGGCAAATGTCAACTAAAAAGGTATAAACAAGTCATCTCAGACAGACAAATATCCGGAGTCACACGTAATATATTCGATTATTCCCTAAATACGTGTGACTCCGGATATTTGTCTGTCTGAGATGACTTGTTTATACCTTTTTAGTTGACTTTTGCCGTAGTTGGGTTTTAGTTTTTGTTACTTTTATTATAGTAAATATTTCAGTTGACCAATTAGGTGTATAACCTTTCTCAAAATTGTGTTTGTATTTACTGATACGAACAAAGTCACCTACTTTGTACTTAGGTTTTCTGCGGACGGTTACATGGTTTAAGGCTTTTTTAATATTTTCCTTTATAACTAACTCACTAGATTTATTTACTTCGATTGGTTTAAATTTAATAGTACGATGTTTTATGTTGTTATATATCTTTAACGTACCTTCTAACGGTATATAACCTAACCACTTATAGTTTCCATTCAGACTAAAATATTTATATAATTTATTTTTAAGAGTTTTAATCAGTCGCTCTACGATCGAAGCTTTTTTCGTAGAAAACGAACGTAATGGTTAATATTGTACGTCTTCATAAGCGTTTGAAATGAGTTGTTATAAAATTCGGTTCCCCTATCAGCAGAGTCCGCAGTAGCGGAAATAATGAAATGGCTCAATCTCGATCTCCTGACCTTAAACACTAACAAAACATGCTACATCCCATTTGCAATGAGGCGTAAGACCGCACCGTCTCACAATTTTTCTATTATTGCCCATTCATGCTCTAACCGATTACCACCATGCCGTTGTCCAGCACTAACTCGAAGTGACGACGTAAAGTACTTAGGAGTACATATAGATGATGGACTAACATGGAAAAAACAACTTGACGCTGTTACGACTAGAACTTTGCGCCTCATACATATATTTAAATCCCTCAGAAAGTCTGCCAGTGCCGATATATTGGTAATGGTGTATTATGCACTATGCCAATCGGTCATAGGATATTGTATCTCCGTATGGGGTGCTGCAACGAAAGGTTATATCCTGAGGGCTGAGAGAGCACAAAGAGCTGTACTAAAAGTAATGACCAGGAAGCCCCATAGATACCCAACAACACAACTGTACGCAGACTGCAAGGTTCTTACAGTCCGTCAGCTCTTTGTCCTTCAATCTGTCCTTAGGAAACACAGCACACTTCCCCCGTCTAACCCAGAAAAGCGCAAAAACCTTCCCTCTGGCACCCAACACAGGACCACGTTTGCAAAGCATCAGTACTATGTAATTAGCGCTTACATATACAAAAATATTCATAAAAAACTGAATATCTTAGACCTCAACAAACACGACCTAAAAAAAAGAGTAACAGAATGGCTACTTAAACAGGACTATGCCGCAACGGAGACTTTACTTACCTACATCGCCTAATAACCCTACAGTCATCTCCATGCTGGCACGAATACTCCTGCCCTCGTATCCATCCACACTCGTACACAGAACTCCCCCACTCACTTACACACCGACTATCACATCACCTACTCATCCACACTCACTCAGTAACACGTACACATCTACAAACACAATCATTCACCCTCACCCTCGCATTCTCACATACTCATACATAATTTAAAACTAAAGTAAACAATAATTATAAACAAAAAATAAATAAATAATAAAAAACCCTTCTGAAGTGAAATCGCACTCAGTCCACTCATACATAATGTAAATTGGAACCTCTTTGCGAAACACTGTCTCTTATGATACAGGATACTCTAGTATAAGAGACAGAGTTTAATCTATTGTGTACAGATTTATGCAGCATCCAATGTTTTATGTAAATGTACCATAACTTTAAAAAAAATTGTAAACTAAAGTCTAATTATGTACAATTATCTGTATTTTTAGGAAATAAAGATATTTATTATTTTTATTATTTATGTAAATTAACAGGTTTGCGATTGCTGTTAATCAATATTCGTTTAAATGCATGAGTAACATCAAGTTTGTTTTTTGATTTTAACGGCTCTGTCTAAGCGTACTTTGAGAAGCAGTCAATCACCACTAAAACGTAATTGTGACCTTTATTATATTTTCTCAGGCTTTGCATATCCATCAGATCAGCTTGCCACAAGTCATCGATCCTCTTTAGAATCACTGGACGTCTAACAAAATTTCGTCGTGCTGCTTTGTGTATTTCATTAACAATTTGCTGTTTTGCCATTACGGAGTTTTTTGAAGTAATTTATCTACCTCTGCTTTAGTATAAAACTTATCTTGCAAATGAGTTGAAACCTCAGGTATCCTTGCTTTTAAAGTAGCCTGAACTGTACCCTTTGCGTCTTTTATTATTTGAGTACGCAATGTACCAATCAGATTATTAAAATCTTTAAGCATATTAGCATTCATTCGATTCTACATAATCCTTGTTCACAGCTAGATTATTTAATTCTTGTAACGTGTTAGCATTCAATCGATCTACATATTCCTTGTTCACAGCATTTTTTTAAATCAAAATCTCCGTTTTCTGATTTTAACAATGCATTCTCATTAAACTCAAATAACTCTGATAAACGCATTCTTTTGTGAATGTAGTGTCCGAATTTGTCTACGTTCATGTTTAAGGTGTATTGTATCGAGAGGCTGATAATAAAATAAACACATTTAAAAAATATTTATTTATTTATAACTTTACTTTCGCGCAATTCTTCAATGATAGATATAATTTCATTATCTAAACCTGTGTTACCAGCATCTCGAGATGCAATTAATAATTTTAACCTATCCACCAGTTCATTTGGATAGTCCCAATATACAAAATCTACGTTTTTCTTCCACATTTTTGTTAGGGGTAGTCCTTTTCCCTTCGATTGATGGTCCTGAATTGTACTTTGTAGTTTGAATAGAGGCTTAATAATTTGCAAATATGTTTGTCCTTTATTACTTTTTATTGGTTTACCCGGCTCATAGTCTCGTCGATGTGCGTTTGTATCAAGTAGCATCGACTTATAATGTTTCATGTCACTCTCTGTACCAGAGCTTAAATCTATGTTCTTTTTCAACAGCAACTGTTTCAAACCAGGTGTATTTCGGTATTTGCGTCCAGCTACGATGATATACTCATCGCTGATCGTTATACCAGCAGAACCTAACATCAATTTCCCGCTCTCTACTCTGACACCAAACGGAATATCGGTCAGTGCTTCTGAGGATACTGACCAGGATGACGTATCACAACCTTGGTTGTTTTCAACTTACGATTTATACAGTGTGAGTCTTCATAATGTGCACATATCGAAATGGGGGAATCTATGCTTAATTTTATCGACGGAAAAAATAAAAAATAAAATCTAAATACATTTTTTTTTCCATTTTTTTTATTATCTTATTGATTTTTTTTTACGATTATTGTAAAAATTGATTAAAAAAACAGATTTTTGGACGAAATACCTGTTTATTTTCAATTGAGGGTTTTTTGGGTTTAATTGGGAGGGGTTTTTCCCACAATTTTCATTTTATAAGAACACTTAATTACTACCAATCATTATGGAGTTGAGTTTGTTTCATCGCGATAGATCATTTAAAAGTTACACCGTTTTTTTACATTGGGGTAAAAAATACAAAATAAATAAAAAAATAAAAATAGATTTTTTTAAATATTTTTTCCGTTTGTCAAATTAAGCATAGAATCCCTCATTTCGATATGTGCACATTATGAAGACTCACACTGTATGAAGAATCACTTCGATATCAGATTCATATTCGTCTGCATTGTCGATGTTATCATTGCTTCCTATACTAATAGGGACTTCTTTTTGCAAAGTTTTATCGATAAAAGGAACTTCGGTTTTTTCTTTTTATGTATTACGCAGGAGAGAAGTCTTTGGCAGGCTTACTGGCATTAGCAATTACGTTGAGTGGATCTGTTACCGGCTTGAAAACTGATTCCAGTACTTGCTGATTGTTAATCTCAACATCTCTCATCTTTCGCACTTTCTTCTTAACAGCTTCTGCAGCATCAACTATTTGTGTTTTCAGTGATTTTTCCATAATAACAAACCAAAAAAAAACAGTTCGTGATTCGTGAAGCGTTGTCTTAAATATTAATATTTTTAATCAAAAACAACAAAAGTGTCAAATTTATTTCTGTAACATCCTTTATTTTTGGAGCAATCCTTATTAATTACTACGTAATTGAAGGGTTCAGTCCATATTTTCGAGCAAATTTCACGAAATTCAATCCATGTCATATCAATGTTGACATGCTCTTCATAAATATGTCGTAAATTAATTTCATCTTGTTTAAAAAGTATGATTAAGTTCGCATTGTCTCTTACTAACTGCTTAGGGATTTTACTATATGTTTGGTTTAGATAAAAACAATCAACGCATTTGTGTCTTCCCATTGCAAAATAATCACGCATGTTACTTTGATTTTCACAAGCAACATCATCAAAGATAATCACGGAGTTGGGTTTTGCGTCCTGAACGCTTAGTACTTCCTCATTTCCATGATATTTCTGGAAGGAAATACCGGGTACCCGTTGCAAAACTCTTTCTAAAAAAATGTACTTGGGTTGGTGCAGAGTTTTTGAATAAACATAAACATAAACATTTTCAAATCTTAATCCATTTTCGTGTATAAGAAGACCAATTAATAAATTGGTTTTTCCACAATTAGACGGACCGCAAATGATACATCGTACTGAGTTAGGTAATAATTCTCCATGACGTAAACTAGTCTTACTAAAATCATCGCAGACTGTATTAACATGTAGTGATTGCGGTTGTTTTACAAATTTCATGATTACTGTCGGAAATGAACCGATTGAAAATGAGTGAATGTATACAGTACGTTAACATTTATAAACTTACCGCAACCTCTTTCGCGTCGATTGAGCATTCTGTACCACCTTTCAAAGCGATAGCGAACTCGTCTGATCATTGGTCGAGTACAGTAAGACACTAGAGAGTCGAGTCGATCGTTCATTATTCAAACTCAAACTCAAACTCAAAGCATTTATTTCAATTAAACCAATTACAGGCACTTTTGAATTGTCAAGGAGTCAGTCAGTCAGAAAATATGAAGCTAGATGCCCATTCCAAAGCGTAGTAGGTACCTATGGAGAAGAACGGGCAAGAAACTCCACGGACACTCTTTTAAATCAAATAGATTGTTACAAAAATTGGTTACATCATTCATGTTGAAATTACTTATACATGTGAGAACAATGTAGAAAGACTTGCATAAAAAAAGCGTCCGTACATAAAAATAAAAACAATTCAAAAATTACAAATAAGCCATGGCAGCTAAGAGATGACCAGCCCCAACTGACGGCGCCCGTTCACGAACATGACGCATGGATTAGCACCATTCAGCTCAACCATTTTGAAGGGAGCTAAATGATCCAACACACACGCCACCATCAGCGAGACATCTGAGTGAGCATGACATACTCACAGCCGCCAGGGCACATTCAAGTCAATGAAAGACATAATATTACCCGGTAAATGGTAGCTCAATAGTACATAGTACTCACATATGTGCTATGCAATTATATAATGCAAAAGAAATTGAGTCTATACAATGCAAAGATGTTCTTACAATCTTCAGCAGCTCCAACAGACTTTTCGAATGTTAATCAATTAGTTGTGGTTGTGGAGCAGGACTAGCATTGGCCCAAGCATTTTTATCAGTGATATAATCCCCTAACTTATAATATGCCTGCCTGCATAGTGTGCGTTTTATACATGTTTTGAATCTCGTCTCATTCAGTTGAAGTATGTGGGGAGGAATTTTATTATAACATTTTAAACAGTACCCCATGAAAGATGAGTCTACTTTAGCCAGTCTGAAACCTGGTTGAACTAATAGGTCCCTATTTCTTGTACTATAATTATGTCTATCACCTCTTTTACTAAAAAGATGTAAATTTTTCTTACATACATGATGTTTTCATAGATATATTGACAAGGTACCGTCATGATGTTAATATCTTTAAACAGTTCCCTTAGAGAATCACGCCTGCGGAGATGATATATGGCTCTGATCGCTCTTTTCTGCAGAATAAAAATAGACTCGATGTCTGCAGCCCGTCCCCACAGTAAAATACCGTAAGACATGATACTATGAAAGTAACTAAAATATACCAGTCTCGCGGTATCTACATCAGTAAATTGACGGATTTTTCTGACAGCATATGCTGCTGAACTTAGCCGTCCTGCAAGAGATGTTAAATGAGGACCCCATTGTAGCCTTGAGTCGAGCGTGATCCCCAGGAAAACGGTTTTATCGACGAATTCTAGTTTCTCTTGATTCAATACTATCTCACAATCATTACTTTTTACATTTGGTAAAGAAAATTTTATGCACTTAGTTTTTTTCCCATTTAATACTAAATTATTAGCAGTGAACCAATTTTGGACCTGCAGTAGGGCGTTATTCACGTCGTCAAAATTTGTAGCACGTCTATCTACCTTAAATATTAATGAAGTATCGTCAGCAAATAACACCATTTGTGGTTGATTTTTTAATAAATGGAGTAGATCATTAATATACACTAAAAAGAGGAAAGGACCCAATATCGAGCCTTGTGGTACACCCATTTTTACTTTTAAACCTAGTGAATTTATACCGTTTATTTGAACTTGCTGTTGTCTATCATTTAAATAAGATTTTACTAAACTGAGCGCAAGTTTTCCAAGTCCGTAATGCTCTAGTTTCAAGAGTAAGGTTTCGTGATCGACGCAATCAAATGCCTTGGAGAGGTCACAAAAGATTCCTATGGCGTCTTGGGCCTCTTCCCACGCGTTAAAAATGTGTCTTAATAAGGTAACACCAGCGTCGGTAGTACAACGTCCTTTGGTGAAACCATACTGTTGATCGTGCAGTATTTTATTTGTGTTAAAATGATTGAGCATTTGATTTAGCATTACCTTTTCAAACACCTTACTGAAAGCTGGCAACACGGATACGGGTCTATAATTATTGGTGTCTTTACTGTCCCCGGATTTGAAAAGTGGTATAACCTTACTGTATTTCATTAAATCCGGGAAGACTCCTTGATCCACACATAAATTAAATATTAAGGCTAAGTAAGGCGCTATGGTCTCAATTATGGAGGTACAGACTTTAATGGACATTCCCCAAAGATCTTCGGTCAATTTTATTTTGATTTGCTTAAAAGCTTTTATTACCGTTAAGGGGTTAATATGCTTAAATTTAAATACAATCGGGCAGGCTGAAACGTTCTTCTTTACTAAATCAAAAGAAAGCGAGGGCGAGGAATTTAAGGTTTCAGTCGTTTTAAGTGGGATACAGGTAAAGAAATTTACAAATTCTTGAGCAACTTCTTTGTTAGTACTTATGAGGCCACGTGAAGTCTCTAGTGTGAAATCATTATTATGTCTTTTATTCCTCATATTGCGCATTCTATCTGTCCGTAGCGAAGGCGCACTCGCCTAGCTACTGGAGGACAGTACAGTAACTAGAGAGTCGAGTCGAACGTACACACGCACACAAAAAACGTAACACCTTTCAACAGGTAGGTTTTCAGACGAATTTTACTTCGTTGAGCGATAGATGGAATTCAGAATGTCTAATTTATCCGAATCCATATACTATTGGGCATTCTGTCCCAACGGAGCGTAGTCGAACTGGTTCGACTGCGCGACAGGTGGGACAGAATGCCCAATAGTATACTACTTATATTAATCGTATCAAGTTAAATAACTTTGATAAGTTTAAATCGTACAAGAAATAAAGTCCTTCCTAGTAAAAAAACAACCGACCGATCACAATTTTTTTTTAAACTGTTAATGAATGAACCACGAAACCAATACAATCTAATCAAAATCAAACGAAACCAAAATAAATGATGAAAATATTTAGAACCTTTAGACCTTAACGTATTTAAAAAATAGATTTTCAACACACTTGCTCGTAAAGTGGCTCTTATTGAACCGCTTTTAGATTCATAATGCAGTGTATTAAAAACGCGTGCGTTTTACTTTACCATAACGAACTAGTGCTGTAATGCCACAGATAACTATTTACTAGTCGGAGTACATAGTACCTATACCAGTCCTATGACATGGCAGTATGGAGTTAGTAAGTACTATCATGGCCGCATGGAATTTATGTTGTAGAAATTGACTTTGGTGAAGCTTTTTATTTTTGTAAAACATAATACCATACGCAAACCGGGGCGTTAACTGTCTAGTTAACGTAAAAAAAATTAGTCTGGCCATATTCTGTTACAAATGAAAATGCTTTTATTTTTTACGAAGTACCTAATGTAGGTAATCTTAATAAAACTTTTGTGTACTTATTTATTGAAGCTGGACTATGTGCCTACATGGCATTAGTATGAACTATCTACTATTTCACCCGAGCAGAGGATGTGCGCTTTTTTAATCTCATCAAAGAGACTTTCATGCCTTTATATTATGCATAATATTTATTATTTCATATTTATTATTTTATATTATTTCATATTTTTCGCTACTTACATATTAACCTTATAATGTTTTTAATAGGTACGTATTCAGAACAAAAATAAAACAAAAATACCTATTATTTTGTGTTTTTTTTATAGGCTATATTGTCTAGCAGTTTTTCCAGCGCATTTATTTAAACCTGCGCGCGAATCGCTGGCGCGGCGCGCGAAAATACAAACCAGCTCGTCATTTTCCAATACTTACTTGCTATCATTTTCGTTGTGATTAATAACAAAAATGTCGACTTCACGGGAAGAAGAGCAATACGTAGGTTTGACTCCGCCGGAAATACTCATCGAGGCACGAAACGCGAGTGATAGCCTGTTGCCACCAAAATCTAAGGAGAAATACGTAGCGGCCTACGAAACTTTTATACAGTGGAAAAACAACAAAAATGCCAAGTCATTTTCGGAAAACGTTTTTTTGGCATACTTCAATGAACTTGCAAATAAATACAAGCCCAGCTCGCTTTGGTGTATCTATTCCATCTTAGCACTCATTACATTTACTGATCACAGAGTACTTTTTTTTTTTTCCGATGTCAAAACGTTAGTCGTAGACTGCGTTCCGAATTACGATGTAAATGTAATGAAATCCAATCGATTTGAGCATGCTTACACCCGTTCCGAATAAGCTTGAGCGGGATAAGTTATGTTTGTTCCGTGAACCGTTATTTGGCTGTGTTGTTATAGGCATTTTTTCGAAATTGTGATTCTGGCTACCGTCGCCACCTAACCAAAAAAGAGGAAGAAATTTGTGGCTATACACAAAGAAATAAGTAATGTTTTAAGTTTTGACGTTGGGCGAGCACTGATATGCTGGGGCCACATTGTCGCGATAAGACAAACTATACTGCGCGCGCTCTCTCTCGCACACAGCTCGACGTCTCGCTGAATAAAAGAGAGGCAGTGGAGTTAAGTTCGCTTTATCGCGACAATGTGGCCCCAGCATTAGCACATTCACTAGCGTTACAAATTGATGACAGCCCTCAGCTTTCATAATCATATCATAACTAAATTGGAACGCAAAATATTGATGTGAGAAGTGTGGGCGATTAGGGCATATCTCGGAATGCGGTCGTATAGTTTTTAGGAGGCGGCGCGCGACTCCATGCCATGTCCATGCCGACTGAACGGAATGTTGCCATTATTTATTATATTCTATTTAACCATTTACAATTTGATTACTGTACTTATAGTAATATAAGGTGTATTTTCCTGCTGAAAATCCAATACACGCATTTTTCAGTCTTTCAAAATATTATTTTGTTTTTATACATTTTTTAATAGGTGTAGGCTGTTTAGCGGGTTTGCCAGTTGCCAGTGCCTTTATTTACAACTGCGGAAAAACAAAACCGTCGCGCCATTTTCCATACATATTTGTTCCCGGTTTCGCTGTGTGGTTATTTTCATAGACTAATACATATTTAAAATAATATTATGAATACGAAATCTAAAGTAACACCAACCTACGTTGAAAAGTTTTTAAAAGAAGCTCCGGATAATCAGTACATGGCAACAATGGTCAGTTGAACTTTATAATTACGTTATTGTAGCATACATTCTTACAAGTCTGTTTATTTCCTCGCAAGTGTGTTGAAAAACGTCGTATGAAACGCGAGTGCGTTGATCATTACACTCTCGACTACCTTATCGCGCTCGCCTGCGGCTCGCGCGGACAATACCGTCTCGTGTGTAATGACCAACACCGCACACTTGTATCATAATGTACTATTATACCTACACTATTCGTTTTTGGTATGTTTAAAAGTAATTTATTAATCTAATAAGTTTTCTGATCATTAAAACGTATTTATTTGAAATCTAAACTTAGAATTAGTAACCAATTGTTTGATGATGTAATTATTTACAAAGTTTGGTTATTTGTTTATAGTGTCACTACAGCTACCAAAATATTCACAATGTTAATTAAGAATTAAAGATTTAATTATTTGAAATTGTATTGGATTAGGAATGAACTAAACTACACCTATTGTATTTATAAAATAAGCACCTATTCTGTGCTTTTAAGTAGGTAGGTATGATATATTAAAATATAACAAAAAAATGAATCAAATTACAATACATACAATTTTTTACACGCATAAACTGAAGGTGCAAAACAAAAGAAATACTCCTTCCAGATCTAACTTTAAATGTACCTAATACTGTAATACATATTAATATTATCAACTTAAATAACTTTGATACGTTTAAATCGAACAAGAGATAAAGTCCTTCCTAGTAAAAAAACAACCGACCGAGCACAATTTTTTTTAAATACTAAGGTAATGAATAAACTACGAAACCAATACAATCGAATTAAAATCAAACGAAACCAAAACAAACGAAGGGTAAGACTATCAAACGACTTGAGACTCGAAAAAAGCAAAAATGTAGCCCGGGTCACAAGAAATTCTTAACACCGCGATTCAGAATAATAACGTCACAGCTCAACGCTATCTATGACCTAATAGACAGAAAAACATTTTTGCGGTTCAGACAATAATATCCTTAACATAGCGCCATCTATGAGTGAATAGCGGTTAACTCTATTAGAAAAGGTTACTCTGGTCACTCCACCAAAATATCTATTAAAACAGCGCCATCTATTGGCTAATAGCAAGTAAACTGGATGAAAATCCAATAGCTATTTATTTTTTTATTAAGTTTTGATTAACTGCGCATTGGTATCAATTTATTTTAATCATACTTTTTATTGTATATGAGGTATTAAGTTTGCAGCCGCATCGTACGTGGCACAGTCTCACTTTTGCTTGTTTTTAACAATTTAAACATATTTATTTACTTAGACAATATGATATATATACATATTTGTAACGTGCTCGTCAAGCCCTTTCATTTGATACCCAACATAGCATAAATATATAATATATTTTTTTTAGTTCGTCACTTTATGTGCTCTAGAAGGCGCCATATTTTATTTAATGTGACGTCATATAGCCTATAACCAGCGGACGATCAAGACGCTTCCAACGATACCTCATTTGTTAAATTATGATCAGCACTTTAGAAGTTATGAGGGAACAAATGAACATACATACTCAAACTCAAACTCAGACTCAAACTCAAACCCAAACTCAAAGCATTTATTTCAATTAAACCAATTACAGGCACTTTTGAATTGTCAAGGAGTCATTCAGTCAGAAAATATGAAGCTAGTTGCCCATTCCAAAGCGTAGTAGGTACTTATGGAGAAGAACGGGCAAGAAACTCCACGGACACTCTTTTAAATCAAATAAATTGTTACAAAAATTGGTTACATCATTCATGTTGAATGTAGAAAGACGTTCATAAAAAAAGCGTCCGTACATAAAAATAAAAACAATTCAAAAATTACAAATAAGCCATGGCAGCTAAGAGATGACCAGCCCCAACTGACGGCGCCCGTTCACGAACATGACGCATGGATTAACACCATTCAGCTCAACCATTTTGAAGGGAGCTAAATGATCCAACACACACGCCACCATCAGCGAGACATCTGAGCGAGCATGACATACTCACAGCCGCCAGGGCACATTCAAGTCAATGAAAGACATAATATTACCCGGTAAATGGTAGCTCTATAGTACATAGTACTCACATATGTGCTATGCAATTATGTATAAACTCAATTTCTTTTGCATTATGCAAAAGAAATTGTAAAAAAAATACTGTTGTGTTAAAATGATTGAGCATTTGATTTAGCATTACCTTTTCAAACACCTTCCTGAAAGCTGGCAACACGGATACGGGTCTATAATTATTGGTGTCTTTACTGTCCCCGGATTTGAAAAGTGGTATAACTTTAGTGTATTTCATTAAATCCGGGAAGACTCCTTGATCCACACATAAATTAAATATTAAGGCTAAGTAAGGTCTCAATTATGGAGGTACAGACTTTAATGGACATTCCCCAAAGATCTTCGGTCAATTTTATTTTGATTTGCTTAAAAGCTTTTATTACCGTTAAGGGGTTAATATGCTTAAATTTAAATTCAATCGGGCAGGCTGAAACGTTTTTCTTTACTAAATCAAAAGAAAGCGAGGGCGAGGAATTTAAGGTTTCAGTCGTTTTCAGTGGGATACTGGTAAAGAAATTTACAAATTCTTGAGCAACTTCTTTGTTAGTACTTGTGAGGCCACGTGAAGTCTCTAGTGTGAAATCATTATTATGTCTTTTATTCCTGTTTGTTTCGTCATTGATAATTTTCCAAACCGTCTTTATTTTATTATCAGCTGATTTGATCTTGTTGCTAATGTATAAGGCTTTAGCTACCTTGCAGGTATTTTTAATTTTTTTAGAGTAAGTAGCAACGTATGTATTAAAAGTTTCGGTGTTAATATAAGGCTTAAGGCCATACAGCTCAAACAATTTTTCCCTACTTTTCCTAATACCTTTAGTTGCCCAGTCACTGAACAAAAATTTTGGGCAAATAGTTTTTGTCTTCTTTTTTAAAGTATTATCGAACTCAGTGCGCACTACCGAAAAGAATTCCTCATATAATTCATTTACATTGTTTAAATTATTGCCCGGTAAACTTAATTGACTAATTAAGTTATTATTAAATCTACTTAAATTGCTGGGTGTTATTTGTCTAGATTGTATCTGAATTCTTTGTAATGGTGTGTTGGACTTGAAAGTTTGACCGCTGTGATCAGAAGGGAGATAATTTACAATGTCTTTATCAAAGTAGTCACAGCAACAAAAAACATTATCAATACATGTAGCTGAATTTGTAGTTATACGGGTTGGTTCTGAAAAAACATTTGACAAATTGAATGATTTAAAGAGACTTAATAATCGACTACTATTTGAACTATTCTCTAATATATTAATATTGAAGTCACCACAGATAATTAGCGATTTTGTACCAATTGCAAGTTTTGCTAGAACATCTTCCATTACTGACTCAAATAAGGAATAGTTTTGATAATTTGGGGGTCTGTAAACGCACACTATAACATGCTGATCTAGCTCAACACAGGACAGTTCAATGTTATGTTCAACCGACAAATCAACTATATCTTTACGAGTTTTAGATTTAAAAGAATTTTTGACTAAGATTAGTGAACCACCACGCAGCATAGATGTTCAGTTAAAACAACTGCCCACACTATAATTAATTTCAAGGAATTCTGCTTAGACCCTATTTTATACTTAACTATTTGAGAGCAAGAAGACACCTTGTTGTTGGTAGGTATAATGAAAATGTTACTAGTATCTTCTGTTGTCTTACTATCTAGTTTAAATTTAAATTTAAATTAACATCCAGAGTGAGATCCAAGACTCCCATGTCATCACCAGGCAATGAGATCCTACTACTTGTGGACTCCACACTATGACAAGAATTTGCCATAGAGACACATGGATCCTCCTTCGTACAATTATTGTATAAGGATATAGCATTAGTGCTACAGTTATTTAAGGTGAACACCTGTACATTAGAATTATTACTAACTAGCTGCTGCCCGCGGCTTCGCCCGCGTGAGTGTCGGAAATTACCCCATACATCCCCATGGGTTTTAAGTATAAATATTGAGTTTCGAGTTAATCGGACAGCGCGTTAAAATTCTTCCATACAAACACTGACACCCCCCAACCCCCCTTTAGGGGGTAATTTAGAAAAACAAAAAACTACAAACTTTATAATTTATTTAGATAACTATTCGTGCGAAGTTTCATGTTTATTACCTCAAGGAATAAGATTTTTCATACAAACTTTCATCCCTTATTTTACCCCTTTAGGGGTTGAATTTCGAAAAATCCTGATACACGTTATTCTTAATTTTTGGGTTTAAGTATAAATATTGAGTTTCGAGTTAATCGGACAGCGCGTTAAAATTCTTCCATACAAACTTTGACACCCCCCAACCGTAGGATAGGATACTTTTCCGGGATAAAAAGTACCCAGTGTGGTGCCCAGGATATTAAAGAATAATTATACCAAGTTTCATCGTAATCGAACCGGTAGTTTTTGCGTGATGCCTGAACAAACAGACAGACAGACAAAAAAAATTTTAATCAAATTTTTGGGTTCGGTGTCGGTCTAGTAACACCCCCTGCCATTTATTTTTTTGATATTTTCAATGTACAGAATTTTCACTTCTACAGATTTATTATAAGTATAGAATAGATAATTGCGGTGTTAATTATGGCACAAGACTTCGACATACTACTTATGTCTGAGTTTATATAAGCTAATAGCCTCGCTATTTTATGTCTAAACCTACTGGGCAGATACACTGTATTCCTTGTCGATTTCAACTTATCAACAAAACTGTAGGTGTCAAAAAATATAAGTTTGTCACTGTAGTGACTTGCTAAGAAATGAATATGCTTATTAAGCATATGTATATGTCGCCGCGAAAGCTTTTACCTATAAAGATCTTAACATAATCTTATGTATAACTATTTATTATAATTGTTTCTTAATGAAGTTGCTGAACTATTAATGCTGCTACAACCATTTGCAAGGATCTGTGAGTTCGATCGAGTTCATCTATGTTCAAGCGCCATCTATTGCCGTTTGTGAACTCACAGTATATTGCTAGAAGAGAAACTATTAAACCAATTTCGATGTTGGAGTTAAAAGTAAAGTTAAAATTAAAAGGGTTTTTAGTGATAATAACAATAATTGCTCATTTGACATAGTAAGTTTGTTTATGACACAGCGCTACCTCTGCCCAAAAATGGCGCCGGCTGTGAATTTAAGATCAATAACTAAATGTTATAATTTAATACAAGGACTAAATAAGTTTCAATAATAGAATCCAAACTATAAAGTAATAAGATTATTTTACACAGGAATTTACTAATGACCTGCTTGATTACCTACTTACATTTTTTGACGAATGGTAATATTGAAGTAGTAGAAAGTATTGAAGCTTCTAATTAAACTTTAATTCTAATAACGCCTTTGTATTGGTGAATTGACATTGTTTAATTATAAAAGAATTAACTAATTTTTAATGTTTTAAAAATCACTCGAATAATCACGCTATTGACTATATCGATGCCTTAGTTCACAATTGTACTAACTGCAAAATTTTCAATTTTCACTTTTTTAGTGCCAAATGCACTAAATGTCGTGCTCTTTCGTTTGCGCGCATCGAAATGCCGATAATCCTACTCTTTCTAGCAAAAACGTAATTCACAGTTGTATTAAATGAGTTCGTTTAATGTTCCATGAATGTGATATTATACTAATGATCTTTATTTTTGTAAAACCAATCAAGATATACTTTAACTGATTTTAAGTTTCTCAACTGCAGGAAATTTCAAAACACAAACGTATTATATACATTTGCAATATCTGTTCATACTTTTTAGCAGTGCTAGAAGAGTGTATTATGTGTTGGTAGTACAAAAGGATCAAGAAACTTTAATGCACAAATGTGCTAAGTACTTTTACTGGAAGGGGCTTGGCAATTTTTGAAGTGCACAAATACATTAAACCGTTTTGAGATATAGTCCGAATTGTACAAGTGTATTATGTACTTTTACTTGAAGGGGTTTGTCAATTTTTGAAGTGCACAAATGCATTTAATCCTTTTGAGATATATTCCCAGTGTACATGAGAAATAAATGGAAAAGCGGAAATAAACTAAGCCCATTTAATTTAATGTTTATTTCGTAGTGTGAATAATCAAGCGTATTACTTTCATTTATGACATTTGTGTTTTAAAGATTGATTTTGGCGCGTAATTTTCAATGAGCAGCGTGTACGCGCTGTGAAAGACGATCTAGGTACCACAAATTACTAATATGTAGCAAGCTGCGATCGACTGCTGACTAAAGTACTCTGCGCTGTGTGGTGTACTGACTTTACTTCGTCATGGTTCGTTCGTTCGGGATCGCGTGGTCAGGCGGGGAAGCGGGGGGTAGGGCCTCCGCTTCCCCGCTTGACCGCGTGGTGCAGCGTATGCCGCAAACGTCACAAACGTAAACAAGTTTATACGTGCAGAATATTCGTTTGCTCTGCGGAAAGTGAGATAATTTAGAAGTTTGAAGGTTTAAGAAGTTAAGATTTACTGTGTTTAAGTTAAATGCCATAATGTTTAGTAAAGGACGTAAACTAGTCGATTTAGTGAATAAAACTGATAGAAACAAGACGGAATCGCAAGACGTGCCACCATCAGTGTCCGGCCAAAAAGCAGAAGTGAAGAGTTCATCACATAAAATAGCCAGAAGTAAGTAAAATAAGTGTTACATTAATTAAATAACTTGTCATTCATTTTTAAATAACTTCAAACGGCTACCTACCGCTGCCGTTGAAAATCGTACCTAAACACCATAATGATTAACATGAGTGACAGTTTAATCTTTTGAGGGATGGTATAAATATAAGACAGGACATCAGAGGAGCTACGCTCCGATCCCGCCGTCCGCACCCCCCGACGGGGGTGCAGTGACATCCCGAGCGGTTAATGTAACGTAATAATAGGTATTGAGACCGCCCGAATTTCGTATGCAAGTGTTATAGGTATAGTAGTCGTCACGAGTCGTGAGCACAAAAATGTCAAGTTTATTTTTTGATTTTTGGGTTCCTTTCTGGGTTTTTTTATTAATCCGTCTGTAGGATCGGTCGCGTGGAGCGTTTGATCGCGATGTTTGTGCTCACAACTTGTGACAACGTTGGTAATTCACGTACTTTTGCGGTACGTTGTAGTTAAAATTATTTATTACTTACGTCTTATTCTGAAATAACTATTATAGCTAACCAAATTATTAAGATTTTTTGTACCTTATTTTTTAATAATTATTTATATGCGTAGTTTATTATCACTACAATTCTATTATTAGCAAATAACTATTCAACCACATAAGTAGTCAGTCATGTTAAACGTATTTAATACTTTTGTGCATTAAACCATATATTCTCAGAGAGAAAACTAAAGGCACTTAATATGTTTGTGCATAGCCATAAGTGCTGTTAATACATAAGTTTACTTTTCACCTTGCTAACGTGATGGAATGTAAAATAATAATTAAAATTCATTCAATTAAAAATATAGCATTGCTGTTAATCACACGTGAGGTGTGCGCGTGTGTGTGTATACACACAATTATTATTAGGGCTCGCCTTTCATTTGAAACTTTGGAATCTAATTAAAAAAAAAAACCACGAATAGTTAAAATGCGAATTAAGGAAGCGCGAATAAGGAGCTTTTACTGTAGATACTGCTGTGTGTTAATTTCTTCAGACTACTGGCACGTAAGGCGAACCTTTCGCCATCTCTTACTAGTTGAATATCACTCAAATGTCAATGTTTTATTACAGATGTTACTTCTGCAGAGTTATTGGCAGATAGCTACAAATCTCAGCAGAAAAATGAGGACAGAAATTCAAACAAAACATTGATCTACAAATCACAAGCTTTAGATGAAGTTAGCGTCACTCAAACACCACGGTCAAAAGTTGTAAAGAATTTAAATACTCTATTTGACAAAATATCTAATGAGATTGCTGCAAAATGTCAAGCTTTCATTCAAACTTCAACGACATCGCCTGATATTATATGCACAGCCAATCAAGTAATAGTTTCAGAATTTGATAACAATAATTCACTTGAAGATATAAACAACTGTGACAAATCCGAGTCAGTTCTAACTTCACAAGCATCTCCTGACATTTATGATATTACAGAAAACGACGTAATCACCTCTGCACCCATAAATGCTATTGATCGAAAAAGAGATCCACCACAGTCTGCTGAATCAAATACAGTCTTAGGTCACGACGTTGAGTCTCTGCAATATGTAGAATCTGCCTCTAAAATATCTGATTCGGATCATCTTTCAAAAGAAATCTCCCCATCTGTTCTCAACGTACAGGTGTTAGAAGACCTGCCTGTTCCCAACGAATCTGATCATGTTTCACCAAAGCCGAGTACATCAACATGTGAAAATACCTTATTACACCAAGATCTATATTTGTCAGATGACGAAATATCTCCATATATTGATTCAGAATCGTCTTATGCTCCTTCACCATCTAAACCACGCCATCTACCATTATCATTAGATAGCGATTTAACTGACGTAAGTGACTCAGTAGAAGCTACAAAGGAAAATCAACCAAAACGAAAAAAGAAGGCAATGCCCGGAGCATGGAAAAGAAATGTTCTTAAAAATTTACGCCAAACAGGTAAAGGGTACACAAGTAGAAATGGAAAATTTATGGAACCAAAAAAATGCAAGCCTACAGATTGCTCTAAATGTCGATATCAGTGCAATTCTTTGTTTCCAGAAAATCTGAGACAAGATATCTTTGAAGAGTACTGGAGCCTAGGTGATACAAAACAACAAAAAATGATGCTCAGTAGCCTGATTTCTCACGCTGAAGTCTTACGTATTTATACGAAGGCAAAAAAAAATCGCACTATGTCACGTCAGTATTGGCTTTTTCACCAATCTGTAGGTAAAAAACGAGTTTGCCAAAAGTTTTTTTGTAATACATTCAACATTAGTTCAAGCATCATTAATAATTGTTCAAAAAATAGAGGGCTCAATGGCATATTTATGGGCACTGACAATCGAATAGGAAAAATGCCCGCAAACATTACTTCAGTGGAGTCTACTAACTTTGTAAAAGAGCATATTAACCTGTACCCTCGTGTTGAATCCCACTATTGCCGAAAAAGTTCTAAAAAACAGTATTTAGACAGTGATCTCAACTTGAGTCGCTTATATCAAATGTACAAAGATTTTTTTTGCCCCGAAAAGATGATAACTCCTGTATCGCCTTATGTGTATCAAAAGATTTTCCACTCTTATAATCCAAGACTAGCATTTTACAAGCCAAAGAAAGACCAGTGCACCAAATGCAACGTGTATAAACGATCCGACAATAGAGCTCCCTTACAGGAGGATTATGATGCCCAAAAAAAAACGCGAAAATGATGCACTGACTATGAAAAAGAAGATAAGCAAAGATGCTTGAATTCAGATGGAGCTTTCCGGGCTATAACATTTGACCTTCAAGCTATCCTATCGGTACCTGTTACCGGAGACTGCAAAATCTATTATTTACGTAAATTATCGATGTACAATTTTACTATCCTAGATTGTCATGCTAACACTGGCTACTGCTATTTATGGGATGAGTGTAATGGCAAAAAAGGTTCTACTGAAATTGGATCGATATTGTTAAAATATCTTAGTAGTTTACCCGAAACTGTTACTCATGTTGCATCATTTTCTGACACTTGTGGTGGTCAGAACCGCAATAAATATGTTACTCTAGCGGCTTTATACGCTGTCAATAACATACCTCACTTAGATACGATTGATTTGAAATTCATGGAATCGGGGCATTCGTATTTAGAAGTGGATTCAATTCACGCGTGTGTTGAAAGAGCGCGAAAGCATAAAAGTATATTCACTTTGCGTGAATATGCATTGGTGTTAGGGTCTGCTAGAATCAAGCCGAAACCCTACGATGTTATTATTATGAAACACGGGGAATTCTATGATTTGAAGGGATTCGAAAAAACGTTGAATTCCAATACAACAAAAAATACGTTTATTAAGCGTTTATTTCGATTAAATCATTTACAGGCACTTTTAAATTATCACTTTACAGCTTTTCAGTCATCACTTTTCGTTTGAGTTATTTGGTGAAGCTATTTGCCCATTCCAAAACGTAGTAGGTTCCTCATGGAGAAGAACGGGCAAGAAACTCCACGGACACTCTTTTAAATCAAAACATTATGTTACAGATTACTTTTTCGACAATTACAATTTCAATCCTTTCTAACATAACACTCCATTTTATCTCAATTACCACACTGGCGCCATTGTGCGCGCGTGCCTGTGTCTCTAGTCGTCAGAAGTACGCGTCATCGAATACAGAGTCGTATTAACTAGTTAGTTCAACACAACTTAAAAACAATGCTAAAATGCTTATCAGTTAATTCTTTTATAATTAAATAATGTCAATTCACCATACAAAGGCCTTTCCAGAATTAAAGTTTAATTAGAAGCTTCAATACTTTCTACAACTTCAATATTACCATTCGTCAATTTCCGGCAATACAAGAAATGTAAGTAGGTAATCAAGCAGGTATTCATTAGTAAATTCCTGTGTAAAATTATCTTATTACTTTATAGTTTGTATTCTATTATTGAAACTTATTTAGTCCTTGCATTAAATTATAACATTCAATTATTGATCTTAAATTCACAGCCGGCGCCATTTTTGGGCAGAGGTAGCGCTGTGTCATAAACAAACTTACTATATCAAATAAGCAATTATTGTTATTATGACAAAACCCAAAAATCATTAACTAAATGTTCCCTTTTAATTTTTAACTTTACTTTTAACTCCAACATCGAAATTGGTTCAATAGTTTCTCTTCTAGCAATATACTGTGAGTTCGATTTCACAAACGGCAATAGATGGCGCTTGATCATAGATGAACTCGATCGAACTCACAGATCCTTGCAAATGGTTGTAGCAGTATTAATAGTTCAGCAACTACATTGAGAATAACAATTATAATAAATAGTTACACATAAGATTATATTAAGATCTTTATAGGTAAAAGCTTTCGCGGCGACACGGCCATTCTGATCGGCGGTGCGCGCTCTGCACCTGCCGATGCCCTCATTGTAGAGTTGAGTAGTTTGTTATCTGAAACAGTGGAGTTAAATTTTGTCGGCAGATTATCGTTGTTTTTATTATCCTACTATATTCAATTAAGTGTAGGATTTGGTAACGGGCAGTTTAGTTAACATTGAAAGCTTTTAATAGATCTGAGATCTCTTTTACTCAGTTCGCTTTTAATTGGAATATTTATTTCATTTATGCAACAAAGCGAATGAATTTCGTGAATGCCGAGATGCAGCAAAAGCGAATAATTATCGGTTCTTGTGGGTCAAAAACGGAACCATCCTCGTTCGTGAGAGAGAGGGAGCAAAATCATTCGCAATTAGATCTCCAGAAGACATTGCTAAGATCAAGCCCGGCCAGTTCACCCCCATTCCCGAGAAGATCACAAAATGAGAGTATCCGCGTAAAAGTCTTCAATTGTCTGTATATTTTTTTCATGGCTTGTCGCGCTTTAATGCTTGTACTGTTATTTTTGTCTTGTTTTTATGCAATCAACAGATATCTGAATTATTCACTCACTCTCGCTGGTAATTTGATATATAATGGTTATGGAATGGGTGGAGTATGGAAGAATGTATATGTTTATTTTTATATAGATTCAGTAGAATATAATCAGCTGCTTAGAGTGCAATTTGGTAACTCTGTCTCCATAATTTCTACTCAACTTTTGCTTTATTGTGGATTTAAGTATAGGTTAATATGTATGTTTTTAATGTATCTTCGTTTCTTAGATGTTAGCTATGTCGATAAGTGTTATTTTAGACTTTTATGCTGTCTCACTGCTTGGTATTGGAGGTTTTTGTTAGTATCTAGTTATTTCTTTCACAATTGTTTTCGAGCTTGTAAGTCTGTATTGCTGCTCTCGATCAAATTAAAATATTGTGCTCGTTTGTTGTTTAATATATCTCACTGTAAAATTAACCATTTCAATGGCGGATAATTTGGTTATTTATTATCAAAATTGTCGTGGGATCCGCACTAAACTGCACATTTTATACATGAATATTTTATCCAATTGCTACGACATTATAATACTCACAGAAACCTGGTTAACTCCTGAAATATTTGATAGTGAGTTCATTGATTCTCGTTACGTGGTACATAGGTGCGATCGAGACCGTACGGCCACAAATAAAAAAGACGGAGGTGGCGTCCTGGTAGCTGTTTTGAGGGGATTGCGCTCAGTAAGAATAGTTCCTCGGTTTGCTCTAGAGGCTGACTTAGAGCACGTCCTCCTTAGATTTTCCAGCTCTACTAGAGGCAAGAACCAAATTATCGGGGCGGCCTACATACCGCCTAAAACACCTGAATCCATCTATGTTAAATATTTTGATCTCCTACAACCTTTACTTGACGACACTAACGTAGAGCAGTTCTATCTCTTGGGCGATTACAACTTACCTAATATTGACTGGATTCCTTATATTAATAATGGATCAGTATCGGAACTGGTTTGTAGTGGCAATTCCTCGATTTGTGGACATCTAAGTGTATTTATGTCTTTCCTTAATGCTCATCAGTACAACACTGTTAGGAATCCGAGTGGAAAATTATTAGACCTGGCCATCAGTAACAACGAATGCTCTGTTTTCCCTCCCACCGACTATTTACTGCAACTGGACAATCACCACCCCCCATTCTGTTTGTTAGTACCTTTTAAACCCCTCCATGCAAACATGATTCGAAAGTCATTGAAAAAGTTCAACTATTATAAAGCTAACTATGAGAAGATAAATGAGGAATTAAGTGAAATTAATTGGAATGAGCGGATTGGGTTGGAAAACTCCGTAAATGTGGCAGTAAATACATTTTATAATATAATTTTTAGCATAATTAAATCTTACGTTCCACTCGTCAATTCTAAATCCTCGATATTTCCGATTTGGTTTTCACCATCGCTGATTCATATTTACAAAAACAAGGCAAAGGCCTGGGTTAAATGGAAGATGTATCACAATATCTCAGATTATGAACAGTTTTCAATATTCAGATCTAGATTCCATAATGAATGCAATTCCTGCTACAAAAATTACACGGAATCTGTTGAGGACGGCATTCGCAGTAATGTTAAATATTTCTGGAAGTACATAGCTAATCGGAAATCATCTTCTGGCATACCTTCTGACATGAAATACAAAGACCTAAGTACCAATGACCCTGAAGAAATTTGTAACTTCTTTTCCGATTTCTTTAATTCAGTTTATGAACAATCTTCCATGAGAGGTGCTTCACCGAGTGAGGAATCTGAGAGCAATTCCCTTATTAGTAAGATAGAGCTAAGCACGAATGACATATTTAGGGCACTCAATTCTTTAGACTCATCTAAGGGTCCAGGACCTGACGGTCTTCCAGTCACGTTTCTAAAAGCTACTGCAAAAAATATTTGCACTCCTATACATATTTTGTTTAATAAATCATTGACACATGGAATTTTCCCCGAGGTATGGAAGAGTGCGAACATAACACCAATCTATAAATCGGGCTCGAAGCAGGATGTTGAGAACTATCGTCCTATATCCATTATGTCAGCCCTGCCGAAGCTTTTTGAGAGGTTAGTCCACGATAAAGTATATCCTGTTCTTCATCACAGTATAATTCAACAACAACACGGATTCGTAAAGAAAAGATCAACTACCACAAATTTAGTAGCATTTATGGATTATTTATTTAACAATATGGATTCTCGTGTTCAAGTAGATGCCATTTACACTGACTTTCGAAAAGCATTCGACAAGGTTGATCATGAGTTGCTACTGAATAAAATTTCATTTAATGGCATACGGGGTGATTTACTCCGCTGGTTCTCTTCATATGTGACGAACAGAACTCAAAGGGTCGTAGTTAATGGTTTCAGATCTGCTACAACTATTAGAGTAACTTCCGGTGTACCTCAGGGTTCGATTCTGGGACCCCTTTTATTTATCTTATTTATAAACGACATTGACACTTGCTTTCGAAATTCTAAAGTCTTGCTTTATGCGGACGATCTCAAAATTTATAGACCCATCAAAAATTTGCAAGACAGCAGATTATTACAGGAAGATCTGGATCGCTTTAGTGAATATTGCAGGTACAATAAGTTGCAACTCAGTCTGTCAAAATGCTGTTGTATCAGTTTCACGAAGAATAAGAATGTTCTCAAGCACCCTTACTCTTTGGCTAGTGCTACACTATCAAGGGTGTCCCTTATTCGAGACCTTGGTATTCTCCTTGACGATAAACTTCACCTCGATGAACACATTAACAAAGTTGTAAATAATGCTTATCGGATGTACGGTTTTGTGATGAGATCTGCCAAGGAGTTTGTGCGCCCCTCTACCTATTTGTATCTGTATAAGTCTCTGATCAGATCACAGCTCGAGTACGCAGTACCAGTGTGGAATCCCTTTTATAATAAGTATTCGGAACGTATCAATGAATTGGTGCCTATAGCCCCATCAATGGTTTCTGCAATAAACCCCTCTTACACAATAGATTTAACAGGTGAAGATGACTCACAATCAAGTAAGAGGGTAGTTACTAGTAAAAATAAACTTAAAAAATACATAAAAATTAACAAATACATAGTTAAGACTAAGAAAATGGTCAAAAAACAAAAGTTCTTCATTAAAAATGTAAAACTTAATAGAGAAAGGTTACATCTACTGAAACAATTAGATATGTATTCATTAAACTTAGAAAAAAGTACTAGGAAATACCAAATTGACACTGATGACTTGCAGTATGAACTTGATCATCTACAGGAGAAACTTACTTCTATGACCATCAAATATTCAGCCTCTGAAAACCAAATGAGGGAATATGTATTGGCGATGAATGATCTGGTAAGTTCACAAACTAACAACTGTGAACATTGTCAACCACCACCATTTGAACCCACACCGGACCATTCATTGACAATATGTGATACCACCATACTGCAGTCTAGTGCCAGTTTGCCTTCATTGATTACTAATTGTTTGCCTAAAAAGAGTGTAAATAAAGAAATAGTATTATTTTGTGATGAAATTGGAAAGGATCTAGGCCACTTGTTGACAAATAATTATCCAGGACACTACTACTGTATGCCTGGTTGTTCCTTATTTCACATAATGAAAAAAGTTATAAATTGTAAGTTTAACCAGGATACTACAATAATAATATTTGTTGGTAATAGGGGTAATGTGAACAAAGGAGAATTACTCCAATATTATAGATCATTGAGTAACCTTAGTTTAAAAAAAATTGTGATGTTCACATTCCCATACTGCCAAAGTTTGCCACAGGAAGAAAATAATTATACATTTGAACTTAATAGGACATTACATAATTTGACATTTAATAATAATTTATTTCATTTAATTGACACTAACAATTATGTTGGTAATCACTATTATTTGACAAAAGATAGATTTTTTATGGATAGGTACTATCTTTCAAAGTACTATAAAAGACAGATAGCTGTGTCGCTATCATATTACTTTTCTATTACAGCCAAGAACTTGGCTAAACAAATTGCTTCTATTGAGCAATGCTCTGACATATTATATTATTCAGCCAATAATTTGGTATCACATATTGACATAAATCATAATTTAAATTAGAAGTTAAGACAATAGAGGCAACCTCTAGCAATAATGTACAAATTTGCAAAATAAAATCAAATAAAAGTTTAAAATCAGTAAATAGTATTAACCTGGTGCATCAAAATATTCAAGGATTTATGCACAAAGATTTAGAAGTAGAATTATTTATGAATTTTAATAGTATTGATATTCTTTGTATAACAGAACATTGGCTTAAAAGCCACCAGTTCTTGTTCAATTTTAATAATCACCAGGTTGGTAGTTCGTTCAGCAGAGTAAATGCTATACATGGTGGCTCATTAATTTTAGTCAGTAACCAGCTTAAATTTAAAGACCGTAAGGATATTGTGAGCCTATCTGTTGAGCGGACAGTTGAAATAGCCTGTATAGAATTGGAGCAGTTTATTGTATTGAGTGTGTACAGACCCCCTTCAGGATTGTATGACTGCTTTGAAAAGGTAATGGATGTAGTGTTACACAAGATTTCTAACTCGAATAAGCCTATTATCACTTGCGGTGACTTTAATGTTAATTTATTAGAAAATTCAGGTTCTTGTAGTAAAATAATAAGTTTGTTTCAGTCTTACAATCTTGTAAACCTATTCTTGGAGCCCACAAGAATAACCACTACAAGTGCCACATGCATAGATAATATTTATACAGATGTTATACCCAGCCACAAAGAAATTATAAATTTACTAGATTCAGATCATTGCGGGCAAAGGATTACTATCCCTTACCAAAACAACAAAGTGGCTAAAAAGGATATCACTGTTAACCCCAAAACTGCAAGTCGCTTGGAGGCTTTTAAAGTTAAACTCATAAATAAATTACCAGCTTTGTCTATTCATAGTGATCCTAATCAACTATATGATGATTTTTTTGATACCTACTGTAAACAATTTAATTCTACATTTATTCCCAAGACTATCTCGATTAATAGTAATGCATCTTTCAGTGATTGGGCTACCATTGGTATTCATAAAAGTAGAACACGGCTTTATGAGCTGTACAGTGAAAGGACTTATGTAAAGACTGCTGAATTTAATTTATATGTTAGACATTATTCAAAATTATTTAAAAAAGTTTGTTGTATGGCCAAGTCGCGTTATTTGAGTTCGAAGATAAAAAACAGTAGTAATATAATTAAGACGACTTGGAATATTATTAATAGTGAAACGGGAAGGTCCAGTAACCGAGATACTGACTACAGCCTGTCTATTAACGACAACATAATAAAATCAGACTCACAAGTCGCTGCGGCCTTTGAAAATTTCTTTTCAGATATACCCATTTCAACTACCAAATCCTTAAACTCATCACCTTCTGTTGCCGAGTCTTTGCTTAAGGAAAATGTTAACTTTTGCGATTCGGAATTTAATTTTGAACATATTACCTGTAGAGACATAATTAAAACCTTTCACACTTTAAATGTAAAAAAGACTGCAGATCTGTGGGGTAATTCTGTAGAAGTTGCTAAGTCTATTATTGACATTGTGGCACCTACTTTAGCTGTTATCTTTAATAATTGTATCGACTGTGGGGAGTTTCCTGACCTAATGAAAAATAGTAAAATAATACCTTTGTTTAAATCAGGTAGTACATCAGACCCAACAAATTATAGACCTATTTCAGTACTACCTACATTTAGTAAAATTTTTGAGAAATTAATTTTAGAGCAATTGCAAAGATTTTTTAATAGACATAAATTATTACATAGCAAACAGTTCGGTTTTACAAGGGGTCGTTCAACTACTGATGCCGGTGTTGAACTTTTAGGACATATTTATGATGCATGGGAAGATAAATGCGATGCCTTGGGTATTTTTTGTGATTTATCCAAAGCATTCGATTGTGTTTTTCATGAAACGTTAATCAGGAAACTCCGCCACTACGGGATCCGGAACACCGCTCTGGAACTTCTTATTTCATACTTGAGTAATAGGATTCAAAGCGTTGACGTTAATGGAAAAAGATCTCCCGGATCCATAGTAACAATGGGAGTTCCACAGGGTTCAATTCTTGGTCCTTTCTTGTTTCTTATTTATATTAATGACTTGCCTTACCTCATAAAGGATCATGATATAGTGTTGTTTGCAGATGACACTTCACTTTTGTTTAAACTTAAACGTCAGCAGCTGGTTACTGACGATGTAAATAGCGCGATCTCAAAAGTAGTTCAATGGTTTAATGTTAACAATTTACTTCTCAATGAAAAAAAAACCAAATGCATTAAGTTTACGTTACCTCACGTTAAGCAGGTGAAAACTAATGTGTTGATGAAGGGCGAAGAGTTGAATCCTGAAGATAGCACAGTATTCTTGGGCTTGACCTTGGATGCTAAGCTTCAGTGGGGCCCACATATAGATAAATTGTCAAAAAAGCTAAGCTCCGCAGCTTATGCTGTTAGAAAAATTCGTAATTTAACTGACATAGAGACAGCCCGTTTAGTGTACTTTAGCTATTTTCATAGTGTAATGTCGTACGGTATTCTGTTGTGGGGAAATGCCGCCGACATTCAAACTATCTTTGTTTTGCAGAAAAGAGCTGTGCGATCAATTTATAAATTAAGTCCCAGACACTCTCTTAGAGAGAAATTTAAGGAGATCAATGTAATGACTGTGCCTTCTCAATATATTTTTGAAAATCTATTATATGCCCATAAAAACATTAAATTGTTTAAGAAATACAGTGATATTCATAATATAAATACTAGGAACAAACACAAATTTATTATACCTTCAACAAGGCTCAAGAAAATAGGTGGCTCGTTCAGATGTCAATGTATACGCTTTTATAATAAACTTCCAAGCCAAGTACAAAGCCTCAGCCTTAATAAATTCAAATCATTCATTAAACGTAAATTGTGCCAGAAAGCGTTTTATACCGTTAAAGATTATATTGATGATAAAAAGGCTTGGGAGTGAGCTGCTCCAATTCATTTATTTTAACTTCTTTTACTGATTTTTAAAAAAAAAATTTATTTTAAACACTATGACAGCCATATTTACTTTATGAAGTATAATATTATTATTATTTTAATTATTGAGAATGTGAGGACTATGTGGGTCAAATATATTTTCTCTCTTTCTCAGTTACTTTTAATGATAATCTGGCGGTTTGCGGCCTACCCAAATGTCCTTTCTTTGGTATTGTTCGTCGATTCGTTGAGCTCCTTAAGTGCTGAGTTGAGCTTCACGATTACTGACAAATGCGTGCACTGACTGGACAGGTCCACTCAAATCTGTATGGTTGTTTCTTCAAAAGGCCATTTCAGACACAAATCTACATGGTCCTCTAATGATCTGACTAATATTATCTGTGGTTTTTATATACATATTGACATTAATGAACTTTTTTTTATATACAATGACATGAATATTTACTATGTAAAGTATTTTTTTATTTTTGTTTATTATTGTGAATGTGAAGACTATGTGGGTCATTGATTTTTCTTTTTTTTCTTTTTTCTTTTCTTAGTTAGTTTTAACCATGGTCTGGCAGTTTGAGTACTATATGCGGCCTACCCAAATGTCCTTTCTTTGGTATTGTTCGTCGAATCGTTGAGCTCCTTGAGTTCTGAGTTGAGCTGCACGATTACTGACAAATGCGTGCACTGACTGGACAGGTCCACTCAATCTGTGTGGTTCTTTCCTCAAAAGACCATTTCAGATACGAATCTACATATTCTTCACATGATCTGACCAAGATTATGTCTGGACTTTAAAAGAGACTGTGACCTCTGAGTTTGTTTCGGCCTTTCTTCTCAGAGTAGTCAGATAGGAAACGCCGACCTCATCTAGTTTTAAAACAATTTGATTGACGTGTAAAAGTGTTTTTACAAACCTACTTACAGAAAATAAATCATTTATCATTTATCATTTATCATTTATCATTATCGAAAAGATTCAAAGAAAATTTTTAAAAGCCATGCATTACCGTTGCTTCCGCACTGTTTTATCTTATGATGGTTTGCTTAAGAAGTTTAAGTTACTTCGTCTAAAATCAAGACGCACTCTCCTAGAGACGGTATTTTTGTTTGATTTGTGTAGCAATGTTTATGACTGTATTGATATCCGTAATAAAATAAGTTACATAGTTCCTAGAACAACAGTGTGCCGCGGGGTGCGCGCACGAACATTGTTTGCTGTTACCTCCTGTCGCAGTAACGCAGGTATGCGGGCACCTCTGCGTCGACTTACTAATAATTACAACAAGCAATTCTATCACATCGATATGTTTGCTCTTTCTGCTGGTAGTTTCAAAAATATTGTAGTCAAAACACTTAGTCACTAGTAATTTTAATTAAGATTTTTGTTTTTATTTAACTCTTTAGCACAAACAAATAAAATGTTTTGATAACCTAAATTATTGTAGTTCGTAGGTTTAAGTTTATAGAGCATAGTTTGTACTTAATGATTATTATTTTTATGTATTCCGTGGAAAATGTTGTTGGTTACACATTTGGCCGTATCGTTTTTGTATTTCTTCCTACATTATGTAATGTGTCACTGTTTGTTTTCCCTAATAAATAAAATAAAATAAAAATAAAAATAAAGCACAGCTACCTGCTCTAGGTATTTTACTTGCGATTTGTTCATTGAAATTGCATGTTCAGGTGTTTATCTGAATAGTTTAATTTTCGCATGCATGTGCAGAAACAATAGAAGTTGGTATTGGAATCCGAGATATTGAATGCCTTTAACATGGAACACCTACATAAATACAGCTACAGAGACTTAGTACTTGCAATAAAGATAAAGATCAATGTTTTTCCTGCAACCTGAGTATTACAATACAAAGATGTGCATGCAATGCTGTTAAAAATAACTAGTGCTTCATGTCATGTAATTGATGGCAATCTGTGTTTCAGTTTATTGTTAGCTAATTCATGTCATTTTCATATGTATGCAGGATGTTGTTCCTTGTATAATCCTACAATTTCAACATATCCTATCGAAGATAGGGGTGATCAGTACCTCATTTACTTTTCTCTATTTAGTAGATGCTGAGTTAAATAAAGATTTTTGATTATAATTTTTGATATTCATAGAATTATAGGATTTGGTATTAATGAGTTCTCGTTATCATCGATAGCTTGAATTAGATCAGCTAATAAAGATTTAATATTATAATTTTTGATATTCATAGAATTATAGGATTTGGTATTAATGAGTTCTAGTTACCATCGATAGCTTGTATTAGATCAGCTAATAAAGATTTATGATTATAATTTTTGATATTCATAGAATTATAGGATTTGGTATTAATGAGTTCTAGTTACCATCGATAGCTTGTATTAGATCAGCTAATAAAGATTTATGATTATAATTTTTGATATTCATAGAATTATAGGATTTGGTATTAATGAGTTCTCGTTATCATCAATAGCTTGTATTCGATCAGCTAATAAAGATTTATGATTATATATATATTTTTTTTTTTTTTTTCTTTATTTATTTACAGGGTTTTTTCTATACAGAAAATGTCACCCCGGTGATTGTATACAATTAAATTACATATACCTATACTAAACTAGCCTACCCGCAACCTTATAACCATAATAATAATACAATAAAGAGTTTTGGCTTCATCGGACAATGGTGAGGCCAGAATGCTATTATAGAAACCTACATCTATATCTATACTTATAATAAATCTGTAGAAGTGAAAATTCTGTACATTGAAAATATCAAAAAAATAAATGGCAGGGGGTGTTACTAGACCGACACCGAACCCAAAAGTGTGATTAAAAATTTTTTTGTCTGTCTGTCTGTCTGTCTGTCTGTTTGTTCAGGTATCACGCAAAAACTACCGGTTCGATTACGATGAAACTTGGTATAATTATTCTTTAATATCCTGGGCACCACACTGGGTACTTTTTATCCCGGAAAAGTATCCTATCCTACGGTTGGGGGGTGTCAAAGTTTGTATGGAAGAATTTTAACGCGCTGTCCGATTAACTCGAAACTCAATATTTATACTTAGACCCAAAAATTAAGAATAACGTGTATCAGGATTTTTCGAAATTCAACCCCTAAGGGGGTAAAATAAGGGATGAAAGTTTGTATGAAAAATCTTATTCCTTGAGGTAATAAACATGAAACTTCGCACGAATAGTAATCTAAATAAATTATAAAGTTTGTAGTTTTTTGTTTTTCTAAATTACCCCCAAGGGGGATTGGGGGGTGTCAGTGTTTGTATGGAAGAATTTTAACGCGCTGTCCGATTAACTCGAAACTCAATATTTATACTTAAAACCCATGGGGATGTATGGGGTAATTTCCGACACTCACGCGGGCGAAGCCGCGGGCAGCAGCTAGTTATAACTATTAACAAAAGCTTGACGTCTTTGGACTCCCACAGGAGCACACTCGGCCAGGACATGATGCACATCTTCAATAATTCCACACACAGCACAATTCGGTGAATCGACTTTGCGCATCATGAATCCAAAGCTATTGAGCGGTATATGACCGGATCGAAGTCTCAAAGCCGTCACAACCTCCTGCCTGTTCATCCTGCCCTCACTGAACCAAAGTACTCGTGGAAGGGATGGTTGTATAGTACTGTACCAGATGCCCTTAGTCAAAGACCTTTCATCAAAATATTCTGACCATGCTTGGAAACCTCTGTCTCTAACTAAGGGCAATAGCTCAGTATGCCAAGGAGAACAAGAATACATTTCTCCATCAGATGCCGCTTCATTTGCCAAGCGGTCAACCTTCTCATTTCCTTCCAGTCCAACATGAGATGGAATCCACTGCAATACAATTTTTTTACGTTTGGCAACCAAATCTATAATTATTTTTAATATTTTGTACGCTAGTGGAAGCCTCCTAAAAGGTGAAGTACTCGTGCATTTCAGCAGATGGAGAAGAGCACTTTTTGAGTCAGTAAAAATGACAAATCGATCACCAGCTAAAGATTCGACATAAGCCAAAGCTTCAGCTATAGCAATTAACTCTAAATGCATTATTGAAACTTTGGATACAATTTTGAATTTAAAAGAAGCACCTATTTGAGAATCGAAAAAGGCTGCACCAAAGTAATTCTCCTGTCTAGAACCGTCCGTATACATACAGTTAAAGTCAGAGTACTGTGCATTAAGAGATGTACAACATATGGATTTAAGATTATGTAAATTATAACAATGCTTAGGTTTCTCTACTGATTCTAAATTAGGCTTGACAATACCTGATAAGTCCATATTGCTGACCCAAGTGTCCATGGAAAACATGCCAATTTTTTTGCTGCAGTACATATGTTCCTGCTGTAGATTATCATGAGACAAAACTAACAGTGGCTTTTTCTTATTTCTCCAATAAGGATGATTGTAACAAAGACTATGTAGCTTATTCAACAAATCAATTAAAGGAAAATGGTAGCACTTAGATTTTAAATAAAATTTACCAGCTAAATATCGGCGGCGAATAAAAAGAGGAGGCATTAACAATTCGGATTCCATAACGTGAATCGGAGTGCTTTTAATAAACCCACCAATTAACCGCAAACAAACGTTTTGTAATCTGTCCAGTTTAATTAAATGGCAGGCGGCGCTATTGTCCAATAAAAAACTACCAAAGTCGATACGACTACGAATAAGGGAAATATACAGTCTTCTTAGGTGGTTGGGATGCACACCCCATCCAGGCCCCACCAAAACCCTAAAAATATTAATCAATTTAAGCACACGGTCACGAACCTCCCCAATATGTTTTTTCCATCGAAGGCTTCTATCCAGCCACAATCCTAGGTACTTGACGTGGTCTACTAACTCTAACGTAGTCCCGTTCAAACGTACGTCTATATCAGGCCTTCTAAAACCTCTACTAAACCAACAAATTTTACTTTTTTCGGGGGATATGTTTAATCCCACATGCGTCAACATATTATTGATGAGATCAAGTGCAGACTGGATCCTGCGCTGTCCCTCACTAACAGAAAAACACTGTACATATATAGCGAAGTCATCCGCGTACTGAGATATACTAATGTTGTTTTGCATACTTTTACAAATGCCTATCGTTACTATATTAAATAATAATGGGGATAGTGGATCCCCCTGAGCCAAGCCAGTACCGGAATATCTACTAATAAAGCTATTACCTATTCTAATCTTGAGTACCCTTCTATGGAGAAAGTTCCATAGATATCTACAGATACGTGAACCAACTTTAAAACTATCTAAAATATTTATTAAAACGGAATTATTTACATTGTTGTACGCATTATTTATATCTATAAAACAACCCATAGTATTATAACCTTCGGAAAAACCAGTTTGAATTGTGGTGATTAGACAGCTCAAGCCGTCTAAACACGACCTACCCCTACGGAAGCCAACTGTGTTCACAGAAAATGTGTTACTTCTTTCAAAAAACCATTCTAGCCTTCGGTATAAAACATAATGGAAAATTTTACAAATACATGACAGTAATGATATAGGTCGGAGTGAAGAAACGTTACTAGGGTCCCGACCAGGTTTTGGAATAGGAACTATACAAATGTCGCGCCACTGGTAGGGAACAAAACTGTGATTAAAAAAAATGTTAAATAAAGAAAGCAACACTAATTTACCTACAACCGGCAAATTCTTTATCATAGAATAAGATATGTCGTCGCATCCAGGAGATGTATCCTTAGATTTAATACATTTATCTAGCTCCTGAATAGAGATCTCGCATTCTAATATGGGATTACTATGATGAACGGTAGGGGTCGATGTGGATACAAAATCGGGTGTTAAGGAGTTTAAAAGGTTTGTGGCACTTGGAGCGTCCACAAAACTTCGAGGCGAACGGTAACCTTTCAACCATCTCATTTTGCGCCACACTTCACTAGACGGTGTAGTGTGGTCAACAGAGGAACAAAAATTTTGAAAGTTCTTTGCCCTAGCCTGTCGGATTAACCTTTGGGAAGTGCTTATCCTACTTTTAAGAGTATCCAGATTTTGGGGTGAGGGATTACTTCTAAATTTAGATAAAGCTAACCTACGATGAGCCACGGTTTGTGACAGTTCAGCAGTCCAGTATGGTTTCGGAGTGAAATTTGACGTAGGATTTGGATTAAATTTAAACACAGGAATGAATTTATCAGCCCCGTCATTCAGAATATCTAAAAATAAATTGTAAGATTTTTGGGGGTCATTCGGTAAACATAAATTTCGAAATTTTTCTTCCAGATATTTCCTATAAGAAGTCCAGTCTGATTTTCCAAAATTCCTTTTGATAACTTTAGAAAGGCATGACGTACACAAAGTTGAAAGTTTAATAATTAGATGGTCGCTGCCTAGATTTTCGTTTAAAACTATCCAATTAAAGTTTAACGCAATATCTATAGAAACTAGTGATATATCTGGGGAAGACTGTTGTAAGTTGTTATCAACTAAACGAATTCGAGTATGTGTTCCATCGTTCAAAGAAATATTATAGTTGTTATCAATTAGTGAATCGTAAATAAGACTGCCTCTGCGATCAGTTTTATAGGACCAACTGGTGTGATGGGCATTAAAGTCACCAAGAATTAATGTTTTGGCCGGCCATAATGAAAACAAACTATCCCAGTCCTGTTGAGTGGTTACGATTCTCGATGGACAATAAACAGAAACAATATTCTCAAACGGGTCACAATTAAATACTTGTACGCAAACTACCTCCATACCATTATTATTCACGAGAACGCGTCGCAACTGCGACTTAACAGATTTGTGAACTATGATAGCCACACCGCCGTATGAGTCATCCCGGTCCGCGCGATAAACATTAAAACCACTAACTTTAAAATTACTCTCTGGTTCAAGCCACGTCTCACTAAGGGCAGCAATATGTACTTTTTCCTGACACAACAGTTCATGAAACGAAGCTAACTTTGGCTTAATACTTTGGGCATTCCACTGCAATATATTTAATTTAAGTGTTTTATTAGCCATCACAGGGAATAAAAAAATTAAATAGGGTTTTTACTAACGGCCACTCTGATACGAAACTCACCGACACAAGGGTAAACCATTCTAGGCACAACTGAAATACACACTTAATCTTAAAAATTAAACCTGTTTTTTTAAGGTAGATCACCTCCTTAATTCTCGCACACAACTCTTTGAAAGAAGGACATTCCTCTTTGACCTCTTCATCTACCGGCAATTGTCGTACGTCTCCTTCGTCTGCGTCTGCGTTCCAGAACATCCAGTCTTCCTTTAGTGGGCTCTTTTTCTTATTCGGTTTTGGGGTATTACTGTCCCTTCTATCTGTGGCAGGGGTCTGTACATTGTGGATCGTAGCCTTTGTTTGTACTATTTCCGCAAAGGTAGGGTTTCGGGTTGGTAAAACAGAGCCGTCTTCAGGAGGTGTAGGGAAACAACGATTTTCAAGGGCAATCGGAGCTTGAGGAGGGATAATAGTATCGGGTAGAGCAGGAATATCGGGGGGCACATAACATTCCAGGGCTTTTCTATATGTGCAGCCAAACTCCGACATAATCTCTCGAATCCTTCTCTCTTTCTTGTACGCTGGACATGATCTGCTAAGCGATATGTGATTATCCTTGCAGTTGACACATGATAATACTAATGTGTCGCAATTCTCATGATGCCCACCACACTTTGGGCAAACCACCTTTTTCGAGGGGCACATTTTCCTAACATGGCCTAATCTCCAACATTGAGAGCATTGCGATACTTGATGTATGTAAGGCAATACTTTAATATTAATGTCACATACACGCACTGATGGTGGGACATGTTGACCTTCAAAACAAAGTCGAAGGGTTTCGCTGGGGCACCAACCACCTTCATCCCTGTTGCGACGGTCTAGCCTCTTGAAAGATAAAAGTTTTGCAGGGGCTGGACACGAAATATTTTTGAGAATCTCGTCATCAGTAAAATCAAGATCCACATCCTTGATTATACCATAGCAAAAGGAAAGCTGTAAGGCCTTCTGGAATCGCCATCCTTTCTCCAAAAGCTTCTCGCACAAAAGAAGGTCCTGTGCAGCCGATTCACTTTCGAATTGAAATCGTATTTTGAAAGGGCTTAAATATTTAACTTCGCTAATCTTATTTATTTTATTTTCTTTTAAAATACGTGCCATTGCAAATTGTTTCGGTAGACGTTCTTTGTAAGAAACGTATACCGCAAACTTTTCCTCCTTCACAGAATGTCTACTACTGTAACAGACTTTTTTTTTAATCGTCTTAACTTCTTTCCAACCCTCTTCGTCTTCAGTACTGTCCTCTCTATCTCTCTTTTCCGGTCTTGACTGCTCCTTTTTATTGTTATCATCATCATCAATAGCCTCCATTTCCAAAGAATCATGCAATAAACTCTGTATATCGTTACTTAATACGGGTGACTCACAGCGCGGTGAAATATTTACATCATTCATGGCGCGATCGGGTAAGGCACACGCAGCCGGTAGGCCCGGCGCACACCTGTGGCACGTGTCTACGCAATGCGTAAACAACTCTCGCGCAGTGGATAGTATATATAACCGCGACGTAAAACACAACCAGCCCGAACGAGTGTCGGTACGGGTCTGATGATCATAATTTTTGATATTCATAGAATTATAGGATTTAATATTAATGAGTTCTAGTTACCATCAATAGCTTGTATTAGATCAGCTAATAAAGATTTATGATTATAATTTTTGATATTCATAGAATTATAGGATTTGGTATTAATGAGTTCTCGTTATCATCAGTAGCTTGTATTCGATCAGCTAATAAAGATTTATGATTATAATTTTTGATATTCATAGAATTATAGGATTTGGTATTAATGAGTTCTCGTTATCATCAGTAGCTTGTATTCGATCAGCTAATAAAGATTTATGATTATAATTTTTGTTATTCATAGAATTATAGGAGACCACCAGGAGACCTAGAAGGATGCTGTGCATCGTCTCTGCTTAATAATACAAGTTTTATTTTAATGTAAAACTTGCACTATTATTCGGCATGTGACGATGCACAGCATCTGTGAGAGACGTGTTTATAACTCCTGGTGACCACGACGACGCTATTTGAGGATATGGTTATATTTGCTGAAAAATAGAACCATATAAACCAATGTATTCATTATAAAAATCAGAGTATGTAACTCTTGCTATACCATGTAATGTAGGTACCTAAAAATATTCAAATATTTTACATAATATACCTATCGGGTAACGTAATAATCTGGAAAATAAGAATGATTAACACCGATCAAGAGACCATCGATTTATATCTTATACCGGGTTAATTTTCTTCGAGGGACTACTCGTATTTGGTGAAGCGACAACCTTACCTATATTAATTCAGCTTAGCGCATACTTCTAGGAGATGCCGATATGCCCGGATCTTTCACCAATTACTTACCTGTCACAGTCCATGATGTACCTTGCGTGGGACCTCGAATTGACACAAACAATGAGTTATTACATTCGGCTGTATGTCTTGGTCTTCCTAATTCCAAAACTTTCCTTACTTAATTTATTAGACATATATTTTCGTTGACATCGTATGACAAGATCCGATAGCTTCCAGCCTGATTGCCTGCCTGTACGCAGCCGTCTTTGACACTGGGTACAGAATCATGCGATCCCCCGATCGATGTAGTTATTTGCCGAGACCCTGCCGCTAGTAACAAAAGACAAGCCGATCGATGTGACCTTTTGAACAAGGTAATGTTATTAGGAGGATTCGTCTGCATTCAGGCAATCACTCGGGTCCCCATTAGTGGACTTCTCTGCTCTAAGAGATTGGAGGGAGATAAGAATGTTTGTACTAAGAAGTCTGAATTCAAATTTTCGTTACAGGCCGGTCGTCTAAACTTCTAAAGGTTATTAAATATTATTAATATAGGATTCCTTTATGCAACAGTATGGTATTATAAGCTAATCTGTCTTCAAGGAATAGGAACGCGAAAAATATTATTGGGACAATTGAAGTCAACATTATTATTTTTACACCACTTGACCGACCGAGACCATGTCTGTAAGACTAAGTACTAAGTACTTAGTGTGGAGTGTGGACTCCCTCCAACTAGATTGGAACAGGGACCTTTCAGCTTCTGACCAGTTACTAATTACTTCACCCCCACCCGCTATCTTTTAAACATATAGCATAACAGTAGGTGGAAGGCCCGTGCTCTAATCTAGTAGAACTCGAGCTAGTAGTAGTAGTAGTTGGTGATTCTCAAGGATCTGCAGACTGTACGACGCCGACGATCCGGTAACCAACAGGTTCTCCTCCACATTGGAACTGCTATAAAGAGAACGCCTTGAGCTGAAATCAGATGGTGAAGACCTCAAGAGGCTTGGTGTTGGAAACACTCACGCCATTTCCTCACCACCCTGGTGGCAAAGAGGAATTGTGGAACTCCAAATTTGCGAAAAACATTCCTTGGAGCTGGTCTAAGTACGAGTAGGTGCCACACTGCCGCCTGTTGCCCGTGGGACAACCTGTCTGCGATGTTGAAGAATCTGTCTGCAATATATATATTCCACAGTCATGGAAATACGCTCTTTGTCTAGAGGACTGAAGAGTTGGAGTAAGGTCGCTGATCATGTTCCGCCTTCTTTTCAAACATAGGAAACCATTGTACGATTTACGGATGCAGGCGCACATGGCGATCGGGAAGGCGAGACCGAAATGTTTATTGCTGCTATAATGGCAAACATTTCCTTTAGATTGCAGTGCTATCGCCGCTGATCAGTATCCGTGGTGGTGAAATGGTGAATCCATTCCGGATGCAGCTGCTCCGACTATAAGGCTTTTCTAAAGTTGTGACCCACCAATTCAGATCCTTCACGACCGTTTGTGATGTTGCTACCGGTTTGCGAGGGGACGCTTCAGAGTCCAAGAAAGAATTTGAAGTTGGTGACAATGAAGACGACCATTGGAACAACAAAGTTGGCATGGTTGAGAGTGCCTAATATAATCTGCACCTCTTTCAAATAAATATTTACCCTGCGAATAACTCCCCTCGTGAGAGCTTTAGAATTCACTGGGTCTTTTTGGAGGTAAATGGCAGACGCATTCCCGTGATCAACATGAGAAGGGCCTCCGGAGCCCACAGCGTCTGCCACTGTCCCCGATACACTCAGAGACAGCCTCCGTAGAAACACCGGTTCAACTCTGCTGCCCCAGTTCTAGGCTGCGAGTCATGAAGCTTTCTTTGGTGTTCTAAATGAACCCGAGGAATTGTATCACTTGAGAGGGTTCAGTGACAGGTTTATTATAATTTACTGTCCACCCTAACGTCTCTAGAACGTATAAAGACAAATCAGCCTGAGAGCGAAGAAGACTTCTCAATTCGCATGCTATCAAAGAATCTTCTAAGTAGACCACAACTCGTGTTGATGCGTCCAGTGGGTCAACGCTGTGAAATCAATCGGCGCATGATAAACCGAACGGCAGGCAGGTCATCTGCTGTTCTACCTGGTTCGCTCAGGCATTGTGTGGTTTGAATCGACTCAGGGTTCGTACTGATAGGTGAATCAGTGGTGGTTTGGAGGTTAATGACAGACGCATTCCCGTGATTATTCCGAGAAGGGCCTACGGAGCCCACATCGTCTGCCACTGTCTCCGATACGCTCGGAGACAGCCTCCGTAGAACTGGTGTGGAAGTTAGTTACGCTCAGTAACGTCCACACCAGTGGGGCCAAGTAACTTAGCCCCACCCGCGAGTCAAGTTTCATATTTCTTCTTACTTGGCTGTCTTTTCTGATCTACCAATCGTAAGTAATCCTTTTGAGGAAAGGCCACAACATGGTTGCCCTCAAAATGGTATATTTTGAAGTAAGTAATTGATTTTATCAAATAAGCTATTAGAACTCGAGAGATCTTACGCAGACCGTCACGAAGGTTCTTAATAGCAATTTCGCTCAGGATTCGCTCCCAGCAATTGTCAATGTATTCAGCTGGTTTTGCGCAAACTAGCTACAACATTTCCACACAAACTTTGTGGAATTTTGATGACGATAGAAATGATTACGAAACTTTATCCAACCTCAAATAAGCAATTAGAACTCGAGAGATCTTACGCAGACCGTCACGAAGGTTCTTAACAGCAATTTCGCTCAGGATTCGCTCCCAGAAATTGTCAATGTATTCAGCTCGTTTTGCGGAAACTAGCTGCAACATTTCCTCACAAAATTTGTGGAATTTTGATGACGATAGAAATAATTCCGAAATTTTATCCAACGTTAAATAAGTAATTAGACTCGAGAGATCTTACGCAGATCGTCACGAGGGTTCTTAATAGCAATTTCGCTCAGGATGCGCTCCCGGCAATTATCAATGAACCTATTCAGCTAGTTCTCTGGAAACTAGCTGAAAGATTTCCTCATAGTGGAATTTTGATGAGGGTAGAAATAATTTCGAAATTTTTTCTAACATCAAATAAGCAATTGGAACTCGAGAGATCTTACGCAGACCGTCACGAAGGTTCCTAATAGCAATGTCGCTCAGGATGCGCTCCCGGCAATTCTCAATGAAACTATTTAACTCGTTCTCTGCAAACTAGCTGAAAGATTTCCTCATAGTGGAATTTTGATGAGGGTAGAAATAATTCCGGAATTTTATCTAACATCAAATAAGCAATTGGAACTCGAGAGATCTTACGCAGACCGTCACGAAGGTTCCTAATAGCAATGTCGCTCAGGATGCGCTCCCGGCAATTCTCAATTTACTTATTCAGCTCGCAAACTAGCTGCAAGAATTCCTCACAAACTTCGTGAAATTTTGAGGAAGAAATTCCAAAAATGTTATCAAAAATGCTACAGGCAAAAATCGAGCGTTAATTGAGTAATGAACTTCTTTAAGCTTTGTTTGAGGACTGCTATCAATATCAGAACTTGCCAAATAACGAAGTTCATCGTTATTATCGAGCTCGAAAAAGCCAGGCGCAGCGTTTGAATCTTCAACGAGTCCGCGTGGGGCTCATCCTTTCACGACGAATCACCGAACTTTAGTAACGCTTTACTAAAGGTATCGTGGAGCTAGGTCCAGAAACTGGTTCAGGCACATGTGCTGCTGTAGGGTTATTTCGAACTGGAGTCGAACCATATGTACCCACACACTAAAAAGTAAGTGAGCACAGCCACTTGATTTACCAAGATTAAAAATGTCAATATCCTAAGAATCGGATTGCGAAGTGCTCGAATCGCTTCGTGGTAGCCGGCATTTACGGCTCGAAGTAAACAAACATCAAGTCGTTGTCTACCTGCACTTCATACGAATCACAATTATTCACAACTAGCTGCTGCCCGCGGCTTCGCCCGCGTGAGTGTCGGAAATTACCCCATACATCCCCATGGGTTTTAAGTATAAATATTGAGTTTCGAGTTAATCGGACAGCGCGTTAAAATTCTTCCATACAAACATTGACACCCACCAACCTTTTAGGGGGTAATTTAGAAAAAACAAAAATCTACAAACTTTATAATTTATTTAGATTACTATTCGTGCGAAGTTTCATGTTTATTACCTCAAGGAATAAGATTTTTCATACAAACTTTCATCCCTTATTTTACCCCCTTAGGGGTTGAATTTCGAAAAATCCTGATACACGTTATTCTTAATTTTTGGGTTTAAGTATAAATATTGAGTTTCGAGTTAATCGGACAGCGCGTTAAAATTCTTCCATACAAACTTTGACACCCCCCAACCGTAGGATAGGGTACTTTTCCGGGATAAAAAGTACCCTAGTGTGGTGCCCAGGATATTAAAGAATAATTATACCAAGTTTCATCGTAATCGAACCGGTAGTTTTTGCGTGATGCCTGAACAAACAGACAGACAGACAGACAAACAGACAGACAGACAAAAAAAATTTTAATCAAATTTTTGGGTTCGGTGTCGGTCTAGTAACACCCCCTGCCATTTATTTTTTTGATATCTTCAATGTACAGAATTTTCACTTCTACAGATTTATTATCTAATAATACTAGCTGCTGCCCGCGGCTTCGCCCGCGTGAGTGTCGGAAATTACCCCATACATCCCCATGGGTTTTAAGTATAAATATTGAGTTTCGAGTTAATCGGACAGCGCGTTAAAATTCTTCCATACAAACACTGACACCCCCCAATCCCCCTTTAGGGGGTAATTTAGAAAAACAAAAATCTACAAACTTTATAATTTATTTAGATAACTATTCGTGCGAAGTTTCATGTTTATTACCTCAAGGAATAAGATTTTTCATACAAACTTTCATCCCTTATTTTACCCCCTTAGGGGTTGAATTTCGAAAAATCCTGATACACGTTATTCTTATTTTTTGGGTTTAAGTATAAATATTGAGTTTCGAGTTAATCGGACAGCGCGTTAAAATTCTTCCATACAAACTTTGACACCCCCCAACCGTAGGGTAGGATACTTTTCCGGGATAAAAAGTACCCAGTGTGGTGCCCAGGATATTAAAGAATAATTATACCAAGTTTCATCGTAATCGAACCGGTAGTTTTTGCGTGATACCTGAACAAACAGACAGACAGACAGACAGACAGACAGACAAAAAAATTTTTAATCACACTTTTGGGTTCGGTGTCGGTCTAGTAACACCCCGTCGGTTCGATTACGATGAAACTTGGTATAATTATTCTTTAATATCCTGGGCACCACACTGGGTACTTTTTATCCCGGAAAAATATCCTATCCTACTATCTATATTTATACCTATTAATAAAAAGACAAGTCCTGATTGACTGACTCATCAACGCCCAGCCCAAACCCTTGGACCTAGAAAGCTGAAATTTTGCACAGAGGTTCCCTTTATAATGTAGGCAAGGAATAAGGAAGCATTTTTCGAAATTCAACCCCTAAGGGGGTCAAATAGGGGATGAAAGTTTGTATGAAAAATCTTATTCCTTGAGGTAATAAACATGAAACTCCGCACGAATAATTATCAAAATAAATGAAAAAGTTTGTAATTTGTTGTTTTTCTAAATTACCCCCTAAAGGGGGGTTGGGGGGCGTCAAAGTTTGTATGGAAGAAAATTAACGCGCTGTCCGATTAACTCGAAACTCAATATTTATACTAAAACTCAAAAATGAAGAATAACGTGTATCAGGATTTTTCGAAATTCAACCCCTAAGGTGGTAAAATAAGGGATGAAAGTTTGTATGAAAAATCTTATTCCTTGAGGTAATAAACATGAAACTTCGCACGAATAGTTATCTAAATAAATTATAAAGTTTGTAGTTTTTTGTTTTTCTAAATTACCCCCTAAAGGGGGGTTGGGGGGTGTCAGTGTTTGTATTGAATAATTTTAACGCGCTGTGAGATTAACTCGAAACTCAATATTTATACTTAAAACCCATGGGGATGTATGGGGTAATTTCCGAAACTCACGCGGGCGAAGCCGCGGGCAGCAGCTAGTAAGTATATAGATTGCACTATTTACATGATTTTCACTCATATTAAATAGATTTTTTTATAAAACTTTGAACTTTATGATTCAAAATATTAAAAAGTTGCTGCAAAGTCTAAATTAGATGTTACTTGTTCGGGAAGTAACGACGCTATGAGGTAAAGGTCCGCCATTAGCGGACACGCCACCTGGGACCACGTGACTACCGGAACTCGGCCCTGATTGGTCGAGGATGTGACGTCACGAGTGCTGTGATTGGCTAATCTAACGGGAAGTATACAACGCCCTCTCACAGATGCTGTGCATCGTCACATGCCGAATAATTATAGGATTTGGTATTAATGAGTTCTAGTTACCATCGATAGCTTGTATTCGATCAGCTAATAAAGATTTATGATTATAATTTTTGATATTCATAGAATTATAGGATTTGGTATTAATGAGTTCTAGTTACCATCGATAGCTTGTATTAGATCAGCTAATAAAGATTTATGATTATAATTTTTGATATTCATAGAATTATAGGATTTGGTATTAATGAGTTCTCGTTATCATCAATAGCTTGTATTCGATCAGCTAATAAAGATTTATGATTATAATTTTTGATATTCATAGAATTATAGGATTTAATATTAATGAGTTCTAGTTACCATCAATAGCTTGTATTAGATCAGCTAATAAAGATTTATGATTATAATTTTTGATATTCATAGAATTATAGGATTTGGTATTAATGAGTTCTCGTTATCATCAGTAGCTTGTATTCGATCAGCTAATAAAGATTTATGATTATAATTTTTGTTATTCATAGAGTTATAGGATTTGGTTTTAATGAGTTCTAGTCACCATCGATAGCTTGTATTAGATCAGCTAATAAAGATTTATGATTATAATTTTTGATATTCATAGAATTATAGGATTTGGTATTAATGAGTTCTAGTTACCATCGATAGCTTGTATTAGATCAGCTAATAAAGATTTATGATTATAATTTTTGATATTCATAGAATTATAGGATTTGGTATTTATGAGTTCTCGTTATCATCAATAGCTTGTATTCGATCAGCTAATAAAGATTTATGATTATAATTTTTGATATTCATAGAATTATAGGATTTGGTATTAATGAGTTCTAGTTACCATCGATAGCTTGTATTAGATCAGCTAATAAAGATTTATGATTATAATTTTTGATATTCATAGAATTATAGGATTTGGTATTAATAATAATAATAATAATAATAATAATATAATTTTATTTCAGACTTTCGTCCATAAATTTGTTAGTAACAATGCTCTTAGCCTAGTGTTAGTAAAAGTACAGGTTTATATTTAATCAGGCGCTTGCCCTCGCGTGAAGGCCTATCCAATGCGCTATCAGTACCGAGTCCCACCGGCCGGCGCACGCAGTCAGAATGGCGCTGGGGCTGCCGCGCACCCGCGCCAGCATCGAAGCACAGCGCTTACGCATAATCGCGTGGAAACCGTCCACGTGCGCCTCCGCGAACATGCCACTCGCGCTACAGTACCGCGGCAGCCCCATCAACACCCTGAACGCGTTATTGTACTGTACACGCAGGGCGTTGTATGTCCTCTGCGTGTATTTGACCCACAAACTGCACGTGTAAAATGTCTGGCAGAATGCTCTAAATAGTGTGACCTTCACTTGCTCAGTGCAACGTGCGAATCGGCGAGCTAACGCATTACAGCGAACAGACAACGCCCTACGTTCCCTTTCCACATCCATATCATCTTTAAGGTCTTCGGTGACCCAGTGGCCCAGATACTTAAAGTGAGTGACTCTCTTTAACGGTGTGTCATAGAGTGAGATGGATGGTACCTCTGAGTAATCTTTTTTGGGTGATCTAAACACCATAAATTCACTTTTCTTCACATTATATCTGAGCCCATGGGCCTCCGCGTACCCTTCACATATACGAAGCAGTTTACGCAACGCACCGATTGAGGGGCTGAGCAGCACCATGTCATCTGCGTAGCTGATATTATTGACGCAGATTCCGTCCATATGACATCCGATCCCGGTGCCACTCAGCTCCTCAATCAGTCGGTCCATATACAGATTAAACAATTTCGGTGAGGTCAACCCCCCCTGTCGCACCCCACACTCCAGCTTGTACTCGTCCGATTCACTATTCGCCCATCTAACAGTGTTTTTCTGATTATTGTACCAGTACTCAAATATAGATACAACCTCAGGCGGCAGACTAGTGTCTCGACGCATTTTTGTCCACAGTAGGTCGTACGAAACCATATCAAATGCCCGGGACAGGTCTAGGAAACATGCGTATACTGGTGTTTTACGCGCCGTGTAGTACTGCACAGTCTCCTTGAGGCACACGATCGCACTTTCCGTGGATAGACCAGCCCGAAAGCCGAACTGACCGTCGGCGTCGTGCAGTTTGATATTCCTTGTTAAGTGGCCGTCAAGCAGACTGTCCATTACCTTCGCTATAACCGTGGCTAACGAGATAGGCCTATAGTTTGAGATGTCCGAGACATTGCCGGTCTTGTTTTTTATAATGGGGACAACAACAGTATACATGAGATCGTCCGGAAGGTAGGAGTGGCCATTACACAGATTAAAAAGTAAAGCCAGGACTCTAGGCAAGTGTACCCCAGCATACCGCAGGTGCTCAATGCTGAGGCCATCATGTCCTGGAGACTTTCCTCGCTTCATAGATTTTATAACTAACAATATATCCTTTGCAGTGAACCTTACATTGATATCTCCAGGTGTAGCCCCAACACCGGACACCGACAACATTTCAGACTGTGCAGGCCTCATAAACGGCTCAACCCTAAAATGCTGCTGAAATAATCTCGCGATGCCATTCAACTCGTGTACACCCTCGACGCTCACGGGCCGGCTCGGCTTCAGATTAAACTTGTTCGTTGATTTCCAAAATTTTGAAAAGTCTTTATTGCAATGGTGTCGTGCTATTATATCCATCTTAATTTGTTGTTGGTTATTTTGACACCATTTCAATTTCAGCTTAAATAATCGCCTAGACTCAGTCATTTCATTGTATAACCGGCCAGAACTCGGTCTCCCATATAATAGCCAATTCTGAAAACATTGCCGAGCCCTACCGTGAGCCTCCCTCACGTGTCTGTTCCAGCCTATTATGTGCTTTCCCCTACCTGGATTAGAAGTCGCACTGTAAGAATGCTTCGCGCCCTCCGTAAGTATACGCACTATACTTTTATACATATCATTAATTAATAACTTATGAATTGTACAGTTACACGTTTTATCAGCACAAGTAGCAAATTCCGTTGGAAAGTCAATATCCCTTAACTTAGTATGGCAAAAATTATGATATGTTTCAATTTGATTAGCCTGCCTCTCTCCCCATATTACATTATTTTTACAAACATTATGCATTGCAAATTGGGGTTTAATTAAATTTATGTTGCAAGTTAACTGCATCGGATAGTGATCAGACCAGTACGTATCGTATAATACAGTCACGTGATCAACGGTTGCACGCGCGGCGCTCGTGACCACACAGTGATCGAGCCACCGGCAACATCCATGCGCCTCACTAACAAAAGTGTGTGAATCGTTAGGTAACATGTCAAGATCAACACAAGTCCATGACTGCTCCGCACAAAAGTCTAAAAGTTGATTTGCGAATAACTCACCCGGGTGGGCGTTGAAATCTCCCAACACATACACAGATTCTACATCACTATTTTCAATTATGGAATTTATTTCGCTTAGACACTCCGTAAACTCAATCAAATTATCTTTCGAGTCCGTAGGCATGTACAGAGACGTAATTAACATAGAACGCTCACCCATCTCAACTTTAATAGCTGCTATGCGATCACTGCTACACTGTAACACCGACACTGAGGGAAACAAAGCCTTCCTCCACAGCACTGCCACTCCTCCGTACGGCCGGCCGCGGAGCACACCGGCCGAAGTGTCTACGGCAGACTTTCCAGTGAACTCGAACTTGTCGCTGATGCTGCCCAGGAATGGAACATCATGCGGCAAGAGCCATGTCTCCTGAAGTGCCACAATGTCAGCTGATTCACACACCTTCCGTACACATTCCACAGATCTTACAATATTCTTGCAGTTAAATGTTACGAGTTTGGCGTAATTACTCATAAGAAATGTTGAACTACACACATACCAATTTTTCATCACACTTTATACCATTACTTCTTGTCTTGAAGTCAACAAAGCGACGGTATGCGACGTCTTCTGGCCAGAAATCATCATTCAGAAAAGTATCTAATTTATGCTTAGGTACCAATACTTTGTACGCATCATACGATTTTGGTATTTTCATATTCACTTTTTCCAGGTGTACAGTAGCATCAGTTTTACTCGCTATATAACTCAGTATGTCACACAAGGGCACGTCCTTCGCAACATTGTATATGTAGATAGGAATTTTGATATCCGCAGCTTTGAAACTCGCATCTGAACTTAAAACTGCTTTCCCTCTATTTGCAACAAAGCGATTCCTTAGACGTTTCCTCTGTACTAGGGTCCACTCTTTGTCTTCTTTGGGTATTTTCCAGTCACCATCGCGTACAACATCGGCCAAGGAATTATTTTTACCGAAAACGTCAGTGTTTACGTTCTGAGTGACCGTGTGTCCTGTCTCACCAGTTACGTCGATCGCAGCTGATTGCAGGTGATTCATCGACTCGGACTCGTCACCGGCAACCGTTAGGTGAGTACCGCTCGTATTCAATACGCTTGTCTCTCCACAAATTTTCTGTCTACCCTCACTTTTAGAAAAAGATTGAGCGATATCCCGATAGTTGGTTTCTATTCGTACCTCGCTAGACTTTCTGCATGGAGTATCATGTTCTGCGCCCATGTATGCAAGTCCCCTAGGACCACTGCAGTAGCCGTCGTGACTATCCAGCAAAAAGCCACCCCCTTTGAAATTAACATTACAGGCGGTACTTCCAAAGTTGTTCACTATAGATGCCTTTTTTAGGTTTTCAAGATCAGACTTCACAGTATCTAGATTTTCCTTTGTGATATACTGCTCTTTGATCTGATTCATCTCTTGCTGCATACGCATCAAATCCTTTAAAATCCTAGTGACGTCGACATGATCAAAAAGTACTGGCGGCAGCTTGTGCGGGCAACAAAAACCGGTAAGACCTCAGGGTCGGACTCCTTCAGCATGCAGATAATATCATCTATTTCACGGAGCTTTTTTCCATTTCTCTTCCTTATCTTCTTGCGCTTCTCTGTAGGTAATGATTCACACAGAAGATCTTTAGCACTGTGAATATCCTCGTCAGAAAATGTACTCACACAAATGTGACTAATGCTCTCCTCGTTCATCACATCGATTTTATTACTAACAAAGGCTAGAACCTCGTGGATAACTATATTGCAACTCGAACATTTTAACAATTTGGAGGCCATGGTTAATTGGTCTCACGCGTCCGTGCGACAACGCGTGCGCGACACGACTGATAATGAGTTCTCGTTATCATCAATAGCTTGTATTCGATCAGCTAATAAAGATTTATGATTATAATTTTTGATATTCATAGAATTATAGGATTTGGTATTAATGAGTTCTAGTTTCCATTGATAGCTTGTATTAGATCAGCTATCTACTCAATTTGTAATTGAAATATTGAATGCATTGATGTTGCACCTTAAATCATCACACTTACTAGACTTTGTATGATCAGCTGTTAGCTGAATAGTTTCCTTCTCATAGGAAGGTAAGCACACTTGTTAGAAATAGTGTGTAGTACTATTCTATGATCAGCTGTTAGCTGAATAGTTTCCTTCTTATAGGAAGGTAATGCTCTGTGATTGACACAAAGTCTTTGAATTGATAGGATTAAAGTTTAAGGAGTTTAAAACCATTGCTCCGTGTCAGCATGAAGTCTATTATTTGACAGTATTTAAGGAACCCAAGTGTAGGTAGTGTATTATTGTTTGTTCGTTCTCGTGGGAAGGTAATGCTCTGTGGTAGACACAAAGTCTTAGATTTGACAGGATAATAGAATAGGATCAGGAACACCGCTCTGTGGTGGACACAAAGACTTTGATTTGACAGGATTAAAGGGTAAGGAGTTTAGGACCATTGCTCCGTGACAGGCACGAAGTCTTGTATTTGACAGGATATAAGGAACCAGGCTCTGGGCGGTATTATCCGCCGCGGACCCAGCAGGATAACATGAGAGTATTGTCTATTAGTCACCTCAAGGGTTTACTAATAGTTTATTGTTTTCATTATTAGTTACCTCAAGGGCTTATTAATAGTTTATTATTTGTTGTGATCATTATTAGTTAACCTCTATGGGGACTAATAGTTTGGGGTGAGTATTTATCAGTGAGTCAGTTATCAGTTACCCCCAACAGATACTAATAGTACTTTACAATTGAATAGAATTAATTGTTACAGGTAGAGTTAGTTAGGAGAGAGGGCGCTACTGTGCGTAAGCTAACATCGGCTCCACGTATTTATCTAATTTAAAAATAGCTAAAGTGATTAAATTACAAGTCAAAGTAGCTTAAGTATTCACAAAGTGTAAGCGTCAGTGATTACAGTTAAAGTAAGCAAGAAATTCATGAAGACAGCAAAGAAAATTCGAAATTACAAAGTGCCACACGGATCAACGAACATAATTCAAATTGTAAACAAACATCAGCTGTACAACTAGCAGAAACCGTTTTGTTTTGTTTACAATCAGAAAAGTTTTGATGGCATAAGCCCTAAAAAGGTATGAGAGTGATCAATAAGTGATTAATAAGGAAAACAATAATAAGAATATCATCAAAAACTATTCTTTATAAACTACCAGTCATCTTGGCTAATTCCTTACACCAGCGCCATCTATCTTCTTTAAGCGGAACCCGTTCATACTATCGAACTATTGACGTTTAAATACACTCTAGCCCACTAGAGGTCAGCACCACTGTCAAAATAAGGAAGGATAGACGAAATGGCACAAAATTCGCATACTTGCGCAGGGTGTACTCAAGATCTTCTAAACAAATTTCATCTCACTTGTACATTATGCAATAAGGAATATGATCTAGAATGTGCAAACATCTCCATGAACCATTTTAATAAAACAATGACGCCAGATCTTAAAAAAATATGGAAGTGTCAAGATTGCCGATGTAAAATGCCCAAAACGGGCAACACTGATACCCCTATACGACCGCAGATATCGACTATAAGCCAACGAATAACAACACCCAACGAAGAAAATAACATAACAATTCGAAGGAAAACCTATCCTAACAATGATTCCACCACCACCTTTGAGAATCTGAGCTTATTAGGCGATACCATTTGCTCAGAAGAAAGAACCACCCCAAACACCAATTCACACGCTGAACTGTCACTACAAAACCTAAGCGAGATCATTATGATGCGTCTGAAAGAAAATAATGAAGCAATAATAGCCGACCTGCGTAGCACCATACAAACGGAAATAAATAAAGCCATTGCGCAACTTGTTGACGATTTCGAACAAAAAACTAGTTCTTTATCAAAACAAAACCAACAAAGAATACAGGATATTGAAAAAATTAACACCAAGATAGAAAACTTACTGAAAGACAACGAAAAATTAAAACAAGAAATATCGGAAATAAAATCATTATCCACATCCCCCGTAATCCAATGTACTGAAAGCAATTCAAAGAAGATAGTCATCTACGGCTTTACTGAGTACTACAAAGAGCCTGAAACGGACCTGCATAATCGAATCATTGAAATGTTTCGCGATATTCTACAAGTAGACCTGATGGGGTACGTAGAAAATATGTATAGAATAGGCAGAAATAACACTAATAACCGAACACTGGTAATAGAATTAATAAGCAAAAGAATGGCTAAATACATCAAAAACAATAGTCATTATTTCCAGGGAACAGGATTATCTGTATCTGAATTTTTGGACGAAAATTCACGCAAGAAAAGACAACAAATGCGAGAGGAAATGATAAAAGCAAGAAAGAAAGGCTTACATGCAGTAATAAGAGATAATCAGTTATATGTGGAAGGGAAAGTTATCTTTTTGAGAGATGAAACTAAAAATCAACCAAACTACACTGCAAACGAGAAAAAAGGTTATTTCAACACGCCCCGCAACACCAGCCAACGAGTTCCAACGGATAAGAATGAAGACACTAACAATTATTCCTTTCGAAAACACAGACCAACTATTTAAAATTTTGTTTCAAAATATTCAAAGTCTCTATAATAAACAACATATACTAGAAACCTTCATCGTGGAGAACCCAATTTATGATGCAATATGCATATCAGAGACCTGGTTGTCACAAATTAAGCATGATCCAATTTAGTGGATATACAATAGCAGCTTCATACTGCCGTAGCACGCGAGGGGGAGGCGGCGTTTGCATCCTCCTTCAAGACCATGTAGAATTTAAAGATAGAACTGATATAACTAATATGTCCATAGAATATATTTTAGAAGTATGTGCAATCGAGTTACCCAAAGAAAACATATTATTAATAACAATGTATTGGAATAGAAGAGAGGAAGAAATATTTATTAACCAGGTAAAATGTATCTTGAACTATATAAATAATAAGTATTGTAAATTTAACATAATTATAGGTGGAGATTTTAATATAAATATCTTAGAGAGAACTGTAAAAACGAACCAATTCCTAGACCTAATGCTCGAATATAAACTTACGCAACACATTAAAACACCCACACGAATAACGCAAACTACATCTACATGTTTGGACTTGATATTTACAAACACTAACACAAACAAGATATATACAACAGTAGAGGAACTAGGTTTTTCAGACCATAGCGGAACTATTATACACACCACGAAACCAACATCACAATTAGCTACACAAACAACTTGGTATGCTAAAAAAAGATTATATAATAACGCGAACATAATAAAGTTTAAATCTAAATTAAAGGAATTGGATTGGAATAAAATCCTACCTAAAACCCAAAACACAAATGAGAATTATAAAGCATTTCATGACACATTAACAAATATCCTTAACCTTTGTATACCAATATGTAAAGTCAAACTAAAAACCAAATTTAAAAAATACTGGTTGACAACAGGCATTAAGATCTCCTGTACAAACAAAAGATTATTAAAAATACTCACTCTTAAAACTAAAAACCCAATCATTACAAATTATTATAAAACCTATGAAAAAATATTAAAAAATCTGGTTACTGCATCGAAAAAGATGCACTACATAAATAAAATAAAGAAATCTAACAATAAGGTTAAAACTATGTGGAGTATCATAAATGAGAGAACAAACAAAAAACACAAAAAGGAACATAATAATATTAAATTGCAATTAGATAATGACCTTATATCCGAACCTAAACAAATAGCCAACATTTTTAATAACTTCTTTGCGTCCATTGGAGAAAACAGCGATAATTGTTCTGGAAGCATACCGGGGACCACCTCTGTACTAAATCCCACACAGAACACGATGTTTCTTGGCCCAATTGACGCTTGGGAAGTAAATAGAATTATCAAAAATCTTAAAAATAAAAGTAGTCACGGGATTGACGAAATACCACCAATGCTTTTGAAACAGTGCGCAGATGAACTTACCTTACCGTTCTACCTGCTACTCAACCAGTCTTTTGATGAAGGTATCTTCCCTGACTTATTAAAAAAATCTGTAATAAAACCTATCCACAAAAAAAATACGAAAACAAATCCAAACAACTATCGTCCAATAGCTCTTTTACCTTCAGCCTCAAAAATCTTTGAAAAAGCCATGTGTGACCGTATTTATACATTTTGCGAAAAATATAATATATTTGACGAATGCCAGAACGGCTTTCGAAAAAATCGATCCACAACCCTAGCAGTCTACAAGTTTATCCAAGAAGCCCTTAATATGATTAATAATAAAAAATACGCAATAGGAATATTATTAGATATGACCAAAGCATACGATAAAGTACAATTTGGGATATTGTTAAACAAATTATACGGAATAGGTATACGCGGAAAGGCTCACGAATGGCTAACATCTTATCTGAAGAACAGGGAACAATTAGTAGAAATAGAATACTTCGACCATCAAAATAACGAAATTAAAAAGATCCGATCACATAATAAAGCAATTAACGCGTCAATTCCTCAAGGAAGCGTCATCGGATGCCTCTTATTTTTAATATATATTAATGACCTACCTAAGATCATAGAAGGGCCATGTGTCTTATTCGCAGACGATATATCCATACTAGTCTCAAGCCAAGACAAAGTAAATATAGAAGAAACCCTCGCTGCTATACTTACTAAAACATGCAATTGGATGACCGAACATAACCTCGAGATAAACTACTCTAAAACCAAACTAATAACTTTCCACCCTTATCAAAAAACTCCTTTAACTTTAGACTTCACTTTCAATGACTCAAAATTAGAAACAGTTAACGAATTTACTTTACTCGGACTAGTGATAGACACACACGTTAATTGGAAATCCCACATACAGAAAACTCACTCAAAGATATCTAAATTTTCATACGCCCTCCGTGAAATAAAAAAGACCACCAATTTACAGACAGCCATCACCACCTACTATGCTTATGCATATGCATGGCTTAGCTATGGTGTCACTCTTTGGGGAAACAGCACAGATGCCCAAACACTGTTCACCCTGCAAAAGAAATTGGTCAGAATCCTGGTAAACATTGAGCAAACCGACAGTTGTAAACCATACTTTAAAAAACATAACATCTTAACCCTTCCCTGTATATACATTCTAGAAACATGTAAATTTGTACGTAAACATCAAGAATTTTATTCCAAACGTGAAGACATCCAGTCACGCTATCTACTCAGACACCGATCTAGGCTAAACATACCAAGTTCTCGATTAAAAATGCACTCAAAAAGTCCCTATGTAATGTCCATTAAAGTATACAACAAACTACCAGCATCAATAAAAAAAGAAGAAAAAATTCACATATTTTTAAAAAAACTCAGATTATTTTTAATCAATAACAGCTACTACTCGCTAAATGAATATTTAAGTGATAGACTTATAAAGTCATAATTTTAGTACCTACCTAGTCGAAACTTAAAAAAAAAAAAAAAAAAAAAAAAAAAAAAAAAAATCGTTTATTAATAATACTACGTCTCTCTTATAGATACCTATTAACTTATACATATTTTATACCTGCTATGTCATAATTATAAATTAAAAGTGCTTCCTCTCTCCTAACTCACTTATTTTGCTGTGCCCGACAGGGTCCATGTGATTTAATTATAAGCTTACCACTTAAGTTTACATGTGGAATGCAATAAAGTATTGAGTATTGAGTATTGAGTATTGAGTTGTAAAATATAAAGATGGTAAAAATAATTCAAACAGTACTTTGGTGCATGATACGCATCACATGTGAGCATCATGTAGGCATGTACTTGTTGATTTGAGTATTGTATTGAGCCTTTGATACAACATGAAAGCAGTGTTGGCAAGGTCAGTAGAAAGTAGTTTGAAAACTCCTCACCTTTTATTTAAGCTATGTTGTGTGGAACAGCTAGAATAGTCATCTCTGGTTGGCTGTCCTCAAGCTGGCCTTCATTTGGTGGAATGTCAGTTGGCTGCTCTTGGGCTGGCGACACGGTCATTTATTCAACAAGCTACAGTGGTTGAAGTTGTTGTTTGGGTCGCTTTTTAAGGTGACAATAATCAACAACCGATTTGCTGAGGTAGCTGTCATTTTTAAGTACCGTAGACATACTCTAAAAGAGATGGGCCCTATGGGCGGTACAAAATGCAGTTTCAATATCTGAAATATGTTTCAAAAAGCCAGTTTATGGCATTCTCTGAATGTTGATGCTTTACATTGAAGTTGATTGTATTGTTCAGCTAAAACCCGGTGATGTAAGCGTGGCCAGCTTATTTTTCAGGGAGGTATTGTCACAATGATGATTTTCATTTCCACATGTATAGAGCTTAGAAGACTCAAGTGCCTTTAGTGTTGCTCGCAATTTGTTATGATATTGTTGAGTAGTTCTGCGGGTATCATTTTGTTTTTGATATGACAATGACCTGGAACCTGGAATATGAGAAGTAATGCAGATAAATAATAGTGTAAGAAAAGATATTCCAACTAATATTTAGATTAGGAGGAGCTAGTAGTGATAAATAAATCAATTAATCTATTGATATGTAATAATAGCCAATTAAAGTTAGATCAAGTTAATTAGAATTAGATGAGAAAGTTAAACATACAGGAAGTACTATAAATAACAGTGTATTGGTTGTTTTCCTGTGTAATGCATAGAAACATGTTGAAAACTATGCTTTCTGTCAATGTATCAAAATATTGTGTTTGCATTGTCACACAACTTCTTGTTTGATGTTTAATACTTAATACTCTCTTGACATGTTTGACAAATGAATTTCATATCAAAATGTTTTTGTGTGTATCTTGCAACACATTGTCCACTATATGTTTCAATGTTTACGGACTTATTTGGAAACTAATTCCCGGTCAAAGCTCCCCATAACTACGAATTTCACGACATTTGAGTAGCACAAATCTTATGATTACTTGTAATATTAAATGATTGTAACATATGATTTGTTACATCATTCACTTATCCAGTAAGTTGTAACCTACTCGAAACTTTGTTATCGCTTGTGAAATTGACAAATACTCGTTACTTTTACTTGCTTTAATTGGGAACTATTTCTTTTATCTAATAAACACTATGCCTGGAGATTTGTTCCATTTCTTAAGAGAAGTTCATGACACATTACAGGTTTTATTAGAATAATAACATTGACCTTGTAATGAGCTTATTTTGTGGAGTAATTTATCTTGTGTTGTTATTTTACTTCCACAAGTTGTCAAGCAAAATGTGGCATTAATCTTGCCAGTGTGTGATGAACATAGTTCAAATACTGTCAGCAAATATTATGTGCTACAATATCAAAATACTAAAATAATAAACCAAAATACTTCCCAGGATTGATGTTGAAATCCATCAACGGACTGTTTCATCTTTGCATTTTTGGTGTCAAATTTTTGTTTGTTCTGCTGCTTCGGTCATTCTGTGCTGTACAAGTTATTTTACTTGAGTGCACTATTAGGCTTCTGGTCATATAGAATTTTTGCATTTGTTTCTTTATTTTATTTATTGTTTCTTCCTTGAGAATAGCGATCTTATAACAAGTAAGTAAGTATAGATTTATTGTGATCTCAGCATCAGTTGTGATCAGGCTGCAGTAGGCATGTTGCCATCCACCAGCCACATGGATGAGAATGCAGCCAACTCCTAGGTCACTGGCATCAGAACTATAAGTTCATTATGTGCGTCTCTACAGAAACTCATTCCCTCCAGTAGGTATCTTCCTTTATATGGTCGGTGGGTCGTCTAAGGGGATGAGTCCATTGCCACTGCCAGTACTCTTGCCATCATGTTCCTGATTTCAGAGAAAAACCTTTTGGCACGCACTCGGCCATGGCCGTGCAAGGGCAAGCAGGCGTCGCAGTTGGACGTAATTCTTTGGATGTCCGGCATAAGCATGAGCGGAAGGGGATCGTAACAGTAAGCGGTCATAAGTGCATTATCACGCTTAGGTTTGTATTGCTGTGAACGAGCGATAGGCCGAACCTATATCTGTGTGTGTAAGTGATGTATCAACGCAGAATACACCTCAGAACTCCCACACTGGCGTCGAATGAAACAAAAAGCATACCGTCACTTTTTCGCAGAGTACATAATTACTCGTGACCTTGGTCGGTTCATACTAGTGCTAAAAATTCACATATTGGTATCAAGTTCCGATAGCTGGTAGCGTATCGAAGTGTATGGTGAAACACATAGGTCTGGGTTCAAATCACGAAACGAAACTTTTATTTTTCTTTTAAACAATCATCTTCATCTGTTCTTTTATTATTCAATAAATTAATAAACAAGATTATTAATTAATAACTAATTTTATTATTACTTATATTGTTATTGAAATAAGGGGTTAAGAATAAAAATGTTTAATAAGTGATTACAAAATGTTTATTCGTTATCATTTTATGAAGTTTAAATAAATAAACTTCTAGAATTAAAACAGTTTATTTTCCCATAAATAACAATTTATTGAGATAAAGTACCGTGAACCTTGACAATCAGGCTTAATATATTAAATAATAATGTCCTTTAATTACTTTTGTGTGTGGGTAATTTAACAAACCAACTCGCCCACCAATCTACCCACGTAAATATAACAAATGCGGAATCGTTGTCACAATACAAATAAATTACTCAGTATTACTACTTTTATTTTACTACGAGTAAGTTTGAGACCTCACGTTCGTGTAACGAATAGTTAACAAATCGTATTTAATAGGACTTATTGAGGTTATAGCTTAAGTGTTCATTTTCATTACGAAAAGAAGATTGAAACTAAACCTCAAAATAATCCTTATTACGGATATGACACAATATAATTATAATAATTATTATTATTTTATTATAATTATTAGGTATAATATAATTATTATAATATAAATTTTATAATATAATTATAATTATTTAAGATTTTAATTTATATATTGAAGCATTTATCTGTATCTGTTCCCCTTAAATTTTCCCATATTTCCATACAATGCAACTTCAACTGCTCATCAGACCGCTCATTCCGTGCTTCCCATCGCTGTATCATCAAACCCCATAGGTTTTCTATAGGGTGGAGGTCAGGAGATCCTACTGGCCGTGAAATAACTGTTATCTCCGGGTGTTTAACCACTCACGCACGTAAACATTGCACACAGTGGGTAACATGTAATGCAAACCTTCTGCGCGGATTGCACGGCGCACGGTTCGTAAAGACGTGTTGAATAATTCTTCAAACGTCTTGTTGGTATGAAACCACTTGTTCCGTATTCGCGACCATGTGTTGTCGCTGCGTCTCTTTCATCTCTAAAACAAAAAAGTTTAATAAGTAATTATTGTCAATAGAAATTTCACATAAATAATTAAAATGTTATTTTCCTCGTTCAAAAATCTAAGTAAATAAATTTACTTTGAAATTATATATTTCTTCTTCTATTTAGACTTTATCCACAGATGAGTCATTTAAAGATCAGTGGTTGTAACTAGACGAGCATTATTAAAGTTAACAAATGTTTTGAAATAAATAAGTAAGTTATTATAAAGTTAGCTATAGCTCGCAAAACCAAATCAGATCAGAAACAATTACATTTACTTAAATTATGCAATAAATAAATAATATTAATAAGGTAAAAATAAAACGTTTCAAAAAACAATTACCAGGATCAGCAGTTATAATTTAATTAGATAAATGTTTGATAAAATAATTAAACATAATTATTACTCACACTCAGTTCGGTTTTATCAGATATTTGTGATAAATATTAAGTCCGCTTTTACGCAGCGCAATAATATTCGCTTTCATTTCTATATTCTTTGTTTGCATTTCAAAATGAACTTTAGACACCGCTAATATATTGAACACACGTCACTAACCCACAATAACAAACATCGTTCTATTTATTCGCGGTGAATGAGTCGTAAGTGAACTGTGTTTGTCTACCTTAAATTATCATTCAACTTTATTTAGGTTGTCGTGGGTATAATCATAAAGTTTTGGCGAGTTTAGTGAACACGACTATCATAACAAGGATATCGATGCCTTAGTTCACAATTGCACTAACTACGAAATTTACATTTTTGAGGAGAAGGCTTTAAAGTTTTTTAAAGTTTAGAGGAGAACAGTAGAAAATCTAAGTAAAATAACAAAAAAAATATGCATCTATTCATAAGACTAGTCCTTTTACTCCATCATATCTCAATATTGTAATATTAATTTAAACGTTACCTTTTCAAAATGGCCAAATAAACATAAAACCCCCCATTTAATACATTTGTGCACTAAGATTGATTATGCTGACCGGCATTAAGTGAAAAACTCAAAAATATTTAACAGCTTTACCAGGCTGGTTCAAGGTCCAAGAAGAAGGATAATAGTAGTTATGGATATTGCATTATATAGACAAAATAATAAACCAGTGATCCATATTCATAATGTTTATTTTTATTATAAAACACAAACAGTTTTTATCCACAATCAAATAAAATAAATTTCAAAATCACAACAAAAAAATTAAAAGGACTGAAGCCCAATTATAGGCCAATCTTTAGCTATTTCACCAAACAATTAGATTCTGAATCATTAAAGTAAGATTTTTTATAAGAAAATTAATAAAGTCAGTCTTCAGTTTCAGGTAACAATTATTCATTTTTACTAATTGGTAATTACAAATTGAATCAAAACTTAAATTTCTTCAACAATGGACTCTTCATCTGGATCATAATCAGATGATTCAGTGTCATCACAATTATTGTTAACAATAGCCGCATTTGTGGTTCATCTTTCTTTGGTGGTATAACCCCATCATTTAAAAGTGTTATCAGATCTTTCTTTTTAGTTTGCGACACTGCAATCAGTGATTTATATGCTCCTTTCAGAGGTTTCTTTAGTTTGCTTATACATGTCTTTATTTTTTTTCATTGTTTTTGTCTTACAAATGTCTATTTCTTTGAAATCTGGATCGGACAAATCGTATTTGTAAAAAATTGAAGTGGGAGATTCTTTCTGCAGCCGCAGCCACTTAATTTTCAGCCACTGTACTGGCTCATTTTTTGTATTTTTTGTTGTATTGGAATTCAACGTTTTTTCGAATCCCTTCAAATCATAGAATTCCCCGTGTTTCATAATAATAACATCGTAGGGTTTCGGCTTGATTCTAGCAGACCCTAACACCAATGCATATTCACGCAAAGTGAATATACTTTTATGCTTTCGCGCTCTTTCAACACACGCGTGAATTGAATCCACTTCTAAATACGAATGCCCCGATTCCATGAATTTCAAATCAATCGTATCTAAGTGAGGTATGTTATTGACAGCGTATAAAGCCGCTAGAGTAACATATTTATTGCGGTTCTGACCACCACAAGTGTCAGAAAATGATGCAACATGAGTAACAGTTTCGGGTAAACTACTAAGATATTTTAACAATATCGATCCAATTTCAGTAGAACCTTTTTTGCCATTACACTCATCCCATAAATAGCAGTAGCCAGTGTTAGCATGACAATCTAGGATAGTAAAATTGTACATCGATAATTTACGTAAATAATAGATTTTGCAGTCTCCGGTAACAGGTACCGATAGGATAGCTTGAAGGTCAAATGTTATAGCCCGGAAAGCTCCATCTGAATTCAAGCATCTTTGCTTATCTTCTTTTTCATAGTCAGTGCATCATTTTCGCGTTTTTTTTTGGGCATCATAATCCTCCTGTAAGGGAGCTCTATTGTCGGATCGTTTATACACGTTGCATTTGGTGCACTGGTCTTTCTTTGGCTTGTAAAATGCTAGTCTTGGATTATAAGAGTGGAAAATCTTTTGATACACATAAGGCGATACAGGAGTTATCATCTTTTCGGGGCAAAAAAAATCTTTGTACATTTGATATAAGCGACTCAAGTTGAGATCACTGTCTAAATACTGTTTTTTAGAACTTTTTCGGCAATAGTGGGATTCAACACGAGGGTACAGGTTAATATGCTCTTTTACAAAGTTAGTAGACTCCACTGAAGTAATGTTTGCGGGCATTTTTCCTATTCGATTGTCAGTGCCCATAAATATGCCATTGAGCCCTCTATTTTTTGAACAATTATTAATGATGCTTGAACTAATGTTGAATGTATTACAAAAAAACTTTTGGCAAACTCGTTTTTTACCTACAGATTGGTGAAAAAGCCAATACTGACGTGACATAGTGCGATTTTTTTTTGCCTTCGTATAAATACGTAAGACTTCAGCGTGAGAAATCAGGCTACTGAGCATCATTTTTTGTTGTTTTGTATCACCTAGGCTCCAGTACTCTTCAAAGATATCTTGTCTCAGATTTTCTGGAAACAAAGAATTGCACTGATATCGACATTTAGAGCAATCTGTAGGCTTGCATTTTTTTGGTTCCATAAATTTTCCATTTCTACTTGTGTACCCTTTACCTGTTTGGCGTAAATTTTTAAGAACATTTCTTTTCCATGCTCCGGGCATTGCCTTCTTTTTTCGTTTTGGTTGATTTTCCTTTGTAGCTTCTACTGAGTCACTTACGTCAGTTAAATCGCTATCTAATGATAATGGTAGATGGCGTGGTTTAGATGGTGAAGGAGCATAAGACGATTCTGAATCAATATATGGAGATATTTCGTCATCTGACAAATATAGATCTTGGTGTAATAAGGTATTTTCACATGTTGATGTACTCGGCTTTGGTGAAACATGATCAGATTCGTTGGGAACAGGCAGGTCTTCTAACACCTGTACGTTGAGAACAGATGGGGAGATTTCTTTTGAAAGATGATCCGAATCAGATATTTTAGAGGCAGATTCTACATATTGCAGAGACTCAACGTCGTGACCTAAGACTGTATTTGATTCAGCAGACTGTGGTGGATCTCTTTTTCGATCAATAGCATTTATGGGTGCAGAGGTGATTACGTCGTTTTCTGTAATATCATAAATGTCAGGAGATGCTTGTGAAGTTAGAACTGACTCGGATTTGTCACAGTTGTTTATATCTTCAAGTGAATTATTGTTATCAAATTCTGAAACTATTACTTGATTGGCTGTGCATATAATATCAGGCGATGTCGTTGAAGTTTGAATGAAAGCTTGACATTTTGCAGCAATCTCATTAGATATTTTGTCAAATAGAGTATTTAAATTCTTTACAACTTTTGACCGTGGTGTTTGAGTGACGCTAACTTCATCTAAAGCTTGTGATTTGTAGATCAATGTTTTGTTTGAATTTCTGTCCTCATTTTTCTGCTGAGATTTGTAGCTATCTGCCAATAACTCTGCAGAAGTAACATCTGTAATAAAACATTGACATTTGAGTGATATTCAACTAGTAAGAGATGGCGAAAGGTTCGCCTTACGTGCCAGTAGTCTGAAGAAATTAACACACAGCAGTATCTACAGTAAAAGCTCCTTATTCGCGCTTCCTTAATTCGCATTTTAACTATTCGTGGTTTTTTTTTTTAATTAGATTCCAAAGTTTCAAATGAAAGGCGAGCCCTAATAATAATTGTGTGTATACACACACACGCGCACACCTCACGTGTGATTAACAGCAATGCTATATTTTTAATTTAATGAATTTTAATTATTATTTTACATTCCATCACGTTAGCAAGGTGAAAAGTAAACTTATGTATTAACAGCACTTATGGCTATGCACAAACATATTAAGTGCCTTTAGTTTTCTCTCTGAGAATATATGGTTTAATGCACAAAAGTATTAAATACGTTTAACATGACTGACTACTTATGTGGTTGAATAGTTATTTGCTAATAATAGAATTGTAGTGATAATAAACTACGCATATAAATAATTATTAAAAAATAAGGTACAAAAAATCTTAATAATTTGGTTAGCTATAATAGTTATTTCAGAATAAGACGTAAGTAATAAATAATTTTAACTACAACGTACCGCAAAAGTACGTGAATTACCAACGTTGTCACAAGTTGTGAGCACAAACATCGCGATCAAACGCTCCACGCGACCGATCCTACAGACGGATTAATAAAAAAACCCAGAAAGGAACCCAAAAATCAAAAAATAAACTTGACATTTTTGTGCTCACGACTCGTGACGACTACTATACCTATAACACTTGCATACGAAATTCGGGCGGTCTCAATACCTATTATTACGTTACATTAACCGCTCGGGATGTCACTGCACCCCCGTCGGGGGGTGCGGACGGCGGGATCGGAGCGTAGCTCCTCTGATGTCCTGTCTTATATTTATACCATCCCTCAAAAGATTAAACTGTCACTCATGTTAATCATTATGGTGTTTAGGTACGATTTTCAACGGCAGCGGTAGGTAGCCGTTTGAAGTTATTTAAAAATGAATGACAAGTTATTTAATTAATGTAACACTTATTTTACTTACTTCTGGCTATTTTATGTGATGAACTCTTCACTTCTGCTTTTTGGCCGGACACTGATGGTGGCACGTCTTGCGATTCCGTCTTGTTTCTATCAGTTTTATTCACTAAATCGACTAGTTTACGTCCTTTACTAAACATTATGGCATTTAACTTAAACACAGTAAATCTTAACTTCTTAAACCTTCAAACTTCTAAATTATCTCACTTTCCGCAGAGCAAACGAATATTCTGCACGTATAAACTTGTTTACGTTTGTGACGTTTGCGGCATACGCTGCACCACGCGGTCAAGCGGGGAAGCGGAGGCCCTACCCCCCGCTTCCCCGCCTGACCACGCGATCCCGAACGAACGAACCATGACGAAGTAAAGTCAGTACACCACACAGCGCAGAGTACTTTAGTCAGCAGTCGATCGCAGCTTGCTACATATTAGTAATTTGTGGTACCTAGATCGTCTTTCACAGCGCGTACACGCTGCTCATTGAAAATTACGCGCCAAAATCAATCTTTAAAACACAAATGTCATAAATGAAAGTAATACGCTTGATTATTCACACTACGAAATAAACATTAAATTAAATGGGCTTAGTTTATTTCCGCTTTTCCATTTATTTCTCATGTACACTGGGAATATATCTCAAAAGGATTAAATGCATTTGTGCACTTCAAAAATTGACAAACCCCTTCAAGTAAAAGTACATAATACACTTGTACAATTCGGACTATATCTCAAAACGGTTTAATGTATTTGTGCACTTCAAAAATTGCCAAGCCCCTTCCAGTAAAAGTACTTAGCACATTTGTGCATTAAAGTTTCTTGATCCTTTTGTACTACCAACACATAATACACTCTTCTAGCACTGCTAAAAAGTATGAACAGATATTGCAAATGTATATAATACGTTTGTGTTTTGAAATTTCCTGCAGTTGAGAAACTTAAAATCAGTTAAAGTATATCTTGATTGGTTTTACAAAAATAAAGATCATTAGTATAATATCACATTCATGGAACATTAAACGAACTCATTTAATACAACTGTGAATTACGTTTTTGCTAGAAAGAGTAGGATTATCGGCATTTCGATGCGCGCAAACGAAAGAGCACGACATTTAGTGCATTTGGCACTAAAAAAGTGAAAATTGAAAATTTTGCAGTTAGTACAATTGTGAACTAAGGCATCGATATAGTCAATAGCGTGATTATTCGAGTGATTTTTAAAACATTAAAAATTAGTTAATTCTTTTATAATTAAACAATGTCAATTCACCAATACAAAGGCGTTATTAGAATTAAAGTTTAATTAGAAGCTTCAATACTTTCTACTACTTCAATATTACCATTCGTCAAAAAATGTAAGTAGGTAATCAAGCAGGTCATTAGTAAATTCCTGTGTAAAATAATCTTATTACTTTATAGTTTGGATTCTATTATTGAAACTTATTTAGTCCTTGTATTAAATTATAACATTTAGTTATTGATCTTAAATTCACAGCCGGCGCCATTTTTGGGCAGAGGTAGCGCTGTGTCATAAACAAACTTACTATGTCAAATGAGCAATTATTGTTATTATCACTAAAAACCCTTTTAATTTTAACTTTACTTTTAACTCCAACATCGAAATTGGTTTAATAGTTTCTCTTCTAGCAATATACTGTGAGTTCACAAACGGCAATAGATGGCGCTTGAACATAGATGAACTCGATCGAACTCACAGATCCTTGCAAATGGTTGTAGCAGCATTAATAGTTCAGCAACTTCATTAAGAAACAATTATAATAAATAGTTATACATAAGATTATGTTAAGATCTTTATAGGTAAAAGCTTTCGCGGCGACATATACATATGCTTAATAAGCATATTCATTTCTTAGCAAGTCACTACAGTGACAAACTTATATTTTTTGACACCTACAGTTTTGTTGATAAGTTGAAATCGACAAGGAATACAGTGTATCTGCCCAGTAGGTTTAGACATAAAATAGCGAGGCTATTAGCTTATATAAACTCAGACATAAGTAGTATGTCGAAGTCTTGTGCCATAATTAACACCGCAATTATCTATTCTATACTTATAATAAATCTGTAGAAGTGAAAATTCTGTACATTGAAAATATCAAAAAAATAAATGGCAGGGGGTGTTACTAGACCGACACCGAACCCAAAAATTTGATTAAAATTTTTTTTGTCTGTCTGTCTGTTTGTTCAGGCATCACGCAAAAACTACCGGTTCGATTACGATGAAACTTGGTATAATTATTCTTTAATATCCTGGGCACCACACTGGGTACTTTTTATCCCGGAAAAGTATCCTATCCTACGGTTGGGGGGTGTCAAAGTTTGTATGGAAGAATTTTAACGCGCTGTCCGATTAACTCGAAACTCAATATTTATACTTAAACCCAAAAATTAAGAATAACGTGTATCAGGATTTTTCGAAATTCAACCCCTAAAGGGGTAAAATAAGGGATGAAAGTTTGTATGAAAAATCTTATTCCTTGAGGTAATAAACATGAAACTTCGCACGAATAGTTATCTAAATAAATTATAAAGTTTGTAGTTTTTTGTTTTTCTAAATTACCCCCTAAAGGGGGGTTGGGGGGTGTCAGTGTTTGTATGGAAGAATTTTAACGCGCTGTCCGATTAACTCGAAACTCAATATTTATACTTAAAACCCATGGGGATGTATGGGGTAATTTCCGACACTCACGCGGGCGAAGCCGCGGGCAGCAGCTAGTTAGTAATAATTCTAATGTACAGGTGTTCACCTTAAATAACTGTAGCACTAATGCTATATCCTTATACAATAATTGTACGAAGGAGGATCCATGTGTCTCTATGGCAAATTCTTGTCATAGTGTGGAGTCCACAAGTAGTAGGATCTCATTGCCTGGTGATGACATGGGAGTCTTGGATCTCACTCTGGATGTTAATTTAAATTTAAATTTAAACTAGATAGTAAGACAACAGAAGATACTAGTAACATTTTCATTATACCTACCAACAACAAGGTGTCTTCTTGCTCTCAAATAGTTAAGTATAAAATAGGGTCTAAGCAGAATTCCTTGAAATTAATTATAGTGTGGGCAGTTGTTTTAACTGAACATCTATGCTGCGTGGTGGTTCACTAATCTTAGTCAAAAATTCTTTTAAATCTAAAACTCGTAAAGATATAGTTGATTTGTCGGCTGAACATAACATTGAACTGTCCTGTGTTGAGCTAGATCAGCATGTTATAGTGTGCGTTTACAGACCCCCAAATTATCAAAACTATTCCTTATTTGAGTCAGTAATGGAAGATGTTCTAGCAAAACTTGCAATTGGTACAAAATCGCTAATTATCTGTGGTGACTTCAATATTAATATATTAGAGAATAGTTCAAATAGTAGTCGATTATTAAGTCTCTTTAAATCATTCAATTTGTCAAATGTTTTTTCAGAACCAACCCGTATAACTACAAATTCAGCTACATGTATTGATAATGTTTTTTGTTGCTGTGACTACTTTGATAAAGACATTGTAAATTATCTCCCTTCTGATCACAGCGGTCAAACTTTCAAGTCCAACACACCATTACAAAGAATTCAGATACAATCTAGACAAATAACACCCAGCAATTTAAGTAGATTTAATAATAACTTAATTAGTCAATTAAGTTTACCGGGCAATAATTTAAACAATGTAAATGAATTATATGAGGAATTCTTTTCGGTAGTGCGCACTGAGTTCGATAATACTTTAAAAAAGAAGACAAAAACTATTTGCCCAAAATTTTTGTTCAGTGACTGGGCAACTAAAGGTATTAGGAAAAGTAGGGAAAAATTGTTTGAGCTGTATGGCCTTAAGCCTTATATTAACACCGAAACTTTTAATACATACGTTGCTACTTACTCTAAAAAAATTAAAAATACCTGCAAGGTAGCTAAAGCCTTATACATTAGCAACAAGATCAAATCAGCTGATAATAAAATAAAGACGGTTTGGAAAATTATCAATGACGAAACAAACAGGAATAAAAGACATAATAATGATTTTACACTAGAGACTTCACGTGGCCTCACAAGTACTAACAAAGAAGTTGCTCAAGAATTTGTAAATTTCTTTACCAGTATCCCACTGAAAACGACTGAAACCTTAAATTCCTCGCCCTCGCTTTCTTTTGATTTAGTAAAGAAAAACGTTTCAGCCTGCCCGATTGAATTTAAATTTAAGCATATTAACCCCTTAACGGTAATAAAAGCTTTTAAGCAAATCAAAATAAAATTGACCGAAGATCTTTGGGGAATGTCCATTAAAGTCTGTACCTCCATAATTGAGACCTTACTTAGCCTTAATATTTAATTTATGTGTGGATCAAGGAGTCTTCCCGGATTTAATGAAATACACTAAAGTTATACCACTTTTCAAATCCGGGGACAGTAAAGACACCAATAATTATAGACCCGTATCCGTGTTGCCAGCTTTCAGGAAGGTGTTTGAAAAGGTAATGCTAAATCAAATGCTCAATCATTTTAACACAACAGTATTTTTTTTACAATTTCTTTTGCATAATGCAAAAGAATTTGAGTTTATACATAATTGCATAGCACATATGTGAGTACTATGTACTATAGAGCTACCATTTACCGGGTAATATTATGTCTTTCATTGACTTGAATGTGCCCTGGCGGCTGTGAGTATGTCATGCTCGCTCAGATGTCTCGCTGATGGTGGCGTGTGTGTTGGATCATTTAGCTCCCTTCAAAATGGTTGAGCTGAATGGTGTTAATCCATGCGTCATGTTCGTGAACGGGCGCCGTCAGTTGGGGCTGGTCATCTCTTAGCTGCCATGGCTTATTTGTAATTTTTGAATTGTTTTTATTTTTATGTACGGACGCTTTTTTTATGAACGTCTTTCTACATTCAACATGAATGATGTAACCAATTTTTGTAACAATTTATTTGATTTAAAAGAGTGTCCGTGGAGTTTCTTGCCCGTTCTTCTCCATAAGTACCTACTACGCTTTGGAATGGGCAACTAGCTTCATATTTTCTGACTGAATGACTCCTTGACAATTCAAAAGTGCCTGTAATTGGTTTAATTGAAATAAATGCTTTGAGTTTGGGTTTGAGTTTGAGTCTGAGTTTGAGTTTGAGTATGTATGTTCATTTGTTCCCTCATAACTTCTAAAGTGCTGATCATAATTTAACAAATGAGGTATCGTTGGAAGCGTCTTGATCGTCCGCTGGTTATAGGCTATATGACGTCACATTAAATAAAATATGGCGCCTTCTAGAGCACATAAAGTGACGAACTAAAAAAAATATATTATATATTTATGCTATGTTGGGTATCAAATGAAAGGGCTTGACGAGCACGTTACAAATATGTATATATATCATATTGTCTAAGTAAATAAATATGTTTAAATTGTTAAAAACAAGCAAAAGTGAGACTGTGCCACGTACGATGCGGCTGCAAACTTAATACCTCATATACAATAAAAAGTATGATTAAAATAAATTGATACCAATGCGCAGTTAATCAAAACTTAATAAAAAAATAAATAGCTATTGGATTTTCATCCAGTTTACTTGCTATTAGCCAATAGATGGCGCTGTTTTAATAGATATTTTGGTGGAGTGACCAGAGTAACCTTTTCTAATAGAGTTAACCGCTATTCACTCATAGATGGCGCTATGTTAAGGATATTATTGTCTGAACCGCAAAAATGTTTTTCTGTCTATTAGGTCATAGATAGCGTTGAGCTGTGACGTTATTATTCTGAATCGCGGTGTTAAGAATTTCTTGTGACCCGGGCTACATTTTTGCTTTTTTCGAGTCTCAAGTCGATTGATAGTCTTACCCTTCGTTTGTTTTGGTTTCGTTTGATTTTAATTCGATTGTATTGGTTTCGTAGTTTATTCATTACCTTAGTATTTAAAAAAAATTGTGCTCGGTCGGTTGTTTTTTTACTAGGAAGGACTTTATCTCTTGTTCGATTTAAACGTATCAAAGTTATTTAAGTTGATAATATTAATATGTATTACAGTATTAGGTACATTTAAAGTTAGATCTGGAAGGAGTATTTCTTTTGTTTTGCACCTTCAGTTTATGCGTGTAAAAAATTGTATGTATTGTAATTTGATTCATTTTTTTGTTATATTTTAATATATCATACCTACCTACTTAAAAGCACAGAATAGGTGCTTATTTTATAAATACAATAGGTGTAGTTTAGTTCATTCCTAATCCAATACAATTTCAAATAATTAAATCTTTAATTCTTAATTAACATTGTGAATATTTTGGTAGCTGTAGTGACACTATAAACAAATAACCAAACTTTGTAAATAATTACATCATCAAACAATTGGTTACTAATTCTAAGTTTAGATTTCAAATAAATACGTTTTAATGATCAGAAAACTTATTAGATTAATAAATTACTTTTAAACATACCAAAAACGAATAGTGTAGGTATAATAGTACATTATGATACAAGTGTGCGGTGTTGGTCATTACACACGAGACGGTATTGTCCGCGCGAGCCGCAGGCGAGCGCGATAAGGTAGTCGAGAGTGTAATGATCAACGCACTCGCGTTTCATACGACGTTTTTCAACACACTTGCGAGGAAATAAACAGACTTGTAAGAATGTATGCTACAATAACGTAATTATAAAGTTCAACTGACCATTGTTGCCATGTACTGATTATCCGGAGCTTCTTTTAAAAACTTTTCAACGTAGGTTGGTGTTACTTTAGATTTCGTATTCATAATATTATTTTAAATATGTATTAGTCTATGAAAATAACCACACAGCGAAACCGGGAACAAATATGTATGGAAAATGGCGCGACGGTTTTTTTTTTCCGCAGTTGTAAATAAAGGCACTGGCAACTGGCAAACCCGCTAAACAGCCTACACCTATTAAAAAATGTATAAAAACAAAATAATATTTTGAAAGACTGAAAAATGCGTGTATTGGATTTTCAGCAGGAAAATACACCTTATATTACTATAAGTACAGTAATCAAATTGTAAATGGTTAAATAGAATATAATAAATAATGGCAACATTCCGTTCAGTCGGCATGGACATGGCATGGAGTCGCGCGCCGCCTCCTAAAAACTATACGACCGCATTCCGAGATATGCCCTAATCGCCCACACTTCTCACATCAATATTTTGCGTTCCAATTTAGTTATGATATGATTATGAAAGCTGAGGGCTGTCATCAATTTGGAACGCTAGTGAATGTGCTAATGCTGGGGCCACATTGTCGCGATAAAGCGAACTTAACTCCACGGCCTCTCTTTTATTCAGCGAGACGTCGAGCTGTGTGCGAGAGAGAGCGCGCGCAGTATAGTTTGTCTTATCGCGACAATGTGGCCCCAGCATATCAGTGCTCGCCCAACGTCAAAACTTAAAACATTACTTATTTCTTTGTGTATAGCCACAAATTTCTTCCTCTTTTTTGGTTAGGTGGCGACGGTAGCCAGAATCACAATTTCGAAAAAATGCCTATAACAACACAGCCAAATAACGGTTCACGGAACAAACATAACTTATCCCGCTCAAGCTTATTCGGAACGGGTGTAAGCATGCTCAAATCGATTGGATTTCATTACATTTACATCGTAATTCGGAACGCAGTCTACGACTAACGTTTTGACATCGGAAAAAAAAAAAAGTACTCTGTGATCAGTAAATGTAATGAGTGCTAAGATGGAATAGATACACCAAAGCGAGCTGGGCTTGTATTTATTTGCAAGTTCATTGAAGTATGCCAAAAAAAACGTTTTCCGAAAATGACTTGGCATTTTTGTTGTTTTTCCACTGTATAAAAGTTTCGTAGGCCGCTACGTATTTCTCCTTAGATTTTGGTGGCAACAGGCTATCACTCGCGTTTCGTGCCTCGATGAGTATTTCCGGCGGAGTCAAACCTACGTATTGCTCTTCTTCCCGTGAAGTCGACATTTTTGTTATTAATCACAACGAAAATGATAGCAAGTAAGTATTGGAAAATGAAGAGCTGGTTTGTATTTTCGCGCGCCGCGCCAGCGATTCGCGCGCAGGTTTAAATAAATGCGCTGGAAAAACTGCTAGACAATATAGCCTATAAAAAAAACACAAAATAATAGGTATTTTTGTTTTATTTTTGTTCTGAATACGTACCTATTAAAAACATTATAAGGTTAATATGTAAGTAGCGAAAAATATGAAATAATATAAAATAATAAATATGAAATAATAAATATTATGCATAATATAAAGGCATGAAAGTCTCTTTGATGAGATTAAAAAAGCGCACATCCTCTGCTCGGGTGAAATAGTAGATAGTTCATACTAATGCCATGTAGGCACATAGTCCAGCTTCAATAAATAAGTACACAAAAGTTTTATTAAGATTACCTACATTAGGTACTTCGTAAAAAATAAAAGCATTTTCATTTGTAACAGAATATGGCCAGACTAATTTTTTTTACGTTAACTAGACAGTTAACGCCCCGGTTTGCGTATGGTATTATGTTTTACAAAAATAAAAAGCTTCACCAAAGTCAATTTCTACAACATAAATTCCATGCGGCCATGATAGTACTTACTAACTCCATACTGCCATGTCATAGGACTGGTATAGGTACTATGTACTCCGACTAGTAAATAGTTATCTGTGGCATTACAGCACTAGTTCGTTATGGTAAAGTAAAACGCACGCGTTTTTAATACACTGCATTATGAATCTAAAAGCGGTTCAATAAGAGCCACTTTACGAGCAAGTGTGTTGAAAATCTATTTTTTAAATACGTTAAGGTCTAAAGGTTCTAAATATTTTCATCATTTATTTTGGTTTCGTTTGATTTTGATTAGATTGTATTGGTTTCGTGGTTCATTCATTAACAGTTTAAAAAAAAATTGTGATCGGTCGGTTGTTTTTTTACTAGGAAGGACTTTATTTCTTGTACGATTTAAACTTATCAAAGTTATTTAACTTGATACGATTAATATAAGTAGTATACTATTGGGCATTCTGTCCCACCTGTCGCGCAGTCGAACCAGTTCGACTACGCTCCGTTGGGACAGAATGCCCAATAGTATATGGATTCGGATAAATTAGACATTCTGAATTCCATCTATCGCTCAACGAAGTAAAATTCGTCTGAAAACCTACCTGTTGAAAGGTGTTACGTTTTTTGTGTGCGTGTGTACGTTCGACTCGACTCTCTAGTTACTGTACTGTCCTCCAGTAGCTAGGCGAGTGCGCCTTCGCTACGGACAGATAGAATGCGCAATATGAGGAATTCTTTTCGGTAGTGCGCACTGAGTTCGATAATACTTTAAAAAAGAAGACAAAAACTATTTGCCCAAAATTTTTGTTCAGTGACTGGGCAACTAAAGGTATTAGGAAAAGTAGGGAAAAATTGTTTGAGCTGTATGGCCTTAAGCCTTATATTAACACCGAAACTTTTAATACATACGTTGCTACTTACTCTAAAATTTTTAAAAATACCTGCAAGTTAGCTAAAGCCTTGTACATTAGCAATAAGATCAAATCAGCTGATAATAAAATAAAGACGGTTTGGAATATTATCAATGACGAAACAAACAGGAATAAAAGACATAATAATGATTTCACACTAGAGACTTCACGTGGCCTCATAAGTACTAACAAAGAAGTTGCTCAAGAATTTGTAAATTTCTTTACCTGTATCCCACTTAAAACGACTGAAACCTTAAATTCCTCGCCCTCGCTTTCTTTTGATTTAGTAAAGAAGAACGTTTCAGCCTGCCCGATTGTATTTAAATTTAAGCATATTAACCCCTTAACGGTAATAAAAGCTTTTAAGCAAATCAAAATAAAATTGACCGAAGATCTTTGGGGAATGTCCATTAAAGTCTGTACCTCCATAATTGAGACCATAGCGCCTTACTTAGCCTTAATATTTAATTTATGTGTGGATCAAGGAGTCTTCCCGGATTTAATGAAATACAGTAAGGTTATACCACTTTTCAAATCCGGGGACAGTAAAGACACCAATAATTATAGACCCGTATCCGTGTTGCCAGCTTTCAGTAAGGTGTTTGAAAAGGTAATGCTAAATCAAATGCTCAATCATTTTAACACAAATAAAATACTGCACGATCAACAGTATGGTTTCACCAAAGGACGTTGTACTACCGACGCTGGTGTTACCTTATTAAGACACATTTTTAACGCGTGGGAAGAGGCCCAAGACGCCATAGGAATCTTTTGTGACCTCTCCAAGGCATTTGATTGCGTCGATCACGAAACCTTACTCTTGAAACTAGAGCATTACGGACTTGGAAAACTTGCGCTCAGTTTAGTAAAATCTTATTTAAATGATAGACAACAGCAAGTTCAAATAAACGGTATAAATTCACTAGGTTTAAAAGTAAAAATGGGTGTACCACAAGGCTCGATATTGGGTCCTTTCCTCTTTTTAGTGTATATTAATGATCTACTCCATTTATTAAAAAATCAACCACAAATGGTGTTATTTGCTGACGATACTTCATTAATATTTAAGGTAGATAGACGTGCTACAAATTTTGACGACGTGAATAACGCCCTACTGCAGGTCCAAAATTGGTTCACTGCTAATAATTTAGTATTAAATGGGAAAAAAACTAAGTGCATAAAATTTTCTTTACCAAATGTAAAAAGTAATGATTGTGAGATAGTATTGAATCAAGAGAAACTAGAATTCGTCGATAAAACCGTTTTCCTGGGGATCACGCTCGACTCAAGGCTACAATGGGGTCCTCATTTAACATCTCTTGCAGGACGGCTAAGTTCAGCAGCATATGCTGTCAGAAAAATCCGTCAATTTACTGATGTAGATACCGCGAGACTGGTATATTTTAGTTACTTTCATAGTATCATGTCTTACGGTATTTTACTGTGGGGACGGGCTGCAGACATCGAGTCTATTTTTATTCTGCAGAAAAGAGCGATCAGAGCCATATATCATCTCCGCAGGCGTGATTCTCTAAGGGAACTGTTTAAAGATATTAACATCATGACGGTACCTTGTCAATATATCTATGAAAACATCATGTATGTAAGAAAAATTTACATCTTTTTAGTAAAAGAGGTGATAGACATAATTATAGTACAAGAAATAGGGACCTATTAGTTCAACCAGGTTTCAGACTGGCTAAAGTAGACTCATCTTTCATGGGGTACTGTTTAAAATGTTATAATAAAATTCCTCCCCACATACTTCAACTGAATGAGACGAGATTCAAAACATGTATAAAACGCACACTATGCAGGCAGGCATATTATAAGTTAGGGGATTATATCACTGATAAAAATGCTTGGGCCAATGCTAGTCCTGCTCCACAACCACAACTAATTGATTAACATTCGAAAAGTCTGTTGGAGCTGCTGAAGATTGTAAGAACATCTTTGCATTGTATAGACTCAATTTCTTTTGCATTATATAATTGCATAGCACATATGTGAGTACTATGTACTATTGAGCTACCATTTACCGGGTAATATTATGTCTTTCATTGACTTGAATGTGCCCTGGCGGCTGTGAGTATGTCATGCTCACTCAGATGTCTCGCTGATGGTGGCGTGTGTGTTGGATCATTTAGCTCCCTTCAAAATGGTTGAGCTGAATGGTGCTAATCCATGCGTCATGTTCGTGAACGGGCGCCGTCAGTTGGGGCTGGTCATCTCTTAGCTGCCATGGCTTATTTGTAATTTTTGAATTGTTTTTATTTTTATGTACGGACGCTTTTTTTATGCAAGTCTTTCTACATTGTTCTCACATGTATAAGTAATTTCAACATGAATGATGTAACCAATTTTTGTAACAATCTATTTGATTTAAAAGAGTGTCCGTGGAGTTTCTTGCCCGTTCTTCTCCATAGGTACCTACTACGCTTTGGAATGGGCATCTAGCTTCATATTTTCTGACTGACTGACTCCTTGACAATTCAAAAGTGCCTGTAATTGGTTTAATTGAAATAAATGCTTTGAGTTTGAGTTTGAGTTTGAATAATGAACGATCGACTCGACTCTCTAGTGTCTTACTGTACTCGACCAATGATCAGACGAGTTCGCTATCGCTTTGAAAGGTGGTACAGAATGCTCAATCGACGCGAAAGAGGTTGCGGTAAGTTTATAAATGTTAACGTACTGTATACATTCACTCATTTTCAATCGGTTCATTTCCGACAGTAATCATGAAATTTGTAAAACAACCGCAATCACTACATGTTAATACAGTCTGCGATGATTTTAGTAAGACTAGTTTACGTCATGGAGAATTATTACCTAACTCAGTACGATGTATCATTTGCGGTCCGTCTAATTGTGGAAAAACCAATTTATTAATTGGTCTTCTTATACACGAAAATGGATTAAGATTTGAAAATGTTTATGTTTATGTTTATTCAAAAACTCTGCACCAACCCAAGTACATTTTTTTAGAAAGAGTTTTGCAACGGGTACCCGGTATTTCCTTCCAGAAATATCATGGAAATGAGGAAGTACTAAGCGTTCAGGACGCAAAACCCAACTCCGTGATTATCTTTGATGATGTTGCTTGTGAAAATCAAAGTAACATGCGTGATTATTTTGCAATGGGAAGACACAAATGCGTTGATTGTTTTTATCTAAACCAAACATATAGTAAAATCCCTAAGCAGTTAGTAAGAGACAATGCGAACTTAATCATACTTTTTAAACAAGATGAAATTAATTTACGACATATTTATGAAGAGCATGTCAACATTGATATGACATGGATTGAATTTCGTGAAATTTGCTCGAAAATATGGACTGAACCCTTCAATTACGTAGTAATTAATAAGGATTGCTCCAAAAATAAAGGATGTTACAGAAATAAATTTGACACTTTTGTTGTTTTTGATTAAAAATATTAATATTTAAGACAACGCTTCACGAATCACGAACTGTTTTTTTTTGGTTTGTTATTATGGAAAAATCACTGAAAAGACAAATAGTTGATGCTGCAGAAGCTGTTAAGAAGAAAGTGCGAAAGATGAGAGATGTTGAGATTAACAATCAGCAAGTACTGGAATCAGTTTTCAAGCCGGTAACAGATCCACTCAACGTAATTGCTAATGCCAGTAAGCCTGCCAAAGACTTCTCTCCTGCGTAATACATAAAAAGAAAAAACCGAAGTTCCTTTTATCGATAAAACTTTGCAAAAAGAAGTCCCTATTAGTATAGGAAGCAATGATAACATCGACAATGCAGACGAATATGAATCTGATATCGAAGTGATTCTTCATACAGTGTGAGTCTTCATAATGTGCACATATCGAAATGAGGGATTCTATGCTTAATTTGACAAACGGAAAAAATATTTAAAAAAATCTATTTTTATTTTTTTATTTATTTTGTATTTTTTACCCCAATGTAAAAAAACGGTGTAACTTTTAAATGATCTATCGCGATGAAACAAACTCAACTCCATAATGATTGGTAGTAATTAAGTGTTCTTATAAAATGAAAATTGTGGGAAAAACCCCTCCCAATTAAACCCAAAAAACCCTCAATTGAAAATAAACAGGTATTTCGTCCAAAAATCTGTTTTTTTAATCAATTTTTACAATAATCGTAAAAAAAAATCAATAAGATAATAAAAAAAATGGAAAAAAAAATGTATTTAGATTTTATTTTTTATTTTTTCCGTCGATAAAATTAAGCATAGATTCCCCCATTTCGATATGTGCACATTATGAAGACTCACACTGTATAAATCGTAAGTTGAAAACAACCAAGGTTGTGATACGTCATCCTGGTCAGTATCCTCAGAAGCACTGACCGATATTCCGTTTGGTGTCAGAGTAGAGAGCGGGAAATTGATGTTAGGTTCTGCTGGTATAACGATCAGCGATGAGTATATCATCGTAGCTGGACGCAAATACCGAAATACACCTGGTTTGAAACAGTTGCTGTTGAAAAAGAACATAGATTTAAGCTCTGGTACAGAGAGTGACATGAAACATTATAAGTCGATGCTACTTGATACAAACGCACATCGACGAGACTATGAGCCGGGTAAACCAATAAAAAGTAATAAAGGACAAACATATTTGCAAATTATTAAGCCTCTATTCAAACTACAAAGTACAATTCAGGACCATCAATCGAAGGGAAAAGGACTACCCCTAACAAAAATGTGGAAGAAAAACGTAGATTTTGTATATTGGGACTATCCAAATGAACTGGTGGATAGGTTAAAATTATTAATTGCATCTCGAGATGCTGGTAACACAGGTTTAGATAATGAAATTATATCTATCATTGAAGAATTGCGCGAAAGTAAAGTTATAAATAAATAAATATTTTTTAAATGTGTTTATTTTATTATCAGCCTCTCGATACAATACACCTTAAACATGAACGTAGACAAATTCGGACACTACATTCACAAAAGAATGCGTTTATCAGAGTTATTTGAGTTTAATGAGAATGCATTGTTAAAATCAGAAAACGGAGATTTTGATTTAAAAAAATGCTGTGAACAAGGAATATGTAGATCGATTGAATGCTAACACGTTACAAGAATTAAATAATCTAGCTGTGAACAAGGATTATGTAGAATCGAATGAATGCTAATATGCTTAAAGATTTTAATAATCTGATTGGTACATTGCGTACTCAAATAATAAAAGACGCAAAGGGTACAGTTCAGGCTACTTTAAAAGCAAGGATACCTGAGGTTTCAACTCATTTGCAAGATAAGTTTTATACTAAAGCAGAGGTAGATAAATTACTTCAAAAAACTCCGTAATGGCAAAACAGCAAATTGTTAATGAAATACACAAAGCAGCACGACGAAATTTTGTTAGACGTCCAGTGATTCTAAAGAGGATCGATGACTTGTGGCAAGCTGATCTGATGGATATGCAAAGCCTGAGAAAATATAATAAAGATCACAATTACGTTTTAGTGGTGATTGACTGCTTCTCAAAGTACGCTTGGACAGAGCCGTTAAAATCAAAAAACAAACTTGATGTTACTCATGCATTTAAACGAATATTGATTAACAGCAATCGCAAACCTGTTAATTTACATAAATAATAAAAATAATAAATATCTTTATTTCCTAAAAATACAGATAATTGTACATAATTAGACTTTAGTTTACAATTTTTTTTAAAGTTATGGTACATTTACATAAAACATTGGATGCTGCATAAATCTGTACACAATAGATTAAACTCTGTCTCTTATACTAGAGTATCCTGTATCATAAGAGACAGTGTTTCGCAAAGAGGTTCCAATTTACATTATGTATGAGTGGACTGAGTGCGATTTCACTTCAGAAGGGTTTTTTATTATTTATTTATTTTTTGTTTATAATTATTGTTTACTTTAGTTTTAAATTATGTATGAGTATGTGAGAATGCGAGGGTGAGGGTGAATGATTGTGTTTGTAGATGTGTACGTGTTACTGAGTGAGTGTGGATGAGTAGGTGATGTGATAGTCGGTGTGTAAGTGAGTGGGGGAGTTCTGTGTACGAGTGTGGATGGATACGAGGGCAGGAGTATTCGTGCCAGCATGGAGATGACTGTAGGGTTATTAGGCGATGTAGGTAAGTAAAGTCTCCGTTGCGGCATAGTCCTGTTTAAGTAGCCATTCTGTTACTCTTTTTTTTAGGTCGTGTTTGTTGAGGTCTAAGATATTCAGTTTTTTATGAATATTTTTGTATATGTAAGCGCTAATTACATAGTACTGATGCTTTGCAAACGTGGTCCTGTGTTGGGTGCCAGAGGGAAGGTTTTTGCGCTTTTCTGGGTTAGACGGGGGAAGTGTGCTGTGTTTCCTAAGGACAGATTGAAGGACAAAGAGCTGACGGACTGTAAGAACCTTGCAGTCTGCGTACAGTTGTGTTGTTGGGTATCTATGGGGCTTCCTGGTCATTACTTTTAGTACAGCTCTTTGTGCTCTCTCAGCCCTCAGGATATAACCTTTCGTTGCAGCACCCCATACGGAGATACAATATCCTATGACCGATTGGCATAGTGCATAATACACCATTACCAATATATCGGCACTGGCAGACTTTCTGAGGGATTTAAATATATGTATGAGGCGCAAAGTTCTAGTCGTAACAGCGTCAAGTTGTTTTTTCCATGTTAGTCCATCATCTATATGTACTCCTAAGTACTTTACGTCGTCACTTCGAGTTAGTGCTGGACAACGGCATGGTGGTAATCGGTTAGAGCATGAATGGGCAATAATAGAAAAATTGTGAGACGGTGCGGTCTTACGCCTCATTGCAAATGGGATGTAGCATGTTTTGTTAGTGTTTAAGGTCAGGAGATTGAGATTGAGCCATTTCATTATTTCCGCTACTGCGGACTCTGCTGATAGGGGAACCGAATTTTATAACAACTCATTTCAAACGCTTATGAAGACGTACAATATTAACCATTACGTTCGTTTTCTACGAAAAAAGCTTCGATCGTAGAGCGACTGATTAAAACTCTTAAAAATAAATTATATAAATATTTTAGTCTGAATGGAAACTATAAGTGGTTAGGTTATATACCGTTAGAAGGTACGTTAAAGATATATAACAACACAAAACATCGTACTATTAAATTTAAACCAATCGAAGTAAATAAATCTAGTGAGTTAGTTATAAAGGAAAATATTAAAAAAGCCTTAAACCATGTAACCGTCCGCAGAAAACCTAAGTACAAAGTAGGTGACTTTGTTCGTATCAGTAAATACAAACACAATTTTGAGAAAGGTTATACACCTAATTGGTCAACTGAAATATTTACTATAATAAAAGTAACAAAAACTAAAACCCAACTACGGCAAAAGTCAACTAAAAAGGTATAAACAAGTCATCTCAGACAGACAAATATCCGGAGTCACACGTATTTAGGGAATAATCGAATATATTACGTGTGACTCCGGATATTTGTCTGTCTGAGATGACTTGTTTATACCTTTTTAGTTGACTTTTGCCGTAGTTGGGTTTTAGTTTTTGTTACTTTTATTTTTATTTAAATTATTTTGGGGTTATAAGATATATATTTTTGAAATGTGCTAATTAAGCCCTTTCATTTGATACCCAACATGACACCATTAAAAAATCTTTTTTTTTTAGATCATGACTTTTTGTCCTCTAGAGGGCGCCATATTCAATTTAATGTGATGCCACATAGCCTATAACCATCGGACGACCGAGACGCGTCCAACGATACCTCATTTGTCAAATTATGTTCAGTAGTTTTGAAGTTATGAGGGAACAAATGAACATACATACATACATACCGGTCAAAATCATAACCCTCCTTTTTGCTTCGCCGTAGTCGGGTAAAAAAGATTAATCATACCATACCAGTGACATAACATATAGAAGATCAGCGAAAGCAAGCCATATTGGGAACCTTTTACGAGCAAGAACTTCAAAAATCTTACTATCCTGGTATTTATTTGATAGAAAAGGTTTTAAAAAGAAAAGGAACAAAAATTTTTGTGAAATGGCTGGGTCTAAGCAACGAAGAAAATAGTTTGCATACGCAAACCATACAGACTTACCCGATCGTCACAAAGTTGATTTACAACTATTAAATATGGCTAAACAAAGGCTTAAATCTAACGATGCTGGAAAAGGTGAAAAACTTAGTTCATGGTTTTAAAGGTCAGGAAATGAGACACAGTTTTCACAGTAGCACGTTTATTCACTTATCAGTTCAAACTTTAAATCCACCTTCCTTGATTAAATCCAAAACTTGAATGCCCGTGTTCGCGTGTGCCAAAGTGAATCGGTAACCCAGTGAACGAATGAATGGATCAACCGGATACATGTCAGAGTGAAGTGTTGACAGGTTAGTCAATACACCATCCATATCACGCGAACACGAACATTGAATTATAATGTAAACAGTTACAATAACAAAATAATGATGATAAATATTACTATAAAAATACAAGTAGTCCTTATTATACCAAAAATGCTAACAATGGTTGGTGAGCAAAGTTATGAAAGCCAAACTGAAATCTGGTTCCGGCGTTAAAACGTTTAAAAGTTTCGTGTCAAAAATAAGAGCAAAAATAAATAAACTGAAACCAAAAGACAGTAAAACTTTAATTAACGCTGCTTACTCAGCAGCAAAAAAAATATTTCCACACATTCAGAAAATTCGAGTACCTCGAGTGATACCCTTACCAAAGACTGGAGGTATTCTACCTTTAATCCCAATTTTTGCGGGCTTATCAGCTTTAGGAACTTTAGCTGGTGGTGCGGCTGGTATTGCAAAAACTGTTAACGAATACAAAGCAGGTCAGCAAAATTTGCGAGAATCACAACGACATAATAAAGCTATGGAGTCTTTAAAGTTAGGCCAGGGTTTATACATTAAATCACATAAAAATGGTAAAGGTTTATTCGTAAAATCTTCAAAAAACTGAAAAACAAGCTACCTAATCGTGCTCTAACTAATGTAGACATCCAAAAATATGCACGCGACATCCCTCACTTTCGAGGAGTCTACATGAAGGATCAGTTACCAAGGAAGCCAAAACGGATTGAATGTGGTATCGTTAACTTGGACGATTATAAGAACGAAGGGACGCATTGGGTAGCTTATGTAAAAGTATGCGATTATTGTGAATATTTTGATCGTTTTGGAGATTTGAAACCTCCAATGGAATTAATGCGATATTTTAAGAATTGTAATGTTTTTTATAATTATACGAGATATCAGAAATTCAACACAGTAAATTGTGGACGCTTATGTTTAGAATATCTATGGACTTTTTGGAATAAAAACGTATAAAATTTATGCTTTTCTTTTATTTCAATCATTTGCAAGATATCACTCACATTATCGATAACTGGAAACTCGTCCACTTTATCTACTTACTATCCTAACACGTTGCCACTATATGGACAGTATGAGTGTGCCTTATTGCATTTCTCAACATTTAATTCCATTCCAAACATTGACAAAACGAATAATAAGTTATATTATGGTTCCAACGAAGTTATTGAAATACCAGACGGTACCTATGAATTGCAAGATATTAATGATTATTTAAAATCTGAAATGAAAGATGCATCAGTCAAAGTACAGTGCAATAACAACACTTTCAAAACTACTGTATATTGTACAAACGACATAAATTTTAATAAAGAAAACACTATCAGGAATCTGTTAGGGTTTAATAAGCAGATCTTGAAAGCAAATAAATGGCATGTGTCACAGTTTCCAGTCAACATTTTACCTACAACAGTGATCAGGATCGAATGTGATATTGTAAGCGGCTCGTACATAAACGGAGAACCGAGTCACATTATCCACGAATTTGCACTCAACGTGCCTCCCGGATATAGGATTATAGAAATCCCGAAAAACGCAATATACTTTCCAATCAACCAAAACAACATTAGCTGCATACATATCAGGCTGTTAGATATAAATAACCGCTTAATAAATTTGCGCGATGAAGAAGTGCAGCTGTATTTGCATCTCAGAAGAAAAAATGATTGACTAAAATAAATATTTGCACCAACAAATCAAAAATATCAGTTCCGCTCAAGCTTCCAACCAAATAAGAGCTCGCCCTAAGAAGAAAATAAAATTAACTAAAGACAACAAGGCATTTCTCAAAGCGATCGGTTTGCTAAAATGAATATCTTAGACGTTTTATCCACTCCGACTTACGACAGCACTGTTGAAGGAATCGAATTTCATTCTTACAAGCCGTACTAGTTTCAATAGAAACGATGAAATCCGCATCCCTGTTAACCAACAAGACTTGTATATTCTTCCGTCTGCTAGTACCTTGTATTTGGAAGGAACTGTTATCGTCAGTAAAAAGGATATGAAAGAGAAAGCCACTAGTGTTCATTTTACGAATAATGCTCTGCTCTACTTGTTCCAAGATATAAGATACGAGCTGAATGGAGTGGAAATTGATAGAATAAAAAATGCTGGTATAACTACCACCATGAAATCATTAATATCAATGAATGAAAGTGAATCAAAGATATCTAATGCGTGGGGCTGGAATATCGATGATATCGGTCATAAGTGCATTATCACGCTTAGGATTGTATTGCTGTGAACGAGCGACAGGCCGAACCTATATCTGTGTGTGTAAGTGATGTATCAACACAGAATACACCTCAGAACTCTCACACTGGCGTCGAATGAAACAAAAAGCATACCGTCACTTTTTCGCAGAGTACGTAATTACTCGTGACCTTGGTCGGTTCATAGTAGTGCTAAAAATTCACATATTGGTATCAAGTTCCGATAGCTGGTAGCGTATTGAAGTGTATGGTGAAACACATAGGTCTGGGTTCAAATCACGAAACGAAACTTTTATTTTTCTTTTAAACAATCATCTTCATCTGTTTTTTTATTATTTAATACATTAATAAACAAGATTATTAATTAATAGCTAATTTTATTATTACTTATATTGTTATTGAAATAAGGGGTTAAGAATAAAAATGTTTAATAAGTGATTACAAAATGTTTATTCGTTATCATTTTATGAAGTTTAAATAAATAAACTTCTAGAATTAAAACAGTTTATTTTCCCATAAATAACAATCTATTGAGATAAAGTACCATGAACCTTGACAATCAGGCTTAATATATTGTATCTTAATAATAAATAATAATGTCCTTTAATTACTTTTGTGTGTGGGTAATGTAACAAACCAACTCGCAAATCTACGCAAATCTACCCACGTAAATATAACAAATGCGGAATCGTTGTCACAATACAAATAAATTACTCAGTATTACTACTTTTATTTTACTACGAGTAAGTTTGAGACCTCACGTTCGTGTAACGAATAGTTAACAAATCGTATTTAATAGGACTTATTGAGGTTATAGCTTAAGTGTTCATTTTCATTACGAAAAGAAGATTGAAACTAAACCTCAAAATAATCCTTATTACGGATATGACACAATATAATTATAATAATAATTATTATTTTATTATAATTATTATAATATAATTATAATAATTATTATTATTTTATTATAATTATTATAATATAATGATTATAATATAAATTTTATAACATAATCATTATAATAAATTTTTTATAATATAATTATATTTACATTTAGATTTTAATTCATATATTTGAAGCATTTATCTGTTCCCCTTAAATTTTCCCATATTTCAATACAATGCAACTTCAACTGCTCATCAGACCGCTCATTCCGTGCTTCCCATCGCTGTATCATCAAACCCCATAGGTTTTCTATAGGGTGGAGGTCAGGAGATCGTGCTGGCCGTGAAATAACTGTTATCTCCGGGTGTTTAACCACTCACGCACGTAAACATTGCACACAGTGGGTAACTTGTAATGCAAACCTTCTGCGTGGACTGCACGGCGCATGGTTCGTAAAGACGTGTTGAATAATTCTTCAAACGTCTTGTTGGTATGAAACCACTTGTTCCGTATTCGCTGACCATGTGTTGTCGCTGCATCTCTTTTATATCTAAAACAAAAAGTTTTATAAGTAATTATTGTCAATAGAAATTTCACATAAATAATTAAAATGTTATTTTCATCGTTCAAAGATCTAAGTAAATAAATTTACTTTGAAATTATATATTTCTTCTTCTATTTAGACTTTATCCACAGATGAGACATTTAAAGATCAGTGGTTGTAACTAGTCGAGCATTATTAAAGTTAACAAATGTTTTGAAATAAATAAGTAAGTTATTATAAAGTTAGCTATAGCTACAAAACCAAATCAGATCAGAAACAATTTTATTTACTTATATTATGCAATAAATAAATAATATTAATAAGGTAAAAATAAAACGTTTCAAAAAACAATTACCAGGATCAGCAGTTATAATTTAATTAGATAAATGTTTGATAAAATAATTAAATCATATTACTCACACTCAGTCCGGTTTTATCAGATATTTGTGATAAATATTAAGTCCGCTTTTACGCAGCGCAATAATATTCGCTTTCATTTCTATATTCTTTGCTTGCATTTCAAAATGAACTTTAGACACCGCTAATATATTGAACACAAATTACGAAGGCTGCGGCCGGGATACTTAAAAAAAACCAATTTAGATTCTAAAACTGATTTAATAAAAGCAAAAGAACTTACAATAAATGAAAACTATATCTAGCTAAATCTAAAGTTATGCCTTCCTTCGAAGCCGGAATAGAAGTGGCCGACCTCATGTAGCGGTGGCGCGATGGTGCCGCGGTATTTTGTGCATTCAGCGCATTTGCTTCGTGTCGCTAATTGCGCATTTTACTTGTTTGTTATAATTAATTGAGGCCGTCCTTAGTCAGCGCTTTGGATATACTACGCTTGCGTAACACCTCCGCCTGTAGTTCAGCAACTATTTTAAAACGCTCAGTGAAAATGTTGCTGGTAGGTTTTCTCGTTGCGTATGCGTTTCAGATGTTACAGGAACTGCGTTTTCATGATTTCCTGGACCTGTGGGTACAGCGTCGTTTTGGTTCGGTTTTCTGGAAAGGTTTCTTCCAGGAAAATATCTTCTGGTTAACATCGCAATTGTAAGTATGGCTGCGATACACAGTATAACATAAAACGGTATAGTAGTATGATATAGCGTTTCAGTTGTTTCAAACGATGAAATCGGCGACTGAAGAGTTATTCTGTCCTGAATAGTGTGTAGTCTATCCAAGTTAATAGATGTTAAATTTGCATGTAGTAAGCTTATCTCCTGTGTTTCAGTAGTGTAGGGAATGTTCAATACTTTTACAGGTTGGCCTTTTATCTCGTCCTTAGTGTTTATTAAGGTTATTTCGTTTGTGTGTATCGAGCAGTGCAATGGAATAGTGGCAAGGTAGCTTCCCCTCAGTGTGTCGTAATCGTCGCTTCCACATTTCATCTGAACTCTGGTAGATTGAGGGAATGATATAACGTAATGTCTACTATCTAATTCTTCTACAGCCGGTTTTGATAGATGTACGGTCGTTAGTTTACAGGATTTTTGTAATGTCTTGCTTGAAATGAAGGTTTGCACGCAGTCAGCTTGAGTTTGGATATAGTGATTTGTTTTTTGTTCGCAGAGGTACCGATTATTATTTAGCTTCGGGCATTCTGCCTCCATGTACATGAACGTATTCCCATTGGTTGCTATGAAAGGATAAGGAGGTATGAGGACTTGGTTGTTCTTGTTCGGGACTATGGAGAGTTTATAAAGTGTATAGGTATCTTCTGAGACTATGGGAAACCTAAATGCTATTACTATTTTCTTGTCGTCGTAATAATACCCAGCTTTAATGATGTCATAGTACTGACGTAATTCTAACTCTATTACGTGGTGATTACCATAAATTTCCTTAAGCCTGTCTACTACGTTACCCAAGATGTCTATTCCTAACATGCTATGATGAATAGTCATCGCGCGGGTGAACGATAAAATATTCTCTATCCTATATAATTCCGATAACACGTCCTCTATGTTTTCGCTGACGATAGTCAACAGCTGATTGAACTTAGCGACTTGGATCATATTTATGCTACTTTCTGCCTGTTTTATTAATAGACTTAGTGTGGTGTTGATTTTACTCTGGTTTTCGACAATTTTATTTATGATATTAGTGTGAGTTAGCATCCACTCTTTACTGATGCTGATATGCTCGTTAAATTCATCTATAGTCTTCTTTTGGTTATTTCTCAACGTCTCTATGGCATTATTATATCGAACAGCATCCGAGTAATCGAGGTTACCTGTAACGCTTTTTATGACAGATCCTAGGCCGTCTATAAGACCTCTTTTTGAACGTCTAGGCTCTAGGGTACGTAGCTGATCAGTGACTTTACTTAATTTATCCGAAAGTTAGTCTATTTGATACTCGTAGAGAGAATATGTGTTATTCATCATGTGTAATTTAATGTAACGGAATTGAGTTTGAAGGGTGGAAAGGGTATTTTCAATGTCGTCCAGGTTGACATATTGGAGGAAAGTATGATAATGGGTTATTAGTCTGAGTGGTCCAAGTTTAAAGGGTAGTAATCCAATTCCAGAGTCTAAACTTTCAAGTTTTATCTCCTGGCTCCGTATTGCATATACCGTCAGTAGCAGCGTCATCCTGCAACAATTTAGCAGTCTTAGGTACGCGTTTAAGTCGTGATTTTGCTACGGGGCCGCGTTTCTTTGATGTATAAATGTGGATAGGTAAATCTGCTAAGACTACATCCTGTGTGTATCTGGGGGCTAATTTTTGCCGCGGGGCTGATGGGTTTTTTATGAAGACCTGTTGTTTAGGTTGATACTCCTCCTCCTGCTCGCGGGTCTTATTTCGGTTTTCGATTAAAGAGGTGCGATTACTAAGAGAGGTTTCATTTATGATTTGGTATACTGTTTTCATTTGATCTCTATGGTTTAATATGTATTGTTGCAATAGGTGGCTACTTAGATCAATGTCCCACGGGTCTCGGCTATCAAAGTGCCCGGTTATTATGTCAAATGGTCTGCATTTAGTGAAACTATGGATTGAGCTGTTATATCCGAGTAAGGCATATGGTATTAGATTATTTGCGGGTTCTTTTTTATGTTGAATACGTAGGATTCTTATGTGTTCAAGTAACGTGGAGTGGAACCTTTCTATGTTGCCGTTATCGTTAGGACTGTGAGCTAGTGTTTTATGGTGATTAATTTTGTGGAGTCTAGTGAATTCAGCGAACAGCTGATTAGCATACTCGGTACCGTTGTCCGTTATTATAGTTACAGGAAAACCATGGTGAGTGCAAAACTGTAATAGGCCCTGTAAGATACTAATTGCGGTACCATCTCTCATAAGGTATGCTTGTCCGTATTTTGAAAATACATCAATGAATGTTAGGTATTTCTCATTTTCGACCGTGAAGAGGTCCATATGAATTATTTCAAACGGTTTAGTGGCTGGTGGCACTATGTTAAACTTTTGTTTGATGGGACTTCGGTCATATTTGGCCTGACCGCAAGTAGTGCATTCATTAATATACTTGGTAATGTGGTCTCTCATTTTCGGCCAGTAATACTTATGCGAGAGGGCTAGGTGACATTCGTTTATGCCGCGATGGTTAGTTTTTCCGTCATGATAATGCCTAATTATGTCTTGCTGCCTAAGGTACTCTTTTACATTTTCGAGTTCGGATTTACATAACACGAGGTTCATTGCAGAGCTTTTAAAGTTATCTTGTATTATAGGAATGATGTCATACATGCTCAAAGGGGGGTTAATAATAATACCCGTCTTCACCTTCGGGTTTACGTACTCTTTTATAGCGGCTATGACGTCATCTATTAGGTTAGTTTGTGAAACTTGTATAGAGGTGCGAGTATGTGTGTCAAACGGTTTGGTCGCGGTCGGTTTTTTTTTTATGTCTCCTACTACTGTCATGATTATTTGTCGGTGAAATTTATTTATAGGTTCGTCGGTGATTGGTACTTCGAGTATGGGGTTCTCGTTACTTGTGTGGGCTGTTTCAGTACTGGAGTCTGCTATTGACGGGGGTTTTTCGGAAGGATTCACTGTAATCGAGCTTATCTCGTCATTATGTATTTCAACTCGCGAGAGGGCGTCAGCGTTGGTGTTGTTTTTGCCCTTTTTATACACTACAGTGAAGTCGTACTCACTGAGTTTCAATCTCCATCTAGTTAAACGCGAGTTAGGTTCTTTCAAGCTCATAATCCATTGTAGTGGCTTATGATCCGTAACTATCTTAAACTTACGTCCAAAGAGGTAGGGTCGAAAGTACTTAGTGGCCCACACGATGGCGAGAAGCTCTTTCTCAATGGTACTGTAGTTTATCTCGCTTTCGTTTAGTGTTCGTGATGCGTATGAAATCGGTCTGTCTGATCCTATTGGCCCTTGTGATAATATGGCTCCTATCGCAAAGTTAGAGGCGTCTGTTGTCAATATGAATTCCTTATTGAAGTCGGGGTACTGTAAGATCGGGTCGTTTGTTAAGAGGTTTTTACATCGTTCGTAGCAGTCAACGTAGTCTTTATTAAGTGTGACGGTCCTACCTTTCTTTAAGCACTGAGTAAATGGTTTCGTGATTCTAGCGAAATCGGGTATGAATTTTCTGTAGTATCCTATAAGTCCGAGAAACTGTTTTATCTGTTTTGAGGTTTTGGGTATGGGGTATTTTTGTATAGCTGTAATTTTGTCCGGGTTTGGTTTGATTCCTTCATTGCTTATTATATGACCTAGGAAAGCGGTTTCTAACTTCAAGAATTCGGACTTGTCCATCTGAATCTTAAAGTTAGATTCTCGGAGTCGTTGGAATACTTTCTCTAGGTTATTTAGATGCTCCTGAAGCGAGGTACTATAGACTATGATGTCATCCATGTAGACGAGGCAGATCACGTTTTGTAGGCCTCTCAGCACATTGTCCATTACCCGTTGGAATGTTGACGGGGAGTTCTTCAAACCCATGGGCATTCTTAGGAACTCAAAATGCCCATGTTCTACATTGAATGCTGTCTTGTGGATGTCGTCAGGGTCTGTCTCAACTTGGTAAAAACCACTGGCAAGGTCAAGGGTACTAAAATACTGGCACTTCCCTAACTTGTCTAGGACGTCTGTTATGTTCGGTATGGGGTATTTATCGTCTATGGTTTTTTCATTTAGTTTTCGGAAGTCTACTACGAGCCTCCATTTTTGTTTCCCGGAAGCGTCTGCTTTTTTAGGGACTACCCAAATGGGAGAGCTCCAGGCTGAGTCAGAGGGTCTAATGATATTTTGTTCCAGCATTTTTGAAATTTGCTCCCTAACTTCTTGGCGATGAACGAAAGGATATCTGTAAGTCTTGGTATAGATAGGTGCGTCGTCTACAGTCCGTATACGGTGTTTCACCTTATTGGTGAAAGATAAGGGTTCGCCTTCTATGTAAAATACATCTGCATACTTCGAGCAAATATTAACTAAGTTAATTTTCTCCTCCTCATTAAGATGATCTGTTCGCAATTTAGATATTACTTTATTAATGCGAGATGTGTCAGGTATTTGTTCCAGGTTCATGCATTCGATGTTACTTATAGTTACAGCTTCTACCGGGTGGTCTAGGGATAGAATAGTATCGTTGTTTGATGGGTTTAAAATTTCTATAATGCCGCGGTTATTACAAACGGTTGTAATGCATTCGCTTACAATGCAATTGCACAGGTATTGTTGTGTGATATGTACGTCACCGTCTTTAGCGTTTATAGGTAATCTGATAAGCTTAGTTGTGTTGGCTGGTATAACAGCCTCATAAAGGTTTACATTTCGGGAATTAAACATTACGATAGGGTTCCTAGCGGTAGCCGTAATCAGTAGGTTGTCCTTTAAGTCAATCTTCGTCTTCCATCTGGTCAGTAAATCTAGTCCGATAAGTCCATCAAAAAATTGGTGAAAGTCATATATGAATAATTTAATCTCGTTAGGGTCATTGAGTTCACGGAAGGCTGGTATAGTTATTGAATAATCGTTTCTAGTTGTAGCGTGGACGTTAGTTACCTCGAAGGGATCATAGTTAAGAGGGTATTCCGAGTAATACCGTTGTACAGCTGTAGGACTAATAAATGACTGGTTTGCTCCGGTATCAATGAGTAGGTTTAGTGGGGGGTCAGATATTTTTATGTAGGGCAACTGTCGTTGCGTTTGCAAGTTAACTTCTATTTTGAGGGTTTTAATGGGGATTTTATCTGAAAATCCTGGTTTGCGTTACTAGTCGAGGGTTGGGGGTCCTCACATGCTGTAGAGGGTTGAATCGGTTTTTGCTCGGGCACCATAGCTGGTCCGAAGTCCTGTACGTAATAGTGGTTACCGTCGTCATAGTAAACGTTATAGTCAGCATGGTCGTAGTCATAAGAGTAGGGTTCCTCCACGAGGTAATAATCGTAGTTATTTTCGCTGCAATCGTTGAAATTCATCTCGCGGGTTTTAAAATAATTTGTCGGAGCCGGATTGCCAAACTTGCCCCAGTCATGAGGTCTACTTGGCATAGGCTTAGCAACAAAATGGCTGACCCCGCTCATTGGCTGAGGTCCCGGGGCTAGGGCACGTGGCTGAACTCTAAATACGTTGCTCTGAGCGTTATAGTTAGGCGGTGCCGCGCGGAACATTTGCTGTGTACGTGTTTGGTTATTAGGTGCGTTGGGCGCACGTGGCGCGCCATGTGGTTGGAACATAGGTTGTCTCCAACTGCTTTGCGGAGCCGGTGGCCGTTGCCAGTTTGAAAACGGTTGGTGACCAAAGGGTTTCGGCATCGACATGGGTAGAAAACCTGTGGGCTGTGTTAGTAATTTGGGCATGGGAGCGGTTGGAAGTGGCCTTTTTACACTCGCACTATCATTACGATTTTGCAAGTACATCACATTTAGTTCCTCTTGGACGAACTCCAGCGCCCTCTCTATGCTTTCAGGACGCATACAACGTATTCGGGAACCTAGAGGTTCCTTAAGGCCACGTACAAACGCTTGCATTGTTAATTTCTTGTATAGTGTACGTTTCGCTTCTATGGTGGTAGTCACTGTTTCATGCAACGATATATAAGTCATAATGGTACTGAATAACGATTGACATTGGTCGTAGTACTCTTGTGGAGTACTATTACCCTGAGCTGATACTAGGAGGTCATTATAGAGGGCTGTTTCGTCCCTCTGGTCGGCAAAGCTATTAATTAGGGTATTTCGTATTCCTGCCCAACTATCTGGGATGCCATTCGAATTAATTCTAGTTGCCGCAACGCCTGTTATTTTATTTAATATCCCGTTCAAAAGGCATAGGTTACCTAACTCACTACCCGGTACATTACTTAAATAAGTACTAACTATCTGGTCGCATAATTTAATAAATCGCGTGAGTACGTTAGGGTTCCCATCGAACTCGGGAACTGGGCGCAGAGCCTTAAAAATTGTGTCCGGATCACACGACATTTCGCGGTCCTCTAATAGGCTATTAAAACCTAAATCTATGTCTCTACTCGAATCTAGCACTAATTGCCTACTATTCGGTCTACCTGATGTAGACTCGCGAGGTCCTAAATTACGTGGGTGGAAAATTTTGAAGGATTAAGTGACTTGGTTACACAGGAAGCAACACAGGGAATAATTCAAGTGTACTCACATAACCTTCATATCGGTCTCTGGGGTCGATGTCTGGATCCCGTTCTCTCCCGGCAGCAATCCTTGAGTTCGGATACTCGATGAAGCTTGATAGCAGGTTAGCCGCGATCGCTCACGCGCGGTAGCGATAATATCGATATAAGATAGACCTAGCTAACCTCGAGGATCCTACCGACTGCGCCAATTACGAAGGCTGCGGCCGGGATACTTAAAAAAAACCAATTTAGATTCTAAAACTGATTTAATAAAAGCAAAAGAACTTACAATAAATGAAAACTATATCTAGCTAAATCTAAAGTTATGCCTTCCTTCGAAGCCGGAATAGAAGTGGCCGACCTCATGTAGCGGTGGCGCGATGGTGCCGCGGTATTTTGTGCATTCAGCGCATTTGCTTCGTGTCGCTAATTGCGCATTTTACTTGTTTGTTATAATTAATTGAGGCCGTCCTTAGTCAGCGCTTTGGATATACTACGCTTGCGTAACACACACGTCACTAACCCACAATAACAAACATCGTTCTATTTATTCGCGGTGAATGAGTCGTAAGTTAACTGCGTCTGTCTACCTTAATTATCATTTAACTTATTTAGGTTTCCGTGGGTATAATCATAAAGTTTTGCGAGTTTAGTGAACACGGCGAAAATAACAAGGATTTATAGTCAATAGCGTGATTATTCGAATGATTTTTAAAACATTAAAAAACTATGACCGCGCGTGAGATTTGAACCCACGACTCTCTACGCATGAACGCGTCAACCCAAATACGGTAACCACTAAGCTATCATGACATATGCGTTATGAGCCGAATTTATGAAATACTATAATTGTTAAACTAATGAGAGTGTGTGTGTGTCTATGACTTATTATAAGAAGGTCGTAAGTTAAACCGAAGCGTCAATCTATTGCTTTAAGAAATTGCTACTCCACTTATGACCGTTACTGTACAATAGTACATTATGATACAAGTGTGCGGTGTTGGTCATTACACTCGAGACTGTATTATCTGCGCGAGCCGCAGGCGAGCGCGATAAGGTAGTCGAGAGTGTAATGATCAACGCACTCGCGTTTCATACGACGTTTTTCAACACACTTGTGAGGAAATAAACAGACTTGTAAGAATGTATGCTACAATAACGTAATTATAAAGTTCAACTGACCATTGTTGCCATGTACTGATTATCCGGAGCTTCTTTTAAAAACTTTTCAACGTAGGTTGGTGTGACTTTAGATTTCGTATTGATAATATTATTTAAAATATGTATTAGTCTATGAAAATAACCACACAGCGAAACCCGGAACAAATATTTATGGAAAATGGCGCAACGGTTTTGTTTTTCCGTAGTTGTAAATAAAGGCACTGGCAAACCCGCTAAACAGCCTACACCTATCAAAAAATTTATAAAAACAAAATAATACTTTGAAAGGCTGAAAAATGCATGTATTGGAATTTCAGCAGAAAAATACACCTTATATTATACTACCTATACCTAATTTCGAAAAAATGCCAATAACAACAGCCAAATAAAGGTTCACGGAACAAACATAAGTTATCCCGCTCAAGCTTATTCGGAACGGGTGTTAGCACGTTCAAATCGATTCGATTTCATTACATTTTCATCGTAATTCGGAACGCAGTCTACGACTAACGATTTGACACTGGAAAAAAAAAAGTACTCTGTGATCAGTAAATGTAATGAGTGCTAAGATGGAATTTTGTTTACAGTAGGTTTTGATATCTATGTTATTTTTGGTCATAACAGTACTTTTTAACATGGAATAGATACACCAAAGCGAGCTGGGCTTGTATTTATAAATGACTTGGCATTTTTGTTGTTTTTCCACTGTATAAAAGTTTCGTAGGCCGCTACGTATTTCTCCTTAGATTTTGGTGGACAACAGGCTATCACTCGCGTTTCGTGCCTCGATGAGTATTTCTGGCGGAGTCAAACCTACGTATTGCTTGCTCTTCTTCCCGTGAAGTCGACATTTTTTTAAATTAATCACAACGAAAATGATAGTAAGTAAGTATTGGAAATTGACGAGCTGGTTTGTATTTTTAGCGCGCCGCGCCAGCGATGCGCGCGCAGGTTTAAATAAATGCGCTGGAAAAACTGCTAGACAGCCTATTTAATAAACACAAAATAATAGGTATTTTTGTTATATTTTTGTTCTGAATACGTACAGTAAGCGGTCATAAGTGCATTATCACGCTTAGGATTGTATTGCTGTGAACGAGCGACAGGCCGAACCTATATCTGTGTGTGTAAGTGATGTATCAACACAGAATACACCTCAGAACTCTCACACTGGCGTCGAATGAAACAAAAAGCATACCGTCACTTTTTCGCAGAGTACGTAATTACTCGTGACCTTGGTCAGTTCATAGTAGTGCTAAAAATTCACATATTGGTATCAAGTTCCGATAGCTGGTAGCGTATCGAAGTGTATGGTGAAACACATAGGTCTGGGTTCAAATCACAAAACGAAACTTTTATTTTTCTTTTAAACAATCATCTTCATCTGTTCTTTTATCTATATCTATATACTTATAATAAATCTGTAGAAGTGAAAATTCTGTACATTGAAGATATCAAAAAAATAAATGGCAGGGGGTGTTACTAGACCGACACCGAACCCAAAAACTTGATTAAAAAAATTTTTGTCTGTCTGTCTGTCTGTCTGTCTGTTTGTTCAGGCATCACGCAAAAACTACCGGTTAGATTACGATGAAACTTGGTATAATTATTCTTTAATATCCTGGGCACCACACTGGGTACTTTTTATCCCGGAAAAGTACCCTATCCTACGGTTGGGGGGTGTCAAAGTTTGTATGGAAGAATTTTAACGCGCTGTCCGATTAACTCCAAACTCAATATTTATACTTAAACCCAAATATTAAGAATAACGTGTATCAGGATTTTTCGAAATTCAACCCCTAAGGGGGTAAAATAAGGGATGAAAGTTTTTATGAAAAATCTTATTCCTTGAGGTAATAATCATGAAACTTCGCACAAATAGTTATCTAAATAAATTATAAAGTTTGTAGTTTTTGTTTTTTTCTAAATTACCCCCTAAAAGGTTGGGGGGTGTCAATGTTTGTATCGAAGAATTTTAACGCGCTGTCCGATTAACTCGAAACTCAATATTTATACTTAAAACCCATGGGGATGTATGGGGTAATTTCCGACACTCACGCGGGCGAAGCCGCGGGCAGCAGCTAGTTATTCAATAAATTAATAAACAAGATTATTAATTAATAACTAATTTTATTATTACTTATATTGTTATTGAAATAAGGGGTTAAGAATAAAAATGTTTAATAAGTGATTACAAAATGTTTATTCGTTATCATTTTATGAAGTTTAAATAAATAAACTTCTAGAATTAAAACAGTTTATTTTCCCATAAATAACAATTTATTGAGATAAAGTACCGTGAACCTTGATAATCAGGCTTAATATATTGTATCTTAATAATAAATAATAATGTCGGTTAATTACTTTTGTGTGTGGGTAATGTAACAAACCAACTCGCAAATCTACGCAAATCTACCCACGTAAATATAACAAATGCGGAATCGTTGTCACAATACAAATAAATTACTCAGTATTACTACTTTTATTTTACTACGAGTAAGTTTGAGACCTCACGTTCGTGTAACGAATAGTTAACAAATCGTGTTTAATAGGACTTATTGAGGTTATAGCTTAAGTGTTCATTTTCATTACGAAAAGAAGATTGAAACTAAACCTCAAAATAATCCTTATCCTACGGACATGACACAATATAATTATAATAATAATTATTATTTTATTATAATTATTATAATATAAATTTTATAATATAATTATTATAATATAAATTTTATAATATAATTATTATAATATAAATTGTATAATATAATTATAATTATTTTAGATTTTAATTCATATATTGAAGCATTTATCTGTATCTGTTCCCCTTAAATTTTCCCATATTTCCATACAATGCAACTTCATCTGCTCATCAGACCGCTCATTCCGTGCTTCCCATCGCTGTATCATCAAACCCCATAGGTTTTCTATAGGGTGGAGGTCAGGAGATCGTGCTGGCCGTGAAATAACTGTTATCTCCGGGTGTTTAACCACTCACGCACGTAAACATTGCACACAGTGGGTAACATGTAATGCAAACCTTCTGCGCGGACTGCACGGCGCACGGTTCGTAAAGACGTGTTGAATAATTCTTCAAACGTCTTGTAGGTATGAAACCACTTGTTCCGTATTCGCTGACCATGTGTTGTCGCTGCGTCTCTTTTATCTCTAAAACAAAAAAGTTTACTATGTAATTATTGTCAATAGAAATTTCACATAAATAATTAAAATATTATTTTCGTCGTTCAAAAATCTAAGTAAATAAATTTACTTTGAAATTATATATTTCTTCTTCTATTTAGACTTTACCCACAGATGAGACATTTAAAGATCAGTGGTTGTAACTAGACGAGTAGTTAAAGTTAACAAATGTTTTGAAATAAATAAGTAAGTTATTGTAAAGTTAGCTATAGCTACAAAACCAAATCAGATCAGAAACAATTTCATTTACTTAAATTATGCAATAAATAAATAATATTAATAAGGTAAAAATAAAACGTTTCAAAAAACAATTACCAGGATCAGCAGTTATAATTTAGTTAGATAAATGTTTGATAAAATAATTAAACATATTACTCACACTCAGTCCGGTTTTATCAGATATTTGTGATAAATATTAAGTCCGCTTTTACGCAGCGCAATAATATTCGCTTTCATTTCTATATTCTTTGTTTGCATTTCAAAATGAACTTTAGACACCGCTAATATATTGAACACACGTCACTAACCCACAATAACAAACATCGTTCTATTTATTCGCGGTGAATGAGTCGTAAGTTAACTGTGTTTGTCTACCTTAATTATCATTTAACTTTATTTAGGTTTTCGTGGGTATAATCATAAAGTTTTGGCGAGTTTAGTGAACACGACGAACATAACAAGGATATAGTCAATAGCGAGATTATTCGAGTGATTTGTAAAACATTAAAAAACTATCACCGCGCGTGAGATTTGAACCCACGACTCTCTACGCATGAACGCATCAACCCAAATACGGTAACCACTAAGTTATCATGACATATGCGTTATGAGTTGAATTTATGAAATACTATAATTGTTAAACTAATAAGAGTGTGTGTGTGTCTATGACTTATTATAAGAAGGTCGTAAGTTAAACCGAAGCGTCAATCTATTGCATTGTGAAATTGCTACTCCACTTATGACCGTTACTGTACATACCTAATTGTAATCGGTTGAATGTAATTGACTAATGTATAATACTGCAATGAAGAAAATATCTAGGGTCAAAATTAACGGACGGGAACAAAAAGTGTAGAAATATCCGTGTTAGGATTACTATTACTTGAGGAAACCATTACCTCTCGACGATATAAATTTTTGAAAGATTTTTACAGATTTCGAATTCCCTTTCTCTAAAATATCATCCAAGGGGAAATTGTCAATCCAACTTTCAGAGGCCACAGCCAAACGCACACTTCCCGGCGTTGCAGATATATCTACCAGCTGCCTTCAAAAGCGACTTGAGCCAGCCTGCAATGACGGTCCTGGAAGCAGGTGATGGTGGACCTCGCAAATTTATAAATAAATTGGATGTACCAGAGCTCCTACGTCTTTCATTTAGAGTAGCTATAGTTTGATTGGTCCAAAATACAGGATTTAAGTTTTGATTTTGAGTGTTAGCCATGAGACTCCACCCTGATTGTCTATAATCTCTACAGTCTGTTTTGGACCCAAATTGAGGCCAAAAGGTAATTAGGTCGTTCTTGATAATACATTGATTTCTGTCAATGCCCAAAAGGGTCAAGTCGTGAATCCTACGACCCGAACAAAGTCACAACAACGCTACAGTATGTCGAACAGTTTGAAAAGTGTTTGTACTATCTACAGAGTAATCTATATACTTATAATAAATCTGTAGAAGTGAAAATTCTGTACATTGAAAATATCAAAAAAATAAATGGCAGGGGGTGTTACTAGACCGACGCCGAACCCAAAAGTGTGATTAATTTTTTTTTGTCTGTCTGTCTGTCTGTCTGTCTGTCTGTCTGTTTGTTCAGGTATCACGCAAAAACTACCGGTTCGATTACGATGAAACTTGGTATAATTATTCTTTAATATCCTGGGCACCACACTGGGTACTTTTTATCCCGGAAAAGTATCCTATCCTACGGTTGGGGGGTGTCAAAGTTTGTATGGAAGAATTTTAACGCGCTGTCCGATTAACTCGAAACTCATTATTTATACTTAAACCCAAAAATTAAGAATAACGTGTATCAGGATTTTTCGAAATTCAACCCCTAAGGGGGTAAAATAAGGGATGAAAGTTTGTATGAAAAATCTTATTCCTTGAGGTAATAAACATGAAACTTCGCACGAATAGTTATCTAAATAAATTATAAAGTTTGTAGTTTTTTGTTTGTCTAAATTACCCCCTAAAGGGGGATTGGGGGGTATCAGTGTTTGTATGGAAGAATTTTAACGCGCTGTCCGATTAACTCGAAACTCAATATTTATACTTAAAACCCATGGGGATGTATGGGGTAATTTCCGACACTCACGCGGGCGAAACCGCGGGCAGCAGCTAGTTACTCTTAAAATTGGTCAGAAGGTTAATGTCCCAGATAGGTGGTTTTGGAGTTACTGGGTTTTTTAAAGATATTGCTTTTAATAGTATATTATGCAACTAGTGAATAAAGGACGGATTTAAAGCGAGGGCCATAGATGAATCACGACCAAGTGAAGGATTCTAACGACTGAATCACGACCGGAGGGAGTGATTCATGATGATTGAATCACGAGCATAGCGAGTGATTCAAGTGTTAGAATCCTGAGCGACGCGAGTGATTCGTGGCCCTCGATATAAATCCGTTTTATTCAAGAGTTGCATACTATACTTTATACCATGACTACGAGAAAAAGAAAGATTTAAGCGAAAATAGGCATATTATATGAAGTTTTTTTTTTTTTAACTTTACCCCGCACTAGGAATTTCTCCTGTATCGTGGGTGCGTTTACAAACATTTAAACTGACATACACAAACAGCCAGACCCGGAACAACTACATGTAGGTCATACAAATATTTGTTCCGTGCGGGAATCGAACCCGCGACACGCAGCGCAGTAGTCGATCGCTTAACCACTACACCAACCGTGCCGTCGAAATTAATTTAAATGCACATTAATTTTTTCGCAAGGTGGTTGTATAGCATTGAGATGGGGGTCACCATGACACCAAAACAGTGTTTAAAAGTGCTTTTTATTCACTGTTTTGCGTGAATAAAATAAGCTTTTTAGAGGGGGAATGGTATAAACATATTTTATACCATTCCCCCTCTAAAAAGCTTATTTAGCTCGTTGCGAAAAAATTAATGTGCATTTAAATTAATTGCGACGGCACGGTTGGTGTAGTGGTTAAGCGATTGACTACTGCGCTGCGTGTCGCGGGTTCGATTCCCACACGGAACAAATATTAAATATTGTATGACCTACATGTAGTTGTTCCGGGTCTGGCTGTTTGTGTATGTCAGTTTAAATGTTCGTAAACGCAAACACGATACAGGAGAAATTCCAAGAGTGGGGCAAAGTTAAAAAAAAAAACTTTTTTTTTCTTCATTAAATGTCTATTTTCGCTTAAATCTTTCTTTTTCTCGTAGTCATGGTATAAAGTATAGTATGCAACTCTTGAATAAAACGGATTTATATCGAGGGCCATGAATCATTCGCGTCGCTCAGGATTCTAACACTTGAATCACTCGCTATGCTCGTGATTCAATCATCATGAATGACTCCCTACGGTCGTGATTCAGTCGTTAGAATCCTTCACTTGTTCGTGATTCATCTATGGCCCTCGCTTTAACACAAGCAAGCCATTTGTCCTTGAATCTGGGGTAAGACATTGGAACCATTGCGTAGCGCTTGGGTCAAATCCGTAATAAATTAGCTTCGATAGTAATAATGGGATATTTATTGCGTCAAATGCCCGGGAAAAATCTAGCAAAACCAACAATGAACACATTCCATTATCTTGGGCTGATAATAGATTGTCTGTAACATCTAGTAAGGCAGTCGCAGTACTGCGCTGTTTTCTAAAACCAGACTGTAAATCCGGTAACACGTTATTTTGTTCTAAAAATTGCGTCAATTGCTGGCTGACGATTTTTTCTAACACTTTAGACAGACACGGTAAAATGCTAATGGGGCGTAGGTATTTTATTTCAGTTGGATTTGCATTTTTAGGTAAGGGCCTAACGGAAGCAATTTTCCATAGGTCAGGGAAAGTTGACGTCACTATTGAACAGTTTATAATGTCAGTTATAGTACTTAGTGCGTACGGCAGAGTCATATTTAGCATGTCAAGGGTAATGTTGTCGTAACCTTCGGCGTTACTTTTTAGGTTGGAGATAATGCGAGAGATGTCATTCTGTTCCACAGGATTGATTGTAAAAATAGCTTCACCATGTCTATGATTCTCAAAATACGTCATATGTGTCATGCTTGCAACTTTTTTGCATATCAGTGCTCGCCCAACGTCAAAACTTAAAACATTACTTATTTCTTTGTGTAAAGCTACACCACAAATTTCTTCCTCTTTTTTGGTTAGGTAGCGACGGTAGCCAGAAACACAATTTCGAAAAAATGCCAATAACAACACAGCCAAATAACGGTTCACGGAACAAACATAAGTTATCCCGCTCAAGCTTATTCGGAACGGGTGTTAGCACGTTCAAATCGATTCGATTTCATTACATTTACATCGTAATTCGGAACGCAGTCTACGACTAACGATTTGAAACTGAAAAAAAAAAAGAAAAATACTCTGTGATCAGTAAATGTAATGAGTGCTAAGATGGAATTTTGTTTACAGTAGGTTTTGATATCTTTGTTATTTTTGGTCATAACAGTGCTTTTTAACATGGAATAGATACACCAAAGCGAGCTGGGCTTGTATTTATTTGCAAGTTCATTGAAGTATGCCAAAAAAACGTTTTCCGAAAATGACTTAGCATTTTTGTTGTTTTTCCACTGTATAAAAGTTTCGTAGGCCGCTACGTATTGCTCCTTAGATTTTGGTGGGCAACAGGCTATCACTCGCGTTTCGTGCCTCGATGAGTATTTGCGGCGGAGTCAAACCTACGTATTGCTCTTCTTCCCGTGAAGTCGACATTTTTGTTAATTAATCACAACGAAAATGATAGTAAGTAAGTATTGGAAATTGACGAGCTGGTTTGTATTTTCGCGCGCCGCGCCAGCGATGCGCGCGCAGGTTTAAATAAATGCGCTGGGAAAACTGCTAGAGAGCCTATTTAATAAACACAAAATAATAGGTATTTTTGTTTTATTTTTGTTCTGAATACGTACCTATTAAAAACATTATAAGGTTAATATGTAAGTAGCGAAAAATATGAAATAATATATTATGATGAAATATTATGTTCATCATATTTTATTTAAGTATATAAATATTATCTATACTTATAATAAATCTGTAGAAGTGAAAATTCTGTACATTGAAAATATCAAAAAAATAAATGGCAGGGGGTGTTACTAGACCGACACCGAACCCAAAAATTTGATTAAAAAAAAATTTGTCTGTCTGTCTGTCTATCTGTCTGTCTGTCTGTCTGTCTGTCTGTTTGTTCAGGCATCACGCAAAAACTACCGGTTCGATTACGATGAAACTTGGTATAATTATTCTTTAATATCCTGGGCACCACACTGGGTACTTTTTATCCCGGAAAAGTATCCTATCCTACTATCTATATCTATACCTATTAATAAAAAGACAAGTCCTGACTGACTGACTCATCAACGCCCAGCCCAAACCCTTGGACCTAGAAAGCTGAAATTTTGCACAGAGGTTCCCTTTATAATGTAGGCAAGGAATAAGGAAGCATTTTTCGAAATTCAACCCCTAAGGTGGTAAAATAGGGGATGAAAGTTTGTATGAAAAATCTTATTCCTTGAGGTAATAAAGGTGAAACTCCGCACGAATAATTATCAAAATAAATGAAAAAGTTTGTTATTTGTTGTTTTCCTAAATTACCCCCTAAAGGGGGGTTGGGGGGTGTCAAAGTTTGTATGGAAGAATTTTATCGCGCTGTCCGATTAACTCGAAACTCAATATTTATACTAAAACCCAAAAATTAAGAATAACGTGTATCAGGATTTTTCGAAATTCAACCCCTAAGGTGGTAAAATAAGGGATGAAAGTTTGTATGAAAAATCTTATTCCTTGAGGTAATAAACATGAAACTTCGCACGAATAGTTATGTAAATAAATGATAAAGTTTGTAGTTTTTTGTTTTTCTAAATTACCCCCTAAAGGGGGGTTGGGCACCCCCCAACCCCCCTTTAGGGGGTAATTTGTGGTAATTTTAAATCAGTGTTTGTATGGAATAATTTTAACGCGCTGTCCGATTAACTCGAAACTCAATATTTATACTTCAAACCCATGGGGATGTATGGGGTAATTTCCGAAACTCACGCGGGCGAAGCCGCGGGCAGCAGCTAGTGCATAATATAAAGGCATGAAAGTTTGTGTTAACAAGACAGTTTATGCCCCGGTTTGGGTCATGGTATTATGTTTTACAAAAATAAAAAGCTTCACCAAAGTCAATTTCTACAACATAAATTCCATGCGGCCATGATAGTACTTACTAACTCCATACTGCCATGTCATAGGACAGGTATAGGTACTAGGTACTCCGACTAGTAAATAGTTATCTGTGGCATTACAGCACTAGTTCGTTATGATAAAGTAAAAAGCACGCGTGTTTAATACACTGCATTATGAATCTAAAAGCGGTTCAATAAGAGCCACTTTACGAGCAAGTGTGTTGAAAATAATATTATGAGTTTTTCATGCCATTTGTAGGGACTGTACCTACAATTCCTTCATAATAATGTCAGAAAGTATTCTAAGATATTTAAAATAGTCTGCGCTCAAGCTAAATCTAAATTAATAAGTAACAAAATCAGTAATTCAAATAATAAAATAAAAGCTGTGTGGCAGGTAATTAACAAAGAAACTGGAAACACAAAACAGCGGGACCAGAATGAATTGTCTCTAAAAATCAATAATGAAACCATTTCAGATAAGCTAAAAGTTGCTGAGACACTAGAAAATTTCTTTACGAACATCCCAATAGAGGTTACGAAATCGCTCCCCTCATCATCTATATTAGCTGAATCGCTTCTGAAAAAAAACTTCAGTAAGGACATTCCAAGTTTTGAATTCAAGCCCATCTCTGTTGTTACAATTAAAAAAGTATTCAAAAGTCTTAATATAAAAAACACTGAAGACTTATGGGGAATTTCCGTTAAGGTCCTTGGAGATATTATTGACACAATTGCTCCTGTCCTAACAGGCATATTTAATCAATGTTTAGATAGTGGTACGTTTCCTGATTTAATGAAACATAGTAAAGTAGTACCAATTTTCAAATCGGGTAGTAAGAGTGATCCCTCTAATTATAGACCAATATCTGTGCTACCAGCACTGAGTAAAATATATGAAAAAATCATGCTGGACCAGATGTTGTCACATTTTAATTCAAATGAGATTTTACATAGTCGACAGTTTGGTTTCACGAAAGGAAGGTCGACGACTGACGCTGGAGTAAAACTCATCAGTCACATTTTGGAATCCTGGGAGAAGTCCCAGGATGCAATTGGCATATTCTGTGACCTCTCAAAAGCGTTTGACTGCGTTGACCACAACACACTGATCTGTAAATTACACCACTACGGAATTCGTGGACAGGCTGCTGATCTTGTTCTTTCTTATTTATCAAACAGGCAGCAAAAAGTAAGCATAAACGGGGTGACTTCCTCGGGGTCTCTAGTAAAGATGGGCGTGCCCCAAGGTTCGATTCTTGGCCCTTTCCTATTTCTAGTTTATATTAATGACATTCCCTACATGATGGCTAACTTATCGGATATAATTCTATTCGCTGATGACACGTCTCTTATTTTTAAAATAGATAGAAAAGATACGGATGTCTTACATGTCAACGATAGTTTGGCAGTTCTTTCTAAATGGTTCGCAGCTAATAATCTTTTACTTAATGCGAACAAAACTAAATGTCTTAAGTTCTCTTTACCAAATGTACCCCAAGTAGGTCTAAACTTAAAACTTGATGGCAAGAAACTAGATGCAATTACAGAAACTGTGTTTCTAGGAATTACTCTAGATTCTAAATTGCAATGGGGTGCCCACATTAGAGCTCTTTCAGGTAGATTAAGTTCAGCTGCATTTGCAGTAAGAAAAATAAGGCAGTTGACTGATGTAGCCACAGCTAGGTTAGTATACTTTGCTTACTTCCACAGTATTATGTCTTATGGCGTTCTGCTGTGGGGATCGGCAGCTGATGTAGACTCAATTTTCATATTACAAAAGAGAGCAATCCGCGCGATCTATAGAATGGGTCCTCGTGAGTCCCTTAGAAACAAATTCAAAGAAGTTGATGTACTAACTCTGCCTTCTCTTTATATCTTAGAAAGTATTTTGTATGTTCGCAAAAACTTAGGACTTTTCAAAATTAGAAGTGATTTCCATAATATAAATACACGTAGTAAACATGAAATTGTGATACCTAAATTAAGATTAACTAAAACTAGCAAGTCATTCCTTATAAACAGTATTCGCTTTTATAACAAGTTGCCAAAGTCGGTTACAGAACTTAACGATGGAAAGTTCAAAACCCACATAAAACGTGTCCTTATCAAAAAAGCATATTACAAGATTAAAGACTACGTTGATGACAAGGAAGTTTGGCAATAATTCCTTCTGCACGTGTGGCCTCCCTGGTACCTCATTAACGGCATAATTATGTAAATGTCTATTAACTGCTCCCAAATTACGATATGTATTTTATTTTACTTTTTTATTTAGGTACTACTTGACATGTAGTTTCATTATTTGACATTATATGCCTACAATTCAAATTTCATTTTAAAGTAGGGTTCTCATTCGGATTGGTTAAAGTTGTAGTGACAACCATTTGGGTTAAATTGGTTTTTATTATTTTATTCGACCTTTATATAGATTCCTTTATATTTTGTGAATGTGAGAACGTTGTAGGCACAACAGACTGTCGATTTGCAGACTATTTTCTATTTTTTTTAAGTATCTTGTTGACAGGCCTACGCTGTCCTCGCATACCTATTCAAACTGTACATTTTTTAAAGCATTGTAAAACCCATTTATTTTTAAAAGAGTAACCGTGGAGTTTCTTGCCGGCTCTTCTCCATAGGAAACGACCAATTGGAACCGTGCACCTAGATTCTGACGTTTCATAAGTGCCCATGTAGGTTTATGTGAAATAAAATATTTTGATTTTGATTTTGTCATTCTTGCTGTTTGATTTTTGAACCTGGACGTCTTTTGCGATAATACCTATTATTACTCAGTGCGAATTTGTGAATTAATAGTACATTATGATACAAGTGTGCGGTGTTGGGTCATTACACACGAGACGGTATTGTCCGCGCGAGCCGCAGGCGAGCGCGATAAGGTAGTCGAGAGTGTAATGATCAACGCACTCGCGTTTCATACGACGTTTTTCAACACACTTGCGAGGAAATAAACAGACTTGTAAGAATGTAGGTATGCTACAATAACGTAATTATAAAGTTCAACTGACCATTGTTGCCATGTACTGATTATCCGGAGCTTCTTTTTAAAAACTTTTCAACGTAGGTCGGTGTTACTTTAGATTTCGTATTGATAATATTATTTTAAATATGTATTAGTCTATGAAAATAACCACACAGCGAAACCGGGAACAAATATGTATGGAAAATGGCGCGACGGTTTTGTTTTTCCGCAGTTGTAAATAAAGGCACTGGCAACTGGCAAACCCGCTAAACAGCCTACACCTATTAAAAAATGTATAAAAACAAAATAATATTTTGAAAGACTGAAAAATGCGTGTACCTATTGGATTTTCAACAGAAAAATACACCTTATATTACTATAAGTACAGTAATCAAATTGTAAATGGTTAAATAAAATATAATAAATAATGGCAACATTACGTTCAGTCGGCATGGACATGGCATGGAGTCGCGCGCCGCTTCCGAAAAACTATACGACCGCATTCCGAGATATGCCCTAATCGCCCACACTTCTCACATCAATATTTTGCGTTCCGATTTAGTTATGATATGATTATGAAAGCTGAGGGCTGTCATCAATTTGGAACGCTAGTGAATGTGCTAATGCTGGGGCCACATTGTCGCGATAAAGCGAACTTAACTCCACGGGCTCTCTTTTATTCAGCGAGACGTCGAGCTGTGTGCGAGAGAGAGCGCGCGCAGTATAGTTTGTCTTATCGCGACAATGTGGCCCCAGCATATCAGTGCTCGCCCAACGTCAAAACTTAAAACATTACTTATTTCTTTGTGTATAGCCACAAATTTCTTCCTCTTTTTTGGTTAGGTGGCGACGACGGTAGCCAGAATCACAATTTCGAAAAAATGCCTATAACAACACAGCCAAATAACGGTTCACGGAAGAAACATAAGTTATCCCGCTCAAGCTTATTCGGAAGGGGTGTAAGCACGCTCAAATCGATTCGATTTCATTAAATTTACATCGTAATTCGGAACGCAGTCTACGACTAACGTTTTGACACCGGAAAAAAAAAAAGGACTCTGTGATCAGTAAATGTGCTAAGATGGAATTTTGTTTACAATGTTATTTTTGGTCATAACAGTGCTTTTTAACATGGAATAGATACACCAAAGCGAGCTGAGCTTGTATTTATTTGCAAGTTCATTCAAGTATGCCAAAAAAACGTTTTCCGAAAATGACTTGGCATTTTTGTTGTTTTTCCACTGTATAAAAGTTTCGTAGGCCGCTACGTATTTCTCCTTAGATTTTGGTGGCACCAGGCTATCACTCGCGTTTCGTGCCTCGATGAGTATTTCCGGCGGAGTCAAACCTACGTATTGCTCTTCTTCCCGTGAAGTCGACATTTTTGTTATTAATCACAACGAAAATGATAGCAAGTAAGTATTGGAAAATGACGAGCTGGTTTGTATTTTCGCGCGCCGCGCCAGCGATTCGCGCGCAGGTTTAAATAAATGCGCTGGAAAAACTGTTAGTCAGCCTATTAAAAAAACACAAAATAATAGGTATTTTTGTTTTATTTTTGTTCTGAATACGTACCTATTAAAAACATTATAAGGTTAATATGTAAGTAGCGAAAAATATGAAATAATATAAAATAATAAATATGAAATAATAAATATTATGCATAATATAAAGGCATGAAAGTCTCTTTGATGAGATTAAAAAAGCGCACATCCTCTGCTCGGGTGAAATAGTAGATAGTTCATACTAATGCCATGTAGGCACATAGTCCAGCTTCAATAAATAAGTACACAAAAGTTTTATTAAGATTACCTACATTAGGTACTTCGTAAAAAATAAAAGCATTTTCATTTGTAACAGAATATGGCCAGACTAATTTTTTTTACGTTAACTAGACAGTTAACGCCCCGGTTTGCGTATGGTATTATGTTTTACAAAAATAAAAAGCTTCACCAAAGTCAATTTCTACAATATAAATTCCATGCCGCCATGATAGTACTTACTAACTCCATACTGCCATGTCATAGGACTGGTATAGGTACTAGGTACTCCGACTAGTAAATAGTTATCTGTGGCATTACAGCACTAGTTCGTTATGGTAAAGTAAAAAGCACGCGTTTTTAATACACTGCATTATGAATCTAAAAGCGGTTCAATAAGAGCCACTTTACGAGCAAGTGTGTTGAAAAAAATTATAAAATGCCAAAACCGAAACGAGATGCTGTACATCGCTATTATTTTTATGATGCATCAAATAATAGGTAGTCCGTGTTTCGTCTACAAGTCTACGATGTCTAGTGGTGGATGGTGCGGTGCGTGGTGCTCGTTCCACCCCGCCCACCAAATACTTAGCACAAGTTTATTCACTAACCATATGGTAACCCGAACAAAACCCTTATATTATAAAGGTTATAACCCATTCAATGGGTTATTATGTAACCCTTTCACTAGGTTTCAAGTATAAAACCCATTCAATGGGTTATCCATATTGACGAGATAACCCTTTTACTGGGTTTTAAGTATAAAACCCCTTCAAGGTGTTACATCATAATAAAGGTAACCTCATAAACGGCTTACCCATTCGAAAAGCTTAACAGAACTCTTAACCGGGGTTGTACGGTCCCTGATTATAACTCGATATTAACATAATACCTTTTTTTTTAAATTAAATCAAAGAAATCACGACATTTGTCTATAAGACCTTTGTGCTTCTCCCATTCACGATAAGTTAACTGATCCAGCTTCCGAGTTACTATAAATATCAGTAAAGTATCCCAATACTTGATGGGCTCATCTAACGATTCCAACGCACGAAGATTTTTATTAAGATGGTCAATCAATCCTTTCAACGCAACAGAGGACTCCTTTGCAATAGCATTCAAGTTAAATAAGGATGACACATGATTTTGTACTAACAACCTTTTGTTACCGAAACGATCAAAATCAAAATATTTTATTTCACATTAACCTACATGGGCACTTATGAAACGTCAGAATATAGGTGCACGGTTCCAATTGGTCGTTTCCTATGGAGAAAAGCCGGCAAGAAACTCCACGGTTACTCTTTTAAAAATAAATGGGTTTTACAATGGTTTTACAGTTTGAATAGGTATGAGAGGACAGCGTAGGCCTATCAACAAGATGCCTAAAAAAAATTAGAAAATAGTCTGCAAATCGACAGTCTGTTGCGCCTACAACGTTCTCACATTCACAAAATATAAAGGAATCTATATAAATGAAACTCGTATTTATGTACATAAAACAAATACTGCCTTAATGCAAAAAAGTGTTTTTTACATGGCACCGGTGATTTTCAATAAATTGCCCAAAGATTTAAAACAGTTAAATGTTATTTTATTTAAAAAAAAGCTAAATAATATGTTGTGTCAGAAATGCTATTATAGCATCTCAGACTTTTTGGCAGAAAAATTTTGACATGTTCACTCATTAATTGTATTTATTGTATTGATTACTACTGTTATAATGAATTGACTTTTAAACTAACTTTTATTTTAATATTCGACATCTTAATATCTTGACTGTATTGTATTATTAAGTTAAATTATTATTTAGTTAATTAAATTTTATTTTGTTTTTTAATGTCTGCCTTATAAATTTAATTTTTTGTATTGTATTATTGTATTGACTAATATCGTTATAATGAATTGACTTTTACATGACTTTGATCGTATTATTTAGTTAATTAATTTTTATTTTGTTTTTTTAATGTCTGCCTTATAATTACTGTTATTGTTCTTATATTTTTGTATGCCTTCAATTGGCTGATCATAGCGCACATGTTTTATAATTTATTTCTATCTATTGCTGTACCAACCTATGTATCACAAATAAAAAATTCTGATTCTGATTCTGATTCTGATTCTGATTCTGATTCTAAAGGTCGAATAAAATAATAAAAACCTATTTAAACCAAATGGTTGTCATTACAACTTTAACCAATCCGAATGAAAACCCCGTATTCCACAAAAGTCTCTACTTTAAGTTGAAATTTGAATTGTAGGCATTTAATGTCAAATAATGAAACTATGTCAAGTAGTAAATAGAAAAGTAAAATAAAATACATATCGTAATTTGGGAGCAGTAAATAGACATTTACATAATTATGCCGTTAATGAGGTACCAGGGACAGGGAGGCCACATGTGCAGAAGGAATTATTGCCAAACTTCCTTGTCATCAACGTAGTCTTTAATCTTGTAATATGCTTTTTTGATAAGGACACGTTTTATGTGGGTTTTGAACTTTCCATCGTTAAGTTCTGTAACCGACTTTGGCAACTTGTTATAAAAGCGAATACTGTTTATAAGAAATGACTTGCTAGTTTTAGTTAATCTAAATTTAGGTATCACAATTTCATGTCATTTATTGACGTGTAAAAGTGTTTGTATGAACCTACTTACAGAAAATAAATCATTTATCATTTATCATGTTTACTACGTGTATTTATATTATGGAAATCACTTCTAATTTTGAAAAGTCCTAAGTTTTTGCGAACATACAAAATACTTTCTTAGATATAAAGAGAAGGCAGAGTTAGTACATCAACTTCTTTGAATCTGTTTCTAAGGGACTCACGAGGACCCATTCTATAGATCGCGCGGATTGCCCTCTTTTGTAATATGAAAATTGAGTCTACATCAGCTGCCGATCGCCACAGCAGAACGCCATAAGACATAATACTGTGGAAATAAGCAAAGTATACAAACCTAACTGTGGCTACATCAGTCAACTGCCTTATTTTTCTTACTGCAAATGCAGCTGAACTTAATCTACCTGACAGAGCTCTAATGTGGACACCCCATTGCAATTTAGAATCTAGAGTAATTCCTAGCAACACAGTTTCCGTAATTGCATCTAGTTTCTTGCTATCAAGTTTTAAGTTTAGACCTACTTGGGGTACATTTGGTAAAGAGAACTTAAGACATTTAGTTTTGTTCAAATTAAGTAAAAAATTATTAGCTGCGAACCATTTAGAAAGAACTGCCAAACTATCGTTGACATGTAAGACATCCGTATCTTTTCTATCTATTTTAAAAATAAGAGAAGTGTCATCAGCGAATAGAATTATATCCGATAAGTTAGCCATCATGTAGGGAAGGTCATTAATATAAACTAGAAATAGGAAAGGGCCAAGAATCGAACCTTGGGGCACGCCCATCTTTACTAGAGACCCCGAGGAAGTCACCCCGTTTACGCTTGTAGCGGCATCTACACCGCCACATAAGAACTACGCATCAAAGACCTGACGTCACAAGTCCTACATCGCGGTATAAGAGTTTACCGAGCGATTAACATATAAAGTGTGATTCTTCATAATGTGCACATATCGAAATGGGGGAATCTATACTTAATTTTATCGACGGAAAAAAAAAAAAAAAAAATCTAAATACATTTTTTTTCCATTTTTTTTTTATTTAAAAAAATTCGTCTTATTCAATTTTTTTACAAATATTGTAAAAATTGATTTAAAAAAAGAGATTTTTGTACGAAATACCTGTTTATTTTCAATTGAGGGTTTTTTGGTTTTAATTGGGAGGGGTTTTTCCCACAATTTTCATTTTATAAGAACACTTAATTACTACCAATCATTAGGTATGGAGTTTGTTTCATCGCGATAGATCATTTAAAAGTTACACCGTTTTTTTACATTGGGGTAAAAAATACAAAACAAATAAAAAAATAAAAAAATATATTTTTAAATATTTTTTCCGTTTGTCAAATTAAGCATAGAATCCCTCATATCGATATGTGCACATTATGAAGAATCACACTGTATAAGACTATCCGACATCAATCCTTGGGCAATTGCCCGCCAGACACAACACCCGTCTGGTCGGAGGATCCTCCCTTTTCTATATAGGATGAGTGAATGTTTGATAAATAGGAAAGAACAAGATCAGCAGCCTGTCCAGGAATTCCGTAGTGGTGTAATTTACAGATCAGTGTGTTGTGGTCAACGCAGTCAAACGCTTTTAAGAGGTAACAGAATATGCCAATTGCACACTGGGACTTCTCCCAGGATTCCAAAATATGACTGATGAGTTTTACTCCTACGTCAGTCGTCGACCTACCTTTTGTGAAACCAAACTGTCGACTATGTAAAATCTCATTTGAATTAAAATGTGACAGCATCTGGTCCAGCATGTTTTTGTTCATATATTTTACTCAGTGCTGGTAGCACAGATATAGGTCTATAATTAGAGGGATCACTCTTACTACCCGATTTGAAAATTGGTACTACTTTACTATGTTTCATTAAGTCAGGAAACGTACCACTATCTTAACATTGATTAAATATGCCTGTTAGGACAGGGGCAATTGTGTCAATAATATCTCCAAGGACCTTAACGGAAATCCCCCATAAGTCTTCAGTGTTTTTTATGTTAAGACTTTTAAATACTTTTTAAATTGTAACAACAGAGATGGGCTTGAATTCAAAACTTGGAATGTCCTTACTGAAGTTTTCTTTTAGAAGAGATTCAGCTAATATGGATGATGAGGGGAGCGATTTCGTAACCTCTATTGGGATGTTCGTAAAGAAATTTTCTAGTGTCTCAGCAACTTTTAGCTTATCTGAAATGGTTTCATTATTGATTTTTAGAGACAATTCATTCTGGTCTCGCTGTTTTGTGTTTCCAGTTTCTTTGTTAATTACCTGCCACACAGCTTTTATTTTATTATTTGAATTACTGATTTTGTTACTTATTAATTTAGATTTAGCTTGAGCGCAGTCTATTTTGAATATCTTAGAATACTTTCTGACATAATTATGAAGGGCTTGATCAGAAGTTAATGATTTCTCGTGGTACAAATTATATAAAATATATCTGCGGTTTACTATTGATTGTTACTTTTTTTACAGGACACGCTTTATTGAATTCTTGGCATACTGTAGTAAATAATGTACTGTGGTTTATATTGGGGTCTTGTGAATCAAAACTAGCAGTTGAAAGATTGCTCAGAACATTATTATTAAACAATTTCAATTTATTTTTAGTGAGAGGTCTTATTCTAATGGTTTTATTTATTTATTTATTTATTATAAGGTAGCTTCACAGCTGACAGTAAGTATAACATTATTATAATTCTAAACATTACGCCAATTACGAAGTACACAGAAAATTATAAAAAAAAATAAAAAAATACAGAGAGTGACATAATTATTACTTTTAAAGTGTGTGCGGGGCGTGTACTGTGCGGTGTAGGTGTTGTAAGTGTGTGTATTTCTGTGTACGTTTGAATAAACTGGCACTACTGAGTTCACTGGGTGTCCGGCGTTTGATGGAGGATTTGGATAATCACTTTTTTAAGTCTGTTCCGTGTGGTATTGAAGGGGTCCAATGTTGGGAATTTGTCATTATATAATGCAGGTAGACGCAAGAACGGTGACATCTTTAGATAATTAGTGGAGGCCGAAGGTACATAACAAAGTGGTATGTCTGGTGCGTCTAAGTGGGACGTTAAAGTTTATTCTGCTGAGCAGTTGTGGACAGTCAAATTTATTGTTAAGTATGTCGTATAATAGCATGATATCAATCAACTGTCGACGCTCTTCCAAAGTATTAAATTTATGGTATCGACAGGAGTCCGGGTAATTTGGGATAACCGTTTTAGTTTTGTAATTTAGGTGTTTAATAAATTTACGTTGTATTGATTCAATTTTATCAATATATTTCTTATAAAAAGGTCGCCATATAACACTTGCGGATTCCAGTAAGCTCCTTACATAACAGTAATATAAAGTTTTTAAGCATAGTGGGTTATAGAACTGTTGACTGTTACGTATTACGAATCCAAGGGACTTGTACGCTTTACTAGTGATTTGGTCAATGTGTGCTTCGAACGTGAATTTTTCGTCCAGAATCACCCCCAAATCCCTAACCTGTGATACTCGCGGTATGTTATCATTACTGATACGGTAATTGTATTTAATATTGTTGCGTTTTCTAGAGAATGTAATAATTTGGCATTTTTTTGTATTTACATTTATTTTGTTTAAATAATAGTAGTCGGTAAGTCTATCTAAGTCTGATTGGATCAATTCACAGTCACTAGGGTTATGTATAGTCAGAAATATTTTTTTGTCGTCGGCATACAGAAGATGTTCTCTGAACATCATCAACATCAACATGAACGCAGTGTTTTCTTCACTCTGTGAAGAAAACACTGCGTTATGTCAAATAAATAAATGTTATAAAGTAAGGGGGATACCAGAGAGCCCTGAGGCACGCCAGAAGTAACGTCTACGTAATCAGATCGGTAACTACCAATAACTACTGCTTGCCGACGGTTTCTGAGGTAAGAGTCTATCCACCTTAGCAAGTTCCCCTTAATACCTACGGCTTTTAGTTTTTCTATCAGTATGCAGAAATCTACCCGGTCAAATGCTTTTTCGAAATCTGTGTATATAACGTCCACTTGGGCACCATCGTTCATACCAGTAACAACATAGTTGGTAAGCTCGAGAAGGTTGGTATTCACTGAACGAGATTTAACGAACCCGTGTTACCGGTGAACCTGTGAACCGTATACAATTTTCTCAAGCATCTTCCCAAAGTTGTTCAGTAGCGATACGCCTCGGTAATTAGATATATCCAGCTTGGAGCCCTTTTTATGGATCGGGACAATTTGAGCCTCGCGCCATTGTCGCGGAAACGTGCCCTCGTCGAGAGATCGCTGAAAAATGATCTTAAGGGGAGATGTTAGACCTAATTCACATTTTTTTATAAAAATCGCGGATATCCCATCAGTACCGGAACCTTTCTTACTATCCAAACTTCTAAAAACTGTTTTTAGTGATTCTGAAGTGATGACAATAGAATGAGTAACGTTTGACAAAGGTGAGTCATCGCAACACTTAACACTGTTACTGCTAGTAGGACTGAAAACGCTTTGAAAAAAGTTGTTAAAAGCGTTACAAATATCCTCTCCGTTCGAGTATGTTGCCCCTTGATAAATCATATTGCGAGGGTATCCAGAAGATTTCCTTTTGTTATTTACATACTTCCAAAATTCTTTAGGTGACTTTATTAATTGCTTCTCGCATCTGGCAGTATATTTAGCGTAGGACTCCTCTTGGAGAAATTTTACCCGAGATCTTAACAAGGCGAATTCGGCGTAGTCAGTTTGTGATTTGAATTTTTTCCACCTTTTGTGTGCATTAAATTGTTCCTTGATAGCATTGATTAGTGGTGGAGGGTACCATTTCGGGTATCGGAAACGCCCTGATACCTTTACTGTTGGAACGTGTGCATCTATAAGTGAGCGTAATGCTATGTAAAGAATGTCGACACACTCCTCTACATTACGCTGTTCGAAACGGTTATTCCAGTCCACTCTAACGAGCTCCGAATTAATTTTGTCAAAATCAGCCTTAAAAAACTTTTTTACAACTCGAGGTTGAGTGCGAATAGGTTTATAATAGCAATCCTCAATGGAAAGGTCCAGCGGGACGTGATACTTGTCTATATCCACCAGTGATACCTCGCTTGAGGTACATTCTAAACGAACATTAGAAATGACAAGGTCAAGAACATTGTCGCAGCAATTTGGTTTCAGATTGTATTGAGACATATTCATAAAATCTAAAGAATTAACAAATTCAGTTGCTACTTCAAATAAATCCGAGTTAGTTTTAGATTTCCAACCGTATCCGTCCGAAGACCATGTTATGAAGGGAAGGTTAAAGTCGCCGACCACTAGGTACCTATCATCGGGTCTAAAATTATATGTTTTTAGAAAAGAATCTTTAAAGTCCTTCAGCATCGTTGGAGAATTATTGTTGGGGGGTATATAAACTGCGGCTACGGGTAGGTCGCCTTTCTGAGATGACTTAGAAAAAACATTGTTCTTAATCGTTACCCAAATACATTCCGCGCATCCTATAGGAATGTCTGACCTCACTGTGGCACAGAAACTACGTTTAATACAGATCATGACTCCGCCACCCTTCTTACCGCTAGGGCGGTCGTATCTAAATACATCATATCGATCATCACATATTTCTGTGTTCAATATTCCGTCACACAACCAACTTTCCGTAATGATTATAATGTCAAAGTCATGAGATTCAATATTGCGATAAAACAAAGGTAGTTTAGTCCTAAGTCCGCGCGTATTCTGATAATAAACTTTAAACTTATTCATGCTATAATTAAAATGTGACAAGTAGGTGAGCGGAATAATATTAATGCTTGGAGAACAGAGAAAAAAATTGATGAGCGCGGGTACTTAGGAAATAATTTGCCAGAATCTATATGTAGCGAGTTGTAACGGACGAACGATAAGTAGTGAGTAGTATGCAAGCCAGTGGCTCTCAACGGGAGGGTCGCTAAGAGTGTCAGTTTTTTACTTGAATTGTTTTGTGTCTGAGTATGATAGTGTTTAGTGATAGCTGAATGTGTGTAAGTAGTTTTTAAGTGTATGATGTTAAACATTGTGAAAATTACAACAGTGAAAACACTTGACGAATATGAGAAAATTCTTAATAGCATGCGAATCGCTTTGAAATTAGAAAGTTCTCCAAATCCTCTTCCGAGGTGATTGCAGCGGATGGTGATTTTTCGTGGCAGCGCATATAGACTGAGCAGTTTTTTACCCACACAAATTTGATATCCAGTTCCTTCGCGCGTTTACGGCAATTATTAAGCAGGATTTTATTAGCTATCGTTAGGTGCTCGTTTATAAAGACTTTCGAAGAATTACCTTCGAAGCCTAGGTCGTTTGAAGTTATGCCTTTGGATTTATTAATTTTCCGAAAATTAGCAATGATACAATCTTTGGCGTTTCTGTTCCTCAATTTAGCAATAATTCGCTTCGGTTTACCTGCTTGGGATTGCAGTGGCTGAACTCTTGTTATAAATTCAATATCTTCCCTGGTTATGTTGGCGTTGATTGAGGCAGCAATTTTTAGCAACAACTGTGGCAGATCTTCATTAGATTTTTCCGGTATCCCTACTATTTCAATGTTGAGGAATCGATTTTGCTGTTGACCACGGTTGTACTCTCTTTCTAGGACGTTGGTTTTTATTTGTAGATCTTTAATTAGCTCCTCTCTGTTCTTAATCGTTTTTTCTAAACTAATTAAACGCTCTTCATACTTGTTCGTCAAAGCATTGCGCTCCTTTTTAAAGGTCTCGACAATCTCTAATTTTGCTTCGATTTGCTCGAATCTTGAATTTAACTCGTCAATTATTTGTGTTTTAAGGCCAGATGCCAGGTTGTTTAGATCCGAGCGCAACTGCTCAACCTGTTCGGGTAACTTTATTAGAGACTGTAATATTGACTCGATCTTCTGGAGAGATGAAATTTTGCTAGATGAATCATCTTCTTGGGTACTCGGTTTGACCGGTAATTGGATTCTCGGGGAGTTCATTTGTGGGGTGTTTTATTTATTTATTTATTTATTTATTTATTTATTTATTTAATACTTCAAGCACACAAATGTACAGAGGCGGACTTAATGCCTTAGGCATTTTCTACCAGTCAACCTTTGGGTGATGCAGAGACAAATAGTGGTAGGTGCAATAGCTAGAATTCAAGAGATAAATATTTATTTAAAAATATGGATTTAATACCTAAACTATCAATGTAATATATACACCTAATTATATATATATATACATTATATATTTATATATAAACACAAATAAATACACATAAATATACTACAACAAAATAAGACAAGCAATGGGAAAATATTACCGTTGTGATGATACTGCCAGCTTCTTACGAATATGCTCGCGAACTTTAACTTTAAAGGATAATCGGTTGGTTGCCATCCTGATTTCCTGGGGGAGCGCATTCCACAGAGAGATAGACTGAATGAAGAAAGAAGAGTGAAAGAAGTCTGTGCGGTGAGTGGGACATTGAAGAAGACGATTGTGAGATGATCGTAGATTTCTATTGTGGTTGGTGCAAATGTACTGAAAGTGGGGGGCTAAATAACTAGGGGAAGAGGGAGAGTCAAGAAATGAGAACAAGGTGGTCAGCGCCCTTTGCTCTCTGCGCTGGCGTATGGGCAACCACTTTAGAAGCGAACGATGCGCAGAGACATGATCATATTTACGCAGATTAAAAACGAATCGAATGCAATTATTGAGGAGACGGTCAAGTTTGTTGAGAAGATCTGCATTCAGGTCATAGTAGCACACATCACCATAATCGATGATAGGGAAAATTAAGGACTGCACAAGCATTGCTTTCGTACTCGATGGTAATAGATTTTTCAATCGGTACAGAGCCCGCAACGTTCCAGTAACCTTCTGGCTTACCCTAGCAACTTGAGTACGCCAGTTCATGGTACTATCAACGTGCAAACCCAAGTCCTTCACGTCAGTGCTAAAAGGAACGATCGTACCATTGAAGAGAACTGGGGGCAAGGCTGTACCATCCACCTTGCTAATACTGCGTGGACTGCCAATGATGATCGCCTGACACTTCGTAGGGTTTACGGCTACACCAAATCTATCAGCCCAGGTTTTTATAGCTATCAGGTCCCTATTTAATTTGTCGATAGCCTCAGGTAATTGATCCACCCTTCCTTGACAGTACAACTGCAGGTCATCTGCATACAGATGATACGCACAATGAAGTTCGGAAGTTATGAGGTTAATAAAAATGGAAAACAGAAGAGGAGAAAGTATACCGCCTTGTGGAACGCCAGTTTCCAAATCACACCAGCATGAAGAAGAATCTCCAACATGAATAGACTGCTGACGTTCCTGAAGGTAAGAGGAGAACCATTCCAATGCTTCGGGAGAGACCATATGATATGACAGAATCGCTAATAGGATGTCGTGACTGACGGTTGTGACGGTGTTTTTGCACTTATCTTAGTTTAACTTTTTATCTAAGTCAAATGATACAAGTTGACCTGTGTGGTCAGACCTAACGCCACTAACTAAGGAAGAGTCTTTTATTTTACAATTAGTAAATACATTGTCAATGCATGAAGCTGAGGTTGCTGTTATTCTAGTTGCTTCATTAAATACACATTTTAAGTTAAATGATTTGAACACATATAAGCTTACATTTATCTGCTGAGTTAACTAAAAGATCAATATTTAGGTCACCACAAACAAAAACTAATTTATTATCTTTAAAAAGTTTACCTAATATTTCTTCCATACTTATTGAAAATGATGCTAAGTTCGCGGCTGGTGGTCTATAAACACATAGGAAAGTATGGCCTTCAACCTCTGCACATGCTACCTCACATAAGTGATCAACAGAGGAAGCAGTTATATCCTTCCTTTCCTTATGTCTGAAACTACTATTACATAATATCAAAGTACCACCCCCTCTTGAGGACCTGTTGTACGCACTGGCAACTGAAAAATTATTTACATTGAACAACATTTTATCTGGTCTTAATCAGGTTTCACAAAAACATAAGATATCCATATGATATTTATCTATTAACAATTCCACGTCTAAGATTTTGCCAGTACAGATACAGTAAAATATCCCTATAATGATTCTCTTTTGTCGAGTCTAAGAGTTTAAAGAATCTATTACATTATTATTAGAAATACTAGATAATACTGTTTCGTCACTTAACCTAGTCTCAGTTTTAAATTATCAATAACTGCGTGTATATTGTAAGCTAACAAAGTAGCCAATACATGTTGACTTTTTTTGGGAAGAAACAAATGTTCCCGAATTAAAACAAAATCTCAAACAAAATTGTTAGTATCAAAATACAATAAACGGTCACTATGAAGACATGTCAAAATATGCATTACGTTATGTAATCATTTTCTTCAGCATACAAGTTATCTGAATATGGTAACGCACATAATATTAATTTACCTAATTTTAATTTAAGTGGGGGGTCGACACCTTTAACTATGTCCCTTTTTGTGATGTTAAGACTGTTTCCAATTAAAAGAACTACAGTAGTCTGCTCATTAATTTGTGTGTTTTTTATTTTATGAACAAGCTCATTAAAATGCAGGTTATGGTAACATCAGTTAGTTATGGTATGATTAGATCGGTTATTTAACAATGATCCAAAACCTGCGCCTAATCTATCTGAATATACCAAAACATTACTTTGAGTGGGATTGATAGATTCAATAGTATGAGTTAGACTAGGTGACGTAGCAGGAACAACATGCTGTGACATGAGAGGTGGCGAAGTGGGAGCACAACTGCAGGTGAGATTGTTTGTCGGTGACTCGTACCTCTCTGCATTGTACTTCACCAAGTCCACCAACTCACAGGCCTCCTGCAAGCGCTCGCTTAACATTAGTTGACTAGACTCATACTTACAAGATATTTCCTTAAGTGTATTTTCCCTGCTCAGTAATTCCTTGTGAAGACAAATTAGCTGTGTGATCACAAATTAGCTTCCAAGCTGTATGGTAATTGCTTGCGGAAAACTCAATCGCCTGGATTACAACAGCAGCAGATCCTTCCAGGGACGCTCGCAAATAATGGAATTTGTTAACTTGATCGATTTCATCGTTACAGTGAATGAGGCTAGTATAAGTGTCACGGAACTCCAACCAATTGCTAAAACTCCCATTAAAGGAGAAATCCGTTCGTTTCTGGGCCTAACCGTTACACGAATCAGATATGTACCAAAAAAATCTTCTATTTTCTTATTACCCGACTACGGCGAAGCAAAAAGGAGGGTTATGATTTTGACCGGTATGTATGTATGTATGTATGAGAGTATGTCTCAAGACAGCATACTCAATCAAGATATACCTGACATAGCTAGTAGTTTTTCCTCTTGTACTAGTCAAGTTTTGTATCAGTCAGTTATGTTTTCAGATAGCATAGGAAGAGGGTTAGGGAAACTAGTTAGTAACAACTTGAGTTTTTCTACTCAAAACTATTGTTTACCTGCGACAGCCTTTAAAGAAATAATGACAGAAACTACAAGAAATCAGTATGATTCTAATACTAACATTACTGTATTTGTAGGTAATAGTTCCCAGGTCAAAAAAGAAGATATCACTGACAGTGTCACTGAGATTTTAAAGATAAATTGTAGAAAAATTATTTTTCAACACACTTGCTCGTAAAGTGGCTCTTATTGAACCGCTTTTAGATTCATAATGCAGTGTATTAAAAACGCGTGCTTTTTACTTTACCATAACGAACTAGTGCTGTAATGCCACAGATAACTATTTACTAGTCGGAGTACCTAGTACCTATACCAGTCCTATGACATGGCAGTATGGAGTTAGTAAGTACTATCATGGCGGCATGGAATTTATATTGTAGAAATTGACTTTGGTGAAGCTTTTTATTTTTGTAAAACATAATACCATACGCAAACCGGGGCGTTAACTGTCTAGTTAACGTAAAAAAAATTAGTCTGGCCATATTCTGTTACAAATGAAAATGCTTTTATTTTTTACGAAGTACCTAATGTAGGTAATCTTAATAAAACTTTTGTGTACTTATTTATTGAAGCTGGACTATGTGCCTACATGGCATTAGTATGAACTATCTACTATTTCACCCGAGCAGAGGATGTGCGCTTTTTTAATCTCATCAAAGAGACTTTCATGCCTTTATATTATGCATAATATTTATTATTTCATATTTATTATTTTATATTATTTCATATTTTTCGCTACTTACATATTAACCTTATAATGTTTTTAATAGGTACGTATTCAGAACAAAAATAAAACAAAAATACCTATTATTTTGTGTTTTTTTAATAGGCTGACTAGCAGTTTTTCCAGCGCATTTATTTAAACCTGCGCGCGAATCGCTGGCGCGGCGCGCGAAAATACAAACCAGCTCGTCATTTTCCAATACTTACTTGCTATCATTTTCGTTGTGATTAATAACAAAAATGTCGACTTCACGGGAAGAAGAGCAATACGTAGGTTTGACTCCGCCGGAAATACTCATCGAGGTACGAAACGCGAGTGATAGCCTGGTGCCACCAAAATCTAAGGAGAAATACGTAGCGGCCTACGAAACTTTTATACAGTGGAAAAACAACAAAAATGCCAAGTCATTTTCGGAAAACGTTTTTTTGGCATACTTGAATGAACTTGCAAATAAATACAAGCTCAGCTCGCTTTGGTGTATCTATTCCATGTTAAAAAGCACTGTTATGACCAAAAATAACATTGTAAACAAAATTCCATCTTAGCACATTTACTGATCACAGAGTCCTTTTTTTTTCCGGTGTCAAAACGTTAGTCGTAGACTGCGTTCCGAATTACGATGTAAATTTAATGAAATCGAATCGATTTGAGCGTGCTTACACCCCTTCCGAATAAGCTTGAGCGGGATAACTTATGTTTCTTCCGTGAACCGTTATTTGGCTGTGTTGTTATAGGCATTTTTTCGAAATTGTGATTCTGGCTACCGTCGTCGCCACCTAACCAAAAAAGAGGAAGAAATTTGTGGCTATACACAAAGAAATAAGTAATGTTTTAAGTTTTGACGTTGGGCGAGCACTGATATGCTGGGGCCACATTGTCGCGATAAGACAAACTATACTGCGCGCGCTCTCTCTCGCACACAGCTCGACGTCTCGCTGAATAAAAGAGAGCCCGTGGAGTTAAGTTCGCTTTATCGCGACAATGTGGCCCCAGCATTAGCACATTCACTAGCGTTCCAAATTGATGACAGCCCTCAGCTTTCATAATCATATCATAACTAAATCGGAACGCAAAATATTGATGTGAGAAGTGTGGGCGATTAGGGCATATCTCGGAATGCGGTCGTATAGTTTTTCGGAAGCGGCGCGCGACTCCATGCCATGTCCATGCCGACTGAACGTAATGTTGCCATTATTTATTATATTTTATTTAACCATTTACAATTTGATTACTGTACTTATAGTAATATAAGGTGTATTTTTCTGTTGAAAATCCAATAGGTACACGCATTTTTCAGTCTTTCAAAATATTATTTTGTTTTTATACATTTTTTAATAGGTGTAGGCTGTTTAGCGGGTTTGCCAGTTGCCAGTGCCTTTATTTACAACTGCGGAAAAACAAAACCGTCGCGCCATTTTCCATACATATTTGTTCCCGGTTTCGCTGTGTGGTTATTTTCATAGACTAATACATATTTAAAATAATATTATCAATACGAAATCTAAAGTAACACCGACCTACGTTGAAAAGTTTTTAAAAAGAAGCTCCGGATAATCAGTACATGGCAACAATGGTCAGTTGAACTTTATAATTACGTTATTGTAGCATACCTACATTCTTACAAGTCTGTTTATTTCCTCGCAAGTGTGTTGAAAAACGTCGTATGAAACGCGAGTGCGTTGATCATTACACTCTCGACTACCTTATCGCGCTCGCCTGCGGCTCGCGCGGACAATACCGTCTCGTGTGTAATGACCCAACACCGCACACTTGTATCATAATGTACTATTAATTCACAAATTCGCACTGAGTAATAATAGGTATTATCGCAAAAGACGTCCAGGTTCAAAAATCAAACAGCAAGAATGACAATTGTAGGTACAGTCCCTACAAATGGCATGAAAAACTCATAATATTATTTTCAACACACTTGCTCGTAAAGTGGCTCTTATTGAACCGCTTTTAGATTCATAATGCAGTGTATTAAACACGCGTGCTTTTTACTTTATCATAACGAACTAGTGCTGTAATGCCACAGATAACTATTTACTAGTCGGAGTACCTAGTACCTATACCTGTCCTATGACATGGCAGTATGGAGTTAGTAAGTACTATCATGGCCGCATGGAATTTATGTTGTAGAAATTGACTTTGGTGAAGCTTTTTATTTTTGTAAAACATAATACCATGACCCAAACCGGGGCATAAACTGTCTTGTTAACACAAACTTTCATGCCTTTATATTATGCACTAGCTGCTGCCCGCGGCTTCGCCCGCGTGAGTTTCGGAAATTACCCCATACATCCCCATGGGTTTGAAGTATAAATATTGAGTTTCGAGTTAATCGGACAGCGCGTTAAAATTATTCCATACAAACACTGATTTAAAATTACCACAAATTACCCCCTAAAGGGGGGTTGGGGGGTGCCCAACCCCCCTTTAGGGGGTAATTTAGAAAAACAAAAAACTACAAACTTTATCATTTATTTACATAACTATTCGTGCGAAGTTTCATGTTTATTACCTCAAGGAATAAGATTTTTCATACAAACTTTCATCCCTTATTTTACCACCTTAGGGGTTGAATTTCGAAAAATCCTGATACACGTTATTCTTAATTTTTGGGTTTTAGTATAAATATTGAGTTTCGAGTTAATCGGACAGCGCGATAAAATTCTTCCATACAAACTTTGACACCCCCCAACCCCCCTTTAGGGGGTAATTTAGGAAAACAACAAATAACAAACTTTTTCATTTATTTTGATAATTATTCGTGCGGAGTTTCACCTTTATTACCTCAAGGAATAAGATTTTTCATACAAACTTTCATCCCCTATTTTACCACCTTAGGGGTTGAATTTCGAAAAATGCTTCCTTATTCCTTGCCTACATTATAAAGGGAACCTCTGTGCAAAATTTCAGCTTTCTAGGTCCAAGGGTTTGGGCTGGGCGTTGATGAGTCAGTCAGTCAGGACTTGTCTTTTTATTAATAGGTATAGATATAGATAGTAGGATAGGATATAGAATCTTTCAACTGCTAGTTTTGATTCACAAGACCCCAATATAAACTACAGTACATTATTTACTACAGTATGCCAAGAATTCAATAAAGCATGTCCTGTAAAAAAAGTAACAATCAATAGTAAACCAAAATTTAATGAATGGGCCACTGCTGGCATTAGAAAAAGCAGAGATATTTTATATAATTTGTACCACGAGAAATCATTAACTTCTGATCAAGCCCTTCATAATTATGTCAGAAAGTATTCTAAGATATTCAAAATAGTCTGCGCTCAAGCTAAATCTAAATTAATAAGTAACAAAATCAGTAATTCAAATAATAAAATAAAAGCTGTGTGGCAGGTAATTAACAAAGAAACTGGAAACACAAAACAGCGGGACCAGAATGAATTGTCTCTAAAAATCAATAATGAAACCATTTCAGATAAGCTAAAAGTTGCTGAGACACTAGAAAATTTCTTTACGAACATCCCAATAGAGGTTACGAAATCGCTCCCCTCATCATCTATATTAGCTGAATCGCTTCTGAAAAAAAACTTCAGTAAGGACATTCCAAGTTTTGAATTCAAGCCCATCTCTGTTGTTACAATTAAAAAAGTATTCAAAAGTCTTAATATAAAAAACACTGAAGACTTATGGGGAATTTCCGTTAAGGTCCTTGGAGATATTATTGACACAATTGCTCCTGTCCTAACAGGCATATTTAATCAATGTTTAGATTGTGGTACGTTTCCTGATTTAATGAAACATAGTAAAGTAGTACCAATTTTCAAATCGGGTAGTAAGAGTGATCCCTCTAATTATAGACCAATATCTGTGCTACCAGCACTGAGTAAAATATATGAAAAAATCATGCTGGACCAGATGTTGTCACATTTTAATTCAAATGAGATTTTACATAGTCGACAGTTTGGTTTCACGAAAGGAAGGTCGACGACTGACGCTGGAGTAAAACTCATCAGTCACATTTTGGAATCCTGGGAGAAGTCCCAGGATGCAATTGGCATATTCTGTGACCTCTCAAAAGCGTTTGACTGCGTTGACCACAACACACTGATCTGTAAATTACACCACTACGGAATTCGTGGACAGGCTGCTGATCTTGTTCTTTCTTATTTATCAAACAGGCAGCAAAAAGTAAGCGTAAACGGGGTGACTTCCTCGGGGTCTCTAGTAAAGATGGGCGTGCCCCAAGGTTCGATTCTTGGCCCTTTCCTATTTCTAGTTTATATTAATGACCTTCCCTACATGATGGCTAACTTATCGGATATAATTCTATTCGCTGATGACACGTCTCTTATTTTTAAAATAGATAGAAAAGATACGGATGTCTTACATGTCAACGATAGTTTGGCAGTTCTTTCTAAATGGTTCGCAGCTAATAATCTTTTACTTAATGCGAACAAAACTAAATGTCTTAAGTTCTCTTTACCAAATGTACCCCAAGTAGGTCTAAACTTAAAACTTGATGGCAAAAAACTAGATGCAATTGCAGAAACTGTGTTTCTAGGAATTACTCTAGATTCTAAATTGCAATGGGGTGCCCACATTAGAGCTCTTTCAGGTAGATTAAGTTCAGCTGCATTTGCAGTAAGAAAAATAAGGCAGTTGACTGATGTAGCCACAGCTAGGTTAGTATACTTTGCTTATTTCCACAGTATTATGTCTTATGGCGTTCTGCTGTGGGGATCGGCAGCTGATGTAGACTCAATTTTTATATTACAAAAGAGAGCAATCCGCGCGATCTATAGAATGGGTCCTCGTGAGTCCCTTAGAAACAAATTCAAAGAAGTTGATGTACTAACTCTGCCTTCTCTTTATATCTTAGAAAGTATTTTGTATGTTCGCAAAAACTTAGGACTTTTCAAAATTAGAAGTGATTTCCATAATATAAATACACGTAGTAAACATGAAATTGTGATACCTAAATTTAGATTAACTAAAACTAGCAAGTCATTCCTTATAAACAGTATTCGCTTTTATAACAAGTTGCCAAAGTCGGTTACAGAACTTAACGATGGAAAGTTCAAAACCCACATAAAACGTGTCCTTATCAAAAAAGCATTATTACAAGATTAAAGACTACGTTGATGACAAGGAAGTTTGGCAATAATTCCTTCTGCACATGTGGCCTCCCTGGTACCTCATTAACGGCATAATTATGTAAATGTCTATTAACTGCTCCCAAATTACGATATGTATTTTATTTTACTTTTTTATTTAGGTACTACTTGACATGTAGTTTCATTATTTGACATTATATGCCTACAATTCAAATTTCATTTTAAAGTAGGGTTCTCATTCGGATTGGTTAAAGTTGTAGTGACAACCATTTGGGTTAAATTGGTTTTTATTATTTTATTCGACCTTTATATAGATTCCTTTATATTTTGTGAATGTGAGAACGTTGTAGGCACAACAGACTGTCGATTTGCAGACTATTTTCTATTTTTTTTAAGTATCTTGTTGACAGGCCTACGCTGTCCTCGCATACCTATTCAAACTGTACATTTTTTAAAGCATTGTAAAACCCATTTATTTTTAAAAGAGTAACCGTGGAGTTTCTTGCCGGCTCTTCTCCATAGGAAACGACCAATTGGAACCGTGCACCTAGATTCTGACGTTTCATAAGTGCCCATGTAGGTTTATGTGAAATAAAATATTTTGATTTTGATGATTTTTGATTTTGATACTTTTCCGGGATAAAAAGTACCCAGTGTGGTGCCCAGGATATTAAAGAATAATTATACCAAGTTTCATCGTAATCGAACCGGTAGTTTTTGCGTGATGCCTGAACAAACAGACAGACAGACAGACAGACAGATAGACAGACAAAATTTTTTTTAATCAAATTTTTGGGTTCGGTGTCGGTCTAGTAACACCCCCTGCCATTTATTTTTTTGATATTTTCAATGTACAGAATTTTCACTTCTACAGATTTATTATAAGTATAGATAATATTTATATACTTAAATAAAATATGATGAACATAATATTTCATCATAATATATTATTTCATATTTTTCGCTACTTACATATTAACCTTATAATGTTTTTAATAGGTACGTATTCAGAACAAAAATAAAACAAAAATACCTATTATTTTGTGTTTATTAAATAGGCTCTCTAGCAGTTTTCCCAGCGCATTTATTTAAACCTGCGCGCGCATCGCTGGCGCGGCGCGCGAAAATACAAACCAACTCGCAAATCTACGCAAATCTACCCACGTAAATATAACAAATGCGTAATCGTTGTCACAATACAAATAAATTACTCAGTATTACTACTTTTATTTTACTACGAGTAAGTTTGAGACCTCACGTTCGTGTAACGAATAGTTAACAAATCGTATTTAATAGGACTTATTGAGGTTATAGCTTAAGTGTTCATTTTCATTACGAAAAGAAGATTGAAACTAAACCTCAAAATAATCCTTATCCTACGGACATGACACAATATAATTATAATAATAATTATTATTTTATTATAATTATTATAATATAAATTTTATAATATAATTATTATAATATAAATTTTATAATATAATTATTATAATATAAATTGTATAATATAATTATAATTATTTTAGATTTTAATTCATATATTGAAGCATTTATCTGTATCTGTTCCCCTTAAATTTTCCCATATTTCCATACAATGCAACTTCATCTGCTCATCAGACCGCTCATTCCGTGCTTCCCATCGCTGTATCATCAAACCCCATAGGTTTTCTATAGGGTGGAGGTCAGGAGATCGTGCTGGCCGTGAAATAACTGTTATCTCCGGGTGTTTAACCACTCACGCACGTAAACATTGCACACAGTGGGTAACATGTAATGCAAACCTTCTGCGCGGACTGCACGGCGCACGGTTCGTAAAGACGTGTTGAATAATTCTTCAAACGTCTTGTAGGTATGAAACCACTTGTTCCGTATTCGCTGACCATGTGTTGTCGCTGCGTCTCTTTTATCTCTAAAACAAAAAAGTTTACTATGTAATTATTGTCAATAGAAATTTCACATAAATAATTAAAATATTATTTTCGTCGTTCAAAAATCTAAGTAAATAAATTTACTTTGAAATTATATATTTCTTCTTCTATTTAGACTTTACCCACAGATGAGACATTTAAAGATCAGTGGTTGTAACTAGACGAGTAGTTAAAGTTAACAAATGTTTTGAAATAAATAAGTAAGTTATTGTAAAGTTAGCTATAGCTACAAAACCAAATCAGATCAGAAACAATTTCATTTACTTAAATTATGCAATGCATAAATAATATTAATAAGGTAAAAATAAAACGTTTCAAAAAACAATTACCAGGATCAGCAGTTATAATTTAGTTAGATAAATGTTTGATAAAATAATTAAACATATTACTCACACTCAGTCCGGTTTTATCAGATATTTGTGATAAATATTAAGTCCGCTTTTACGCAGCGCAATAATATTCGCTTTCATTTCTATATTCTTTGTTTGCATTTCAAAATGAACTTTAGACACCGCTAATATATTGAACACACGTCACTAACCCACAATAACAAACATCGTTCTATTTATTCGCGGTGAATGAGTCGTAAGTTAACTGTGTTTGTCTACTAACTCTGCCTTCTCTTTATATCTTAGAAAGTATTTTGTATGTTCGCAAAAACTTAGGACTTTTCAAAATTAGAAGTGATTTCCATAATATAAATACACGTAGTAAACATGAAATTGTGATACCTAAATTAAGATTAACTAAAACTAGCAAGTCATTCCTTATAAACAGTATTCGCTTTTATAACAAGTTGCCAAAGTCGGTTACAGAACTTAACGATGGAAAGTTCAAAACCCACATAAAACGTGTCCTTATCAAAAAAGCATATTACAAGATTAAAGACTACGTTGATGACAAGGAAGTTTGGCAATAATTCCTTCTGCACGTGTGGCCTCCCTGGTACCTCATTAACGGCATAATTATGTAAATGTCTATTAACTGCTCCCAAATTACGATATGTATTTTATTTTACTTTTTTATTTAGGTACTACTTGACATGTAGTTTCATTATTTGACATTATATGCCTACAATTCAAATTTCATTTTAAAGTAGGGTTCTCATTCGGATTGGTTAAAGTTGTAGTGACAACCATTTGGGTTAAATTGGTTTTTATTATTTTATTCGACCTTTATATAGATTCCTTTATATTTTGTGAATGTGAGAACGTTGTAGGCACAACAGACTGTCGATTTGCAGACTATTTTCTATTTTTTTTAAGTATCTTGTTGACAGGCCTACGCTGTCCTCGCATACCTATTCAAACTGTACATTTTTTAAAGCATTGTAAAACCCATTTATTTTTAAAAGAGTAACCGTGGAGTTTCTTGCCGGCTCTTCTCCATAGGAAACGACCAATTGGAACCGTGCACCTAGATTCTGACGTTTCATAAGTGCCCATGTAGGTTTATGTGAAATAAAATATTTTGATTTTGATGATTTTTGATTTTGATACTTTTCCGGGATAAAAAGTACCCAGTGTGGTGCCCAGGATATTAAAGAATAATTATACCAAGTTTCATCGTAATCGAACCGGTAGTTTTTGCGTGATGCCTGAACAAACAGACAGACAGACAGACAGACAGATAGACAGACAAAATTTTTTTTAATCAAATTTTTGGGTTCGGTGTCGGTCTAGTAACACCCCCTGCCATTTATTTTTTTGATATTTTCAATGTACAGAATTTTCACTTCTACAGATTTATTATAAGTATAGATAATATTTATATACTTAAATAAAATATGATGAACATAATATTTCATCATAATATATTATTTCATATTTTTCGCTACTTACATATTAACCTTATAATGTTTTTAATAGGTACGTATTCAGAACAAAAATAAAACAAAAATACCTATTATTTTGTGTTTATTAAATAGGCTCTCTAGCAGTTTTCCCAGCGCATTTATTTAAACCTGCGCGCGCATCGCTGGCGCGGCGCGCGAAAATACAAACCAGCTCGTCAATTTCCAATACTTACTTACTATCATTTTCGTTGTGATTAATTAACAAAAATGTCGACTTCACGGGAAGAAGAGCAATACGTAGGTTTGACTCCGCCGCAAATACTCATCGAGGCACGAAACGCGAGTGATAGCCTGTTGCCCACCAAAATCTAAGGAGCAATACGTAGCGGCCTACGAAACTTTTATACAGTGGAAAAACAACAAAAATGCCAAGTCATTTTCGGAAAACGTTTTTTTGGCATACTTCAATGAACTTGCAAATAAATACAAGCCCAGCTCGCTTTGGTGTATCTATTCCATGTTAAAAAGCACTGTTATGACCAAAAATAACAAAGATATCAAAACCTACTGTAAACAAAATTCCATCTTAGCACTCATTACATTTACTGATCACAGAGTATTTTTCTTTTTTTTTTTCAGTTTCAAATCGTTAGTCGTAGACTGCGTTCCGAATTACGATGTAAATGTAATGAAATCGAATCGATTTGAACGTGCTAACACCCGTTCCGAATAAGCTTGAGCGGGATAACTTATGTTTGTTCCGTGAACCGTTATTTGGCTGTGTTGTTATTGGCATTTTTTCGAAATTGTGTTTCTGGCTACCGTCGCTACCTAACCAAAAAAGAGGAAGAAATTTGTGGTGTAGCTTTACACAAAGAAATAAGTAATGTTTTAAGTTTTGACGTTGGGCGAGCACTGATATGCAAAAAAGTTGCAAGCATGACACATATGACGTATTTTGAGAATCATAGACATGGTGAAGCTATTTTTACAATCAATCCTGTGGAACAGAATGACATCTCTCGCATTATCTCCAACCTAAAAAGTAACGCCGAAGGTTACGACAACATTACCCTTGACATGCTAAATATGACTCTGCCGTACGCACTAAGTACTATAACTGACATTATAAACTGTTCAATAGTGACGTCAACTTTCCCTGACCTATGGAAAATTGCTTCCGTTAGGCCCTTACCTAAAAATGCAAATCCAACTGAAATAAAATACCTACGCCCCATTAGCATTTTACCGTGTCTGTCTAAAGTGTTAGAAAAAATCGTCAGCCAGCAATTGACGCAATTTTTAGAACAAAATAACGTGTTACCGGATTTACAGTCTGGTTTTAGAAAACAGCGCAGTACTGCGACTGCCTTACTAGATGTTACAGACAATCTATTATCAGCCCAAGATAATGGAATGTGTTCATTGTTGGTTTTGCTAGATTTTTCCCGGGCATTTGACGCAATAAATATCCCATTATTACTATCGAAGCTAATTTATTACGGATTTGACCCAAGCGCTACGCAATGGTTCCAATGTCTTACCCCAGATTCAAGGACAAATGGCTTGCTTGTGTTAAAGCGAGGGCCATAGATGAATCACGAACAAGTGAAGGATTCTAACGACTGAATCACGACCGTAGGGAGTCATTCATGATGATTGAATCACGAGCATAGCGAGTGATTCAAGTGTTAGAATCCTGAGCGACGCGAATGATTCATGGCCCTCGATATAAATCCGTTTTATTCAAGAGTTGCATACTATACTTTATACCATGACTACGAGAAAAAGAAAGATTTAAGCGAAAATAGACATTTAATGAAGAAAAAAAAAGTTTTTTTTTTTAACTTTGCCCCACTCTTGGAATTTCTCCTGTATCGTGTTTGCGTTTACGAACATTTAAACTGACATACACAAACAGCCAGACCCGGAACAACTACATGTAGGTCATACAATATTTAATATTTGTTCCGTGTGGGAATCGAACCCGCGACACGCAGCGCAGTAGTCAATCGCTTAACCACTACACCAACCGTGCCGTCGCAATTAATTTAAATGCACATTAATTTTTTCGCAACGAGCTAAATAAGCTTTTTAGAGGGGGAATGGTATAAAATATGTTTATACCATTCCCCCTCTAAAAAGCTTATTTTATTCACGCAAAACAGTGAATAAAAAGCACTTTTAAACACTGTTTTGGTGTCATGGTGACCCCCATCTCAATGCTATACAACCACCTTGCGAAAAAATTAATGTGCATTTAAATTAATTTCGACGGCACGGTTGGTGTAGTGGTTAAGCGATCGACTACTGCGCTGCGTGTCGCGGGTTCGATTCCCGCACGGAACAAATATTTGTATGACCTACATGTAGTTGTTCCGGGTCTGGCTGTTTGTGTATGTCAGTTTAAATGTTTGTAAACGCACCCACGATACAGGAGAAATTCCTAGTGCGGGGTAAAGTTAAAAAAAAAAAAACTTCATATAATATGCCTATTTTCGCTTAAATCTTTCTTTTTCTCGTAGTCATGGTATAAAGTATAGTATGCAACTCTTGAATAAAACGGATTTATATCGAGGGCCACGAATCACTCGCGTCGCTCAGGATTCTAACACTTGAATCACTCGCTATGCTCGTGATTCAATCATCATGAATCACTCCCTCCGGTCGTGATTCAGTCGTTAGAATCCTTCACTTGGTCGTGATTCATCTATGGCCCTCGCTTTAAATCCGTGCTTTATTCACTAGTTGCATAATATACTATTAAAAGCAATATCTTTAAAAAACCCAGTAACTCCAAAACCACCTATCTGGGACATTAACCTTCTGACCAATTTTAAGAGTAACTAGCTGCTGCCCGCGGTTTCGCCCGCGTGAGTGTCGGAAATTACCCCATACATCCCCATGGGTTTTAAGTATAAATATTGAGTTTCGAGTTAATCGGACAGCGCGTTAAAATTCTTCCATACAAACACTGACACCCCCCAATCCCCCTTTAGGGGGTAATTTAGACAAACAAAAAACTACAAACTTTATAATTTATTTAGATAACTATTCGTGCGAAGTTTCATGTTTATTACCTCAAGGAATAAGATTTTTCATACAAACTTTCATCCCTTATTTTACCCCCTTAGGGGTTGAATTTCGAAAAATCCTGATACACGTTATTCTTAATTTTTGGGTTTAAGTATAAATAATGAGTTTCGAGTTAATCGGACAGCGCGTTAAAATTCTTCCATACAAACTTTGACACCCCCCAACCGTAGGATAGGATACTTTTCCGGGATAAAAAGTACCCAGTGTGGTGCCCAGGATATTAAAGAATAATTATACCAAGTTTCATCGTAATCGAACCGGTAGTTTTTGCGTGATACCTGAACAAACAGACAGACAGACAGACAGACAGACAGACAGACAGACAGACAGACAGACAGACAGACAGACAAAAAAAATTTAATCACACTTTTGGGTTCGGCGTCGGTCTAGTAACACCCCCTGCCATTAATTTTTTTGATATTTTCAATGTACAGAATTTTCACTTCTACAGATTTATTATAAGTATATAGATTACTCTGTAGATAGTACAAACACTTTTCAAACTGTTCGACATACTGTAGCGTTGTTGTGACTTTGTTCGGGTCGTAGGATTCACGACTTGACCCTTTTGGGCATTGACAGAAATCAATGTATTATCAAGAACGACTTAATTACCTTTTGGCCTCAATTTGGGTCCAAAACAGACTGTAGAGATTATAGACAATCAGGGTGGAGTCTCATGGCTAACACTCAAAATCAAAACTTAAATCCTGTATTTTGGGTCAATCAAACTATAGCTACTCTAAATGAAAGACGTAGGAGCTCTGGTACATCCAATTTATTTATAAATTTGCGAGGTCCACCATCACCTGCTTCCAGGACCGTCATTGCAGGCTGGCTCAAGTCGCTTTTGAAGGCAGCTGGTAGATATATCTGCAACGCCGGGAAGTGTGCGTTTGGCTGTGGCCTCTGAAAGTTGGATTGACAATTTCCCCTTGGATGATATTTTAGAGAAAGGGAATTCGAAATCTGTAAAAATCTTTCAAAAATTTATATCGTCGAGAGGTAATGGTTTCCTCAAGTAATAGTAATCCTAACACGGATATTTCTACACTTTTTGTTCCCGTCCGTTAATTTTGACCCTAGATATTTTCTTCATTGCAGTATTATACATTAGTCAATTACATTCAACCGATTACAATTAGGTATGTACAGTAACGGTCATAAGTGGAGTAGCAATTTCACAATGCAATAGATTGACGCTTCGGTTTAACTTACGACCTTCTTATAATAAGTCATAGACACACACACACTCTTATTAGTTTAACAATTATAGTATTTCATAAATTCAACTCATAACGCATATGTCATGATAACTTAGTGGTTACCGTATTTGGGTTGATGCGTTCATGCTTAGAGAGTCGTGGGTTCAAATCTCACGCGCGGTGATAGTTTTTTAATGTTTTACAAATCACTCGAATAATCTCGCTATTGACTATATCCTTGTTATGTTCGTCGTGTTCACTAAACTCGCCAAAACTTTATGATTATACCCACGAAAACCTAAATAAAGTTAAATGATAATTAAGGTAGACAAACACAGTTAACTTACGACTCATTCACCGCGAATAAATAGAACGATGTTTGTTATTGTGGGTTAGTGACGTGTGTTCAATATATTAGCGGTGTCTAAAGTTCATTTTGAAATGCAAACAAAGAATATAGAAATGAAAGCGAATATTATTGCGCTGCGTAAAAGCGGACTTAATATTTATCACAAATATCTGATAAAACCGGACTGAGTGTGAGTAATATGTTTAATTATTTTATCAAACATTTATCTAACTAAATTATAACTGCTGATCCTGGTAATTGTTTTTTGAAACGTTTTATTTTTACCTTAAATTGTTTCTGATCTGATTTGGTTTTGTAGCTATAGCTAACTTTACAATAACTTACTTATTTATTTCAAAACATTTGTTAACTTTAACTACTCGTCTAGTTACAACCACTGATCTTTAAATGTCTCATCTGTGGGTAAAGTCTAAATAGAAGAAGAAATATATAATTTCAAAGTAAATTTATTTACTTAGATTTTTGAACGACGAAAATAATATTTTAATTATTTATGTGAAATTTCTATTGACAATAATTACATAGTAAACTTTTTTGTTTTAGAGATAAAAGAGACGCAGCGACAACACATGGTCAGCGAATACGGAACAAGTGGTTTCATACCAACAAGACGTTTGAAGAATTATTCAACACGTCTTTACGAACCGTGCGCCGTGCAGTCCGCGCAGAAGGTTTGCATTACATGTTACCCACTGTGTTTACGTGCGTGAGTGATTAAACACCCGGAGATAACAGTTATTTCACGGCTAGCACCTTCTCCTGACCTCCACCCTATAGAAAACCTATGGGGTTTGATGATACAGCGATGGGAAGCACGGAATGAGCGGTCTGATGAGCAGTTGAAGTTGCATTGTATGGAAATATGGGAAAATTTAAGGGGAACAGATACAGATAAATGCTTCAATATATGAATTAAAATCTTAAATAATTATAATTATATTATAATAAGAATATTATAATAATTATAATTATATTATAATAAGAATATTATAATAATTACAATAAAATAATAATTATTATAATAATTATATTGTGTCATATCCGTAAAAAGGATTATTTTGTGGTTTAGTTTCAATCTTCTTTTCGTAATGAAAATGAACACTTAAGCTATAACCTCAATAAGTCCTATTAAATACGATTTGTAAACTATTCGTTACACGAACGTGAGGTCTCAAACTTACTCGTAGTAAAATAAAAGTAGTAATACTGAGTAATTTATTTGTATTGTGACAACGATTCCGCATTTGTTATATTTACGTGGGTAGATTTGCGTAGATTTGCGACTTGGTTTGTTACATTACCCACACACAAAATTAATTAAAGGACATTATTATTTATTATTAAGATACAATATATTAAGCCTGATTGTCAAGGTTCACGGTACTTTATCTCAATAAATTGTTATTTATGGGAAAATAAACTGTTTTAATTCTAGAAGTTTATTTATTTAAACTTCATAAAATGATAACTAATAAATATTTTGTAATCACTTATTAAGCATTTTTATTCTTAACCCCTTATTTCAATAACAATATAAGTAATAATAAAATTAGTTATTAATTAATAATCTTGTTTATTAATTTATTGAATAATAAAAGAACAGATGAAGATGATTGTTTAAAAGAAAAATAAAAGTTTCGTTTCGTGATTTGAACCCAGGCCTATGTGTTGCACCATACACTTCAATACGCTACCAGCTATCGGAACTTGATACCAATATGAGAATTTTTAGCACTACTATGAACCGACCAAGGTCACGAGTAATTACGTACTCTGCGAAAAAGTGACGGTATGCTTTTTGTTTCATTCGACGCCAGTGTGAGAGTGCTGAGGTGTATTCTGTGTCTGGCCTGGCCTGTTCTCGGCCTGTCGCTCGTTCACAGCAATACAATCCTAAGCGTGATAATGCACTTATGACCGCTTACTGTACCTACCTACAGTGGTTGATGATTTATTGTTTAGTAAAATTTGTTGACTAGTTAGAAAATTGTTTACATTTGTAAGTTTTTCATCATTCAACTGATTATATTTAGACACAATGGTTAATGACTTAGCGTTTAATTAAAATTGTCGATTAATTATAAAATTGTCAACATGTATAAGTTTTTCATGTGACAATAATTTATATTTTTTATAAAGTCTCGTTCTTCACACACTATGCTTTCATTTTATTTTACCTATTTTTATACATATCTACTACTCGTAGTAGCTAATTGAAACATATCCAATGGCGTTCTCCTCTAAATCACCAGGCGATAACAAACAGGTCTCAATACATACATATAAGCTTCTACTAACGGTCAAGTGTATAATAGAACCGTTTTACCTGAAATAAAACGATTATTATATACTTACCTTAGTAGAAGCTTACTTTTCATCTCTGCCTGGTGGTATTTCGACACAATGACTAGCAGACTCGGATCACCAGCTACCTCGCACGCCTGGTAGAAGGGGGAGGTGTGTGCGAAAGAGACAGACTACAGGGTAGAAAGAGACACTGCCAAAGCGGGAAATGAAGTCGCCTATCTCAATACATATAAGCTTCTACTAAGGTAAGTATATAATAATCGTTTTATTTCAGGTAAAACGGTTCTAATGTAATGTAAATAATTTATAAAATACTTGCGATTTTACCGACGTATAGCTCGTGGTTCTTGTCACTTCTGACTTATAATGAAAACACTCTTTTCTTGCTAATACTTTTAATCCAGCACAACTGTACTATTTCACAACCAAACGACGACTGACTCTGCACCACATTTTATAATTTAAAATGACTTCCGCCCCACCCAGAAATAACGATAATATCATAACCGTCATTTCTAAGTGTTGCCAAAGTAAAATAATACATTCAGTTGCCATAATGAACATACATTAAAAAGTATCCTTATGATATGAATAATTTGTAGTTTGATAGTGTTTCCACACTGGATATTATAACCAGGGACCATATTGGTTACCCATTGAAAGGGTTTTCGATAGGGTTTTTCTAAGCGGTTAATCAAAAACCTACGACCTACGTACCATACGATGTTTTTCATCACACTTGCGAGGAAAAAACAGACTTGTAACAATTTAGGCTACAATAACGTGACTAATATGTAGAGATGATACATTTAGATTTATAAAGTTCAACTGACGTTTGTTGCCAGGGTACTGACTATCCGGAGCTTATTTTAAAAACTTTTCTACGTTGATGGTGCAAAACTTTAGATTTCGTATTTTTGATAATAATTAACCACACAACAAAAACGATAACAAATATCTATGGAAAATGGCGCGCTCGTTTTTTTTTTTCCCGCTAGCGACAAAACCGCTGAACAACCTATATGAAAAATGTAATAAACACAAAATAATGTTTTGAATACGCAAATTAAGGTTAATATGTAGTGAAAAATATATATAGTTTGATGAAATATTATGTTAATTTATCATTTTTTATTTATTTATACAAAAGGCATATGAATGCATGAATGCTTTGATGAGATTTTTTTAAAAAAGCGCACATCTCTGCTCGGGTGATATTGTATAGGATACTTCATAATCATTCCATGTATACAGTTACAGTATACAGTTCAGTTCATATCGAGATTTAGCTGTGGGCAGACGCGCTGTTGATTTGTTTATATACTCGGTGCTGATCCTTTTTGTTTGGATTTCCTACTTTATCGGACCCTCTCGTACTATCTTGTGTGAAGTGCCATAAACTGCCTGCGCCATCTTAGAACTTGTAGTGCGGTGTCCCTGTCGCTCAAGCTTGCCTGACAGCGCTGAGTTAATTTTTGAAGAAACACACAAAGTTGTGCAGATCGTGGGGCTCGAACCAGCGACGCGTCGCGCAGTGACGGGTGAAGGCGGCGCCTTACGCTACTGAGCCAACTGCGAGTGAGGACAGCGCGGAGAATTACGGTACTAGTTAATACTTCTACACTCAGAGGCTACACATACAGGTGATATCTCTATACGCCATGTCAGTGTTGCGTTCACCGGAGAATAAATGCCAGTCGAATCCAGACCTATACTCAAGTGTCGAACCTGGTCCCAATGTTACCATGAGGAAGCGGAAGCAACCGGACTGTGAACTTACTCAGGCAATTAACTTGTTATCTGTAGAGTTGAAAAAGGCTATTTTGGATCTTCGAACCGACATGAATAACCAATTTTTAAATGTAAATACATGTATTAACAACCTTCGTGATGATTTAAATACATTATCAGCTACTTCTTCTCAGATTCAGAGTGAGGTTAAGGAACTGCGCGCGGAATATTCCCGTATGGAAAAAGATCTATCAGACTTGAACATGCAACATACCATAATGTCGCAGGATGTGACCGATTTAAAATCCTCGGTTAACTTTAATTCAGACAATTATACAGACTGCGTAAAACGCCTGAAGGAATTGGAATTGCAAAGTAGTAGTTCCACGGTCACTGCTATTAGATTTTTGGAAGGAAAAATTGACACATTGGAGCAACAGGCTAGACAATGTAATATAGAAATTGCGAATATGCCTGAAAAACGTGGTGAGAACCTGATATCTATATTAGAGTCAATTGGTTCGGCAGTCAATATGTCAATAGCCTCAAGTGACATCATATCGATCCACCGTGTCCCACATGCACATGCACAAAATAATCGACCTAAGAACATTATAGTTAAATTTACTACCCGGATAATGAGGGATAATCTTCTTAGTGCGTACCGGCTATCAAAGGGACTTACTACTGACCGCATCGGCCTCTCAGGGACTTCGTGTCGCATCTACCTAAATGAACACTTGACTTTGCGTAACAAAGATTTATTTCGCAAATGTCGCGAAGCAGCCAAACTCAAGAAATTCAAGTTCGTGTGGGTTAGGAATGCGACTATCCTGGTCAAAGAATCTGAAGACTCTTCCACTTTCGCCATTCGCACCGAGGATGAAATATCCAGTAAGATTAAGCCAAAAATTCACCCTTCAGATGCTAATATTGAAAACTAATGTTTCTTCGAGCTTGTCGCTACTTGCTGTTATGGTTAAGTTTTTAGTTATAAGTGGGTTTATTGCGTTTTACGTTGGGTATTTATGTTCTGGGTATACTTTGTCTTATGTGGGTCACTTAAGTTTTATTTTTGTTTATGATTATTTCATACTTGCTTGCTTAACACAAAATATTGTTTTCAAATGTTCATATCTTATTTTTAAATGTTCATATGCGTATTATACTATCATGTGTCGGCTGATTTTTGTCTTGTTAGTTTTTAAAACCGTTGTTGTACACCAAAATACCTTTTTGTTTTGTAAACAATCAATTATTTTCCATTCAAAACTAAATGCAATATCTTTTAACTATGCTTTGCACGTTCAATTCTATTATGTTTTTCCGCGCTTTTATAATGGCTGAAGATAATAATAATTTATGTATTTTTTATCAGAACTGTCGAGGGGTCAGGACCAAACTGAATACACTGTATATTAACATATTGTCTCACTCTTCCGATATCATTATCTTAACCGAAACTTGGTTGACGCCGGATATTTCTGAAAATGAATTTATTGATAGCCGCTATTCAGTATACAGATGCGACCGTAATCGTTCCGTCTCTAATAAGAAAGATGGAGGAGGCGTCCTAATAGCGATCTCCAAGGCCCTTAATTCGTCATGTCTCACATTGTCTCCTCCATTAATTTTACCGGAACATAAAATAATTAAAATCCCCTTCCATGATAATAAATATTTACTACTTTGCGCCACTTATATACCTCCTAGTACAGCAGAAGATATTTATGTTAACTTTATTGATTCACTTGCTATTTTAATTGACGATCCCTCTATAGAATACGTTGTTTTAGCAGGTGATTTTAATTTACCTGAGCTTAATTGGATTAGTTCTAAAACTCATATGGCGTGTGCCGCGAGCACAACTTATTCCAATGTTAGTCGCCACCTATTGAGTTTTTGCTCACTATTGGATATGAACCAATATAACAGTATTACTAACGACAACGGGCGCATCCTGGACTTATTCTTCTGTAACATACATGTTGTGACCCATACTCCTAATGTTCCGCTTTTGCCCATTGATTCCCACCATCCAGTCTTCTATGCATTAATACCATTTAGAAAACCTTCATTTATATCAAAACATATAAACCGAATTCCACTTAATTATTATAAATCTAACTATGCTGAGATTAATTCCGAAATTGAAGCCATTGACTGGTTTAGTCTTCTAGAAAACTCACCTCCTGAGGAAGCAGTTTCAATATTCTACGAAAAAATTTATGACATCATTAAGCCACACACCCCTACGCACAAACCCAAAAGCTGTAATTTTCCGCATTGGTTTACTAAATCACTATTGCATACACACAGAAAGAAATCTCAAGCATGGACGAAGTGGAAAAAATACGGAAATATTAGCGACTATGAAGTATTTTCCATTTATAGAGCGAAATTTAAAAAAGACGTCGACATATGCTATAAAAAATATATAAATACGGTGGAAGATAGCGTGGCTGTCAATATCAAAGCATTTTGGTCGTATGTCTCCAGTCGTAAATCCAGTAACAGTATCCCCTCCACAGTCTATTACCAACAACAGTCTTCCAATGATCCCGCTACTACTTGTAATTTATTCTCTACATTTTTCCATTCGGTATATGAACCCTCTACGTTCGATCATAATTCATGGGAACCGCCGCCTCCTACTCCTGATAATGATATTAACCTTTGCAATTTACACTTTTCCATGGACAAGATACAAAGTGAACTTAAGTCTTTAGATGCATCTAAGGGACCGGGCCCTGACGGTATTCCCTCTATTTTCTTAAAAAATACCTGCGACACACTGTGCTTTCCTCTATTCTTACTTTTTAATAAATGCATTACTAATGGCGTCTTCCCAGAAATTTGGAAACGAGCTAATATTGTTCCGGTCCACAAAAGCGGCTCTAAAAATGATGTGTCCACATACCGCCCGATCTCTTTGTTGTCGGCGCTCTCTAAACTTTTTGAAAAACTCGTTCATAGTGAGATCTACCCCGTCCTGCGCCACGTGATATTAAAAGAACAACATGGGTTTGTAAAGGACAGGTCCTGCGTGAGTAACCTCCTCATTTTTACATCTCAGTTATTTGAAAGCCTCGATAATAGACAGCAAATTGATGCGGTATATACTGATTTCCAAAAAGCTTTCGACAAAGTGGATCACAAGTTACTATTGGACAAAATTGCATTTAACGGCATCAGAGGAAATCTGCTTCGCTGGTTTGTTTCTTACGTCACTGATAGGACTCAAAAAGTGGTGATAAACGGCTATGAGTCTAGCCCCATCCAAGTCACATCTGGAGTCCCGCAAGGATCCATTCTAGGTCCATTATTATTCATCTTATTTATTAACGACGTTAAAAATTGTTTTCAGTCTTCGAAATTTCTCCTATATGCGGATGACTTAAAAATATATAAAAATATCACCAATCAATCTGACTGTATAGATTTTCAGAAGGACCTTGATCGTTTCTTAGAATACTGCTCTTCTAACAAACTTCAGCTTAGTTACTCAAAATGTCATAGTATTACGTTTACCAAAAAGAAATTAGTTATCAAATTTAGTTATTGTTTTGGCAATACTGTCTTAAATAATGTTACCTGTCTCCGCGATCTTGGTGTTCAGTTAGACTCCAAGCTCCATCTCGATGCGCATGTGAATAATATAGTCAATAAAGCTTATCAAATGTTTGGCTTTGTAATGCGCGCATCTAGAGAATTCCACCGCCCTTCCACTTATTTGCATTTATACAAGTCGTTAATCCGACCACAATTAGAGTACGCAGTCCCTATTTGGAATCCTTTTTACAAAAAATATATAGAAATATTGGAGTTAGTCCAACGAAAATATCTTCGCTCTATGCACTATAGATGCTTTCGTAAAAAGGTTTCCTACCGATCATTGCTCGAAAAATATAATATCCTGACCCTACAATCTAGACGCACACTCCTAGAAATGATGACCCTGTTCAGCATTTGCCGCAATAAGTTTGACTGTTCTGATCTTGTGAAAAGTTTGTGCTACCTGGTCCCTCGCACAGTACAGAGTAGAGAAGTACGTTCACGCTGTTTGTTTGCCACTAATCTCCGTCATACCAACTCAGGAGCACGCTCACCGCTGCACCGATTGGTCGACACTTATAATAAAAAGTTTGGATTAATTGATATTATATTTCTGAATAAGAATAGGTTCAAAAATCAAATTATATCCATTTTAATGGAACAGCCATAATATTTTTATTTTTTTAATATATTTTTTATTTTTATGTTACGTAATTTTGATTCCTACACCTCATGTATTTATTTAGCTTTACGTTTGTCCTTTTTTTTTTTTTTGTTTCTTCCACGCCGATTTTATTTGATTCCAAACCGAGTAATAATTTTTTACTTTGTATTGAGTGCCTTTAAGTTTGCCCTTATTGTTATTATTAACAGTAACTATGCTAAGTATTTTATATGGTAATCTGTGGATAGCGTCGTGAGTAGTGTATTTGTTAATTCTATTATTTTAGTACTCCAATCATGTGTAATATTTAATATACTGCTGTTTGTTGTCCCTAATAAAATAAAATAAAATAAAATAAAAATAAAATAAAATACATAGTCCGGCTTCCATAAATATGGACATAGAAGTTTTATTAAGATTACATTACTCCCAAAAATAAAAGCGTTTTCATTTTTGACAGAATTTATGGTCAGAATAGTTTTTTTTTTACCAGAACTAAACGCCACAGTTTGCCTATGGTATTTCTTTTTACAAATAAAAATTCCATGGTGCCATGATAGTACTTACTAACTCCATACTGCCATGTCATACTAGGTATAGGTACTCCGACTAGTATATAGTTATCTGTGGCATTACAGCACTAGTGCGTTATCATAAAGTAAAAAGCACGCGTGTTTAATACACTGCATTATGAACTTAAAATCGGTTCAATAAGAGCCACTTTACGAGCAAGTGTGTTGAAATAGTACATTATGATACAAGTGCGCGGTGTTGGTCATTACACTCGAGACGGTATTATCTGCGCGAGCCGCAGGCGAGCGCGATAAGGTAGTCGAGAGTGTAATGATCAACGCACTCGCGTTTCATACGACGTTTTTCAACACACTTGCGAGGAAATAAACAGACTTGTAAGAATGTATGCTACAATAACGTAAGTAGAGTGCGTTTCATCAAATAGTTCCTATGCCATAATGTTGGCTCCACTGTAGTAGGACGAACACGAATACGCTACGGCGCTACCTAATAGGTCCGTTGATAAAATTTAACAGTAGAGCCAACGTTACAGCAAAGGAACTATTTGATGAAACGCTCTCTAATTATAAAGTTCAACTGACCATTGTTGCCATGTACTGATCATCCGGAGCTTCTTTTAGAAACTTTTCAACGTAGGTTGGTGTTACTTTAGATTTCGTATTGATAATATTATTTTAAATATGTATTAGTCTATGAAAATAACCACACAGCGAAACCGGGAACAAATATTTATGGAAAATGGCGCGACGGTTTTGTTTTTCCGCAGTTGTAAATAAAGGCACTGGCAAACCCGCTAAACAGCCTACACCTATTAAAAAATTAATAAAAACAAAATAATATTTTGAAAGACTGAAAAATGCGTGTACGTATTGGAATTTCAGCAGAAAAATACACCTTATATTACAGTAATCAAATTGTAAATCTATACTTATAATAAATCTGTAGAAGTGAAAATTCTGTACATTGAAAATATCAAAAAAATAAATGGCAGGGGGTGTTACTAGACCGACACCGAACCCAAAAATTTGATCAATTTTTTTTTTGTCTGTCTGTCTGTCTGTCTGTCTGTCTGTCTGTCTGTCTGTTTGTTCAGGCATCACGCAAAAACTACCGGTTCGATTACGATGAAACTTGGTATAATTATTCTTTAATATCCTGGGCACCACACTGGGTACTTTTTATCCCGGAAAAGTATCCTATCCTACGGTTGGGGGGTGTCAAAGCTTGTATGGAAGAATTTTAACGCGCTGTCCGATTAACTCGAAACTCAACATTTATACTTAAGCCCAAAAATTAAGAATAACGTGTATCAGGATTTTTCGAAATTCAACCCCTAAGGGGGTAAAATAAGGGATGAAAGTTTGTATGAAAAATCTTATTCCTTGAGGTAATAAACATGAAACTTCGCACGAATAGTTATCTAAATAAATTATAAAGTTTGTAGTTTTTTGTTTTTCTAAATTACCCCCCAAAGGGGGGTTAGGGGGTGTCAGTGTTTGTATGGAAGAATTTTAACGCGCTGTCCGATTAACTCGAATAGAATAGAATAGAATAGCATTTATTTGCAAATATGGGTTATACATAAGTAGGTAGTAGTAGGTTTTCATAGAGTTCTGCCATATTTCACCATTCGGCATGCAAACATTTTCATTATATAAAATTGTTACAAACAAACAATTTATTACATTAAACATTATTATAAAAGGAACATTAAATTAGTTATGTCATTCTCATTAAATAAAATTATTAAAATTCAAATATTCATGAAAAAACAAAAAAATTAAATTGTCAGTAACAGTAGGTATATACAAGAAATACAGATCGTGGTCCGAATATAAATAAACAAGCAAACATCAAAATTCCAGGTCATAGATAACACATCATAAATAATCCATAAGCAAAACAATAATTAATTAATTAAAAATTCGGGGTAGTCTGATAAAAATTGTCCGTTAAAAACTCAGTTACACTGTAATATGCTTTATCTATTAACAATTTACGAAGTGTACTTTTGAATTGCAACGTTTTCAAGTCTTTCCATGCACTTGGTAATTTATTATAAACAACTGGGGCCATGCAATAAATACTTTTGCGCATCATAGTGGTTTGACACGGTACATTATTTAATTTTGAATTGTCACGTCTGTTTCTTGGGTATACATCGGACAAACGTTCAAAACGATTTGGATTGTTCTTCACAAACATAGCCACTTCAAGAATATAGATACACGGAAGGGTCAATATGTTGTACTGCTTGAAATATGGCTTGCAACTGTCGGTGGTTTTTAGTTTAAATATTGACCGGAGACATCTTTTTTGAGCCTTAAATGCTGTCTCTTTGTCGGTGGAGTTCGCCCAGAAAATGACACCATAGCGTAAAGAAGATTCAGCAATACCGTAGTACGCCGCAAGAAGTGTTTTTGTATCCACTATGGAGGATAGCCTATGTAAAGCTAATGCAGACGAACTTAATTTTTTACACAACCTGTCAATATGTGCTTTCCAGTTTAAACTGCAGTCTATTTGTAATCCTAAAAATTTGGTATCAGTTACTTCATCAATGTCGTTATTTTTGTAGTGTATATTAAGGTTAGGTACACGAGGCATACGTTGTCTAAAGTGCATTATCATAGTCTTACTTAAATTTATATTCAAATTATTCTTATCTAGATATTTAATCAAATTGTCAAGAGAATCATTTATGTCCGTTTCATATGTATTTACGTTTTTACACGGGATCGTAATGGTACTATCATCAGCAAACATAGTCAAGGGATGTTCAATGGACGTGGGCATATCATTCACATATAATATAAATCCAAACGGGCCCACAACGCTTCCCTGTGGAACACCGAATGTAATTTTGCGTTCTCGTGACCGTGATATCTCTTCATGTTTATTAATTACATTGATGCGACTAATTTCGGTTATCTGTGTTCTGTTTTCTAAATACGACTTCATTAGTTCGAGTACGTTGCCTCTTATGCCGTAGGCTTCTAACTTATTTAACAATGTATTATGATGGACATAATCGAAAGCCTGCGTCATATCGCAAAATATGGCACATATGGGGAATCGTTTATCCACACTTCTAATAATCGGAAACAAAAAGTCATAAATTGCCATATCGATGGTTCTATGCTGCCTAAATCCTTTTTGTTCTTCACATAATAAGTTATTCTTTTCACTGAAATTAGCTAACTGTTTGTAAATGTACTTTTCGAATACCTTTGAGATGACTGGTATGAGTGAGATGGGTCTATAATTTTCCATCAAGTCCTTATCTGCTTTCTTAAATAGAGGTTTAATTATGGATTAAAACCCATGGGGATGTATGGGGTAATTTCCGACACTCACGCGGGCGAAGCCGCGGGCAGCAGCTAGTGGTTAAATAAAATATAATAAATAATGGCAACATTCCGTTCAGTCGGCATGGACATGGCATGGACTCGCGCGCCGCCTCCGAAAAACTATACGACCGCATTCCGAGATATGCCCTAATCGCCCACAGTTCTCACATCAATATTTTGCGTTCCAATTTAGTTATGAATTATGATTATGAAAGCTGAGGGCTGTCATCGATTTGGAACGCTAGTGAATGTGCTAATGCTGGGGCCACATTGTCGCGATAAAGCGAACTTAGCTCCACGGGCCCTCTTTTATTCAGCGAGACGTCGAGCTGTGTACGAGAGAGAGCGTGCAAAGTATAGTTTGTCTTATCGCGACAATGTTGCCCCAGCATATAAAGAAAGAAAGAAAGAAGAAAGAAATTAAATTTATTTAGCACAGACACAGACAAAGGCACACAACAAAACATATTGTACTACAAGTAAAAGATATTAAAATAAAAAAAATAAAAAAACAAGTTAAAAAAGTAAAGTGCGTTGTAGGATTTGGCAGGAATGTGTGCCTCCCGGCTGCGCCAAAAAGGCCCAGTTCAGCAAAAATGCCAGACAACTAGTGCCTGACGCTGGTTTTCAACTGGACCTGAAGGGTGGTGAGGTGACGGATGTAAATCAGTTTTATACTGTAATGTGTGTATGTATTTAAATAAAAATAAATAAGTTTGTGTAAAATAATAATAGTAATTCATAATATTTCAATTGTTAGATAGCCTATATAAAATTGCAAAACAGACAAAACAAAAACAAACTGACAAATAAATGAGACGGACGGATGATATACTTACTTAACGTTTATACAGATAACTATTGAAATGAACAAAACCTGTTTTGAACGATGCCAGACTTCAACACATAATTTATTAATCCGTGCACTTCATCGCACAATACGCTGCAAGCAGCCGATCGCGACGGACTATTTACGGACAGTTTTTTGCAAAATATTTTGTTTAAGAGGGTGCATCCTAAAAGTTGGCAACGTCGTAAATAGCTGTCAAATATTTACCTGTTTCGATTAATTTGGAAATAATACTGTATGGAAATAAGAAATGTGGCTAACCAATTGACTAGAATATTAATAATGAATTGCAATTATAACATTGAATTTGATGTTGTACCCGTTTTAGGTGAAAAAAAGGCATTTGGAAAGTTACCAAATACTTTTTTTACATCTAAAACTAACTATTCGGTGTTACGATATTAATTATTACATTTCATAATCAATATTCTAGTTCGCTAGTTAGCCACATTTTTTATTTCCATACAGAAATATTATCAAATTAATCAAAACAGCGAAATTTTTGACATCTATTTGCGACGTTGCCAACTTTCAGAATAAACCCTCTTAAACATAAGTATATTTTAGTTATCGAATGGGTTGCATTGACATTGACACTATACGATGGCATTGTTGTTTCCGTCGGTAAATGTTGTACGATAATATAAATAACTGCTGTTACATATTGGTGGGAAACTGGGAATGATTCTTTCTCATTCTCACGCTCGGCTCGTCTCGCTCGCGTATGTCCCCATGTATGTCCCCTGTGTCCCCGACCCAGGGTTTGTTGTTGCGAAATCCGCAGCATCGCTATGTCCCATCGCACGAGAGGCCTGTAGAATACAATACAACACATTAAAATAAAATAATCGTTTAACACCAACTCATGCGTTGCTGAACCACGTTGCTTTGCAACTTACCCAATGTGCCTGGCCTATTTGCACGCGACTGAGACGTCCGATGTCGGGATGGCGCCATTTCGGCTATTCCTTCACCAAGTCTGTGGGCGTGGGAGTGGGCGAACCTCTGTGTGATTTCTAATTTGTCACCTCCTTAGAGAAGCATAAGGCTGTATAAAGGAAACGAAAAATTAAAAATGGGTAGGTACTTTTACACTATATAGAATTTATGTCAATCTTTTTTTTATTTCTTTTTTCTGCAAATAACACTGTTATTGGTTATCGCTTACCTTTCTTCCGTACCTTCTTCGTTTGTCTACGCATATTTCTACTTCCGAAACCACTTCCGCCAAAAATGTTTGGCTGACTTGTTTATATACGTAAATGCCATCGTATAGTGTCAATGTCAATGCAACCCATTCGATAACTAAAATATACTTATGTGGGACAAGTTTAAACAAAATATGTTGCAAAAAACTGTCCGTAAATAGTCCGTCGCGATCGGCTGCTTGCAGCGTATTGTGCGATGAAGTGCACGGATTAATAAATTATGTGTTGAAGTCTGGCATCGTTCAAAACAGGTTTTGTTCATTTCAATAGTTATCTGTATAAACGTTAAGTAAGTATATATGGGCGCCAAACCATTATTTGATTTTAATTTTAAGCTTGTGTTGATTATTTTGTACTTAATCTGACTTCCATGTTTTTAATTGCCTATGTTAAGTTTTTATTCTGATTTATTTAAAATATTGCGATTTCTGGTTGGATTTATATAAAGTTTCTATCAATAAACTTCCCTTTAATTTGTTTAAAATATTGTGCGTTTCCGGTTGACTTTATTTTAAGTTTCTAATGTTGGTATTAAGGATTATCTTGACACATCCTCTTGAATTGTTTAAAATGTCATATTATTAAGGATTTATCTTGACATCCGCTTGAATTGTTTAAAATGTAATTTAGAGTTAATATTATTAAGGATTTATCTTGACATCCACTTGAATAATTTCCTTTAGAGTTAACATTATTCAGGAATTATTTTGACTTACGTATCCTCTTGATTTATATCATTATTTTTGGCGGTAATTTTGTGTATAAAAACTGTTGTAATGCGAATGGAATGACTTTTCTTGGTGTGCTGCTCGTGGAATAAACACCCTGTGTTGAAGTAAGGTATTTTCATTGTACTCTCTTAAATAATTTCCTGCCATTTCCTATTTCTGTGTATTCGTGATTCATTGATTCAAACCAATATGTCTGTTTCCGGCAACGACGGCCATCAAGCGCCGACAGCAGCGGTGGGATCCACCTCGCCCCTTCTGAGGTCTTCAGGATTCCGGGTCCGCAAGCCAGTGCCGACCGCCCAGCCAGACCCAACTTTCTTGATGGAGCAAGTGATGAGTCTGGTGACATCAATCACGAAGCAAGCCACATCAAGCGCCGTGGCCGCAGCGCTGTCCGCTACTCCAGCGCCTTCACGGGATCGTGGCAATTTCTACCTACCGCCATTCGATCCCGATGTGCGCTCACACGACATCAGGGACTGGTGTGCCAATGTTGACCAAACCATTGCAACTATTGGCATTTCACTGCATGAAGCTCGCATGAAGGCAATACTGCAGCTGAAAGGAAGAGCGAAGACGTGGGCTGATACGTGGTCCCTTCAATCCACCACGTGGGAGCAAGTTAAGCAAGACCTGATCCAGACGTTCGGCGAAGAGTTCCGGTATGCTGACGACGTCCACCGCTGGCGCGACTATACGTCGGAGCAGGCAAGCAGCTACGCGGACTACGCAACCACGGGCTGGACGCTGTTCAAGAGAGTGCGGCCCGAAGCCTCTGACACTTAGGTAATTGATGCTCTTATCACTGGTGTCTACCCTGATTTTGTGAAATGTGAATTGTTACGAAATACGCCTGACTCTTTGCCCAAACTAGTCTCCGTTCTGAAAACTTTTCGTAAACGTGACCGACCGAAAACTGACAGTACAGACAAAAATCATCTTAACAAAAAACCCCGGCTTTCAGAAACCCCTGATTCGTTATTAGGTCAGTCGCCAATATGTTTCAAATGTAAAAAACCTGGTCACCGAGCTTGTGACTGTAAGGAAAAACCGACACAAAATACAGACTCAAATATTTCCGCAAAGCCAGTCTCTCAGGTTACGCTAGACAACCGTAAGTTCATTGAATGTAACTATTGCCATAAAAAGGGACATTTAGAGAAAAAATTTTCCGTAAGCAAAATGACGAAAAATCGAAGTCAACCAATCAAAAATCCGAAAGCTAATTCATATCCTATTTCATTCTGGCGCAAATTGTTCGTTAGTACGTAATTATCCTAAAAAGAAAACATCACAATTACACTTTGACTTCATAGTATTATCATACCAAATAAAATAAATCAGAAGTAGGTAGTTCTACACAAGAAACAGCAGAATATCAAACGATGCGGGTAGCGTGCATTTTGTCGATTGCCAGTGCAGAATAAAAACTTAAAAATAAAAAATAAGGTACATAAACATTTTGATGCCTCATTAACTTTTTAAAATCGATCGATCAAGTTAGTGTAGAATTAGAACTATTAATTGTTGTAGAAGATTACCAAACCCAGTTTTATATTTTAGTTGGCTATGATTTAGTACAAATTCCGGGTCTTACTATCAGATTAATATATGTATAAAAATATGACTGTCTCGAGAAATATAATTATTATTGACGGTCATTAAAAAAAAAAAAAAAAAACTTAATGTCACAGCAGAATCGGAAATAAAACTAAATACCGATCTTGCCGACCCAAGCATTCGGTTGAATATTTAGGAAATATAATAGAAAACGGAACTGTTAAAGCCTAGTCCTCTCTGACTGATCTCTAAGTCTGCTGTACAAAAATACAGACGCTAGTTCTTTAGGTCATGGTGCAGTTTTAATTCAGCTACATGATACAATCCTCATGTCGTTGGTTATTTTAGTATGCAAACGATCAATGCTGAGAGCAAATACCATTCATGAGCTCGAAACAGTTGTCGTCAAAGCTATTAAATATTTCCGCCACTTTTTGTATGGTAGATGCTTTAAAGTAGTAACTGATTAACTCCAAGAACACACCGTTGGTGGGCATTTTTTCAAACTTTTCAATTTATTATTGAGTATAGGAAAGGTGACAGACTATCGCATATCGATTTCTTTAGTCGATATTCCGTAACGAGCCCCTGTAAAATTCCTATAGATAATATCTCGTTGCAATTTTTAGTAAACTCGGGTGATGCCATGTTAGGGGGTTATATCCTAGGCGGGTGATGCCATGAAATATGGCTAGATCCAAGGCGGGTGATGCCATGTTTGGGGGGCTATATCCTAGGCGGGTGATGCCATGAAATATGGCTAGATCCAAGGCGGGTGATGCCATGTTAGGGGGCTATATTATATTATATATTATATTCTAGAACTTCCATGACCAAGTTTACCAAGTTTACCAATATTTAGGACCAAGTTTAGTCGTATGTCTTTCATGCTTATGCATTAAGACAAAAATCCCCCTTTTCAAAAGGCTTATTTTGTTCCGAAATGATCGCTCGTCCATCCTTAATTTACATAATGATCTAACAGTATTAAGATCTTCAATTGGTTCATCATCATCGATTTCAAGAGCTTAATATCCAGTGGCGATTTTTTTTTTTTTTTTTTTTCCAAACAACTCCATGGTTTATCTTTCCGTACCTTTAGAAACGGTATAATTGATAGCCAACTGTAAATCTCGAATAGCAGTGTGCCACTGTTTATTAAGCTTCACAACAGACATAACATTATAATTTAGATGAATTTCATAATAAGTTCTACCTGACCGTTTGCCCGACTAGCGCCTTTAGGTGGTACTACGTGATGTTCAATATAGAATCGATGGCAAAAATTCTTGAAATCAGATGTCATACTCTTGTCCTGATCTGTTATGAGTATTTTGGGGTGCCGAAAATAGAAATAACTTCCACAAACAACAACAGCAAACAAGTTGTAAATGTATCAGATGTTCGATCATTGGTATAAATTAAATGAGTATATTTGGTAAAAGCATCAATAAATA